>CM077822.1:47038878-48302218 GCA_039720395.1 Liquidambar formosana | reverse complement strand
TGAGCTCTTCATCTGTTGAAATTGGAAAATTCGGTGTTAGATATTGATTTCTGGCTCTACTCTACAGATTCGAAGGAAGATGGAGGTTTTTTACCAGGTTGGAGTAGTAAAGAACAGTGAGGATGGTTCTCATGCCAAGATCATCAAATTCAAGGTATTGACCTCTGATTTCTGGTATTACAACTAGTAGTTTGTGATCTTTATATGAGAACAGTCTCTAAAAGCCTTAGTTTGTCAGGAACAAGGGATTTGGTATCTGAGAGGGTGATTTTCAGTTCCTTGAGACTGAGAATTTCAATTTAAGGATTGTGATTTGTGTTGGGATTTACTGAGATTTTTGGAAACTTGTGTCTGATCATGGGGCAACAGAAATAGTTCCGAATCTTGAATCCAAAAAATTGGGATTGATTTCTGTTGAGATTTACTGGGATTTTCGGTTCATGTGTATTCCATGGAGAATCAAAACAGTTTCCAGGGAGCCACGATGGAAAAGCAGCAGAGTTTTCGTGGGGCGATGAAAAAACAGCAGAGTTTCGTGGAGTGATGGAAAAAACAGCAGAGTTTTCGCGGGGTGATGGAAAAACAAAGGAGTTTTCGAGGGGGGTGATGGAGAAACAGAAGAGCTTTAGGGGGCTGCTGGAAAAACAGAAGAGCATTCGCATCGCCATGGAAAAGCAGCTCAGTTTTGGTGCTGATAGGAGGAGGGGTAAGGAGTCGCCAGGAAAACGAGGCGACTCCGCACTTCATTTGGCTGCACGAGCTGGGAATTTGAGTAAGGTTAAGGAGATTCTTCAGAAGTGTGATAGTAGTGGTTTGAAGGATTGTTATCGAAAACTAAACTCGGAGGGGGAGACTTCCCTTTACGTTGCTTCAGAGAATGGGCATGCCCTAGTTGTTGGCGAGCTCTTGAAACACTTAGACCTTCAGACGGCGTCTATTGCGGCCAGGAATGGATATGATCCTTTGCACGTTGCGGCTAAGCAGGGTCATATAGGTAAGAATTCAATCAAAATATTTGTTCCTTCAATTCTAGTGTAGGATACTTACTATAAAAAAATTAAATTCTAGTGCAGGATACTTGTGGTTTTGAATAATAAAATTGGGCATTTTTTCTTTTAGTGAGTTTGAAATCCATCGAAATCAACCCATTCAATTTTAGTTTTTAGGTAGAAGAACATTACTAAACAACGACACAAATCCACATCCAATCTTAAAGGGTAGTTCTTTTTTTTTTTTTTTTTTTCTTCCCCTCCTTAATGCATTTGGAAACTCAATATCTCATTGGAGTGGTATGTTTCAAAATGAGAAGAAAAGGTGATGGGGAGTGGGGCCTTTTTTTTTTGTTTTTTTTTTTTGGGGGGGGGGGGGGGGGGGGGGGGGGGGGGGGGCATCAGAAAGAATAATGATGAAAAATAGAAATGATGTCATTCGTTAACATTCAGAAAATTAATCTCCGAATAGGCATTTCAAATGCTAAGAAAACACAAAGTGGCCTCTTTCACTGTTACTTAAACATACAAAATGGTTTTGGTTTGATTTGACATCAAAATGCTCTCTTACTTTTGTCAGGTGACATTTCTGATTGTTATATTCTAATTTGCCTTCATTACTTCATCATATTGGAAGTTGAGGATCTGCTACTTTATGGGCAAGAGATGTTGAAACTAAGTTGAAGATTTCACCTTTTCTTTTCCTCGTTTTTCTCTGGTTTATCTAAATAATTTACTAGTTGGATCACAATGAGACTCTTATCGTTAATATCTACAGATATCAAGGAAAGAAGTGATCTATCTTGTCACCCTTTTGTTGAGGCTAATTATAAAGAACTTTCAAGGAGAAAGAAAACAATTAATTAGCATATGCTGCTTTCTTTGCTGACAGTCAACACCATGTTGGTAGATTTTAGGCAAGAACTTTTTTTTTTCTTTTTTTTTTTTTCCGATAAAGGCAGGAAAGCAGGCATGGTGGTGGGTGGTGGAAATGCAAATAATGGTGGTGCGGTGGCATGGGAATAGCAAAGTGTGCAATAGTAACAGTGGTGGAGGCAGTTGCAGTAGTCCTAATAATGGCGGAGGTGGTAATGGTGTTGTGGTGGTGGAGGAGGAGGATGTTATTGCAAACGAAGATTAGAAAATCAATAAGAAACGCAAAAGAACAAACATAGGAAGACCAAAGATTTTCTCGGTTCAGCTCAAAGCCTACATCCACAATCAAAGACAGCGAGAAATTCCACTAGAGAAGATGAAGATCTAAAATTATTCTTTCTCAATACCCTAGCTCCCAAATACACCAAACGATCTCACACTCTCTGTACTAGGTCTTCTCTATCTCATATAAAATCCCTAAAGACCCTTTATCTAATTGGGTCACATAAAGAGACACAAGTCGGGAAATGGGTTATCAGGTTGCACACTGGATTTGAATTCGAGACACCAACACAGCAGAGGAGGAAGTAATTATGTGTAGGCAATGTAATAGCAACTTTGGTGATGGTGGCGTGGTGGTGGTGTTATTGGTTGTGTGGTAATATCTATGGTGATAGTGGTGGTATGGTAGTTTGCAGCAGCAATGTTGTTGTCAGGTGTACCTATAGTGGTGGTGCTAATGATGATAGTGGTGGTGCAGTGATGATGATACTGTGATATTAGTATTATTGTTTCTTCAAGTAGGAGGCATATTCATGCCCTTTCACTTCCAAAAAGGTTCTTTTAAAGTCTATTACCATTTTCCAAATACCTCTCTCTCTCTCTCTCTCTCTCTCTCTCTCTCTCTCTCTCTCTCTCTCTCTTATAGAGTATTTTTGAAATGGTAACCATATGTTGCCTATGGAGTAACTCACCTTATAGCAACAAAAGCAAGACAATTCGGTAGATTAACTCATGAAGTTCCTTATGTCGATTCTTCTTTACTTTTTGCTAAAATTTCTCATTTGGGTTTCTAACTAAATTACAAAAACTGGACTAAATGAAAGCAGGGGTAATTTTCTATATATGGAGAAAATCCTGATTTGGTATAATGCTTTTTCGAGAAAAAATGCAATGTCATCCTTTTTCCTTCTGAATGCATTACTTTCCAATGATTATTCCTTTCCTGCATCATGATTTTGTACTGCTTCCTGAAGCAATTTTCTTTTAATGACCTTGCAGAGGTATTGAAGGAACTTTTGCATTCTTTTCCCAACTTAGTCATGACCACAGATTTATCCAATTCTACTGCCTTACACACAGCTGCCGCTCAAGGGCACGTTGATGTGGTCAATCTTCTTCTGGAAACTGACTCAAACCTTGCTAAGATAGCCCGAAACAATGGTAAGACTGTCCTTCATACAGTAGCGAGAATGGGGAACTTGGAAGTGGTAAAATCCCTATTAAGCAAGGATCCAAGTATTGGATTGAGGACGGATAAGAAGGGCCAAACTGCATTGCACATGGCTGTGAAAGGGCAAAATGTGGAGATTGTGCTTGAATTGCTTAAACCCGATCCCTCAGTTATGAGTTTGGAAGATAACAAGGGGAACACAGCATTGCATATTGCAACAAAGAAGGGCCGTGCTCAGGTATTTCGCCATCTATTCTTTATTTGTATTCTAATGACAGGGTTACCTTAAATTACCTAAGTTCTTGATAAATTAGTCATTTTCAAATGAAATTATTGTTAAAATGTCTATGCATCTCTGAATTTCCTGTTAGTCTATTAGTGGAAGAAAACTACTGAACCTTGGTGATCCTCAGTCATAACCACTGCTTCTTTTGCTAATTAAACAATGTGACAACGGAAAATAGATTTTTATTTTATTTATTTATTTTGTAAACAATCGGCATGTGTGTCAAAGCATGGCATTTGTGTTCCTTGTCTATGGATCATAGGAATTGACTGATAGAATAAGGGAGAAAATTTACCAAATATCCTTCCTGGTTTTGCTATTTATATTGCAATTGGACTTATTTCATTTCAGATGGTACATTGTTTACTATCAGTTGAGGGTATTGATCTCAATGCAATCAACAAGGCTGGAGAGAGCCCACTCGACCTTGCAGAAAAATTTGGAACTCCGGAAATTGCCTCCATTCTAAGGGAAGCAGGTGCCAGAAATTCTAATGAACTTGGAAAACCTCCAAGTGCGGCAAAGCAGCTTAAGCAGACAGTTAGTGACATAAAGCATGATGTCCAGTCCCAACTCCAGCAGAGCCATCAAACAGGCGTCAGGGTCCAGAAGATTGCAAAGAGGATAAAAAAGCTCCATATTAGTGGCCTTAACAATGCTATAAATTCAGCAACTGTTGTTGCTGTTCTCATCGCCACTGTCGCTTTTGCAGCCATCTTCACCATGCCCGGTCAGTTTGTTGAGGAAAAAACAGATGGGGAGTCACTAGGGCAAGCCCATATAGCCAGAACAACTGCTTTCATCATCTTCTTCGTATTTGACAGCATGGCATTATTCATCTCTCTTGCTGTCGTTGTAGTCCAGACGTCTATTGTTGTGATTGAAGCAAAAGCAAAGAAGCAGCTAGTATTTGTGATTAACAAGCTCATGTGGCTGGCTTGCGTATCCATTTCAATTGCCTTCATTTCTATCACTTATGTGGTGGTGGGATTACACGCCAGGTGGCTTGCCGTGTATGTGACGGTAATTGGTAGCACAATTATGCTTACTACAATTGGCTCCATGTGCTATTGTGTCATTTTAAATAGGATGGAGGAGACAAAGTTGAGGAATATAAGGAGAGCTGAGAGCCGTTCCCGTTCTTTCTCTTTGTCTCTGGAATCAGAAACAGAAATTTTGAACAACGAATATAAGAGGATGTATGCACTTTAAAATGGAACGAATTTTAGGTTAAGCAGAGAAGTAGAAAAGAAGGTTGAATAGCATATTATTCTTCTTTCTATATCTGGTGATAACTATTTGCAGCCCCTGCTCTTGTAATTATCTGATCTTAGGATTGAAGCTGAGGTGTTTCATATCCTAAAGAATATGAAGACATGAAACAAGTACTCGGAATCAGCAGTTCAGAGGGGGAGGTATTGGGGTGATTTGTGCCATCTGCTGCTATTTGTTTTGGAACTTTAACAAGAAACGTCTGGAAAGAGTATGTTGGTTTTTATTTTTCTCCTGTCGAGTCTGCTAAGGTATTACCGTCGTAATGATCTCATCCAAATCAAATTTGATCGATTGGTTGGCGCAGCTTTATAGATTCGATCGATTGTTTTAAGTAACAGGCAAGAAGGTGTCCATGAATGGTGTTTGTTCTGATATCTTCAGGTAAGTTTATACCTAATCCATGTTATGTGCAAATGTTGTAATGACTTGTTATGTTTATAATAGTTTAGTATAACTTTTTCTCATTACATTCTCTCTCGTTTTCTCTGCCAATGTTCTATTTTAATTTGGTTGGAACATTTGTTTCACTTATTACCTTTTTCAGCTAGCGTGCAATGTAGTGAATGAGCCAAGGTTGAAATAATCAATTTAGGGTGTGTATAAAAGAAGCTTTTGGAAACAATGACTTTGCTATAACTTTAACTAAACTTCTCTACGTAATTCTATGCAAGTTTGTAGCTAATATACCTGAACGATGACAGGTACCAAGAGCTTGATAGAATGGGCATGTTGGTGTATAAAAGAGAGTAGCAATTGTCACTTTTTCCATTTTTCTAATGTTTTGCCATATCATTTGTAAATTAGACTAGAAAGGGATAATTAACATATGCAAACTAATATTAAAAACATTGGCACCGTTTGGTTGCACTTATTTTAAGATCTTTTTTGCTTTTGAAAGCAAAAAGTTATAAAAGCAAAAAAAGCACTATCTGGTTAGAGGAAATAAAAAGGAATTCTAAGAAGCAAAATATTTGATTTTAAGCAAAAGCAATGAAGATTTGCTTATAAAAGTCATTTTTATCTTTTGGATGAGCTTGACCTTAACTCGAAAAAGTTGTAATCGAAAAAGGTTGTGCCTGTCCTAGGTTTCCATTTGGGTAACGATAATTCGGTAAAATTTCCCATTACATCGAAAAGATCACCGGCGAAATCAATTTTACTAAACACATTTTTGCTTTTATTGCTTCTACTTAAAAGCAAAGAGCAAGAATGTAAAAAATGATTTTTACTGCTTAAAAGAAGATCTTTTAAAGAGTGCAACCAAACGGTACCTTATTAACAGGCAAAATTTACAAGATAAAAGCTCTTATAATAAGTTGGAATTTGCGCACATTATTTTTCAAACAATATATTCTGGTGTGACAGCTTTGCATTGTATAATAATTGTCATAAAAATCATGGCCCAAATACTAATTACAGTTTTGGGGACTTCCAGCAAGCCAATGGTTAAAATTAAAATCAACCCCCCCCCCCCCCCAAAAAAATAAATTTTATTTTCTGGGGGTGGTTCAATAGGCATATCCAGCTTAATAATTGCTTGGGTCTCACAGAGATTAAATCGATACGACATGAAAATAACACAAAAGGTGAACTGACTGTATATAGAACTTGTTTACATAGAATTAAAACTCGAAACTTAGGTCAAGGTTGAGTTGCAGCAATAGGCTCTAACCTGGACACAAGCAAGCATTTTGGAAAATGGTGTCGCAACGATACCACCAAGTTCCTCATCTGCTAGCTGCCGCATACACTAGGTTTTCATCTAAAGTTGATATATTGTGAAGGAAGGTAAAGAGGATGCTGGATGCTGGATGCGGTATGTATTCTTATGATTCTATGTTGTAGTTATGCTCATATTATCAAAGTATTGGAATAGTAGATGGATGAGATGGGCACTACCAGTTTGTTTCTGGGAAAGCGGCCTCAGAATAAATGGTTTGTTTATCCAAAAATTAGAATCTACCAGTTTGTTCTTGGACGAGGATGGCAAACAAGCGACTCAACCAAGCATATAGCACCCACTTTTTCGTTGCACTAGGGCTTTGGTGGGCATAAACAATCTCAAGAGGTGGACTAATAATTCTTAAGATTTAGGCCTAAAAGCAGGTGGTTTGATTTGACTTCTGATTCCTTAGGGGCTGAGGTTTATCTTGGACCTTACCCGCAAAGTGAGCAATGATCTTTCTTGTGTTCCAAGGAATTAATGATCAGCGTGTGTTTTAGGGAATTAATCAAAACAAATACGGAGTAGTAAAATATCTAATTGACAAACTCTCTCTCTCTCTCTCTCTCTCTCTCTCTCTCTCTCTCTCTCTATATATATATATATATATATATATATATACACATAATATGGGGTCAATAATAGCCAATTTGGTGAACTAAGAAGATTGAATTTCTGCCTTCCATAAATAATAAATAAAATAAATAAAAAGGCGGATTGGCTAGTTTGAGCTCCTCAAGTGCGCCTAATTTCCATATTCCTATGAATGAAAAGAATGGTGTGTGAACAAATGATTTCAATTTAACGTAAACAACTTCAAGCAAATTATGGCTGATGATATGTATTGGGTCCTGAGGGCGGCGGCCCTTCAAGGCATTAGTTTTGCACTAAACGGTGCAATTGGTACATTTTGTAGGAGTAGGGATAATCATTTTATATCCGGGCCATGTTTTGACTAATCGGACGCATATTTCTCTCTCCTAATACTACTTGAGAGAGCTCAAAACCACCTCAAGACAGGAAAATGCATGGTGATGGATTCGTCATCACCATTAGTAGTCCTTACAAACTGAGTACGCAACACGTGTACGACAAAACAAGAAATTTCTTCCATTGGGATCCAATAATTCAGGCTCCCACGAGTCATTCTCCAACCAAAGAAGAAAGGATCAATGATTGACCAATTGTGGAAATTAGGAACCACGACTCCCATCAATCATCACAACTTTATTAGTAGGGGAAAACAAAACATACTTTGGCAGCTAAAGTCGTTGCAAAAAGCCAAAGACCTTGGCTAGAGTTTCGAGTTACTTCAGTCCGTTCGTTATGTGTTAGTGGCTTAAACGGCATGCTATTTGGCCATTAGTCAAGCATACAAGACTCGTTTAATAATTAGCCAACTTAACTTTTATATTAACTCAATTAATCGAGTTGGTCCATTTTTAATCAAAACACTTTCATCTTTATCTCTTTTCCCTTCCCTCTCGACCTAACCCATGGCCATAAGAGCACGGAGCCAATCACAACAACCTTATGAACTCGTCATCCATGACATCTCTCTCTCTCTCTCTCTCTCTCTCACTCAATTGACTATGCACATCTCATAATATTCAGTAAGATAAAATGTATATTGAATGAATCTTTTTTAATTTTATCTCTTTTTGCCTACTCTTTTCTGTCTAAGACTCCCAAACAAAAAGAAAGGAATCTTTCTCTTATCTCAAAACATGAGAACGAGAGTCTCCACTTACAAAAACGAACGAGAGAGAGAGAGAGAGAGAGAGAGAGAGAGGTGTACACATCAAAGGAAAAGAAAAAGAGAAAAACCAAAAAAGCAGTGGGATCCTTATGTCTTCGGTGAGAGAGAGAGGGAGGTGTACACGTCAAAGGAAAAGAAAAAGAGAAAAACAAAAAAAGCAGTGGGATCCTTATATCTTCGGTAACAGCATCCCTGGCCATGTAAGTTAAATCAGGTG
Organism: Liquidambar formosana; assembly: GCA_039720395.1. Classification (NCBI taxonomy): domain Eukaryota; kingdom Viridiplantae; phylum Streptophyta; class Magnoliopsida; order Saxifragales; family Altingiaceae; genus Liquidambar; species Liquidambar formosana. Next base: position 48,293,640 of record CM077822.1, on the reverse strand, counting down.
TACTATTATTATTTTAGCACATGTTATAATATCAAATACTATAATTTAGCACAATATATTCTAATGATACAAATAAACGTAGTGTATTATTTTTTATCACATCTTTAACTTTTTTCACAGATTTAAAGTCTCATAAGATAGTGAATAAGATATATCGTCAATCAAATGCAATGTTGCTTGAGTAGGATGAATGAGTTAAAAAAAAATGTATGTTTTATATATTTTTTATTTTTTATTTATTTTTTTATATATAAGATTTTAATATTATTTTTTAAATATTGTATTTATTTATGAGCTGTTTGGTTACTGAGAAAATTTTAGAAGAAAAATGAAGGAAAAGAAATTGTTGGTGTGTTTGGTTGTTGAAAAATGGAGGAAAAACTGATATGGCAAATATAGTAATAGCTCACTTTTGTGCCAAATATAGCACAAAGATGAGCTATTTCTATATTTAGCAAATATATTTAGCATATCATTAGAGCATCTCAACTGATGTTAAATGCTATAATATAGCAATAACACACCATATAGCTCACCCTACTCCAACTCGAAGATAAATATCTCACATGAAACAAAGTTGGTGGTGTTTTGTCCCTTACTGTTTTCAGGGTTCTTAGCATCTGTATCATAATTTGGATTCATCGGGAAAAAAAGGAGAAAATTTCATACCCATTGGACGAATTTGTTAGACTGTTACTCCGCGTTAGGTTAATTTTGAACACACAACTTAGAGGGGTTTGTTCCATTACTGAGATTCTCTCAATCTGAGCTTAGGGGTCTCTAGTGAAGTCGAGTTTTGAGCTCTTTATCTCTTTTGGAAATTCAAATTTTGAAGTTTTGGGTATTGGTTTCTGGGTATTCAGATTCAGTGAAAGATGGGCTCTTTCAAAGTAGAACTCTCGGTTTTCATTTCAGACCAGAAGTAAGGTATTAAGCTTTGATTTCTCATTTTAGATCCTACTGTTTTGAACCCAGAACTCAGATGGGTTTGTTCTAGGAAGGAATTGAGCTTTGAGTTCTGTTTCTATGAAAATCAGTTTGCTATAGGTTTTGTTATCTGAATTTGGTTATTTTCAAGCTGGGTGAGAATGAGTTTCTGAATTTTAAAATTGAAATTCCAGGTGCAAGTGATTTTTGTTGGGAATTACTATGATTTCTACAAACTTTGTGAACGATCATGGGAAAACGGAAATAGTTTTCGAGCTTTCAAATCCAAGCACTGTGATTCAAGTATAAGGAAGTGGTTTTTGTTGAGATTTTTGTAAAATTTGTGTATGATTATGGAGAAACAAAATAGCTTCCAGGCGGCAACAATGGAAAAACAGCAGAGTTTTCGTGGGGTGATGGAAAAACAGTCAAGTTTTCGCAGGCTGATGGAGAAACAGAAGAGCTTTCGCCTTGTGATGGAGAAGCAGCTCAGCTTTGGTGGCGGTAGCGAGAGGAATAAGAGCAAGGAGTCACCAGGAAAACGTGGTGACTCAGCTCTTCATTTGACAGCTCGAGGAGGAAATTTAATGAAAGTAAGAGATATTCTTCGGAATTGTGATAGTGGTGGGGTGAAGGATTTGATAGTAAAGCAAAACCAGGAGGGGGAGACTTGCCTGTATGCCGCAGCGGAGAATGGGCATGCGCCAGTTGTTAGTGAGTTTTTGAAACATTTAGACATTGAAACAGCGTCTATCGTCGCCAGGAGTGGCTATGATCCATTTCATGTTGCAGCAAAGCAGGGTCACGTTGGTAAAGTTTTAATCTAATTCTTCATGTCATCTATTTTAATTTAAGTTCCATTTGGTATTCCGGAGGAAAAAAAGTGTAACTCTATAGAAATGGTATTGGAGAACCCATATTGAAGTTATTTTTGCAGACACAAGAATATAGGTTCTTTGTTGATAGTAATTATGCTCTTCTCCAAAATGATGGAAGAGGATTTCCTTTATTTTGTTGTAGATGGTACTTTCTAGAAAAAAAGGTGGACATATGAACCTCATATATCTCATCTTTAAGTACTTCTCTAATGTAGCTTGTGGTATTACTGTCACAATGATTCACAGCCTCCTCATCTACAGCATGGGGCAATTGTTCTCTTGTTTCCATTTCCGTCAAAACAAACAGAGCTTCTGTTTAATTATTTATTATTCTTTTGGTGGTATTTGGATGGCCGTCGGAAATGAACCCAGCCTGTTTAACTCTTCAAGTTAACATTTACAGACAGAATGGTCTAATTTCACTTTTACATAAAACTTGATAAAATGATAAAATGATTTCATTCCCATGGAACACTCAATGCTCATATTGTTGGATGCCTTTGATTGAGCTGGAAAAAATTGATTATATCACATTTCTTTTGTTTTCAGTTTGAAATTTGGATGGATCAATAGTGTAAATTCCTTTATATTTGCTTTGTACTACTCATTTTGAAATGACGAGGATCTGATATTATATGAGTTATAGATATCAAAGTAGCTTAGTTCGAGGTTTTATATATACTAGTTGTTGCACACGTGCATTGCACATGCACATTTTTAAAATATATTAACTATACTCCGTATATAATAAAAAAAATTATAAATATATGAAGATTTTCTTTTTCATAAACCAGAAATGATGAAATTAAAAATTAAAAATTAAAAATAAATCAAATCTACATATTTTTAATCCCCCCCCCCCCAAAAAAAAAAAAAAGAAGAAGAAGAAGAAGATGAAGAAAACAACTTTAAATATTGATTTAAAAATCACTCAGAAATTAAAATAAAAATAAATATACATTGAAACTCATTGCTGAAATCTGCTGCAATTCCTTGTTAAATTTCTATTTACTCAAAAAATTAAAATAATATACTCACTCACGATAGATTTAGGAAAAATAAAAACCGTCAAGGAGTAACACAGATGTGTCGCACAGTGGATAATAAACTCTACATAAGTGTGTCTAAAACCCATGGCTGAACAAGTCTCAAAACTTTCGTGACTAATAAATTCTACATAAGAGTATCCCAACATATACCACTATATATATAACAGTTCAGAAACAACAAAAGCTGTCAAGAAGCTACAAATTTGAAGAACTTCAGACACAATGGCTTTGTTTTCCTTTGGTGACCATTACAAATCTATAATTTAAACACTGATAAGGAACAAAAGAATACCATCTCCAGACCTAATACTGTGACATACATAGGAACAAAATACACAACATAATACCTTTTATCCTACGATTCAGTGGCATACGTTAATGGCTTTGAATGCCAGATGAAGCTATCCTGCCAAGCACATCTCTAACCTCATGGGGGTTTTCTTAGTCATGTTTTTATATGCTAAGGTGTTTTCTAAAGAAAAAGAAAAGTTATATGTAAACACTCAACCTTGTATTTTACAAAAAATAGAATTTGGTTAAATTAATTAAGAATGAGATTAAGAATAATCTGGATATTTTAACGAATAAGGGTAATACTGTCTTTATAATTTTAAATGAGGATAAAATTGCCAATCAAAAGTTTTTCTGAGGGAAATTAAATATTTGTCATCAAAACCTGTTGGGTAATGGGCAGAACTTCTTCTAGTTCATACAAATGAATTTCATAGCTAGTCTTGATTTGAAGTTGCATTCATTTTTGGTGATTTGATTGGAACCTTTGACTTTTACGCTGTTTTGTCGGAGTTCATGGACACATGTGCATGTAGGAGAGATAAAACTTTTTTGTCACATTGGTTACCTTTAGCTGACACTAGGATCTATTTATTCCATTATTCTCCCTATAATCATCTAATTGATGATTTTTGAATAGTTTGCTTCTTTCTCCTGCTTATCATTTTGACTTCTGCAAAGACGCCTAATACCGAGATGATTACTTTCCTCTATGCAGAATAATGATATGTTGTTTCTCTCCTTGATGAAAAGAAATTTTAATTTTTCATCTAACCTTTTTTCTTTTTTTGGGGTGTGGGAATTGCAGAGGTATTGAAGGAACTTCTGCATTTTTTACCCAACTTGGCCATGACAACAGATTCATCCAATTCAACTGCCTTACACACAGCTGCCACTCAAGGGCACACTGATGTTGTCAATCTCCTTCTTAAAACGGATTCCAACCTCGCTAAGATAGGCCGAAACAATGGTAAGACTGTCCTCCATTCAGCAGCAAGGATGGGGCACTTGGAAGTGGTGAAATCACTATTATGTAAGGATCCAAGTACTGGTTTTAGGACTGATAAGAAAGGCCAAACTGCACTGCACATGGCTGTAAAAGGGAAAAATACAGAGATTGTGCTTGAATTGCTTAAACCTGATCCCTCTGTTATGAGTGTAGAAGATAATAAGGGAAACACAGCATTGCATATTGCAACAAGGAAGGGCCATTGTCAGGTGTTTCCGGGTTTCTCTATCTTTTATATTTTTCTTATGCTACAAATATTTCCAATGTTTCTTTATCTTTTGCGACGCCGGTGATGTGAAGAATTTATATACCCTGCTGATATCTGTGAATATATGAATTCAAATGGAGGTTGCAACATAAGTTGTGCTCAACAAATCTTTTTGGGTTTCTTCTGAGTAGATAATAATTTTCAATTACAGCTTCAATTTCAAGTTGAATATTGATGTTGAGATCCTGATAAATGTTTTATACTTCATGTTAATTCCTATCATTTTTTAAGAACCGGACCAGACATTTAATTTTCAGAAAAATCTATTCACCTGAAAAAGTAAATAGATAAAATCCAATTTCAGGTCAAAATTCAGCCACAATAGAGGTGGAATCTACTTGCAGAATTTTGTTGAAGTTCAAAACCGTGATTCCTGTTGTTCAAAACCATGCTTTTTTCTTTTTCTTTTTTTCTTTTTTTCTAATTTAAAAATATGGTTCATGTAGTGGGGTTTGTGTTGGGGTAGCTTTGATGTATTTTCTCAGCAGCGGGGTGATTTGCTTTGTTTTGGTGGGGTTGTTTGTTGGGCTGTTTTTTTGGTTAGGGGTGGCTCTCTGTTGGGTGTACTCTTTCTTTTCAATCTTAATAATATTATCTTTGCTGATCCAAAAAAAATAAAAAAATAAAATGGTTCATGTCAGAATCTCTTAAGCCTCTATGTTGACATTGTAATTTAACCTGTAAATGTGTTTTTTTTCATGCCTTTCGGTCCATGTGGAGTTGTGAACTGGTCCATCTCAATCTCTTCCAGCCTCAGTATTTACACAAATTAAGTTAACCCATAGGTGTGTTTCATTTATGCCTCCTGGTCATAACCGAAACTTCTTAAGCTAGTAGTTTCCCCTTTACATATTTTAATTTATATAATTCGAAGTTGTTCTACTTCTTGGTTCATCAAACATAATTGTGCTAGAAATTATGCATTGTAACTTGGATATTTTTCTGATCAATAAGAGGCATGTCAAGTAATTGTGAGCACAATATGCATGTCTCAGTGTGATCACAAGTTGGATTCTACCAAATATTCGTACCTATATCGCATACAGAATATGCAAAATAATTTATGTCTGGGTTTATCATATGTATTAAAATTTGGCTTTGTACCTTTGCAGATTGTATGTTGCTTATTAACAGTCGAGGGTATTAACATCAATGCAATTAACAAGACTGGAGACAGCCCACTCGACATTGCAGAAAAATTTGGAAATCTGGATGTCATTTCCATTTTAAAGGAAGCAGGGGCCACAAATTCTAAAGACCATGGGAAACCCCCTAGTGCAGCAAAGGAACTTAAGCAGACAGTCAGCGACATAAAGCATGGTGTCCAGTCTCAACTGCAACAGACCCGTCAAGCCGGTGTTAAGGTCCAAAAAATTGCAAAAAGGCTGAAGAAGCTTCACATTGTTGGCCTCAACAATGCTATAAACTCCACAACTGTTGTTGCCGTTCTCATTGCCACTGTTGCTTTTGCAGCCATCTTCTCCTTGCCCGGCCAGTATGTTGACAAGAAAGCAGGGAGGGGGATTTCACTCGGGCAAGCTCATATAGCCAAAAATACTGCTTTTATTATCTTCTTTGTGTTCGACAGCATGGCATTGTTCATCTCCTTGGCTGTTGTTGTTGTACAGACATCTGTGGTCGTTGTTGAACCAAAGGAAAAGAAGCGGCTCATGTTTGTGATAAACAAGCTCATGTGGCTAGCCTGCGTCTTCATTTCCATTGCCTTCATTTCTCTCTCTTACGTGGTGGTGGGCTCACATGTGAGGTGGCTTGCTGTGTGTGTGACGGTGATTGGTAGCTCAATCATGCTCACGACAATTGGCTCCATGTGCTATTGTGTCATTTTACATAGGGTAGAGGAGTCAAAGTTGAGGAATATAAGGAGAGCAGAGAGCAAGTCCCATTCTTTCTCTATGTCTATGGCATCGGAACCTGAGATTTTGAACAGTGAATATAAGAGGATGTATGCACTTTAAGGTCATATGAAGTTAGGAGAAAAGGAGCAGAAGTTAGAGAACTGAATGGCCTGTTCTTATTTCACAATAATATAGTGCTCCACCAGCTCTGTTAACTATTGTTAGAATGCAAGGACTAGAGTTGAGTTCTGTAACCTTGACTCTTGCAATTCAAAAGATTAGTTGCTGAGATTATTATGCCATCATCCCCTTCTTTTACAAACTATTATGTGAATGACTTTAAAAGTGGTTTCTTCTCTTGTTAGTGTTCTATGGGTTTTCACTTTGCGACAAGCTCAAATCAGGATTCAATTTCAGCTGGTTGATCAGGACAACTTACGAAGGAGCTTTCTCATTGTGTGTTTTTGTGTGTGTGTGTGTGTGTGTTATCTTTGTGTTAGCAGAATATATATATATATATATACACACACACATACACACACACACATATTCCAACTTATGTGCATATGTTGTAATGAATGTTGTAATGACTAATGGTGTAAAAAGTAGTTTTGCCTAGCTTTTTCCCATGATGTTCTTGTTCTTTTTCTCTGCCTATTTGTTTGCTTAGGTAGAATATTTGACTCACTTATTGATATGTGCAGCTGGTGTGCCATCCCATGGAGAACTAGGATCGAAAAAATTGTATTAAGGTAGATGCAGAAGCAACTTCTTGGAAGAATGGCCTCTTGATGTTGCTTTCTTTTTCTTTCTTTTTTTTTTTTTTTTTTTTTTTCAATCATGTCCCAGATTAGTCTTAGATGATGCAGGCGTGAAGGGCAATAAAATGGGTCATTAGGAGTTTAAAAAGAAATTTAATATCCATAGTGATAAAAGCTTGGGGTGCTACATGCTGCTAATAGTGGTAATGAAAGCTGAGGTAGAACTCATTGCTTTTCCACTTTTTCTCACTTTTTTAATGTTCTGCCACAGTAATATGATTTGTATATTAGATTTTTGTGTGACAGATTTGAGCTGCTAACTGAACCATGGTCAAGTACTACATCTAGGAAGCCAGACTTTCTTTTCATTAGAAAGATGTATGCTGATTGTTGACCCTAAAATTTATGAATGATACGAATGATTTTCATTATCGTACGTCGGAACCCCATTCACCTATTAATTGTAGCCCCATTTTTTCTTTTTCTTTTTTTTGGCCACGATATTGTGGCCCCATTTACTTATTAGTTTAGGGCAAGGAATAAATGGTTTGGTAGTGACACCAAGCCACAGGTAAGTCCACATCTGTAAGATCTTCTGCATGAAAGTCTGCAGGCTGCTCCAATGAGCTCTATCTCTAGTAATGCAATCCCTGGAGGGGTCAGCTTCAGTTGAACTTCATATCTACTTGAAAGCTAATCTGCTATGACAATCATACAATGACCACTAGTTGGGAGTAGCGACTAGAGACCTGAGAAATACAGGCCGGAGGGTATAGTCTGTCACTCTTGGCAATGCAATGTAATTCCTTTGCACAGGGCAGGCAGAGAGATTTGAGAGATTTGCTCGTAGAATTACATATGAACGAACACACACCCCTTCGCCCAGGGCAGGAAGGGAGATTTGAGAGATGTGCCTGTAGAGTTGCATATGAACAAACACACCCACACACACAAAAACACAGAGAGAGAGAGAGAGAGAGTCAAACACCAACTTGATTCCCAATATGGAGATGTCAATTTTATTAATCTAATAAAACATCAAACAGTACCCTATAAAAAATGCCAATTAGCTCCAAGTTCCTACGTCTACCTGCTTACAGACAGAACCTCCATACTGACTCAGGAACATATTTACCAGTTCGAAAATCAATCAGGTCACTTCTACTAATTACATTTCAATCTTTACATTCTTGAACAAAAAGTTCATCGAAAAAATTAAAATGTGCTTTGACTTGAAAGCTTGGAGTCAAATAATTAATAGTGCAAAAAATTTGCACCTGATAATGAATATAATAAATGATAACCAAAGAGAACCTGCCCAGAAGATACATGGAATGGCGACCAGGCCCTGTGAGTATTTACATCAAGATGCTGACCAACATTGTCTGAAGAAAAAAATGAATGCCTCTGGCATAAGACAACATTCACTCAGCATTACCCCTGTGTGATGCACCTATTTCTGCTCTAAATTAGTTAGCTTCCAGGGCTGTGCAAAATTCAATGGTCATCACCTGTGTTGGATGAATTGCTGAGTTGCCTAAATTCAGAACGGTGAAGCAAACTTCCTTGGAATTTTCTAGAACTGTTGGATTTTGAGTCAATGCGAACTGTCTTGGCTGAGAAGCAATGACAGACACGAACTCGGTGACTTCTAGTCTCAGTTGAGCAACTGCCTCGAACATTCACAACTAAAATCACTTCCTTATCTCGGGTGTCTTCACACCACCAGTTTTGTGGGACACCATCAACAAACTCCTCCAGGGTATGGAATTCTTCATGATGTACTGAGACCTCCACAAATTGCTCAGGTTTAATTATGCCAGCCGCTGGTGTGACCTAATTTAACCACAATACATGTAGATAAGTCACTTAAAAGTGGAGAAGAGCGTAGAACTACCTTATGACAATTATCAACAGTGTCATTGTAAAATGTTCTCCCACAAACAAAAGAAGATCGACATATAAAAAGTTATTCAGCTACGACCCATATCTATAATATTTCAGATGATATTTGTAACACAATGCAGAAATCTGGGATTCCCATGAGTTATTTAAGCCTTGGTTAATTGCAATATTTAAGCCTTGGTTAGGATATGGCTATTGATAAACTTTTAAAGGTGTCTGAGCATGGGAAAATGATCCAAAGCTGAATTTTGGAAATTTTGTGTGGGCACTCTCTCTTGAAGACTTGAGTGTCTGAGTGTGGGAAGAGTACGCAGATCACATTTGTGAGGAAACTAGGTGTGACCACAGTCTCAATAAGCTATCCTCCTATACATTAGGTAGTGGGAAAGTCAGCTCGAGATGTGTATTGTTATGCAGAGGTTAAAGAAAACAGCTTGGAACATCTTTTATAGAAAGAATTTTAGTAGCTTGGATGAAGCAATTGACACATAGATTTCCAAGATTGAAGTATATGGATTAAAAGTTTAAAACACATATTTCTCTATATCTCTCCCAAAAAATGGTAGTGGGTTTGAATCCTTCCAAAGAAGGGAATTTGAATCACGGTGGCTTTATTCCCATGCAAATTTTCTTCAATCTTCAAATATAAAACTGACAGCAGACCATCTTAAATAGGCAGTGGGACATTCCCAAGTGTCAGAGAAACAAGAGTCAGCCATCAGCTGACTCGTTGTTAGACAGCCATACCAGCATGGATTTCTTTATGGAACTCTTTTGCTACAAGTTGGTCATTTTTTAAAAACATGGTTTTTTTTTTTTTTTCTTTTTGAGTGATTCCCACAGCCTTTAGCACAAGAGAAGATGGATCGGAGGTTTGTCCTTGCAGTGGCATGCTGGCTCACTGAAGTGAGAGGTGAAAATATTTTTTGAAGACATGACATAACCTTGCAGTAAGGTTCTCAGGAAGACCAAACCCTGTCTTTGTTTAGGGAAACAAAGCATGAAGCCTAAATCTTCAACAAATTAGCATTTGCATCCAACCAAAAAGCAGGAAATGTTACCTCAAGCCATCGGGGAAAGCCAAAGGAACCCCTTGGACGATGATCAGATACTTGTCCATCCACCTTGACAGTTGATTGACCTTCACAAATGATTTGAAATATAGCCTTATCCTTCCCAAATTTATTGGTGATTCTAAGAATAGATGTGTCCTGGTTTTGAAGGATTATGTTGTTGGTGCTTATTATAGTTTCTGGAACATAGCATAATTCTTGAAGCATAGACCTAACTTTCTCATTAGATCTGATAATTTCCCCAAAGTCCTGTCTCCTCACTGATCTATCAACATGAGCAATCTCAACATAAAATTTACACCGGACAGGTTTGTGATCACTGTCAGTCACATCCATGCAAGCCTCATACCTACACCAGGGAGAAAATTAGAAGGGCACTAAAAAAATTATCAGAAAATAACCACAACACGAAACATACTGCAAAATGGAGGTGACTACAGGGCACTCTAAACTGCACTCAGTTGCTGAAGATGACCGGCTGTCACGATATAATATTCTGTCGCACCAGGCAGGTATGCGCTTCTTCTCCCCAGAATCATATCCTAAAATGGATAGGTAGTGAAATTTTGGCTATAATGCTTAGGATAAACAATAAAAACCCTATGAAAGACAATGTCAAACCAGTTCCTCTTCAGTGCTCTATAACAGATAAACATTCTGCTTCATATATTGTAAACTTTGGCAGAGAAGCCTAAACTAACATATTCTGAACCAACTAGCTCAATCATGAAAGGCAGAAACTCATACGATTACTCCAATATTGTACCTGCTAGTCCTGCTTGGTGCCTTTCAAACTTGTAAGTTGGAGGAAAGCTGATAAGTGCCTCATGCATTCCTTGAAACACTTTCCCAGCGGTCATCTCTGCTCTGAGCTGATCCTTTTCTCTAAGCCAATCAAAGCATCTTTGGGAAACAAAATCCCTTGCTTCATCATAAGATATACTATGAAGCCGGTAGTTAAAGTCACCAAAATATACGACCATATCAGCTTCAGATAATTCAGGCCTCCCCCCATCTTCAGAGTTGATACCCATAGCCTGCGAAAGCAACAAGGCCTGTAACTCATAGCTTGTACAGATAATAAAAAATGAGAATGCAAGAGACTACTTTGATATCAGTAGTACTAATCAGAAAAGAACATACATTTGTACCACGAATCATTTGAACGGCAGATGAGACACCAGCTGCAACAGAAAGGACCAATGGCAAACCAGAAGAATAAAGCAGCCAAAATAAACATGTGGAGAAGGCAAGAGAGCAAGAGAAAAACAGGTATGGCACCATACCAGCCGCAGAATTCAGTAGATTAGATGACCGGCTGAAGACCATAGTTCGATAAACATGATCAAAATCAGCATTCCGGCGATTGACTGCTTCTAAATGTGCAGCAAAGTGACAGTTCACAAAGCACATTATCCGGTCATAGATTCTCATCCTTAAACCTACAGCTCCCTGGATGGACAAATGTACTCATCTCAATGTCATTAGAAGAAAAGGCATAAGAAATTGATTCTGTTAAGCATAAAAAGAGGTTCTGGATTTCTATGCCATGTACTTATCAAAACAAGCACTCAGGTAACAACTTGAAAAGGCCATATAAATTTTTTTATTCTCTCAGCCAAATGGATATTAGGATCATAAAATAGGAAATAAAAAATATCATCTCTTCCAACACGTAGATTACAGAAGTGCAAAGGGGCATGAAACCACCATGTAGAGGTTATAACAGACGATAGGTTAATCATGGCATTAAAAAATGATCATGATTCTATAATATTTTCCCTTCAATATTCAAAAGAATGCAATCCATCAGATATAGAGAGAAGAATGAGAGAAGAAGGGAAAAGGAGAATTGAATAGTATCTCCTCCCTGGTTCTAATATTTATATGAATTGAGAAGGACTTGAAAAAAATGGCATTAATGATATTGCATCATAGACTTCTCCCACAGTCCCTTTCAAGTTGGAACATAAATGTATATAATGCCCAACTTTCTAAAATGATATGAATATCACTGACAGGTTGAGAGTTACTTGACATTTAAAGACAAGAAAAAATTAAATAATAATAATAAAAATAAATAAAAAAAATAAAAAAGAAAGAAAGAAAGAATAGAAGAATTCAAAATTTTACTTTGCATCTAATTATTATAGTTAAACAGGACAGTTAGAATAAAAGGAATCTTAAGTTGCATGAAAGACCAACAATCAAACTTCAGAAACATTTAGGCAAGACGGTTAGAATTAAAGAAGTCTTAAAGTGCATAAAAGAACAACAATCAAACTTTAAAAACATCATGTTACCCTTCTGTAAATTTGAAAGATAAAGAGTAAAGACATCGCAGACCCACTGCTTATTCATTTATCTCCATAAATCACAAGGTACCCATTTCTAATTTCCACCCATTGCAAATCAGCATTATAAAAGAACACACACATACCTTATTACCAATTGCACGACCAAAGCCACAGGGAACTGCTGCAGCATCAATATCCCCAACATGTGGTCTGATACTCTTTCTTACCCTAAGAGAGGAATATCAACTTTTAACATAATGAATCACTTAAAAAGACTAAAAGCCCTTAGGAGATCAAGGTGGCAGAGCTGAAATGCCTTACCAAAGAAAAGGAAAGAAGAACCGCAGGTTTAGTAAATGTAATTACAGGTTAAGTCTCTCATTATGTTAATAACTCACCAGATAGATATGAGCAAGCCTGCAAGCTGCCTGGAACCCATGCGTTCAAAAGTTGTTCCTTCATCTAAGGCCTTTCCTATTGTGTCCAGCCACCATTGCCCAATAGAACTCCCTTCAAGTCCTACCTGCAATTGGCACATAAACAATAAATTAAAATACATAAATATATACTGAAGAAAAACAGAAAATTGAAGTACAAAAATATCTTTAAAAAAAAAAAAAAGGAAGAAGAAGAAGAAGAAGAAAGAAGAAAGAAGAGAAGAAAATGACTTCTATCAATTATCATATAGTTAGGTAGAGATAAAACTACATAAATGATAACTAAACAAATTGTGGAAGTGAGGAATTCAAATCTCATGTAGCTACTAATAAGTTCCACTTAAAAATCGACGAAAGTCCTTGGTAAATAATATCATAATAACAACCTAATGATCTGGGACTAATCTGAAATTCAGGATTTCATTAGGAATAAGATTTATTTAATTATAAATTGCAAATCCAAATGAAATATAGTTAATGGAAAAAGTTAGATAATAAGGGAACTTTGTCAAAGTGAGAGATGTAGATCTTAATAAATCATATTCATACCATTCAAATGGATAGTCCTTCGGACCAAACTTTAATAAGTGATGATGGTTTAAGGAAGACTCGTGAGATTCCAATGAAATTTAACCAAGCTTGTCCATATCTCCATATAGAATCATAGCCAAATGTCACATTCTGTAGTCAGCAATTATTTTACAAGATGTGCAAGTTCCACCTATAGGATATTTACAGCCTCTAGTTCAAAAGTTAAAACACAAACAAATGCCCCATATGAGGGCAATAGAACAATAATCTAATGCTATAATATGAAGTCAATAATAAGTAAACAACTTAGCATGCTGTTTCTGAGAATTACAAAGTAATTAAACCAAAAAAATATATATTTATATATATCTATATATATAAACCAATCAGGATCCTTCCCCTAATTTCAGGTAAAAAGAAAAAATATGTTGACTTGTTTGGTTGCTTTCTTCTGCAATGTTATTTCTAATAAAGAGATAACAAATTTCAAGTAAAACTTCTTCCACAATCAAAATTCAACAATCTCAGTAAAGAAAGTCAACAGAATTTACAGTTTCTTTAGCTGCAGACATAGCAAGAAAACCCGCACCCATTTCAACTTCCTGCAAGCCAACAGCGACAATTCCAACATCTGATGCTGCAGAACCCAACCATGATTTAAGCGAATCGTGAGAGGCTCTTCCTTGTCCAACATTCCACGTGCCGACCAAAATTTTTAAATTAGCTTGCCTTCTGTAGTTCACTTCTTTTTTAGCCAACTCTGAACGCAGTATGTCATCAAGAGGTCCTGGAGATGCGATGCTCCATCCACGTATACCACCCTGAGTAGCCAAGCTAAAAACATAGTTGGTTCCCACTGCCAATTTTATCACAGGACTACTATGAGCAACCCATCCTGCGATCATATTTCCCTCAAGATCCAATACTTGGATCATACCACTCACATACCCTACATATATCCGAGTCCCAAAAGTGCAAAAGCATTGAATGGCACAAGGATGATGATTAAAATCTTGTAAACGATTGCCATTTCCATCCCACTGCACAATTAAGCCATTTGTGCAACCACTCCAAACCATTCCATCTACAGTTAGCACTAATGCTTCAGTTCTCTTGTTATCTTCTGCAAATGCCCCTGCCCCCTTAGTTGCAACTCGACGAACAGCATCTGCAGCTCCCATTATAGCATTACGTGACCGCTGTAAAAAACTTGAACCCTGGGACTTCTCCTTTTTTGTTGTGGAAACAAATTTTACCTTTATCTCATCTTCTATTGCTTGATCTTGCGCTGATGACATGTCGGCTCGATTCTCAGCCTGACCATCTATATTAAATACTTTCAAAAGTTCCCTTGTACGAGCATCCCTGTGGAATAACAGACCCTTACAATTATTAAATGGAACTTAGAAAATTTAATAATTTCTTCACAATCAACAAGACACTCAGAAAATGATACTCCTAAATTTTACAAGTTCGAAATGATGAACTAAATAATTCAAAGAAAGGATTTTTTTTCATTTTTTTTCCCTTTTCCCTTCCAAATACCCCATAAGGAAACGTGAGTTTTACAATCTTCGAAGTTACTACTTTTGCAACTGACCACTCAGCCTTGTTAGTTGAGGATCTCAATTATCCCTTTGGAGACCTTGAGATCAAGTCTTGGCCTGCTTGCAAGAAAAGTTCCAACTTTGAAGAAGCAGCGTATAACAACCCTGTAGATCTTTTTCAATTGGTTTGTGTCTTATATGGACTCGGGTAAATGTGTTGGGTGCAGGTGCATGTCCAGCTATTCAATTCGTCTGCTTTCCAAAGATTTTCCATTACTATTGAAGTGTCCTGTCTATAGGCATACCCATACCTATGTGGTGTAGTGTTGAAACTTGAAAAAATACTCCAAAATGAAGCAAAGGGTTCATGTATCACACCTCTCAATAATGTGCTCAAACCAAACAAAGAAAAGAAAAATTGCAACAGACTTGTCACTGTAAAATACTGCAACATATCAACCTTCATGAGGGGCAATGTGTACAGTGTAAACATACCACAGTGAGAAGGATAGAGGCCCAGCACACCACACTTTAGCTCTAACATTATCAGCTAACAAACACTTTACATCTTGAGAAGGTATACTACAGGCACCGTTAACAGTGAATTGGCTTCTGAGGTCAATGTATGACCTCTCCACCAGTAAAGCAGCCATGTGCTTTTCCTCCGGAGATAAAGAGAGAGATTTTTCTATGGCTTCCCATGGCCAAATCTTAATAACACCACCCTCAGAACCTGACCATAAATCACCTGGATCAAAGAAACATTAAGTTAAAATCAGCTAGGGTGCAAAATGCATATAAGCTTTTGGCTGAGATCAGTCTCATAATAAATTACATGTTTGTCAAAAGAATACATAAAACTTCAAACAATAAATTAGCACCTGATTAGAATCTCAAACATGACCACAATTGAAAGACCAATTCATTGCCACATTGCCAGCAAAACGATTATAATTTTGGATCAGGTATGGGTGGAATATAATCAAGGACTTAAATATCGATATTTATGGATATATCGAGGGTCCAAAAATACGGATATATCGGATATATCGATGGATATATCGAAAATATCGATATCAATTTAGAGATATGGTGGATATTATTAGTTAAACACGGATATTTTTACTAAAACTTTGGGAAACAATGATTTAGACTCCAATACACAATTTGGAATCAAAAGATTGCAATTTAAATGTGTATAATACAAGTATGTGTTGTGTATTGTATAAAAGGTGTGATGCGCTAAGAAAATAAATAATATATTTATGCAAATTCAACATCTAAATGTCACATGAAATTAAAATATGTAAATATATATCATTCATACAATAATAAAACAATACATCAATAAATTAATGTCATACACTTACATTAGTACCACATGAAGCTTAGAGAAGCTGCCGAACCAATCTTGAGTAATACTAATAAATTCAAATGTGTATAAATTAATCTCAATACTAATAAATTAATAATACTATAAAGTAATTCATGGTCTACACAAATAAATTAATAATACCATAGAGTAATAGCCTAATAGGTAATAGATGTAAAGGTGCTAAAGGAGTAAAGGAGCTGGGTAAAGGAGGAAAGTGGGTTGGGTTCTTGTAAAGCTTGGAGAAGCTGCCAAACTAGTCTTGAAAACTACTACAAGAGGACATTAGGTGTGGGAAAAAAGGGGACAGTAATCACAACACTCAAATTTTAGTCAGTTAGTCACATGGGTCGATATTCCTTGATATGATCGGTATTCCTTGATATTCCTCGATATATCGTCGATATGTGGTGGAAAATTGTCGAAATTCTCGATTTATCTCGATATTATCAATATATTGACGATATGTCGATATATCCAGCGATATCTTGTCAAAATAATACTGAGGCATGATATCGTTTCGCTGCTTGTCGATACGGATATATCGCCGATATCGACAATTTTTAAGACTATGAATATAATACACAATCTAGCATCATCCATATGCATAGAACCCAAATCATAGATTATGCAAATAGGGATATGGCTCCCAATTTGCTCGTAACACTCAGAAACAGGGCCATGCACTTAAGTAAAAATTTTCAGTATAAGTTACCAATGGGAGAAATATGATTCTAAGATATGCAAAAAAAATTGGGTGTATTGTACCACATGATCCAAATTCCATAAGAAGAAACAAATAACAATGAAAGGCTTATTTCCAACCCATACCTTTATTTCATGTATCTTTAAAATAAAAGGAGATAACCTAATTGCACATATCATGATATCATGTGTTCCATCTTATTCCTGCCTATCCTAAAACCATATGTAGTTCTAGCTTATAATACACCCCTATTCAAGTATGGTCAAATAAAACTGCATCACCACCAGCCTTGTAGCCATGATATTATCTCTCTCTTTATATGTGGGAGGAAGTTGGGAGTTCGAATCTCCCCATTCTTTGATGAAAAGAAAGAAAAGAAAAAGGTGGGGAACCTATCCTACAGGGTATGGTGCAAGGTTCGTACCCACAAAAAAAAAAATAATAATAATAATAATAATAATAATAATTCAATAGCAATAAAACTACATTATCAGCAAACACCAAAAACCACTAGAATGCATTAATGACGATCTTTGAATCACCTTTACAGGTAGTAAGAGATTATAAAAGTTGGTTCGCATTTTTGTGAACAATAGAAGCACATAGTTTGTTCGTTTGTTAGTTTGTTTGTTTTTTTTTTTTTTTTTTGGGCTGTGACTATCGCTAGCACGTAAAAAGAATGTGGTATATCATTAATTTTAAATCATTATTATATTTGCAAGGAAATACACTTGTACAATTTTCCTCCCACTCTTTTGGATAGTAAAAATACAATATTTTATGCAAATCCTGATTTGAGAATTCAAACAAACAGTATAATAACTTGTTAATTAAATAAATGCCCGAATATCATCGATAGAGGAAAAAGGAGCTTCTTCTTATAACTTACCATAAGAAGTGATGACCATGGACAGAACCGGACCGCGATGCGCCTGCCATGACAAACTTTCCTTGAAAGGATTCTCATCAAAAGCCTGATCCATCTTCCAAGACCTAATCTTGCCATCTTTATGCCCACTCCAAACCAACCTATTCCCATTATCCACCATCAAACACATGGTGGGCGACGTATTACCCGATTCGTAGAAAGGCGCTGCGTCTTCGTCCCCCTTCCTCGCTCTCCCAGCCATCCCCATCCCAGGCTCGTAGGCATACTCGATATTCCAAACCCTAACCCCACACTCCTGTCCCGCCCACAATTGGCTGTCCCTACAAGCAATGGTCCTCAAGAATTTACCCACCTGAGTCTCCCTCAGCGGGTGTGGCCTCAACTCCAGCCCCGGGGGCCGCCCTGGATGGACCGCCGCACGGGAAGGAACCCTGAAGATTCCGGTGCCGCCCCCGCTGCCGATGAATTCCGGCAACGGCTGCAGGTCATTCATGCAGAAGCTCTGGCCGAGGGATTCGCTAGAGTCTCTACCGCTGCCGACGAAGGAGGGGTAGAAGTCATCGTCGGAAGAGTCGTAGAATTGGTCAATGTTCTTGGGGATACGTTCCTCGTCAAGGCTGTGCTTGCGGACTTGGTGGTGGCGCTTTTGGTTGCTGGGGACTCGGAGTTGCTGGCTGTAGGAATGGGTCTTGCGGTGAGCTGCGGAGTCGGCTACTGCGGCCAATGCGTCCTTTTCTTCGTCTTCGAGTCTGTCGTCCATCATTCCACAGTGCTTGATTCGGAGCCTCCAATATCCAATTTCAAATCAAATATAGTATAATGTATACACATACACAGAGAATATAACGAGAGAATGGGAAGTAGAGAGGGAGAGATAGTGCAAGAGAAGGGGAAGAAGAACAGAGGTGGGAAATTAGAGACAGAATGGTGAAAGGAGAGAGAGAGAGTGGAAGGGGTGGGGGGGGGGGAGAGGAGAGAGAAACTCGAAGGAAGAGAGAGAGACAGAGTCAAAATTGGGATCCGAGAGAGAAGAGAACGTTGCATTGAGAAGCGGGAAGCTTGCGGACAGGAATGTTTCTTTCCAGAAGTTGGTTTGATGCAGACTCACGTGTGTTAGCCATAACTTCTCTCTCACAGTGGCTTTATACGTACAATGACAAATACAAACTCACTCCCTCTTTTGCGCAAATTTAGTTAAGTAATCTGATCTAACAATGTTTTGTTGACTAATTGATTTTTTATTTCGCCAAATTACACATTTAAGGAGAGTGAAGGAAGGTTTGGTCATCCACTATGTTAGTCATTTGCTTGCGGGCCTCGAGTCTATCATCACCTCTTGATATTGATAACACGGATATTACTATGGTCTATGGAAATATCAAATATCCTTCCAACAATTCATATAAATAAATACTCTTGGTTCTTTCATAAATATAACAGAAAGCTACAGAACTTCTCCAACAATATATGCTCTCTTCGCCCGCCCCCTTTGGATTTCTTTTATAAATTGTTTTGAATTAGGTACTAAGTAGGATATATTTAATTACAAGCTTTTGATATCAACCAACCATATTTTGCAGGTCATTTTCCTTTCATTTTTAACTTGGGCTTGCTTGTGTTTTAGTTGGAAAGTTCCATGGCTACCCAAAATCTTGGACTGCCAGGAAGATGGACGATACAAAGGGAATCTTGGAATAGAGCCCTGTATATGCATCTTCTCAACCCTTAGGGGCCTGTTTGGGAACTTCAAAAACTAGATCAGACAAGATCTAGTCCATAACTATTATCTAGCTTTTAAATAAACCAACTCACAGTTGGTTTGAAAAGAAACTGTGTTTATGCCTTATTTTCATAACAAAGTTGAACTATTTAGAAAGAAAAAAAGACTTACCAAACAATGTGAAATCAAAACTGGTCAGACTTATCCCTGGTCATGTTTTCAGGTTTGTCAAACAGTCCCTTAGGTAGTTTCATACTCTAACCCTCTATTTGGTTCCCGATTCCACTAGGGAAAGAAAAGAGAAGGGGAAAAAAATGAGAAGGAAATAACCAAATAGAGCAAGAGGATCGAGGTTTTCCCCCTTTTTTTTGCTATTAGTTCATTTGTGTTGTGCTCCTTTACTTGTGATTGCTGCGCATCCCGTGGGTCTTCATTAGCTTGAAATTATTGGATGAGAGGAGTAAAAACCTAAAATAAGAAAGCAAATTTGGAAATAGAGAATTGGAAAATGAAATTAACTTGAAATTAGAAAATTTCTTCAAGTAACTTGATTGACCAGTCAGTTGTGCCATGTCCGATTAATTAATTAATTAATAAATAACGAAAGGTGAGGATGCACCCACACTCTCAAGTGTCCAATTCAGTGGATCAAGATTTGATAGATCTAGCAATGTAGTTTTTCTAAACAGTCTAAAGAACAACATGTTCTAATACCATGTTAACTTTCCCTTTGGAGTTGAACCGAGTGTAATTGTTTTCCTTATTCTTATTGTGATCCCTGTAATTGTTTTAACCATAAAAGGCCATCTGAGGAGGGATTGAGCTATGAAGTTAATATCTAGCTTCATGACTCTAAAGAAGCCGAACAATATCACAATAAAGTGGGAGTGGTGGTTTTAGCATACCTGGCTCCAAGTCTATTCAATAACTAAAAGAATTTATTTTTGTCTGGAGCCATCTTATCAATAGCAGCAAGGTCATCACAAAGTGCTTTAAATTTTCTAATACACTCATTCAAAGGATCCGTGTCTTTTCAAAGCACTGACATTTGTTGGGTTAATTTAAATTCCCATTCTTGAGAACCATCCTCCAAAGCTGTCCAAACATCAACAACAATGACAAGTCCAACGACAAGCCCAAGCACTTCTCCAGACAAAGTGCTTGGGATCCAGTTGCGAAGAAGATGATCTGACCACCTCATTCAATGAAGGCAAGGTTTTGGACCTCCTTACATCCGTCAGAAGCAGTCCCTTCAAATGAAAGGGCAGTTTGTTGAGGCATCTCATATGCCCCATCAAGGAAGCATTGCATGTCTTGACTCTCAATGAGGGCAAGCGACTGAGTTCACCAAAACAAGTGGTTGTTAGGAGTGAGTCGAAGAGACACAAAGCTCCCAACATTCAATGTTGCTGGTATAGGTAAGGGCTTCAAAGAGAAGATAACAAAGAGGAGGAAGTCATGGAAGCATAGAAAAAAAAAGGTTTCTCTAGTCCTCATTAATAGAGCTATGATACTATGTTAAGTTTTTAACCTAATAACCTAAACTTTAAGTAGAGGTCCAAACAAGTACATGAAGTTATGTCAAAATCAATATTTAATCGATGTGAGATGTGGGACTTCTCAACAGAAATAAGGTGAAAGGAGATAGAAACGAATATGATTTAGGTGCAAGCTTTCAGGTCAAAACCAAACCTCCTTTAAAACCCTCTTCTATCTTCTTCTTCCTCCATCTTACCTTTTTACTACAGTAAGTGTAATGTGATGCAACAACTAATTTTAAAGCTCATCTTAGCCCAAACATATTGTTTTGGCTTCAAAAGGGTTAACATGGGCATTCAAGGCCAACTTTTGCATGACGTCAACCATTTACATTAACATCCCAAATGACCACTTGACGGGTGGGATGTAAGTATATATTATTTTTGAAATAAGGGAAGGCAAATTTTTAGAAAGTATGGGAGGTGTCAATGCTTTTGTCAGTAAACAGGGGGGGTGTAGATGTAATTTAGCCTTTGAAAATTGATTATACTAAACTCAACATATAAAGCTTAGGTTGTTTTGTTTTTTATAAAAAATAAAATAAAAAATGAAAATAAAAAAAAGAAAGAAAAATTGTGCCTTGTTAGCACCACCTCATCATTCATTTAAGAAACATCCACGTCAGCACTAATCTCCACTTTTAGATCTCTTTAAATCTATGGGTTCAAGTTTTGTATCGAAATTTGAGTTTTTCTTTATGTCCTTGGATCCTATCCCAAGGTTCCTAAAAGATCGGATTGAGTCAAATCCATATACGATTCGTTTATCATAAAATAATAATAATAATAATAATCTATATCCAATTTGTTAAGTAATCGGATCAACGGATTTGGATCCTTATCACCAAATTTGACTAAATGGATTGGATTCAGGCTAAAATCCTGTCTATGCGTATTGTATACATTTTTTTCTAAGAGATTGTATTGTGGAGTGGTATTTATTTGTTGTAGAAGTTTGTTTGGAAAGATTACATGATGATGTTTATGACTTTCGGTTATGGATTTTGTGAACAATTTATGAAATGTCTTTGGTTGGATGATGTAAACAATTTCTAAATTTATTTTGATTCCTTTATGATAGTCCATTTTGTTTCTTTTAAATTAGTGGTAAGTATGTTTTTCATTAATTTTTTGTTTCTTATCCCACTAAGTATAAATGGGACAGGACGAGACACGACAAGGATGGGATTTTCAAATTTATTTGGGATTGCAATTGGAATTTGATGTCAAACCCTTAGTGGATTTGGGACTAGTTTGGGTCGAGACAGTTCCTAATGGGGCAAGGTTAGGAAGGGGACTCACCATCCCAAAACCGCATTGTTGACATATATCCCTGAGCATAGATATGCTTGGTATGTTACCAAATGCTGCTCCAATGCTAAAGTAAAGGAAATATCCAATGCTACATAGACTTGGGTGTGGGTTTTGGGTATGAGTATGTGTCTACTATTGATTCATTTACTTTTCAAACAATTTTCAATATTTTCGTTATATATATATATATAATTTTACTACTCCCTCCATCCCACAAAAATAAGCCTTCTTTCCTTTTTTGGATGTCCCAAAATGTTAGTCAAATTATAAATTTTCTTAACTTTCCTTTACTATCTTTTATTACACCAATAATTACTTTAAACACAACTAATGCATTGATAGTAGGATATGGATACTTTTAAAAGGAAAATTTTGAGTAAATAACAAATCAATGAATTAATTTATTTTTTTTAATCTTCATGCTTTTTTAAAGAGGCCTATCTTTGTAGGATGGAAGGGGTTATTTAGAATGATGGTGGCAGCAGTAATAGTGAATCAAGTTGGAATCGCATCTTAACCCAAATCTCTCTTGCAAATACCTCAACCAAACACATGAGAATTGTAGTATGATTTAAAATGTAAGGGGGATGTAATACACTAATACTAGAATATCAAGGAGAAAAATATAATATATATCTGACGTCTCATCATTTTTGCACCCTATCTATTAGCATCCTTGGATTATACTCTGTTATAGTTCTACTAGGCTGATGTATGTTACATACGTTACATGGACACTTTAAAATGTATGAAGTACCTGTATCAGACATATGGGGCTTGGATGTGGTTACTCTTGACTAATAATTTAGCATTGAAATCTCATCTTATTTTAAATCCCCCCTACAAATCCCTCATCCAAATGTAGAGTTACTGTTCCAATTGATGAATTTCTTTGAGCCCTTACTATTTGTGGTATATTGTCATAACCCAAATTAATTAAATCGTGATCAATAGTAATAAAATCATTAATTTTATTTTAAATAGAACATTTGTATTTGACGTGGATGATACGTGTTGAAAACCAATAAATTTTATAAAAAATTCAGCATTACCCATTCATAAATAAGACACACCATGATAAAACTTGTCTTAAATTACATAAATAACCTGTCATCCATGATGGGTATCATCACATGCATCAAAATCCACATAAAAGAACTTATATAATTAAATTATTACAAACCATCTAAGTATTATATGTCTTGTGCCTATCAGCCGAATAGAAAGTATTAAATATTACAAGCCACAAGGTTAAAATTATCCAAAATCAACATAATTGTCTTAATTAAACATAACTTGTCCCAAATCAACACAACAAAACATAATTAGTCCTTCCAAGCATAACACCTCAAGGTAAGGTCTCACCAGTCCTATATTCATCAGAAAAATATTTATAAAAATAAAGGTGAGTATAAAACTCAGTAGAAATAATTTTCATATGAAATAAACCAAAGCATGATAATATAACCAAATAAATCATGCTAATAAAATAATTAAAATCCATAATATGTCATGAATGTAATGCAACTTGTTTCCATTTACATTATTTCACAACTACCAACCATTCTCATAAGAGTTTTTATGTAGAAACGGAGGATTTAAAACTAACCTCCAAGAGGATAACATGGCATATCATCTTTACCTGAGACTGCAAGTACCCCACGACCAATGAAGTGAAAAACACTACAAGGTGTCCCGTGACTGCAAGTAGTCCAACTTCAATAACCTCTTAATACTTTTACCAAATATTAATTTAATTCCATTTCATACACTATTACGCTAATGATGTTATGAATATACATATATATCCCTATGCATTACAAAATACTCAGAAAGCTCAAATATATATTTTTTCATGATTATATAACATAGTTAGGCTATATAAAACATTTAGAATATAGACCAACAATTTATACAACACATATAGGGTAAATATTCACCAATCCAACATATATATTAAGTCGATCAATATATTCCTAAGCCCAATAAACCTAGCATGTAAACATATATACTAGGTCTCCTAATATATGCACCTCAAGAAAATTATATAATAATATACCAAAAAATTATGTAAATCCATGCACATTCCAAAATATAAATTACATTCAACATATAAGGGGTTATTTCATACTCCATTATTATTCCAAAGGTTAAAACCCATGAAAATTATATTCACTTAAAAAATGATGCACATAATGTAGTGAAAATGTATTGGAGAGTTAAATCCAAGCTTAGGATGTGAGGATGAGCTTCCAACTCGAAGAACTACACTCAAACCTCCACAAGACGTGTAGAGAATTGAAAACCCAACCACTAACCACCAAGAGTGATGATCCGGGCTCCTAGATCGCATGCAAAGGAAGAAATGAGGGTGAGGGGTCCAAACCCTCACTTTCTCTCTCTACCGTACCCACTCTATCTTTCTCTCTCTCAAATGCAACAAAATGGTGAAATGGGTGTGAAGGAATTGGGCTTGGGGTGTTTAGAAGTGGGAAGGGTTACATGCGTCATTTGACGTATTTTTAAAAAACAAAAATCCTGTAGCCTGATCGATCAACCAAAGCGGAGTTTCCAATAGTACATTCTACCTAACCCCGATTGATCAGACCACCTATGATGATTTGTCCAATTTCAAATAAAAATGTATATTTATGCTATTTATGCACATCTAACATATATATCATGCAAAATAATATTCAACCGCATGTTACACATCATTAATATCATCACAATGATCACATGCAAAGCATATACAAGCTAATACCTGACAATTCAACTAATAATCATGAGATTAAACTAATTTAATGACACGAGAGTTACACATATTGTAATGTGAGGCCAATTTGGTTGTATCATTTGTGATGCATGGAAACACAAGTCATCATCCATTTGGTTTCTAAAATTAATATTATATTTTTTTGATATGTTGATGCTTTCTTTTCTTTTACCTTTTTTTTTCTTTCCTTAACTGCTCATTAATTTGAAAAAAATGCAGTCAATTCCCTGCTCCTAAAGCATTTGACAAACTATTACATTCTGTTTCATTTCTTGTCTTGCCAAATTTTTTTGAGGTTCTAGACCAACCATATCATTTGAAAGACGCCATCAATTTGAAAGTCTTGTGCAACCATAGTGATGTAATTGTTTAAGAAGCAAAAGGACTAATTTTGTCAAAGAAATTATGTTCAAAAACATTAGTAGTAGCTTAAGTTCAACGAAAACACGAAATGTAACTTATAAATGGTTGCCAATCTCTCTCTGAATTATTTCTGAATTCTGGTTTTCTGATGGGTGGCTCGAACTTGAATTGTGCATGCTTTTTTCTAAATGTGTTCATTGATAGTATATGATGTCGTAGCATGATTGCAAGAAATCAGGTAAAACAATCATCATTATTTGAAAACTCCTTACCTCCCCAACCACAAAGTCCCCCCCCCCCCCCCCAAAAAAAAAAAAAAACAACCCTTTTGGGGGAACTACATACTAGTCCAACTATAGGCAAATAATTACAGTTAGTAGTCATTCTTAGCTAAGTTCGTAGTCATTTGTATAAATGTGTAATTATTTATCCATAGCTAGACTTATCTGTAATTCACCCCCTTTTTCGTTTTGTTTTTTGTTTCAGGGAAAATAACAACATTTAGAACAATGGTTTTAGCAATAACTCCATCAAAAGATTTCTTAACCCAATAATCCCACCTCTTAGTATTTTTATTAGTAGTAACTCTATCTCTTTTTAGAGATCCATAGGAGCATTTCTTTCTTGTTGTTAAGGGCCCTATGTAACTAAGTTGTTAAGGGCACCTTATGTAATTAACTTGTTCTTTATTTTTTCAATTTTTAAAAACCTACAACTTACAAGATATAAATCTATTTTGGATAAAACTTGGTTTTTTGGAATCTACTTGTTATGAACTTCGAAATAATGCACACTGTGATTCAGTAATATTTTAAAATAATAATAATAATAATATGTTACTATTTTTTTGTTAAAATAGCAATCTGGCAAATTATACTTTCAAACAGTAACATGTTACATTTTGTTATAAACTATTAAATAATAGGGGAAATTAGCTTAAAGTACAATTTTAGTAAACTTGTAAAGGCAAAAGTCCATGTGGGAATCTTGTAAAGGCATAATTCCAATTTTACGTAAAACGTGAGTGTTTTATAAGGGTGTTAATTGCATAAAGTCTATATTACCCTAAAGTTGTTATTTATTTTTATTTTTAAAACATTAAAATGACATAACTTTTAATATATATGTCGGTTTTTTATAAAATTTATATTTTTGTAATCTACTCGTTGAAAGCTTCAAAACAAGACCCATGATGATTATAAAATTAGGAAAAAAACAAATAAATAGTTACATTGACTAAATGTCTTGTTTTAAAATAGTTACATGTAACTATTTTTAAAAAATTTAAAATAAATTGTTTTTAGTAGAGTTTAAATTAAAATGAATTGTTTTAGGAGTAATTTTAACAGTTACATTATAAATAAAACAATTAAATTTGATATTAGTGATTTGAAATTTTTTTGAATTTAATATAATATAATGCTTTTAAAACAATTACATGCAATGTGTGGCTATCATTTTTCAATCAAGATGAAAAAAAGGAGAAGAAAAAAAAGAGAGTATATATATATATATATATATATATATATATATATATATATATATAATATGGTTAATTCAATCAGTAGGTTTGATAATAGAATGGTTGGATCTAAACAAACGGTGAAGATAACATCCCTTTCAACGCTTATTGAAAGGTATTTGTGTCTATGGCTATATTTGTGGATTTGAGGCTTTATAAGTTTTTCTAATAGACTTATAGTTATACAAGTACAATAATATAGACTTGTAGCTAAAGTCTCCTAAATAATATGTTTTTCTTCTCTACATAAAAATAAGTATTTACTCCCCATGTCCCATTAAGATAAGTCAAGTTTAACAAAACACAAAGTTTGAAAAAAGCCATCATTACTTTAACTTGTCATTTATTCTATCTTTCCAAAACTACCCTCTCCTACTTGGTATTGGGTTTTGTGTTGAAAAAAATTATTAAAATAACAAAGTATAGAATAGGAAAGTTCAAAAAATTTACGATTTAACTTTTCAAAATGAACAAACATTTTGGGACCAAAAAAAAAAAAAAGAAAAAAAAAGAAGCAAAAATGACCTATTTTTGTGGGACGGAAGGAGTATTCATTTATTTTTATTTTTTTGGGCGTGGAGAGGATGTAAAATTGATAGTACTTCTCGACAAAGGTTTGGGAATAGCAAATGAAAGTTGAAGGTTGTGTGAATTAGGTCGACTCACTAAGTTGAATGATTATGGTTGAAACTCGAAATCACCCCATTAGAGGTAATTCCGTCAATTTGATGTCCAAAAGGATTATAGGGTATACGAATTTGTTTATGGGGATATTACCAAAATATATATATATATATATATATATATATATATATATATATATATTCTTATAACATGGATCTATGACCTAAAATCCTTTTTCTTTCTTTCTTTCTTTCTTTCTTTCTTTCTTTTTTTTTTTTTTGGTAATCATCGAATTTGCTTTTCATAATAATTTGACCCCGCAAAGAGCCAGAAACCCATTGCCCGAGTTTTCGAGGAATGCGCTGCCATTTTGGCTTTTCTCGTGGTCTATGGCTGTAGACAAATTTTTAACTTCTGATTCTTTCCAGGCCATTCACCATTTCGTTGATACTGATGATTAATTCCCGTGGTCTATGGCAGGCTCAACTTTGTCACACCATTTGGCACGTAAAATGATGTAATGTGATTCAACCCGCCGAAACCGACCAATCTAAAATTCCCCATTTTTTTAAATATAAAAGGAGCATCAATCATCATAGAACAACTGGCTATTTATTTCGCTAACAATGAAAATAATTTCTATCTACTTCGTTTTAAAATGGTCGAAATATTTTTTTTCTAATTTTTGCTAGGAAGATCAACGAAATTCATGAATGAAAGGATTTATGCGGACTCCACATACCATTAACACGAATGGAAGTTATTGCCCTTTTTCTATTCTTTTACTAAAGGGGACTCAAGTAAATGAAAAAGGCTTCTTTTACTTGTTTACCATCATTACATTTTTGTGAGTAAATGAAAAAGGCTCTATTCCATAAGATAATAATTTAGGAACAATCAAATATGTAATTCAGTAGAGTGAGATTTGAGTATGTATCTTCTGCAATAATCGATTAAATGGAAAAATATACCTCCCCTTCAAAATCTTCCTTTTACATTAATGATTGGCTGTGACCTCTTCCACCTTCCAAGCTTCTCTCTTCCCTGAAAAATTAAGAAACTTCCATTTCTGCAAACTCTTTAACCATTAACCAACAATCACTAAAACCTGACATCTCAAAATGGGACCCACAATAATCAAATAAATAAACAAAATTCTTAAGGAAGAACAATGAGGAAGGAAGGAAAGAAGAAATAAATAAATAAAGGGTAAAGCAAGTTCAAATGATTGAATTATGTACAAACCTGATTCTCTAAAGAAAAAATCACCTCAAGAACCAAAATAAAAAACCCTAATATAATGAAACATGCCCAACTAGCCTTCACTGCGCATGTGGCAAGTCTCTGACTTCAAAACATTGGCCAATTCTTGAGTTCTTTCTTGCTATATAGTTAGAACTGTATCGAGGACATAAATTCTTGAGTTCTCTTTTGTTGTAATGCCTTATAGTTGCACTTGAAGCTTCTGAGGCTCAATTTCATTCCAACAAGCAGGAGGGAACCCTTACATCAGAATGCTTGGATGGAGTAACAATTCTCCTCCTTTATGCCCCAGACTGGCCTAAACTAGGAGTCAGCCCCCACCATTCAATGGGATGGAAAACTCTCGATGATGACTACATGCTGGGAATTCAACTTATTCATTTCCCCCACATTCTTAAGGTCAAAAAAGATCGTTTAGAGTGTCAAAAATTGATTTGCATGATATCTTTCCACTTATTGGAAATTTCTGTTTTCAGTTTATTATAGGGTTTTGGGTCTGTTCCTTCCTAGAAATTTATGTTTTCAGTTGATTTTAGGGTTTTGAGTCCATTCTTATTAGGAATGTCATATCTAATTATCTAGAGTCAATTCCCAGAATTTCTATCAATTTTGAATTTTAATATTTTTAGTAATTTTTTCTATTATGGTTGGAAGATGAGATTCTCATTTATAAATAGCTAATGGAAGATCTATTTAGATTTTTTTTTGTTATAGATCTTTTCAGACTTTTGATTAATTACGATTTAGAAACTTCTCTCTTACTCTGCTTGTGGATTCAAGAACTCGTAGTGGATTCAAGGATTTATCAAATTTCCTAATGGTGAATAGATGCAGTGATGTAGCGAAAATGTATGAAAAAAATGGAATCCCATGATGCTCACATGATCTATTTTCCTCAAATTTCCTAACTTCAAAGAAAAAGAGGGCAGCCAAGTGTTAAATTTTTTAGTTCAAGGGGTTTTGGGGAACTGGAAAAAATAAAAACTAAAAAATTTCAATTCTCATGAGTTTTGTTTTTGTTTGTTTTTTCTTTTTTTTTTTTTTGTGGGGGGGGGGGGGGGGGGGGGGGTGGTGGTTGTGTGATTTACCCAAGTACGCAGACAAAACCAAATACACACACACACGCATATATATATATTAAAAACCAACTACTCCTATATTCACCAATTTCACATACCTTGCGGGGTCCAATAGCCAGCTCATTATCCATAATTGATATTGCTTTAAAGCCCATTGGATGCAACACCTCTTCATAACTGCAAAGAAACAACAAAGTAAACTTTTTTTCTTTAATGAAGTGAAAAAAAAAAAAAAAGGACTTGATTTTTTTTTTTTTTAATGAATAAAAAATTAACTTAATTTTGATGGACAGGATCCTTAAGAACACATTAAGGTTAATTACAAGATCTAAAACCTAAGAAACACCCTATAAGGTTCTGGACAGAAGAACAAATTGAAGGTAGAAAATTACTCAATGATGGATACTTTATATGGGGGTCCACCAACATGATCATCAATCTGCAGACCAGAAAATTAAATTTTTAATATGGCTATCATAAATTCTTGTTGTCGATCAAAAGAAAAAAAATGGCTACTATAACCTCTTCAAATAAATAATGTTAAAAATTAAATTCTTAAAGTTTGGCAATATATCTATATCTATATATATATATATATATATATATATATATATATATCTATCTTGGAACATGGAAGGACCTTATAATTTAGATTAGAGGTATCGATTTCATAACGTTTACCATTTCTAAAGAAAATTCAAGCTAATAAAATTAAGTAATAAAATACTTTAAAATATCAAATCAAGAGTTTCTTGCTTATTGCAATTGAGAATTATCATAAGAAAAACAAAAAACAAAAACAAAAAAGCAAAGGAATGTCACCGGAAACATTAGTGTAATGAGCTCTCCATCTGGTTTTAAAATATCTTGGATTCTCCTTGCCCATGCTGATCTCAAGTCTGGTTCAATTGCACAAAAGAACCTGCAATTTTTCCATTCTCAAAAGAAATTTTCTGAATAGAGGAATAAATAAATTAAAATCAAGGCTAACTTACGTATAATCAAAAATGAGATCAAACTCCTCGGTTGGACACCAAGTGAAGAAGTCCACCTTTTGAAATGTAAAATAATTTGCATTTGGTAGTAAGGAAGACAACTGGCTTGACAATTTGTGGAGAAGATTAGAGTGAGAATCATTCAAGAAAGGTTTATGCTGACAGAAGTTTATTAAAGCCATGCTTGTAAAACTATAAAAGAAAATTAATATCTGCAATGGGCCAAGTTTGAGTGACCCAAACCCCAGTAATTTATGATTATTTTGTATTCGCACTTTCAGTTTTAAATACTACTCAAGTTTTAGTGACCCAGTTAGATTCATTATCAAACCTCAAAAGACCCATGATATCATCCCAGCATGACTGACATCAATTCACTGTTCTACTGGGTTACTGGTTGGGTTTGAAAAAATCCAGGAGACTATAATGGCAAAATGAGTACATAACCTTGGCATAAATAAGCATAATAAATTGCACTAGTGGTTTAGCTGATAGGACCTGGAGCAAACTCAACAAATCCGACCCAAGAATCCACTGGGAAGGGTGGGTCTTTAGTAATTTCAAAGATGAATTAGAGAGAATAAGTTGAAATAGTTTGAACATGTTCAAACGAGACCATTGATGTCAATGATGAAAAGTGATGTGAAGGGAATTCATGGCTCTAAAAGGGTTAAAGGAGGGGGAAAAAAAAATTGTTGACGAAGTAATCGTGTTTATTTAAAATATAAGAAGCAAAAGTGCTTAGCCCCCATACAATTTATATGGAGCTTCTACCCTTGAGAGTATAGGTAACACTCGCCACTCAATGGAATTCACCAAAGAGATAAAGATCAAGATAACAAGAAGAAATCCTTCTTCTCAAATAGCCAAAGGCTCCAATATCATTCAAAATTCTCTCCCTCTTTTTACATATGATCTCCACACCTTATATAGCACTTTCACAATTAATACATACCTAACACATTCTACAAATTCATACGATACTCCAAATTACAGGATAATTAAATACATTTTGGAAAATAAAAACATAACTTACTAGACTGTAATAATAAGATATAATTAATAATTCTAGCTTCTAGACTAAGTTCTTTTTTTGTTTTCCAACAGCATATCATGCATACCATGTCTTTGTCATTTTTCAATATCAAAGTGCCAATAGTAGTCCACATAGTAAACATAAAGCGATTATGTGGCACTCCATAGGAATCCACGTCAAACAGATACAACTTCTCTGATCAAAATGTACCATCATAATTAAAATATTATGTGAAAAGGGAACATGAAAGGAAAGGATAAATTCATTGTTTTCATCTTGTTTTCTTTTGGAGAGATTTGGAAACATTATGAAAGGAATGAACCCAGAAATGGCTGTCACCTCTTTTGCTTTCTTAATGGCACTGTCTGATATATCCAGTCCCACCACAAAACGCTCAGGGCATGCAATTGCTACCACATCATGACCCTGTCACAATGAACAGACTGCTGTTTGTCGACATGTTAAGAAATACATAAATAGAAGATAAATTATGCCACTGCTCTGCAAATCAAAAACATTTCTCATCAGATACTAAAATTTTGTGTTTTTAATTGTTACATATGTAATGAGCATCTCATGGAGATGGGATCATTCTATTATTTTTCATTCACCCCAAATAACTCCAATTTTATTTTTCATATGCTTTAAAATGACTATGCATCTTTACAATGCTAAGCAACGAAATCATTAACATTTTTTACCATCATTTTTGGTGTGGACTCTTTTCTTGAATTTTCTTCTTTATTCTCCTTGACCTGATTTTTTGTTTTCTAATTACAGCATTCTAGAGTACAGGCTTGTTCCAACAAATACTAGGGAAAACAAAAATGGAAAAATACAATTTTCATGAGTTCTTTACAGGAATTTCTTAACGCTTTGAAATCATACAGCTGCTCATTCAGCTAGTGCAGAGTTTGGCTTTCTTTTGTATACTACCAATGTACATGCGTTTGCCACTATACATTATTCGAATCTATGTATAAAATACTTTTACTTCTTATTTAAGAGAAAAAAATGAAAAAAAATCATCCAAATGCCTTTAGTCACAGAAAAAGGAAAGCTTGAGCTATGTCAGAAACTCAGCGTTGAGCCCTTTTTATAGTTCTCCTCCAACATCCCAATAAGTCCTCATCAAATTGAAACCAGTTACAACCCAAGCAAAGGATCCATCCCATGCCATAATTAAGTATCATAGAGGTAATAGAACTCATTGGAGTGCTCTTTTCAAATTCCCATAGAATATACAAACAACCTAAAAAGATACATTTGTGACTGCAAAACACATTTAAAAATACATAGCAACTATGAAGGGCGCAGACCAAGAACAAATAAAACAACTTAAACCTGGGTTCAAATAAAAATTATTCCTACAGTAGAACCTAAGAGCAAGGATGGGCATCATACAGACTCCTAATAATAAAGAGTGCTTGGTTTGAAATTAAAGAAGATTTTCCCTTGGTTGTGCAGAAGGGTATTCTCAGCAGCTCCATATACATTTTTGTTGTAAAAATCTCAGAAGGGTATTCTCAGCAGGGAGGGCCTCTTTCCACACCCTTTTTTGCCAATCCACACCCCTTCATAGGTTTTTGCTAATCCACACCCCTCAAAGACTTATTATCACACCTTTTGGAAGGGTGTAGATTAGTAAAAACCAATGGAAGGGTGTAGATTAGCAGTGTGGAAACCAATGGGCACTGATGGCTCATTCTCAGATTCTAACGGTGGCTCTGGTGTTATTATAACAGATCATAATGAGACTTGTCTATGTGCTTTTGCCTTGTGTCACAGGACAGGTCTCCAACCCAAAAGGCTAGCCCATTAGGTGGAGTTGCCCTCCCCACTTATATGTCCAAGACTCCCCCAGTGCCTATCCGATGTGGGACAGAGATCCGTAACATTTGGCATCACAGCCTCTGTCACTTCTGATGCATATGAAGTTGATTATAATTTGTAAAGGATGCTTCTGATTTTCACGTAATGTCTGCCATTAGATATTCATATTCTACCAACAAAAGAAATTTAAAAATAAAAATAAACGTACACTGCCACATCCAGGGACAAGAGCCCTGCCTTTAGGTAGGGATCCAGTCTGATGAAGATGTAGAATGATTGGTGTTGGCTTTCCCAGATCCCATGGGGTCAATCCTTGCTCCCAGCATTTTTCCCAGCCATCTGAGAAGTCAAGCAACACTCAGAATGTCTATATCTATAATTGAGAAATTCAAAAAGAACGAAACATATACATTACATTCAATGAACTTTACAATCACAAATTTTTTTATTAATAATAATTATATCGTAACAACGACTGATAACTTCAAGCCATGCGACATGGACTTGGGTACACATGTCTAAGGCAGTTGCTTGCCTACGTGTGTACTCTGTCCGATCCCCAATCCCCAAAGCCTAATCCGACTTCATGCTATATATATGATGATAAGTAGTTGAACTGAATAGTACTTGGGTCCAACTCTCGTACAAAAATGTAGCTCAGTTAAAGTGAGGTTTTGCATAAGGGCTCGTATTGAAAATGATTAATCAGTAGACCAATAGCTCGGCCACGATGAAATGCTTACAAGGAAATGTATCAGAAAATCAGGTAATCTGTCCACCAAAGTCGCTGTAAAAATGATGTCTTTCAATTTAAACTCACATGGGTGTTGCCTCAACAAGTTCGTAGAGCCAGATAACTGGTCTCAAAATAAAAGGCATTTAAAAAATAAAACTATTCCAATCATATAAGAGAGAAAGAGAGTCATGGAAAAGGAAAGTAGGTGGTTTTGAGGGGAAGGTGTACCAGTAGGGTCGCTGTCCATGATTTGTTTCAATTTATCAACATTTGGGTTCGATTTCACGCTGATGCTCTCCGATCTCCCCGTTCCTTCATTGTGTTCCGACATCCTTGCTTGTGTCCCGCGAAGAATCCCGAGACTTGTGGATTGAAAGGCTCTCACTGTTAACGCCAAATTCCGGCCGGCGAATGGAGTGTTGCAGAGCAAACCAATGGAGAGGGATTGCATAACGTACAACGTTGTCTTGTGAGTTGTGATTCACATTTATAAGAAACTTGGACGGGGTTTCTTTCGGGTAAGTCGTTGACGCGTGCCCGGAATGGCAATGAAAAACAGATGGAGGGAGCCCATGGGACCCGCACGTTTTGTTTCGTGTGGTGCCGTTGTATTGAAATACGGAGCACAGAGAACACAGTTCTCATCCACGTTTTGCCAAATCAACCGTTGTAATGATGACAAATCTATATGGAACGGAGGTTAGAACACAGTTCTCATCCCCGTTCCCCGTTTTGCCACGTCATCCATTGTAAGATCTATATGAAACAGAGACTAGAGAACACAGTTCTCATCCCGCATCAAACGGAGACGGAGAGAACACACCTCATGGCTTGCCAAGTCAACTATTGTAAAGGTGATTTGACTGTTGATGAGAAATTATCTTTAATAGCTATTTCACAGTATAATACCAAAAGAGAGGCAGGAAGTAGTCAATTTGATCCAATTGACAACTGATTTGTAGTAAGTTAATAGACTATACCTTTTGTTGGTATTTAGTTGAGAAGTAGTTTCCAAAAAATACTTTTCCCTTTACAACTTTTTAACAATTGGGGAAATTACTTTTTAGTTATTACTTCACGATGAAATACCAAATAAAGGGGAGTGTCTGTCAATTTATTACAAATTAATCGTATATGTGTTTCAAAATGATTACTAACTTATTTTGTTTGGTATTTCATTGGCAAGTGGTTACCAAAAAATAGTTTTCCGCCAAAATTGCAATTCCCATGTTAATCTTCAACAAAAGGTATTGTATAAATACTTTTCAATCTATCAATGGAAATAGGTAAATTTATTTATTACTTACTTTCAATGCTTTCTCAATTTTTGATATGAGCTTGAAAAGATCAAAATAATGTAGATACATATCTGTATTTTTTTCTCATTTTTTGGGTAAATAAAAACAAAAACAAAATTATAGTCCTTCGTTTCAAAACTAATACATTTTAATCTGCATTTAATAACAACCAATCTTCATTTAATAACAACTTTCCATTTTTATCATGTAAACACTATAAACTACTATTACTTTTTTTTTTCTTGAGCCTTACATTTTTTTCCCTTGAGTTTTATGTTTTTTTTTTTCTTTTTTTTCCCCTTTCCAACTATTATTTCACTGTTTTCCCGTATATTTACATGGGTTAACAACTAGTATATATATAGAGAGCAGTTTAGACATCCCCTTCACTGTTGTACCATCCCGCATGAAAACAAATCTTAGTCATCCAATTGAAATCAATGACTCAAGGCAAAAGGTGCTTAGAAGCATCTTTACCAATAAACTGGACCCGGTAAAAATTAATAAAAGAAAGGTTACCAGTCACCTTGGGCACAGCCATCTGCCTCCCTCGAAGGAAGCAAACCCACCTACCCCTCTTCCTTCTCTCTCCATCTCAATGTACTCCTCTCTCTCATTATTCTCTCCATTCCCTCCCTCCAACGTCAAAAACAGCCAACTTGACCCTTTCTCTCCGATGTCGTTGCCACCGAAATCATGACTATCTCCACATTCCTCTATGTATCTCTCTACATTGCCAACAATCATCTTGACCCTCTCTCATTTTGTCTATAATAAACTAGTAGTAACTCACGTGATGTGTGGCGAAAGCAAATCAGAGACAAAAACTCAAAGGGCCAGGCTATTGCCACAACTTAAAATACTCTAAGCCCCCCAATTAATTTATATTTTTTAAGTTTTATGAAAAATATAAAAAAATTTTATGAAAACTAATCACATAATCTACTAAAAAACATCGTTGCGGACAACTTTGTAGAAGAATTTGTTTCCAAAATTTGTCATTTAAGTACACTTTTTGGCCATTTTTTATGAAAAATGAAATGAAGACTGTAAATGGCCAAAAAGTCTGCTTAAATGATAGATTTTGAAAAAATTTTCTTCTACAAAGTTGTTCAGAACGATGTTTTTTAGTGAACAATGTAATTAGTTTTCGTAAAAACCTTTTATATTTTTAATAAAATCTTAAAAAGTGTAAATTAATGGGGGGCTTAGAGTACTTCATGTGGTGGCAATAGCCCCCCTCAAACTCAAATGAATTGAGTGCAAAAAGAAGTGGAGAACAATTCATCACCACCTTAATTAATTGATTTGCTTAATAATTTTGGGCATTTTCAAAAGTTTAAAGAAACTATAAAAAAAAAAAATGTGTTGCGTAACCAGGAGAATGGCTAGTGCGTTAAAGTGTGTTGGTTTGGGGTTTCTTGTCTAGAGAGTGTTGATCCTTTATGTTCTATTTGGTGTCCTTATATTTGGGCTGTATCTACCTTCTCATTTATCAATAAATTTATGGCTTTTCACCAAAAGAACTAAAAATAAAATTAAAACTCCAAGATAATTAAAACAAAAAATAACCATGTTCCCAGAATTGGCACGTGTTCATGAAAATTAACCATATTCCCATCATTGGCATGTGTTCATGTTTCCAATAAAATTGCATGAAGTAAAACAAAAAATAAAAATAAAACCCTTCACCATGAGGTTAATATAAGATCATTCAATATTGTTTGTTGACAATATAACATATGTATGGCCAAGGAGCTATTCAGAGAAAGAAGGGTATCTCTAACACTGTCTCACACTGAGAAGAGATGGTCGCACTATAGTTGAGAAGAGATGGTCACACCATCGGTAGGAAGAGATGGAAATGGTTGCTAGAAAAGTGATTGGGTTTTCTAGCCCAAAAAAAGAAAAAGGAAAAAAAAAAAGAATAAAAAGAGAAACCATGAAATAAGGAACAACCAAATAGAGGGAAAAAATAAATAAATCAAATGCCACTAGAAAAGAGATTGGTGATTAGGTATCTTAGACAAAGTGGATTAACTTGAAGTTAAAAAAAAAAAAAAATGTTAATCGTCCTCACAAGGGACATATATATTGTTCAATTTTTTATTATGTTTCACATGGCTGAAGCACTATTGATTATGTGTTCCTAGTGTGGGCATCCCTAGGGGTGTTAATGGTTTTGGTTAAAACCGAGAACTAAACCGAACCAAACCGAACCGGGTGGTTTGGTTTGGTTTTTTTGTTATTAGGTTTGGTTATGGTTTTAATTTTAAAAAACCGAACTCAATTGGTTTGGTTTTGGTTTTCATTTTTAAAAAACCAAACCAAACCGAAAAACCGAAAAAACCGAAAAATATATAATATATATATAAACTTAAAGTTTGTAAATTCCCAATTCTAATAAGGGCAAAATAGGTAATGGGCTTGTTTTTGTTGATTTTAAGTTTCTTATTGTTTTCCATTTTTTAGATTGGTATGTATTAAACTAGTTATTAATAATATGTGTATTAATGTTGTGTGTGATATTGACATATTGATATATGTCAATATGTTTCTATTTTGATACAATGTTTGTTTTTTTTAGTTGCTAATGTAATGCTTTTATTAAAAATGTTTTTATTTAGAATTTGGCATGTCATTTTTTTCATTTTCAATTATTTGTTGTTAGTAGTTTGTTACTTGATAGGTTAAAACCGAAACCGAACCGAACCAAACCGAAATATAATGGTTTGGTTTGGTTTGGTTTTTTTATAGTATGGTTTGGTTTTGGTTTGGGAGGAACAAAACCGAAGTATAATGGTTTGGTTTGAAATCTCCCCTAAAACCGAACCAAACCGAACCATTAACACCCCTAGGCATCCCTTAGTAGTTAGACTATCCTTATTTTACATTATATATAGCTTATTATCCTAGTTATACGTATTGACATCAAAATTTGCTAGTAGTTGATAAGTTGTGCTTTCTCCATTAATATGTGAAACACATTGATTTGTATATTTGAAGGAGAGAAATCGTAATATTAAAAAAAAAAAGAAAAAAAAGAGACATGATCAAATGAGAGAAACTGAGAAAGAAGGATACCTTTAACATTATTGCACTACTAGGAACTAGGAAGAAATTGTATCACCGCCGTTGGGATGAGGTGGTTGCACCACCGCTGGGAAGAGACATCATTGTTGGAAAAGGGATGAATTTGTGGGGAAGCGAGAGATATGAAATGAGTGGGAAATATGGAAAGAATTTGTGGGAGATATGGAAATGTCAATAGTTTTGATATGGAAAATGTTTGTGGGAGAGTATGATATATGAAAAGGTCGATTGCTATGATTTGATTGTTAAATTTTGAAATCAAATTAATGATTTTATGATTTTAGCCAATGATATTATATCAAGTAAGCTCAGAGTAGGGTTAGAGTTAAGGAGGGAGCATAATGAACTTCAGAAGAGTATTTAGGGGAAGCACAAAGAGATATGCTATGCCATCATACTAGGATTTATAATATAGTATAGATACTTTAATTCAACAAAGCTCTTTAGCTTTCCTTCTCTTTCCTCATTCATTCAGCTACTCTCATCAACTGTGGTCCCACTTTCTTGATAACATGACATTAGTTTATTGATTAACCTTTGTTTATGGGAGATATCGATGTGGAGTCAATAGAACCCACGTAGGTCATATTCGAGGAGGTCAACCATGTGTGATGATGAAATAGGTGGATGAAAAAGAGAAGCAATCTGGGGTAGTTTAGGAGTGGGAGAAAGGTAGGGAGAGAGAGAGTCGACTTAGAGGGGTGAGACTCGTATTGGAGAGGCTTCAGTCCAAATGAAGCCTTTTTAGAGATCCTCAAATCAGGGCACAGATTCCTTGATTATCAAAGTTGTTGGTGGGAGGATTGAGTGTGTGTTAATGAATCCAAGAAATGCCTTTTTGATAGTGCCAAAGACCTAGGACAGCCGTTAGGCATAGGTGCCAAAAGGACAGACCTAGGGTAATGGGGTAGCAGACCTAGGCCCTATTGAGTAGGTCAGGCACCTTACCCTCCATTGGTCCTGATACCCATACCAATTAGGTTTGTCAACTATAAGAGGTATAGGGCTTGACCTGTCAATTGTCCCATCGCCTTTTTGTGGTGATTAGGGTAGTTGGCTTGTTGCATCACTTCCTAGTTGTTCCGCCAGATCGACTATGGTGGTATGATTCCCAATACCATGGGAATGACTTCCTTAGAGAGCCTTCTCTCCATCCACTAAACTAAAATCTTCCAAGTATCCCAATTGTTGAGAGAAGCTAAGGTCGAGCGACCTTGCTTGAAAATCAAGCTCGCGATTGAGCTTCTTAGGTCCTACCTCAACCCAGGCTAGTGTTGGACTAGGACTTGGTACCTCAAGGGCACTTCGAGGGAGATCAAGTAGATCGTAGACCTCGACTGCCATCGTGCGATGTAAT
This sequence comes from Liquidambar formosana, assembly GCA_039720395.1. Lineage (NCBI taxonomy): Eukaryota > Viridiplantae > Streptophyta > Magnoliopsida > Saxifragales > Altingiaceae > Liquidambar > Liquidambar formosana. The sequence continues at coordinate 48,253,297 of CM077822.1, read as the reverse complement.
AGGCATCTGACTCGAAGAAGGCATAAGGACACACCTCGAGATGGTTCAGGCATCCTCAATAACAAGGGCATCCCTCCAGAGAAGGGTATCCTCGAGGGGGTGGACGTTTCCCTCAAAAGTATGTGGGTATGTGGGTTAGCGAGGCCATCTAGGTAAAGTTGATCAAAAGGTACCAACTCGACATCTTTAATGGTGAAATGGGTCAACCTTATTGGTCAATCTTTCCATGTGGTTGTGGACCCTAAAAAAGAAGGGGGTATAGGCCCACGTGAGTTGAAAAGGGAGTCGCCACCTCATTTTTTAAAGGAAAAGATGAAAACCCTAAAATATTTTATTTTCCAAAACAAGTGACTCCATGTTTAAAAATGGTAAGGCAAAAGATCTTTTGAAAATCAAAGATTGTGGATTCGGAGGCTAAGTTACGATATGGGAAGGTTCTAAGCAGAGCCTATAGGCACCCATATGGCCTTAAACGGTCTCTTAATTTAATTGGGTTAAATCAAAGTCTTAAACACACATAAAGTATCAATTATCATCACAAGACAACATGCATATCATTCATTCACTCATCCACACAAGCAGTTAAATCAAAGAAAAATAGAAAAGAGAAAAAGGGGAAAGAAAACCTAAGATACTTAGTATCCTAGGGCGGACTTGAACCTCACGAAGAGCGCCTACGTACCATGTATGGAAATACATGGATCAAAGTCCACGTAGTTCGAAAGGGAATAGGGTTATAACCTAATAAAGGCCTATGGTAAACCCTAAGTTTCCTTTCAAGAGAAATATGGTAAGTTTCCAAAAATAAATGATTCTCAAAAGCTCTTTAGAAAGTATATAATTTTAATAAAAATAGAAACTTTCATTTAAAAAATGCATTTTTTATGAGAGGAAACTATAGAATCTACCATACCCCTCTATTAGGAATTAACCCTAGGAGGGAGAAAGGAAAAGTTTCAAGGATAGGAAAGAAAGGTGAATTAGGGCACTTTCATACCCAACTTACCTTAAGCAAAAGCAACCTGTCAAAATAATCACCCTATTGCATAAGGTAATTATTTTATTTGCAAGATTTCATCTCGTAATAGCCAAAATAATCACTCCACATTGGTGGGGTAATTGCACCTATTATATCCCACTTTCTATGGGTTTGTACTTGTCATGTACCTACAATTTGCATGCAAAACATACCAACAATACCAGCAAACCAACCTAGTTTCTAACCAAGCAATTATCATGCTTAAACATAGGCTAACACATGCTCATAATATGTCATTAAAGCCATTAAACAGATCTGGACAGAATTGAAATAAGACTTAAAATCACCCATAAATCATGTAAACAACACGAATCATGAAATAACATAAACCCTAATTCAACCCTATATGCAATGACATGCAAAAAACCCTAAAATCAACTATATGAATGCAGAAAATATTATAATTATTTAATATGCAACACATATACAGCAACTATGAAGAAAATCTAAAGAAAATCGCTAAGCTACCAATGGTATATGCAACTTTCCTAAAACAAAGATGAATGAAACCCTAGAATCACAACTGTGCATAAAATCACATAAAATAACTATAAACCATGCAAAACCAAATATGAACAGCCTTCTAATCATGCATATTAACCAATAGAAGCATCAACATATGATAAAGATATAGGCTTGCACATGAAATATAGCTATTCTAAGCAAAAACTCAATTTCAGCACAAGAGAAACCCTAGAATCCCAACTTCAAATGAAATCACATGAAACAACCCCCTAACATGCAAAACAGCCCATGAACATCATCCTAATCATGCATATAATCTAATAGAAACAACAAAACATGATAAAAATATATGCTTTAATATGCAACAGAGTTATTTCATGCAGAAAACTAATTTCAGCACCATGGAAACCCTAGAATCACAAACTCACATAAAATCACATAGAATAATCCTATAACATGCATAACTAACCATGAATAATATTTTTATCACATATATTAACTAGTAGAAGCATCAACATATGATAAAAATACTAACTTGAATATGCATTAGAATTATTCTAAGTGAAAACCTAGTTTTAACATGAAAGATATGGAGATATACTTATAGTGGAGTTCCCTTGCTGCTATAGAGTCCTCCTCTCCTCTTATGAACTATTGGAAACACTCTCCTTTAAGCCTTCAAGAAAAGCTCCAACCCTCCTTCAAGCTCTCTCTCTCTCTCTCTCTCTTTCACTCAGAAATTAGGTTAAACTACCCTAAGGATGGCTGTAATTGCCTCTTGGTGCCTCCAAGTCTCTCTAAGTGCCTCCTCTTAGTCCCAGTGTCCCCCTCCTAATGCTGAAGTATAAGCGGGTATTTATAGAATCCCTCAATGGTTGGGATTAAAACCATAGATATTGATCCAAGGGTTCTTAGAGACTCCCTTGGGGCTCAAGTAGGTCAATTAGGGCTGAAAATAGGGTGGAATGGCAGCTGGAGGAAAACAAATCTGAGGAAATAGGGAGGGATCCGCTTCAGCACTCAAAAAAGGGAAAGAGGCTCGGGTGACCACCTAGCCTTGGGAAGCTAGCGGCCTGGGCCCAGGCGGCTAGCCGCCCAGGCCTGGGTGGTCACCCGAGGCCTTGTCATCTCTTGCCTATTTTTTACCCTTTCAGCTTCTAAATGTGTTTCAGGGCCAAATTAACTCCGATTTTGACGAAACGAAAGCCAAAACGACCATGTTTCGAAGGGGAATGTAATTTGAGTCACTTGAGGGCAAAAAACCCTAACCATGGCTGGATAGTTAGGTCTTACAAAGGCTGTTAATTGCTATGCCCCACCGTCGCTTAGCTTAGGTATGCACATAGGCTTGCATCGAATGTCTTTCAATTCGAAATTCAACCTCCCTAAACACATTTGGGGATGAAATTAAGACTAATCAAAGTTAAATGAGAAGGAATGGAGTGAAAATCATGAGCCAATTCGAGCTAACCCGAAATAGGTCTCTTAACCAACCTGAGCCATATCGAGCCATTTTGATCCTGAACCATCAATTCATCAAATTGAACCCATAATACCTCAAATGCATCCATATGAACTCTAATTGGCAACTTGGAGATCATTTCAAGGTCAAATGGAAAGTTTGTGACCTAAAAGACGATTATGCCCCTCAAGTTACAAAAGTTCTTATTAACCCTCAAGATCAACTCCAAATCGAACCAAAATTCATACATATCATCCTCAAGACCCTAGAAACTCAATGCAAAAGACTAGACTCAAAAAGAAAACAAAAAGACACATGAAATGACAAACCCTAGCTAAGGTAGCAAAAATGGGGTGTGACAGTGGTGGTTCGTAATTAGTCTACAGTAGCTAAGCATTTCATGGTATCAACATTTGCCCCCATGTTCGCGCGTGTAGTGCGTGTGCAGTTCGTGTGTGGATATGTATTCGTTGATTTGTGACTATGTAAAATGTCAGATGGCAGAGATTTCTTTGGCCCATATGCATTGTTATAGGATTTGCTGCCGACATGTCATTTTTTTTTCGCTCTTTCATCATTAATGTGACTCTTCACAGGTTCTACTTAGTAGGGTTTTATAACTGACATGTTGGGTCCATGTTCATTGAGGTGAGGCGTCACATTAAATGCAACAAAACACCGATACGATATAACGGCAACGACGTCTCTTCAACTTCGAGGCAAAATGATGATTCTGCCCCTATAAATAGGTGACTTAGTTTCTAAGGGAAGCTTCATTGCTTCTCTCACCATTTTCTTCTAAAGCTTTTATTCTCAAAGTAACTTCTCTACTTCCCTGATTGCTCAATAGACATGCCTTCCTTATTAACCTATAAAGATGGGTCGACCCCAGAAACTCCTAATGACAAAGATTGGAAAAGGACTTTCCTTTTGGATGATGCCTTTTGGAGGATGGCAGATAAAGGTGAATCTAGTCTTGTCGCCTCTATGGGTCATGATTCTTTACTGCTACAGGAGGAGGCCCAAGTCGATGATGGTGTCCCGGTTTTAGGTGAAGCAATTCTCTGTTTTTGTCTTAAACGGGGTGATTGCCCTAAGTCAGATATTCTGTATACATCTCACTCCTAAGTGGGGACGGGTTTGTAGGATTGGGTAGTCTACCTACTTTCTTTTTCTACTGTAAAGAGAAAACTTACTAATGTCGAGGTGGCAAATGCGATTCATATAAGTGGGAATAATGTTCTGGCACGAGACAAGAAAGGTCTTGCCTTGTTGATTTCTAGGTGGTGCGTAACGACTTATACATTTGTGGTGTCTTGGGGGGAATTACCCCGATTCTAGAAGATGTAGTAGTGTTAACTCGGTTGGAACCATTCAGTGAAGCCAATTTATTTCAAATGGCTCTTGACAAGAAGAAAAAAGAAACTGAAGATTTTCTGAAGGAAGCTCTAGCGATCTTAGTCAAACTGAAATCTGTTCATGGCAAGAAAGGGAGCGATCCTGCTCGTAAAGCTAATTTCGCAAGTTGGATCAGGTTATGGTGGAAGGATTATCCCAAGAAGCCTTATGGTAGGGGCCTGTGAATGGGTCAAACTTTGGCCATAGGTATAGTCTAGAGGCCTTCCTTAGTTATTGGTTGAGCCGATATGTGTTCGAAGGTACCCCTGAAGACAGTGTGAGTGCAGTAGTTTTCCCTATCACAATCAAGATTGCTAGAGGGAAGCAATTTGCCTTAGCTCCTATTTTCTTGGGATTGCTTTATCATCGGCTCAATCTTCTTAAAGATGATATGGAAAGGTCAATAGGTCGATACAATGTTAACACATTCATATTGGCCTTATTCTTACAGATGTTCTTGTACGAGTGTTTCAAAGGGTTTGGTCCAGCACCTTTCGAGTTTAATGTGGTGAAAGAAGAATGGAGAGTTGTGGGGGGTAAAGAGGTGACAGTCAAAATCCCTCAGGAGATGCCTAGGGCTTAGAGATGGAGAAAGGAATCTCCTCGCCGGTTCTACGACTTTGTTGATAATGAGTCGATGTTTGAGTTCTGGATCTACACAGATCGACTTATTGCTGTAAGTTACAGGGAATTTTTTTGTAAGGAAGGAGACTTATTAGAACCTCAATTGGGATGAGTTTATAGAAACTCATTGTAGGATTTATGCTACTGCGAATGCCACTAACTTGCCTGCCATGCATGACGGAGTTAAGCAGGTTACCTTATGCAGCCCTAATAAGGTTCTTCGTCAATTTAGATATGACCAGGGCTCCTACTCTTCCTGTTAGAGGTCCTTCTCCTAACGAAATTTATGAACCTTTTCTGTTGGTGAATTTTACTCATTTTTGCAACACCGCTGAAGTCGATTTGCCTAGTATAGACCATATTGGTTTATACAATGAAGGGAGGGTGGAAATTCTAGACTAGGTCGGTGCAGACTCTTCAGGATTTTGTGAAGTCCAAGCCCCAATAGTGTTTAGTTCAAGATATCTACACAAGGGACTACTCTCTTCGAATTGCTGCCAAGTCGACTTTAGTCAAAAGAAAGACCACTAAATCGGTTCTCCCAAAGCCAACGAAGTCAAAAAAGAAGAAGACCGGCGAGGTATGTGTATTTATATTCTTCTTTCTGTATAACATGTTTACATATCATGATAAAACTCTTTTTTCTTTGTAGAGCTCATCTTGCTAAATTGTAGCGGAGGAAAAGGAAGAAGAAGTCAAAAAGGTTGGACTTACACGGAAACCCCGTGGTTCTGGGCCAAGTGAAGGCCAGGGGGAGTCTGTTAGTTTGGGCCTTCCAAAAGAAGTACGTCATGGTAGAGGCAAAGTCCTGAGCGTCCTTGCCGATGTGTTAATTCCTAATGTGATAATCTTTGTTCCATTTTTTTAGGAACTTTTAGAAACTATCGATGGGGGTGATGGTGGCGATGTAGGTGGTGTATTAGAGGGTAAGGGTTAAGATTACTTAGATCATACTCTGATTTTTGAGGTGGAGAAAGAAATTGCACGGGAGATCAGTACCAATACTGATTTGACTGTACCTCACCTTTTGGGCGAGGGGGAAGATGAAGAGGGTGATGATTTTGGGGAGGATGATGCAGAGGATGAAGCTGATGTTGATGTCGCCGACCAGAGTGTTTACAGGTTTCTTTTGATTCAGATGAGGATGATGTTGCCCTTGCTGAGATTATGCAAAAGAAAGGAAAGTACCATGGTAAGTCGTCGGTTCTTTCAATTAGTAAGGGTAAATCCTCAATTGGTTCGAGTCATGTCGAGGTGGAAAAGACCCCAATTATTACAACTTCTCATCCTGCTGGTGAGTGCAAGTTTTTTTTATTTATATATTGGTCATTTTTTTTTCTCATACATCCTCTATCTTTTTTTTAGCTCGAATTTGGCATGCATCTGTCCAAGTTGGTTTTGTACTCTTCTCGTCAAGATCACGTCCTAACCTTAAGGGTAGAGGTGAACCAGAGTTAGATGACTTGTATTGGTGGAGGGTTTTTGGGTGCACAAGGCAAAGGCTTCTCTTGTAAAAGCGGTCTATGCTAAATATGGGGACATTACTATAGATTGTCCATTGTCTTCTTTTACTCTCAGGAGTTAGTGCATGGAGTATTTGGCATTTATCATCAAGGTGCTGCGGACCGAGAAGCTTGAATTGCTTTAGAGGATTATTTTGCCACAATTAAAGATAGACTGAAGGACTTTGCTCATAATGGTTTTTGAGCGGATTGGCTTGATGCTCGAGTGGCCCCTTTTTACCTTCTCTTTGAGTTCTTGGAAACTCATATCGATTATCAAGAAATGAGAATTGCTTTGGAAGATCTTTACAAACAGCATTTGGCCTTAGATGCTCGCATAATAGACTTAGAAGATAAACGGGGATTGCTCAAAGTTGAGGTGGAGGCCACCCATGCAAAGTACCTTCTAACATTGATATTGATGGTGTGATGGCTCCTAATATCATATGAAGTTTCAACCCCCCCTTTTTTTTAACACAGTGTTTTTTTTTTTTTTTTTTTTTGGGAATGTGAAGATGCGGCACCGTATCGTAGTGGGTTCACTGCTTAGGCGGTGTTAGTGGTTTTTTTTTTTTTTTTAGTTAGGGCGATGCCCTCTATTACCGTTGTAATTTTTTTTTTAGACTACACACAAATGAATGGAAATACAACTTTCTTTTGCATATGAATTTGAGTACAAATTTTATCAAGTCTATTTATTCCTTGTGAATTCTTCTGATGTCGATAATTCAAAAGGAATCAAAAGATGTCTTATATCAAAATGACAAAATGATGGTAGGTCAACTAATCAAGGGTAGTATGCTTTAATCCACATCGAATTGATAGGGAGCGGAAGGTCGTCAGAATCTACTACTAAGATGCGATAGAACTCGCTTCCACTTGTTTCCCTAATGACATAGGGTCCTTCCCACTTTGGAGCAAACTTGTTAGGAGCTAAGAGACCTCATCTCACATAATCTTCGGTTTTCAAAACCAAGTGACCTTCCTGAAACACCCTAGGTCAACTTCACTAGCCAAAGCCATGCGAGTTGATGGTATGGCGATCTCCACAGGGAGAATAGCCTCTGCCCCATACACTAAGGTATAGGGAGTAGTTCCAGTAGCTCATTTCTTTAAGGTCCTGTATGCCCATAAGGCCATAGGAAGTTGTTTCGGCCATGTCCTAGGAGAGTCATGCAATATCTTACTTAGGATTTTTAGGAAAGTCTTGTTGGTTGCCTCTGCTTGCCCATTCTGCTTGGGATAATAGGCTATCGACTTAGTGTGAGTGACTCGATACCTGGTGAGGAGATTCTTGACAAAAGGGGTCCTATTATCAGATAGGATCTTGTTTGGGATACCAAATTGACATATAATGTTTTTTTTGATGAAGTTGGATACAGCTTCTCTTATTGCCTTCTTGAATGGTACAACCTCAACCTATTTGGTGTAACATTTTGTTGCAACGAGAATCCATATATTTCCTCTTCCTCCTAGCAAGATGGGTCCTATGAGGTCCATAGCCCAGGTGTGGAAGGGTCATGGGGTCAAAATGCTTTGTAGCTCGACTGTAGGTGCATAAATACGATTGGCATAGACTTAACAAAGTTGACATCTCCTAGTGTATTCTGCTACATCGGCTTCCATGGTGGGCTAGTAATAGCCAATATGGAGCAATTGTTGGTATAGCTTGACATTTCCTTGGTGCTCTCCACAAACTCCTCCATGTACTTCTTCTAGAGCTCTTTGTGCTTCGAGGTTGGAGAGACATTTAAGTGGTGCTCTTTCAATGCCTTTTTTGAATAGCTCGCTATTTTTGACAAAGTATCTGAGAGCTTTTTTCTGAATGGTGATTGCATCTTTTCTTTCCAGAGGAAGGGCATTTCCACTAATGAAATCGATGTAAGGTTGCTTCCAACCTTTCTCTTCTAAGAAATTGCATTCTGCTGGGTCGACGAGCTTATGGCATTTGAGACATGCTTTCTGAATGTCAGTTGCATCTTGTGACATGGATGGCCAATAGTACCCTTGGCGTTGGATCCGGCGATATAGGGGTACTTCATTTTGGCCACAATACTGTGAATACATAGTACTTGGTATTTTGTGGGCTACTTCCTTGTTGATACAACGAGCTAAGACATGGTCTAGCCTTTTGTGGTATAGTTCACCTTCAAGGATCACGTACTTTTCTAACCCCTTAGTTATACTTAGGCGATCGACCTTGTTGGATAGCAAATCAATTATTGGTTTCCTCCAGTCATCTTTGGCTATTCATTTTCATAAATTAGGTTAAACATGGTGCAAGGCATAGGTCGCCTCGTGATCCTGAGATTAAGTTCCTCCGCATGCATGGTGACCTTGGACGCTAAGGTTGCAAGGGCATCTGCATGTCGATTACCTGAGCGAGGTTAATGCTCGACCCTGACCATTATAAACCTATCCAACAGCTTTTGTACTATGGTCCTATATGGTGCCAATGCAATCTCTTTTATAGCAAACTCGCCTGAAGTTTGCTTAATCACAAGGTTGGAATCTCCCCTTATACAAAAGCAAACTGCCCCAATTTGAAGAGCTGTGATAAGACCGATCACAAGTGCCTTGTACTTAGCCTCATTGTTAGTGCAAGGAAAGACGAGTCTGTAGGATTGAGATATTATGGACCCACTTGGGCTGGTGAAGACTATTTTAGCACCACCTTCTCCTGCTACTACTGACCTACCAAAACTCATTTGATACTCTCCTCCTTCTATGGTAGCCTATACCTCCTTGATCAAATCTATGGGTATGTCCTCAGCTAATAGTTCGTCTTTTCAACAAGGAAAGTAGGCTAGCAGGTTGGCTAGTGCGTGGCTTTTGATCGCTGTTGGCACTTTGTGGAGAATGTCAAATTCTTCCATGAGTAAAAGCCATTGAATTGCTCTACCTAACAAGGCATGTCAAGTGAGGAGGTATCTGAGTAGGTCGCACTTAGTCATGAGGTGCAACTCATGAGCTAGGAGATAATGTATAAACTTTTAACAAGCAAAGACAAGAGCCAGATAGTGTCTTTCGACTGGGGTGTATTATGCATTTGGGCCGCGAATAATTCGGCTTATGTAATACATAGGTTTTTCTTGCCCATCAAATTCTTGTGTTAACAAGGCACCTATAGAATTCTCCATTGAGGTGAGGTAAATCTTGAGAAGTTCTCCAGGTTGAGGTGGAATCATGGTGGAAGTGGAGGTTAGTGTAGTTTTGATCTTCTTAAAGGCGACATGGTGCATCTCCTCCCATTTGAAAAGTGCCTTTTTCTTTAACAAAGGTCCAAATGGCTTTATTACTTCTAACAAAGCTGGGATAAAGCATCTCACATAGGATACTTTTCCAATAAAACTCTTGAGTTGTTTCTAGGAAATGGGAGGCGTCATTTCGTGTATAGCCCGAGCTTTGGAATAATCAACATCGATGCTGTGTTGATGTACTAAGAAACCAAGGAACTTGCTTGAAGAGACACCAAATGCATACTTGAGGGGATTTATGCGGAGTTTATAGTGACGACATCTCTCAAAGACACCTTTCAAGTAGGCAACGTGGCCTGTTTGCATTTTTTTTTTAACTCATATGTCATTAACATAGTCTTCTACTGTTTTGTGAAGCATGTCATGAAATATAGCAGTCATAGCCCGCTGATACATTGCTTCAGCATTTTTTAGCCCGAAGGGCATAATATCATAGTAGAAGTTCCCCATTGTCATACTGAAAGTCGTTTTCTAGGCATCCTCTGGCGCCATCTTAATCTGTTTATATCTGCAAAAACCATCCATAAAGGAAGATAGTTCGTGCCTTGTTGTTGCATCGACCAGTATATCGAGGTTGGCCAGAAGAAATTCGTCCTTGGGACAAGCTTTGTTGAGATCTCTAAAGTCGACACAGCATCAAATCTAGCTATTCTTCTTTTTGATCGGTACAATATTAGCAAGCCACTTAGGGTGCTGTATAGGTTTGATAAAGCTAGCCTCAAGGAGTTTTTCTATCTCTGCTTTGATTTGGAGTTCAAGTTCGAGTCGAAATACTCGAGTGGGTTGTTTTACAGGTTGCGAGGTTATTGCGGCAATAAGGTAATGCACTATTACTCTGGGGTCAAGACCAAACATCTCCTTGTAATTCCATGCTAATACATCAGTATATTCTCTAATTAAAGCATTTATGAATTGCTTTTGCTTCAGGGGTAGGCGATTGCTAAGGACATGGGTCGTGGTGGGTCGCCTAGATCAACGACGTTGATCTTTTTGAGTTCTTCCTCTTGTGGCTTGGGTTCATCTTGCAGGTATTCTGGTGCAGCCAAGATCTTGGGGATGTCGTTGCTCAAGTTTAGGCATTCCTTTTGGTGGGGTCTAAACTCAGGGTTTACCCCCACTGACCGTCACAAACCGTTGACCCAATAAACAATCTTTCCATCTCGGTGGAGGATTCTGGTGGCTTTTAGAGATTCCTTTTTTGGCAGGGGACTTGAGCGAGGTCGTTTGCCTTTGTCTTTCGGTTGGGAATAGCAAAACACCTTTGTTTAGCATCCTCTCATTTTGGCAATAGCATAGAATGGACTTTTAAGGGAGTTGCTTCTCCTTTTGGAGATGTTTCATCAAAGAAAGATGCCTCGGTGATGTAGGCTTCATGTTTTTCAAAGGGTGATGCTGACGCTGGTATGACTACCATTTTTCCCTTAAGTCTCAACTTTAAGCATTGATGAAATATGGATGGGATAGCTTTAAATTTGTGGATCCCAAGTCGACCCAAGAGCACATGGTATGAGGTCAAACTTTCTATAACATGGAATCTAGTGGCTGACTTGGTGGGGCCAACTTCTAAATCAAAGGTGATGTGCCTTATGGTCTTTTCTCCTTTTACTGTAAATCTAGAGATCTCGATGGATTATCTGGATACTTTATTCAAAGGTATGCCTATATAGACCAAAGTGTTGGCTGATATCACATTCACTGAGGATCCTTGGTAGAGCGAATTCCTCCTGAGCTCGACCCCATTAGTGAACGTCATGACATATAAGGGTCAATTGTGGTTTATATACAATGTTTCAAGATCAGCATCACTAAAGGTGAGGGTGGTGTCATGGTTTTTGATGGATCGCTTGATCGACCCTTCGTTGGTGAAAGCTTTTTCATTTCTTTAGTGGGTAAGGTAGACCATGCCTTGGTAGCCTCAAGGCGCACGGGTTGTGAGAAACCCATTTGACTATAGAAAGCTTTAAACTTCGCATGATTTTAGAGTTTCTCAGCCAAAGAGTCTGTGAACCACGGGTTTTGATCGAACCCTCTTTAAAAAGAATGTAGAGATTTAAATAAATAAAAATTTGTTTTTAAAGGTTCACGAAAAACAAACAAACAAGGAGTCGCCATCTCATTTTTTTTAAGGAAAAAAGGAAAACTATAAAAAAATAGTTTTTAAAGGAAACCTTTGAAAACCAAACCAAATGGACTCCGTTCAAGGAAAAGCAAGTCTTAACAAAACAAGAGGGGATTCGGAGACTAAGTTACGATGTGGGAAGGTTCTGGAAAATATCATATAGGCACCCACATCGCCCCAAAATGGATTTCTTAATTTATATGGGTTATTTCAATCACTTTCTAATCAGTCACCATGCATATGTAAAGAATTATCCATAACCATCCGCATTCATCCATAAACATATATAAAGCATCATAAACATCCATGAATAAATAAAGAAAGATATAGAAAGCAGTAAAGGGAGAGAAATAATAAAAGAAAAAGAAAACCATGGATACTTTGTATCCTAGGGTAGACTTGAATATCAAATGAGTGCCTACGTACCCCATATGCAAAGATGTAAGGATCAAAGTTCATGTAGTTCGATTGAGAAGGGGTTACTCCCTTTACAATGAAGTATAAACCCTAAGTTTCCATTAAAAGGAAAGAAGAGTTTTAAAAAGAAAGAATTTCCAAAAAGGAAAGAATTTGAGAAGAGATAGAATTTGAGAAGAGATACAACTCTTATTCAATGAGAAGTTTTAGAAAAGTAGGAAACTTAAGAATAATGGTTCAATGTAAAAAGAATAACTTAAGGGGGAAGAAGAGAACAATTTATAACAAACTCACCATGAACCAAACTTACCATATGCCAAACAATCCCCAAAACATTGAGAAATCACCTATTAATCACCCCATGTATGCTATAGGACAATTATCATGCTCAAAACAACCAATATCATATCCAAATAATCATTATAAAGACTAAATCAAATATAGACAGAATACTAATCATTCCTAAAACATGCTACTAATCATGCAAAGAACAAAAATCAAAAGGAAAGTAAAACCCTAATATGTTCCTAACATGCATAAAACTATCAAAAACATGCCAAATATGAATTATTATGATAAAAATATCATATAAAAATCCAAAACATGAAAAGAAAATCTAACATGGTGCATTAGATAAGTATTTTATGTAAGAATGTGAAATAATCATCCTTACAGCGAGTTTTCTTAAGAAAAACTATCCTGAGATAATTTTACGTAGAAATCACTTTGTATGAATGATTTCTTTACATATCCTACTTAAAATATATACCTAAGAATGCAAAAAAACTCATAGCGCACTTAAACACATTCCAGAAAGCACCTATGCACAACTTCACCCTCTAAGAACGATAATTATCCTCTAAAAAAATAATCATCCATACAACTATGAAGATGAAGTTTTCACAACAAGTGTCCTATACAAAAGATGCTAAAATCATGCATATAATTGAACCATGAATAGAAAATGATCTAAACATACCAACTAATTTTCTAGATAAACATACCCCTATTCTAGAGAAAGAAACTACTTTACCAACAAACAATTCACAATCCTACTCCACTAGCATGCTTTTCACATCACATGAATCATATACACTCTAAAATATAGAGCATATATAATCCTTAATTCAATACTAAGCCATAATTAATATGCAGAGAATAGGGTAGAAGAAGAAAGAACTATAAAAAAAGGAAAATAAGGATAAGGAGGACTTACAACAAAATAAAGGTCTTCGCTGCATTGTTCCTTCTTGTTGGACTTGATTACCTTCTAGTTCCTCTTTAAAATTGCAGTAGAATGCTCTCTCCAGTGATATGGGTGTGTACAAATTCGTTTTTCCTAGTTCTCTTATGAATATAAAGTGTCAAAAATCCAATAGTCCTTAATGCTGATGAATGAGTCTTTATTTATAGCCAACTAACCATGTGAACCAATAGTTGAGATTAATTCACCATAAAACTAATCTAAGGCTATTATTAAATCCCCTAAGTGTTGGACAACTTAAAATCACTTCCTAATAGGGTTAAAACACTTTTAGAAGGAAGAAATTCGAAGTAAAAGAACCCAAAACCGTCAAAACTACAAAATATAACAAATAAAGGCGGAGTCCTTGGGTGACCCATTGGGCCAATCGGTTGGACTGGTAGGGCCAATTGGTCACCTGAGATTAAGCTCAAGTTTCCCCAATTTTTAAGATTTCTCGCTTAATCCGAACTCCTATCTTCAAATGGTCATATATTGGTCAATTTAACTCTGATTTGAGTGATTCAAAAGCCAAAATTTCAAGGATTCAATGTAGAATAAGTCAAAAATATTCTTGGACCAAAAATCCTTAACCATAGTCAAGTGGATGGGTTTTCATAAGGCGGTTAAATGAAAAAAGGGTTAATTATCCATACAGTAATATGGTGAACCAATCTAAAACCTATTCAGTAATTAAATTGGCACATCAATTAGACTCATTTCATCATTTTAAGATCAATGGAACAATTTGGAACAAGTTTTGGAGTCAATTGGAAAATATACGAAGTGAAAGAGGAAATTGCCCTTCAAATCACAAAAGTCCTAATTACCTATCTAAACCTATCTGGAATTGAACCAAATTTGACACACATATCGTAGATGATCCTAAAAACTAAATGCAAATGATGGGACTCAACAATGAGACAAAAATATGATATAATAATGAACTATTCTCATAAGTTTAAAAGGGCAAAAACGTCTTTCAAGGCTTAGAGACTCCTAAATGCTTCAAGAACTCATGAAATGAGTTCATGAACTTCTAGGGATGAAAATGGGGTGTCTATAGAGTCATATTTGTCTTGGCTTGCTTCCTCACTATTGTAGAAGTCAAGGTAGGCAGCCGTTATTGCTTGTCCCGCTTTGTTATGGGACAGGAATGGATCTACATTAACATCTCGAGGTGGGGCGACCTCCAAGTCCCCACTTTTGAGTTTTTTGTCAAAGAATCTATGGAGAGCCTAGCATTCTTCAAAAGCATTCTTATTGAATGGATGGTAAGCACAGTAGTTAGGCTGAGCTTTATCAGCTGTAGTGGGCTTAACCGCGACTGGAGGAAGACAGATGATGTGATTTCTGATCCACCCATTAAGTACCCTCAGCACCTCCTCCATAGGACAAGGAAATAGAGGGAGCTCCTTGATTTCTTTTCCTTTCTTGGAGGAATCGTTTTGCTTGGTTCGCTTTGTATCCGCAGCAGCTGTAGTTAGTATTGAGCTTCGTTTTAAACCCCTCTAGTTTGACCTAGAAGCACACCTGGCGAGCCTTTCTTGTTTGCTACGATGTGTGTTTTTGGCTACCTTGCAGAGGCAAGAGAATGATACAAGGTTCAAGTTCTTGAGGTGTAAACTGTACGATGGGAGTAAGCCATTTGGATATACCTTCATTAGGTTTTCTTTAGTGATTGGGTTGTAGCACTGCATCGCTTTTTTCCTGAACCTTTTGATGAACTCAACAGGATCTTCATCCTTCCATTGTCTTTCTTGGCTCAAGGTGATAATAGTGAGTCACTCTTCCATATAAAAGAACTTTCTGTGGAAGGCGAAGACTATTGCATCCCAAGTCGGTATGGATTTAGGAGCAGGTTGGAGTACCAAGAATAGGCATCGACAATAAGTAATTTTGAAAACTCACGGAGCCGCAAGTTCCCATTAGATTAATGAGGTCCTAGTGCATCAAGAAATAACACTACGTATTCTCGTGCATTTCCATCTATACCGTTAAATAAGGAAAACTTTAGAGGTGGTGTATACCCGGGGGGGGGGTATGGTGCACTTGCCAGTTCAAGCAGGAATGGAGGTCGCATGTCGAGTTCTGGTGCTAGTGGCAAGGTGAGCCTGGCTTGTTCTTGCTCTATCTTTTTCTCCATCTCTTCAATAGTAACATACTTCTGAACGAAAGTGGATCTCGACGGCGTGGAGTCTAGTAGCACGGAACCTGGCTATACATGACCCTGATTCCGAGTCACTCCATTCTAGGCTGATGCTCCCACGGATTGTCCTCCTTGGGGATTAGCCCTATAAGGAAGGGGTTTTTGCCTTCAAGGCGAGGTTTACCCGTTGCTGGGTTTTCTCTTTGATATCATAGTTCTTCCAAGATCCGGTTTTAGGTGTCATTGATTGCTATGACCGTAAAAACTAAGATGTTGACAAGGTTTTCGAACAGAAGATGTCGAGACTCTCGAGATTGGCGAGATTGTCGACTTTGGTGAGATTGAGCTCTGCATGTAGACTTGCTGGATGCTTCTTGGTTACTATCTGACTCCAGGTTAACAGATCAAGCCTTTACTGGCCCAGATTGTTGTGTACTCCCTTTGGTATTCACCATCATGTGTATTGCCTCCCCAGTAGAGTCACCAAAACGTTTATGGGAGATATCGATGTGGAGTGAACAGAGCCTACGTAAATCATATTCGAGGAGGTCAGCCATGTGTAATGATAAGACAAGTAGAGGGATCTAGGTGGAGGAGAGAGAGAAGTGATTTAAGGCAGCTCAGGGGTGGGAAAAAGGCAAAGACAGAGAGAGTCAACCTAGAGGGGTGAGACTCGTATTGGAAAGGCTTTAGTCTAAATGGAACTTTTTTAGAGATTCTCAAATTAGGGAATAGATTCCTTGATTATCAATGTTGTTGGTGGGAGGATTGAATGTATATTAATGAGGCTAAGAAAGACCTTTTTTATAGTGCCAAAAACCTGGGACAACCGTTAGGCATAGGAGCCAAAAGGATAGACCTAAGGTAATGGGGTAGCAGACCTAAGCCCTATTGAGTAGGTCAGCCACCTTACCCTGTATTGGTGTTGATACCCATACTAGTCAGGTTTGTCACCTGTATGAGGTATGGGGCTTGACCTATCAGCTGTCCAATCGCCCTTTTGTGGTGATTGGGGTAGTTGGCTTGTCACATCACTTCCCAACTGTTCCGCCAGATCGACTATGGTGGTGTGATTCCCAATATATGGGAACGACCTCGTTAGAGAGCCTTCTCTCCATCCACTAGACCAAAATCCTCTAAGGTCGTGTGACCTTATTTGAAAGTTAAGCTCGCGATTGAGCCTCCCAAGTCCTGCCTCGACCTAGGCTAATGTTGGACTAGGACTTGGTACCTTTAGGACACTTCAAAGGGGATCAAGTAGATCGCCAACCTCGACTCCTATCGCGCGATGTAACAGGCATCCGACTCAAAGAGAGCACAAGGATGCACCTTGAGATGGTTCGGGCATCCTTGATAATAAGGGTGTCCCTTCGGAGAAGGGCATCCTTGAAGGGGTGGACGTTTCTATTGAAGGTATGTGGAATATGTGGGTTGGGGAGGCCATCCAGGTGAAGTTGATCAAAAGGTGCTAGCTCGACATCCTTGATGGTGAAATGGGTCAACCTTATTGGTTAATCTTTCCACGTGGTGGTTCGTAATTGGTCCACAGTGGCTAAGCATTTCATGGTATCAACAACCTTAATTCATTTTCAATAAGAAAAGTTTTAAAAAAAAAATTTAATAGAGACCACCAATTAAATAGGAAACTCAAGAATCTTGAAGAGAAAAATGATAATAATCAAGTTATGGTAATATTGAATATTGAAAATTACCATAATTAAACTAGTTTGACTCTAGAATTTGCAAAAGGGGTAAATTTTTTTTAAAAGGTATTGTATGTATACTATTTCACGCACTGCGTAGGTCATTGCTCGTATTATATCAAGAGCAATATGTTGATGTAGCATGCATGTTTTGCCTTTCCTCATTAGATGTGGTCCTATTTTTTTAATTGACATGACTCTTTGACATTAATTCAAGAAACTAATTTAAATTAGAATCGTCAATCAAATTACGATTCCTCAAGTTTAAATTACCACACATAATCTACCATTCATCTCTTACTACAACTCAAAAAATGAAATTTTTTGCGAACTACTCGTATATGTATATACACTGTAGCACTGTTATCCATAACAGAGTTGGATTTGATGCTGTGCACAGTGCCAAACCCAAGCCTATCAACAACCACTATACTATCTTAGCTTAAAAAGAAAATAATTGTAGCAAATATTTTTTTTTTAAAAAAAGGATAAAATTTAGGGCAAATTACAAGAAACCCTCCTATTGTTTAGTCATTTTTCAGAGAACCCCTTATAAATAAAAAATTGATTCAATGTCCCCAATTAATTAGATTTTGGGTGAAAAATCAAATAAAAATTAGGTAAAAAAAAATACCATAGGAATTGGTGAATATTGAGCAGAAAAATACTATAAGAATAGATGAATATTGAGTATATAAGAGGATATAGTAACACCATCAACGGTTTCTTGTAATATGGCCTAATCTAAAGGTAAGGAAAAAAAAAAAAAAAAAAAATTTTGAAGGCAAATGCTGTAAAGCGATAGAAATGGAGACGGGGTGCTGCCGACGGATAGTGGAGAGCAGTGAGAGGACGATACTGTGCTCGACGAGAAGGGAATGACTGTGTGCAACCGACGCCGGCGACGCAACGGGTGAGTCTTTTATTTTCGGTTCGTTTTCCGGCGACCCAAACCTTATTCCTTTGGTTTTCATTCTGCAACAGCAAAGGTTTTTTTCCCCTTTCCATAAATGCAGAGAAGTTAGTAGGAAAAACTTGGTGTCTTTCATGCGACAAAGGAAGTGAGGGGTGACATTGACGAACTTCTTCACGCCACGAACTTTCTTCGGTGAACCCCTCCGGCCCTGCTTTCTCCATTTTTCTCTCCCCATCTTCCCCTCCAGCTTTATCTCTCAAAGTTCTGATTTCTAGAGAGAGCTTTCTTCAGGTAGGATGAGGTTTTATTTTGTTTATTAATTTTGGGTTCTTTTTTGAAAAAAAACACAATACCCCCAAAATTGATACCCAAAAAATAATTTCTCATATGATTTAAAGAGAATTGTAGAGAGATGGAGAAAAATCAATAGTTTGGTTTGCTCTTCGTTCCCAAGGAAAGATGGGGAGAGAAAGCTATAGAGAGAGTCGAGAGATGGCCTAGAGACAGAGAGAGAACAAGAAAAAGCCGTTTGTGGTCAGACGGAGATTGCCAGTGTAACCTTTGTCTTCTTCGTCGCTGAGAATGAACCCCCTATAATCTTTTATACTCTGAATCTCTACAAGTTTGATTTTCCATATGTATACATGATATCAATAGTAATACACTTGTTATGTGACAGCAGTAGCAGCAATGGGAGTCATAAAGGACGGGTCAGTATCGGGATTTTTACCCAGTACTGAGGCTTTTGCGGTTCACTATCCGGGATATCCATCATCTATATCTCGCGCTATCGAGACTCTTGGGGGAACTGAAGGAATCGTCAAGGTATAACACCAATGTTAGCGGCTTTATCTTTTATCTTTATCCTTCTTTTTTTCTTCTTCTTTTCTTTTCTTTTCTCTCTCTCTCTCTGAAGATGTTTCTCTAGATAACTATTGAGTTTCGATTGATGCGTTCACAATCAATTACAAAGTGGTGCTGTTAGTTATACAATAAATCAATAAAATATATATATATTTTTTAATTGTAAACAAAATTATATAGAAAAGAGAAAGAAATACAAAAAAGGATGAGCCATCCTTAAAGAAGAATAGAAAGAACAATCAACAAAACCAAAAACCAAAAACCAAATAAAAAAGATAAACGAAACTATGCCTCTAAAAGCAACCCAAAACCCTAGTCCATCCCTTCACACATGGCTTTCCAATCTTGAAAGATACATCACAATGCAATATTCTTGAATTCTTTAGTGACAGTAGATCACAAGGAAGCAAGGAAAACAACCTTGTTCCAAACAAGCTCATAATGATTAGAATTTTTATTTATTTATTTATTTATTTTTGATAATAGGGGAACCATCCCACAATAGGGCCCTTTAGACCCACCCATGGAACCTATACGTTGGGGAAACTAGTGCAGCAACCCCCCCCCTCCCCCCCCCCCCCGAAAACTTAAATTTTGGGTTGTCCTAGCACAGAATCGCACCGGTAACCGAGTGCCTAACCACACAATCACAAGTTTGCCCTTACCAACTGGGCTACCCAAGGGTGGGTTATCATGATTAGAATTTCTTCAACGACTATTGTTTCTCTCCAACCAAATGCACCAAATCACTGCTGAAGAAGTGGTAGCCCAAAGCACCTTTCCTCTACTGCCCTGCCAAAACCACCAAAGCCAGTCTCCATAAAAAAGCTACTCTCCTAGGAGGAACAAAAGAGACATCCGCCAAGAGAGAGTTTTTGCCACATGCCCACATATTTTTGGTTAGTTTCCTTTGTGATTAGATCTGACTTGAAGGCTTTTTGTGGCTGTGAGTTTCCCTTTTTTTTTAAAAAAAAATTTTATTTTGTTTGTATTTTTCGTTCTTTTTGTAGGACTTCTTGTCCTCTCTTTTACTTTTTCTTTCCGTCAATAAATAATAAATTTTTGTTGCTTATTAAAAAAAAAAAAAAAAAGAAGAAGTTTTTATGACATCCACCACAACAATGGACAATGGAGAAATAAATGATCACACTTCTCATCATTCTTCATGAAAAAGGACACAAGTATCCAGTCTAGTAATTTTGGACCAAAATTTAATTTTTCTTTGGTAATATTTTGAGATGATAGTTTAGGTCATTCTGGACTAAAAGTTAATTTAATTTAATTTTTTTTGGTTGTTGTGGTCTATGGATATTTTGGACCATAATTTTATTTTTTCATCTAAGGGATTTATTTGGTTTCTAAGTTGAAGCGAGTCACTAGTATGAAGTATCAACTTTGTTTTTTTGATGAAGTAAAATGTATATTAATCACAAAAGGCTTAGCCCAAGTACATGAGACATATACAAGAAACAAGCAACAATGCACAAAAAAATACCCCTATTATATCTTAAGGGAATCTAAGAAAAGAACAAAAGAAGGTTTACTAATCCTAGCATAGCTAGAGAACCACAAAAAAAGATCCTTAGTAAACCCGGACTTGGGATCAATGATAGACTTTTCAATCCCTTCAAAAGTCCTATGATTCCTTTCTCTCCAAATACACCAAAAAATTGCATGTGGAACCATCCTCCAAACCACTTTAGTATCTTTACCACCCCTTTTAAACCACCAACTAGAAAGAAGAACATACGTGGTTGAAGGAAGAACCCATCGAATGCCAAAGACATTGAAAGTAAACACCCAAAGACTCCTAGCCACCTTACAATGAATAAAGAGGTGGTCCACCGTCTCCGCTTCTTCTTTGCACAAAATACATCTATTGGGCAAAATAATACCTCTCCCAATAAGATGATCCAAAGTCAAACACTTATCCCTACTCACCAACCAACAAAAAAAGGCCACTTTAGAAGGAACCGAAGCAATCTATGCAATCTTCCCAGGAGGAAAATAGCACCAAAAGGCCTCAAAATATTGTAACAAGATTTTACGGAGAATAACCCTTTAGAGTCCTTACGCCACACCAAGGAATCATTCTCACCCACCAAAATCTTGCTATCGTATAGCACTTGGTAAAAAGATAAAGCACTTTCTAACTCCCAATCATTGAAGCGTCTAACAAAAATAATATCCCAAAAAATAACCCCATTAACAACATCTAAATAGTCTTTAACCAAAGCATTCTTGTCTTGCACCATATCAAACAAAGAAGGGAATTCGAATATAAGAGGCACATTGGAGCACCAAACATCCTTCCAAAACCTCACTCTACTACCATCACCCGCTTTAAAACCAACCTCCTTCTTGAAAAAGTTAAGGCCTTGCATAATAGCCTTCCAAAGACCCACACCATGAGAACCACTAACATCATTAGTCCACCACCCATCACTAGTAACACCATACTTCCACACCACCACATCCCGCCACAAACCTTATTCACCCCTACCAAATCTCCAAAGCCACTTAGCCATAAGAGCTTGGTTAACACAAGAGATAGATCTAATACCCAATCCACCGAAACTTTTGGATAGACCCACAGTGCGCCAATCAACAAGATGAAATTTACGAACTCCTCCCACCCCATTCCGCAAGAAATCTCTTTGAAGCTTCTCAATTCTCCTAGCCACCGATGAAGGGATTTTATGGATAGACATAAAATAAATGGGAATGCTAGAAAGAACACTTTTAACAAGAGTCAATTTACCACCTTTGGAGAGGTAACCTTTCATCCAACCACTAAGTCTCTTATCAACTTTTTCAACCACGGGGTCCCAAACTTTAGTATCTTTAAACTGAGCTCCCAAAGGGAGGCCAAGATACCTCACCGGTAAAGAACTAATCTTACATTCAAGAATATTAGCAAGACTACTAATATTATCCACCCTACCCATCGGGATAATCTCATTCTTACTAAGATTCACTTTAAGCCCCGAAACCGCCTCAAAACAAAGGAGAATCCCCTTCAAAAAAAGCAATTGGTCTTCATCAATACCACAAAAGACAAGAGCATCATCGGCAAAAAGCAAGTGAGAAACCTTGCCACTCCCAAAACGACCATTACCAACCGTGAATCCTTCCACATAATTAACATCCAAAGCCTTAGCAATAAACTTGCTCAAAACCTCCATAACTAAAATGAATAACAAAGGAGATAAAGGATCCCCTTGCCGGTACCTCTAGAGCTATAAAATAAACCATAAGGAGTGCCAAAACCGAAAAAGAAGGAGTAGAGATACACCAAGAAATCCATGTACGCCACTTCTTCCCAAAGCCCATTCTCCCGAGAATATAAACAAGAAAATTCCAATTGACATGATCATAAGCCTTTTCCAAATCAATTTTAGCCAGAAGCCCGGGACTCCTACTTTTGAGTCTAGAATCGACACATTCATTAGCTACAAGCACTGCATCCACAATTTGCCTACCACAAGTAAAGGCAAATTGAGAAGGAGAAATAAGGCTCCCAACCACTTTAGAAAGTCTAGAAGCTAACACCTTTGATAGAATCTAATACACACTACCAAGAAGAGAGATAGGGCGAAAATCCTGCACATCAACAACCTCCCCTTTCTTAGGGATAAGAGCAATAAAAGTAGCATTGAGACTCTTCTCAAACTTAGCATTCTCAAAAAATTCTCCAAACACCTTCATCAAGTCATCTTTAACCACAACCCAACACTTCTTGAAAAAAGCAATAGAAAGCCATCCGGGCCGGGCGCTTTATCACCACCAAGGGAATTAATAGCCTCCAAAACCTCCACTTCTTCAAAAGCATTTTCCAAACAATTCGCATCCCCATGACTAATGGCATTAAAATCCAAATCATCAACAAAAGGTCTCCAATCCTCCTCTTCATAGAAAAGGTCTTGATAGAAATCAACAATTTCTTTAGAAAAAATCTCCTCATCATTAACAAGAGACCCATTAACATTTAATTTCCCGATAAAGTTAGTCTTCTTGTGGGCATTAGCCACCTTGTGGAAAAACTTCGTATTTCTATCCCCTTCTTTTAACCAAATAGCTCTAGATTTTTGCCTCCAACTAATTTCTTCAAATCTAGCTAATTTGGAAAATTCCGCTTTAGCCTCCATTCTACTATTTTTGTCCTCTACCGATAAACCATCCACTCTTTCTTTCTCATCATAAAAATGAATCAAATCAAGCACCCTATCCTTGGACTCCTTTACATTTCCAAAAACTTCTTATTCCAAACCTTCAAGCAATCCTTCAAAGACTTCAATCTTTTGGCAAAGACATAGCTAGGATGACCAACAAAAGAAAAGGAATCCCACCACTTCTTAACAAGATCAACAAAACCATCTTCTTCTAACCACATATTCTCAAACCGGAACGGACCTCTCACAATACTTAAACCTTCGCTATCAAGCAAAGGAGGAATATGATCCGACAAAGGCCTTGGGAGAGCTGATTGAATAACTCTAGGAAAATGTTCCTCCCAAGACTGAGAGAAAAGAAATCTATCCAACCTAGAAAGACAAGGAATATCACGATTGCTCGACCAGGTAAACCAACCACCAACAAGCGGAGGATCGCACAATTCAATGGAATTTACAAAGTCCGAAAATAACCTCATAGCCACCGAAGAAACCAAACAACCTTTCTTCTCATTAGGAAAACGGACAACATTGAAATCCCTCGCCACACACCAAGGAAGATCCCATTTAGCTTTAACTTCAACCAATTCTAACCAAAACGACGCCCTCAAAGCATCATCATTAGGACCATACACTCCCGATAACACCCATTCAAATCCATCATCAACATTCTTAAAAACACAAGAGATGGAAAAAGCACCCACCACCTCATCCATTTTGGAGACAACCCTGCTGTCCCACATCACAAGAATACCTCTAGCCGTACCACTAGCACCCAACTCAGCCCATTGAACATAACTACCTGCCCACAAATCTCTAACAATCTCTCTATTCATAACTTCAATTTTAGACTCCTGCAAAACAACAATATCGCCTTTCCATTCTTTAAAAGCGGACTTAATCCTCCTCCTTCTCTCTAAACTATTCAGCCCCCTAACATTCCAGCAAATAATTTTTAACTTCATTTACAAACCAAATCAAGGCAGCAATTCCCCCCATTCGCAGCCCCATCCTCACCACCACTGCTCTCCTTATTCACATAATTAATAGTCCACTCAAGTTTCTTTAATTCCCATTTCCTTCTCTCCTCCAAGTTGACCAGCTTTCTCTCCTAGGGGAGACCACATCGTTCGACCTCCCATGTTTTTCAATAGAAGAAAACAAAGCAGCCAAATCCTCCTCAAAACCTCCACAAGATACCCCAAGAAATTTGCTCACACCCTTAACACGTGATTTAACCCAATCAGAAACTTCACCCTCATTCGACGACCCATTCTCAAGCCAAAAATTACCATTAAAATCCATCCTATTAACAAGATAAGCATCTGGATCTAAGCAAACAATCGGATTACAATCAATCGGTTTGGAAAAAGTCGTACCTGAAGCAAACCTATTCACACAGTCCTCTTCCAAATCAGAAGCTGTCTCCCTTGACACCAGCTCGACCGTCGACGAAACATCCCCATCATCAATTGTGCGACAATCAGCAGAATCCATACCACAACCGCCCATTGCAGCTCTATACTTAGAAGAAGAAACCTCCATAGAAAAACCAAGCTCCCTGACCCCATCAGCCTGAGAGACCATACCTTGTTCCATCGCAACACCATTC
Organism: Liquidambar formosana; assembly: GCA_039720395.1. NCBI lineage: Eukaryota > Viridiplantae > Streptophyta > Magnoliopsida > Saxifragales > Altingiaceae > Liquidambar > Liquidambar formosana. Next base: position 48,228,355 of record CM077822.1, on the reverse strand, counting down.
TCAACTGTAGGGCAACCGCCATGAACGACCATAGCAGAGCTCATGCACTTCACAGGAAGCACAGAATCAGCAATCACCCCTGAGGACTAGGAGTGGCATGGATTTTAGCTTCTTGAGACAAAGAAGGCTTCTCAAAAAACCAAAGACCAGGCCCAGAAAGAGGAGATGAAGAGGATGGGCCAACAGCATGGCCTGCCAACCCACAAAAGTCATCCCGGCCCAAATCCTTATCCTTCCCAAAAGGATCCTCACGTGCCTCGCACAAAGGCTCTTTCCCTTTCCCCCCACAAGACGAAACCCTGGCTTCATTCTGCGAAACAGCAGCAGAATTCAAAAAAAAGCTGCCATCTCCCTTCCGGACAACCACCCCAGCCGCGCTACGATGCCTATCCTCACCAACTCTCGTCAGACGACCCTCATCCACTTGCCTCCAGCGCATGTGTTGTCTCGCCCTTCTCCTACCTCTGTCCCTGGGAAAATCTCTCCGATTATCCCTGTCCGAGCCGTCATTTCTCACCACTTGAAAAGATTCCCTCACCGGCAGCCCTTGATGAGGCAGAAACCTCCTACCAAAATGACTACGAATCGGCATCAGAACAGGAAGAGACTCTTCGATAAGTTTAATTCTGTAGCAGACACCGAAAGAAGAGACCTCCATAAAACTAGGTATAGAGCCAATATTTCGAACCAAGAGTCTCACCTTATCCCAACTCCCTTCCCAATCAACTTCTACTTCTTCAAATCCTCCACAAAAATCACTAATAGTCTTAAACAAATCCCAACACCATACATGAATAGGTAATCCGATAACCTGGATTTACCTCTTACCCCCATAGTTTAAAACTCCAGTACACCCCACCTTATATCCCCACTGATCTAGATGAAGTTTAATGCCCCCTTTTGATCTACTCCCTTCATACAAAACTCGCATCGCTTCTTCTTCGGAGGGTAAACAAAAAGCATCAATCTGTCCGACAAGGAATGAACTTTAACACTAGAGCTAACCCCCCACACTTTCGAAGCCCAGCCCTCGATCAATGGAATTGATCCACCGTCACCGATAAAGCGACCCACAATACACGATTTCAGGAAGGCCATCCTCTGTTCCACCACTACATCGCTAACGTTAAAGATGACTCTGTTATCCACAACCTCCGCATCACACACCCCTTCCAAAGGAATTGATGGCAACTTCGCAATCTTCAGAAAGGATGGAGGAGGATTTTGCTGCAGACCCACAACAGCATTCTTCGCCACCGAGGAATTAAACTGAATACATCTCTTAAGGGATTTCAAGAAAAGGTACCATCTGCAAGCCTCACCGCCCTCTGGAATAATCACTATGCCTTTGCTGTGGTTAAAAGGGAATTCTGAAAAGAACAGAGCCCTACCTCTTTCATTTGCATGCACCAAAGCTACCACTTCTCTAAAAACCCCCACCTCCTTCTAGTAAAGCTTGGCTCTAGAACCCTTACAAAGGATATCTTCCACAAAATCGATAATTTTCTTAATGAAAATTCTCTCCAAGAAAACATTTCTCGAAAACCCTCTACCTCTTTCGTTGATCCTAACAAATCTGCCCCTGCTTTCATCTACAATAGAGATCTCGAACGTTTTCCCTTCAATCTGAAAAATCGATCGGTCCTCCATCTGAGTAGAGAACATGACGGAAAATTACCGGAGGAAGTGCTGTATCACCTGAGCATCTCCCAGCTGAAGAAGAAAGCGAGAAGAAACTGCATCGCCTGCAAGGCTAAAACCAGCGAGGAGAAGAAAGGTCCAGTCCCCTCCAATGGAGGGGAGCGGAGGAAAAGAAACGATGCGCACGATAGACAAAAGAAAGATCGAGAAGCAAAGAAAAATAGAAAGAAAAGACCGGCGCACGTTAGCACAACCACATCTAGCCTAAAATGCGCCGAGAGCCTCTCTCTCTAGAAAAGTCATATACTTTATTGGTGGTTTTGTAAGTATCAATGTTGATGAGCTATTAACCAAGCTAGAGCCTTCACCTTGGGAGGAATATTTGATTTCCAAATAATAACGATAACTTAATAATCTAAATAGTAAATAAAGAGCTTGAAAAGCCAAACCGTGATGAAGTTATATACAATCGAGAAATCAGATGAGGAACCAGGCCATGAAATGATAATGATGAATGATTTTTCAAAAGAATTAGATATTTTTGTGATTGTTTCAATTTCTTAAGTGTGCTAAGGTTTTGGTGGACATGTTAATCTCTCTACTACTGCCTTGATGGTGACTGAGTGTTTTTGGGTTGCCATTTTTAGTCAATGCTGTTCTTGAAATGACCAGAAGTCAAGAGTGTTAGTTGCGTTAATCACTTTTTGGTAGTTTTTTATTGACTTAGTAGTGGATATGAGGTTCTTGCTTCGAGAGGACGAGTGTGAGAAGGCTCATAGGGAGAACTAAAGTGGTTTGATGTTGCTGTAAAGGATTAGGTAACAAAATAATTTATTTTTCTCTTTTAAAGTAGCTCTAGGGTATGAATTTTCTTTATAATGCAACTTTTAGAGCCATTCTGTCATGTGATTTTCCTTCTCTGGGCTGAACCATATCATGTTTTGTGTGCCAACTCCAATCTAAGGTGGTCCTTTTCCTTTATCAAGGGAATCCAATAAAGAACTCATTACTTTTTATCATATTGTTTCTAGGAAGGATTCTTCATGAAAATTATCATCAAGTATGTGGACCTCCTCTTTAGTGTTTACCATTTGCAATCGTGCTTGAAGTCTATGGAGCAGGCTTTCCCTTACTTGGAGTCTTGGAGTCCACTTCTTCCAACTAAAATCTGTTTTCATTTACTTGGACTTTGGGAAGTGTACCATTTCTAATAGATACTTTGTGTGAGAGAAGCTGCAAGTGCGGAAATCCACCGTTTGCACCTCTTGCAATTTTTCTCTGGAGTTTCACATCCGCGTGAACACACATAATATGTTTCTATATATTATTTATTGCATCATACGGCAGAAAACCACAAATAGTGCATTGGGATGGGGTTCAAAATTTCTTATCTGTTATGTTAGAAATTGTGTGTTGATCTATCATGTGCAACTGTTGCATTTTGTCCCTAATGGGTCTTGGTTGGTTTGTCAGGTTCCCAATTCTTTGATTAGTAACAAGCACATTATAACATGAGCATGGCATTACCCATGCTATTTTGTCAACCAATAAATACATGGCCTTAAGAGGGGAGGCTGCTGGCTTCTGTTTTATACAGTTGGTTGCTCATATATCCCCTGGCATGATTTTGCAGGTTCGTAGCTTGCAGTCAAACAAGTTGGAGCTCCATTTTCGCCCTGAAGACCCATATTCACATCCAGCATTTGGGGAGCTTCATCCCTGTAACAATTTGCTGTTGAAAATATCTAAAAAGAATTCTAGTGAGGATCAAAGAGTTGAAGTTTCCAACAGGACCTCAAAATGTCCATTGGCAGATCCAATTAATTCCAAGAAAAAGATTTGCCCTATTGAATCAGTGGGAAATGGGCAACAAGCTTGTCAACCTGAAAGCGAATCAGTTGTTTCTACTAAAGAAGTTGAACCACTGATGCCTGAAGAAGTGGAAATAAACCTTTCTGCTGATATTGTTGCTCGAGTGTCAGAGGCTTATCATTTTAATGGTCAGAATGGACTTTTTTGTTATTATTCTACTCCAATTTTATAGTTTCTCCTTTTCCATATGTTATTTTTACTAATAATAACCGAGTTGATCTTTTTGTTGGTTTAAACTCCTGAAGGAATGGTAGACTACCAGCATGTTCTTGCCGTTCATGCGGATGTTGCTCGGAGAAAAAAGAGAAATTGGGCTGATGTGGAACCCCACTTTGGTAAATCCCGTATCTTTCTTGGTTTCTACAATTTGGAAATAAAGTTCAAACTACTTATTGTTTTTTTCCTTTTTTTTTTTTTTTGAAAAATTACATAATAGTTTATTTAGTTATAATTTATTTTTATTTTTTTATTTTTTTTGTAGAGAAGGGTGGTCTTATGGACGTTGATCAGGATGATTTGATGATTCTAGTGCCCCCAGTTTTTTCACCGAAGGATGTGCCAGAAAAATTAGCGTAAGATGCTTCAGCTTTTCCTATTTGCTTTGGTGATTTTTTTTTTTTTTAAATAGTTTTTTTTTTTTTTTTTTAACTAGAAGAAAGAGATTACAAAAAAGAAGAAAGACTAATTGTCATAGAGGCTTTGAGCAGACTGATTACCATGGCAGTTGAAGCAAACTTTGTACAAGGGTCCTTGATTGAGGGTGGGGTGAGTGGCTTGGGAAGTATCTTTGAAAAAGAGCCTTTATGACATGGGGTTTAAAACACCTAGTGCTTAAGCTTATGATCCAAGTGAGCTCCTAGGTCTCCAAATTAATTCTTATAATTGGGTGTACCTGCAACTTTGCAAGCAAACAAACGCTCCTAATATTATATATTCCTCCTCCGTCACAAACTTAAATCAACATCAGAATCACACTTCATTTATCACAGCAATTCATAATAAACATATGAAAGCAATAATAAGATGGAGACACAATATTTAGGGGTAGCTCAGTTGGCAAGGGACTATGCCTCAGTGGAGGTCTTGAGTTCGACTCTTGCTAAACCCCTTGGGGCCACCCACACAAGGTCTCATGGTTTTCATGGGCCTTGTACTTACCTAATTCATATAGATCGTGTGGTCTTATATGGTCCCAGGGTTTGCTTGAAGGGTTTCCTCATAATACAGAAAAAAAAAACATGGAGAACCCAACATGGGGAAAAACCATGGCCAACCCAACCACAAATCCACCATAACAAGAAAGTTTACAAAGCAAGGTTAGAAATACCTTAAAACCCCTATCCTTGGCAAATGATTTCGCATCTTCTACCTCGAGCTTATAAACTAAGCTTTATCCCCAAGCTTAGCTCACAAATGCCATGTGGATTCCAAGAAACTTCTTGCACAACTTCCTTGAGGCTTGAGATGTGTGTGGATGGAGGAAAAGAACTGAACTCACACTAATCTAGGTGAGGAAGATATATGGGTTTAATCTAGAGCAAGATAGTCAAGATGTAACAATAGAGAACACTCTAGATGCAAGCACTCAAAAATGGAGGTCACTCTCAAAATCTTGCCTTACAAGTCACAATATTCTATCTAGGCGTACCCACAACTTGCTTACACAATAGGGTGACTTAAGGATTATTTATGCCCAGGGTTTGAGTGTGTGTAATGTTTCCACAAGGGGCAAGAGAGGCAATATTCGAATGGCCAGGGTTTGTCATTTGAACATTGGGGTCGCTAAGAACAGGCCAAAGTCTTAGCCTCCGCAACATTCGAACAGGCCTTGAAGGTCCTTCAAATGTCAAGTCTCCTTAGAATAGATTGAACTCTCGGGTTACGTGATGTTCGAATGGCATAAACTTTCTGTTCTAGCAGGTGCTAAAATTTTCCAAAGACTAAGTCCTTAATTACACAAATTCAACCCAAAATATCGCCCACACACATAAGGCCAAGAAATAAAAGGAAACTATCCACCTAAGGTAGTTTTAAGGCTTATAACTCACTTACCATGTCTAAAATGAGACTTGGTTCTTCTAGACTCAAGTCTTTATCTTTATTAGAGTGCAAGACATGGACACCCTAGACTCAAATACAACACATAGCTTTTGGCAATGGAATTAGCCAACTCTAGAACCTAGGTTCTAACAATCTCTCACCTGTAGTATGTAGACGCAGACGATACCATTATTTTTTGTAAATCTGACAAGGATTGGTTGCGCTTCATGAGGTGTATTCATCTATGTTCTAAGGTAGTCTTTGGGTTGAAGATTAATATGGGAAAAAGCGAGCTGATTAGGATTAGAGATCGTGTGAGGGTTGAGGAGTTAGCTACTAATTTGGGTTGGAGCCTTGGAGGGTGGGCTTCCTTCCCAGCTTTGTATTTAGGGCTTCCTTTGGGTGCTACTTTTAAGTCCAAGGCAGTTTGGGATCTGGTGGAAAAAAGGCTACTTATCTAAAAAGAAAAGGGGGAGAAAGAGAGGGGGGGGGGGGGGGGGGGGGGGGGAAGGTCAGTAGCTCACTCTGATTCGCAATACTTAAGCAAGCCTGTTGTATATCTCTTTTTATAATTCCGGCATTGGTGGCTAACAGATTACAAAAGTTGCAGCGGATTTCCTATGGGAGGGCCTGGGGTTGAGAAAAGGCTTGTTCTTGTCAAGTGGATTGTCATTTGCACCCCTAAAGAGGTGGGTGGGTTGGGTTGAGGCAGTTGGTGCAGATGAACAAGGCTCTATTAGGAAGTGGTTATGGAGAATTGATTTTGAAAGAGATGCTTTGTGGCGTGAAGTTGTGGTGTGGAAGTATGGGAGGGAAGAAGTGAAATAGAGGCCTAAACACCCTTCAAGATAGATGGGGTGGGGGCATGGAAATTTATTGTTGCAGAGTTGATTCATTTTTCTAGGAAGGTGAAATTTAAGGTGGGATATGAGGAATGGTTGAAGTTTTGGGCTGACGTGTGGTGTAGTGAGCAACCATTATTGGAGGCATTCCGATTTATTTAGAACATTGCTGTTAATAGAGAAGGTTGCTGTTAATGGAGAAGGTTGGGTTTTGAATTATGTAGAATGAGTTGGGGAGGTTCCATTTTGATATATGACATTCATAAGGCATCTTCAGGACTAGGAAATTGAAGGGGTAGATGAATTCTTTGCTCTGTTGTATGACACCAAGTTAGAGAAGGGGGTGGAGTATGCTATTTTATGGGGAGGGATGCTAATGGGAGGATTTTAGTCAACTCCCTGTATAGGACGTTGATTGATTCTGTCGATACTTTCTTTCTGGCATCTTAGATTTGACTTCCTTCTATCCCTTGTGTTACATGGACTCAGGTGTGAGTATCAGGTGCACATTTGTGTATCTGGGTGTTTGATTCATCAACTTTTCAAATGTAGAATACATGGACTTGTCCAAAAAGGATCCAAAAAATTGAGTATGGGTGCGGGGATACATGTGTTTATATATACTAGTTATAGCGAATACTTTTAGATAATATTAATTATATAAAAAGAGATAAATACATGAAGATTATAAAAAAATTATAAATATATATTTTTTTTATCGAAGTTGAAAGAAAAACTAAAGATATAGATTTGAAATCATTCACCAATAAAAATGTGACCAGAAAAACTTTATGAAAATTTCATATATATTAGCAGTGCATCACGTGCGTTGTATATGAAAATTTTTGTAACTGGGGAGAGAAATTCTTTACAATGAATAATTATAAAATTGGTGTTTTACCAAGTATCAGCCACTACAACTGACAAACACTATTGGAACGAAAACCATTTAATGATTATCTTCATATTAAAAAACACCAAAAGTTGAAGCAAATTCAGAAACCAAAACCATAAAACAAATCACTAAGTATTATATTTTGAGAGAGAATATAAGTTGTGTACTTGAATGGATACTTTTATACAAATCTTTTGTAAAAACATTAAATTGATTGCATTTATTTTGGGCAATTCATCATTGATTTAGTGATTTAGTGGGTACAAAGAAATAACCAATGAAGATGTAAGACACTCTTGAAAACCTACATACATAAATGCATCAATATCTATATATACACATGCTAGCTTATAGAAAGATTCTCAAAATCACCTTTTTTTTTTTTTATAAAAAAAAAGAGGCAAAGCATAAGGAGCGAGACCTGATATCGTGTAATTGAAGTTTAAAACCCTTGGATTTGCAGTGAGGGAGAGAGGTGCTAGGCCTAATGCAAAGCTGCTGTGCATCAAACCTTCATCCAACGTCCCAGAAGCCATTAACTTGTTTGTTAGCCATTCCATTATCATTTAGGCTGAAGAGAGATGACAAAGAATTGGAATTTGAAAGAGAAGAAGAAATATTGGAATGATGAAAAGAGAAGAGAATTTTGGGGAAGAAGGGAAACCATTCGTATTTGGGGTCTTCGGAAACGTAAGGAAGGGAAAAATAGGAATTTTTTTATTTTTTTTTCCTTAGTGGACGTCCTTGCCTTTTTATTTTTTGGTTAAATATGAATATACAAGTTTCCTTGCATGGCTAGAGTTTTGGTAGGAATGTAACTTTTTTTTTTCCCTCTAAGTGGACGTCCTTATCTCTTTTTTCTTTTAACCTTTTATTTATTTATTTTATTTTTTTTAAAGTAGCATAGAATATAGATGGATTACTTAATGGTATTAATGTCATTACATTTAAAATAAGGGTAATTTAGAGAATGAAAAGTTTTTACAGGATTCACACTTTCATAAGTAGTATAGATATTATATAAGGTCAAACATGACGTGGGTTTTTTTATAAGCTTCTTGATATTATAGGGGCATTTTTATAATAATTACTTTTTGGGGCTTAAATAATATAAAGTTGAAGTTTTTGGGGCTTAAGAAATATAGAGTTAAAGTTTTTGGGGCTTAAGAAATATAAAGTTAAAGTTTGGGTCATTTAAAAAATAAAATAAATTAGAGTACCGAAGTGCAAAAAAACATTATAAATGTATCTGGGTTGTTCTATTTGATAGAAACCCAAGAGGCCAAGGGAGAAATCTCCGACTGCTTAAATATTAGCTACCTCTGTTGGTAGCACCTTCAACATTACTCTGCCACCCAATTCTGGTAGGAACAGGTATATGTACACTCTGTTTCTCCCCTTTCTCTTTCTCTTTTTTCTCTTCTCTTCTCTTATTCTTCTTCTTCTTCTTCTTCTTGTCAACCTGTGTTCGATTGTTCAATGTCATATCCGGCAAGAACAAGTATGTAAACAAGCCTCTCTTACTTCTTGATATTATGGGGGCATTTTCATAGTAATTAATTTTGGGGCTTAAATAATTGCATGGGAAATGTGAAAAATATATAGAAAATGATGTAAATAGTATAGAAAAATGTGAAAATGCTTAAAAAATTGTGCAAATATTTTCCCCATGCAATGATTGCCTCATTAAATGGCTCTTAACAAAACCCCTGTTAAATTGAAAGGGTAAGTGGTGGTTATCAGGTGTGTATGTCCTAATGATTGTTGTCTTATTTTTGAATTGTGGGAGGGGCGTAAAGGTTTATGTGGGTTGTGTTCTACTAACTGGTGTGATGATTTATTAGAGAATATAATTTGAGGGATCCATCTCAAGCTAATGCTAGTTTTACTTGGTCAAATATGTAGGAGAGGCTTGTTTGTACTAGAATTCATTGGTTCCTTTTTTCTTGTGAGTGGGAGGGCCATTTTCCTTAGGTTAGGCAAGAAGCTTTGGCTAGAGTTGTGTCGGATCATTGTCTACTTGTCTAGTGATGATTGAGAGTTGTCCCTTTAAGTGGGTTCCTTCTCCCTTTAGATTTGAAAACATGTGGTTAAATCATCATCTTTTAAAGAAAATTTTGAGTTCTGGTAGAGGGAGAGCAATTTGAGTGGTTAGGAAGTTTTTAAATTTATGAGAAAGCTAAAATCTGCGTAACACAGTAAAAGTTTGGAATAGGGAGGTTTTTGGTGATATTAGGGAGACAAGAGATTCCATTTTTAAAAGAGTTGGTGAGCTAGATGCATTGGAGGTGGGTGGCCTTTAAGATGTGTCCTCAAGGAGAGAGAGGGGTGATCAAAAGAATACATTTTGAGAGATCTTGTTAAGGGAAGAGATTATGTGGTGTCAAAAGGCTAAGGTTAAGTGACTTAAGGAAGGGGATAAATTTTGACTAAATTCTTTCATTTAGTTGCTAATGGCTGAAGGAATTTGAAAATGAAGGAGGTATGTTGTTGGAGGACGAGTCTCAAATTATTGATGAGGTTTCAATTCCTTTTCTGCGACTCTTCATTGTATTCTTTTGTTGGATACTTGGAGTGGATTGGATAGGCCCTGTATTCAGGGGCTGGAGTGGAGTCCTTATTGAGTCTTCTTAAGCTTTGTGGTTAGAGAGGCGTTTTGATTTAGACGAGATTAGGGTGCCTGTTTTGGATTGTTGTAGAAATAGGTTGGCCCTGATGGGTTTGTTGGCAGTATTTCAGCATTGTTGGGAGGTTGTTTAGGATGATTTGCTTCAGATCTTCTATGAATTCTTTGAATCCGGGATAGACAGTATAGTAAAAGCTTATAAAAACGCCTCCTTTATTTGTCTTATTTTGAAGAAAGAAAGATTATTAAAATTGAAAGATTTTAGGCCAGTAGTTACATCATTGTATAAAATTTTGGCCAAGGTGTTGTCTAATAGGTTAAGGTTGGTTCTTAGCTCCACGATTTCTATTGCTTCAAGTGCTTTTGTGAGTGGGTGTAAGATTTTAGATGTAGTTTTGGTGACTAATGAGGCTGTTGATGAGTATAGATCTAGAGGTTGGGGGGTTTTATCTTTAAAGTGGATTTTGAGAAAGCTTATTACCATGTATGCTGGGATTTTTTGGACTTAATATTGGAAAATAAGGGGTTTTGGGAGCATATGGAGGAGATGGATTAAGGGTTGTTGGTCTTCTACTAATTTTTCAGCTGTTTTGAATGTTAGGCTAGGGAAAGTCTTTAACGATTTTAAGGGTTTGAGAGAGGGGGATCCATTGTCTGTCTTTTAATTTACTCTTGTTGTGGATGTTTTATGTAGACTGGTGCATAGAGCTAAGGATTGTAATTTTCTTAAAGGTTTTGTAATTGGTAAGGATTGTGCATCTGTTTTTGTGTATCTGTTTTCCATTTGGGTTTTGCTAATGATACATTATTTTTTGCTTCTGGGGATGAGCCGAACCTTTTTATTTTGTGGTCTATTTTGCAGATTTTTGAGTTGGTGTCTAGATTGAAGGTTAATTGGAGTAAAAGTTTTTCTATGGGAGTAAATTGTTTTCAGGACAAATTGGAAAGGTTAGCAGGGGTTTTAGGTTGTTCTTTAGAAAGCTGGCACTTGAAATCTTTGGGCTTGCCTTTAGGGGGTGATCTAAGATCTGATTCTTTTAGGAATCCTGTTATTGGGAAAATTGGGAAGAGGTTGGGTGGTTGGAAAAAAGTACTGATGTCCAAAGGGGGAAGATTTATTTTATCTAGTTGGTGTTGGCAAGTTTACCTATTTATTACTTGTCTATTTTTAAAATTTCTGTGAAAGTGGCCAGTAAAATTGAGAAGCTAATGAGAGGTTTCTTATGGGAAGGATGTTAACTCGATGTCCTTGGAAATTTATTTCTCAGGGGCTGGCTAGGTCTTTGGATTTCACTTCCTTGTTACTAGGGAAAGGGGATAGACTTTGCTTTTGGGAAGATGATTGGAGAGGTGATGCACCTTCTGTTCTTTGTTTCCTCGGTTGTATAGACTTTCTTTGTCTCATAATGCTACTAATTCATCCATGGTTTCATCTGATTCACAATCTTTTGGTTGTGATTTTAAGTTATTTCGAAATATTAATGAGAGGGAGAGTTCAGAGTTTGGTTCTTTGTTGCTTATATTGGGGATGGTTTTTCTATGAGTTTGTTCAATCTGGATAGGAGGGTTTGGATTGCCAATCCTTATGGTGTTTTTTCTTGTAAGTCTTTCTTTGAGAAGTTGATTGAGGATCCTTGTATTTCTCCTTCTTTCCCCTTTGATTATTTATGGAAAGCTAGTGTGCCCCTCAAAGTTAAGGTCTTTGCCTGTTGTTCACAAGAGTATCAATATCAGTGACAGGTTTCAAATAAGGAGACCTTCTCTTTTTGCATGTCCACAGTTGTGCATTATGTGCAGGGGGTGGCTGAAACCATTGACCATATTTTTTTGCATTGTTCTGTGGTTTCCAAGTTGTGGCAGAGACTTTTTATTTTTGGTTCTGAGCTTTGGGTGGTGCAAGGTTGCATCAGGAGGTTTTTTGACATTGATTTCTGGGGATTGAGGAAAGGAAAGAGGGTGAGAACCCTTTGGAGTTGTGCTTTCCTGGCTGTGATTTGGGTTGTTTTGCTTGAAAGGAATGCAAGGATTTTTTAGGACAAGGAATCTTCTTTGGATGAGATGTGGGATAGAGTGCACTTTTGGGGCTTTTTCATTTGAGGAGTTTGTTGATATTCCTTTCTTCTTATTGAAATCTGATTGGAAGGCTGTTTGTAGCTGGTTTGTGAAGCTTTTCTTGTTTCTCTGATTGTTTTCTTTTAAGTGGACTCCTTGTCCTCCCCCCCCCCCCCCCCCCCCCCCTCTTTTTTTTTTGTATTTTTTTCAATTATATTAATAATATTGTTTTGTTGCTGATGAAAAAGAAAAAAGATTTCTTATGGGAAGGGTGTGGTGAAGGGAAAAAAGATCATCTTGGGAGCTGGGAGGTGGCTTGCTGCTCTAGTTGTGAAGGGGGTCTTGCATTGGGTAACATTATTGCTAGGAACATTGCTTTGACTACTTCATAAGAAAAACATCGCTTTGACAGAAAAGGGGTTATAGGGATTTTCTATTGAAAGGGATTTCCTTTGGCATGCTGTTATTAAGAGCAAATATGGGTTATAGGATAATGGTGGGAATTCTCAAGATGGGGTTAGGGTTTCTAGCCATAGACCTTGGAAGTCTATTTCTCAAGGTCTTCCCTGCTTCATGGGGTTTACCTATTTGGTGGTGGGCAATAAGGAGAGGATTCGTTTTTGGGAGGATGTTTGGAGAAGTGGTGTTCCTTTTTAGTTTGCTTCCCTTAGTTGTGTAACTTTCTTGGGCTCAAGGTTCTACTACTTAGGGTATGTTTGTTTCCTCTCATGATCCTATTAGTTGGATTTTTAGTTTTTCAGAAATCTCAATGATAGGGAGGTTTTTGGGTTGTCTTCTTTTTTTTTTTTTTTTTTCTCTCTCCTTGACGGTGTTGTTTTGAGGCCCTTGTCCTCGGACAGGAGCAGGTGGCTTCCTCTTCTTCTTGTGTTTTCTCTTGTAAATCTAATTTTAAATCTTTGATTGATGATTCGGATGTTCCATCTTTTCTCCCCTACATGATTATTTCAAAATCAAAAGTGCCTTTAAAAGTTCAGGTTTTTATGTGGACAGTTGCTCATAAGAGAATTAATACTAAAGGTGTTTTTCAGAGGAGGAGACGCTCATGCTGCTTGCTTCCTCAGTACTGATCATTTATTTTTGCATTGCTTGGTTGCAAGCCATCTGTGGCAGAATCTGTTCTTTTTGGTTGACCTTCGTTGGGTTCCCCTTGCTTCTTGTTTTGGGATGATTGTTATTGACTCTGGAGGCTTTGGTAGGAGTTCGAGAGGGGTGGTGCTTCAGAGGTGTGCTATTCTTGCTGTTTTTTGGGTATTATGGCTTGAGAGAAATACGAGAATATTTGAAGATAAGGAGGACTGGAGGAGGAAGTCGGGTGTTTGTGGGATTGGGTTGTGTATTTTTTGGTTTCTTTTTTGGGTTTTGTGTCCATGGAGTTTAGTGGGATTCCATTAATTGTTATTAAAATTAGTGTTGTTTGCGGCGTATAGCTTTCTGTGTGTATATATATATATATATATATATATACTTTTTTATAGGTCATCTCGTCCTCTATTATACCTTTTTTTTTCTTTTATTAATAATATTTTCTGTTGCTGATCAGGGCAAAAAAATATGATTCCTCGTCTAAATAAATTACAATGCTAAAGACTAAAGGGAACTAAATATTTAAAATACTTTTCTAGTAGATCCCAATAAACCACATCCTCCATCAAATCTGACCAATTCATGACTAATGATTTGATGTAGTATCGTTCACTGTACTCTTGTACAATCACTCACAATATTTACCTTCAACAATTACAAGGAGGAAGAATGATAAATCCTTCCTTGACAATAAATGAAAAAATGTACAAAAAAAGGAAGAAAATTAAAGGGACCCCAACACGTTCTCAAGTTGAATAGAAATGGCCTCTTAAGTTTGCAATGTGGAGGCCGCGCTTTTGGTGAAGAGATCAGCCTTTTGATTAGGGGCTTTAATTGCTCATCTGAAATTAGCTCCAAGCTTAAAAGAAAGGTCTAAAATGTCTCTCTCATGGAATGACTGTTATGCCATAGGCCTAAGCAACTTGATCTTGTCCAACTGATCTCAAGGATCTCCCTTAATCTTCCAATAGAGCCTAGATATCTGCTTCTTGCATCTCCATGTCCTATTGAGAAAGCTAGAACTGTGCTGATAAAAAAAAAAAAGCTAGGATTGTGCCTCCCATTTGATTCCCAAATATGCCTCTAGTGCCCATATCACCCGGGTTCCTTAATGAACAACTATCAAAGTTGAATTTCAATGTACTTGTAGGAAGAGGGCTTTATGCACAATGAACCAAATCACTATGGTGCAAATAATTTCAATAATAGCAAACTGAAGCCCTATTTGACATAATCACCTCCCTATCTGACATTATCAAATGCAAGGGTCAACAATGTATTGAGCTAACGAAGGAACCAACAATGGATGAAGGGTGTAGAAAGCTCTTGATAGAAAGTAGGGTCTTCCAAAATGATACGAAAACTTTTGACTTTGTTGAAGCTGGAGCTGAGTTGCAGATCTTCGAGAAGGGGAGGGGTTTCTCTCGGTTACTAGGTTTGGAGTGGTTGGCCAAGGTTTTCAGCTGTGTTACACGGACTCGCCTATGTACCCCAAGGTACCCGTGTTGACACGACATGACACAGGTATGGGTATGGGATCTGTGTTGGATACGGCACTTGCAAATCGGACACGGCTACTAGGAGGAGAAGGAGAAGGAGAAGGAGCAGCGTGGCAGCAGCAACGGCGTCGCAGGAGGCTGGAAGAAGGGGGAAGAAGGAAAGAAAAGAAAAAGAAAAGAGAGAGAGAGAGAGAGAGAGAGAGAGAGAACGTACCTTGTGCTGGCCAGAACATTTGTCAGAGGCATGTCAGAAGTCTCGTCGGAGGCTGCCATGGCTGCTGTCGCCAAAAGCGAAGTGGGAACTGGAAAGGCGATCAGCAGATGTTGGTTTTGTCGAATATGAAACCCATTCGCCACCTACCTTTTTATATTTATAACTTTTCAATATAATCCTTATCTTTCTTTTATATTCTTAAAAAACCAAAATTTGAATTTCATATTTGACCCCACTAAATCTAATTATTATGAACATGCTCCCACATATTAGAATCTTTACAAAAATGCCCCTCATCATATTTACCTTATTTAAAATATTAATAAATGCATACATACATACATATCTATACACACATGTATCCTTGTACTCGTATCCTATTTTTGGATCCTTTTTAGCCGAGTCCCCGTATCCTAAATTTAAAATTTTGATAGGTTCGACACCTAGATACACACCCGCACCCAATACCCGCACCCATACCTGTGTAACATAGGTTTTCAGGCAGTGGCTGGGGGACTTTTGATTTCAGCCATGGCTTTGAGATGGGAATAAGAGGGGTGTACTTTGGATAGTCACTGTATCATCTATGGGAGTTTTTTGGATAGTTTCTGTTACTTTTTTTAATCGATGTTCTTCCTATGCCTTTTTAGTCTTTACACATATAGGTTATCTTTTTGAAATTTGTGTACCGTGCATGTAAAGGGGAGTGCCCTTCCTTTTTGTTTTTTTTTTTCAACTCTTTAGGAAAATATTTACTTCGTAAGGAAAAAAAAATCAAATGCAAGGGAACTCCTCCAAAATCTTTGGTCCACAGGGAAGCAAAGGGAATATCCTATCGTACCCTAAACCCTAAAAAGGAAAAAAAGGTGCAGCATTCCTTCAAGCTAAGTTACCCACATACCAAAGCCTTATACTTTCCGCCCTTACCAAAACCTCCAAATGTATATTTGTGAACAATGTGTTGAGGATTTTCTTTGTAATTATGGCAATGTTTCCATATCTCAAATTTAAGGACAAGAATTTCTAAAAGAGATTATCAATAATGGAGACTCATCGTAAGAGCTTATTCTAGGCAAAATTTCGTCCATGGTGGATCCCATTGAACATCATGGTTGCTTCCAAGTTACAATTCCAAAAATTAGGTTGATTCACCAGTTGATCTTCTAGTTAACTATGGTGCACAGTTTTGATTATATTTGGGTTGAGAGAAAGTTCCTTTCTTTTGAAAAAGGCAAGGCATCAATATAAAAAAATTTGGTGATGGACTATTGCAATGTTTTAATGCCTCAGTCTACAAGGGAAGGGGTTAGTATAAAGAAAGTCCACCACAAAATTTTAAGCCTGTCCTCGTTTGTGATTAATTCCTCTCCCACTTTTTGTTTAGCAAATAAGATTCTTTCATTATACTCATCTTCAAAGATTCTAGAATTTCTTTCAATTGCGTAAAAAATTAGTGCTAAAATCTATCTCCTTCCCCAAACCCACTAAAATCTATCTCCTTCTCAAACATTGTTAAAGCATTTCCTTAAGAAATTCCTAGAAATTTTGTACTAGGCGTTTCCCACTTGGCAATCATTCTTGGCAACTAATAGGTAATTCATCTAGTATTGGCCCCAAGGGGTAGCTCAGTTGACAAGGGATCCCACCTCAGGAAGTGAAGGTCCTGAGTTCTAAGTCCTGAGTTTGACTCTTGCTGAACCCCTTGGGGCCACCTACACAAGGTTTCATGGTTCTCATGGGCCTTGGACTTACCTGGATCATATGAGTTGTGGGGTCTTATATGGACCCGGGGTTTGCCTGAAGGGCTTCCTCGCTATCAAAAAGAGTCATTGCATCAAAATTCCATGAACTTTGGAGGTTGCAGAAAATGTACTTTAGTTCTTTTATTTATTTATTTTCTAATTAAAAAGATACACTCTCGGGCGTTTATAGAAGTTGTGTCAAATTGAAACAATGTTTAGGAATGTAGGTTATCTTATATTTGAAAGAATGCTTTTAGAATATTGTATGTACCTGGCACATAAATTATTTAAGAATTTTAATTGAAAGAATTCATTAATAGATCAAAACACATGGTTAGATGTTTCACGGCCATTAAATTCTGTGGTGCCTGTTTTGTGAATTTGGCTCATAAGACTTCTAAATTTCTCTGAGAAAGAGGACCAAAAAGCGAAACTATTAACCATACCACAAGATTTTCAAGTTTGTTTTGAAATTTAGAAACTGCCACATTTTAACTTCTGTCAATCCCATTTAATTATGGTTTCGTAGAGATTCTTTACATCTATTTATGATTATTAGAGACTTTCTATATTGTACAAATTTATGAAGGAATTATCAAGGAATATACAAAAATAATAACTTTGTCCTTTGTGTGATATTATGGTTTGTGTGATCACAGTTTCAGTAAACCGTTAAGCTAATATATATCTTCTTTGTGTTTCATAGAAAGATGTCAGTTTCCTTGAATTTTAAAATTTCTTTGCTTGGGAGTTTGTTGATTCTAGATTACTGAAATATCATGAATCAAGTAATTCATCTATTGAATTTGTTTTCATTTAGTTTATTACTTTTTTAGGCTAAGGCCATCAGCCATGTTGAGTCTGAAAAAGAAACAGGAGGGAGTTGCACAACAACATTGGGAGGTAAATTTCTTTGACGACTGAAAATTAATGTTAATGTCAACTAGCTGTTGATATCATTTTTTTTCCCTTTTTTTTTTTTTTTTTTTGGGGGGGGGGGGGGGTGGGTTTATAAATAGAATTCTTTTAAAGAAGAGAGAATTGGGGACAAGAAGGGTCACTTCAGAAGAAAAAGCTTCAAACTATTTATTCATTACAGCTTCCCCATCATACTTAGACTTCAATACCTACTTTTTATTTTACCTTCTATGGGTAAATCACCACCTAGTTTTTACAAAATACGTAGTTATTTTTTTCTGTAAAAAGAAAGGAGCTTCAAGAATCATAAAACCACCTAGAATCCCAACTAGGTTGGCATCCTAGGTCTAAATCCTGTTCAATAGGCTCCAAATTTTATTAATTAGAGAAAAAAATTATAAAGAAACAAAGAATAAAAAATGAACACTCACTGACTGGACTTGGTGGTTTAGAGTAACCCCAATCTGGCTTATACCAAAAAAAAAAAAAAAAAAAAAAATGTACAATGAGAAAAACCCCGCAGATTAATCCTCTAGGAATAAATCTGTAGTTAGGGAGACCGGACATGTCTCTAACCACTTCAAAAGAAACAAAACCAGGATCCATAGGCCTCTAGGTAAGAAGGGGATATCTAATAGCTTGATTAGTGACTTTGTCTGCAGCACAGTTGCCCTCTCTATAAGTATAAGAACATATGACATTCATCCTCTTAATGATAGCCATGCAATTACGCCATTTGTTAATAAGAGTCCAAGGTGGACTGGAAGAAGAATATTGAAGGCAAGAGATAACAGAAGTCGAATCACTCTCAATCCACAAATTATGCCACCATGATCCAAGCGAACGAATTTCTCATGAAAATTCTCAAAGAATTAGCAAATTGGTTGCTATCCCTTTAAGGGGATATTTTCAGTTAACTCGTTTTTTAATGGCTTATTAAGGTGTGAGGGGCATGTTTTTCCAACTTCTATGGTGCTTTTAAAGTTGGTTACTTCTAAAGTGGTGATATATATTTAATGTGGATGGCAGTATAGGATAAATGCTTGGCAATTGCTGATTTTTGTAAGAACTTTATGATGATAATCGGTGCACTATGTTTAAAGAAGCGACCGAGTTGGTTGATCCTCTATTATGGCATTCAAATTGGCTTTTGAGTTGTGGGCATGGTTTGCCGTCTTTGGGATGAGTTGGGTTATGCCTTACAAGGCTTTACTGTTAGTTGGGACTTGGGAGTTGGTAGGCTAGGTCTAGGTCATCAAGCAACAACTTGTAGTTTGGATGATGGTGCCCCGTGCTATTTTTTGACACTTGGGTAGGAACAGTAGTACTGGAATATTTGAGGGGGTTGATTTGTCCAATTTAAATTTAAAGATGAGACTGGCTAGATAACTCTTTGTTTGGAAAGGATTAGTGTGGTTTGGAAAGCAGGAATCCTTAACTAACCTTTTTGGATTCACTTTGTTATATATATATATGTACTTTACTTCTTTTTGTAAAGTATGAATACCATTCACATTTCTATTTCTTTAAATGCTTACCTCTTAGGATCAAAGTTTTTAGCTCTCCAATGAGCAAAAAGGCCACAATGGGGAAGTGGAAGAAGACCAAGATATACCAAACCGAGAAAGCACAAATGACCACATCCTATAGGTAGGCAAAATGATAGTGCACTAGTAGGTGGCTCTTCACTACAGATACACAGAGGGCACATGCTGACCAACATTGCACCTCTGCAGTTCAATTAATCAACTGAGGATCCTATGTAACCACAAAACCCACATGAAAACATGGAAACTTAGGAAGGACCAACCTTTGAACTCTCTTGTAAGGGAAAGAGCTATTGCAGATGGATGTAGGGCTTTACAACCTCCATATAAGGAATCTCCCAGTCATTGAAGTTCCTCCTAATAATAGGTTTTGAAGGAGAAGCTGTACTTCAAGAAAAGTAGTGTGACACCAATGCACATTGTTAACCACTAAAGAGGATAGAAGGGAAGAATACTTTAAGTGGAGCGTTGTCACACCATCATTCTTATAAAAAATCAACTCTTTCATTTCTAATAACAAAATGAGAGAAACCACTAAAATTAGGCCTATTTCATCTTGGAGCATTGTACCAGCCACAATGGTAGAATTCCAATCATTTACACTTATAGTTGGAGAGTGATTAACCCACCCTTAGGTAGCCCAGTTGGTAAGGACGAACTTGTGACTGTGTGGCTAGGCGCACGGTCACGGGTTTGATTCTCTGCTACGACAACCTAAGATTTAAGTGGGGGGCTGTGGCGGTGGGTTGCTGCGCTGGTCTCCTCGGGGGTTTAGGTTTCATGGGTGGGTCCAAAGGGCCCTGATTGGAGAGTGATTCATTGCTGAAGATTATTTGATTCAGCCGTGAATCTCCAATGGCATTTGCTGAGAAGAGTTATGGTGGACAAGACAAGGGGGAAAATACCATGGGCACCAATCATAGAAGGGGAGAACACCTTCTCCCAGCTAATTATGAAACTTATCCACATTTTCCTATCCCTCCAAAGGACATCCTAGGATTTCTTAAAGCCTCTGACAACCCCTATTGGTATTGAGAAAATGGAAAGGTAGTAACGAAAGAGATTCAAAGGAGCACCCTTAAGGAGGTTAAGTGGGCCTCCCTTGGATATACAAGGACACTTCTAAGTGGCAAGCCATTCCTCTAACTCTTTACAAGACCGCATCCATATAGAGTGGGAAAGGCATATAGTTATGTGGACAAGTTTGTCTTTATGTCTGCTCATATTGCTTTATGATTTCACAATACGTTTTACGTGATTTATTGCCAAGTACCTTGTGGTTGTGGCCATGCATGTCCCTCATGCAGATTAACCACTCTTTTCAGTCATAACAGAGATGTGAACTGGGTGCTTAAGAATGCACATGAACTGAACTATGACACAAGGTGTTACTACGTCAACGCTAATATGCGATGAAAGAGACTTGAACTGTGTAGGATAGAAAAATTTGGACACCAGTACAGCAAACATATGATGATGGACAGCAAGTAGAGACCATTATGGCCTTTGCGGCTGTAACCTGGGGCTGTAACATGGAAATAGAACTAGAGGGTCAACTAAAGAGTGATCAAATGATGTCTAGAAAATCTAGAATATCAAGTAGATTCACCAAACATGATTGGATAGCAATTAGGTGTCCAAATCTAGTCTAAAACAGTAGTTGAGTGCTGAATCAGATCTATTTATCTGAATTAAATTTCAGTTCAGTGAGCTGTATCTGAAATCTGATGTAAATTTTGGAAGTAAAGCAACTAAATCTTTAGGAAGGACTTAATCTGAGGCCAAACATGATGCAGCCTAGGAGAGAAAATAAAGAGTAGAATAGAATTTATGGGTTTTATTAGCATGTGCCCTTAGGGCACATGCTAGAATACATTTACTGAAGCAAAAAGTTTATGGAAAAATGTGTTTGCACAATTTTCTATGCATTTTCACCCTTTTCTATGTTGTTTGCATTATGCTCTATGCATTTGCACATTTTTCTGTGCTGTTTGCTCCATTGTCTATGCATCTTCACATTTCCCCATGCACTTTTGCTTCATTAAATGTATCTTAACATGTCTTTTATGTTTTCAAGCATTTGCAAATTTTTGCATGGTTTTTGTTTTGTTTCTGGAAAGTTTTGAAAATATTCTTGTTTCAAGTTCTGCCAAAATGGCATGTTAAAATGAAGTCAGATTTCAGTTGAGATGGGTTTAAACATTTAATATAGTGCCTCCCCAAAAATGATACCTTATCATCATTATCATTATTTTGATTGCTTTTCTTTTTGAAAACCAACAATGCAAATTTATTTTCCGTGTCTTGTAAGATTTTAATATAGATGCATAATGCTGGAAGTTGGAACTGACAATTTTTTTTTCTATGCAGATGAATATGGAACCGAGTCACTTTATTGATTTTAATGTTGAAAATATCCTAATTGTTTAGGTGATGCTTCTTAACCATGGAGTACCAGTGAAGGATATAATTGATAGAAGCACTTTCTAATGGCAAAAAATGAAACATGCTCGAAAGATATAGACATAAATCATGCAGAATTTTGTTCTTTTTGTTTCTATAGTACTTAACAATCATACAGATTCCTACAAAAGTAGATTGGGAGAAATACATACCCCAAGGCTCAGATCAATGGGAGTGGCAAATGGCTGTGTCAAAGATGTTTGATGAGCGGCCTATATGGCCTAAAGATTCGCTGACTGAGCACTTGCGTGATAGTGGATTAAAATTTGGAGATAATATGCTCAGAAGGTGTTCTGCCTGGAAACTGGCCCTTATATTATTAAATTCCTTGTTGGATTCATTAAGATCACTCGAATTGAATATTGTACAGCATTTGGATAAGTCTGATATTTTTGGAATGGCTTTGCTTTTGTCTGATCTTACAGGCTTCTGTTTAGAGTTGCATACTACTTTTCAAATGGGCCATTCCTTAGGTTCTGGATTAGAAAAGGATATGATCCTCGCAAAGATCCTGAATCTCGCATGTGAGTTATATCCAAATATCCTAAACTTATGCTGCTCAGTTATTTTGTCCACTTGTTGTCTTTAATCCTTCTGTTACATTGGTTTTGACCATCATTAGAACTGGATTGAATGTGCTACACAGTACAGTGTTATGACAAAAATTACTGACATATATTTTGAAGATATTTTTTCTTTTACTTCTCTGTTGATGCGGTAGAGTAGTAATGGGAGATACAGGTAAGAGTTTTAGCAGACTTTATGCATGATTCATGAGTTTGAAAATTTATGAGGTTTATTTTTTTAAAAAATACTTTTTAATTTTTTTTTAAATTTTTTTTTATTTATAGAGTTTTGACAATATCAACTGAAGTTGAAAGTGAAATCCTTATATTATTCAAGATGTTTTTAATTTTAAACTTTGGCAAATCCTCAAAATTCCATGCAAATCAGAGCTTGCTTTTTCTGAAATCTGTTATTTATGTATTATAAAATTCCAGGAGAACTCAAAACTAGTTAGATTGTTTAACGATCACCTAAATGCAAGCATAGTGATTCATGTTCAAGTTTAGTATTTGTATGTTTATTGGTTCCTGAAGAATGCTAATATTTTTGCCAAGGTATTTAGGGGAGTTCAGGAGCAAGTTTCTGGTGGTTAAGGACTTATGGTGCAGGTTGCAGCACTAGTTTGATTGAAAGGAATTAAATTGAACCACATATAAAACCAGATATGTTATGCATTCTAGCAACATGGAAATGTGCATGTGCACGAATTAGAAAAAATATGGAAAACAACAAAATGGAAAGGTGAAGATGACTTGTAGTTTAATGGGTGGTGTTTAGTGGGCTCTGCCCCCCCTTTTCTCTCTACACTGAAAATAATCAAAAGAAAAGAAATGAAAAGTAGTGGGCAGTGTTCAGATCCAACTACTAGTGTCTCACAGATTCCCTTTGAAAAATATCACACATCATTCTACCCCTTACCCTTCATATTGAAGATGTAGTAGGCTTTGGGTCCCTTGTAAAATTTGGGAAGATTTGTGGTGGGGAGATCATTCTTTTAAGGATTTGTTTCTATAGCTTAATTATTTTTCATGAATGTCTTTAAGAGTTGAGCAATCTTTCTTTCTCAATTTTTTGTTGGAAGTACATCATTTCCTTCATCTTTAGTAAGGATTCTCTCTCTCTCTCTTTCTCCTCTCTTTTGGTTTTTCTAGTGATCACATATGTTTCCCATTGTACCTTGGATTTTTCACTGTGGTGCTCACCCTTTTAGGTTGGTGGAGATCAGCTGGATCCCTTCGAGGAACTCTACTTTGTTGCTTCACAATTGATTCCCATGTTCTTTAATGCATCAAGAGGCACAAATATATTGTCCGATTGCTACAATAGGTGCAAACTTAGACCCATGTGAAATTTCCAAATAATTAAAAATAGCCGAAATATTGAAGGAAGATTGAAGTTAGAACTCAAAAGTGAGATTCTAGGGTTTGAAGAATGCTCCTTGAATCTGAATATTTGAAGCTCATACCCAAAAAAAAAAAAAAAAAAAAAACTGATAATAGTGGCTCATAAACGATTGTTTTGGGCTATGGGAAACTAATATCTAAACCCTGATTACTCTTAAATTTGTTCAGTGTCCGTCTCCAACCTATTTAAAAAGTCACATGCTAGTCACATGATTGCTTAAATGACAAGAAGTCCCAGTGTCTCCATACTTATGAAATGTGGTCCGGGCAGACTATCAACTTCGATAAATCCAAAGTTCACTTCAGTAAGAATTTTAGAGGTCAAGAAGCTGCTACAATCTGTTCCAATCTCAACCTTCGCAAAGCACCGCTCAATTCTAATTACTTGGGCCTACCGCTGTTTCTGAAATCAGCCAAGTTGTCTTCCTTTTGTGATGTTGTGGAGAAAGTCCAGAACACGATCAGTGGATGGAAAGCCAAGTCTCTTTCCCAGGCTGGCAAGGCTACGCTAATGAGGGCTGTTGTTTCTGCCCTTCCCACTTATGCTATGTCTTCTTTCTTCTTGTCTAAATCTATCTGTCGCTCTTTGGATGCGAGAATTAGGGACTTTTGGTGGGGTTTCACTAAAAAAGTCAAGGGCTTATACCTCAAAGCTTGGGATTCCCTCTGTTGTCCCAAAAGTGTTGGTGGTCTTGGTTTTAGAGGAATGGAGGACCTAATTTTAGCTTTAATTGCTAAATTGGGTTGGAAGCTTTGTCCTTAAAATGATTTTTTATAGGTGCAAATGCTTAAAGCCAAGTACTGCAAGCTTAAGCCCCTTTTTGAGGTGAAGAGTTCTCATGCTGACTCTTGGCTCTGGAAAGGAATCCTCAAAAGTAAAGAGTTGCTCTCTAAAGGTATGTGTTTTCTGGTGGGTGATGGTGCTAACATTGATATTTGGAAGGACCCGTGGGTACCCTTTATCCCAGGATTTCGTCCTATCCTTGGTGGTGATCAAGTTTTGGGTTCTAAAATGGTTTCTGATTTTATTATTAAGCCTTGCTTGGGTTTGGGATTCTGTTGAACTCCATAGTGTTTTGATCCGGTTCAAGTGGATGGTATCCTTAAAATTCAAATCTTTCCTAACCAATCCTTCCTTGGATTGGTGGGTGTGGATTCATAATTCTAATGAAATTTTTTCTGTCAAATCTGTCTATCTCAAGGACCAAGAAGCTCGTTTCTCCTATGATGGTCCTCTTCTTAAGGATGTGTGGAAAGTTATTTGGAAATCTCAACTGCATGAGAGGTATAAATTTCTGTTTGGAAACTTTGCTGGGACATCCTTCCCGTTAGAGGAGTCATCAGTAGGAGATTCCACATTGTTGACACTTCTTGCCCTCTCTGTGGTGCAGATTTTGAGTCTGCCAAGTATCTGTTCATGGAATGCAAATTTTCGAAATTGTTATGGATGGGTTCTAGATGGTCTCTCTGCCTGGACGCCTTCATCCATCTCTCTCTTGCGGACTGGTTGTATACCATTCTCAATAATGGTCTAGGCCTGCGTTTGGGCAAGAATGATGCTAATCACTTCCTTCGTTTCGCGGCTGTCTTGATGGATTTGATGTGGTTCGCTCACAACAAATTGGTCTTTGATAAGGTGGAGACTGACCCCAAGGAACTCCTTACTATTGAGAGAATCTCGTTGGAACACCTCAAGGCCAGGTATGGTGACCCTCGCCCCCTGGACCTCATCCCTTGTTAGCTTGGGTGCCTCTTCCCCAGGGATGGGTCAAGCTCAATTTTGATGTGGCCATCAAAATCACTTTTTCTACCCTTAGTGCAATTGTGAGAGACCATACATGGATGATCATTTTTGCGTGGACTGCCAAAGATGGCCCCTTAGAGCCTATGGTTGCTGAGGCTAAAGCAGCCTGCCTCGCTCTGACTAGTGCTTGGTCTGTTGAACTCAAGAACATTATTTTAGAAGGAGATGCTGCTGTTGTTTTGGACCCGTTAACTAATGGGGAGTTGACCCGCCCTTGAGCAATTGGTCCCTTTATTGCTGATGCTAGAGCCATATTTTGTAATTTTAACTTTTGGGTTGTTCGCTCTGTCCCTCGTAGGGCCAATCAGGCCGCTCATGAATTGGCCCAATGGGCAGCTCGTTGTAATTGATTTGGTCCAATTCCAATCTTTGATCGGCCTCGCTTTGTTTTTGAGGAGGAAGAAGAGTTTGGAGGTGGCCCATTTTTTGCTCCTTAATATATCCTAGTTGTTTATGAAAAAAAAGTGGAACTCCATGCTAGCTAATGACCAAACTAAATTTATTAGTGGAACTGTAGGTTTTGAGTTCAAGTCCCTGCTCTCTTACTATTGGATGCATGGGTTTGTAGGTGGTTTGTGCATCATGGGGGGATTAGTTTGGGCCCAATGATTTGGCCCAAAAAAAAAAAAACTAAATTAACTGGTTGGCCTTCATGATCTTTGTATGCTATTGTATGCTCCTACATCAACTTCTGTGCATCAATAAGAACTTGGCTCTGACGAGAAAGACTTCATACATTCAGCATGTGTCTCTAGATTAATCCTCTTTAGCTCTTCCTTAGTTGTCCAAGTACTTTCTCTTTAGGGAATCTGTCACACCTTAAATGCACCAAAACCCAAGTCTCCCTCTTCAAAATTCTTGGTTTGCTGACGTTGATTCATTGCTGTGACATAGAAACTATGGAGCACAGATACTTTATACCCCTCCCAAAGCATGCCATAACGTATTTGTATCAGATATGATTTGTCTTGGACAATTTAAAAGGTATGGTATCTAAATGTTATTTTAATTATTATTGGATTCAATCTATAAATAATTTTATTTATTTATTTTAAATATAAATAAAAAGGAGCTAGAACCCCATTTCTTTGTCCCTCTCTCAAAGTTTAATTTCCGTTCTCTCTCTCTCTCTTTCTCTCACAACCTATCTTCCTCTTATCTCTGTTTTAATCTATTCCTCTTTCTCACTCTTCCACTCTCCTGTAAGGTGAAACTGAAGGGACTTGTTCTCTCTTTCTATCTCATCATATTTTTTAAATTCTATTCTTCTCTCTTTTTGGATGCATTCCAAGAGGCTTGGTGATGAAAAAAGGGTGATTGTTTCTTTTTTTGTTTTTGTTTTTGTATTTATTTATTTTTCCATTTTTGATTTTGTTTTCATGAACTTTGAGTTCGTTAATGTTTTAAAGAGTCTTGGGGCATCTTTTGTGAGTTTATGAATCTATTTGCGAGTTTATCTCTTATATCATAACCGGTTATACTTATATATTCCACACACACACACACACAGATATATATATTAGCATTTTTTTGTTCATGTTTTAAACCAAAAATAATTCAGAACTATAATATATATAGGATGGCGATATTGCCAAAGCCCATATCTCTCTTTCCACGGCTCATAAAATTATATTGGCTTGACTAGATGATTCTGCCCTTCAAAGCCAAAAACAACTTTATGCTTTCTGAAACAACCTTTCCTCCCTCTTTTCATGCAGGTGAACTTATCCAGACCCATACTTGTCATTGTTGAACGCCTCTCTCTCTTTTGATAAGCTTTTTTTTATTTTTTATTTTATTTTATTTTTTATAAGCTTGAACGCCTCTCTCTCGCACACCCTTTAAATTTGTCGGAGAAGGATAACATATATATATATATATATATTTTTTTTTTTTTCCGTTTAATTCCATGTATTTGTTTTTATTTTTTCCCTGTCATTGTGAATCTTGTGATGTTGATGGTGACGGTATGTCCATGGTTAATCGAGAAGTGTTGTCACTGTTCAGCCGTCGCCAATTTGAGGCTTTATTTCTCTCGGGATGTGATCGTTTACCAGCAGTGTTTTAACATGGGTTCCATCCTCTACGTAGCAATCTCAACCACTAGAAATCCCCAACGTCCTTTGCGTGGCAATCCACAAAAGCAAAAGCAATAAGAGATCGAGATGGCTTTTCTGTCCTCTATCGCTGCCGTTGTTCTTCGTTGGATTATTTTTATTTTCATTTTTATTTTTTATCTTTCATGTGTAGGGGATAGTTGTATGTATTTGTAGGAGAGAAGGGCTGTTGGCTTTAATGCTCCGGCAAGATGATCTTGACATGTGTCCATAACCCAAAATCCATTTACTGTTATGTCTCCCTTTATTCTTCTTCTTCATTTTATTTTTTATTTTTTTTGTGAGGTGTTTTTAATCCTACTGCTAGCCATGGGGTTCGACGGAAATCGGAGCATAGGGCGGGGACGGACTAAGAAGAAGAGTCCATTGTGGTACATGTGTTTACAATGTACCCTCCTTCAAAATTCATTTTAAGGTATGGCCAAGGACATAAATATCGAGAGAGTTTTCGGTGCCAGTGGGATTTTTATTTCTCAGGGATTACCCTTTTTTTTGAGTCACATGAAATTTTTTGTGGTGGATTCCAACTATTTGAGTTGGAATTTTATTTTTTCTCGTAACCTTAATGATAGGGAAGCAGAGGCATTGGCAGATCTTTTAGTATCTATTCAGAATGTTCTTTTTGCCCCCTCCATTGATGATAGGAGATTGTGAACTTGACACTCTTCTAGTTCCTTCTCTTGTAGATCATTTTCTGAGTCTATTGTTGAGGATTCGTCTATGCTTTCGTTTCTTCCATGCTAGTAGGATTTGGAAATCTAAAGTTTCTCTAAAAGTTAAGGTCTAGGCTTGGTCTGCTGCTCATCAGAAAACTAATACTTGTGATTTGGTTCAAAAAAGGAGACTGGAAAATGTCTTTCTCCTCATCTGCAAAGAAAACGGAGAGTTAGTGGACCATATTTTTTTTGCATTGCGGGGTTTTGGATCAGCTTTGGGATCGCTTCTTTGCTAGGGTGGGCTTATACTAGGCTAGTCCAGAGCATACAGATAGCATGTTTGTGGTGGACTTAAAAGGCCTTGGGAGGATTGAGAGAGCTAGAGTTTTGTGGAGTTGTGCTCTAATGACAGGGTTGTGGGCGTTATGGCTTGAGTGGACGCTAGGATTTTCAGCGACAAAGCAAAAGATATTGACTGGTTGTGGGATAGAGTTTGCTTTCTTCCTTTCATATGGGCTTCGGTGGACAAGTCTTTTGATGGAGTTCCTTTTTGATCGTTAGGAATTGGAGGGAGATTTGTTCTTTGAAGAGTGTTAAGAGAAGATAGGGGTTTCCTCCAATAGTTGTTTTTGTGTTGGGTTCCTGTTAGAGATGTGAGGGTTTGTTTTGGCTTGTGGTGGTTTTGCTTTTCTGTTTCTTTTGGAATATTTGTCCAACATGTACATTCTCGTTCTCTATTAATACAATTCATATCCTATCAAATGAAAAAAAAGATTTGATATCAATGGATATTTCGAGGATCCAAAAATACAAATATATTAAAAATATCGATTTAGAGATATGATGGATATTACTAGTTAAGCATGAAAATTTTCATTAAAACTCTGCAAAACAATGATTTAGACTCTAATAAGTAATTTAGAATCAAAATATTACAGATTAAATGTATAGAAGACAAACATGTGTTGTGTAGGGTATAAAAAGTGTGCCGTGTTGAGAAAATAAATAATAGAGATTTATGCAAATTCAACATTTAAATGTCACATAACATTAAAAATTTAAAATACATATATTTACATTGAAAGTTGCAAAGTTTAAATTAAAAAAAAAAGAAAAAAAGGAGAGAAGCTTAAAACCACATGATGCGTGAAGCTGGTAGATTCAGAGCACTGACACGATATTGTTGATACATCTTCGATATATCCACGATATCTTGTGGAAAATGGAAGATATTTATGAAATATTACCGATATATCCCGATATCTTGCTAAAACAATAAGTTGGATTTAGTATCAAGGGTCAACGATAGGGCTAAACACAAAAAAAGACATATGGGAGTTAATTGCTTTACCCCAAGTATTATTGAGTTAGTGAAGCCGAAAGGGCTATACAAATCATTTGGTGTTGATTATTATGTGACCCTCTCTCCTATGATCCTTTTGATATGTCAATATCGTCCATATATCGATGGTACTATGTGAAAAAAAAGAAGATATTATGGATATAACGAGATATTATAGATAATATAAAAAATATCATCAGCTAAATATTGTATCAAGGGGTCTAGGTACACGGATGTATCGTAGATGTTTTAGTCCATGCATCTACCCTGGTAGTTTTTTTCCAGTACTGTAGCTTACAAGTGTCTCTTGTTCCAACCCACACATGGTGTCAATCACAATAATAATGGTCTATAGAACTGTATTACAATAAAGAAAACAAATAAAAACACTAAAATAAAAATAAAAGGTGACCTCCATGACAGCTAACCCAAACCCAATAACAAGTGGTCCCGCTTGGCATCAGTATGCCTCCTGCATCATTTTCCCTTTTACCATACAAGCACCTTTGTCACTCTAAGTCTTCCCATAAGTCAAAGCCTCTACTTGGACATGACTGTTGGTTGGAAGAAAGTGAATACCTAGGTCAGATTGCAAAAGAGTGGGATATAAGGCTTTGTCCTCTGGCATGTCAATCATGCAAATTCAAAAATGAGGCGACTGATAATATATCTTTCCCTTTATCCCATGGATTTCTTGTCTAGTATTTCGGTTCTTTAGGAGGAAAGCTATGGAGGTACAAATTTAATTTTCTTGCCTCTCCTTGGGCGTTTGTTATGACGAAATTATAAGGAATTGCTCTCTCTGATATCCATAGAGCAGCTGTTCATGTTGATTGATTCCTATGGGGCAAAAGAAACTGAAATTCGATGGTTCTTTCAAAAACCCTTTCTCTGGTCTGCCTGTAGAGAAGATCATGACAGCAGAATGGCGTTTGCAATCTCGAGACAAGACGATTATAGTGACTTCACCTTTACATGGTTACGAGGAAAGTAAATGTAGTAATATTTCCAACATTATGTAGACAAATTGTGCCTGCTTCAATACTTCTATTGTGCAATGGATTTGGAGGTCCTTGCAAATGTAGGCATCTTTACATGGAGGTTAGTGATCTGGCTATAGCCTTGCGGGCGTTTATCTGCTAGATTCATTAATCAGGAAATCACGAAACTAATATTTTAGCCAAAGGTGTACATCGACTTTGGTTAATATTGTGAAGATATATGCCACCTTAACCAACATGTTTTCCTTTTGTTGGATTGCTTTAGTTCTTGTATGGTGCTGCTGTTCTTTTCCTTCTTTTCGTGAGGATTCTCTTGGTACTAAGACTTCTTACAAGGGAACATATTCTTGAATAGTAAAGAAACCAAAAAGAAGACAAAAAAAGTGAACAGATGTTAGATTTGCATCAATCATGCTAACAACTTGCATGCTTGTCATTATGGTAGAAGATATAAAAAAGGAAAGGTAGAAAGGACAACATTAGACAAGTGAGAAATTTGTAAATGAAGCGATGGACAAAAAAAAAATCTTGTATCATACTTTGATATGTATATACATATACACACATTTAGTTTATAACCCTTTTATGTTTCCTTTTTCATACTATTTGTTTCGTTTATGCTGCTTTAAGTATTTTTTCCAAATTAAAATGCGTTCGAACTTCTTATTGCATTGATGCTTACATTTTGAGAATTTGCCTTGGCAGATATCAACGGATTGATTTTCGAGTACCACCGTCATTACGAAGTTATTGTGATGCTAACACTGGCAATGAGTAAGTTCTTTCCATAAATTTATACCATTTTCTTAGGGTTGTTGCAATTTATATAATAGTTGGTCATTAGATATGGTCCTTAGAATTTTATGTAATGAGTGGCCATTTTTTTTATATGTAATGATTGGTCATTCGAGAGAGAGAGAGAGAGAGGGAGAGACCATTTTCTTAGAGTTGTTGCAATTTATATAATAGTTGGTCATTAGATATGGTCCTTAGAATTTTATGTAATGATCGGCCATTTTTTTTTAATGTAATGATTGGTCATGAGAGAGAGAGAGGTCCAAATATGGTCAAATAATTATTTCACTTTTTGTGATGAATAAATCCTAATGGTTATTTTTGTATGAGGGAGAGAGAGAGAGAGAGAGAGGTCCAAATATGGTCAAATAATTATTTCACTTTTTGTGATGAATAAATCCTAATGGTTATTTTATATTTCTTCTCTAGTTAACTGGATTGATGCTATAATTATTATTTGTCAACAAATAATTGAATATATAAATACTAAAAGTAATTAGCAGTTCAAAGCATTGTTGGTTACTTGGTTGTAAACAGAAATTTCAAATAAATATTGGTTGCCTTTACCTCACAAGTCATTAATATTTGTGAAATAAACTCCATTGAAACTTGTTAATAGTGTGTGAAAAGTTGAAAAATGGGTTGAAAACTCAAAACATGCATATATTTGTATGTGCTACATAGAAGTTTGGGGCTTTGGGCATCAAAAAGAAAAAGGAAAAAATAATTTTATGACAGTATTGGCTAATACCTGACAGGCACTGCCAAATATATAGTCTTTAAAGCTTTTTAATAGGTTTGCTTATACAGATATTTTTAATCTCAATGGCCTCATATTGGATGGTTGATATGCATAGTATTTGCGTAATTCGAATTCATATGATGTCCAGTAAAAATATAAATGCCAGGGAAGTATCTTAGCAAAAAGAGAGAGTAAATTTCACTTTAGGGTCCAAAGTTTAAATTGTGTCAATTCAGTGCCCGAATTATTAATTGAGTTGCAATTTGGGGCCTGCCGTCATAATTTTCTGTATTATCCCTACTTTTCCCTTTTTATGGGTTTGAAAGGATTGTATGGAAGGTTAGGATATTTTTTGAGAGAGAATAGTGTTGATAGGAATAGGGGTAGGGTAGGAGGTTTGGTTAAGAAGGCCATTTATGGTAGGGGAAGAGGAGGGAAAGGAAATGCTTTTAAAGGGGCTAAGGAGTTGAGAAGTTTGCAAGGGGAGGTAAATTATGAATCGGCTAGGTCTAGGAAGGTTGGGGGGAGAGTAGTGGGGTGTAATGATAATTATCGACTGGAATGTTAAAGGTTTGGTTTCCTCCAGGAAGAGATGGGTGATAAAATTTGCTTGTAAAAATTCAGTATGATATTGTGATGTTTCAAAAGTTCAAACTAGAAGTTGTTGATTGTTTAGTGACTAGGAGTGTTTGAGAGGTGCGTAACAAAGAGTGGGTGTTTGTTCTCTTAGTTGGAGCTTCGTCGGGGAGGGATGGGGGGGTGTCTTGGATTATTTTTGTTTGGGACTTTAGATTGGTGAAGAGGCTCAACGTTGCGGAAGGGTTTTGTTTTGTTTTTTTTTTTGGTTTGTGTCAGTTAGATTTAAACCTTTAGTAGGCGTGGATTGTTGGATGTCTTCTGTATGGTCCTAATAGTCCTAGATTGAGAAAAGAGTTTTGGGAGGAGCTTGGAGGTTTGTTTAGGATATGCTGGCTGGCTGAACTGGTGTTAAGGAGGAGATTTTATTTTTATCAAGTATTTGACTGAGAAGTTGAATGGTGCTAAGATAATTAGGAGCATGAGGAACTTTGACTCTTCAATAAGAGGTTGTAACCTTAGAGATTATGCTCTTCATAATGCATCCTTTAAATGGTCGAATCTCTAGGAGAGAGTTGTGTGTAATTGGTTAGATAGATTTCTTTACTCGCCTATGTGGGAGGAATTGTTCCCAATTGTTATCCGGAAACTTTGCCTAGGCTAACCTTTGATTGTGATCTAATTATTTTGGAGTCCAATGGGGTACCACCTCCTTTAGGTTTGAGAATAAGTGGCTTAATCACCATTTATTTATTTATTTATTTTTTATGATGAGGAAACCCATTGGACAAACCTCGGGCCCATATAAGGGGTAGCTGAATTTACAATGGATTATGCCTCAGGAAGTGGAGGCTTAATCACCATTCTTTTAAAGGTCTCTTTGGTAAGTGGTGGAATGATTGCACTATGCAAGGATGGGAAGGCTTAAAGTTTATGAAGAAATTGCATTTAGATGACTTGGAAGGATCTGGTCAGTTTTGTGAGGCTCTTGGATTAGAAGGAATAACCTTAGGAAGCAGTTTGAAGAAGTGTTTTTTAAAGCGGATGTTAGTTGGAGGCAAAAGGCCAAGATAAAGTGGATTAAGGAAGGGGTAACAATACCAAATTGTTTCATAGAGTGGCCAATGGAAGAAGGGAAAATACATGATTAAGAGAGCCAAAGTAGCTTTGGGGGAGGTTAATGAGGAGTCTGAGGTTATTGCTCAAGAATTGGTTGGTTTTATACCTATCTTTACTCGTCTAATAGGATTGAATGATTGATAGTCTTATAGGATGTGCCTAATTGGTTTAGATTAGACTCCTATTGATGAGGATAGAGCGGTCTCGTTAGAGAGATTGTAATTTGAAGAAGAAACTAAAGGGGCCGTTTTTGACTTGATTCAAGATAAGTCACCTAGTCCTAATGGATTCACTATGGTTGTGTTTCAAATTGTTGGGGTTTAACTAGAAAGGACCTGATGGAGGTCTTTTAGTATTTTTTTGAAAATGGGGTGGTTAATAGCTACACTAATGCCACTTTCATTTGTTTTATCCCGAACAATGATAGATCTATAACTATTAAGGATGTTAGACACTTAGACCCATTAGGTCTTTTACAAGATAGTAGTTATGGTATGATAGATCCGTAACTATTAAGGATTTCAGACCCATTAGCTTATTTGATAGTCTTTACAAGATAGTGGTTATAGTTTTTTTTTTTTGTGCTACGTCGTTTATGTGGGCTTCCTCTTTCTGTGTTTGTGTGTGTGTGGGCCCAAAAAAAAAAAAAAAAGAGGAAAAAAAAAAGATAGTTGTTATGGTGTTGTCCCATTGATTGAGAGAAGTGCTTAATGAAATAATTTCTAAAGCTTATAATGCCTTCGTGAAAGCGAGGCAAATCTTAGATACAGTGCTTGTGACTAATGAAGTGGTGTACTACAAGAAAAAGAAGGAGGGTTTTGTTTTCAAAGTGGATTTTGAAAAGGCCTATAATCATGTTGGTTGTAGCTTTCTTGACGATGTCTTAGAGAAGAAAGGTTTTTGTGTGAGATGGAGGAGTTGGAAGGTGGTTTAGGGCTTTAGATCAGGGGATTCATTGTCCTTTCTTTTGTTCATGTTAGTTTTGGATGTGTTGAGTAGGATGATTGCTAGGGCTGAGGAGGTGGGTATTGTTTTTGGTTTTGAGGAAGGAAGAGATGAGTTAGAGTTTCTCACCTTCAATTTATGGATGATATGATATTCTTCTCACATGGTGACGAGGAGAATTTGAGAAAACATGGTTTGATTTTGAGGTGTTTTGAGTTGATTTGGGGTCTCAAACTTAATATGGGTAAGAGTGCTCTAGAGGAAAAAAAGGGGGGCAATGTGGAGCCAAGGTAAGATTGAGAGAGCGGTGATATGATTGGGTGCTCTGTGAGCTATTGCCCATTAAGTATTTAGGTATGCTTCTTGGTGGTAACCCCTTGTGCCGTAGTTCCTAGGATGGGGTGGTTGAGAAAATTGTTAAGAGATTAGATCTGTGGAAGAAGGCATATATAGCTAGGGTTTAGTTTTGGCTAGTATTCCTATGTACTATCTTTCCCTCTTAAAGCTTCTGAGAAAGGTAACCCCAAGAATAGCTTAATTGGCAAGGGATCATGCGTCAAGAAGCAAAGTCTTGAGTTCAACTCTTGCTAGACCCCTCACGGCCATCCACACAAGGTCTCATGGTTCTCATGGCCTTGGACTTACTTAGTCTATATTGATATGGGCTGGGGGTTTGCTTAAAGGGTTTCTTCGTTATCAAAAGATTCCAAGAAAGGTGGTTTATAGAAGTGAGAATTTGCAAAGAGACTTTTTGTAGGAAGGTAGTAGGCAGGGGAAGAAGGATTATTAGGTTAATTAGGTGGTTATATCTCGTGCCAAGGATAAAGGTGGTCTCGGTCTTGGTAATATGAGTCATAGGAATGTGGCTTTAATTGTGAAATGGTTGTGGAGATTCCCCATTTCATTGTTTGTAATGAGGCTCATATATGTTTTTGGGAGGATGTGTGGTTGGGGAAAGACCTTTGTCCAAGGTGTATACTCATTTTTTTCATCTGTATCGGGCTAAAGGTGGTATCATTGCTGATATTGTCTTTTTGGATTCTAATTCTTCCAACTGGAACTTCTATTTCATCCATGGTTCAAAGTCTCGGCTGTCTCGGACAAGATCTCGCCGAGACAACACGGTCTCGCCCTCCTCCGATTCGAGATTTTCCTCCGGTATAAGAATATAAGGGGGATTACCATTCTCAGTCGAGAATGCCGTGATCTCGGATGAGACAAGCCAAGATCGACGAGAATGCGACATCTCGGTGTGATTCGAACGAAATATCGCCCAAATCGTCCGAGACCATACGGCCTACCTCGATAGTGGATACCCAGCTCAAGCTTCCCTTTTTTCTCTTTCTTGTTCAATTTGCCTTCGATGGGTTCTCTCTCTTGTTCAAAAGCTTCCCTTCTCTCTGTCGTCGCTCGAATCCAGATCTGTTGGTGGTGGTGTTGCTGTGGTTGTCTCCGGTAGGCGGTAGTGTCTTCTTAGGTGGGCTGTAGCGGCGGCGGCGGTGGCGGTTGAGGTCAACAGTAGCGGCAGCAGTGACAAACGTCGGCAGCTGAGGTGGTCGGCAGTCGGGCCTTTGGTTCGAATCCCTCCATCGCCTCTCGCCCTCTCACTCACTCCCTTCTCTTCTCTCGACTGGTTGGTTGGGTCGACTGTGCGGATCGAACCCATTAACTTAAAAAATTAAGTTCCCTTGTTTTTATTTATTTATTTATTTATTTGCTTTCTTTTTTTAACTTTTTTAAAAATTGTTTTTTTTTTTATCGAACCCACCGAATGTTTATTGTTTTTTAAAAAAAAATTTTGATTTTTTTTTTTTGATTTTTTAAATGTATTGTTATTGAAAATGAACCTATAGTCTTTTTTATAAATGATAAAAATCTTTTTATAAATGATAAAAAAAATTTATAAATTGTAAAATTTTTATTAATTTTTTTCCCACTATCATGAACCTATAGTATTTTATAAATGCTAATTTTTTTTTTATAAATGATAAAAAATTACAAAAGATAGTATTCTTTGGGATTATATGATATTTATTTATGTTTTTTAGGATTATATTAGATATCGAAAACATAAAAATAGTGTTCTTTCATGATATATTAGTGCACTAGCGCCTATTTTTATGTTTTTGACTATATTATATGCTTTGAGTTCATTATTTTGCTTATTTGATGGTTCCAATGTAATCATCATATTTTTTACAAATTTTCTATGATTTTTTTGGATTTTTTCATATGTAAAGTTGCATCTCGCTCGAGACGTGACGAGTTAGATGAGACCGAGATGAATGAGACCGAAATGAGATGGGGATCGAGACCGAGACTTTGAACCGTGATTTCATCTGTAATATTAATTATACAGAGTCTGAGGTCCTAGCGTCTCTTTTGTTGTCTATTTAGGGTGTTTTTCTTACCCCCTCTAGCCTTGATATGAGGCTTTGGATTTGTCACCCCTTTGGACTTGTGTAAATCATTTTTTGATTCTTTGATAGGGGATTTGTCAATCCCATCCGTTCCCTTTGTCAGGATGGTTTGGAAAGCGAATGCTCCTCAAGGTTAAGACTTTGGCCCAGTCTTTAGAGAACGAACACTATAGATATCGTTTAGACAAAGAGACCTATGCCGTATCCCTTTCCCCATTGGTGTGTTCTTTGCAAGAAGAAATGAGAGTCGGCGGATCATATTTTCTTGCATTGTGATGTTTCTTCTAAGATTTGGTTATGCCTTTTTTCTACAACTGGTTTATGTTGGGTTCACTTGGAGCAAATGCATAGAAAATTGTGCAAATACATTTTCTGATGCACTTATTTCTTCATTAGATGTAGCTTAAAACATGTGCCCTATGGGCACATGTCTATAGGACCCATAAAAGAGATATGGCATTATGATGCGGATGATCCATATCATCATTTGAGATTTAGAATAAGCAAAACTAATGCTGAAATGCACATTTTAGAAAAAAAATTGGTTGAGAAGCATCATGTGTTTTCTTCCTCTTTTGTAACCAATGGTTATTCGATATGCGCATTTATGCTGTTAGAATGTAAAAGGTGTTATTCTCATTGGTGTTACTTTTACTGTGCATTATCTACCACATTGTTCATCAAAAGCCTCGTTGCTAGAATCTTAATGTAATGAGTGTAGTTCTAGTCTAGCCTTAAAAAATAATATATCTTTAAGCCATGTTCTACCATTAATCCAAGCTCTGACTTTTCATAGTATTTTTATTTAAAAATAATAATAAAAAAATTCCATGCAGGTTGAAGCATAGATGGGAGGATATATGTGCATTTCGAGTTTTTCCTTATAAGTGCCAAACGTCGTTGCAGCTTTTCGAACTTGCTGATGATTACATCCAACAAGAGATAAGAAAACCACTAAAGCAAACAACCTGCACAGTGAGTTTCCAATGTTATGCTCTTTGTAAATGTGTGTGTGTGTGTATATATATATATATATATTTTTTTTTTTTTTTTCTTTTTTTTGAAACAAATCAATGTGTTGTTTAATTATTTCTGAAATCTTTTATGTTACTTTCTATACCATAGCTAATAATATCCGATGTTGGAAGGAATCTATATTTTCAAAGATGAGAAATATCTATCTCTTTACTATTATTCACATTATGGTTCCATGATTCCAAAATTCTTTCACAGTGGATGATGGCATATTAATTGCTTCTATTTAGCACTTCTAGACTGAATTCTAGTTTTTATGCTTTTAATTATGTTTGGAGCATTGTAGAAATGCACTTTCTGCCATCTTATGTAGTTCACTCTGTAAGTTCATCGCCTAATTTTTCATTCATGAATTTTCTTTGTAGTGAGCATTTTTTTTTTTGTCATGTAAGTTTCAATCTTGGTCTACTCAAATTTATTTTATTGTTTCTTTTGAAACACTAAATATAAATTATTGAATTCCTGCTGTTAAGTTTCCAACCTAAAAGCCTAAGCTATTAGGTGGAGAGGGCCCAAAGATGTATACGTCTATACGAAGCTATATTAAACCCAATATTTGAGCGATGGGATATGGGACTTCCCAACACTTGCCAAAATAGTATTGGACAATGACATGTTTGACTGCTCTAATATTAAATAAATTCAAATTGTGGTTAAAAGGTTTTGTTAATGGATGTTTTAATACCGGAATGAGAATGCTGAGTTTATCACATGTATGACGCTTATAGTACTAAATCGGGTGTGTTGAGATGGGTGACTGGCTAGACAAGGGAAGCAAGGAATTAGAGATGAATATATCTGTCTAAAGTTTGGGGTGGTACCCATTGAGGACGAGATGAGAGAGTCAATTGTGTTGGGTTAAGGTTGTGGAACAAAGACCAATGACTACAACAGTGGGGGATATGTTTAAAGTTGAATGTGCTACAATAACGAGTGGGAATCCAAAAAGAAGGTTGGTTAAGGCTATGAGATCAGACATGATGGAGTAGGATTTAGTAAAGATAGAGCCCTGGATAGATTGAGATTTTTCTAGTTGAGCCCAAACCTTATGTGTCCTTCTTGGTCTTTGTACCCTGATGTGTTTGTGGTCAACTGGTCATTACCTGTATAGTTATGAAAAGGCTTTTTCAAGAGAGATTTAATTCAAGTTTCTTCACTTCAAACAGTAAACCATCCTTGAATTAGATGTCAGAGTTACAAAAGGAAAGTCCCCCCTTAGATAAATAGCCCCAAATGACTTTGATTAAAAGTACTTTGGCAAACTTGCCAACCTACTTTGTGTCGTCGTTTAAGATCCCTGGATCCGTGGCTGCTAAACTGGGGCACTTGTCATAGAATTTTGATAAGAAACAGGGTATAAGGCAAATGTATCCATTCTCTCTCTCTCTCTCAGCTTTTGCCCCCAGATTTAGTATGATGAGCACTGTAATCAATTTTGAAAAATGAAGGTGCAGCACTTGGCAATTCTGAAAAATCTTATTCTCCTTTGGTTACAAGTGATGGTAGCCTAATTTCAATTATTTTATAGCTAAGTAGCATCAACAGGGGCTTTGTAATTTGATCCAATGGCTGAAATTGCCTTTGATTAGCAAGTGTGAGGTGTGGATGGCCACAAAAGCAAACATTATGACATGTAGAAACTGGCCATTTCTGGGTGGCAGGGAGGCAGAGGTGTGGAGCTCCTCTTGTTCAGGTAATAGCTTTCTATTGTCATATTGGGAAAATCAAGCAGCCTGCTTATGCTGAGATAGGCACGACTGCACGACACTCCAAGGTTTCAGAATTTGACTTGAACAGCCTATAATGGTGAAAAGCTATGTTACATGGATATAGCACTTTTAAGGCAAGGTACTCATGTTGACACAAGATGACACGACACAAGTACAGGTATGAAATCCATGGCAGATACAACACCTTCATAGTTGGATATGGTTGGGAGAAGGAAGAAGAAGAATGAGAAAGAAATACTTTGTTGTCGGAGATCTTGCAGAGATGTTAGTCGGGTAGTCTCTCTGGGTAGAGTCGCCAAAGATGGAGTCGTTGAATGTGGAGCTATCAAAGCCACAGATTTTTTTATCAAGATAAAATAAGTCAAATCGCTTCTTCTATCTTATTATTTTTACATGTATGCCCTTGAATTTTACTTTATTTAACAAAAGACCAAAGTTTAATTTATTCTTTACAGTTAAAGCCTCAAAATATATTATTGTGACAATGCCCCAGAATTCTAGGATTTGCCCCATAGAAATATTTACAGTATAATATAGGACATATCTTACATATAGCCATGTATCCATTCTCAGTTTTTGGATCCTTTTTGGTTGAGTTTCCCGTATCCTAAAGTTTGGAAATTTGATGAATCTGACTCCTAGACTCACACCCGCACCTGAGTTCATGTAATGTAGGCAATAAGATGCAGCTTCTTTTTCTCAACCAGTGCTAAAGGGTATACTGTATTTCAATATCTTGTGAGATATGGATGGGAGGACAATTGATAGAGCTGTTTTGGTTGCTTCCACGGCCATTTATTTATTTCTTTGGATAAGTGAGAATATATATATATAACCAAAAATAGAATATACAAGAAGATGCAGCTTCTTTTTCTCAACCAGTGCTAATGGGTATATCAATATCTTATGAGATATGAATGGGGGGACAATTGACAGAGTTGTTTTGGTTGCTTCCATGGCCATTTATTTATTTATGGATAGGTGAGAATATATATATAACCAAAAATAGAATATACAACAAAGCTCAAGACCACCCTCACATACCAAGGGAAACAAAGCAAATCAACCTAGATCCAAAAAAGCACTAATCTAAACGAAAAGTGCTTAAGAACATCCAAGCAGAAAACAACAAAAAATTACATCTTTAACATGTCCAGGCTAAAATTCCAACAGGAGCATAAACCCCTATTTCTAGCATTATCCCTACTGTCTTTGAACCCCATAACTTTGAAATTGACATTAGAAGAGATAGAAGCTAAAATAGATTGAACATCCCAATAAACATTCTTATGAATCCTCATATTTCATTCTCTCCAAATGTGATAAATAGTATCTTCCCATGCTATTCTCTTCACAATCGAACAAAAGGAAGAACCTGAAAGATAGCTAACCCATATAAACTCATTGTCTCAAGACTGAGGATGCTTAGATATTCTACAGCAAGACAAAACAATACCCCAAATTCTAGCAGTGAAAGAACATTTGAAGAAAAGATGATTCCTGTCTTCCCTCAAACTCTGACAAAAAATACAAGTGGCATTTCTAGAAAGATCCCAATCAAACATTTTAAAAAGTGTGGGCAATCTATTCTGAATCGTAAGCCATGCAATAAATGCATTCTTTCTGATGGCTTTTGGAAACCAAATCAACTTGTGCCACAGAAAAACATTAGGTCTACCTCTAATGAAGTCCGAAGTTGAAGCAATAGAGAAACAACCATTAGAGGAAAGCTGCCAAATAGCCATATATTCCTGAGAAGGAATAGGGAGAGAGGAGGATAGCTCTTCTTGAATCTCTACGTGACTAGGTGGTCTTGAATTTCTCACATTAATAGGCCATTTCCATCTCAGACCATCAATAATCAAACTCACAGTAGCATTGTAAGGGAGGGCATCATCATATATAGCTATTTAACTCCACCTTTGAATCCTTGGACCACAAGGGAGCCAATTTTCAAACCATAGGAATATAGATTGGCCATTATAAATCTTATGAGTAATCAAAGGCCTAATTCTATCTCTGTATTTGAAAAGTTTGCGCCAACAAACAGAGGAATCAGCTGGGATGTTAATTGCCCAGAAACTCTTGCCTGTAAGAAGATAGGAATGCACCCCAAGCCACCCAATTTTTTTTTTTTTTTTAATTTTTTGATAAAAGTAATTTTATTCACAAAAAAAGGGCCGAGACCCATGTACAAAAGTATACCAATAGTATACCAATGTAAGCAAAAATAGAGCTATAAAGCCAAGGAATCTAAAAAGATTTGGAAGTTCATCCGGTCAACTAAAATCTCCGGACTGCTCCAACAAAAAAGAAGCCCTATACAAGTGTTTTTAACTTGTTTGCTAGAGGACTGAAGATCATCAAAATTCCTTTTGTTTCTCTCCCGCCAAATAGACCAAAAAATAGCATGAGGAGCTGAACTCCACACTGCCCGACCCTTTTTGTTTCTACTTCTACATCTCCATGAGTCCAACACATTACGCATAGTCTTGGGCATAACCTAGTGGACACTAAAAATCGCTAGGCAGCTTGCCCAGAGCTCAGATGCTGCCTTGCAGTGCAAAAAAAGATGATCGATGGTTTCAGGCGCTGCTTTGCACATGACACACCAGTTAGATAAAGAGAAGCCTCTCGATTGCAAAGAGTCTAGAGTCAGACACTTTCCCCATGTGGCAGTCCAACTGAGAAATGCAACTCTGGGAGGAACACGTGGGTTCCAAATCTGGGCAGCTGGAAAGGAATTATTCGTAGGAGAAGATAAGCTTCTGAACAGAGATTTGACTGAAAACTTCCCGCTAGAATTCATTCCCCGAGTGATAGTGTCTTCAGCCCCCTTATCCAGCTTGGTGTCATACAGATGCGCAAAGAATAGTTCAACTCCTTTAATCTCCCCGTCTTGAAGATTTCTAATGAAGGTGACATTCCAAAAGGGATTGTCCCCAACCCAAACCAAGTAATCTGATACCCATCCCTCTTTATTTATTGCTAGAGTATGAATAAAAGGGAAAGCCTCCATTAAAGTGTCATCCCCACACCATTTATCTGTCTAGAACTTAACTCTTACACCATTTCCGATCTTGAATTTCACCTTTCTTGCAAAGTCAGTCAGTTCTGCCATAATGGCTTTCCATACCCCCACTCCATGTGGCCTAGTAGAATTTTTGGGCCACCAATCTCCTGTTCCTTGACCATATTTCCACATGATCACATTTTGCCATAAAGCTTCCGTTTCAGTTGCATATCTCCATAACCACTTGCCGAGGAGTGCCTTGTTCATTTGCCTCAGGTTTCTAAACCCCAATCCACCTGCTTCTTTAGGAGAGCAGATGGTGTTCCATTTGACCAGATGAAACCTTTTTTCACCCTCCATTCCTTCCCAAAGAAAATCCCTTTGAAGTTTCTCTAATCGTTCGGCAACTGAAGATGGAATTTTAAAAAGAGACATGAAATATGTTGGCAAACTTGCTAGAGTGCTGCGAATTAAGGTTAATTTGCCTCCTTTAGAGAGGTAACCTTTTTTCCAACCACATAGTCTCCTCTCAAATCGCTCCACTATCGGATCCCAAACTACCTTGGATTTAAATGGGGCCCCTAAGGGAAGGCCTAAATATAATGTTGGGAGGGAGCCCACTTTGCAACCCAAGTCAATTGCTAACCCCTCAACTCCAATACCTCACCAATGCCTATCAACTCACTCTTGCCCAGATTGATTCTTAGTCCCGACACTGCCTCAAAGCATAGTACAATACATTGTAGATAGCGGAATTGATTCCTCTTAACCTCACAGAAAACAATAGTATCATCTACATATAGCAGATGAGAGATGTTGCCTGAGAGTTTGTTCTCTCCTTCAATCAAGAATCCCTGGACAAAACTGGCAGTAGGCATCTGCCCTAATGATGAGTTTACTCAGAGCCTCCATAACTAAAATAAATAAATTGGGTGAGAGTGGGTCGCCTTGTTTGAGACCTCTCGAGCTTCTGGAGCTCCTAAAGAAACCGTGAGGACTCCCATTGATAAGAATTGAAAAGGAGGCAGATGAGATGCATATATGAATCCAATTCCTTCTTCTATCTCCAAAACCCATCCTTGAAAGAAGATATAAAAGAAAGTCCTAGTTGACATGGTCAAAAGCCTTCTCCAGGTCTAGTTTGCAGATAAGCCCCGCTTCTTGATTTTTTAACTTAACATCCACACATTCGTTAGCAATTAGAGCTGCATCTAAAATTTGCCTACCTGCCACAAAGGCATTCTGATAAGGGCCAATCAGTTTGTCTATCACTGCTTTGAGTCTTCCATCGAGGATCTTTGCTAAGATCTTGTATACACTGCCCAATAGACTTATCGGATGAAAGTCTTTTACATCCAATGCATCTCCTTTTTTGGGAACTAATGCAACAAAAGTGGCATTAAAGCTTCTCTCCATGGTTCCTTCCTCATAGAATTGATCTAGCATTTTCATTAAATCCCTTTTAACCACATGCCAACATTTATGGAAGAATGCCAAGGTAAATCCGTCTGGACCAGGGGCCTTATCCCCACTTAAGCT
Organism: Liquidambar formosana; assembly: GCA_039720395.1. Lineage (NCBI taxonomy): Eukaryota > Viridiplantae > Streptophyta > Magnoliopsida > Saxifragales > Altingiaceae > Liquidambar > Liquidambar formosana. Next base: position 48,184,096 of record CM077822.1, on the reverse strand, counting down.
ATGTACAACTGCTAGTACTTCTTCCTCCTCCCATTTCAACTCCAGTCTTTCAGCCTCACCTTCTTCCAGAGAAGCAAATAGTAAGCCATCTAGCTTGGGGCAACGAGCAACTTCTTCCTAGAATAAGTTTTGATAAAATTGTACAATGTGTGTGGTAATCTCTTCTTCCTCTTCATATTCAACCCCATCCACCCTAATTTTACCAATGTTATTCCTCCTGTTGGGGGCGTTTGCCATTCTGTGAAAGAACTTTGTATTTCTATCACCTTCCTTCAGCCAAATCTCTCTAGATTTTTGTCTCCAACTGGTTTCTTCTAACTCAACTAGCTTTGAGAATTCCAATTTCAATTCAATCCTTCTGTTAAGGTCTTCATTGTTGAGCAATCCATCTTCCTCCCTTTGGTCTAGCAATCTAATTTCTTCTAGGACCTTGGTTTTAGAAACCTCCAAATGACCAAAGACCCGACGATTCCACTGTATCAACTTCTTCTTTAGGGCTTTGAGCTTGGAGGCAAGCACAAAGCTGGGACCAGAAAATGAGGAGGAGTCCCACCAGCCTTGTACTAATTCAACAAAACCATCGACTTTAAGCCATATATTCTCAAATTTGAAGGGCCTTTTGTCCTATTAAGTCCATCTGTATCTAGAATGATGGGAGAGTGATCTGAGCATGGCTTTGGCAAAATGGATTGTACTCCTTTTGGCAAACATTCCTCCCATCTGCCTGAAAATAAAAATCTATCCAATCGCAACAAGGTGGGGGAGTCATGATACTTAGACCAAGTGAACTGACCTCCTATTAACAGCGGATCCATCAATGCATTTCTATTAATAAAATCAGAAAATTCTTCCATGGCTACAGTTGAGACTGTCCTTCTGGATCTTTCAGAGCTGAAGTGCACCACATTGAAATCCCCTGCAACACACCACGGCCCTATCCATTCCATTCTAACTCTTACTAATTCCTCCCACAACACTTTTCTACTGGATGCATCATTCGGACCATATACAGTTGAGAATGCCCACTCCAAACCACTTTTAGAATCACGAAAGAGGCAGGAAACTGAGTGCTGCCCAACTCTAGCATCAATATATGTGAATAATCCATTGTCCCACAACAAAACCACAACACCTGCTGTACCCCTGGCTCTAAGTTGCTTCCATTCTACAAATCTAAAAGGCCATAAATCTCTTATCACAGCCCTATTCAGTTTCTCCATTTTTGTTTCCTGTAAAACTACTATGTTTGCTTTCCACTTTTTTAAAGCTGCCTTAATCTCCCTTCTTTTATCCTTATTGTTGATAGCCCGTACATTCCAAGAAATGATTCTCATTTAAAAGTTATTGGCAAATGTTCCATCCTCCTACTCCCATTTCCCCTTCTGCTATTTTCACTTCCTCTCCTATCGTTAATTGTCCAATGTAGCTCCCTATTGCCCTTGCTTTCCGTCCTGTGTTTCTTGCACTTGGGTGTAGAACTACCACTACCCTTCCAATTATGTTCTATAGCATAAAATAACTTCAAAACTTCATCTTCAAATCCTTCACATGAAATCCCCAAAAATTTTCTGAAGCCACCTATCTTCGTTTTTACCCACTCTGAAACTTCTGACTGGCTTGCATCAGAATCGCTATCTAACCCTGAGTAATTCAACTCCAGCGTATTCCCAGCAACCTCAGGCTCTAGGACGGCCAGTGGGGTGCAGACTAACGGTTCTGAGAAAGAGCCCTCCCCAGAGAATTCACTCATCTTCTCACGGTCTTCCCAACATTCCATAGTCACATCACTCAGACCAAGAACTTGCCCGTTACTGTATTCCTCTTCTTCTCTGCTCGAATTGCCATTTGAATCCTCTTTTCCCGCACTATTTTTGGACATATCTCCCATTTTTACACTATCGCCTCCCTTCTGACCCTTTTTGCATTGTTGCTTCTTACCCGAACCCCGACCAAAAGATGGAGGGATGAATGAAGGATGTAGGAGAGGAAGGATGGAAGGTAAATAATGAAACCTACCTGACAGAATGGGATGCCAAGAATGCTTGTAGAGGGTGAATGATTTGGGGAGTCCTGTGCCTATGCCTACTTCTTTCTCTGACAAGTCTCCCTTAGCTTCTTGAAGGTTCCCAGCTTTTCTAGAATAAGAGAGATGGGAGTTTGATTGTTCTAGTGATGTTGGCCCGAGCCTCTCAAATAAATTATTATCATCAGTAGATCCAAAAGAGAGGTTTGAGTGGTCAGCCTTTTCAACAGCCCAGATTTGTTACTCTGGTTAGAGCATTCTCCCATATCCAAGAAGACTCTATTTGAGTGGTAGTGGACTGAATTATGAGGCCCATTGTCGTGGCTTTTGTAGTGGGCCGCTTCTTTTCCTTTTTTCTTCCATGCCATTTTAGAAAGATTTGGGCCCTTATTTCCCCTTTCATTTCTATCCAAGCCCAATTCAATTGAATTTTGGATTGACTGGTGTTGTCCAGCTGTGTGATAATTTCTCATGCCCCTTCTTCCTAAGAATTGCTTCTGTCTTCTAGAGGAAACCCCCATCTCTGACCTAGCATATGTAGGCCACTGTCCCTTTAAAGAAGTGTCTTCGGCCGATATCCTTGCCGGCAGTAGAGATTTGTGGACTCCTTGAAGCTTTGAAATCGATATCTTATAGAGAGCCCCTAGAGCTGTGATCTTAACAAACTTTGGAAGATGACCAACTCTTCTGGTCATGATTTGGATCTCTATCACTGAGTAAAGAGCAGCCTCTACACATCTCACCTATGGTAGGGAACAGATCGTGGCTCCGTAGGTGTAGAGGCAGGCAAGGACTTTAATATCGATATCGATGGATATATCGAGGGTCCAAAAATGTGGATATATCGGATATATCGTTGGATATATCGACAATATCGATATCGTTTTAAAGATATAGTGGATATTATGAGTTAAACATGGATATTTTTATTGAAACTTTGGGAAACAATGATTTAAACTCTAGTACACAATCTAGCATCAAAACATTGCAATTTAAATATGTATAATATAAGTATGTGTTGCGTAGGGTATAAAAAATATACCGCGCTAAGTAAATAGATAATAGAAAATTTTGCAAATTCAACATTTAAATGTTATATAACATTGAAATAGATTTTTGTAACATTTAAATAAAGAGTGCTATTAGACCAAAGGCCATTGGTTTGAAATAATATTTTAAATTATGTGAAATACTAAGCATAGTAAAATGTACATATATATGTGAATCCTAACCTATTCTAATGTGTAAAAATTTCACCAGCAATCGGCAAAAGGGCATTTAAACATGGCAGTGTCGATATATTGAACGATAACAGCGATATATCTTCAATATCAGCGATATATCTTCGATATTTTCGATATATCTTCGATATCAGCGATATATCGAAGATAAATCGCTGATATCGTTCGATATTTTTTTTTGTTGAAAATTCTTCAATTTCGCAATAATATATCGTATCATTACCCTCCGATATGGCGATATATCGCGATATATCGTCGATATATCGCGATTTTTAAGTCCATGGAGGCAGGCCTTCTAATGTCAGCCATCTAATTCCAGCTCTTATCACCGTCGCCCTACCCTCCATAGTTGGGTTCTATGGATCCAGATCCAAAAAGAATCCCCTGTTCACTCTAGAACCGCTGCGAAGGATTCGACGAGTTTCTGCCTCTGAGGGAAACCAAAAAAGCAAACCCCCATCTATTAATCTAGAGACCCTAACCCCTGATGGCACCTTCCATGAGTTATTTGCCCATTTCTCAATTTCATCAATCAAGCCTACATCTCCTCGAAAAGTGCCAATTAAGCATCTCTTGAGGAAATCCAATATTTTTTCCACCTCATTCTGATCTATCTCGAGAATCACATCACCTTCTATGCCGTTAACACCACAGACCCCTCCCATCGGAAATTCTTGAGTCATTGCTACTTGTTTGTAGCTCAGATTTGTTATGTGGGTATTAGTTTTTGTCTGACCAATGAATTTTGCCGCGGTTCTTGACCACCAATCTTTTAGAATTTTTACCAAGGCACACTATCCTTCCTTTTTGAAACCTTCGGGAAAAAGATAATGAAACGTTTTCCATCTCTGATCGCTGAGCATAACACAAGATATCTTCCGTAGCCATTACTGCGGCTATCTAACCAGAAGGTTCTACCAGCTTCCTCCCAGTGCCACGCTTTTGCTGAGACAGCTCTATCATCGACTGCCAGTTCCAGACCCTTGACAAGCCATTCGAGCCCTTTACTTCCTAACCAAATGAATCTAGAGAAGCCCTTTCAACGCTTAGTGATTTTCACCTCATCATCAGATTTCACTAGGTCAAAGGATTTAGTGTCAATATGTAGAAATCTCTTGGATATAGGTGGAAATTTGGACATGTCTCCTCAATGTTGGAAAGGGTGGCACACGATAGTTCATGTAGATCTGATTGAAACACATAGAGAAAAGAGATCAACTCTTCCCTGGATCTGAGATCAGAGAATTCGCCAGAGAAGAGACCATCCTCTGGTGTCAGCCGAGACTGGTGATAGCGAATGATAGAGATCGCGAGCACTGCAAACAAGCGAGAACCCTAACCAAAACAAAACGGATATCTACAACCAGCCACAAACCAGAGATTGCGAGCCCTGCAAACAGCTACCAAACCTTAAATCCAGAGAGGAGTAGAGAGATCCAATCCTCTTTAAAGGAGGGGAATGGTAAAGGAAGGCTAGCGCACGATAGCTTTGTAACTCTAGTCAATAATTGTGGATGAAAAGAGACAGGAGGACGAGGCGCATGATAGCACGCTTAAAATATCCTAACATGCGCCGAGAACTTCTCTCTCTAACTTTTTATCATCTTGACAAGATCATAAGCAGCCCCCCCCAAATAGAGCTTGACCTGCTCAAAATGTTCCATATATGTTTCACAAGGCTGCAACATTCCAAACTTCCACACGTTTGAGCCCCAGACCACCCTCATCCTTAGGAGAACAGATTGATTTCCAACTAACCATGGTAGTAGTGGCTTTAGTATCAAATCTAGACCATAAGAAAGCATTAAACATCTGCTTAATTCTCTTGATAACTTTCTTAGGTAGAATAAATAAACTACACTAAAAAACTTGTACACCATATAACATAGGAGAAAGAAGCTGGAGTCTCCTAGCATAAGAGAGATGCTTGCAAGACCAAGATTGAATTTTGGCAGAGATTTTGTGAATACAGGGTTCAAAGTCTTGTCCGTTATGGACGAGATCTCGCCCGGTTGACCCAGTATTGTCAAGGCTCGAGACGGTATCTTGGGACGTTACAAAGATGTACGGTGGAGTATACATCTTGAACAAGATTCTCGAGATATCGCTTGAGACGAGATAAGGCACACGAGAACTCGCAGTATCGTCACATCTCGAGCGATATCTCGAGAATTTCCTGCGAAATCTAATTTTTCAAACTAGACAACTGAGAGAGAAAACCCAGAAGCTAGCCTCGTCTAGCAACTTTCTGCACTCCACCATTTTTGCGTCATTCTCTCAACTCGAGCAAGAAGAGTCAAGCCTAAGTGCTTAACCCAATCTTCTCTCTCATACGAGTATCCTGACCATCGACCAGTAGCTACATAGTCTCCGTCGAGTCATGAACAAACATCTGTCTCTTGATCAAGATGTGGGTGTGTGACGAGTCGACAACAACCAAAGCCGAGAGAGAGAGAGAGAGAGAGAGAGAGAGAGAGAAGAGCACTTACCTGGTTTCTTTGTGTAGGTGGCCCCTGGTTTCTCTGTTTTGATGGGCTAGGGGTCAACTTGTTTTGTAACTTTTTATATGATGAAAGGTAAAAGTAAAGGTATGATTCAGCAAAAAATAAATAAATAAATAAATAAATAAAATTTTCAATTTTTTTTGTACAATTTAAAAAAAAAATATATATATTAGTTAACAATTAGGTTCTATCAATTGTTTAAAAAAAAAAATAGTTAACAATTGGGTCTTTTAAAAAAGTTATAATTTTTAATCCATAATCTGTTTATTTAAAATGTCTTAAATCTTTTTTTTTTACTTATTTTCAATATAGTAAAAAATAATAACCAAGCCATGTATTTAAGAATATATATATATATATATATATATATATATATATATATACACTTTTTTAAAAAATACTACGTAATACTAATGCGCTAGTGCCTTTTTTGATGTTTTTATCACATTATTTGTCCTAATTTATTTATTTTTCTTTTTTGATGGTTCCAATGTGATTGTCCTATTTTTTCTTATTTTTCTTTTTTTTTTTTTTTTTTTTTTTGGGGGATTTTTTAAAAACATTCTTTCATGCTTAAAGTTGCATACCTGAAACGCAAAAAGATAGACGAAAAAAGAGGGAAAAAAAAGAGGTAAAGATTTGACCAATCTGTCAAAAAGGGAGGGGGCTGACTGTTTGACCTTTTATAACTCACAAATACAACTTAGTCCCTTGTGTTTTATAATTTTCCCAAGAGAAAAAATCTCTTTTAATATTAATATGTTTATTTATGAAAACTACCTAATAGTTTTTTCAATTTTTTTTGTACAAATTTTTTTTTTTTTTTTAAATTAGTTAACAATTAGGTTCTATCGATTTTTTTATAAAAAAATAGTTAACAATTGGGTCTTTTAAAAAAGTTATAATTTTTAATCTATAATCTGTTTATTTAAAATGTCTTAAATCTTTTTTTTACTTATTTTCAATATAGTAAAAAATAATAACCAAGCCATGTATTTATATATATATATATATATATATATATATATATACACTTTTAAAAAAAATACTACGTAATACTAATGTGCTAGTGCCTTTTTTGATGTTTTGTATCACATTATTTGTCCTAATTTATTTATTTTGCTTTTTTGATGGTTCCAATGTGATTGTCCTGTTTTTTCTTATTTTTCTATGTTTTTTTTTTTTTTGGATTTTTTAAAAACATTCTTTCATGCTTAAAGTTGCATACCTGAAATGCGAAAAGATAGACGAGACCGAGACCAAAACATGACGATGACTGAGACTGAGACTTTGAACCATGTGTGAATAAGAGGCTGACAATGCTAGAAAGACAACCTCATTGATATGAGAGGCACCCCTAGAAACCTAACTGGCAGTGAGCCTTCAGTAAAACCCAATACATTAACTCCCATTCAACAGAATGATGTGCCTTCATAAGGTCCACTTTGATAGCACATCTAGGAGGACCTTTATGTCTATGATAGTTTCTTCAATATCTCTTGAGAGAGAAGAATATTGTCGCCAATTTGTCTCTCTTGCACAAACACAGATTGATTATGACTAATAATCTGAGGTAAACAAAGCTTATACCTACTAGTAATGATCTTAGAAATACATTTGTAAATGGTGTTACAACAAGAAATAGGCCTATAATCGTTCATAGAAGAAGGGTTAGGGACTTTAGGCACAAGAGCAATGATGGTGGAGTTGACTTCCCCAGAAAAGTCTGCTTGAAACTTCTTGGAAGTGGCCAAAAGTATGTACTAGTAAAGCTCCTATTGAACATTCTCTATGCGTGTCCTCCCCCTCCCTTTTTTTGTCTTTTTCTTTTTTTTTTTTTGGGGGGGGGGGGGGGGGGGTTGGGGGGTGTTATGAAGCAAGGGTTTACAAATATTGCTAATTTTCATGGCGGAACAGATTTCCACTAAATACCATGTAATTATGTTGACTCCATAAATCTTCTGCTAAGTTCATTCAGATATTTGTATGTCTGCAATCTGCATGTAAGGTTTTCATTCAGAACTTGCAAACCATCTACTTGATGTAAGTTTCAAATTTTAATGCTATTTAGTCTGTAGTGTGCAACTGGATGGTTCTCTTTCCATGTGCTTGAGAACTTTATGGTAGGGTTTACAAATATTGCTAAGTTTCATGGTGGAACAGCTTTGCACTTAATACCATGTAGTTATGTTGACTCCATAAGTCTTCTGCTAAGTTCATTCAGATACTTGTATCACTGCAATCTGCATGTAGGGTTTTCATTCAGAACTTGCAAACCATCTACTTGATGTAAGTTTCAAATTTTAATGCTCTTTAGTCTGTAGTGTGCAACAGGATGGTTCTCATGCCATGTGCTTGACAACTTGAGATTACGTGTTGCGGTGAGGTTCCTATCAGTATACCCCAACACAGATGCAGAAATCCCACTAAAATCTGCTACCGAACGCTTTGAAAAGTCAAAGAGGATGCTAGTTTATAAAAATGACGTGAGACTTGATGAAGTGGGGAACCAGCAAGTCAATAAAGGTTCAATTTAAAAACCACACCTATAGTTTCTTTGGATTTATGATAAGTTTGTGACATTTTCACCTATTTCATTAAGGGATAATGATCAGGTAAACACGTGTTGATATAACTTCTATCAACACTCGCACTGGGAGTTGTACCTTGTGCATTAGTGGGACATGAGGTACATTGGACCAATGCAAGGGGTACAACCCCTAGTGCATGGTGCTGATATAACTTATATCAGGACGTGCTGATGGGAACATAACCGTTCATTATGCATATATATGTAAGTTTGTTCCTTCCTAAATTATTCATAAGTGTTTATATATATATATATATATATATATATATATATATACACGGTTATGTTCCCATCAGCATGTGTTGATATAAGTTATATCAACACCATGCATTGGGGGTTGTACTCCTTGCATTGGTCCTATGTACCTCATATCCCACTAATGCACAAGGTACAACCCCCAATGCGGGTGTTGATATAAGTTATATCAGCACGTGCTTACCTGATCATCATCATATATATATCAACTTCCAATGTGGGTGTTGATATAAGTTATATCAGCAGGTGTTGATATAAGTTATATCAACACGTGCTAATATAACTTATATCAACACCGGCATTGGGAGTTGTACCTTGTGCATTAGTGGGATATGAGGTATATAGGACTAATGCAAGGAGTACAACCCCCAATGCATGATGCTGATATAACTTATATTAACACGTGCTGATGGGAACATAACCGATATATGATGATGATCAGGTAAGCACGTGTTGATATAATTTATATCAACACCCACATTGAGAGTTGTACCTTGTGCATTAGTGGGATATGAGGTACATAGGACTAATGCAAGGAATACAACCCCCAATGCATGGTGCTGATATAAGTTATATTAATACGTGCTAATGGGAACATAACCGATATATGATGATGATCAGGTAAGCACGTACTGATATAACTTATATCAACACCCGCATTAGGAGTTGTACCTTGTGCATTAGTGGGATATGAGGTACATTGGACCAATGCAAGGGGTACAACCCCTAATGCACGGTGCTGATATAACTCATATCAACACATACTAGTGGGATATTACGGTTATGTTTCCATCAGCATGTGTTGATATAAGTTATATTAGCACCATGCATTGGGGGTTGTACCCCTTGCAATGGTCTAATTTACCTCATATCCCACTAATGCACAAGGTACAACTCCCAATGTGGGTGTTGATATAAGTTATATCAGCACGTGCTTACCTGATCATCATCATATATATATTTTAAATTTCAACTTATTCTAATCAAATTTAACTTTTAAATTATTTTAGTAACTATAATTTTCAAATAATTTGAATAATTCTGCAATTATAAATATATTTCTTTTGGTTTGACATGCATTACTTTCTCCCAAACTATTATGAAAATCTTTGATGAAACTATCATTAAGTTTGTTTCCATTTCATTAGTGTTGGGAAGTCCCACATCCCACATCATTTAAATATAAAAAGTTGACATGACTTAATATACCTGCTTGGGCCCTCCACCTAATAGCTTAGGCTTTTAGGTTGGAAACTTAACATGGTATCAGAGCATGTCGTTCTTGGGCCATTTCATTTGTGAGCCCGTTATTGTTGTTGTTGTTGTTGGGCCTATTTCGTTCATGAGTCCGTTGTTGTTGTCCATGTGATAGGCCCATTGTTGTCTTGTTAGGCCTGCACGTGAGGGGGAGTGTTGGGAAGTCTCACATCCCACATCGTTTAAATATAAAAAGTTGACATGACTTAATATACCTACTTGGGCCCTCCACCTAATAGCTTAGGCTTTTAGGTTGGAAACTTAACAATTAGTTTTTCCAATTAAATTGAAAATTTTAAATTATTCTTGGTGTTGAATAATTGCTCTAACTACTGTAAGATTTCATTTTTATTTTGTAAGATCTGCTGGCTTTGCCAACTCAGAAGTCATTTTTGAAGTATCATTTATTAGGCTTAGTGATGCAGAAATGGTCCAGGACGAAGATAAAGAGGAACCCAATGATGTTGCAGATGATGAGGAGGATGAAATTGAGATTGACGACGATGGAGAGTTAGATGCATATGAGGCATTCCATCTGGTAATTAATTGCCCACTCTATGTTTCAATTTTACGAATCTTCAACAGATTTTACAGGTTGATGGTTGTTCCTGTTTGGTGTTTTAATTATATACCTTGCCTCCAATATATGTTTATATCATGTTTTCTTGATTTCAGGCTGGTGAGGATGATGAAATCTCTCCACAACCATCTTCATGTATCCTTGAGACTTACCAATTTGTGCTTTTGTTAAAATCCTTAATATAAGAGATTATTATTCATCCCTTAGGCAAGTTTGACCAATTTATGTTAGAACACAGTTCAATCAGACAGAGTTGGGGAGGGAAGGTAGGTATCATTTGGTGGGACTCTCTTTTCCTAATCTCACTCTAATAGTGCCACGAGAAAAATTTAGATCACCTTGATGCAATGCCGCAAAGAGTTTTGGCACTTGAAATTCTAGAAATTCAATTCAACTATTGTTGCTTGATTCTCCATTACTTTACTGTAAGAGGAACTTCCATAAGAGTTGCTAATTATTGTCAAAAAATAGTTTTGACTTTTGACATTGTTTAAGAAAATGTACGAGGGTCGTGTTAATTAACCCTAGACCACTAAATCCTTTACATATATAAACAACATAAACATACATGAAAAGACAAATGTACCCCATAATTAATACATTTCATAACACTCTCCTTCAAATTGGAGAGCATATATCATATATAGTCCCCACTTGCAACATAATAAATCTAAATGAGCCCTAGATAAAGACTTAGTACAAGGTGACAATCTACTTCAATAAGCTTTGTCTTCTAATGAAACATTGGATTTGAGGCAATATGGATTGTGGCTTGATTATCACACGACATCTTCATAAGCAACTGAACCTCAAATATCATTTCAAACTAAAGATGTTTAATCCATGAAAGTTCACATTAAGTATGAAACATAGCTCTCTACTCTTTTGCACTAGACCTGCCACTACACTTTGTTTCTTACTCTTCCACATGATTACTAACTTCGTAGTAGATGACTACTAATGTAACTAAGAATGACTACTAACTATAATTATTTGCCCATAGCCGAACCAATTTGTAATTCCACAAAATCAAAATGTCCAGATGAAATCGCCATGTTTCATTGCCTTTGGGCCCCTTTGGCATGCCTTTTGCAAATACACTCAGGTTGTTGGTTTTGGGGGTGAAATACCAAAATCCAAAGTCTACAGAGTACCTTTTGCCATTTCTCTCCTCCTTTCTTTCTTTCTTCTTCTTCTTCTTCTTCTTCCTTTTTTTGACCACCATGTTGGACATGAGGCAATCCTTCATTTTAGAGAGGACCGCCGAGCTGCCTGAGGTGAATATTGTAGAAGTGGAGCTGCCTAAGACTGAGAATCCGGTGGTTAAGGAGATTATTGAGAATCCTATGGCTGAAGCAGATATTTTGAAGAATACGGTGGTTGAGGTGCAGATTTCCGAGAATTCGGTGCCTAAGCCTGTTAGTTGGCTAGCTTACGAGGATCTTATTTTACGAGTAGAAGGACAGTTGGAACGAGATCACATTTATCGAGGGCGTCTACCACATCTTGCCTTTTATCCAACGGATGATTATTTCACTATGATTCTAATAAAGACCAAAGATGAGCGTTAGGTTGGCGTTACTTTGGTATAGGTGTGATGATTTGTATCATAATGTCTTTAAGGGTGGTGGAAATTACTATGAAATTAGAGAGGGCTGAAACTAAAAGAAGACAATTTCCTAAGGCAATAATTGCGGGCTATTTTGATTCCTGTGGTAACATTGCAAAGGCAGGGTACTGTCCAAACTACATGTTCATGGTGTATGGAAGAATTATGTTTGTGTGCTCTGTTTATGAACTGTCAAATGGTGAATTGGGTCACATCATGGCAAGGGTCATTATACTGTTTATTGTAATGATAGACAAAACCACTTGAACAGACTTAAGAATAGAGATAGTACACAAGATAGCAACAAAAGTACATAAGGATGGAGCAAGATGATCATAAGAAATAAAATTATAAATAGGATAAATAGTATAGAAATTTGAAGTGGGCTTAGGTGATGAAGATGGAGGGATCAAGTCAGATGCAGAAATCAAAACAAAGATGATGGTGTAGTGGTGGGTGGTTGAGATAGAAAATTGTGTTGAAAATGCCTCTGGGTATACTTGCAGTGGCTTCTCAGTAGGGGATATAGATTGAATAGGTGGAGGAGATAACTAGGAAGATGAGGTAAATAAGGGTCCAAGTCAACTAGATATGAGCCATAGCTCTCTATTCTTTTGCACTAGAATTGCCACCACACTTCGTTTCTTACTGTTCCACATGATTACTAACTTTGTAGTAGATAACTATTAATGTAACTACGAATGACTACTAACTATAATTATTTGCCCATAGCCTGACCAATATATAATTCGACCGAATTAAAATGTCCCAAGGAAATCTCTGTTCCGTGCTTTTTCGCCTGTGGGTCTCGTTAACATGCCTTTTGCAAATACACTCAAGTTGTTAACTATGGGGGTGAAATATTGAATTCCAAAGTCTGCTGAGTACCTTTCGCCCTTTCTCTCCTCCTTTCTTTTCTCTTCTTCTTCTTCTTCTTCTTCTTCTTCGTCTTCTTCCCTTTTTTTATCACCATGTTGGAGAAGAGGCAGTCCTTTATTTAGAGATGACCGCCGAGCTGCCTGAGGTGAATATTGTTGAAGCAGAGCCACCTAAGAACAAGAATCTAGTAGTTAAGGAGGAGATTGCAAAGAATTTTACGGTTTAAGCGGCGATTTTTGAGAATCCAGTGGCTGAGGCGCAGATGTCTGAGAATCCAGAAGCCTATTGTTAGCTGGCCAGCTTACAAGGATCTTATTTTACGAGCGCAAGGGCAGTTGGAATGAGATCGCATTTATCGAGGGCGTCTGCCACATCTTTCCCTCTATCCGATGGATGATTACTTTATTGTGATTCTAATAAAGACCAAAAATGAGCATCAGGTTGACCACTATTTTGGTATAGGTGTGATAATTTGTATCTGTATGCCTTAAGGGTGGTGGAAATTGGTATGAAATCAGAGAGTGGTAGAGGAATTCGAAGTGGGCTTAGGTGATGAAGATAGAGGGACAAAGTCAGATGCGGATATCCAAATGAAGATGATGGCAATGAGGCTCTGTTATCCTGACCCTGTCCTATTAAAGACAAACTCTACCCAAACTTGTCCCAACCCCTCGTCGTGATGGTGTTTTTGTCCTCAATTGATACCTTTGAGTTTTGAATCTGATTCTCGCTTATCATTACAATAAACGGTATAATGGCCCTTGCCATGATTTGACCCGATTCACCCTTGGCCAGTTCATAAATAGAGTGCACAAACATAGTTCTTCTGTACACCACGAAATATAGTCTAGACAGTGCCTTGCCTTTGCAATGTCATCATTAGAATCAGACTAGCTCGTAATAGCTGCCTCTAGAAGTTGTCTTCTTTTAGTTTCACCATTCTCTCTTATTTCATACCAGTTTCCACCACCCTTAAAAGGCATACAAATACAAATGATCACACATATACCTAGAAGACGCTCATCTTTGGTCTTTATTAGAATCAAAGTGAAGTAATCATCCGTCGAATAAAGGAAAAGATGTGTAGATGCCCTTGACAAATACGATCTTGTTCCAATTGCCTTCACGCTCGTAAAATAAGATCCTCGAAAGTTGGCAGTGAACAGGCTTAGGCACCGGATTCTCGAAAATCTGCACCTCAGCCACTAGATTCTCGGAAATCTCCACTTCAGCCACAGGATACTGGGCAATCTCCTGCTCAGCCACCAGATTCTCGGTCTTAGGCGGCTTTGCCTCGACAATATTCACCTTAGGCAGCTCAGCGGTCATCTCTAAAATAAAAGATTGCCTCATCTTCAACATGGTGCTTAAAAAAGGGAAGAAGAAGAAAAGAGGAGAGAAAGGTTGAAGGGTACTCAGCAAATTTTGGATTTCAGTATTTCACCCCCAAAACCAACAACTTGAGTGTATTTGCAGGAGGCATGCTAAAGGGCCCCACATGCGATGAAGCACAGATTTTCATTTGGACATTTTGATTTGGTGGAATTATAGATTGGTCCAGTTATAGGCAAATAATTATAGTTAGTAGTCATTCTTAGTTTTATTAGTAGTCATCTACTGCGAAGTTGGTAATCATTTTTATTAAACTATAATTATTTTTCGTAGCCAGACAAATCTGTAATTATCCCTTTTGATTTCATTCGCACATCCTCCAATTGCCCTAATAGTTCCAATTTTTTTTAGGGTTAATTACTTTTTAATACCTTTAACTTTAGGGTAGTTTCAATTTGGTCCACAAACTTAGAATTGTCTCAATTTAGTGACAACTTGTAACTTCTTGTTGCAATGTGGTCCAGGGCTTGACGTTCGTTAGGGTTATTGACGGAAAGCACACATGACGCGCACGTGAGGCTTACGTGGAGCCTATGTGGCATCCACGTGTGCTTCTCGCCTAATTAGAGACCACGTGATATATCTTCCAGCCAGGGATTTTTGACTGAAATAAACCCCCAAATCCTTCTTCCTTCTTCACAATCTTTCTCAAATGAACCCCAAATCTTCCAATTAGGGTTCTGAACCAAATCATCGCCAAGATTGAACCTCAAATCACTGTTTTTACATTGTGTTTATCAAACCCCTAATAACTATCACAATCGAGGCTTGCTTTACCATATTCTTTAGTGGAGGCTTGCCGACAATTGCCGAGACCACAATCGTGCTTTATTTTGTTTCGTTACGGAAAAAGGTATGATTGTTGGGACCACAATCATGCTTTTACGAGTTAGTGTTGTAAAGTAGTTACAATTAGGGTTTTGGATTATATATTCATGATGCTTTATCGACTATTGTGTATTGTATTAGGCCTTTTAAGGGTTTTAAGTTGTTGGGTTAAATATATTAGTTGAATATTTTGTGCAGTAAATTAGGGGACCGCACTCAATGGTCCGCTACAGTTGACAATGAAATTGTTTGTTTATTAAGTGTTTTATTCGAAATGGTCCCCTACGAGTACAGTATATTGTTTGTTAGTTGTGTTTGTTTTTTATACTTTTTTTGCTTGTCACTAATCACATGTGTTCTACCCATTTTTTAAGTTGATTTGTTGTGTGTCTTTGATATTTTGAAGAAGGAATTTGTGCACTAAATATGGATGGTTGCATTACTGTTGCTTTACATCATGGGGGTACTTTGTGGAGCACCCTCAGCTTGCATATGTGAGCGGGGAAATTCAATACACACCTAATATAGATTTAGATTTCCTCTCAGTACCCCATATAAGAAACTGTGTTGCATCTTTGGGGTAAATAAATATGAAAAATATGTGGTATTTGTTACCTAGGATTGAGTTTAGTGACGGTCTCAGGATTTTAGAGATTGACCAGGATCTTTTGGAGATGGTGGCATCATTAGGGCCCATGGATATGATGGTACATATTTATGTTGAACATGGCATTGATGATGGGTCCCAGATTATACACCCTTTGATGAGTGGTTTAGAAAATGTTGTTGCTGAATATATGATGGACAATGATGATTCCAATGCAACTAAAGGGGGCTTTGATGATGTGGGTTGCAATGTAGAGCAAGGGGGCAATGCAGAGCAATGGAGAATTGATGATGTCAATTTAGGCAGTGATGATGGAAGTTACAATGGTGATGATGAGAATGGATGCGAAGAATGCGTTGATGATGACAATCTATTTGATATTGGGGTACATCAGTATGTTAAAAATGATGATCCATCAGATAGTGAGGATGAGGAGTGGCAAAACAATGTGAATGAAGGGGAAGAAGATAGTGCGGGAAGTGAATCCTCGCAAGACAGTGATGGTGAGCTGGTAGGGACTACTTTTTTTTTTAACAACATTCACATTTAGACTATGCAAACCCTTCTACAACTCCTAGTGCTGCTAATAGTGATGAAGATGAGATTTCAAGTCACAAGCCTAGGTTTCCACTGCACACTGAACCTACAGATATAAAGGAAATTAAGTTAGGGGTTGGAACTACTTTTAAGGACTCACATGAGGCCAAAGCTACAGTTAAAAATTATGCAATTGCAGGGGGTTATAGTATTAAGTTCACAAGGAATGCATCTGATAGAGTTACTGCAGAATGTGCTGATGGATGTGAGTGGTATTTCCATTCCTCTTGGAGGCAGACAGAGAAGACTTTTCAGTGCAAGGTATACATAGACACACATTCATGTGCAAGAACCTTCAAAATTACAAATGTAAAATCTTCATGGCTTGCCAAGAAGTATCTGCAGAAATAGAGGGATAATCCTAACTAGAGTATTAAAGAATTGAGGAACCAAGTTAAGGATGACTTTGTGGTAAGTATTAGTAGAAGCCAGGCATATGGGGCATGTTGACAAGGCAAACCAGTAAGGTCCCATTTCTTACAGCTACAAGTGTGGGTAGATAAGTTCATAATTAACTTATCTGATATGGTTTTCACTTCAAATATATCATCAGCAGTAGCCCACAAAGCAATACAATTTCTGGTCAACCCTTTCATAGCCTCAAAGTTTTTTTTGAATGTTAGGGCATAAGCGACCCTTATAACCGTTTAAAGCTTGTCTCTTTTCTTGCGTCTTGACCATGAGTGACTCTCTTATCATCTCCACACAAGTTATTATTGGCTTATCCCTACTCTTAAGGTTGAATGCATTGAAACTCTCGGACATATTGTTCAACAATGAATTGCATTTGCTACGTGGGCTGAATGTAGAACTAGCCCATGTGGTAGGGTCCATCTTGTCTATTACCTTGTGTGCATTTGGGTTGATAACACTGATTTTCTTCATATCTTCTTCCAGTCTGCAACCGTTGTTGCCGTGGTTGCTGCCCACATCTCATCTCTTAATTATTTCCCCCTGTGTTTCTTTGCTACATTTCCATACAAGTGTCTCCAACAAAATTTGTGCTCAACATTTGGTAGCAATCCATGCAATGCTAGAATAAGGCCTGTATACATAACCAAATTAAAACATCATACCAAACGTGCATGTATTTTAATACTTGCAACAAATGTTGCCAGAAACTATAATATTTTGTTTACCTTCTGCTAATCAAACGTGAATGTAATAGGTTGATCTGTTCCAATATCTTGTAGCAGTAGCTTGAAAAACCATTCCCATGATTCCTTAGTCTCTCCTTCCACAACAGCAATTGCAACAGGGTACAACCTTTGGTACACTAGAATTCCCATGATTCCTTAGCCTACAACTAACCACAAAACCCCTTCTACAAGCATCAAGGCATATATACAACCTTCGGAACACTAAAATTGCATTTGGAATTGAAGGTGTGTCAATCAACAACTTCATAGTGCTACCCCTATTGCACTTCAACAACTCATGAGTGTAGTCCCAAACCTTCTTAAACTGTTTCTTGTACTTCCCATGTATCATCTCAAGGGCTTTTTTCTTTGGCCTATATACCTGACTTATACTAATACTTACCACAAAGTCATCCTTAACTTGGTTCCTCAATTCTTTAATACTCCAGTCAGGATTATCCCTCCATTTCTGCAGATACCTCTTGGCAAGCCATGAAGATTTTACATTTGTTTTTTTGAAAGTTCTTGCACATGAATGTGTCTATGTATACCTTGCACTAAAAAGTCTTCTCTATCTGCCTCAAAGAGGAATGGAAATACCACTCACATCCATCAACACATTCTGTAGTAACTCTTATCAGATGCATCCTTTGTGAACTTAATACTGTAACCCCTTGCAATTGCATAATTTTTAACTACAGCTTTAGCCTCATGTGAGTCCTTAAAAGTAGTTCTAACTTCTAACTTAATTTCCTTTATATCTACAGGTTTAGTGTACTGTGGAAACCTAGGCTTGTGACTTGAAATCTCATCTTCATCACTGTTAGCACTAGGAGTTGTAGAAGAGTTTGCATAATCTGAATGTGGATGTTGTAAAAAAAAAAATAGTCCCTACCAGTTCACCATCACTGTCTTGCGAGGATTCACTTCCCTCACTATTTTCTTCCCTTTCATTCACATTGTTTTGCCACTCCTCATCCTCACTATCTGATGGATCATCATCTTTATCATACTGATGTACCCCAATATCAAATAGATTATCATCATCAACGCATCCACTCTCATCATCACCATTGTAATTTCCATCATCACTGCCTAAATTGACATCATCAATTCCTCATTGCTCCGCATTGCCCCTTTGTTCTACATTGCAACCCACATCATCAAGCCCCCTTTAGTTGCATTGGAATCATCATTGTCCATTATATCTTCAGCAACAACATTTTCTAAACCACTCATCAAAGGATGTATAATCTGGATCCATCATCAATGCCATGTTCAACATAAATATGTACCATTATATCCATGGGCCCTAATGATGCCACCATCCCCAAAAGATCCTAGTTAATCTCTAAAATCCTAAGACCATCACTAAACTCAGTCCTAAGTAACAAATACCACATATTCTTTATATTCATGTACCCCAAAAATGCAACACACTTTCTCACATGGGGTACTGAGAGGAAATCTAAATCCATATTAGGTGTGTATTGAATTTCCACGCTCACATATGGAGGCTGAGGGTGCTCCACAAAGTACCCTCCATGATGCAAAGCAACAGCAATGCAACCATCCATATTTAGTGCACAAATTCCTTCTTCAAAATATCAAAGACACACAACAAATCAAATTAAAAAATTGGTAAAACACATGTGATTAGTGACAAGCAAAAAAAGTAAAAAAAACAAACACAATTAACAAACAATATACTGTACTTGTAGGGGACCATTTCGAATAAACAATTTAACACTCAATAAACAAACAATTTCATTGTCAACTGTAGGGGACCATTGAGTGCAGTCCCCTAATTTACTACACAAAACATTCAACTAATATATTCAACCCAACAACTTAAAACCCTGAAAAGCCCTAATACGATACACAATAGTCGATAAAGCATCATGAATATATAATCCAAAACCCTAATTGTAACTATTTTACAACACTAACTCGTAAAAGCATGATTATGGTCCCAACAATCATACTTTTTTTTGTAACAAAACAAAATAAAGCACAATTGTGGTCCCTGTCGGCAAGCCTCCACTTAAGAAGATGGTAAAGCAAGCCTTGATTGTGACAGTTATTAGGGGTTTGATAAACAGTGATTTGGGGTTCAATCTTGGCGATGATTTGGTTCAGAACCCTAATTGGATGATTTGGGGTTCATTCGAGAGAGATCGTGAAGAAGGAAGAAAGATTTTGGGGTTTATTTCAGTCAACAATCGCTCAAAAGGTTGGAAGATATATCACGTGCTTCTCATGTGGTCTCTAATTGGGCGGGAAGCACAAAGATCGTGTGAGTGTGCTCTCTTCAACCTGCTCGTGGATGCCACATAGGCTCCACGTAAGCCTCACGTGCACGTCATGTGCGCTTTCCGTCAATAACCCTAACGGACGTTGGACCACATTGCAACAAGTTATAAGTTGTCACTAAATTGAGACAATTCTAAGTTTGTGGACCAAATTGAAACTACCCCCAAAGTTGAAGGTATTAAAAAGTAATTAACCCTTTTTTTTATAAGAAAAAAAAAGCCTATTTCTTCTATATTTTGTAGCAATCAATTTCTACAAAGCTAGAGTGAGAGAAGGACTATCATACTGGGTTTTGAGGACTATCAATTTCCATTTTCCATACTTTTACGTCCACAACCTCTACATAGCTAGAGCGAGTGAGAGGGAGAGCATTAATGAAGGTGGAATTCGAGTTTTGAGTACTGGGTTCTGTATTTCTAGTTTCCTTATTTTTATGTCCAAATAGACATGGGGGTTTTAAGGGTGCAGCAAGAATGATTTCCTTGGTTAAGGTGTCCATTGGGCCAGGCAACCTTAAAAAGGGTAATGCTATGGATACTGTAGGATTTACCATAAATTAAGAACGATCCAATGTGGATCGGTGATGTGGCATTTAATATGAAAATGGGCAGCTCTTTGCCCATTAAAAAGAAGGGACTTAAGCCCATTTACCAATTCACAAGATGAAATTTAGAATCACTCCCCAACGTGCAACATAATAAATCTAAACGAGCCCTAGATAAAGACTTAGTATAAGGTGACAATCTACTTCAATATGCTTTGTCTTCTAATGAAACATTGGATTTAAGGCGATAGGGATTGTGCCTTGATTATCACACGACATCTTCATAAGCAACTAAACCTCAAATGTCATTTCAAACAAAAGATGTTTAATCCATGAAAGTTCACATTAAGTATGAGCCATAGCTTTATACTCCTCTTTGGCACTAGACCTGCCACCACACTTTGTTTCTTACTTTTCAACATTATCAAGTTACCTCCCAAAAAGGTGCAATACCTAGTAGTTGACCTTCTAGATGCAGATCTAAGTATCTAACCTAATTAGAATCATTGAAGCTGTCTACCCTTAGATGTCCATTGGTTTTACACCAAGAGATCACAATCAGGATGAGTTTTAAAATCCCGCACTACACGAATGACCACCTCCCAATGTGGAACATGTAGAGTAGCCATAAACTGGTTAACAAATCATATGTTTGGACGAGTAATAGTAAGATAATATAGTTTACCTACTAAACATGGGTATCTCTTTGGATCTGGTGACTACTCCACTACTCTCCATAGTCACAACTCAACTTCACTTTTGGATCGATAGGAGTTTCCAAAGGCTATGATCCCAACAGATCAGTTTCCTTAAGAATATTTGGGACATACTATCTCTATGATGGACTGATACCTTCCTTGGATTGAGGTATCTCAATTCCTAGCAAGTAATACATGTTCCCCAAATTCTTGTTTTGAAATTTGGTTTGTAGAAATATCTTTGAATTAGCAATTTCAAACTAGTCATCTCCACTGGTAATGATATCATCTACATATACCACTAGTAAAATTTTCCTTTAGTTTGAAATAACAAAGAGCACTGAATGATCAGGTAAACAATGATGCATCCCAAACGTAAAATTGCTTCGCTGAATTTGCCAAACCATGTCTTAGGGGATTTTTATAGACAATAGATGGCCTTGTGGAGTCTACACACTTTCCCGTACTCCCCTTGAGCAAAAAAACTAGGTGGTTGCTCTATATAAACATCCTTCTAAAGGTCGCGATGCAAAAAGTCATTTTTTATATCTAATTGAAAGGGAAGCCATCTAAAAGTAGCTGCCAAGGAGACCAAAATACAAACTTAGGCAATCTTGGAAACAGATGAGGTCTTAACATAGTCAACACGTAGGTTTAGGTATACACCTGAGCAACTGCCAACTAGACAAGCTTTCAAGTGCTCAACTGATCTATTAGGAAAGTACTTCAGTGTATACACTCAGCGACATCCCATTGTAGATTTCCCTTTAAGGAGTGTCATAAGTTTCCAAGTGTTTTTATGGTGCATAGCTAACATCTCATCTTCCATAGCTATCCTCTAATGAGATAGAGACAAAATTGCTTGAACAGACTTAGGGATAGAAATAGGACACAAGGAACCAACAAAAAGTATGTAGGGATGGAGTAAGATGATCATAAGAAATAAAATTATAAATAGGATGAGTGACATAGGAATTCAAAGTAGGCTTAGGTGATGAAGATGGGAGGACAAAGTTAGATGCGGATATTTAGATGATGATGATGGTGTAGTGGTGGGTGGTTGAGATAGAATAGTGTGTTGAAAATGGCTCTAGGTATACTTGCAATGGCTTCTCAGTAGGGGATATAGATTAAATAGGTGGAGGAGGAAACTAGGAACTATGTTACATGGACTCAGGTATGGGTGTCGGGTGTAGGTATGTGTCCAGGTGTCAGATTCGTTTACTTTCCAAAGATTTCTCACTATTTTAAAGTGTTCGGTAGGAGTACCCACACCCATGTTACATGTGTCCGACACAAGTACTTCACACATTTTGAAGTGTCCATGTAACATAGACTAGGAAGACGAGGTAAATAAAGGTCCAAGTCCCAGGTATGGCAACGGGGTTCCTTTATCCTGACCTCATCCTATTAAAGGCAAACTCTACCCAAACCCGTCCCAACCCCTTGTTGAGATGGGGTAAGGTAGGGAACGGGTCTTATCGAGCTATTTCCACTAATGGAAAATAAATTCAATTTAATTAGGGGGGGGAACCAATCCTAATTACACATTCCACTCTCAGATTATTGCTTTTTTATGGTTTTCATAAAAATAAAATCATGAAAAAGAAATAACTAATGGTATATGTGTAATTCAAGGAAATATGAAAAGTATCAAAGGGGATTAATATTTACATATATTTGGGGTGGGGTGAGACCAAGGACTTAAATATCAATATCGATGGATATATTGAGGGTCCAAAAACACGGATATATCGATAGATATATTGAAAATTTCAATATCGATTTAAAGATATGATGGATATTGTTAGTTAAACACGTATATTTTCATTGAAACTCTGGGAACATTGATTAGACTCTTATAAATAGTTTAGAATCAAGATATTGCAATTTAAATGTGTATTAGTCAAATATGTAATGTGTAGGGTATAAAAATTGAGTCACACTGGGCGATAGATTGAATTTTTTAGCAAAGTAAATGAAAGTTGTTACTTTATAAGACTAATTTAAGCCATTAGTATTATTGAAATATTTATATAAATCAATACTAAAAGAGAAAGAAGTGATAATTTTGACACAATAACAAGGAAATGAATATCTCGATATCGTCGATATAGTGGATATATCTCTATGTATTCAATATGTTGACGATACCATGTGAAAGAAGCAAGATATTATGGATATATCGAGGTATATCGAGATTTTATTAATAATATCGAAAATATCGACAATATCGTAAAGATGTTTTGCGAAAAAGATATATCAGTTAGATATCGTATCGAGGGGTATGGATACACGAATATATCGTGGATATATCGAAGATATCATAGATATTTTATTCCATGGGTGAGACTACCTTGAACCATATCCTGGCTCGGAACCGATACAGGCTTTTTACTTTCTCCCTAATCCCACCCCTACTCTATTTACTTGCTCACCAACCCGTCCCAATAGGGGCAAGATTCCCATTTTACGGGGTCATTTTCACCCCTATACTCAACACTCCCAAAATGTGAGGTCAACAGAGGAGCGTGAGAAATAGAGTATTGAATCAAGAAATGTAAAGTCTACACGCACAATGACATTTTTTATTTTTATGAAGTAAATGGTTGTATTAAAGAAAAGAGTCATTGCCAAGTAGACAAGGAATATACAAGAACTAGCCAAGAAAAAAGGAAACCTAAGTTAGAGCTTTAGGAAATCAATAAAATGTATAAAAGAGAGATTGTGCTCATTAGAATAAGTACAATATTACCAAAAGAGAGTCGTCAACAAAGAGGACTTAAGGGAATTTATAGAAGCTTCGGTCTCTTCAAAAATTCTCAAATTCCTTTCCTTCCATAAATACCACAAAAGGGCATGAGGAACCATATTCCACACAATCTTAGAATTCTTGCGAACCACCTTTGTCGATCAACTCAAAAGAGGGTCATGAGTATTGGAAGGCAAGACCCAATGGATCCCAAAAATATTAAAGGTGAGGCCCCAAAGACTCCAAGCCACTTGACAGTGGATGAAAAGGTGATCCACCGTTTCCGCCAATTCTTTACACAAAATGCACCTATTAGCCATGTCTCATCTTCTACTAATCAAGTGATCAATCATCAAACATTTATCCTGGGCCGCCAACCAAGCAAGGAAAGCAACTTTGGTAGGGACCGAGGAAAACCCAAATTTCTTAGTCGAGGTAAACAAAGCAAACAAAGAAGAAAAGGCTTTGCAATAAGATTTTACGGAGGATAACCCTTAGACTCCTCACCCCACACCAAAGAATCATTCCCTTGGAGCAAAATCTTGCCATCATAGAGCCTTTGAAAGAAAATAATCACCATCTCCAATTCCCAATCAGTGAAATTTCTAACAAAAATGACATTCCAATGAGTGAGACCATTAACCCCAACCAAATAATCCTTGACCAAAGCATCATTATCCATAGCTATACCAAACAATTGGGTTTGACCCAACATAAGTGGGGTAACATCACACCAAGCATCTTTCCAAAATCTAATTCTCCCCCCATCACCAACTTTGAAACCAATTTATTTAACAAAATCATTGAAACCTAACTTAATGGCTTTCCAAAGGCCCAAGCCATGGGAGCCCATAACTTCTCTAGGCCTCCGCCATCATTTGCAATCTCATATTTCCAAATCACAACATCCCTCCAAATCCCTTGATCCCCGAACCAAATCTCTAAATCCATTTACCAAGCAGAGCTTTGTTCATTTTGTTAAGAGATCTAATTCCCAAACCACGTTCCTCCTTAGATAAGTCAACATCATCAGGGAACATGACCTTATTTACTGCGGGTTTTTCATGAATCTTCCAGTAAAAATCCAGTGTGATTGTTGCCACCACAATAATTACATTTTTTAGTGCAACAACCTCTACTGGGGCCTCCCCTTGCTCACGACCACCTCGAAAGTTTCTGCTATATCTCATGTTGGTTACTCAAGTCGATTTATCAAAAGTATTAACAACTGTAGAGATAGTTGAATTGAATAAGGAGGCTTGTTGAAGTTGACAAAAGACCTCACTTAGTGACTGAAGCTTCTTACTTCCTAGAATTTGATATCTTCAAAATGGCAGACCAAAAAGAAATCAAGCAACATGCATAAATTCACATTGCCTTTGCATGGCATGGCCTTAATGCCTGCAAAAATAATTTGATCAAGATTGAGCTCCTAGCAAATTGTCTTAAATTTAGCATAATAATCCTCCAAAGAACAGTCATGCAAGCTAAGTGAAAAATAATCTTGATGAAGTTGATAAATTCTAGAGAGGTTATTGGTACTAGAGTACACTTCCCGGGCATGTTCCCACACAAGTTTGGCAGTCAACAAAAAAAAGAAGACTACAACTAATCTTGGACTTGATGTTATTCCACAAACTGCTTCAAATTGGAGCATTCTCAACCCATCAATCAGCATATGACTTATTTGCGAAAGCAGTGGAATCATAGTAAAAAATTGGAATTTCTTTTGCCCAAACAAAAAACCCTCAACAGCTTGGGCCTAATGGGCATAGCTACTGTCCTTCAACCACATTGATGTAACCAGGAGAAAATCTGGTGATGAAAACTGGGATTCATGCCCTCCTTAGAATCTACAACACCAAAGGATTAAATCCAGTGATAAGGGATTAAAAAAAAAAAAGCGGTTGCTGATCCAAGAAAAGAAATCCCCAAAAAAGGAGCAGCTCATCAACACATCATCACTGTTCGGGACAGTCGAAGACAGCACCATAAAAAGTTTGCAAGGGCCTGTCAATACTAGAAGAGGCTCGGGCCAGCCATAGGCCCATAGTTTCTTCGTACACATAAAATGTAAATAGGATAGTGCCATAGGTTGCTGACAACTCCATAGAGGAGTGAGTCGGCATCCTAGGGAAGCCAAAAAATGACTGTCAGAGTCAATGGTGGGTTAGAGGCCTAGGGTCTTTCGAAGGTGAAGGCAAGACTTGTAGAAGCTGGAAGGAGGAGGACGACCTTGTCGGAGCTGGCTAACAGCGTCGGGGCATGTTGTCCGAGATTCGAGTGGCTGGCCAGTAGTCAGTTGGGTTACTGGGGTGGTCGCCAGAGTTTGAAAGAGGGTCGGCTGCTGTCGGATATGGCACTCTGATACCACGTTTGTTTAACAAAGGGTTTTAGTCTTATGTGTTAATGAACCCTAAACCTCTAAATTCTTTATTTATATCAATAAATCAAAATACATGAAAAGAAAAATATACACCTCAAGTAATACATTTATTAACAGACGCAAACAAATGCTAGCTGTTGCAAAAAATTGTGCAAAGATATTCTGGAACTCTAAAGTCACCATTGAATTTCTTATAAATTATTTTAGATATAGATGGGGAGAACATTTCAAGAAACTATCTTCAAGAGCTCTTTGGTACTTTCCCATCCACTGAAGCAGGTGTTGGTAAAGTGCAAGATGCTGACACTAGTGACGGAGAATATCAAATATTTGAGCATTATAGCGATGGAAACTACTCCAATGATGAAGACTACTAATATTCTCAATTCCAGAAGTTATTATTGAGGTTAGTCCCATTCCATTTTCTTTGTCATATCTCCAGCCATAACAGAATATTATACTTGTAAATGCAAATTATGTAGTATTTATACATCTCCAGCACAAAAGAATGTTACCAGATGAGCTGCTTTGTATCATCCGCTTGCATGTACAATTACACAATCTCTTGTGAAGCTAATTCTCCAATTCTCCTATATTTTTTATCATAACCTCCCAACTTTTCACATTCTTTTTTACAATTACCCATTTACATATTATTTATGAGTTTTAAAATTTCACCTTTAAGATCATGATGTCTTTTCCTATATTTTAAGAAAGGGTATACTAATTAGTTTCATTTTAGTGCAAAAGAGGACATAAATAAATGGTTAGTTAATTTGGAGCGCTGTAGAGAAGGATCTTTGTTTGTAGAGTAGGCAAAAAAGAAAGCAAAAGAGCCTTCAAATGTCTATTTTTCAAAAATACAATTATAATACTTTTTAGACAATAATCTAATTTTCTATAAATGTTTGAAATGATTAATTGAAACTGCCAAAAATAATCAAACCTCGCATTTATCAGTTATCATATGTATCACATGTATTACATCGGGTACCTTGGAGACAATCAACGATATGATATCTGCAATACATACCATTTTTCATGTGAAATGTAGGATATCATGTATCATGAGTATCGTATAATTCTAATGACTATGTAGTGAGGCTGGCCTATGTGGCTAACCTGCAAAGGGTTAGGGGTACCTAGGGAAAAATGAAAAAGAAAAAGAAAAATCCTGATCTGCAAACTACGTGTACAGTTCAATTACTTGGATGGCTGCTAGAACTCAATTCCCTTTTTTTTTTTCCTTTTTTCTCATATTTGAAGTCTTGATGCAAGTTGGTGATGATTTATTTTTTATTTTTAATAAGCCGCAATTAATTTTTGTTGTAGGCACCGTAGCTGCGTTGGATTCTATCTGACAGTATTTCACTGGAGGTTGGTGTCTCTACTCATCAATCTTCAAAGCAGGATTGTTGCACTGTTTGAGCCCTAAAATCAAAGCACAAAGTTCCGTGTATTTATATGCTTGACTTAAAGAAAAGCCTTGAGGTGGAAAGTAATAATTTTGACTGTATGTATATATAAGCAGAGCTTTGGGTAACATTTGACAGTGAGTTACATTGTAATGCTAAAGCCTCTGTTACAGGGGTGATGGCACAGCATGGGTGAAGTAGGGGTGTTAGGGGCCTGAATCTTATCATTGATCAGGGGGGGAAAAAGCGTAGGCATTGAAACCAAACACAACATTTTTTGTATTTTTCCTTTATTATTTTTATCTATATTATTTGTAGCAGATGTCAAAGAGGCAAGAAAATGTGAGTTTTGTGGACTGACTTGTGCTTCTACTAATAAGCCTGCTGGCATACTTCTTTTTCCCCTTAGTTTTGAAAGGTGATGTTGAATCTCATGCACTAGTGGGTCTCTACTTAGCAATTGGGCGCATTTCATATGCCTGGTAGTGTGCAAGACCCGCGGGCAAGTTGGCCCCTTTATATTAAACTAATAAATAACAAATTAAATCATGCTCAGATGCTACAAGGGTTTCTTATAATTCAGCTCTAAAATGCCGGCCAAATTAACAAAAAAGATGTATTTAGAACACACGGATTGGCGGTAAAGGTGCCTGCAGGAAAGGGGTGGGTCTATGGTTCACTTCCTGTTGATCCTTCGAAAAAAGAATGGAAAAAAAAAATGAATAAATTCTCAAACTTGACAATCTTGATCGCAATTACGTGGGTTGGGTTATATAAATCTTATTACATCATTTAATTTTATTGATGGTCGTATCAATAAATTCACAACACGTCTTTTTTGCACCAATCATGTTTTCGACCTAGTTCTTTTGAAGCCTTTGATTTGAATTCCGTAATCCTTCTACTTTTATTTTCAAAAAAGAAAGAGAGAAGAAAAAGAATAGTTGATAATAAATAATAGTAAACCAGATAAAGATTTGAATAGTCACATTGATGATCTTTTGTGCAACATCAGCCATGATTTGTGAGATACCTGAACTGGATACATCCTCATACAATTAAAGAAAGGCGTATGAAGCACTAAAGATAGAGAAAATAAAGAAAAAATAATAATAAAATAAAGAGGCGTATGGCTACATATAGGAATGGTTTGTCCATTACTACTACGGAAAGAAAGTCGGCCTGGCATTAAGGTGCACAAGATTTTGTACAGAACTAATTTAACAATACGATAAATATGAGAGAGAGGCAGAGACAGAGACCTTAATCTAATTTAACAGTGAACCTTCCCACAAATTTTTTTAAAAAACCATGGGCATCATATGTATGCAACATGTACGGACACATCATTTGCATCACTGCATTTCTAAGGTCTTTCGTTTGTTGGAAATTAAATAGATAACCAACTCAATCCTTCCAATATAAGACAGAGGAGCAAATGGGCCCTCTCTCTCACTATTACAATCTGCAGAGGAAAGATTACCAATCTGTCTACCTTTGATCTCCTAGTCTACAAACATAAATGAGCACTCTCCTTCCCTCTCTCTCTTTCTCTCTCTTCCTCCAAAACAATCTATAGATACAAATGAACAAATTGTTTATCTACCTCAGTCCAGATAGAATAGAGTCACAATCTTCCTGAGGTTCTTGGCTTCTTGACACGTTTCCATGAGTAACTTGCTGTCATGAAAGGCAAAGCAAATGACTTGCTGTACTTGTGAAATGATGTCCATATTACATAGCCTGCAATCTCATCATAAAAGCCCGTCAGATGAATCCCTCTTAGAGCTTTCTAGAGGCAAAATAAAAATTTAAAAATTTAGCAGGCTTACTAATCT
Source organism: Liquidambar formosana (assembly GCA_039720395.1). Classification (NCBI taxonomy): domain Eukaryota; kingdom Viridiplantae; phylum Streptophyta; class Magnoliopsida; order Saxifragales; family Altingiaceae; genus Liquidambar; species Liquidambar formosana. The sequence goes on along the minus strand of CM077822.1, from coordinate 48,154,649 downwards.
GGAGCAACAATTGTAAACAACTGCTGCAATGCAAGCTCACATATTTATGAAAATATGAACTGAACAGCTCATAAACAAGAAGTCAAGCTCAAAAACCAACCTAGACTAGTGAAACTCAAGTTCCAATTGGAGCTCAATTCCTAAATGAAATAAATTTGTTTGGAATTGTAAGCAGGTATGGTCAGGCTGATGGCCATTGCTCACAATCTGGTAACAGGTATGGTCAGGCTGATGGCCATTGCTCACAATGTGGTAACCTAGATAAACTTAACAAGCTTAGTCAAGATATAGATGAACTCAAGATCAGCTGCAAGACCGATCAAGTTCACCAAAGCAAAGCATATACAGAAATATTCTGATTTGCTCATTAATAGTGTCCACTTATTGAGTGTCATCTCTCCAACCAGGGAGTTCAACTACACTACAACAGCACTGGTTTCTTGTTGATGAGTGCATGCCTAATTCAGATTTCTAAACCCTTGACCTTGAAAGCAATTATCACCCACTCAACCACCAGGCTACAAGGGGGACAGACATGCACCAGCACTGGTTGAGTGGTTGCAATTGGTCCAAGTTCAAATAGAAAATAAAATCAGGATCAAATCTCCAACTGCAACTTCAAAAGATGTCATATAGCCAAAAAAGAAACTTCAAAAGAAGTTATTTTCTGTAATTCTTCTTGGGTTTGTAGAGAAAAATCAGAGAATGTACAGATAAAGAAATACTATGATATAAAAATTTGAAGATACGCATAAAAATTTCAAGGTGGCAGAAGGTAAAGGGCTATTTTCCATTTTACCTCTTAGGTTTGCAGAGAAATATCAGAGAATGTACGGATAAAAGGCATAGTATGCATATAAAAATTTTGAAGATACGCATAAAACTTTCAAGGTGGCAGAAGGTGAAGGGCATTAACTATTTTTTTCTCGATCAGCAACAAAAAATTTTTTTTGAAAGAAGAGAACAAAAATACAAAGAAGGATGAGATGTCCACAAAAGCAAAAAAACAAAAACAGATATAAAGGACACTAATTTAAAACACCCTTCATTGAAAAACCAGGGCCTCATTCCGTTCAATCTTAAAGGGAATTTTGGCATTGTGTCATCTTAAGTTGTAAGGAGTGCCCAAAGTCAGCTGTGATCTATAAATTAATTTTTTTTCTTTTCAAGTTTTCAACATCAACTTGTTTTAAATAGAGGAACTCTTAATAGACACCAAAACTGAAATGAAGATAGACCCAAGTTAAGCAGGCATTATACATCTGAGCCTGACTTCTTGCTTGGTCAAAATTTATTACAAGGATAATTTGGACAAAGAAGGGAAGTATCACAAACCTGCTGGCCTCTATTAGAGGTAGATGATCATTGTAAGGCTTCTCTATCACATTCTTCACCTGAAAATTCAAAAAGCCACTAAATATATAGCACTAAAAAATTTTCCTTGAGAACTGGTATGCAAGTGAAATTTCTGTAATTAAACTTAAGATATAATTTGCACTTCATCAAAAGACTTGGTTTCAATTTTAAATTCCTTTGTCACTCCAGACCCTTTATGTGGCTTTGCCCAATCAATTAAACAATAATCTATGCTCATATATAACCAAATAAATACTTAAACAATATTCATGGCACCAATCCTACACAAAAAATATTAATTTTCAAACCATTCTGACACATTATATATGGCTTGCTGACCCACTGAATGGACTCTTCAATCAGCAGCAGCTGGCCTCCTCTTACGTCCATTGTCATCGTTCATAATCTTATTAATAAGATGTTATAAACTGGCAGATACGGTAACAAATCAACCATTGAAACACATGTTGCAGCTACAAAAGTTGTATACTACCAAAAGGTTACACTACAACTCAGCAAGGGGTCAGTTGGGTTCATTTATAATAAAACATTGTGACATGTAGCAAATGTAGATGGCATGTTTTATATTTTTTATATATCAAAAGAACAGAGGATGAAGCATCATAAAATGTCCTAGCATCCCAACTAGGTTGGCACCCTAGAATGTGCTCACAAATATTTATGACATGTTTCCATCATACAAGTGAAGCATTGTTACCCTATAGGAAACTGAAATAAAACCTCAATATTCTTTTAAATGCAAATATTTTTATTTGAAATATGCTTCTCTAAGAGCATTACGATCTATAGCTCAAATGGTCCCTTATGAAATCTTGTCACTAAAGCCAGGATAGGCAGGGCACCTTCATCAGCTACGGGCACCAACTTACTCACATAGGCACAGTATCAACAGCTTCCAAGAAGGGCCAGATTTCAAAAACTTCTATCGGTGGCAGTAGACCAGTAACAATCTTCACACTCGCAGATATCCCACCATATGTGGCCATATTCAGTTTTACCTTTTGATAATAATGCAATAATTACTTGAGCTAAACTATTTCTTAAATTTGTTACTCCTATCATCACATGAATATCAAAAAACAAAATATATGATTTTAACACTATTCACTATACAGCACCTCTAATAACATGAAACAAACATGAAATTAATAGAAATGACCATAACTTTTGCAATGAAGGAAATACAGAGCAAAAAAACATAATAATCAAAATCTTACTTTAGAAAGCAATTCTTGGCTTTCTGGAGGTTGCATTTTTAAACTTTGGGGCAAGATGACAGTAAGTAGCTCTGGTTTTTCTGCTCTTAAAGCACCTCTAATAACAGCCGCATTGGTCCCAGATGCTCCAGATGTATAGATGTGGTTTTTCTGCAAGAGAACAATTTTAGATGTACAGAATTTAAAAGTATGAGAACTCTACCCATACTCTCATTACAAGGCCAACACGAAAATGGTAAGGCCCAGGCCCCTACAGCATTGGTTAAACATCTGGTATGTTCAATGGGTACTCACAAAGCCACATAAAATATAATGGATTAAAGTTACGTCATCATACAGTTATGACCATAGCATAGCTAAGAATCTCAATAAGTTGTTGATGCATGAATCCCATATTCCGTGTACCAAAAAAGCCGATAGATCTTGGCCCTTGTTGTTGAATGGCCAATAGCTCCTACAAAATTAAAGAATATGTAAGTTTATAAAATTCAGTATTGGAAAAGTCAAGCCACAAAATTTAACTCGAGACATTAGTCAGGTGATGTAATGTTACCACCACAAGACAGGCTCACTTAGGACATTTTCAATGGCAAACATTGTCATAATCATATGATTTTTTACCATCTGATTTAAAGATTTTCTTGGATATTTTAACAAAAACTAACTAAAAAGAATGCAGTCGATTGCCATCTCATCATCTTAATAGTTTTCTTGTATATCTTATTTTCATTTCCTGTCTGTATAAAAATTAAGGTGCTTTAGTTCTTTTGATTAAGAAGGTATGGGTAATCATACTTCAGTGCTTTAATTCTTAGGTATTGGAAATCAAATACAAGATTGAGAATGATTCAGTCAACTGAAGGAAAATTGCTCCATAAAAATAAAATTTTAAACATAAAATCACTGCAAAGTCTTAATCAAATTCTGGTCAAGAATAACACACCTGAAGATAATCCACCTCAGGAACAGGTTTGAACTCTGACACCAGCACTGACCCCGACCCTTCCACAACAGATTGGGCCTGTGTTGGAATTTGAGTGGCAACTTCTTCGTCAGAACCAAACATGCGGACCCCATTCTCCTCTTCATTCCTCCAACTATCCATGTTCTGATCTCTTTGCATATATCCACAAAGCCACTATACCAGTACATAAAAAAACAGAGCACCTGGTAGTAAATCATTAGTGAAAACCAACTGCCCATAAAGAGTGTTGATTATGCAAGCTCAAGCTCACATAATCCTGACAAACAACGACAATTAGACTGTCTAAAATTGCAAACTTCATGTCTTAAACCAACTCATGTGGACACCTAGCATGCTTACAGTAGGTTTGACCATTTGAGTCTATTTGATCACCATAGTAATCAATAATAGATTGTAGAAGAGACATAACTATAAGTTACACGTGTAATCTTACAATATATATAATGGACAACCCAAAAAATCATGAACACAGAAGGATTGGTGTCCATCACTTGACGAGTGTGAACAAGGATTTCTTTTAATTAAGGGAAAAAATTAACGGGATCATATTGTTGTTGCCAATAGAAATGATTAAAAAATCAGATTTGCATTTTAAACCAATTCATTTTGACACCTAGCAAGCTTACACTGAGCTTGAGCCTGTTGGATCACCCCATTAATTGATACTACCCTGTAGAAGACAGAGAACAATACACTACATGCATAATCTAAAACATAGAAGCTAGAAAAATCCATGTAAGTTGAACATGCAACAGGATATAGGCCCATCACTTGACCTGTGTGACCAGAGAATTCTTTCAAGGGGAAAAAGCTCAATCAGATCGGACTGTTAATACCATTAGAGAAGCCATAAAATTTTAAAATAAAAAAATAAAAAATTTAACAAGCCAAGTATCTTTATTGGAGTGATAAAAAATAAATCAATTTACTAATTGAATTTCATAAGCCTACAGACCCAAGAAGCATATATTTCAAATATATACTCTACTAAAACTTCCCATAAAATCTGTCTCCTTGGTGACTGAATAAGAGAGAACCCAATTTTAAAGCGCCAAATAAAATCAAATTTTAGGGCTGAGAAAATTAAGAAACCATTCTTTTGGTCTAACTTTTGCAACCAAAGACCCCGTATCACACTGTTTTATGAAGGGCAATTGCACATAGGTTCATAAGCCCAGTCTACACTAAACAACTAAATCCATTTCAGATCTTTGCATAAGAGGTAATCCCACAAAAGGGGAGTAGGGAAAAAAAATATATTTATATAAAATAGATTTTTGAAGTCCACACTCAAGCCACCAAATAAAAATCTCAAAATAAATGGTTTTTTTGTATATATAAAAAACACATTGGCTTTTTTTTAATCATTTTTCTTCCTTTATTATTCCATTTGTCTTTTTTAAAAACCGAGTAATCATGCAAGGTTACCACCAATCTAATAATCTAATACCTTCCAACCACATCATTTTACTCACCATCTCCTTCTACTAACCTACTCTTTAATGTATATTGTCGGAAAATACCACATCCAGCATCACCCAAATATTGGGTTTGATATGACTTCATATACTTGTTTGGGCCCTCCACGGCTCCACTTAACAGCTTAGCATTAAGGTTGGAAACTTAACACGGTATTAGAACATGTCATTCTTAGGCCCCTTCTGCTTGCGAGTCCATCTTTTTGGTTCACATGACAGGCCTTGTCTTGTTAGGACTACATGTGAGGGGGAGTATTAGAAAATAACACATCACCCAAATATTGGGTTTGATATGACTTCAAATCCAAATGTAGGCCGTCCACCTAATAACTTATGCTTTTAGGTTAGAAACTTAACATCAATTTCCCTTTTTCCCCCTTTTTTATAAGAACATGCTCTTGTATCATAGGCATCTCGCTCTCCTATAAACTAACAATATTTGTTAGAAAAATAAAATACAATAGTATGAATTCTAGAAGATCTGCATCCACTATGAAGGATGAAGAGAAGAAGGAACAAATATCAATTTTAAATTTGAAAATAAGACGTTCATTTCTCATCAGCCAAAAATAAGACATTAATATTTACCTTTGTTGATTTCGTTGGTGTAGGTACTTGCAAATGGCGTGTTATGCAAATGTGGAATTTCAACCTTGTTTTGTAACCACCTTTATCCATTCCATCACATTCATTTCAAATTACCATTTCATACCTAACACATTCTCCAACCTTTAAAATATAGTTAAGAATAATTAATGGTTTTTATGAAAAAATTTGGTAATTTCTTAAATCTGAAAACAACGAGATTTCTCTAAATTAATATTAATATAATATAATTCTATGTATAGATAGATAGATAGATAGATAGAATGATATTATATTACTATTAATTTAGAGAAATCTCATTGTTTTCAAATTTAAGAAATTACCACATTTTTTCATAAAAACCATTAATTATTCTTAACTATATATATATATATATATATAGGATGATGATCAGATAAGCACGTGCTGATATAACTTACATCAACACCCGCATTGGGGGTTGTACCTCATGCATAGGTGGGTTACGAGGTACATTGGGCTAATGCACGGAGTACAACCCCCAATGCATGGTGTTGATATAACTTATATCAACACGTGCTGACCTAAAGGACATATATATATATAGGCTTTGATCATGTGTGGAATATCCTGGATATCTCGTTCGATCACGGCCATCTGTGAGTGACACGCGCGGGCGTGTGAATGCGCATGTATCGCTCACAGACGGCCGTGATCGAACGGGATACTCCAGGATATCCCACACATGATCAACCCTCGATATATATATATATATATATAAGTACCGGTACATTAATTTCTAGTACCCATTATTTTCTTGCTTTCTCTTCTATTTTTGTATAAAATTTAGTTATGAAAGTCCACACATATGCTCTATTATTCCGATCGGTAGACTGTGCTGAGTAGTATTCCTAACCCCAAAGTGGCTTTCTTGTAAAATTACTATAAAGAGAACATATATTTGTCACAAATAGGATAAGAATGGTTAAGATACTGACCCCCCCCCCCCCCCCAAAAAAAAAAAAAGTTTTCTATTTGAAGTAGCATTTTCAACATTTCGAAAAACCTAACTAATGATTTATCTATTATTAAAATAATAATAAAAATAACAAAAAGACAAAACGAGTAAGCCATGTGCATTGTATTGATTTAACTTTCCCACCTATCCAACAAGAATACATTGATTTTAGCACTCTTTACAACATTAGGCATATTGACGCAGGCGTGTGTTGAATAGCATTGCGAGAGCACCGAAACCTGTGTTGCAATTCATTTTGTTTTGAGGTCATCATATCAGATGTCTCATATAATTTTTATCAATAGATAACTCTCCACTTGATAAAATTCATAATTTTTTCCAAAAGAAAAATGGTTCATAGACCTAAAATGATAACTGTAGCATGGAGGTACATACATATTTGAACTCAACTGAACACAATTCAACCAACAAATCCTTAAATTCCGACAACAAATAAAAATTTCCCACATATGCTACATTCGTCATTCTTTTCCATTTCAGCAGTATGAAAGGCAGGCAATAGGTACAGACGTGAAATAGAAAATTGTTTTAAAAGAAGACATAAAAATTATGACCACTAGTAGTAACCACATAATCAACAGAAGGGGTTAACTTCAAAACTATAATTGTAAGCTGACCAAATGAAAGAAATTCCAAGTCCCAATGAAACAAACCTTAGGGTTTCACTCATCACACAAAAACCCTCGTTTTAATGCTTCACTACCACAAAAAAGAGGAACAGAGTTCCAAAATAGCCAATTCATTCCAAAATGTAAGAAGCCCCAAGCTCAATTTTTTTTTTAAAGAAAACTTTATATCTCAAACACTAGCAACAAACAAGACCAAAGTTCCACAACTCCATCAAAAACAAAATTACAGACGGGTTTTACATATATGTATATGTCGTAAAGCTGTATGTGTGTGAATATGCATACATAGAGAGAGAGAGAGAGAGAGAGAGAGAGAGAGAGGTACCGTCTGTCTTGAAGAGAGATTGGGTTGGGTGTTAGAGAATCTCTTTCGTCCAACACATGTACGGTAAGGATAAGATGATGAGGAAGAGGAAGGGTAGAGATTGAAGGGATTAGGGTTTGGTGGGCAGAAGATGGTAATTGATAATCTGGACAGAGAATGTGAAGCAGAACAAGAAGAAGAAAAGGGTGTGGAAGTGGTGGTTAGAGGCAGCAGCAGCCTCAGTGTGGGGGTTGTCATTCTTTCTCTACTCTTCCCAAACTTGATTTTCTAGGCGGCTTTTCCTCTTCTTTCTATTCCCCTTTTTTTCTTTTCCTAACTTTTCTCGGGAAAATTATAAATATAAAATGAAAGGAGGAGAGAGAAGGTGAGAGCAACACACATGTTTTCTACTACTTTTCCACAGCAGCAGAAGATATGAATGGAATTTGAGAAAGGGTTTTTCGTTTCCATTTCCATTTTCATTTTGTATATATTTTTCCTTTTTTATTTTCCTCTGTTTCCTTTGGTACAATTCTAACTGTACAGGAGGTAAATTTCTATTAAAAATGTTTTTTTTTTTTTTTCTTGATTAAGCGATAAAATAGATTTCAAAGAAAATTAGTGCATCACTGCAAGGTTGCCTCTAATCAGATTCCTTGGCCATCAATAACAAAAGGGTATTTTGTTAAAACATCAGCTCCTCTGTTACAAAATCTAGGCATTCCCTCCTCTTCTACAATATGTCATGTTACCTTGAAGAGAATAATCAAAAAAACTTTGTTTATGAATATTGTATATTACAATTGGGAAATTATTTATAGGGCCAAAAGGATAAACTGATTCATGGACCGAAATTATAAAAATACAAGGTTATCCCTAACAAAAGACACGGACAATTCGTTTAATTGTTTCTTTTTCTCTTCCTTACCTCCTCTCTGATAGGTTAATAACCAACTGTTATCCTTTTTTCTTGTACTCCTTTTTGTTTTGTCAAAGTCTCATTTCATATTTTTCAAAAAGCTGGTTACAACATTTAATGCTCTTTGAAGCATGTGAAGTGTACTCAATACACTTCAACCTTTAGAAACCTTTAGTCTTCTAGTAGGAAATACTCTCTCTCCCTCTCCTCCTCACATGAAGTCACCAACATGCGCAGTCAGGTATGAGTAGAAAACTCCATTGACGAAGTTTCGAGCTCCACCATAACTGTCACGGGCTGCAACCTATTTGGCGCATCCACCACTCTTGTAAGGATCTGCTGTTTAACACCGCGTTCTTCCAAAGATTTGCTCCATTGTACAGGTATCACAAGATCCTCACCGATCAACAACGAGTCTCTTTCTCATCCTCAAATCTATTTTCTAAGATGATTATCTTCATTTTTTAGATAATTATCTTGATTTTAGAGGTAATTATCCTGATTTTACTGAAATATTTGATTTTAAAGATAATTATCCATAAAATTATCTTGATTTTCAAGATAATTATTCAGACTTTTCATGATAATTATCGTGATTTTTCAAAATAATTTTACTAAAATTATCCTGATTTAAAAAATGATTATCCAGACTTCATGATAATTATTGTGATTTTCAAGATACTTATTGTAAGTTTCTAGTTTTTGTGAAAAATTTGATTGTATATCAAATTGGATAAGTTGCTTGAAATTGAAAGGATGATGAAACTACGTTTTGTGGATCTGAATCGCGAGGATGCCGGAGCTACCTTTTGTGGGTTTAGGACATTTTAGTAAAGTGGTTTGCTCAAGTAACGGTTCCATTTGAAAAGAACCAATCACAAATAATCTTTGTGCATCATCTCGCGAGTCGTCCCTCACATGTCGTCCTATGTATCACTACTCATTACAATTACTAATTTGGTAGAACTATTCATCGATAATAATATTGAGTAATGCTATTCATCCTCAATTTGTATCCCTAAGAGTGTGACAATTGTCACATTAATTCACATCATATTCACATCATTAGAAGAAGGAATTAAAGGATGAATTGTATTTTCCAATTAATATATCAATGTAGTATATATCATTAAACTTACATTAATATAAGTCAATAAAAACACAAATCACAAGTTTGGTTAAACATTTTCCAGGTGTTAAAAGAAAAGAAAAAAAAGGAGGAAATAACTCGCAACAATTTTATTTGTTTATTTCTTATTTCTATTTTTTTTACTTTTGATTTTGATGATCTTGTATTTTTATGTTTTTATTAACCTGTAATACTACATATGATAACCTGATTTTGTAATAGTACAATTTCAATTTAATAATTCCACCCCTTAAATTCAATGAAGCTAAGTTATGGGTTAGTAAAAAACTTATTTTAGAATTTGAAAAACTTATATATTTTTTAGCCAAAAAAAGTAATAATTGAAACTCTTCAAATCAAGCTAATGCTGTGATATGGCATTGATGATAACCTGACAAATTGTCTGCCTAAAGGGTCCTATCCTCTATCAAAATTATCTCTACTCTTTACAAGTTTACGTATAGTTAATAAGAAAAATGAGATAAATAAATAAATAAAGAAAAAATGGTCAAAAGACGGAATGTTTAATTGAAAAAGGACAAACCCAGTTTACCCATGAAAAAAGAAAAATGAAAAAAGGGGCCTGGCGGAGCGTGTAGTTACAAAATTCAAGCGTTTAATTAATGAATAAAGCAAAGGTTCCTAGCAAATAAAAAGAGTAAAAACAAGGGCAGAACATACAAAAGAGGACAACTGTTTGTGCAAAACGCCAGGCCACAAACCAAAACCACGTGATTTTAGAATTTTCATTTTTTATTATTATTTTATTTGCATTGAATAATTCCAGTAATTAAATAATAAAAAAGGGCAGGCCTTTACCGAAAGAAAATATAAATAAAAAGGCAGGCGCTCTTGTTTGCCTTTGACAGTTTGACGGGTTGACTATGGTTTGTTTTATTTTAAATTAAATTTAGGGTAAATTACAAATAAAAATAAAAAAAATAATCCCCCAAAGTATTGGGGTCAAACGGATTATTTTTTAATGTTCAAAAACTATGTAATGCGCTTTTAAAATTTAAAATTTCTTTTAATTAATGACATCGTTAATCGTTCTTTACACAAAAAGACAGAAAAAAATTTACTTCAAATAAAGTTCACATAACCTTTTTCTATCTTTTTGCATAAATTAATGACTAACAGTGTGGTAAACTAAAAAAAATAAAAAAATTTAAAAATGCACTATATGATTTTGAACATTAAGAGATAATCTGCCCACCTCTAATAGTTTAGGAGGATTTTCTATAATTTATCCATAATAAATCTATTATGAAAAGCATAAGTAAGGTCCCTAATGAACACTGCAAAGCAGGAGATGGCGCTTCCCTTGATTTGGAGGCGTCAAGATTAATGCTCACAAGTCACAAGTCACAACGTTCGTTTTACTTCTCTACCATTATTATTTTCATCTCTTTTTCCTCAACAATGTATCAACAATCTTGTGTCTAATAATTGGACCCAGCATATGGTTACTTAGTGTGTGTTTCTTTTTTCTCTCTCTCCTCCAAGTTATAAGAATTTTATTATGGGGAATGGTTCATACCATAGGAGATAATAACTGGTTCCAACCAATTGGGAGGATCTTCCAGCCAGGCTTCCAAATTCTCAACAAGAAAGCCCTGCTCAGCTATTCTCTGTATCTGCTTTGTTGCCCTCTCAACCACTAGAAACAGAAATTTCCACCATTGATTTGTCACCTTGGACATGAGGAGAATATGTCAAACAAAAATATCGATATCAATGAACATACCTCCTACTTTGATATAGTAATCTTTCAAATCACTTTTCACAATCGCTGTGGGATGATTCATATCTTGAAATTTGTCATAGAGACAATGATCGAAGAGATCATTATGGTTTTAATATCAGCATTATGGATGCACCACAAGCTAAATGGTTTCAGACGGCAATTTCATTATTGAAATCACATACGGCAGCTGAAACTCTAAATCATCGTCTTTGGAAAATTATCATAAACCAATGCAATTCACCATAGCAGATTTTTATCATAGAAAGCACACGGCCTTCTGTATGGCTGTTCAAGAATTCTTTTCAAAAAGAGAATAATTTGGTAACTGGGAGGATATTCTTATGGAGCAAAGAAACATCATTACAGAAGGGCATGTAGTCCCAAGACTACACTACCATTTGGAACCCACATTAATTGTATGAGAAAGGAGAAGAGGCCAATGCCACCGACAGACTCTTAGATATCCCACCTCTTTTTTACACGGAACATGAAGAGTGATGATTGAATGTCATCTTGCGGCACTTGAAGCATGAACTGAACCTTCATCTTCATGGGGGCAGTCTTTGCTTTGCCACATTCGTCTCCAACCTGAAACCAAGTCATTATGAAATTATGCTCACACTGGGCTCTCAATTCCATGAAAGCAAATTTCAAGGACACTTGAATTCTAAACAAAGAAGTAATTGGGACTGCTAAACAGATGCTCAGTTGCAGAACTTATAGAAGAGTTATAGAAGCATTTGAGAAATCAACATAGAAAGCTGATTAACTTATTTTACTTCATATGTTGAAAAGTTAATCAACAGAATAAGTTCTTCAACCTTGAGAAAAACACTCTTATATAGTATATGAAAAAGTTCTGAACCCTGCTCAGAATGGTTCCCTTGTGAGAATACAGTCGCAAAAGATTTTGAAACAAATAATATTGTTTAAGCACCTATGCTGATGCCACAAGAAATTGATAAAAGAATGCACCCCCGCAGGGGTTGCGGGCACAATGCTCGAAGAGAATTCATGTAACCATTTAACTTGTGCATGTCTAGTGTATATTATATTTTTATGCATGTAAGTAGTGCACCCGAGAATATGTCTTCTCTTGGTACCCGTGCCTGAGATAGCAAGAAGTTCAACACTTGTTGGGGAAAATAAACATTTACTATTATGAGAAAGCAGTGCAACAGTAAATATGAATGAAACAAGCTGTCCAACATTGATATTATGACTCAAGCCTGCACTAAGACTTTGTCAACAAAACAATCTTCAATTATGCAATTAAAAGCTCTCTTGCGGGTGCCCATAAAATAAGCCAATAATCAAAGACAAACAGCCAGAAAATGCTTTGGAGAGTTCACAATCCTAGCAGTGAATTTTGGTTGTATCCCCATCTTAAAGGCCTTAAGATTATGTGTCCAGTTTGATGTATGAGAATTAGTACCAGCATATGGCATTCACATGAATAGGAGTGTACGAGATTAAGGAGCCTGAGCAAGGTAGAAGATAACCCCACCAAAGGCAACTTTTTTTAGAAGGGGAACCAACCATAATATCTTTAGCCAATGCTGAGTTGGGCATGTTTGTACGTTCTTTTGCTTAGCCTTGTACTGTGTTTTGGGTGTACTGGGAATTGGGCACCTGGTTCAGTTCGTTTGTTAGTATGCTAGCTTTCTTTGCCCCTGGCAGTCTTGTATATGGTTTTTTTTTTTTTTTTTTTGTTGTTGTTAGTGATCAATTGATTTTGTTTATCCACCCCCAAAAAAAAGAAAAAGAAAAAGAAGGCTCGTTAATTCTTACTCCTTCCCATATTCAGAACAGCTAAATCATTGACAAAAAGTAGGAGACTACTGGAGACTACTCATTTCTTTGTGGATGTAGAATCATGTAATGACCATAACCATCAAGGAAAAGGGTGAATGCAAAAAATTGTACAGGCAGTCCATGCTAATATGAGGCAAATATCTTGAACACAGATTACTGAAATTATTTATTTCATATTTCCACTTTTCAAAAGTTTGAATTTACAGTCCCTACTAAAAAGAAAAAGAGGGTTGGTATCAAAGGGCTGTGTTACATTCGTAGTCATGTCATATTTTAGGCACACACATTTGAAAATAAGGCTCAATCCGAATATATACGTGTAACAAAAAGGTTCCAAACACTAACATGACCAGTTAATTAAAAAGATAGTACAACCCATTTAACAAAGCGGTTGTGTTGGGTCATGTCTCAAGACTGAATTGCAACCACAGTACAAAGCTTATGCATTTAAAAAAAAAATTGAGTTGAAAATTACATGGAAAATAAAAGCATTAAGAAAAAGGGAAAAAAAAGAATAGGTGTACCACAGTACCAGTAATCCAAAAAGAAGTGGAGGGGGAGGAAACACACAAGGTAATAGAAGGATAGGATGAAGCCCTACTTCATGCTATGTTATGGTTCAGAGTTTGGAACTAAGGGAAAAACTGAGAAAGTGAGGAGATATTGGTTCCTAGGGTCCTACCGTCCTAGGGTTTTCTTTTATCTTATATTCTGCAGTACAAAACTACAACTTAACAGGTCTACTAGTTCACCGACATACCAATTAAACAGGTTTAATCAATTACAGCTTATAAACAGGCCAGACAGATCATACCCCGAAACATAAACATGGCTCATTAATTAACATGTTTATAGTTACAGCACATATGAATAAACTCAAATGATTTTTTTCCAAGCTCAAATGACACAATGGGAACAAATGAAATGATAAACCCTAATCCACATGATGACGACAACATGTGACTGTCACTGAATACTCTAGATTTGTGTTTACATTTTTTGCCTTCCAGTGGAAGTTTAGTACCACCTTTGCAAACTAGACTTTAGCGCCACTATAGGGATAGCAATAAATTTTATCTCTTTTTTTTTTTTTTTTCAAAAGCCTAAGGCTTGAAATAATAACAACTAAAAATCATTTAACCACATAACGCAGTGCCAGCAAAATAGAGAGTAGGATGTTCTTTTTCCTTTCTTATTAGTTGTGATTTCAAGTTTTTCCGTAATCTTAATGATAGAGAACATGCCAAAGTTTCTTCAATTTCCTTATTGGCTTTTGTTTGAGACCTTTTCCTGATAGTCAAGTTTGGAGGGGACATTCTTCGGGTCTTTTTTCTTGTAAATCTTTTTTTGATTTGTTGATTGAGAATCCTATGGTTCCTATCTATTCTCCCTCTTTATTGATTTGGAAAGCTAAAGTGCCTCCAAAAGTGCAAGGGTTTGCTTGGTGTGTGGCTCATAAGAGGGTCAATACTAATAATTTGATGCAAAGAAGAAGGCCATCTTTTTGTTTTAAGCCTCAATGGTGCATTTTGTGCAAAAGGGCAGATGAGAGTATTGATCATTTGTTTTTGCATTGTCCGGTGGTTTATTGGCTTTGGCAGAATCTTTTTCAAATTGCTGGGGTGCAAACGGCTTTGGCTTTCTGCCGTCTCTATGTTAGAGATTCTCTTTTATGGTTTTGGTGTAGGGGATAGGGCTATTACTTTATGGGATTGAGCAAGGCTATCGGTTTTTTGGGCTCTTTGGTTGGAAAGGAATGCAAGGATGTTTTTAGGATAAGGTTTCTTCTTCGTCAGAGTTTTGGGATCATACTTACATTTTAGCTTCTTTTTGGGCATCTTCCTCCAAGGAGTTTGCTGGGGTTGCTCTTTTTATTGTAAAAGCCAATTGGAAGGCTGTTTGTCTTAAGTTTTTGTTTAGTTTTTATTTTTTCTGTTTTTGTTGTTTTGTTTTGGGTCCTTAGGTGGACATCTTGTTCTCCTTTGTTTCCCTCTTCTCATTAATAAAGTTTTTCTTGTGGCTGTTGATTGAAAAAAAAAGGTACCGTCTAGGCAATGTTGATTTGCACTTGGTAGGTAATGCTATCAGCAATCCTCCTCCAATGATAAAATAACAATCTCTCCACCTTCCCCAAAAGTATTTACAACCCCTAAATGGTTGCAAACTTATTACAATCAAATCCATGTTAATGAAGACAACAATTTTTGTTGGCTATTCTAGAGCTGTAATTTCATATCTTGTCATAGGGAAATCTTAGTCCATGAGTAAAGAAAAGATGTTTAAGCAGCCAAACCAAGTGCCACAGGATGGGTTGCTGGAGTCGGATTCTATATAGGAATTAGGAACCATACGGTGCCTTTGAATTGAATTATAGCTTCTGATCTGTAAAAATTCTACAAAAATAGAAAATAGGGAGAATAATATATTCCTATATTAAACGATAGACGACGTCAAAAGTCGAAATAAAATTGAGAAAAACATTTCAAAATAAGCAAAGAACGCAAAATAAATAAATAAATAAAAATAAGCATAGTCAAAGTAAAAATATTTAAACTGATTGACAAAATAAATTTATAAAAAAAAAAAAAAAAAGTTAAAAAAATAGTGGAGTAAAAAATTGTATAAATGACTAAAACTCACAAGCATTTCAGAAAAGCACTCAAATTTGGAACAAATCAATTGATAATGATTTTCATAAAACCAATATTTGTAATCTTAATCGAAAATATTTCTATATAAGAAAGTTAGTAGCCGATCTTTAGAACTCGCTCCTTATAGTGAACAGAAAATTATCAACAAAGACTTCCAAAAATTTTAAATTATATTCCAAAATCCCCAAAAACATTTAATAATGAAAAAAGCATAAAAATTACACTGAATACAAATCTTTATTTTTCTATGAAAAACAACCACCAACAGTATATTATTTCCGAAGGGCTAATTGTGCAGAATAGAGAAAAAAAATAGCCTCAAAATGGATATTACGTTATATAATCATGGATCTAAATTCTAACGGATTGGAAGATGGGAATGAACTTTATCCTATCAAAAAGTCCAGAGTCCACCCATCTGACCATGTACCCCTTCCTTTGCTTCTACCTAGGATCAGTTTTTTATGTTTTAATATAATTAAGAACTTGTGTAAAAATCAGTTGGAACTTTCAACATGAGAAAAGTAGAAGAAAGACTAGGTTTGTTGATCATCGCAATCAATGGAAGGTATATAAGCTCAAGGAAGAAAATGGTAGGATTGGTAGCAGGACATATGGTTTTAGTTATTGGAAATAAATAAAGGAGCCTCCATCATTCTGCTATTAGAAGAGAAAGGCCTCGTGTGGTAGGCAGCACAGCTCACAACAGTGTCTCATCTTCCCTTGGGGGTGATATTCATGAATAAGTTGAGGGCAGCAACTTGACTATACTCATAAAAGCATGATGCAATAGCAGGGCAGGGGGCACATAGAAGATTCAAAGATTTGGAGCATTTGTTTAGCGCTAGTGTAATATATATATATATATATATATATATAGAGTCCCCTTCTTATGAGATTAACCTGATGCAACTTTGCATTGGGTCACCCTCCAAAACTCTGTCTGTGACTCGTATTTTGTGAAACTAACCATTGGATTAGATCTACTCCATATGTAGGTCTTGTATGCCAAAAATCAAGTTGATATGAGATTGATTGCTATTCGATTCAAAACTTACATTTTTTAGTCATTAACAATTGCTCATTTATGGATAAAGTAGCTCTTATCTCGGATCAGCTTGATTTTTGGCATGCACGACCTATATATGAACCAAATTTAAACCAAAGATTGGTTTTGCAAAATACGAGTCATGGATAAGAGCTTTTTATTCTTGGCATGCATGATCAACATATGTACCAATTTGATCTAACAGTTGATTTCGCAAAATACAAATCCCATTTTATTAGGATAACCTAATGTAACTTTGCATCAAGTCACCCTCCAAAACTCTTACTCATGACTTGTATTTTGTAAAATCAACTATATTTGTGTGTGTGTGTGTGTGTTAAGTTTCCAACCCACCTAAGCTATTAAGTGGAGAGCCCAAACAAGTATAGGAAGCTAAGTCAAATTTTATAATTAATCGATGTGGGATGTGGTATTTTTCCAACACTCATGTGCAAGCCTAATAAACGGGCCTATCACGTGGACAACAAAAATGGGCTCATAAATAAAACAGCTCAAGAACGACATGCTTTGATACCATGTTAAATTTTCAACCCAATAACCTAAGCTATTAGGTGGAGTACCCAAACAAGTATATGAAGCTATGTTAAATTTTATAATTAATCGATGTGGTCCAACAATATTTATGGTTGAATTTCCAACCTAAATCCTACGCTGTTAGGCAGAGTGACCAAATAGGCTTATGAAGTCATATCAAATTCAACATTTAGATGATGTGAGATGTGGGACTTCCCAATACTCCCCCTCATATGCAGGCCTAACAGACAAGAAGGGATATGTTATGTGGACAACAAAAACGGCTTAAAAACAGAAACCTTCCTCAAAACAATACGCTCTGACACCATGTCAAGTTTCCAATCAATAGTCTAAGCTATTAAGTGGAGGGCCCAAACAAGTATATGAAGTAATGTCAAATTTTATAATTAACCAATGTGGGATGTGGTATTTTTCCAACACTCCCCCTCAAGTGCAGGCCTAACAAGGCAACAACAGGCCTGTCACGTAGGCAACAAATCTAGTCATTTTGGGCTCATTAGTATTCTTGACCACTCAAGAAAGGACATATGGCAAAAGACTAGGTTTAACAGCCACTATATGGAATAAACTGTTTTCTTGTATTGAAGAGCTTTGGGTGGTCCCGGATTGTGTTCAGAGGGTGTTTGAGTTTGATTTTTGGGGTTTTGGTAAAGGAAAGAAAGCTAGAACCCTTTGGAGGTGTGCTTTTATGGCTTTGTTTTGGGTTATTTGGCTCGAAAGAAATGCGAGGATTTTTTAAGATAAGGAGATTTCTTTGATTCATTTGTGGGATAGGGTGCAGTTTATTGCCTCGTTTTGGGCTCATTCTTCTAAAGAGTTTGCAGGATATTCCTTTATTTATTTTGAAAACTGATTGGAGGGCTGTTTGTTTTTAAATTTGTGGTTTTCTTTGGCTTTTGTTGGTCGGTTTTTCTGTTTATCTTGGCGGAACTCCTTGTCCTCCTTTTGTAATTTCTTGTTTTCTTTTTATCAATAATATATTTCTGTTGCTGATAAAAATATAAAAAATAAAAAATAAAAAAAAAACAGCCACTTTATGATGCAAACCTAAGTTCTGTTGTTGCATGGTCAATGTTGAATGGCAATTAATTATCTTCATTGGTCTCCACATGAAATTTTGAGTTGATCACTTAATAGTAGATGAGCGTGTTTATGACTAAACAAAAATAAAAAAGATGAGGATGTTTATGACAACAATAATGATGATGAATTTACTTAATAGTCTTCTATTATCAGAATATAACCAAGTTAAGCAAATAGCAACACTTACCCAAAGAGACGCCCAGCCAAGTCGTGCCTCTGAATCATAACCAGTTTTAAATTTGAAGTCCTTGCCAACTGTGTGCTTGTATACAGTACTCCAGTAGTTGGAATCAAAATTGTACCAATAGCTGGCCATGGAGTTAAATTAAGTTAATAACATTATTTCAATTGTAGAAACAAGCCGGGAAAAATGACTAAAAAAAAATATGAAACTGTTACTGAAATATAAGGGTTTTGGCACAAAAATTGCAAAAGATCTACTTAATTTTCTAGTCTTACAAACACCATTTTTCATATTCCCAACCTACGCTGCAACTACATGCATGGTTACCATGGTTAAAATTATAATCATTTCATCGATACTTGTGTATTATTCTATTTTAATTAACTTTAAGCCATAAAATGTAAAAGATTTATAGATATAAAATAACCAAGGATGACTGTAGTTGACATCCATCTCTACATATAAATCTTCAATAAATGACTTGCAATGTATGAGGTAAGGATCCAAAATTTGATGGTTCTAGTTTGGGATATCTACCCCAAATGTGCACAAGAATAAAATATTAAGCACCTTTTCTAGTCACATGCACAGCAACTACTTTAGTTATCAGCCAGATCAACAAATACTGATAGGTCTGCAATTTAGGTAAGTTTAAGAAGTCACAATTAAAATAAACTTGAGGTTTCTTTACTCACCTCATTAAACATTGGAATATGTTACAACTGTCATTGTTACATAGCTCGGTCACTATGTACATTAACTGTATTACTTACTTACGCTTGTCACAATTTATTGGGTAAGATTGGATTGACTCCTAAAGAGCTACAAGAAATCATGGCTGTTATAAAGTTTCTAGTACGTATGTTGGAGTCCTAGCACTAAACAGCCATTCTATCAGAGTATCAGACACATGCATCAGTATGCACGTTGAAAATTTGGAATTCCATAGTCACCAATAAAGTAAAACTAAAAGTGTTCATACATAGCAATAACCATGACTAAGCTGGTAAATCACGAGATAAAATTTGAAAAAGGGGTTGGAGAGAGAGAGAGAGAGAGAGAAGGATTCTCACCTCAACTTATCTGAAGGACCGAATCGACGCTTGAATGCAAACGATAATGCATTTGAAGGCAGAGAAATGCTTGGAATGAATGACAATTCCTCATCCTACAACTACATTCAAAACTCTGAATTCCATATCCTGATAATTGAAACACTCCAAACATGAGGAATCCACAAATCCAGCACATCCCAAACCCAGAATTTGCTAGGAAGGCGACCTCCTTGGCCAGAATTTTCACAATTACATGATCCCAGCCATCCCCCAATCTTAGTCTTAAACACTATAATGTATGGAAAATCACCCATAGAAGAAAACCTACCAGTCAAAAGAAATAATTAAAGAAAATGCATTTGGAAAAACCGAATGCCAAATACAATATTACCTTGTAGCAGTATCTTAGTTTCAAATCTTCGTCCTTGTATTGAGCAGTGCAGATTCCATTTGAAAGTGGAGCTTTAAGGATCCCATTTATCGAAAACAATCTCTTCACTTCCTCATCTTCTCTCTCCTCCAAGGAAATTTCACCGAGAGGGAATTTAAGGGTCGCTTTTGGCTGCATCATGAGAAAGGTGAATAAAGTAATAAAGAAATAACTATGATCTTGTTCAGTTAGATAAACAGATCATGCAATATTCATAATTACTAAAACCAAAATCAGTGGATGAAAAGAAAAGCAACTTGGAGAAAAAATTGCTACTCCTAAAACAGGGTCAAATGTGAATTTATAATTAAGTTAACCATTTAAATGCTAAGAATTATGCTCACCAGACCAATAGATGGAACAGCAGATGACAGTTCAAATTTGTATCCAGGATCGGCGAGGTCTGCCAACATAGCCACTTCTCCTTGTTGTGCCTAAAAAATAATGATAGAAATGATGTAAGCGAAAAACGACAAAAGAGCCCATGTTGTTTATATGGAAAATTCACATTATAATTTCATCTTATGATACATTACCGGTGTAGATATTTTAAATTTTCCATGAATAGAATTATTTTCAAGAAAAAATAAAAATTTGGGGAAAGGAATTTATTGACTAAATGAAACTTTACAGTCTCCACTTCTAGAAGCATGGGCTACCTAATAAATTTCACTTCCAAGAATGCTTCTACAGAATTGACAGTCAATGAATAAAGATGCCATTATTGGTTTTTGAAAACATCAATGCCTGAACTCATAATAGACACTTGGGTTACAACAAGCGAAAGTCAAGTTCTTGAGCTCTTCAATTTGACAAGAATAAATTTTGCAGATAAACTTCTGAAAATTGTCAATTTTGTGTATGACAAGAAGACATTGATTTAGAAACAACCAAAGTAGACCAAAGTAGATCTCTAATCCATACGAAGGCACAGAAAATATGATAAAGTTTACTTCCATCTCAATTATAATTAAACAAACTTTTAAAAAACCTTCTATTGTCAAATAATCAACTTAAACTATAACCTATATCTGAACGAAAGGAAAAGAATTCATGTTGCCAACTCCAAGTAGTTGAGCCATTACAAGGCTTTGTTAAGTAATGTTGAGTAAAGTATGACAGAAAAATAAATAAATAAATAAATAAAATAAGCAACTAATATCAGCATATATACTGAAATTTGAAAATATTAGATATCCATCAATTCAGTTTAGAACCAGACTGGATGACCGAAGTATACTTGTGTTCTACAAATGGAATTATGAGAAATGACATTGTTTATGGATTCCCTTTTCCCAAACTAGTGCATGTCTTGGCAACATGAGGCATCAAAGACAATCTTCATTCCAGCCCATATGCTAGATTTCCACTCTCATCCTTCGAGCTGCTTAGCAGGATGAAGGCCTTGTAACCCCATTTTCCATGGGTAGCCCAGTTCTCAAGTCCTAAGAGTTTTAGTCATAGGGTATAGTCACCATGAGTCCACAGGTGAAACATTGTTATGATCCTAATGTCCCACATCGGTTAAGTATTGGCTTAACCATGTGTATATTAGCTCTTGGGCACCCTCCCCTTGCAAGCCGGTTTTCAAGGGTGAGTCCTACCCAAGGGTTTGTATCATTTGGTTTCAGAGCTAGCCACCATGTCGAGTATGGGATCGGACGCAGTATGGGCTGCGGCTCTCTGCAGTCGATTGCCATGAAAGGGGCAACCTATAGGCTGGATTAAAACGGTTTGGTATTGTGTATGGGCATGATATTAAGTCATTGAATACTGGTAGGTGAGTGAAGCCGCCAAAAAGTGAAAGGGCTACCACTTGGGTCAGTGTCGATAGAGGTGGGCCGCCATGGTCGTTGGCTGCGGAAGCTAGCTCACCCTCCCCTTGCAAGCCGGTTTTCAAGGGTGAGTTCTACCCAGGGTTCGTATCAAACATCTGATTGAATTGTTTCAATTCATAAATATTTCAATCGCCCATCAAATCTAATCTGCCTAAACCCTCACATTAAAATGTAACAGGGTGCCTATATATATGTGTGTGTGTGTGTGTGTGTGTGTGAGTGTGTGTGTATGTGTACAGATATGTAGAGAGAGAGGACCTTGACATCATGAGCGGCTCTGAAGTGAAACCTAGAACCAACATCGAAGGAGCCCCTAATCAAAGCATTCTGCTCTTCAAGATCGTAGAGAACCGATAGATTCTTAGAAATGAAGCTCAATTGGGGGTCAGAGACTTCGCCTTTATTGTTGTTCTGGAAAGAGAACTTGAGCTTGGCGAGGCTGTCGAAGAGCTTGCAGGAGATCTTGTTGAAGAAGAGTAAGCTGTCGCTGTCAAACTCGGTGGTGACTCGGATTGGGGATAGAGCGAAGGCGGTGGCGGTGGCGGTGGTGGCGGAGGCGGTGGAGAGTGGAGGGGTGGTGGAGGGTCGCCGGGGGTTGAGGGTGGGACCAGGGAATTAGGGTTTGGTGGTATGGATTCCACCATTGTTGTTATCTCTCTCCTACCTTACACCTTGAGAATGAGAGATAGATGAGGAGTGAGGAGAGGGATTTTGGAATTTTATGGTTTTATTTAGTTTGGCGGAAATGTAGATGAAGATTCTCTTTAGTAATTTCCTCATTAAGATTCCATTCTTGAATTTTAAATACGAAAAATACAAATGACGAAAAACACGGTGGCCCATGCAGGTCTCGAACCTGCGACCTTCGCGTTATTAGCACGACGCTCTAACCAACTGAGCTAATAGGCCTTGTTATTCTTTCTATCTAAAAGAAAATAACTTAGTCATCAGCAATGCAACAACCGAACTCAGAAATGTTGCCAAAAGCCTTCGCGTCCAACCGCTTGCACCTTCAAAGAGACTCTGATGGCTCAACCAGCCTAGGTGCTAGTGTCTTTTAAGTGAGGCTGAGTCAACTTATAGCTCAATTGGTTTGAAAGAGAACCTATGTTCCTTTACTTTGGAACCCATAGAGATTTTTATTTCATTAGCTTCTGAAGGGGTAAGATGTTAATATGATCACACCCAAATAAGAAAACCACTCTAATCATCTCCTCTTATCCTTTTTCACTTAACAAAGAAGGAACAAAAAAGAGTTGCCTGACTTTCTTTTTTTATTCTAAGAATGGTTCAGTTTATATAATGATGGGATGGGATAATCCTTTTCTCTTTCCTCAAATCTTCCCTCCCATAGGTTTTTTTTTTTTTTTAGTACTAGAGGAAAAGTTTGAACACCCAATTTATTCTACTCCTACCATTTACCCCACTCTCCCTCACTACTAGTCTAGTCCCAATAACTTCCCCTCCCATAGTTTGAAAACTTAAACATGTGTGATATTCAAATCCTTTTCCCACACCCCTTACCCAGTCACCCCCCTCCCACCTCGCATTTTTGGCTTAACTGAACAACAGAAAAGCATTCAACATTAGGGTCTAATTTTCGATCATTAATAACTTGTGGGGTCAGGGTGTGGCTTGTGAAGCCTTTCTATTGTTCCTCATGTCTTTCCTTGTGTTTCCCAATTGTTTATAACACTAACCCTAACAAACAACAAACCCACCCCTCCCCCTCTATTGTTTCTCCCAGAAATAAATAATATATTTGATTCTCCTTTAGTTCCGAAATAAAAAAAATTAAATTTCACTGAATGGTTCTTCTTTCTTTCTCTGGAGATACGATTTCTAAAAGACACTCAGATCACCTGACAAAATAAGACACGAAGGGAAACAAACCAAGCCTCATTTTCTCATTTCTCATTTCTCACTCGACCATTTGAAACCAAGCCTCATTTTCTCACTCACCTTTCAACAAGCTACTGGCAACAATTCCCTGCAATGAACAATCGATTCCTACAATCGCATTCTTCGCTACCAACACTAAACAGAAAATCCCAATGACTACCACGATGACATTCTGTGGTCATCTGCTGTGATCATTTCAAATTTTCTTCAAACCCTGTTGGAGCAGAGTTATTTCATCGTCAAACAACCAACACAATCATGCTTACTTTCTTGTGGTTCTCATTCTATTTTCTATTCCACAAACAGAGTATTTTCTTTCCTACGTTAGATCTCTTCAAACTTGAAAACCGAACAACCAGCTACAATTAAAGTATCTTTCTACACATGAGCAGGCAATGTCAACTGACGATGAGAAACCTAGTAAACTACAACTCTCCAGCCTCTTTTACGACAAGAAAAAAACAGGCCAAGTTGCTTTTCTTTCTTTTCTTTTTTTTCTCCTTTTCCTTTTTTTAGGAGCCGGGACTTGGCCTGATATTAAAGATCAATCACAATAAGTGGAAAACCAAAACGCAGTAATGACAGGTTAGAGAACCTCAGATAAAAGTACCACCATGCTTGTAATTCTCAAGGTCCAAACTCAAGACAAACAGTTTAACCAACACCTAGAATTGCACGGGAAAGAGAGGAATGTAACAACAATGCTATTGCAATGTCAATTCTTCACTCAGATTTATCTATATAAGTATAGGTAACTCCCCCAGGTTTCGCTTTTGCTTTCTACATTACTAAAACCCCGAAAGAAAAAGAAAAGCACCAAAACATATGTTTTTGCATGTCCTTACCTGAATACAAAAAGCTCAACAGAAGAAAGCACTCAACCCAAACTGCCCGGTTGAATCTTATAGACCAATTACAATGGATTGACAGCCCCCATTAAAACCCTGCCATCAACACCACACAGACGAAGACACAATCCCCACCCCAAGATACACTTGCACACACAGATACAAGAAAAACACCTGTAATCTGTAGAACAAGAAATTATTATCCAATATTAACAGCAACTGTCTTCCCACGGCCCATGGCGAATCCTCTCGTGCCATCAGGCATGCGGGGTCCAGGAGGTTGCTTGGCTACAGTAGGCTGCTCATTATTGATGGAACTACTCATAGGGGGAGTTCCTACATGACTTCCACGGTTGTTGTGATGGTGTTGAGCCCGTCCTCGTCCCTTGCCCCGCCCACGGCTACGTCCTTTCCGCTGCGCACCGTCCTTGTCATTGACATGCTCCTCTACCTGTCCAAGCAAAGTCATGAACCGAAACTTGTAAATCTCATTGATTTACAAACAGCGATGGCTTTGGAAGCACATGAAAATTAAAGCATTCCCTTTTTCTCCCATATCATTTAAAATCAATCTCATTTGACTATTAATATTTGTTTAAAATAAGCATCTCTTTCAGAGGAAAAAAAAAATCTTGGAGAGAAGGGCAGCAATGTTGTTGGATGATATCTATGTTACCATGCAACCTTTTTATTTTGCTAATTAAAATTTAGATGCATAATTGCCAAGTTGTGTAGATTGTATTAAGTACCAATTTCAAATAATTGTGTATCATGTATCGTATTGTAGCATATATTGTAAGCACTTACTTTTTGAAATAAATTGACATTTGACAAAAAAGGAAAAAAATAAGCAAAAAATAAATAAAAAGAAAAATAGAACCTTTTTAAAATTCAAGTATGCCTCATATTTAACATTAAAACCTAGGGTTTGGACAAGATATATTTTCAAAATCATAACAAAGCCTAGAAAATTGCATTATTTTACAGTGCAAACAGATTTCTGTACTATCATAAAAATAATTAGCTGTCCAATCTTTCACAAATCTCTGTACATTATTAGTGGTGTATACTGTATACTAATATAATAATAATAATAATAATAAAACAAGCTACAAGCATCAAAGAGGAACTTGGAAGCCCAACTAGGTTGGCACCCTAAGCCCTCCCAATCATGTGCTCACAGCTTAGAAATTAGTGGTGTATATAAGTATTTTCCAACTATATGGCTTGCTTTGGTTTTGGTGCATTTCACATAGCAGGCTTGTAAGGTCTAAAACCTCTCTCTTTTTTTGATAAAGATCAAGTAATCAAATCAATAATAAATTAGCCAACGGCATGATACCCTAGTGGCATTCTCCTCACTTGTTGAGTAAGTGATCTCAGGTTCAACCTTATAGAGAAGCGTTGATACCTATTTGTTGATATGGGAGGTTAGGGATATGGGTAAATTCTATCAATTATCAAACAAAAAAATAAAAATCAACAATAAATTAGATTAACTCTGGTTTTGAGAGGAAGGCACCAGCAAGTGAAGACCATTTGAAGTATTTGGACAATATGAGATGAACCATAGGTCAAAGAAAGGCCAAGAAAGAAGCCTCCCAAAATGGAAAAAAAGGAGATAACATTCCTTCAATCTCGAAGGATTATAAAGTTCTTTACCAGCATTCAGCACTATATAAATCTTTAAGCTTCTATGGTTATAGCAGTATAACATTCTAAGATGCATATTTCTTGACAACTTAATGTAGAGCGCATTTGAAAAAAAAGAGGAAATTGGTTTTCTTTGGGACATTCATTGTATTGGAATTCTTGTTAGTTTCCAAATCAGGGTATAGACATATAGTAGGTGTTTAATTAAGGGTCTGTTTGGTTGTCCAATTCGAAATTAAACAATTCAATAAATTTTACATAGTACTATAGGCACAATCCATCATCTTGAATTAACAATTTCAAGAAAACAATGGTCATCATCACGAATTAGAGTGGAAATTCAATATAGAAGCATTTCATGATTTCCTTAGAATTGATTCTACAACATCAACTATAGTGATAACTCCGACATGATTCCAATTTAAGGTGATGGATTTACGCCTTCAACCCTATGTAAAACTTCTTGAATAGTTTAATTTCGCATTGGAGCCCAAACCAAACAGGCCCTAATAGTTATTAGGTAGGTATTTAATGTTAGTAATTAATTTTTGAGTTTCTAATTTTTATTTAGTTTCTATTTTCTATTTTGGTAAGTTTATATTTTCTCATTTACTTGTTCTACAAGGACTAAGTCTTTTGTAGCTATTTTGGTTAGTTTCTATTTTCTTATTTCCTTGTTCTACTAGGACTAGGTCTTATGTTGCTATTTTGGTTAGTTTATATTTTCTTATTTCCTTGTTCTACAAGGACTAGGTCTTATTAGAACTCTATATATAGGCTTCAAAGTCATTCTTTTGGGAGAATAATAGAATATTAAGAAGTTATATCGTTGAAGCTTTCTTAGAGGATGTGATTGTCTTCTTGTCCTAAGTATGATTGCTTAGGAAACCCTAGGTGTGCTTGCCTAGGTTTGTTTCTCCTCTTCTTCTTCTTCTTCTTCTCTTCTTTATTTTCTGTTGCTGCTGTATTTTCTTTTAAAAAACCACCACTAGTCCTTATTTCCAATCCATATAACCTTTAAACCCTACCTTTTATAACTTTAGCCCACTTTAACCTTTAAGCCCTAATCCTAGCATTCAAAACCTAAAGTAGTTGCAATTAGACCGAGAAATAGCCGCTGTCCAAAATTTGCAGCAACTTATTTCTAGGGTTTTAACAGCTTCCAACCTTCAAAGGCTTACCAATCTCCACCCTAAACCTTTAACATGCCCTACTACCCTCAACCCTAATATCTTTCCCTATCTGTCCTACATCACAACTACTTTTATAACACCAAACAGAGCCAATGGTCTTTTTTTTTTCTCCTTTTGGCAGAAAGCCAACTGTAATTTCACGTTTCAAAAGAAACGTTACATTGTCCAGTGGCATGGGGGTTGTGGCAGAGGCTGTCTCAGATTAATGGAGAGCTTTGGGCTGCTCCATTTTATTCCATATAGTTGTTTGAGCTTGGTTTTGAGGGCTTTGGGATAAATAAGAAGGGAGATACACTGTGGAGATGTGCTTTGATGGCAATTTTCTGGGTTTTATGGCTCAAAAGGAATGGTAGGATCTTCGAAGATAAGGAGGAATGGGTAGATGTGTTATGGGATAGAGTTTATATCTTGGCTTCTTTTTGGGCTTCAAATTCAAGACCATTTCAGGGGATTCCTTTATTTATTATTAAGAGGGATTGGATGGTGGCTTGTGCTACTTAGGTGTTGTTTCCTTTCTTCTTCTTTTCCTTCTTTATTTTTGCTCTTTTGGTGGACTTCTTGTCTTCCTTTGTATTTTTATTTTTGCTCGTTTAATAAAATTCTTTTGTTGTTGATCAAAAAAATTTCACATTTCAAGAGATAACCTCCCTTCACTTTCTTTTTCTTTTATCATTTTGATGATTTTTAAAATGAATCAAACAAACAAAGCAAATTCAAAACACTTTATTGTCATGTGATTTTTAAACGAGCCCCTAGGAAATCAAATACTCAGTCCACTAATAAGGTCTATCAGCACTTACAATATGCTCATGTGATTGGGCCTCAGATTGCTGGGAAGAATCTTCCAACTGTTTCTCATTTGACTGCTGCTCAGATGTGGAAACATCATCTTCCTCACAGTTCCCTTCACCTTCTTGCCCCTTCTTTCCTCGCGTATGAGCAGGCTTTGACTGTCAATGACAGAATACAAAAATTCATCACTGGACTGGTTCCGCACCGTGAACAACAAAATAATAATAATAATAATAAGAAACTCACCCCATCAGATAGCCATTTTAGCTTGGTCCAAAAGGATGGGGTGGGATTTAGTGTTCAATTCCTAGTTTCCTACAGTTGATTGACAAAAATAAAAAAACTGAAAAATTGCCCAATCAAGCTTTTGACTTGATCTGCAATCAATGGAACTCATACTATCTGGCATAAAAAAATCCTTATTAAGATTCAAAACTATCTCCTGTTAGTGAATGCGCATGAGCGTGCGAGTGCTCATATACTGATGCACGGGCAGATATATATATATATATATATAAAAAGAGAGAGAAGGTGGAAGAGAAATGGATTGTTATAGTCAATTGTACATGGAACAAGAATTAAGCAGTGATATCGATTTTCAAACATTGAACAGCTGGAACAGTCTGGTTGGGTTGCCAAGTTTTAATGCCAACCCAGCTTGCATATGAAATAAAAAATGAATATGGTCTGTGTGTGTGGACAAACACATAAACATTTATTTGCGTTCTCTATTTCTTATTTCACCTTTGTGATACATTTTGCACTATGTATTATCTGAACAGGCCATACCGATCAATCTTTAAAATCATTAGGTTTGCATTCAGATATGGAAGAAGCAGTTGATGATGATCATGATGATGATTTATTATTTGGTATATACCGTGCGTCTAAGGAGTAAACGGACTTTGAGACCACTCCTCCAGTTCCCCTCGTCATTTAATTCTGCAACCTGCAAAAAAGAATGCACATTTCACATGTTCTGATAGCCATCAGGAAGGGGGGAAAAGACAAAAACAGAAAACAAAAAACAAAAACAACCATTTGAATCATGAAAAACAAGAGTTCTTACTGCTTTCTCAGCCAGCTCAACAGTGTCATATTCCACAAACGCATGCAGCTACAAATAAAATAGTCTATTAAACACTTGTGCTCAACTTATTGATGGCTTAATATCATAAACTTCCGCCAACTAAATAAATAAATAATAATGAGTTATGGAATATGAACACTTCCTGAAGTATGCTTTCAAATAATTCAAGATCCAATGTGAACTTTTAGCATGGTTTGGATTTATTCAGCAATGACAATTGAGCAAAGTAGGAGTAATAGGAGATATCCATGGTAGACAACAGCACCACCAGTGATGCTGAAATAGAAATTAGCATAGGCACATATAGACACTTCTTTAATGCCCAATATGGTTGCCTCAGGCCCTCACCCCAAGGTGACTCCACAAACTAATACATCAACCAGATAATTTGATGTAGAACAAGTTGCCCACAAGTTCATGGAAGACTTAGATTATGAAAAATCCAAGAAAGGTCCAAGAGGAGAAATTCCGCAAGCACTGACCGGTCGCCAGGCTTGACTGACCAGTCACATACGTAATACCAACTAATCACTGAAGACTACCGACTGCCGCTATCACATTACCGATGGGTTGCCCTCAATGACCGACCAGTCACTCTCTTAGTTTATTTAATTTCAGCTTATTTACTTAGTTCTGAATTTTCATAACAATTTCCTATACAACCAACATTAGTAGCCTTGGCTCTAATCCACCAGAAATTAAAACTCTCACAAGAGAAGAAAACTCAATTGAAGCTTAAATAAAACAAAAGCATTAAAAAAGGATGAACAATTGAACATAATACTGTTTTTCAGTCTCCATAAACTCTTTCCAAAACTGATTATGATGAGGGAAAAATCAAGGAAAAAAACAAGAACAATAACAACAAACAAAAATACCTCAACCTGAGGGTTATAAACCGCCCATCAGACGTGTGTGGTTCATTAGGAGTAGAAAAATAATCTAGTCACCAGACTCAAATATGTGCCAGGTGGCACTAAAGCAAATATAGACAAGAAATCTTCCCAATGGTTCACAGTTGTGTTAGTATTCCATGTATTTTAGAATGATGGATAGTTAGATAACTCTATTTTTTCTTACAAGTCCAACTTCCTGCCACTAAGTGGCATGACATCAAACAATAAAGAACCTTGAAAAATACCAGCCATTCAGATCTGTTAACAAACCGCACAGAGTGAGCCAAAAGTCCAAAATTATAACCAAACTCATGCCTTGTTGAAATCATAACCAAAATCACATCAGTTATTCAGTTCATACATTTAAAAAAGGTCACAGTCCCAAAGATATACTGTCAAAAGTAACCAGCTCCACAGATGCATACCTTGTTACTAAACAGCATTCCATCCGCTTTCGCTGATCTAGAGGCTGAAGAAGCACCAGAATTGGAGGGCTGAGGCTGACAGGTACGAATTGTCTTCACACTAACAAAGAACCAATTAATGATTAAATGTCCAAGATTATTATAAACATAATTTTTAGAAAAAATATTATATACAATTCTACTAAAAATAATCTTAATACCTCCCAACAGCAGAGAAAACCTTCATGAGGTTTTGATGGCAATGATCCTCAGGTAAATTTTCAGCAACAACAATCCGAGACTACAAATCAAGATAAGTACAAAAAAAAATAAGAAATAAAAATAAGAAAATTAGCTGTTAGGAGCCCTTAAAAATTATTCATTTTAAACAACAAAATCTAGCATAAACCTTTTGAAATGATAAAATCTAGCATAAACCTTTCAACACATTGGCAAGAAAAAAGAAATCATTGTGGCAAAAGCATACATAGTCAACCAAAAAAAAAAAAAACGCGAGTAATACGTTTTTTTTAGAACATGAGACGACTCAAAGAAGCAGTGAAACACTACAGAGAAGACACACATACAACTCAGTGCCAAAAAGTAGAATCAGAATAAACCAAGTAATGAATAAAACCTACTTGCAACTCCTCCATATCTGACTCAGTCAGGGGATGCTGGCGCTTAACTTTTTTTCCATCTTCACTAACTCCCTGCAGAATATAGAATCAAAAAAGATTGAGAAAATGGTTTAAGAAAAAAGAAAGGCATGAAGGCAAGACAGGAGGATAACATAAGAATAGCTAAAGTATATGAAAAATACTCACAAGCTTCGAAGAGTTCCGTAAAATATTAGCAAGCTGGGAATGACTATTTATGAGGGCTTTAATCTTCTTAAAAGATGCCACAACAGATATTGGAACTACATAAAAAGAAAAAAAAAGTTTTAAAAAACATGGAATTCATCTTCTAACACTTTTTTTATGATAATCAAACAACAATCCTAACAAGACTAATCAAATATATTATCAATAACTTCACAAACAAATTGAAAAGTGTCGAAGCAACACAGAGGCCTAAAAAGGTACCACTTATACAGAGTACACTTGTATTCTGAACAGGGCATCACATTCGTTGTTTGTATCTCTCTTTTTCTATCTTATTAGATTTTCTCTTTCGATATTGTTACTCCGTTGCCTGTGAACATCTTAAAGAGAATTCCTCTTCTTTCTATATCTTTACCTTGTGGCATACACACCATCTACTTTTTGCTTTATTGTTTTATCTTTCCAAAGAATAGTTCTTGCTAGAAGAACAATAAACTGTGAAGGTATTTGGATAACCCAAAGAGAAATATAATAATAATAATTTTTTCGTGTTGTACATACCATTTGAAATGAGTTCTTTTGTATTCCACAAAATTCTAAATGGCCATATTCCGTTACATATTAAACCATCCAATAAATTTTTTTTAAATTGTATCAATTACATTTTCATCATGGTTTTAGTAATGACTCCAACTCTAAAAAATTCATTTTTGTTTCATGAAGATCCAACTTAAAGAAAAAAATTTCGCCATGGGATGGAATCATTTCTATGGAACTTCCAAACATCTCTATGTTCTAATTAGATTCAAGATAATCGGATTGTCCAATGAAAAAACTACTTAGAACATCAGTGAGAAATGAGAATTGTATGCTAAAAGTAGGATGGCAATGGGTTAAGATAGATGGGTGGCCCAGCCTGCCGCCACCCCCCCCCCCCCCCTCTCTCTCTCTGGGCAGGGCGGCCCCCCTTCCTTATTATACTGGGCATTTAAAACCCAACCCAAGTTCAAGCCAGTTAAGAACACCCAGCAAACCACCCCACCCACCCCACCTCATTTATACTTCATTATTTTGATTTAGAAAGTTACCCTTGCTTTTCAATGTAAAAATCCTTCACTCTTCAATTCATACAAGGCATGTTAAAAGATTAGGTATCATAAACGAAACAAAGATAGGGAGTTTGGGAGCCTCACCGTCATCTTGCCATCGCTTAGGGCAATTGTATGCCATTGGAGAAGAATGACACACTGAATGTGATGTTTCTTGGACAAAAGCTCAAGTACCTTTTTCTCCGTTTGACTATTTTCTCCTCTGGCTTTCTTTGAGAGTCAAGTCAAAGTTAAGAACCTTTTTTTCTTTTTTTTGAAATAAAAGGGATCAAGGTCATTTCATCTACTTTGTTCTTTTTACTAAGTTCTATTACTTCTCAACCTCATTAGTATATTGAGTGCTTACATTTCTCTGTTTTTTGCTCAAATTTCTTATTTGTTTCAATATTAACATCTTTTGACTTTCAGCACGGTTGCTTCCCTACTCCTTATTCATCACCATTTTTTTTTATAGATCTTTGTCCTGTTTGATATAAGACGACTGGGGCCCACTACGCCCTGTTAGATTTGATTGCCCTGCCCCAATGAGGCCCAACTGAGGATTGGGATGTGTTTGGGGAAGGATTTTCTTTCACAGGACGGGAAGGATTTTCTTTCACAGGACAGGTTGGGATAAGAGCATCCAATCCCAAATGCACTCCATTAGCATCCCTGGCTAGAAGGTAGCTGGAATGACTTAAAGTACCTACTAAAAAAAAATCATTCTACTATAAAGAGATAACAAAGCATAAAGAATAAAATTGTTACCATATCCTTCAGGGTCTTTGTTGATGAATCTCATCAGATGATCAGTAGTAGCCAGGTTTACATCACTGAAGTAATACTCCACCTGCAAATATTTTTATTTTTAGAATGAAATAAAAGCAAAATTCAATCCAAAAGAAAGCAGTGTCTTTAGATGGAAGAAGAAGTCAGAATAATATATAATTTAAGAAAATCATGGCCAGATTTAACAAAATAAAAACATAAAAGCTAAAACAGTTCTGATAGAATCAAGACATTTCACACTCCAGAATTTGGGATTGAATATGCAAAGTTTCAGCGGTAACTTGGGAATCTCATAATGCAGATATGAAATTTTAACTATTTCTTGCAGAAGCTGTGACACACACACACACACACACACACACACTATATATATATATAACTCTACCATTGAGGCTCAATTTGAAGTCTGTCTCTGTTTTTCCCAACCCG
Source organism: Liquidambar formosana (assembly GCA_039720395.1). NCBI lineage: Eukaryota > Viridiplantae > Streptophyta > Magnoliopsida > Saxifragales > Altingiaceae > Liquidambar > Liquidambar formosana. Next base: position 48,120,691 of record CM077822.1, on the reverse strand, counting down.
TTCTTCCAAGAGAAATGGCAATCCAAATCTCTAGCACAACCCAAAACTACATTTGCTGAGTTACCCACCACAGTGAACTGCACAAGCCTCTCTCCCTTAAGTCAAGAGGGCCTGCCTTTACTGCGTAACAGCAGGTTTAGAAAAACGAACCACAATAGAACCAAAAAAGTCTTTGTAAATGGTGCTAATCAAAGAAACCTTACATTTCCAAGAGGCATCATCCATCCAGATTAAGCTTTGAAATGCTCCCTACCAGAATGAACCCAAAGATGATTCTAGGATACATAATCTGCCAATGTCTAATGATATTTGAGAGTAAGTTACGCCTGAATTTCTAGATAAGTAAAGCCCATATTGAGAATGATACTATCCCAATGACATCAAGATCAGGCATTAGATTCCAAAATCTTCCCATTCCTCTAATCCTAAAAACACCCAAAATGCAGGCCAGGAAATTGCAGTCTTACAAAATTCTTCTCCACCTCCAACCAGGGAACTTACAATGCAACAAAATGAAAATGTCTGAAGGGGTAATCCAGCAATGCCAGACATAGGAAAAAGGACAGTCCACAGAGAGAAAGCAATGAGATCTATCCTAATCTATGAATGTTAATGACACTCTTCATGACATTTGAGCTATCACCTTCCACCAAACACCATAATAGACATGCACACACAATTCATGTGCAATGTGGAGAATACAATTTACTGAGAGCAATATAAGATATGGTGGTGACAGTGACTGTCATGGTGATGGCGGATGGTTGCATGACAGTTGTGGCAGCAATGAAGGTGGATAGGTAGAGGTGGTGGTAGTGATGTGGTGCAGCTGACTCAGGTAGTGACAGACACAACAACAGGGGTAGTGATGCAAGACAGCATGCCCCCCACCCCACACGCCCGGGGGTAGGGGGGTGGCGGGGAGAATGGCTTTGCTGGTGGGATTGATTAGGTTATACTTAAAACTATTATTAAATGCTTAGTAAAATAATAATAATAATCAATTGAAGCTTTACAAATAAAGTTGGCTAAAAATAACCTTTATGCCTATCAATTGTTAAATAGGAAATAAATGTAAAAAAAGTAATATTCTATATAAAAAAAGTGAGTTAGCTTCACTTTTTAGCTTCAAGACCTCCTTGCTTCACAAAATTTAACATATAATTACATATATAATAATGAAATGGAGGCTTCAACCTTTTCTAAGTGCCATTTGGCACAATAACAACATTTCTTGATTTTAATCTTTTTTATAATTCCATATATGTAATGGCTCTCACTCATACTCTACTTGTGTCCATATTTTGTAAAATTCTTATTTCTATATCACATAATCACCCTGCCCAGTGGTTCATTTCTATTTTTAATTCTACTCGTAATTTATCTTTTTAATTATATTAATAGACTTGCAAAGGTTACCCTAAAGGGTATTAATTGTTAGTAGAGCCCAGAAAAAAAAAGGGGGGGGGGGAATAAATAAATTTTCTTTGCATATATAAGTAAAAAAAAAATAGAGATGTGTTCCTTAAAAAATCATAATTTCTCTATTAAATTCTCACATTAAACTCCTCAATTAAAAAACTACCATATAATAAATTCAAGAAAAACCTGAAAAGGGGAAAAACCAAAGGAGAATCCAAATCCTCATCAAAACAACCCATTCTCACAAGACAAACATATATACTTTTCCTTAACCTGAAACAAAATACATTAAGAAAGAGAAGGGAGAAAAGATTTACTTGAAAAGGAAGTATAATAAAGAAAGGAGGTGAGACTTGAGAGGGCAAAACAACAATAATAATAATAATAATAACAAATGAGAACGGAAAATCCAGCCTGGAAAAGACCTAAAGGGTTGTTTTGCAAGAGCAACTACCAGTGAGTTAGTTAAGCCCTTTCCTCAAGCCCAATAGAAAGTTAAAAACTACAAGTCCTCTTGAGATATCCACTAGTTCACTCAAAGATTTGAGGAAATCCAAGGAGCTCTTGATTTCTTATTCATTCACAAATAACATTAGCTCTATCACTATAAAGTATATTTCGCAATTTCCTTCAAATGAAAAAATAACTATCATCACCAACACAAAGTTAATTGACCTCCTTTAAAGCAAACAAAAGAGTTGTAATACCCTCATTGGCTTCCCCGTTTCCAAATAAATTAAAATTGACATCATCACCAGCATGGATTTAACTGACCTCCTTCAAAGTGATCCAAAAAAAAAGGAGCTCTAATCCCCTTATTGGCTTCCCCATTTTCAAATAACTTAAAATTGATATATCAAAAACCAACCTTCATGATATGTAAGGAGACTCTGATACCAAACTGTCCCAAACTCACTTACATTGTAAATGATTTTCATCGGATTAAAATGTCTTCAAGATGTTCTTACATAGAAAGTAAATCCAACAACATTCTCTACCCATCAATGACCTTTGAATTTCTAAGGGAGACTAATAGCATAGGTTGTTTCATTGGATCTTACTTCAAATTCAATTGTGATTTTTTTCTTCATGATGGTAGCATCTAAATTTAGTAATTAGCAATTTAGTAATTAGCATAGAATAATATGAAAAATGAGACTACCTTAGTATACTACATTCAAAAATTTATCTACCGACTTCAGACAAATATTCTGGTTACTTATAAGTTTCCTTTTCAAAAACAGCTTGTAACGGAAAATTTAGAATAATAGAAACAATTCCACTTTATATTTTCATGGTGCAAACATATCCTCATGGAGACAAGAGGGAGAAAAAAAAAAAATTATACTCTATAAACTTTTAAAACATGATTTCTATGAGCAAGGCATGTCGCCAGTCTACACGGGAAACATAATGCATAGCCCCATTAGAACAAGAGATAAGCTTTGTGGGCACCCCTTAAAATATCCTTTTAGTATTATTAATGGCAATTTAAGTTGACTTCTCTCATAATGCCATTTAATTATTGAATATTTTTTAAGATAATATATACAATAAACTTGACTGCAGGTTTGTTATATACATCTGAGCATGACATTCTAAGTTTCCATTTGTTTTTGCAATATTTTAAACCCTAATGGTGCATTGGAAATTCTGCTAAGTGCTAATACTTCTATAAGTTATATAATGAATGCGATAAGTTTCAAGTGTTTTTTTTTTCATCCATAAAGTTGCTGATATAAGCATATCTATCTTCAATATACATATTTATATTAATATTACGATCTTGAGATATGTCAATGGACTTAATGCTAACCAATTTAATAAAAGGCATTTGCTGGGGTGTGCCCTAGGACAGAAGCACTATGAAAACACACCAAGACATCATAATTTAGGCAAAACTCTCATAGGCCACACGCCCAATGAGCTGGGCTTAGCCTAAGGTGGGTTAGGTGCACCTTTCACACCCCAGGCTAATGCCATTTTGAGAACCACATTCAAGTTTAAGCCTAACTGTTGTTGGAAATCAAAAGACCCCTATTTATTTACTGTATAAATAATAATGAGAGCGAGAAGAGAGGTGAACTGCCCAGCCGAAGAGATAGCAAGGGAAGACTGACAGAAACGATCATTTTTTGACACTCCAGTGACTATCTGCCAGCTCTGTCGAGGCAGCTCCGATCACCTCAGTATTTTTTTCTTTCTTTCTTTTTTTGGTTTGGTTTGCCTTTTATCAAGGGTTTTGTTTCCTTTTAGATCCTTCCATATTTTGTAGTGTTATAATATAATTAACTCCAGTGACTATCTACCATCTCTGGCGAGGCAGCTCCGATCACCTCAGTATTTTTTTTTTCTTTCTTTCTTTTTTTGGTTTGGTTTGCCTTTTATCAAGGGTTTTGTTTCCTTTTAGATCCTTCCATATTTTGTAGTGTTATAATATAATTAATTGGGTGTATTCTTTTTATTTATTCAATTATGTTTGTAGGCCTAGATTGCTTGTAAAATGTTTGAAAAATAGTTTACACCTTTTTTTAAAAATGAAGTTTAGACTTTTTTTTCTCCTCAATAGTATATACTTTTTCCCCTTGGACTCTTGCAGGGGAAAAACATAAAAACCACGCACTCATCTGACCCAATTACATCCTGAGTTCGTATCATCTTCCCATTGCCTCGAGTGAGTCTGCCGACTATGATAGACATAATCAAACTCAAATGAAAGAGAACGAGGGGGACAATGTTACAGTTATTGTGTGATACTGTGATCCTCAGTATCCCACAACTTCGACTTATTCCACCGGGAGGGGTTCGAACCCACAACTTCTAGTGTGACAGATCAGGACTCTAACCAACTTAGCAATTTCTCGCCTAGTGCAGCCCTTCACCCATTAAGAAGTGCTTTTTTTGATGAAGCAAGGAAGCACAGTAGCGCAAATCTCCATAGCCCCTCTATACTCTATGGGTTATTACTTATTAGTACCAAACAAAATTTGAAAGGCTTACACCTCACCCCTTGGGACTTATGCTCTAACTCACAGGAGGGAAAATGACCCGCCTAACGACTGCACTTTAAAAAAAACTGATGGTAACGATCATATCTAATCATCTAGAACGATGGGATATCTCTTATCGAGTCTTTGACTTTCAGTAATCTAATATGGCAAATGCCAATTACTAAGTATGAGAATGATACTTCACAACTACAAAATCCAAGGACTAAGACAACCACCATCTGGCCACCTAACAGATAGAGGATATCAGGATATCATCTTCAAGCTACCTTCCAAAATCCCCATCCCTTATCGCGTCACTAACAGTTTTGCCTTTACTCTCGACACAAAACACAATCCTGACACGTGCTGTCTAGTCATCCATTGGGAGATTCAACAAATTGAGAGAACAAAGTTTATTACCAAAATATGCTTCAAATCATCACTTCAAAAGAAAATAAAAGATACCCTATCTTCTCTTCATGGGCTATAACTATCATATTGATTATTAGAGTAGCCAAAAGGATACTTATAATAATTTTCAACAAGCCAAAACGACACGTGTAAGTTGTCACCCTGATACCAGGGGAAAATCTGTGATTGCTTGCATAAGGATATTCTGCACACTCAATTACTACCGGAGCAGTGTTTTTTTATGCCAAAAATACATACAAATTTTATTTCCATAAAGAGAGCGCCAAAATTATCACTGACCCAGATTTACTTCAAATCTCCAAACTGAGAACCAAAATATGATAATGGTGGTTTACATAAAGTGCCAATCATTCTCGGTTGGTTCCAACTGTATATATGTGACAGATATTACAAGGCTATGTAAAGAAGTTGAAGAGCATACATAGATACATGTGCGTCAGTGTGTGCCCAGATAGAGAGAACCAAAGTGAACAGAAATGTTAATGCAACGACCTAAGGGCCATCGCATCAAATGCCAAAAACCCTCTAATCAATGAAGCAATGAGTTATTATCACAAAAAGAAATTCGAAGCCAGATATTGAAATAACGGAGCTTGCTTGCCTGATTCAAAATCTTCTGAGTAGCTTCCTCGGATAACCCATTTCTCGACGTGGAGACATGATCTGTCGAGTCCACCGAAGCTTGCTGAGGCTGCATAACCACTTCTTGCTCTCCAAACCCACCGCCACCGTAATACTGATGGTGCTGCTGAGGATGAGGATGGTACTGAACATGATGATGATGAGGATGAGGATGATGCTGATGGTGATGATGGTTCTGAATGGGGACATGATGAAAGGGCGGAGTGGGAAAGACATGGACCACACCAGGAGGAGGAGGTGGTGGTGGACCTTGAGGCATGACGAGGCGAGGCTGCGGCTGAGGCTGAGGCTGCTGTAGATCGGGGCGAGGAGTGGAGGTGGAGCGAGTGGGGACGAACTCAGGTGCCTTCGCGTTGAGTCGGCTGAAGGAGACGTTACGGGAGAGAGATGGATCTGAGGAAGGAGATGAAAGGGAGTCAAAGGTGCGATCGGTGGGTGAGGAATCAAGGGATTCAGAGGACGGTTCATGGGCCATTATTAGGTATTTGTTTCTTGAGGTTAGGGCTTTCAGAGATCTAGGGTTTTGGGGGGGGGGGGGGGGGGGGGGGGTGAATATGATATGTCTAACTTGTTTCTTCAGAGAGAGCGACAAGGAGAGAGTGGCCCGTAAAGGGCGAAGACAATGGAGAGGATTTCTCGGTTTCAGGAGTCTTTGCTGAGGTATTTATAGATGATGATTGGTATTTTGATGGATGGAAAATGTGGGGCCCACAACCCCACCCCCCCTGTTAAGATGCTCTTCATCTCCATAGTCCATTATACATTACATCTTTCTTTGCCTAAAGTTTTTTTCTTTTTTCTTTTTAAAAATTTTTTTTTTTTTACCTTATTAGGGGTATCTAGGTCTTAGACTCGCTAAGATTTCGGTTAAGACTATTCCTCTAATGGTCCGTGTGAAATGTCCTATACTAACACAAGCGGCGATCTCTGTGAGAAGTTGAAACGATGATCTCTGAAGAACACACCTAAATCCTGACTGCTCAACCAACCCCGCAAGAGTTCCCTAAAGATTTTTAAAGTACTAATTGTAGAAAATCCCTAACTTCTAGATTTTTTTAATTTTTTTTTATTTTTTTATTTTATATCAAGAAGTTTTGAGTAGTTTAGGCATCCAACCAATTTCTCTGAACACTTATACTTTTTCCGTTCCACATGCACAGAGTAATTACAACATATAAGTCCATATCGTGACCCTGAACGGGGAGTTATGTCACTTAATACTATAAACTTAAAATGATATCCATTAAGTCTACTATTTATGGACTATCGTGGAATCGTCAAAGTTGTTAATAATATTTGTAAAATGAAAATTTTTCCCTCATTACTCTCTAAATAATGAGAAAGGCTTCTCATTTTTAAAGACCATGCTAGCTAGTTAAGTCGGTTAGCTTGGTTGTTCACTCGAGTCTTTTTCCTTATTTTTAAAAGAACTCTTATTTTCTTGTATTTATCCAATTTTGAAATTACAGTTAGCCATAACTCAAGCAATTGAGGGCTAAATGCATGTTTAAATAAGAGTAGATCTTGGTGATTGTTATGAATATGGCATTGAAATATATCCATTACCCAAGCCCAAATCGACATAGCAAAGTCACATTCCAAATGAGTGAGCACTTGTTTCAACATGAGAAGGAACTCAACAGAGACTACAACAAAAACCCTAACCACGCCTTGGGCTGCCTGCTTATCATCCGTGGGCAAAGCCCCATGCAAAAGATTCCATAGAATTAATGATCTTCTTAGAGGAATGAAGGGAACCTGAATCATTTGTACCCCATTGGAGGTTATTGTTTCATGAGTGATTCTAGCTTTGATTTACGTTCCATCAGTTCTGCTAAGCATCGACAAGCACCAAGTAAAAACATATGAGGATTGGTTGAATTTCAATTGAGATTTGAAGTTGTAAGCTTCAAAGGACAAATTTGCCATTTAACTTTTCCTACTTAAGGTTATTATTACATGTGTGATTTTGTTTATTATTATTTTTTTTTTTTTTTTGCTCTGTCACTTCCATTAGTTGTTTTTTAGAGAATGAGGAACATGTCCGTGAGCTTTCAGTTGCAATTTGGTCGAGTTTTGGGGAAAAATATGAACTTTTGTGATTTAAGGGGCATTTTCAATCTTTCTCGTAAAATTCTTGTTTGACCTCATATTCTTGCCCAATTTGTTATATTTTGGGAACCTATTTATAGGCTCAATTTGAATAGTGAATAATTTCGAGATGAATTTGACTCATTATGGTCCTTCTTGGCTAAATAGCCATTTTCTTGGTTTATGGAGAATTAATCTTTAATTCATATTTCAAAATCGATGAATCCAATTATGTTCGTTTGATATCGATTAGATATTAAAACATGCTTTTTTTTCTTTCTTTCCTTTTTTAAGAGGAGTCGAATTTTGATTTGACAATACGATAGGCTCGGGTGAAAGGATAAAATCATTGTTTTTATCAAAAGTGCCATTTTTAAACTCTCAACTCTTAGCCACTTTGTTAAACTCAACCACTCAGCCATGGCTAGAGATTTTTAATCCAAGATGCTTGTAGAAACATGCATAGCTCTTTGAATGCTGAATGTTTTTGTTTTCAAATCATCTAATTTGGACTCAAATTGACCAAGTAGAGTTGTTTTATAAAAATGGAATTTGAGCAAACATAAAGCAAAAAGAAAACAACGGGAGCATAAGCCTTGAATGAGCTCAAGGCAAGATTTTTGCAGATTGTTGATCACAAATTACCTATGAAGTCTCACCTCAGTGAGTAGTAGTTTTGAGATCGCTAATGTGGGAATCTCTAAATACATTCATGAAACAAGATACGTGAAAATAACGTTATCGTGCAAATCAGACTAAAATGAAGTGAATTATCCAATATTCTGTATGCATGTGAATCCAAATTTGAATTCAAGGATTTAGTTCACAACTGAATTCACTACATCTCATTTGGACAGAAACTTGCTAATACCGTAAGTTCAAATTACCTTAAAAAAGACATTATTTTGGGGAAATTAGCAATAACCCCTATTAGGGGACTGCTTTTAACAAAAAACCCACCATAAGATTTTTTAACTTTAAAACCCCTTTTTTAAAAGATTCTTTAAGTTAAAGGAAATGTTTATTTGAAAATACCTGTTTTAACCTTTTTAACTCCAAACCAGATGCATTTATGTAGAAGAAGAAGGGAGGGGCGGAGGGAAAGAGAGCGAGAGAGAGAGAGAGAGAGAGAGAGAGAGAGAAGGGAGGATTGGTAGTGGTTGATGAAGCGTCGGCGATGCTCTCACGGCTGTGAAGATCTAGAAGATGTAGAAGAACAAGAACAAGAATAAGAAGGAGAAGAAAAATCAAATCTGGAAAAAATAACTAGATCTGAAACTTCTTCTTTGGTGGCTGTTCATCACTAGACCTTCTCCAACGATAGCTCTTTCTCTGTTTCTTCTTCGTCTTCTTCTTCTTCTTCTTCTTCTTCTTCTTCTTCTTCTTCTTCTTTGTCTTCTTTCTCGTCTTCTTCTCTTTTTTCTTTTTCTTTTTTTTTGGCAACTCCAAATCTGTTTATTTTTGCGGGCTGTTGGTTTGGTGCTTTGGTGGTTTTTTTTTTTTTTTTTTTCAAATTTTCTTTTCTTTTTTCACTTTTCCAACTAGATCTATTTCCATGGGAAAAAATCAACCATGGTTTTATTCTCCCTTTCTTTTTCGTCACACAACAGTAAATTGATACTATTGTATGTATAAAATTTGCTGAAATATACAATAGTAAATTGATACTATTGTTTGTATAAAATTTTTCAAAACACACAACAGTAAACTGGTACTATTGTCTATATAAGTTTTTCAAAGCACACAATAGTAAACTGGTACTGTTGTCTGCATAAAATTTCTTGTGTGTATTTGTTTGGAACTCCAAATAGTAAACTTGTAGAAGAAACCCCAACACAGTAAATTTGTAGAAGAAATCCCAACACAGTAAATCAAATTTTTAAGAATAAACCCTAAATAGTGTCATATTACTATTCATCATATAAAATATGAAATCTATCATCATACTCCACAATTGTAGAAAAAAAAAAACAAGAAAAATCATATCTAAAAAAAAAAAAATCAAATTTAAAACTTATTTTCGGCGTCAATAGTATAATGGCACGGTATGTAAATTTGATGAAAATGAAAAATGAGGGTATTTTTGTCCGTATCATGGTAAAAGGGGTTTTCAGCAATCAGTTTATTTTATAGGGCCTATTGTTAAACTACTCTTATACTCGGGGGTTTTGGCCAAAAATCCCCATTATTTTGTTATTACCAAAAAGAGGACATCCTCTTTGTCTTTATAAAAAATAAAAAAATAAAAAATCTCTTTTATGAGGGGCACTATTCACAATTAAGAAATATATAAATATGAAACTTTTATAAAACATTTAAAGGAAATAAAATAAATATAAATAAATAATTAAATAAAAATCTCTTTCCCCTGAAGTCCATGCAATACACCAACCAACCAATTTAGTATATTAGTATATTAGGCTTGCTCTTGGTGTGGCACATTTCTCGGAACAAGTGGTACCTCATCCTTTAGTTCAGGCTGCGGAGCAGCTACTGCCCTACCTCACATTCTAGAATAATTCAAGGTTATATTCAAACCATAACACTTTCGACAACTCGATCCTAAGAGGTTCGATCATCAAGAAAACTCTAATGCAATATTAATTGGATGCATTCATGCCCCCTCCCCATACGCCTAGCATGATACAATGCATATTCATGCATACACACGCATAATACGACATAATAGCACCATGCAGATGTTTTTTTTAATTTTTTTATTGGTAAAAAGGAACTAATATAACATTAATTAGAAAGGTTCACTACATCTCTAGGTAAGAAACACCCCTAAAATCAGCATCAAGTTGCTCATAGATCCATATAGGAGGATCATAAAAAATAGAAAAGCTAGAGTAAAAAAAGTGGCCCCTACGAGCTATAATTCTAGCACACTTGTTGGCTTCAGAAAAATAATGCTAAAGATGAATCTCCTGGAAGCGATCCATTAGCCACCTGCAATCATAGATAATAGAGCTCAAGGGATATGTCTCAAACACCACACTTTGCATGAGTGAAACAACCACATTAGCATCCATATCAACACATTAATGGCTTGTGTTGCATTTCAAAGCAAGCTCTAAACCACCCCAAAGCCCCCACAACTCAGCTTCGATGCAAGATGCTACCCCAAGTTTGCGGGTGTAGCCTTTAGTTCACTGACCTAAATGATTTCTAATAATACCCCCGGCACAAGCTTTCTTGGGTTCCTAGTGATGAGCCGTCCATGTTGAGCTTATGAAATGGGTTCAACAGAGGGGTCCATTTAACCATAACTTGTTTGGTAATGCTTGTGGACTTGAATTAACTAGAAATATGAAAGTATTCAATGGCTTTAATAAGCATAGCTTCATAATTATCGACAATAACATATGTTGCTCAAACATAAATTTATTCCTATTGTGCCACAAGGCCCAACAGCTAAAGGAAATATGATAAAGAAGAGAACAAGCTTATTTACATCCCTATTTTTCTACCTACATATATTATGAAGTAACCATGCACCCATGCGGACTAACTAGCTATCTCTAATACCAATACAACTGTCACGACTTGGAAATAAGCCATAACGTGTTCTTAGTAAAATATGCTTTATATAAAAATTGAGGATGGTTTATAAATAAATTTTCAATTTAAAATTAGTATTTTTGAGGAAATTCGGCATAATCTTGTTTAAAAATAGGACATACCAAGTTATTGACTTTTTAAACTTGTACAATTTAAAAACAAAATAAAACCATTAACATATATAAACATTAAATTAAGATGGCATAAGTATTCCACAGAGTTCTATCATCAATACTCAAAATATGAAACATATCCATATGGTTTAAATATAATACAATCCACAATATAATAAATGAAAGTCCACATCACAACATATGCATGCAATGCTTGTTATACCCCATGCTACCCCTAATTTGATGCCTCTTTAAATAAGTCATTGTTACCATGCTCAAAATTTGTGAAATTGTTTAAAAATGGGGTGATTAAAATTTAGTAGGTACATTACATTTTTCAATGATGTATATCAATTTGTCACATTAAAATAACAATGTAACTGAATTAAAACATAAAAATTTTAAATTAAGAGAAAGTATTTATCACCCATTTCATCAACTACTATCTCTGGCAACCATATCATCATGAAATCAATTAATAATCCTCCCTAGGTTATGTGGGGCCCTCACGCTCGGAATAAGAGAAAACATGGTAAGACATCCCTACTTAGGATTGTAGTAACCTCAATTTCGAGTCTAGTAGCCTAGGACTAAGGATAGGAAAACACGGCACACCATACCTTTTCCTTTTGGGATCATAGTAATCCTGACTCCGTTAGCCCTTATCATCAAATATTTTAACATCAATCTCTCATAACCATTTTATAATTAATGGAAGAAAAATGGGTCAAGTTCCAAAACACTTGTATAAATTAAAGTGACCCCTATTATTTCAACTATAAATAATTTAACCCAATAGGTTCCAAAATTAACCCATTGTACCCAAAAGCATACAAGGGTTTAAATACAACATGTATACAGCAAAATAGGGTATAAATATCAAATCATAGGTTTTTCCAACAATTTAATTTACAAAATTAAACTACACACCCATGTAAAACATGACATATATCATGTAAATGTGTAAACCCCATGAGAATATTTCAACACATGCATACAATGATTTACAACCACGAAAAATATACTTCTCAAATGATAACTAGAAACACAAACGCAAAGGTGCACACACATAAATTAGGGTGGAAATCGCAAGATTGAAGCTCCACGAGGTTGAATTCGAGCTCCCAAGGTTGCATGCTTTGCCGTTGTCATCTTCTTTCTCTCCAGGCTTCTCTCTCTCTTCTTTTCTCTTTCTGGTTGAGAAAATAGTGATGGGTGTGAGAAAAATTGTGGGTTAAGGGTATTTATAAAAGGAAGGGCAAAATGGTCAATTTATCCCATAAAAATCTGGCCCACGGTTGAAATTCGTGTGTTTTATGTTGTATTTTAAGTATAAAATAAGTATTTCAAAAATCCAAAGTTTTTCTTGAAAGAGTTTTAGTGGGCTTATATAGTATCCCACTTATTATATATGGTATCATCTGAAAGGATGTAAGGAGTCTCCACGTGCACATGAGACGGAGCCCAATTGAATGATTTGTGAGATTGGGGTCCGAAAATTGACTTAGTTGGGCGCGTCGCGAGCGTACGACATGCATGCAGGGGGGTGCAAATCCCGAATATTTAGCTTCGCGTGTGCGGACAAGTTGACCCGTATTTTGCTATTTTGATTTTTGGTTACTAAGTTATCCACGACCCAGTTCAGCAACCCATTTTAAACCAATAAATTTTATGACCATTTTCTGACCGTTGGGAATTTATAACTAGATTTATTTTATGATTTTATGATTGTTGGTATTCATTATTTTATGATCGTTGAGATTTATACTAGAATTTATTTTGTGTTTTATATCAGGATTTAATGTATTTTATTGAGTGACCGTTTTTGACTGTTGTGTTTTTTTTTTCTAAAGCTTAATATACCAGTTTTGATTCAGCAGAAAAACACACAACACAAAAGTCTTTTTATTCCATTTTGTAATTTCGTTTTTCATAGAAAGGAGCATTCTAAGTTCTTCATTTTTTCTCTTACACTTGCGAGTGCATGCTTGTTGGAGTTTGGTTGTTGAATCCTAGAGGGTAGAGCGCTTGTGACCTACTACACCGAGTTGAATACTCAGAGGAGCGAAACTACTCTTAAGGACAGTGCCTTGTACACGCCTCAACCGACACTGTTTGTATTTTTGCAATTCTTGTACTAGTTTTATTTTATTCAGTAGCATCTACTCTATTATTTTCCAACAATCTTAAAGTAATTCTTCATGGATGTTGCTGCTATGACTGAGGATAGAGATGTATCATCTCAAATTCATGATTTCCATGTCTTAGTGAGTGACCTAAAAATGAAAAAAAAGAAAAAAGAACTAGTATTGTTATTTCTAACATGATAGTCTTATAGACCATTTCTATAGAATTCATTTTAGATTGGCTATAATTAAATTTGTTTATACTATTATTCATATAATTTGTACATATGAAGGCATAGTTCTCTTTTTATACGCTATACTTGTGATTTGTTATTCTCTTTGAACATCCCACAGATAATATCAAGATGAATATTTTAGATGATACTGATTTGTTATATTATTGCCCAAGTGAAAGCATATCTAGAATAATTTATGCAACTTCGATTTTACTAATATGTATTTTATTTAGTTACATGAATCAAAGTTTAAAGTTTCATGTTTGAACATTTGGTGTGAGTATTTTTATATTATTTGTTACCTTTGAAGTTTGGAGATTTAAGATTGAAGGTGGTACATGAGTCTTCTGGCTCTATCTTGTCTTATACGTATATGTTTTAAACTTTCTAGCAGTATCTTGTATTCATATATGATTGATTGGATTTTTGGTATTTTTACAGAAAATAAAAATTTTACTTGAAGAATTTGTTGATATTTCATTTATATCGTTATTATATTTATCTGTGTTGCCACTAGAGGTACTCCTTATTGGCTAATGAAGTTCTAATTAACCGATTGGATGTGATGAATAGATTTTCCACTTAGTGTATAGTCGTTGGATTTTGGAGTTGATTATGGCTGGTGACTAATTTTTTTTTAGTCTTCATTATATTGCTTTAAATGCTTGGTTCTTTATTGCTGGTAATGGCTGGAGTTAATCTCTTTTAATTTAGTGCGTTACTAGCAATTTTTCATTGCGCTATGTATGTACATACTTTGATACCAAATGATCACTTGTTCTTTCACCCATGTATGTGTTATGTTTGAAGGTTTGTGATATATATATTTGGTCATCAGCATTTTAGTAATATTGGAAGATATTGGTTTTAGTCAATAGACGGTCTTTTGTTATTATGTTAATTTATTTTTTGAGTCGTTAATGGACAATGACTGTCGCTCTTAGCCGTTGATACTAGTGATGAATAATGGCTATGAATGCAATGTTTTACCATTTATTTACCTGGTGGTAATGTTGCATATAATATATGTGGTTACTTTTTTTTATGACCTTTTGTGAGCGCCGTGTCATGAACCACGCCCGGGCTCGAGGGTACTATGCCACTAACCACGAATGATTAGGGTAAAAAAGGAGTCGCCACCCGATTTGGCTTCGGGAACCAATTGACCCTTTAGAAGGGTCCAACTTACCATAACCAGAGATTGTTCGGGTTCGGAGCTAGGGTACGCGGATGGGAAAGTGTTAGGCACCCATCTACGCCTGGCCGAGGCCGGCCCCCACATGTACTTATTGGATTTAATTAAAAAGGACTTAATTAGGCTTAACTATATTCAATTAATTCAATCGATGGCACACAATTGCAAATAGGTATGAAATCAAGGTAAAACGAGAGAAATAAATATATACACAGAAAACAAAAGCATATAACAGAGTCGAATCATACTTACACAGCCTGCAAAACAAGGATTAGTCTGCAAAACGTGGGTCATGCACGTACGTGCATATGAGATGCACGTACATGCATCTTATACGTACGTACGTACGTGCCTACAAAAATCTCATCCTGTACTTACCATGTTGTGCCCGAACGGATCTATAACTCGAATATATGCAATAAAATGGCTACAATGCGATTTAGGGATAATAGGATGGCCTAAACCTAGATGATGGAATGATAGCAAATGCTAATGAAGATGCAATAAACAATATTCATACATGTAGTCCTAAATCACGTGAATCGAATACCAAGAATTAATGAAGAGATATGATTGCGGAATTCTACCTATCCTATATACCCGAACAATATATAGAATATGGAATATCATATGTAAGGGATGAATAAATGCTAAAACGAATCTGAATGCTAACCATTAAATGAAAGGGATGTGGAGGATGTTATGCATATTTCATACATTTAATAATCACGTTAAATCACAAGGAAATGGAATAAAGGATTGAAAATCGTTACCCTCAGGTACGGGCAACAGCAATTTCTCCACGAGCTTGCCTTCCGGACCTCTCGTAATCACAACTATGAGTTTTCAGATCTTTCGGGGTGGAGGCTGGGTGCCAAAGTTGGATCCTTTGGGGGGTGTGGGCTTAAGAAAAATCCGTCCCTTCTCTTGAATGAAGGCAGGGTATTTATAGATGGTGATTAGGGTTTATTTCAGAGTCCATTAGGGTTTCCCAGCTGCCATCAAGCAGCTATAAGCACAGGGGCTTCATAAGGTAAGAAACGATTTGGGGGGAAATGTTGGAAATTTGAAATTCGAAGGGCATGATCGTACGTGCATGGAAGATGCACGTACGTGCATGAACCATACTCATACGATCATGGGTATCAAAAAGCTGTGTTGGAAAATAAAGGGCATGATCATACGTGCATGGAAGATGCACGTACGTGCATGAACCATGCTCATATGATCATGGGGTATCAAAAGGTATCAAAAAGTTGTGTTGTGCCTGCACGGGTTCTTCGGGCTCGCTTGTGGTAGTTTATCTGCTGTTGCCCTTCATCATTGGGCTTTAAGGTGGTCCAAAATGTCAGGTGGTACAAAATTGGGTGTCAACAGTTGCCCCTTCTTTCGGTTTCATTCACAAAGTGATTGGAATCGGAAGACCAGAAGACAAACCATTTTGAACCGACTGACTTTCCTGAACCAAAAGTGCACATGTAATAAATGCAAATGCATGCATGAGGGTCGGATTAGGCTTTGCCTAACTTCCTACGTACTCTATGGAGATCAGACCTATCGTAGTTCATGCAAGACAATGGGGCACTCAGTAAGTAATTTCTCGAAACTACTAACTGCGAAGAGTAACATAGCAATGAAGATGCCAAAGATATCTTTATTCCTTTCCCGGGGAATAAAAGCATGATCCCTTTCCCTGTGGATCATAAACGAACATAGAAATTTTATCCCTGTCCCTGTGGATAAAAGCACGATCCCTGTCCCTGTGGATCATAAACAAGCATAGAAATTTTATCCATGTCCCTGTGGATAAAAGCATGATCCCTTTCCCTGTGAATCATAAATAAGCATAGAAATTTTATCCCTGTCCCTGTGGATAAAAACACGATCCCTGTCCCTGTGGATCATAAACAAGCATAGAAATTTTATCCATGTCCCTGTGGATAAAAGCACGATCCCTTTCCCTGTGGATCATAAACAAACATAGAAATTTTATCCATGTCCCTGTGGATAAAAGCACGATCCCTTTCCCTGTGGATCATAAACAAACATTGAAATTTTATCCATGTCCCTGTGGATAAAAGCACGATCCCTTTCCCTGTGGATCATAAACAAATATAGAAATTTTATCCCTGTCCTTGTGGATAAATGCACGATCCCTGTCCCTGTGGATCATAAATAAGTATAGAAATTTTATCCCTGTCCCTGTGGATAAAAAAGAAATGCAATTCCTTTCCCTGGGAATGCACAAGCAAACAAACCTCATCCCTTCCTCGGGGGATGCACAAAGATATGAAGTTACATGAATGCAGAACCTATTTCAAGGAATAACGACAAAAACAGACCCTAGTCTAAGGGATGGATAACAGAAGAATGACTTATAAAACAAAGGCCTTAGATGAGAAGACTCCCAAGACACGCTAAGGAGGAAATTAATTCATGAGACCAACATGGATAATCTTTGAAATATTCTTTTATTTTGGGACACATCCCTCGCAAGGTTCACCTTGCCTCTTGCTTGAAATCCTTCCTTCATCATTTTCTTCATTTTATTATTTTTTCTTATATATATTTTTTCTTTTTCATCTTTTCATTTTCCTCATGCCCTAACTTTTGCCTAGGCCGCCCTTTCGGGTTTTCAACCTAGCGGGCCTTCTTCTCCTTAATCTTCCCATAATCAACCCATCAGCACCTTTAAAGAATTATTTGCACCATCACATTGAACTGCTTGAGACCTTTTTCCATGGCATGGAAAACATTAATAAAATCCCAATCTTCCTTTTGAATTATCAATGGTTCAATCTTCCAACACATGAGTCTTTTGGCACATGCCCCTTGCATGAACAATGATGTGGCTGCACCTCTAAAGGTTGCTTACGTACCCAAGAAGGGATCAAGCCATACGTAGTTCATCTGAACAACTTCAATCAATCAGAGAGGACTTTATCTGGACTGTAATGTAGGCTCGAGGTTCTAAGCTCAAGAAAGAAAAGATAAAAAAGGCTCAAAATTTATTTCCATGGGTTCCTATCTGTCAAGGATTACCTCAATGATGTTCCTTCATTTCACTTCCCAGCTTGGTAATCAATTCGCTATTTCATTCTAGCACCATTTTTTTCTTTTTTCCTTTTCTTTCGTTTTTTTTTTTTTCTTCTTTTCCTTTTCTTTTTTTTCTTTCTTTCTTTCTCTTTTTCTCAATTTTCTTCAATCAATTTTTTTTCTTTTCAATATATATACTACCCCTTCTTTCAAACAAACACCTCTTTAAAATTTCCTACTAGTGTAAGGCGTAATCCTTGACAAGGGTATCAGAAAAGAAATTATTCAGGCTCAAAAGGGTTAGCAAGGGATTTTTCTTTTCTTTTGAAGGATAGCAGAAATAATGGCCTCTCTTCATTTTGATTTCCATTGTTCGCAATTCAAGCATTAAAAGGGCAAGCATATTAACTCATGTGCTAAAAAGGCAGACCACATCAAATTTAAAGAAAACAAGCAATAAATTAATGCAAACCATTCACTGATAAGCAAAAAAAACAATCATGCCAAAATAATTATCCCAAATAATTGTTCCAAACTATAAAAATCCAACCAAAATGATCAATTATTCAAATAATATCTTAGAAATGTAGAAACTAAGCAACCATTTTCTTTCAAATCCATGACGCCCCATCCCCATTTGGAGGTGGCATGGCATGATAGTCTGGGAGTGGATTCGTCGATATATTAGGCAATCTTGGTTTTGGAAGCTTCCCTGAATCAATCATGTCCTGAATGGTATGGCGGAGACGACCGCACTTATCAGTATGATGGCCGTGACTCTGGTGAAAATCACAGTACTCATTCTCATTGTAGTTAGGTGCTGATTTATTGATAGGAGTAGGATCTAGTGGCTTCAGTCTTCCTCTTTTCACCAAATTTCTAAGGGCTGTAGATAGGGACACACCAAGTGGAAAGAATTCTCTAGGTCCATTACGCAAATTAACAGCATTCACTTCATTCGGCTTACTACCATTACTTGCACTCGAGCTGCCAAATCCATATGCATGCTTCTTCCCATCATTTTTGTCAATCAACCCACTATCCATGCCATCTTCAACTTGTATACCAGCATCATACAAATCCTCAAAAGTCTTCAATGGTATCGGCATCAATGGTCTTCCGAAAATCGGCAGAAGATTTTTCAAAATCATGCGCACCTGATCCTTCTCAGTTGGACGATTGGGCATTTTAACGGCTTTAGCCCTCCACCTTGTCAAGAACTCAGAGAATGTTTCATTACTCTTCTGCTTAGTGGTTTCTAAATCTCGTAAAGTGACATCAAGTTGGACATTGTAGTTATAATGGTGCACAAACTCCATAGCCAGCTCCTTCCAGTCTCTGGTCTTCGCATTGTTCAAAGAAAGGTACCAGTTCATGGCATCGCCATTAAGAGTTCTAGGGAAACAATGCAAAATTGGCTCTTCAGAAAGTCCCATAGGTTTCATTGCTAGAATGTACTGTTTCAAGTGATTGCGAGGATTACCAGTCCCATCAAATACATCCATCTTTGGTATTTTGAATTTTGGGGGTAATTGGACGTTCGGGAATGGGCATAATTCATCCATGTCTAGCATGTACTCTTCAACACCTTGGGATTTCGTCAAAATAATCTTCATTTTTTCTACCTTATCAGAAATGTCTTGCACCTCTCTCTTTTTAGCTTTCTTCTTGGCTTCAGATTCCTTCTTAGCTTCAGCTTCCTTCTTCTTAGCCTCAGTTTCCTTCTTCTTAAGGTAGTCCTCATGGTCTTTTTCATCAAAAATAAAATCTTCATCCTCTTCCCCAGTCTCAACTGTCTGTTTACCCTGGTTAACTTCAATCTTCTGGAGTCTTTTCAAGATAGGAGCTATTGATCTTTCCATCATCTTTGCCATCATTTCTTCCAGCTTCTTCACCAAATCTTGTTCAGCATCCATTTCAGTGGTTTGTGATGTTTCTGCTCTTTCTAACCTTCCAAATGAATTACGAACCCAAGCAATAATTGGTTACCCCCTCAAGGAATGTGTTTATCCTTATAAAAGCTATTTACTTTGATTATTCATAATGATTCCATATCAATTTCCATCCAAACATACCCCTGGAATAAGATGAAGACAAACAAACACTAAAGAGGTTGAACCAAAGGGAGAACTTAGACACACTTAGAATGAGATGAATAAATGACAATGACCTAATATGGAGGATGCAAATGGACCTAGACTCCTAAAATGACAACTAAAGACCTAGACAAGAGATATGATAACAACATACAAAACCAAAAAGGAAAAGATGTAAACTTAAAATAAATAGGCCTAATGCCCCTAAAATGGACCAACTAAAAGACTACACATCAAAGGAGATACAAAGAACCTAAGACCCCTAATGAATAAGATGACTACAATCAATGAAATACCCCTAGGAAGATGAGATGATAATGGATCTACAACCCATAGAATCACATTAAGGACACATGAAGTTAAAGTATCACATTGGGTTTAACCAACCAAAGTCTATCTTTTTTTTTTTTTTTTTGCATCTAGGCCCATTACAATATTCACACAATCTTTCACTCTCATTTGGATCCAAGCCCATATTTTTTTTTTTTGAATTTTTTTTTGGATTTTTTGGATTTTTTTTTGAGATTTTTTTTGGATTTTTTTTTTTTTTTTTTGGGCTTGGGTCCAATTACATGATCACAGCTCACCTCTCAATTGGGTCTAGACTTGAAAAGATAATAGACAATGATGGGCTTTGCCCCCTAACCTAAACATCATAGGCCTAAGTGCAAATGCAACATGACATGCATAATGACACACATTCAATCAAGGCTATGCAATGGTATATGGGGGACATTAGTGTGGTCGGTCAATTAGGGTACTTTTCCTTCAAGGGTCACCCAGGCTAGGGTGCTCAAAGAGCAACCCGTTAACGTACTCACTAGCTTATTACAGGCTAGTGGCACAGGCCGTGGGTTGATGGTGCTGAATCGAGTTGCCCATAAGAACTAAATGGAACCCGGGTCTCTAATCAGACTACCATCGAGGGATAACAAATGCCAAAATTGTGCGCGTGTGTGCAATTTTGGTTTTGCCCAATTAAGTCTCCTAATTAATTAAAGCCAATAAATACCTTGGAGTTTAGCTCTCCATCCTTAGCAAAGTCGCCATTGTGAGCGCCGTGTCATGAACCACGCTCAGGCTCGAGGGTACTATGCCACTAACCACGAATGATTAGGGTAAAAAAGGAGTCGCCACCCGATTTGGCTTTGGGAACCAATTGACCCTTTGGAAGGGTCCAACTTACCATAACCAGAGATCGTTCGGGTTCGGAGCTAGGGTACGCGGATGGGAAGGTGTTAGGCACCCATCTACGCCCGGCCGAGGCCGGCCCCCACATGTACTTATTGGCTTTAATTAAAAAGGACTTAATTAGGCTTAACTATATTCAATTAATTCAATGATTTAATTCAATCGATGGCACACAATGGCAAATAGGTATGAAATCAAGGTAAAACGAGAGAAATAAATATATACACAGAAAACAAAAGCATTTAACAGAGTCGAATCATACTTACACAGCCTGCAAAACAAGGATTAGTCTGCAAAACGTGGGTCATGCACGTACGTGCATATGAGATGCACGTACGTGCATCTTATACGTACGTACGTACGTGCCTACAAAAATCTCATCCTGTACTTACTATGTTGTGCCCGAACGGATCTATAACTCGAATATATGCAATAAAATGGCTACAATGCGATTTAGGGATAATAGGATGGCCTAAACCTAGATGATGGAATGATAGCAAATGCTAATGAAGATGCAATAAACAATATTCATACATGTAGTCCTAAATCATGTGAATCGAATACCAAGAATTAATGAAGAGATATGATTGCGGAATTCTACCTATCCTATATACCCGAACAATATATAGAATATGGAATATCATATGTAAGGGATGAATAAATGCTAAAACGAATCTGAATGCTAACCATTAAATGAAAGGGATGTGGAGGATGTTATGCATATTTCATACATTTAATAATCACGTTAAATCACAAGGAAATGGAATAAAGGATTGAAAATCGTTACCCTCAGGTACGGGCAACAGCAATTTCTCCACGAGCTTGCTTTCCGGACCTCTCGTAATCACAACTATGAGTTTTCAGATCTTTTGGGGTGGAGGCTGGGTGCCAAAGTTGGATCCTTTGGGGGGTGTGGGCTTAAGAAAAATCCGTCCCTTCTCTTGAATGAAGGCAGGGTATTTATAGATGGTGATTAGGGTTTATTTCGGAATCCATTAGGGTTTCCCAGCCGCCATCAAGCAGCTATAAGCACAGGGGCTTCATAAGGTAAGAAACGATTTGGGGGGAAATGCTGGAAATTTGAAATTCGAAGGGCATGATCGTACGTGCATGGAAAATGCACGTACATGCATGAACCATACTCATACGATCATGGGTATCAAAAAGCTGTGTTGGAAAATAAAGGGCATGATCATACGTGCATGGAAGATGCACGTACGTGCATGAACCATGCTCATACGATCATGGGGTATCAAAAGGTATCAAAAAGTTGTGTTGTGCCTGCACGGGTCCTTCAGGCTCGCTTGTGGTAGTTTATCTGCTGTTGCCCTTCATCATTGGGCTTAAAGGTGGTCCAAAATGTCAGGCGGTACAAAATTGGGTGTCAACACCTTTTTATTTTAACCTAAGGACTGTGTTTATTATCCATAAATAGTACTCCGTATATACTACCCCACCAACACTTGAGCTATTGGATATTGATCATTTTGGGCGTTTAGAGCTTGATCAATTGAGGCATATTAAAAATTAATTTTAAACTCTTTATCCGTCTTGTATCTATCCCTTATTTTTTGAGTTATCCACGACCTAGTTCAGCAACCCATTTTAAACCAATAAATTTTATGACCGTTTTCTGACCTTTGGGAATTTATAACCAGATTTATTTTATGATTGTTGGAATTCATTATTTTATGACCGTTGAGATTTATACTAGAATTTATTTTGTGTTTTATACCAGGATTTAATGTATTTTATTGAGTGACCATTTTTTACTGTTGTGTTTTTTTTTTTTTTTTTTTTTCTAAAGCTTAATATATCAATTTTGATTCAGCAGAAAAACACACAACACAAAAGTCTCTTTATTCCATTCTGCAATTTCGTTTTTCATAGAAAGGAGCATTCTAAGTTCTTCATTTTTTCTCCTACACTTGCAAGTGCACGCTTGTGGGAGTCCGGTTGTTGAATCCTAAAGGGTAGAGCACTGTGACCTACTGCACTAAGTTGAATACTCAGAGGAGCAGAACTACTTTTAAGGACAATGCCTTGTACACGCCTCAACCGATACTGTTTGTATTTCTGCAATTCTTGTGCTAGTTTTATTTTATACAGTAGCATCTACTCTATTATTTTCCAACATTTTAGTTGACTATAACAAGTGTGTAGTCAACTAAAACTAACAGAATCCTAAGTCTGTCAGGTTTAGTCAACTGCAAATGAGTTGTAGTCGACTACAACAAGCTTTAGTTGGCTAAAGCTTCCAAAATTTGAGAAAATTGATCTTTTGTCAACTCTAATCGACTATAGCATTCATGTAGTCGACTATAACTTCTAAAATACTCAAAAACTAAGCTATAATAATACATCAATCATTCCTTAACCACAATACAATCCCAATAACATCATAAACCAATTATTGGATCCTTACAGATGTACTTCTCACATGAGTACCAGCTTAATTTTTACCTATATATATTTTGAAGGTTACAATCATGGTGCAATGATAAATCCCAAACAAAAAAAAAAAGTTCTTAAAAGATGAGAGGACTTGGAAATGCTACACAAGTCTGTAAAGCGATGGTTCCAAGACATGGCCAACATGAGAACTTCATATATTTTGAAGTGTTCATGCAAAATTGCAAATAGCAATGTAGGTAATCAGACATTGAGTCGAGGTAACCTTTTAAGCACACACAAAATAAGACTTCCTCTGTTCCTAATTAACCGTCCCCTTTGAGAAAAACACATTTTTTTTTTAGGAAACCCTATTAAATGCTTTCACATCAATATATATGTTTTAGTATTCCAATTTTAACCCCAAGTATACAAAACATTGAAAAAAGAGAGAATACTTCTAAGGGTATTTTAGGAATTGAAATAAAAAGAACCATTGACTGTTGAAATGTGACAATATTTTGAAACATTTCAAAAAGGAAAGGAGGATAATAATTTAGGAAAAGAGGGAGTAGGTAAGCAATTGGAGGATTAGTGTGGAATAAGAATAACTCTTTGCAACCTTGCTACTCAAATGGCATATTGTCAAAGGCAACTCTTCTAGTTTGTTGATATAAAGCATGCTTGCTTTCTCACTTGCACCGCCACCTTCAACATCTAAAAGGAAAGGAGAACCCAATTTAGCAACCAGTGAAACTTCAAGTTCATACAGAATCATGAAAACCCATCTATTTTTCCTAACTAAGAAGCATACATATATACATTAAGCGGCAAGATACAATAATAAAATCAATTAAATGGGTATACAAATATCATTTGTTATGAATATAGGTGGGGGCAGGATGCATTTTTTGCCAATTCTTTCCCAAGAGATCATGTGGAATAAAATCAAGTCAATTAAATGGTTGGAAGCATTATTTTTGAACATACAAGAAATCAAGTTACACGTCCAAACACAAAATCAACATATTAGAAGGTTTCTAACCATCCAATTAGGTTGAGATCTGATTTAACAGTTTTTTTTTTTTTGGAATGGACAATTAGATGGTGGGTCATTTCCCTCTACAAATGCTATTAATACATTACTTGGCCACTATGGTCACCATCCTAGTCTATACATCCTAACAAAAAACTGGGTTTTTTCTTCAATCTTATTATTTATAAAATGAGATTCAAGAGATCCAGTCAAAGAAAGAAAAACTACTAGGCGTTTTTCCCTCCTTTTTTTTGAAAAACATAAACATTCATCCATTGCTATTGAAAAGAAGCACAAGTATATGTAGACAGAGGAAGAGCAAGAATTACCATTTCAATGTTGGAATGGTGGAGCTTATGGAGTAGATATTCCATCCATGCATAATTTAAAGATGCATTCCCATTTTTGTCATCAGCGCCCAATAGAATTGAATCATCCAGGAGAACCCCACGGACGCCACCCATTTGCCTATATATATATTAGTGGTGACCCATATGATTTGTGGAAACCACAGAGGGAGAAAACACAACTGAACTAAGAACAAAAAGATGGGAGAAAAAAAAAAAAAAAAAAAAAAATCTTTGTGAATGGACAAAACTCTTGTCAAGCAATCAATCAATCAATCAATCAATCAAAGAGGTGGTGTTCAAGATAGTTTATGCCATGGAATTCACCCACACACCAAGGTTAGTACAGCTAGTGAGGGGAAGAAAAGATTAGATGGGATAAGGTTATATAAGCTTAAGCTTTTCGGTGCCGCTTCTCATTTTTGTACTAAACCCATTTTTTATACTCAATTCAGTAAAGTGAAAACGATCATGAAAATAAAGGTGAAGCTTTATTCTTTCTAATAGTACGTAACAACGCGGTGCATTAGAACAGAGGTACTATTCTATTCCAATTCTTTCCAGTTTACTGATACTATACGTACCCTAACCAAGTGGACAGGAGACATAAAGGGAGCTCACTGACGTAAAAGCGGCACTGAAAGATACCGTGGGTTTTTGAGGGGCACACAATGACACACTGTTCGGCGATTAAAAGATGTATTCCTTCATCACTCTACGTTCATTCGTCAATGTCGCAAGCAATATTGATCACAAAGTACAACGAGCAAGCTAGGAAGCATAAAATTCATCCTAGTATGGTAATTGTCGCAGAAAATCCAACAGAAGAAAGCCATATGGACTCCAAAAAGAAGCACAAGTCTTAATGGGCAGGAGACGTAATATCTTCTTCTTCTTCCTCATGGAACAGTGGAAGAATTACAAGAAGAAACGCAGACGCTCGATGGACTTCTCTTCCTCTTCTACGTATATGCAGAAAAGACGTGCTATCGGGTGATCGATTAGTTATACCATGGGCGTGTTTGCTCGAGTGGACAGAGGTGCCGGAGAAAGTCAGAGACTCGTGTCCCAAAGAAAACAAAATAAAAATATAAAAGGTTTTTATCGGCCGTGGTGCTTACTAGAAAACATCATTTTGAACAACTTTGTAGAAGAAAGTTTTTCCTAAATCTATCGTTTAAATATACTTTTTAGCCATTTATAGCATTTATTTCATTTTTTACCAAAAAGTCTACCTAAACGATATATTTTGAAAAAACTTTATTCTGCAAAGTTGTTTAAAATGATGTTTTGTAGTGGACTAAGTGATCGGTTTTTGCAAAAGCCTTTTATATTTTTCATGAAATCTTAAAAACTAAAAGAAAATGGGTGGGCTTATAAGAATGGGGGTTGCAATAGCGGTTCCCAAATACGTATTGAAAGCGCTGTTGGAAAACGTTGTTACAAAAAGAGCTATTAAAAGCCCACTCACCAATTTCCAGGCCCAATCAAAAAGCATCAGAAAAGGCCTAGCCCTATCTAAAACTCCTCTCCCGCTCTCGAACCACAGACTCAAACGTTGACTGTTTTGTCAATTGTCACCAAACTTCTCCCTCCTCCATGAATCTTCTCCGCATTCTTCATCAACCCTCTTCTTTCCATATTTCCAAACCTACCCCTTTCCCTTTCCTTCCCCCTCTCTCTCCTCCCCAATCAATCTCTCATGAATTCAACGATTTCTCTTCTCCCACTGTTTCTTCATTTTCCCCAATTTCTCTCTCCAAACGCAATTTCAGAAACCTTAGGCTTTCCAAGACCGAAGCTTCGTTTAGGAGCAATGAAGAAGAAAGCGTTTTTACTTCACCGACAGAGTTCCAAGATTTAGCCGAAAGCGGCGCTGTTTACCAGAAGACCTTGAGATTAGTCGAGTGCTCCATGTTCGCCGCTGTCTCTGGACTCGCGTATTTCCTGAGCAATTCCCTCGCAATTGAGGTCCGTTTGGTTCCCGAGAGTTGGAACAGAAAATAAAACTTTTCGAATTTTCCTTCCGTGGATTTTTTTTTTTAATTTTTTTTTTTTGTGGAAACGTCCGTCCATATGATGATTATGGATTGTGGTTTTGCGCAGAATTACTTCGGCTGTTTCTTCGCGTTGCCAATTGTAATCTCCTCGATGAGATGGGGCGTTGCGGCTGGCAGAAAAACCATGGTTTCCTCACTTCCTATGCTTACCATTATATATATCTATAATTCTATATATAGATATATGGGTGTATCTGGGTGTTTTTTTCTTGGAGGAAGGTTATATGTAGGAAAATAGTAGTTGTTGTAATTATTTTGACTTGGCAGGTGGCAACAGCTATGCTATTGCTTGTGTTGTCTGGTCCAGTGAAAGCATCAACCTATTTGGTGAGCAAAGCTTTCAAATTATTGAGCTTTTCCTTAGTAAGCTAATAGCCCATGTCCTGCTATTGTCCTTGCTTTGTAAATTAGTTTGTATTTTCACTTATAGAACTCCTATTACTTATAATTCATGTTTGGGCTTTTGAAGAACATGTCGCATAGATGATTGAAGCTTACCCTTTATTTAGAGTGGTTTAGGTTTATCACTAAAACCTCAATTTGCTATTATTAAAAATATTGTTTTGGATTAAACTACTGTTAATTTGAGAGGGGAGTTAATTTGCTGGTCGGGAAATTTTGAAATGAGACATCTCTCCAGATTATGTATGGTTGGATTTTGTTTATTTCAGAGCTGGAATTAATCTGTGTTAGTTTATAGACAGTCTAAAAACATGACGACAGTTTGTTGGTGAGCTGAGTTTGGAGAATCACGTTCAAGATTATCTTTGTAAAAATGATTAGGGTGATATTGGGAACTTCCTGCACTTATGAAAGCAACACTTTGTTTTGGTTATTTCATACTTGGTATTATGTTTGGGTTGATGCATTTTGTCAAATGATGCGTTTAAGCTGAATGGCTGATGATTTACTAGCTTGCTGTTTGGTGATTTCTGTCTTACAGCTTATGCACGGTTTAGTTGGTATCACCATGGGTTCTTTGTGGAGGTATGCAATGCATACTGTTCAAACATTTTGACTAATTTTTTTGGGCTTATCAAATACTCTCACCTGTACTCTCTTTTTCATTAAGTAACCCAACTTTCTTTTCATTTATCTCATAAAGAAATTTGATATCTTACTGTTTGAACTACTGTTGAATAATTTTTTATATTCATTTTTGTCAAAACTAAGTTTATTATAATTTCCTCAACAGAATATTAGCTTTATTAGGTTTGATTTTAATTGTGAATACCCAATTTTTGGATGATTAAGAGTCATGCAGTAACTGCTTGGTTGTTCTTTTGCATCTTCTCAGGTTGGGGGCAAATTGGGGTCTTTCGATCTGCTTGTGCGCATTTGTAATGTTTGTTCCCTTAAATCTTGAATTCCTTACACCTGGTTGAAGCAACTGTCTCCTTCAGTCATTTTAGTATTTCTAACGAGTGGCATTGATATAAATATGCAGGTTCGGGCAATGGGTGCCATGGGGTATGTTCTAATATCCTCATTCTTAATAAGAGAAAACATCCTTGCTTTGGTAACTGATCATCCTTTATCTCTGAGGTTTTGCTAGACCTACCACAAGGAATTTGCTAACATAGTTCTTCCAATTGGTTGTAGATTACCATAAACATTCATGCGTCTCTCACCTATCTGTTCACTGCCATAGGTGTTAATACAATTCCATCGATGAATGCAATATATGCCATTTTTGGGACTCTGGTATCTTTGATTACCCCCTACCTTCTATATCTCTATGTTCTCTTCATGCACGGCAAACTAATATGTTTCTCTTTTTATTCAACAGCTTTTGCTGAATAGTGGATTCTTTGTATTCTTGCTACACATTTTGTATGCCATCTTCTTTTCCAGGCTTGGGATGAAGGCCTCATTGACACTGCCAAGATGGCTGGCAAAGGCAATATAATGGTGATTGCAGTTGCCATTTTTTGTGTTATCATAGTGTCATAATTCTAGAAGGTGGTCAAAGATTCAGCAGCATTATTGATAATGTTTATCATAAATCATATCCATGAGAAGGGATGCACCATTGTGTACTCAAGTTATTTGTTCTTCTGCAGCATTGAAGTATAGAGTCCATCTGGACGAGAGAGAGAGAGAGAGAGAGAGAGAGAGAGAGAGAGAGAGAGGGGTGGGGAGTGGTAAAGATGCAACTTATGGGTTGGGAGATTCATCTTATGAATCAATTCTTGTTTTGATCTTTAATGCATTGAAGCATTCATCATTGTGATATTAAAGAAACTATTGAAGATAGTCTCTCAAGTGATGGGGACCTTTTATTTACCATCTTGCTTCATCTACACACACATCAGGTACTACATCTCTGCTTTACTCATTGATGTGTGTAATATATTCCAATGTGATGGAATAGTGCTGCAAATTCCTTGCAATTCGTTGGATTGGATCTCACAAGGTTTCACAGTTTAATGGACAACAGTTTGGGTAAAAACAAACTGGGGATAAGATGAGAAATTTTTGTAGCCAACTGCAGGATGATGAGTAACTGCGAGGATGAGTGACGTGGTTCATGTTGAAGGTACTAAAAATGAAGAGTGACATAGTTCATGTTGTTGCTGCTACAAGGACTAGGGGATACCCAAGTAAGGAGTGGATTGAGGTAGTGAGTAATTAAAAGATGGTGCTAGCTTGTGGTATGATAGAAAATTTGGCTCCAAATGAAATGAAAAGGATGTACAAAATTAGTGTCACCAACCCTATGTCACTGGGACCAATTTCAAAGGTGCATATTGAATGTGATAATTTTCTTTGCTCTCATCTTTCTCCCCATATTAAGAATTATGAATTATATGAGAGTGACATCGACAGTAAAAGAGCAGGGGACAAGGAAGCCAAAATCTCCAAGAAGCATTGTCATGAAATCCATGGGCTCTGAAGGAACACATTAACTGAGTAAAATCCATGGGCTATAAAAGAACACATTGGGAAACGGCTATTGCAACCCCCCATTCTTATCACCCCACCCCTCATCCTTTAGGTTTTTAAGGTGTTATGCAAAATATAAAAGGTTTTTATGAAAACTGGCCATAATGTCCTACTAGAAAACATCATTTTGAACAACTTTGTAGAAGAAAGTTTTTCCTAAATCTATCGTTTAGATATACTTTTTAGTAATTTATAGTATTTATTTCATTTTTTGCCAAAAAATCTACCTAAACGATAGATTTTGGAAAAACTTTTTTCTGCAAAGTCGTTCAAAATGATGTTTTCTAGTGTGGTGATAAAAATGGGGGGTTGCGATAGCCATTCCCAACACATTAACTGAGCAT
Source organism: Liquidambar formosana (assembly GCA_039720395.1). Classification (NCBI taxonomy): domain Eukaryota; kingdom Viridiplantae; phylum Streptophyta; class Magnoliopsida; order Saxifragales; family Altingiaceae; genus Liquidambar; species Liquidambar formosana. The sequence goes on along the minus strand of CM077822.1, from coordinate 48,090,433 downwards.
CCTTTTTATATGATCCATGAGCCCATTACTCCAGCTGAGTCTACTGCAACTAATTTGGCATTTTTTTAGCTTGCTAAAGCTTAAAGCACACGAGGCAGGCTTGGCTTGTTAAATTGACAAAATAATTAAAGTTTGAGCTTGGTCTTTTATTAATCTTATAAACAAGCTTGAATGTTCAATTCTATGAAGTCAATCTTAGCAAGGCTTGAGTTAGCTTGGTTGTTGAAAGTATTAATGTACTCACCAAACTACGTAATTCTCTATATAAATACATTTAATAATATTCTGAATAATTAAATTAATTGAAAAAAGAAACCAATAAGCTTTTACTATGTTGAGAAGAAGGGGGATGGCAATTCCAAATAAAGCTAAACCATATTGATGCGGGAGTCCATCTCAACCCAATGGTTTTAGATTAAAAAGGTGACAAAAAATTTCTGGTTCTTCTCCTGCTTCGTATTTTCCCACTGTATGCTAGCCTTACGGCACCAATCATGTCAATCGAGTAAAAAATAGGTGGCTCTTATCTCCATCTCACATACGCACTCACACAGATCCATAAGATAATTAAATTCGTAATATATACTAGAGTCAAAAAAGAGTTGATACTCAAGATGGCCTACTCTATCGTGAAACTCAATAATTAATCTATTACAACAATGGGGAGATTGAACTGGACCTTGTGCACTAATCCAGCTACAACTCCATCATCAATGTCAAAATCAAAAAGCATAGCCAAGAAAACTCAGCAGTGCTGCATTGCTCCTAAGTTGCCAGCTGCAAAGAATTGCAAAAAATCAACTTCATTGCCATACTGCTGCATTGCTCCTAAACTTGCCAGCTGCAAAGAATTGCAAAAAATCAACTTCATTGCCATCAAATAAAACCACTCTGTACTTATTAATATAGTTAAAATAATGAGGGAGAAGCATACACAAACCATTGGTTATAACCCAGAATTTAGGTAGAAAAAAATTACACAAGTGTCAGGAAATATGGCACATGAACCTGAGGACGTACCAAGAAGACAACATCGACAAATCTCAAGCTTCTTTCCTAGTTATCCTGCCATTTGACAAATGGAAGAACAGTAAAAACCAAGAACAATAATTACCACAGTAAAACCTAAAAATATAGATTCCACGATGGATTAACATGTCCAATAATTACCACAGTATAAACCTATTTACGATCTCAATCTCAAGGCAGGGTTTTAATCTTTAAATGCAGCTTCAGCACTATCAATAGCATAGCCCGTTTTATGGGGATGGAAATTCGGTAGGGCTGGGATACTAGTTGGACAATGAGAAAGTCATATGGCATTCCAAATGATCCAGGACAAAAGTTTTATGGGGATGGAAATTCGATAGGGCTGGGATACTAGTTGGACAATGAGAAAGTCATATGGCATTCCAAATGATCCAGGACAAACTTGGACCTAGACCAAGTACATGTCCAAAATCAACCCAATTCAGAATTGGACAACCTGAACAAGATCAGCTTTGATCAAATCTTATTTTACATCAATCTGTTTTAAAAATATATATTATCATTATCTATATAACATTTTGTATATAGCTCGTTAAATATATCCACACTCCATATTTAAATATATTCTTATTACATAATTCAGACAAACCCAGACCTGATTTTACAACCAAGATAACTGTCATCCAAACCAAAATTCCATTAAGGTGTGAGCCCAGTTTAAACCAGAGCGGGCATGGATGGTCAAGCAAGCAAAGAAATGCTAACCAAAGTGGTGACTGCTATTTCTTAAGTCAACTATCACTTATTTTAGGAATGTAGAACCATATTCTCACCTGAAGCAATATATTCCCAGTGCTGTCGTGATTTCATGAATGACTGATGTGGCAAAGTGCAAATAAAGTGCCGCTGAAGTCAGCAAAAGAAATTGTCAGCAACAAAACATAAAAATAAATTAAAATAAATAAATAAATAAAGCATATAATGGGAATTTAAAAAGATAAAATCTTTACTAAAGAACTTCCTTAAGTTTCTAGTTTTTGTCACATTTTGAGAGAGAGGGAGAGAGAGAGAGACAGAAAGAGATCATGAACTCCAAGTTAGTTGCAGCCAACTAATACAAAAATATGGTACAGTAAATGCCAATAATGTTCCCTCATTCAGAATACTTTCTATGCAACCAAAAACCTTCACTACGATAAGCCAAGTTGATATGCAACCAGATAACTACAAAATAAAGGTTCTGAATGCATGAACGAAACAAAGTACAAACTTATTTTACCTGTGAATACACAGTACCCAAGAAGAACCAACCTCTCATCAACTAAAGGAACTCTGCAATAAAACGGTTAACAGAAGGAATATATAAGTACAAAAAGGCGTACACAGATGCCAAGCTGCTAATGATATATGTCCATCAGAAAAACTTGGCAAGAGAAATCAAATTAACACATACCCATCATTCAGTCTGGCTGTAAGTGCATTGGCAATGGCAAAAGGGAGATACAATAGTGACTGCCCAAAGTAATAAATTTACAGAGTTAGTATTCCATAGTTCCATCGCAAATTTACCTGAAAACTATGTAACTCTGGTAATTTTTTCCAACACTCCCAAGAAAGAAGGGATGAGAAGTAAGGGAGCAGCACCATAGATGCTTCTTAAGTCCGCATATATTTAAAGATATACTGCACCCGAATATGAATTTTTGAAGAAAAGAAAAAGTAAAGATCTAAAAAAAATATCTCTTAGTCCCTTTTTGACGTTTGAGGAAAGTATATCCTCAAAATTTTATTGGAAAACTTCCATTAGTGTTGGGCTACCAGCACAACTGACACACATGCTACCAGCCTTATGCTCTTTGTGGTATAGGCATATAGCTTACCAATATTTCAATCAAAATGGCACACACCTTAACCAACGGCCAAGGAAAATTCTGAGTCAGCCTACCATTTGATCCATCCAATAAACCTCAATAAAATCTAATAATTAAAGTTAGAATCAATGCCTCCCCTAAAGGTGTACCACTTAAGCAGTGTCACCCCAACCCAATAAATAAATAAAATAAAAAAAAACGTCCTTTTGCAATTTAGAAGACAACCAAGACATAATGGGGCAGAATAACTCAAAGAATATCATCATTTCCCTTTTAAAATTGATCAAATCAAGGATAAATAAATTTGTTCAATTTGTTACAACTTACAAGTAATCAAATCTGTAGGAAAGGTAAAAGGAAAAGCCAGTGATATGTCCAGAAAATCAAAGTTTTGGATATCTTTCTGAAACATATGATTTTATATATATATATATATATATATATATATATATATATATAAATTAGAAAAATAAAAAAAGAATGGTGAATTCATTTTAAATTGTGATTTTTCAATTTGATTACAAAGGTTAAGTTATTTTAAACTTGATTAATAGCCAGCTGCCCAGATCTACAGGAAAAAAAGCATATAGAGCCATAGAGGGCAGCATCAGCGGAAATGTCAAAGCTTGCAAGAAAAACATAAGCCATGAATAGGAACTAATTTTCAGAGTACCAAAATTATCTTGGTCAGAAAATGTTACATACCATGCACATTCCAGTTTTCAAGCCCTTGGGTTCATCGCACAAGTGAGAGAGAATCATCCTTCCCTGTCAAAACAAGCCTTCCCTCAGCAACTAACAATTTGATTATCAACCACAGTAGTGTTCAATGAAGATTTTAATTTTTGCACTACAACTGTAACCATAACACACACAAAAAGAAGGAAAACAGACTCTGAAGCCTAAAAAACAAGTGTAATTGTCACAAGTACGCATGGCTGGTGAGAATAGATAGTTTTGTTTCCTATTTTATTAAAAAATAATAATAATAAAAAATCCCAGAATACAGTTAATGAAGGCATTCATGATCCACAAATCAGACCTATATTTCCATTCATGGTCCACAAATCGTAAGAGTAAAACTTGCAAGGTATTGGCGACGCTAGTCATTCACCCATACAAGGAGTCATAATAAAAGGAAGGCATATAGCATCATCATCATCAACACTATAATCAATTCAGACTCAAACACCCCATGTCCTGTCCTTGGCTCTAAATCAGCAAAAGATATAAATGCCCTATAAACTAGCCCTCAAGGAACTAAAATCATAGATTGCTTGACAGGCCCACAATCTAGTTTAAGTGACCACTCATGATACCCAGTTCAGTTTATGTAAAATATTTCTTAAAAACAGTTGGCAGAGCAAATGAAGTATGATAAATTAAAAAAACTGAAATAATATACATATGTGTGTGTGTGTATGTGTATATATATATATATACACACACATAAATTAATGAAAATGTTGACAAAAAATTAAGAAAGAAAGTCTAAATGATTCGATACAAGCGCAAAAACAGATATCTTACCACAAGGAACCCAAAGGCTAGCCCAGTTCCCACAACAACTAAATGTGGATAGTTTCGCATTATATCAGATGGAGACAAATAATCCCTGCATAAGAAATAAGATGCCTGTATGAAGACCAATACACTCCTAAAAAGTTAAACATAAATAAAACAAAAAACAAAGAATGAATCATACCACACAAGGACTCCTCCACCGAGAACAACAAAAGGGTAAAGCTGACAAGAAACAATAACAAGAAATCAATTAAGAAACACATAAACTAAGAGAGAAGAAAACAATAGGTCATGGTATTACCATTGCTAATGCTAGTAGCATGCTTCCTTTTCTTGCCCGGACAACCTTATAAACATTGTACACACTGAACAGAAGCATAACACTATATAAGGGAGATTCAAGAAGACCTTGGCGAATCAACAATCATGAGTCACAAATGTGAGCTCTCATAGGAACATGTAGAAATAACGGCCAAACACAAAACATTATCATGTCTAAATTCAACTTTGGTTGCCAACAACAATAAAAGCAAAATAAAAGAAAAGAGCAGTAACGATGATGATGATGATGAAAATGTCATTCCACTGTGACTTATATGAACAATGAGCAGTCAGCAACTCAAACCCTATTCTAATATTTCGGTCATCCTATGCCCAAAATAGAATGACCATTAAAGGTTTATATGGAACCATAATCAATCTATGAGTCACAGCCATAGGATAGGTCACCATGCATGTACCTAAAGTTGGAAATGTAAACATTAAATGTAAATTACTACACAAAAAAAAAAAAAAAAAAAAAAAAAAAATTACTGTTGGTATACACATGCAAACAGACGGATAAAGTAACTTTAACCATTTAGAGTACTCACTTGAATGCGACTGTTGGTATAACAGCAAAAACTATCATTAAAAGCATCACAACTCTGTATGTTGGAATTTCTGAAGTCAACAAAACAAAAAAATTTGTGTCAAATTTAAGAATAGTTATTAATATGAACAGTAAGTTTCTTGCAAAAGCACAAAGCAGGGAAGGGAGAAGTAAAGGAAAGAAAAATTGAGAAGGCAAAAGGATTCATGTAGCCGACCCCATGTAGTTGGTATAAGGCATGGTTGGGTTGAGTTGAGTCGATTTGTAGATTTGGTATGGTTTATTCATCATCATATGTGTATCAGTTATAGGTCATTGGCTATAGATGACAGTCTTACCATTAAGGAATGGCACCCAACTCAAAAAGGGCAAAGATTTTCCAAATTGTTGGACCCACCACTCAGCACCTGCATAGGAAATGAACTCCAGTTACTATCAAACAGAAAAGAGAAGAACTTCCTGTGCAACTGTGATACGGGCCACATGGTGTCACGGGCCAATCACAACCAAGCAAAGTGGGGATTGTAGGGCCAAAAAGTACCCTGACAATCCCACTTTGCTTGATTGTGATTGGCCCATGACACCATGTGGCCGTGTCACAGTTGCATGGAAGTTTTTCTCAACAGAAAAGAGAAGTGGAAAAAAATTATGACGTATCAAATTTTAAATGAAGTTTCAACATAGAAATCTAAATGTGCAAAACAGCAAATTGGATGTAAGGTCATACCAACGAAAGCTGTAAAAAAATGGGACAAATATATCAGCATGAGACCCTCTGTAGGTCCATTTATTGCCGGAAGAATAAGGGTATTGGTGAAAAAGCTGAATCATAGGAAGCACAAACATAACTTCCAAGTGTTAGTATAATCTACACAAATCAATGATAATGAGAGAAATTAACTTAACGGTATGGAAACTAGACTATGAAGAAATTAAAACTGAAGAATCTCCTTAATATGTATGTATGTACTATTATAACATAAAAAAAAAATTATATTAAAGAAACAAGAATGTACAAAATATACAAGTACAGAGGAAGAGATATCCTTAATCGTGTCTCAATCACATTTAAACTCAGTCACAATGATACAACTTGGTATCAGGCAAAAACAAAGATACACATCAAATAATTTTATTTTATTTTTTTATTTATTAAAAACCACAAGAAAAAATGCAGAAAGCACATCGGAACCATAAAAATAAGCAAGATAAATAACTTAGAACGCATTATCTGGTCTGACTCTGAAACATCAATATAAGCACTAGCACACTACAATCCCTCCGTCCCTCCCAACACTGAGATCTGACTACGCTCAGGTAAGTCGAGCATTTTCTTTTCCTTTATAAATCTAACTCATGCAAGAATATTGGTCTGGTCTTGCTGAAACTGGGTTGACTTTGAACCATGCATTAGACACCACTCCTTTGGCCTCAGTGAACTGATATTATTTAGACCACTTACTGTTCCCAAGTTGCACCATAAAATGGTACAGCTGCAATTGCCCAAAACCAGAAAGTATCTCTTCCACACATGGCAGTGCTCCCAAAAGCCAATGCTTCGAACTGAGAAACACCATAAGAAAACTTTTAAAGGAAAGACATTTGCCAATGCTACACAATAGATAGTTAGATACCAAAGATGATGATACATACCGCACATGCAAGCGCATCACATCCTGCAATATGAATGAGTAGAAATCTATTTCATCAATATTCAGCACTTCTATTAAAAATAAAGACAAAAATACAAGATAAAGGGATATCACCATGGTCAAAAAGCTCCCCCAATGGACTTGACGAATTTGTCCGTCTTGCTTGCTTCCCATCAACAGCATCAAAGGTCTGGAAATCATTAAGAGAAAAAGACCAAAATGGAAATTAAATAATAGGTTAGACATTGCCACTATACATAAACATCAAATAAAAAGAGATTTGCAAAATTAGTAACAAGCAAGGTCTTAATGATTTCAAGAAGGAGATTGGCTTTAAAGTAGGTGATGGTAGTAGAGTGAGCTTTTGGAAGGAAGTTTGGTGTTCCTATTTGCCTCTTATGAATGAATTCCCCTCTTTGTTTGATATTGCACAAGACAAGAATGCTTTGGTCGAAGATTATTTAGATGTTAATAATGGTGCTATTTTTTGGAATGTCATCTTTACCTAGACGCTTCAATGATTGGGAGTTGCAAAGAGTTTTTGACTTTTTTACCAAGCGCTTTATGATAGCAAGATTTTGGTGGGTGAGAATGATTCCTTGATGTGGCGTAAGAACTCTAAAGGGTTATTCTCCGTAAAATCTTTCTACAATATTAAGGCGTCTTGGTAATGTTTTCCTCCCGGGGAAGATTGTTTGGATTGCTTCGATTCCTTCTAAACTGGCCTTTTTTTGTTGGTTGGTGGGTTGTGATAAGTGTTTGACCTTGGATCATCTTATTGGGAGAGGCTTTACTATGCCCAATAGATGTATTTTGTGTAAAGAAGAAGCGGAAACGGTGGAACCATCTTTTCATTCATTGTAAGGTGGCAAGGAGTCTATGGATGTTAACTTTCAATGTTTTTGGTGTCCATTGGGTTCTTCCTTCATCAACTTATGCTCTTCTTTACAAGTTGGTGGTTCAAGGGGGGTAACAAAGAGGCTAAAGCTGTTTGGAGGATGGCTCCCCATGCTATTTTTTGGTGCCTTTGGAGGGAGAGGAACCATAGGACTTTTGAAGGGATTGAAAGGTCCATCATTGATCTCAAATCCGGTTTTACTAAGGATCTTTTTTTGTGGTCCTCTAGCAATACTAAAATTAGTAAACCTTCTTTTGTTCTTTCCATAGATTCCCTTAAGATATAAAGGGGTTTTTTTTTTTTTTTTTTTTTGTGCTTTGGAGCTTTGTTCTTATATATGTCTCATGTACTTGGGCATTGCCTTTTGTCTTTAATACAATACACATTTTACTTGATAAAAAAAGGGGTAAATTGTAGAAAACCCCTTCTGAAGTATTGGGGTGGGGGTGGGGGGGGGGGGGGGGGGGGGGGGGGTTCAACAAATAACCCCCCTTATGTTTTAATTTTGTCAATATGCCCCGTAGTTCAGTTGGAAGACAAAACCAATTGTCAATGGCCACCCAATTGGCCATGACGCTGGCGAGGGTTTTGGCGATTTTGGATAGCACGGGTCCATTAACGGCATCACGTGCATAGCCACTAGATTAATTTTCGTCAAATTTCATTAACAGCGAGTGATAGTGGGGCACATTGACAAAAATTAAAACATAAGGGAGGCACATTGACAAAATTAAAACATAAGGGGGGTTATATGCTGACCCCCTCCTATACTTCAGGAGGGGTTTTCTGCAATTTACCCAAAAAAAAAAAAAAAGAAGAAAAAAACAAACAAATAAAAATGTATCCAACTATCAACATATGAGATTAAAAAGGGGAAAATAGTAAAAAAGCGTTAATAATTTCAAGCGGTAACAATTTGCCATTAATATCAATAGTCAAAAAAACGCACAAAATTGGTATTTATTCAAAGAAGTTCACCACCAAAGTTGAGCAGCAGCAAATTTAATACATCAACGAACACATTACTCTGTAAGCTATAGAATTAAATATTACCTAGCCCAATCTTGATTGGAGCGTGTTTTGCTCTAGTAGTCTAGTGCATGGTATGCAGGGGTGGATATAAAATGGGGGCAATGGGGTCAGGTGCCCCCACAAAAATAATATAAACTTTTGGGGTCCATTTAAAGTTTTTAAAATTTTCATTTTTTTTTTTTTTTAAATCGCCCCTACCATTTTATTTGTAAAAAGACTCTAGGCCACTTTATATTTTCAAAAAGTTTTGGGACTCTAAAAAACATAAAATAAAATTATTAAGAGGTTACAATATGTTTCTATCAGGTAAGACTTGTACAAAATTATGAAATTCATGTGGACAAGGCATCGAGAGTATGCTACATTTTGCCCCTAGAAACAATTGCCATAGATAAAACTAATGAGTTTTAAGTTGCCCCACGAAGGCAAAATCCTGGCTCCACCCCTAGTGGTACAGCCATATAGGTATGGGTAGGGGTATGGAGTACTGATGCTTTACAAGGTATGCAGTACAACTGAAGATAGTCAGACTTGGTTTCCTGTTTTGAAATTGAAACTTAAATTAAATTTAGACATTGAATGATTTCTGAAATGGAATTCCAATTATACATAGAATCGACTAACATTTGCAAGTGGTTGGAGAGTCCCAGTTTAACATGGTAACAGTTGGAAATTGAAATCTGTCTCTTTATGATAGTAGTTCTTCATAAAAATAACAATAATCTCATTATGTTAGTAGTTGGTGAGTCTCACTTAACTTCCAAAACAACTATAACTCTCTCTTCCTCTTTTCTCCTCTCTTCCTCCACATCACCCCTCCCCCTCTACAGTAAATTTAAAGATGCAGAGACTGGAGATCCAAAACGAACAGCAATCTGAGTTTGCATAGCCTAGATTGCAATTATGGGGGACTCCAGCATCACTAGTAAAAATCCTTACCCCAACTATAATGTGATAGTGTGCCATATAGAAAGATGCATCCTATACCATTAGCTCCCCAACGTTCAATTTCTCAATCACATGCTGATTCTCTCAATTTGAAAGCAAAGATAGCACAACAATAATAAAACAATTAAAATTCTAAAGCTACAGAACTATTGCACGAAAAAAGTGAAAATAATATTCAGGAGATAAGGTCAAGGCAATTAAAGGATACAGGCATGCATAGTCCACATAGCTATTCAAGAAGTCAAGGCAGGCAAAAGATGCACACGCTACATGTACGTTAAAATTCAAGTACACAAAAGCAGGAAAGAAGCATGTGACTACACATCTTGCAAAAAATTTAAGGCAAACCTGGTACAAGAAGAGAAGTAATCCATGTGCAAAATGAACCCATCTTGGTGGAGGTGAATCCAAGCCAGGTGAATATATCTGAAACACAAATATATATACTAAAAACTCAAAGAAGACTGGTCCAATGATTTATTTTACTATGCGAACATCATCTCTAGCAAGGAAAAAAACTAGTTCACGAGATTCATTAATCAGGCTATTATGGATTCTCAAATTAAAGTTTTTCTAACTAATTAACTTCATTTATCCAATGAGGTTATTGGGCATTGGTTTTGTGACAATCAATTAACACCCAATGCTTAATTTATGCACCAAAAACACTTCAATTTCTACGTTTTAAGTTAAAAAACAAAACGATTTTGAAATTTCAGGAGGGCAGGAAGTAAAATCTCAAACACCATTTTATTTTAAGAGCAATAACAACTTGCAATAATCAAAATACCAAATCACGTATTCAACACTACAACCTAAAGCGATGAATCAAAAGGATTATATACAAATTTGACTAAAAGGGCTCTAGTCAATCCTATTCCACATATCTGTTAAATTGATATTGTTCGTTCCTTTAATGATCATGCATGCACATTAGTATAAAGACTTCATTACCTTCAGGATTTGTTACAAAAACTAAAATTTCCAAAAGCTCAATTAAAGTTGAAGGCTTGAAGCTGAAATTAACAGAGATTAATCGGATAGATAAAAAAAATAAATAAATAAATAAAAACCAAAGCACATTAAAAAAACTTAAAGCCCAGCTAAGTTGACTAGAAAGGATTCAACATTCAACTGCAACACATACAGAATTAGAAGAACGTAATTTTGTTTCTTATCAAAAAAAAAAAAAAAAAAAAAAAAAATTAGAAGAACGTAATGAATATCAGATTGAAGAACATGACATCAAAGAAACTCCAACTCACATAGCCAAGCAGTGCAGATGTGAGTAAGAACATAAATCCCATAAGTGTAATCTGGAAAAACAATTGAATAACCTATTAGCAAACAAGTAAAATTATGTAATCTGTTACAAATTAATTTGAAAGATAAAGCAGCCAGCAAAGATAATGTTACCATGTTTGGTCTGGAGGAGGATCCAGAATGCGAACACAAAGGAAAAAAAAAAAAACATGTTAGCAACTTTCAAAAAAGTGTTTGGTCAATATGCAAAAACTTAACTTGAACATTAAATAATACTTAAAATAAAACAAGTTCCAAAGAGAATAAAACCTTGACATTACTATAAGTTTTCTCTTTTAAATACAGCATTGACTAGGGGCACCCCGGTCGATCTAATCTATAGATATACATGGCTACAACAAAAAATTAACTTTCCCGAAAAGCTCCCAATTTTAGAGCAAGTGTACAAACTAAAATTTCTTGATTTTTATTTAAAGAATAACCTAATCCAAATGAAAAACCCCAAAAAATGTAATACCAAAAGTTTCCCAATCCCATCTTGAATTTAGTTGAGATATAATGCTTCATTTTGTTGAGTTACTTGAGTATATGTCCAACTTTAAGAAGATGGTGCACCACTCTACAAAGTCAAAGTATCTCAAGACGCAATGAAAAGTAAGAGCAGAAAAGATCATGCAAAGAACACTCCTGAATAAAGGATCGCCTGACCTATGCTAATGGAATCACATGGTAGAAGACAAAATTTTCCTCCAATCATAAAGTTGGGTAATCCCGAAATTCTATTTGACAATTACATGATTTAGCTCAATGATTATCAAATAATCTATGGTGTGATTCTAAACTGTCCAACCAATTCTTCAATTCAACAACTTGAATCCGGGTTGTCATTATATTTGCAACTGTTTTATAAGCACAATACATAAATAGCATAACAGTGAGAAAGGTATTACAGAATCATATTCTCAAAAGAAATTATCACATATAAAAATTTATATCATGCGATGATATATAAAATTCTGTATGGCATTCATTCACATCATCTAGCATTCTTTGTTATATGGTAAGAGGCTTAGGTAAAGAGGCATTCCACTGACTAGCTTACGAACAGAATAAACTTCTCTGATCAGTTATAAAAACTTTATACGAGCTTGAACGAGAAAGTAACGCAGTTCAACCATGTGGAAAATTTTTTAATTAACCAACGCTCCTCTTGGTGGCCAAGGAAACAAAGGAAAAAGGAAAAAAAAAATGGAAATCATTGGGAATTAAATGGGTGCTGTGAAAAGATTCCAATTTCTTCTTCTTTTTTCCCTTTTCCTTCCTCTGTCAAAGCATGTTCCAATACTTGATAGCCATCACCATGCTAGAAAATAAACAAAGGCTTGACATTTTACAATTTGATCAGGATCAGGGGACACAGTTGGCTTTTACAGATACAATTAAATCTTGTGAATCCAAGAGCTCAAAAATGGAGTAAAAAATTGTGGATAAAATTGTGTTCCCTGATCCCGACCCTTTAATAATAGGTTAAAGTTGAACTGGCACTTTATAAAATATAATAACAAGTTGTCCATAACCAAACCACGTTTTGACCATGTTGAAAATTTGAAGTCCAAATCTAATCAAACCCAACAAATAAATTATTGAATTTCATATTGCAAAAACATGCCAAATGGACTATTTAACAGGGTTGTTCCAAAACAATCGTCAAATTAATCTATGCAAAAGCTATAAATATTACTCATAACACATGGATTGAAGCCTACTTACGGCATCCAAAGGGGAAAGAAGTTAACGCAGCTACGCCAAAAGGGTTGCAAGACATATTTGGCGAGGTAGGAATGATCCACACCACTATACTTGTATCTATGCAGCGCAGTTATACCATGTGATCCAATATACCCCATTTTTTCTATGAGGTAAAGCTTCAAATTTCTCACTGAAAATCCCGATTAACACTCACAATAACCTGACCAAAAAAAAAAAACCAAAAAGGGTTTATGAGTATATGCTTATAGTGAAACTAATAATGTCAAAAACAAGAAAAATAGCAAAAAAAAATGCTTGCACGAAACAAAAATGCTTTGAAGCTCATGCTGAACAAATTTTAAACATGAAATGAAAAGAAAAAATATTAAAAAATACAAAAAAAAAAAAAAAAATACAAAACGAATACCTATATATATATATATATATATAAAAGTTATATCAGCACGTACTTACCTGATCATCAATATATAAGAATAAATATAAATATAGAGACACATGGATATAACGGACGAAACATGCACCAAAATGGATCTAAGGGGCAGTTTGGGAATCCCACGATTTGGATCAGGTCGGTTCAGACCCAAGAGTGGTAACTAGTTCATATCAAAACTAATATTAGATTGAACTGATCCCAATTTATGAGTTGTTTGGTAAAAAGCAATTCTGACTTGTTTCAAAATGTTAAGGTGTTTGGTTCTCACAGAAGAAGAGCAGGGAAAAAGGAAAAAAAAAAATTAAGAAAGAAGAATGAAGCAACAGTGAAGCCGTCAAGTGTGCAGCAAGCTCGTTGCATCAAGGGGCAAGGCAAAAAGGAGAAAAATTCTAGTAAATGTAAACCCTAATTAAAAACTCCCCATCAGATCCAAAAATTTCCATCAAAATTTCCCAAATAAAAAACATAACCCATTCCCCACAAATCCCTAATCCTCGTCAGATCAAAGCTTTTTGATTTCAAAGTCGAATTCTAAATTGAAACACTCTGCAAATCATTATCAAATCAAAAAGTTTTTTGATGAATATTCCAAAATTAAAACCCTAACCTAACAAATCCCCCATCCCATCAAAATAAAAGTTTTTGAATTCAAAATCCTAGATTTTTAAATATTCTCATCGATTTTGTTTACAAAAAATGAATTTGTTTGCTTGCAATGAAAATAGTAGAGAAGAAGAAAAGGTTGAAGATGATGATGACATGATCATGTGGTTGATGGAGCACATGCTTGATCTTGATTAATCTTCAAACCTTCTCCTCCATTCATATGAGGAAGACTGATCGAGATGTATAAGAAGATGTAGAGATGCAATGAGGGAAGACGTCTTTAGTTACTGTGAGGAAGGCTTCATCACTGTGAAGGGAGACGTCTTTCTCACACCGAGGGAATGTCGGGAGCTTCTTCTTTCTCTGAAAATTTTACCTGGGTTTTGTACAAACCAACTATATGTTGGAACAACACTAACCTGCTTTTGGGCCCCAAATTAATAGAACTTAAACACCAGATATGTAACTGGAGCAACCTTATACTCAGTAAACCCAGTTTCGAAGGTTGCCAAACAGCCCCTTAATTTAAGGGGAAAACCGGAAAACCATCAAACGACTGATGAAATGAAAAACAGAGTAGATCTGACAAGCGAAATACATGGGGAAAAGGAAGAGAAAAAGAAGAGAAAACAACATTACCTCCTTGAATGGAAGAGATCGAACTTGGCGAGAGAGAGAGAGATTGGGAGTTGGGACTTTCGTAGTAGAGGAAACTAAAAAGCAAGAGGCCAAATTTGTCTCCTGCCCAAAGCAGGGGAAGGAGTTACCAAATGTTATATATTAGTGAAATTACGCGATCAAAATATCAGTGAAATGACGCGTTCAGAATCCGCGAATTTGGGAAAAGGATGGGTGAAACGACGTCGAGACGATGCGCAAGTTATTTGGGAAACTTATAAGAGGTCGGTACGCTTGGGTATGGTCCGTGTACAGGGATGGCGATGAGACCGACAAAGCGGATATCCAATCTCGTTTCGCCTCTATTGGGATCGAGTTGGAAGCAAATAAGTAGCGGCGAGTTTGGGGAGAAATAAAAAACCTTTGTCGAATTTGAGATAGGATATGGCATAACGTCGTCTCACCTTATCTTGACTTGAATATGTGTAAATATTAGTATTTTTTAATACTTTTCATGTTTTCTTGAATTCCACATTTACCGTTAGTTATTTATTCTTCATAATTTTATGTTTATGTTTAAATTATTTTAGTATTTGCTTTTACAAAACTATAAAGAGGTAAAAATCTACAAGTGGAATGTATGATTTAAGATTAATTTTTTATTTTGTTTGTTAAATAGAATTTGTTTTCTATTAATGTAAATGACTCGACAAGAACCCGTCCCACCCCGTATATTTTTGTTACCCCGACCCATCCCGACATAGGTTTAGGACGGGTTTGGGATGAAATTATATTTGATAGGACGGGGTCGATATGAGGGTGTCCCATCCCAAACCTGTCCTGTTGCCATCCCTATCTGTATAGACCTACCAATGAAACCCAAATCTTTTGTCATAAATCTATGTCGTGGCTCTCTACTCCTCCAATAAGAGGCCGCCATGTAAGCTTTCAAGTGTTATTATTCACATATATTTTTTAAAACGATAGTTGAATACTGTACACATCCACCCACTCATCCATATAGAATCAAACTTAAAATCGTTTGCAAACCCACATATTTTGGGAAACTGAATCTTCAAAAAAAAAAAGAATATATAGCATTACTCTATTTTCTTTTCCATTTTTTAATTGGTTCCCTTTTTGTTTTCTTTTGGATTCTTTTGGAGATATGCTATAAGCACTCCCAAAGAAGTTATTCATACTCTTCACTCTCATACTTGAAAAGTACAATAAGATTATTTGAGAGTGTTAGTAATATATCTTTTGTTTTAAATTTTAAAGTTTCCCTTTGTCATAAGACATTTTCAACATATTGGCCAACATAAAATGCACAAGTAACTGATGTTTGACTTTTAGTAGTATGGTGAAAGGACCAACTATTATATAAAGAGAGATGCTAAGCATAGTGACAATGGTTAGATTATTATGTTGTGATTAATGAGTGAATGACATGTGATGTGGAGTCTAACCGTCATGGCTATGCTTAGCATTCCTCTTATATAAATGATTCCCAGTTCTAACATGGGTCGCTTATTGCAATAAGCGTATTGTTTATTTCATGATAGGTTGATTCCACTTGCTGAACCTCTGTAGAGAAAGTCGACTATAGTTTGTGCTTAACAAGCAGAATGAAAGACACTCAAGAGTCAAGACAAGGGCAGTTCTAGGGTAAGTCGTTTGGACTTTTGTCTATGGCCTTTTGCCCCATTATGCTGACACGTGTATTCCATTATAACAATATAGAAAGCAATTGGGTAATACCGGTTTTATAATATAAAATGTAAAGGTGAATCAAGTGTCCTTAAGCATTTAAATTAATTATTTTTTCAAGAAGGGAAAGCAAAAGTTGTAGTCACGGAAGGAGAAGAGACGTTTCAGCAGCAAATAGAGAACTGAAGCTATAGAGGTGAGAAATATAACCAAAGGAAAAAAATAAGGCAGTGTTTGGTTCGGGGGTATGATTCCCGGGAAAGGGGTTTCATTCCCCTTTCCCTTGTTTGGCAAGCCAACATTCCCGGGCATGGAGCTTTCCCTGACCCATCAGACTCCCAACGAAAGCCAAAAATCATTCCCGATCGAAACGTGGGTTTGATTCCCGACTGCCGGGAATGTGTTTTACAATTATTTTAAATTCCAAGCATGCCCTTGCCTTCTTCAATGAATAAATTCTTATTCCAGCCATGTCCCTTCCCTCCACGATTACACATCCCAAACCCTAGCTCACTCTTTCTCACTAGTCACACGCAGCCGCCACAGCGTCGCTCTTTTCATCTTCTCACCTGATTTCGCAGCAGCCTCTTCCGTCGCACGTTCATCTTCTCACAATCTCGCACGTCTACACCGTGGTCGCTCACAACTTGGTGTTCGTCATCACCCTTTAGCCGTGATTCCTCAAGATCCAGGTAAGATCTGTTCAGGGAAATCACCCTTGTTAAGTTTGATTTGTTAACTGTTATAGGTTATGGCCCTTTTTTTATTTGTTTAAATGAATTATTGAAAACCCTACTATTTTGTGCATGAGATGGCATGACAATTGCTAATATATATAATTTTATACCCTAAAATCGTCCAAGATGTGTTACAAACTCCATTGACGAGATTTAAATTTGGAATTTCTGTATTTTTTCAACAGTTGTAGGTAATGTGACACATTCTTGTTATTTTTTTAATTTTTTTTCTTTACCTACTAAGTTATGAAGCGTACAATATGACATTGTTATTTTTTATTTTTTGTTTTATTTTTTATTTAAGTTTGATATGTTAACTGTTATAGGTCATGGCCCTTTTTTTATTTGTTTAAATGAATTATTGAAAACCCTAAAGTACTGTTTTGTGCATGAGATGGCATGACAATTGCTAATATATATAATTTTATACCCTAAAATCGTCCAAGATTTGTTACAAACTCCATTGACGAGATTTAAATTTGGAATTTCTGTATTTTTTCAACAGCCGTAGGTAATGTGACACATTCTTGTTATTTTTAAAATTTTTTTTTCTTTACCTATTGATTTATGAAGCGTACAATATGACATTGTTATTTTTTATATTTTATTTTATTTTTTATTTAAGTTTGATTTGTTAACTGTTAATATGTCATGGCCCTTTTTTAATTTGTTTAAATGAACTATTGAAAACCCTAAAAGTACTGTTTTGTGCATGAGATGGCATGACAATTGCTAATATATATAATTTTATACCCCAAAATCGTCCAAGATGTGTTACAAACTCCATTGACGAGATTTAAATTTGGAATTTCTGTATTTTTTCAACAGCCGTAGGTAATGTGACACATTCTTGTTAGTTTTTAAATTTTTTTTTCTTTACCTATTGATTTATGAAGCTTACAATATGACATTGTTATTTTTTATTTTTTGTTTTATTTTTTATTTAAGTTTGATTTGTTAACTGTTTATAGGTTAGGGCCCTTTTTTTATTTGTTTAAATGAACTATTGAAAACCCTAAAAGTACTGTTTTGTGCATGAGATGGCATGACAATTGCTAATATATATAATTTTATACCCTAAAATCGTCCAAGATGTGTTACAAACTCCATTCACAAGATTTAAATTCAGAATTTCTGTATTTTTTCAACAGCCGTAGGTAATGTGACTCATTCTTGTTATTTTTTAAATTTTTGTTTCCTTACCTATTGATTTATGAAGCTTTCAATATGACATTGTTATTTTTTATGTAGTTTTATTGCTTTACCTTTTGGTTCCAAAACTGAAGGTGTATAGTTGCATAATGCTAGAATTTCAATTGGTTTGAAGTTACAAATATTAACAACTACTTATGGTAGTCATGATATGTGAGTAGTTATTTTTTATTTGCTAGATGCTACATTTGTCATTTTCGCATGTTCATTTGATTTTTATATTTACAAATAAGCCATGTACCATTGTGTATTAACATTCCTGATTACTGAGTATTTTTAATATTTGTTATTTTATAGTTTCTTTGACTTTTACTTCCATGAATTTTAGGTTAAAGGCATGTTGTTAAAACTTACAATTGTTAGAAATGCACAATACTTGTGATATAAAGGAAGATTGAATTATTTCATAGAAGATATTTACATTACCATAGTGACAAAAAATTAAAATGAGTGAATTATTGTTTACCTCAAATTAGTTCAGGGTGTTACAATATGAATCTGAAAACCTCAAAATTATTATTCATTAAGGCTCTATTTGGTTCGCGGAATTTGCAAGGGAAAGAAAAAAGAATGGGAAAAAAATGTAAACAAAAAAAAAAAGTAAAAAAATTAAATAGAAAGTTATCTTGTGTTTGGTTATCAAGGGTAAAATAAGAATAAAGAAAAATAAGAGAATTCATGTATGAATCCAATACTATTTTAAGTGAAAAATTCAGAACAAATAATTCAACATGATAGATAGCTCAACTCCTAAGCACCAAGGCGTTTTTTATTAGCTAAAAATCTAAAAATATTGAAGTATCACCCCTCTCAAAAATTAAAATTATGAAAATTACTTTTAAAGGGCTAATTTTGAGCACAACGTTTACCCAAAATATTAAGGTTAGTAAAAAATAATAATAAATAAATAAACACGCAATGGAAAGTGAAAAAATGGATTACAAATTTGAGTAGAATATAAAGTTTGAAGCTTTGGTTGACAAAGACAGTGCCCACCCATCAAAGGTTGTTCATTCCCTCATATGTAGGACACTTCTTTAGTCAAAGAAGCCCACCCATCTCTCTATCAACCGCTACAACAAATTTATACCCAACTTTTGCATTTTTCTTCTCTCTGAAGTAACAAGGAAATCCTCATGATCGAGTTTATCTGGGTGATGAAACCCACCCCCAAAATCAGATGCTGGAGTGAGCCAGTGAACGTCGTTGTAAAGGGTCCAACTCGTCAATGAAAAACCCCTAAAATGAAACTCCACAAATTAAATTCATGTGATATATTGGATTGAATTAGACAATATTCTTACTATCATTGACGTGTTTTGATTTCCTGTTTGTCGTGCTTATGTCACATTTTCGAGAGGGATTTTTCATGGAGGTTTATGCCACCTTATTATGTATTTAGCCCTTGTACACATCTAATGCAAACAGATATGGTATATTCAGTGCCATGTAATTACTTATGTGATACGGTTATTAACTGATTGTATCGATGGGGTTCAAATATATATACTTTCAAAGATATATACTTTTATTAAGGATTATTTAGTGACAACGTGTTTGTCCACTGCGTGTCTCAATGATTGATATACAGATATGGCTAGACTGATGGTATCGAAGAAGAAAGAAATTAGGTCTATCCTGGAAAGTATTCGCTCCCTACTGAATGTTATTTCCTTATTCTATGTCTGGTTATACTTACTCCGTGGTAAACATTACGAAGATCATGTATTAAAGTCCGAATCTTACTTTACACATGACTCTCGGATGTTGAACCTTCATAATATCATATTTCACAATGACACAACGTGCATTAGTCAACTACATATGAATAGGTATACATTTTTCAAGTTGTGCGGTATACTTTGCACCATAGGGAAGTTAAAAAACACTAGACACGTAACAGTGGAGGAGATAACTGTATTGTTTGTCCACATTCTTGCTCACCATGTGAAGAATAGAGTGATAATTAATAGATTCATGCGTTCGGTGAGACAATAAGTAGACATTTCAATGAAGTTTTAAAGGGAGTTATCCGGTTGCAAAGTCACTTGCTCAAACAACCAGAAGCTGTCACAGAGACCTCAACTGATCCAAAGTGGAAATGGTTTAAGGTATATATAGAAGCAACATTAAAATTTTTCTATGTTAAAGAAATAATTTCATTTAAACACGCCTATTTGAACAATACAATATATGTTAATTACTATTAACCTTGGTAGTAATTGTTATTTTACTTGGGTTTTTATTCGAAATTGTTTTGACCCTTCTATTGTAGAACTGTTTGGGAGCTTTAGATGGGACCTACATTAGAATAAATGTGCCTAAGGTTGACAAACCTCGGTACCGAACAAGAAAAAATGATATTGCAACAAATGTTTTGGGAGTATGCTCCCAAGACATGCAATTCACTTTTGTTCTACCAGGTTGGGAAGGTTCTACAGCTGATTCTTGGGTACTACGAGATGCTGTTAGTAGAAGACATGGTCTTAAGGTCCCTCGTGGTACGTTATATTCGATTTTGGAATAAAAACAATGAAGTTCATAACTTACTATATAAAATCCTAATAGACTTTAATTTTTTTTTTTTTGGTTATTAGGTTTTTATTATCTTGTTGATGCTGGATATCCCAATGGAGAGGGATTTCTTGCCCCATATAGAGGGCAGTGGTATCACTTGAATAATTGGAGGACTGGTTACCAACCTACCACTCTACAAGAGTTTTTCAATATGAAACATTCAAGTGCTAGGAATGTTATAGAAAGATGCTTTGGGCTTCTTAAGCGGAGGTGGGCTATTCTAAGGAGTCCTTCGTTTTATCCCGTGCAAACCCATAACCGGATCATTCTTGCCTGTGTTCTCTTACACAACCATATCACCAGAGAGATGCCGACAGACCCATTCAGAGAGCTCCTTTTTACTGAAAATTTTATTCACCCGCAAGGAGAGCCACTTAAATACGTTGATGCATCCGACCAATGGCAAACGTGAAGGGATACAATGGCGACTGAAATGTTCAATGAGTGGCGAGCATCTAGAAATGCATAATTTAGACTTGTAACCGAGTTGTTTTTATGTTATTTGTTATTGGACAATTATCCTTTTTAGGGTTGGATGTGAACTTATGTGTACTATAACTCATTTATTAATTGGTGGTATGTAATTGAGAATTTTAGTATGTGCAAAATTTTATATGTTTTTACATCAGGTATGCATGTTATTAGACTGCATCATCTAGGCATGATGTATAGTTATTTCATTTATTATGTGACTATATAATAATTGCAATGCATATGGTCTATTTCTTATTGCACATATATATAGGATGGCAACTACAAGTGTAGATAAGGATTCTACAGCCAGTACAGCACCTCACGTTGGAAAGCATCAATGGACACTCAGTGAGGATGCAAAATTAGTAGAGAGTTTGTATGAACTCTACACAATGGGTACGTGGAAGTGTGATACCGGCTTCAAATCCGGTTACTTGGTTCAACTTGAAAAGATGTTGGCCACAAAGATTCCGGCTGCTGGTCTTAGAGCTTGTCCCCACATTAAATCTCGGGTCAAGACTCTAAAGAAACAAGCAATGGCAATTGCTGATATATTCCAATCGGGCAATGGATTCTCATGGAATGACGTAGACAAGATGGTAGAAGCTGAAAAGATAGTGTACGATACATGGGTCAAGGTAATGCTCTATGTGTGTGTACATTTATAGGTTTATAAATTTATTTAATTACATCCTAATTGATAATATGTAATATATGTAGACTCATCCTGCTGCAAAAGGTTTATTTCGTAAGCCTTTCCCTCATTATGACACATTGATAGAGATTTTTGGGAAGGACCGCGCAAATGGATTGGGCGCTACAACCCCTGCTGCAGAGGAGGAGGCAATAGAGGCAGGTATTGCTAATGATTTCAATGGGACTACTCACTTTGAAGATGGTCTTGAGGGCATTGAGGTGTCTAGTACTCAACCCCAACCATCACAGTCGGGGACGTCTCTAGGAAAGCGTAAGAGCAGTGATGTGTGGACACGGACAATGATGGATGTGTCAACATCTATGAAGACGCTAGTTGACGGAACCATGGTCTATCTTGAGAAGATAGGCAATGCTATTAGCGAGGAGAGTATTCTGACCAAACAGATTTCTGAGGAGATTCAGAAAATTGAAGGATTGAGTTTGCTGGACGTACTTAAGGTTGGAAAAGACATTAGTAAGGACTTATATATGTCCAATGTGTTCTTGTCTCTACCCGATGCTAAGCGGAAGGAAATGGTGTCTGAGCTGCTTAAAGGACGTAACCTGACTAATTGAGTTATTATGTGGTATTACTTCTGAAGCTTAATTTGGTACAGGTAGTTGATGGAATTTTTTGTCATGTTTGCAATTAAACATGTAATATTTTTTGTATATTTATTGGACATGTCTTCTAGATATTTAGGAAGTTCTATAGCTTTAGACTCAAGTAGCCAACTACAAAAGGCAATCACCAATTTGGATATGTTTTCTATATTTCTCGTATATGTTTGTCCGATATGTGTTTTGGATATGTTGGAAATTCTACAGATTTAACACTCAACTAGCCAACTACATAATTTATGGGTAGTTGGATATGTTTTGTATATTTATCGGATATGTTGGATTTATGTATTTTGGATATGTTGGTACTTGTACAAATTTACACTCAACTACACTCAATTCTAAGTGGCTATATTTGTAGGGCAGAGAGTTGTATAATGCTAGGTGTTGAAATAGCGAATAACACCTTCTAATGACCATTATTGCATGGCAGTGGATTATATCATGTGAAAAGAAAAAAAATTTAGTCAACTACACCCACTTTTACTTGGCTATTTTCCACGGCAGTGGGTTACATCATATGCAAAAAAAAAAAAAAATTAGCCACCTATACCCACTATTAGTTGGCTATTTTGCTTGGTAGTGGGTGGGTTATATGGTGGGGAAAAAAAATACCCAATACCCAACTATACCTACTTGTAGTTGCCTATTTTGCGTGTCAATGGGCTATAACATGTGGAAAATGAAATATAGCCAACTATACACATTTTTAGTTGGCTATTTTGCCTACCAGTGGGTTATTGGACGTGGGAAAAAAAATTTAGGCAACTATTCCCACATTTAGTTTGCTATTTGGCGTGGCAGTGGGTTATATAATCTGGGAAAAAAAAATTATAGCCAACTATACACATTTTTAGTTCGCTATTTTGCCTGCCAGTGGGTTATATAATGGGGAAAAAAATTTTAGCCAACTATACACATTTTTAATTGGCTATTTAGCCTGCCAGTGGGTTATATAATGGGAAAAAAAATATAGCCAACTATACACATTTTTAGTTGGCTATTTTGCCTGCCAGTGGGTTATATGATGGGGAAAAAAAATATAGCCAACTATACACATTTTTAGTTGGCTATTTTGCCTCCCAGTGGGTTATATCATGGGGAAAACAAATATAGCCAACTATACACATTTTTAATTGGCTATTTTGCCTGCCAATGGATTATATGATGGGGAAAAAAAATATAGCCAACTATACACATTTTTAGTTGGCTATTTTGCTTGCCAGTGGGTTTTATATGGGGAAAAAAACAAATAGCCAACTATTCTCACTTTTAGTTGGCTATTTTGCTTGCCAGTGGGTTATATGATGAAAAAATTTTTTAGCCAACTAGACACATTTTTAGTTGGCTATTTTGCCTGCTAGTGGGTTTTATATGGGGAAAAAAAATAGCCAACTATTCTCACTTTTAGTTGGCTATTTTGCGTGGCAGTGGGTTGTATGAGTGGGAAAAAAAAATTAGCCAACTATTCTCAATTTTAGTTGGCTATTTTGCGTGGCAGTGGTTTATATGGTGGGGAAAAAAAATTTAGCCAACTATACCCACTGTTAGTTGGCTATTTTGCGTGGCAGTGGGTTATATGATGTAAAAAAAAAAATTTAGTCAACTCGGTTGGAATATAAAATCCAAAAACATAAAAATTAGTCAATGATAACTATAAAATAGTCTATTAAAAACCCAGATCATATTCAAGAAGCATTTATAAAAGATTTGGCTCACACGTTAAATAGTAATTTTTTAATTTGATATTTCGTGGGTTCTGCAACAAGTTATTTACACATAACCCAACACGTTATAAACATACAACCTCTACATATTCCCCATCCCACAAACCCACTTTCATCCCCCATCCTTCAGACCCTTCGTTCCCCCTACTGTCGCCTCCCTCCCCCGTTCCCCCTACCGTCGCTTCCCTCCCCCACTTCCACCTACCATCGCCTCCCTCCCCCGTTCCCCCTACCGTCGCCTCCCTCCCCCACTTCCCCTACTGTCGCCTCCCTCCCCCGTTCCCCCTACCATCACCTCCCTTCCCCTCACCCCGCCACACTTCTTATCAGCCTCCTCTCCCTATCACCATCCCTATCAACACATCAATCCCCCTTTCGTACCCATCCATAGCAGGTTGTACCACAACCCCCATCGCCCGTAGAGGACCCTCATCCAAAGCCCTAAACATTTGCATCATCTAACGATGGATCATCTTCAATGACTTGACGAAATGATAAATTACTTCAAGCTTCGATGGACGCCGCGTCGGGGAGTAGAAGCAACAAAGATAAAGGGAAACAACCAAGGGTTGAAGGAGATGCACAAGAGAAACGCAGTCAACCACAACCACCAGGTTCAAAACAGAAGAAGAGCAAACCCACATCTGTGCATAATTCGATTGATGCGGATTTGTTCTTCAATGATGAAATGCGGCGCAAGTATAATTTGTTCTTCAAATATCGAACCATTCAATTTGGGAGATGTGTTGACTTCAATTTCTTCACCAACAATGGGTTTAGGATCGAGACGTTTAGGGTTTGATTTTCTCAACCGACATAATGTCATGTACCCTCGATTGGTACGTTGTTTTTATGCGTACTTGAATTTCAATGACAACACTAAGGAAGTCACGTCATACGTAAAAGGTATACATATTTCTTTAAATTGCACCACATTGAACCATCTTCTTGGGGTACCCCAGTTCGATACTTTCAAAGCATTCCACACCCATAATTGGCCTGAGTTTCCTGAATTTGCCAAAGAGAATGCAATTCGAGAGATGTGCTTGTCAAATAACATAAGTACAAGGAAGCCACCTAAGTACTGTGAGTTGCATGTGGAGGCAAGAATACTGCATAACATCATCTCTTATTGTATACTCCCGCGCGTAGGCAGTATGGGACATGTGGGTTATTTTGATGTTTTTATTATGTGGTGCATAATGCATGGCAAGAGAATTGATCTTGCATGGCTCATTATACACCACATGTCATATTGCGCGGATAGGAAGGGAGTGCTACCATATGGGATGATGCTCACAGCAATATTTGAGCATTTCAATGTGCCACTTGACCATGAGGAATATATGATCGTTCCAAGGCCAATGGATATATATACCGCGGCCACATTGAAACGTATGGGTTTTGCGTTGGACGCCAACAATCAATGGGTGGTAGCCGGCGTTGAAGATGAACCGAACGATCCAGCAGCTGCTACACAAACAGCCCCACCTATAGACCATTCAGCAGCTGCTCAAATGAGTGATGAAGCACGGACTCCATCCCATGATCTCCCAATTCATTCATCAACTGAGCACCAACATGCACCCAGATTTCAAGCACTTATGGATGCTATATCAAGTGTTGGAAAGGTAGTTGAGAAAGGGTTAGCTGATGTTAATGGTCGATTGGGAGTGTTAGAGGATCGAGTGTCGAGTATGAATGGTCGGGTGTTGAGTGTAGAGAATCGGGTGATGGGTATGGCGATGAATTTGGCTCCTGTGGCAGAAGATGTGCATCTCATGAACTTTTATGGAGGGAAGGTTTACAATGCTACTCGGGTGATGAGTCAAGCATTTGAAACATGGCATGGTAGAGGTAGAGCTCCACCAGCTCCACCAGCCGATGCGGCCCCACGAGCCCCCCCACCACATGCGAGGCCATATCAGACTACTTTCGCACCCGTATTTCCCAAAGGATACCACCCTCCACCACCATCGGGAAGCAAGAAACCATGGGATGATGATGATGGTCCTTCTACTGCTCCTATATGATGTAGTTGACCATTATGTAGTTTAATATGTTTTGAACATGTACATGTGTTTTTGGGTTGTTTGGATACATGGGAGCTTGGGGAGATCGAAGCATTGTATGTGCTAGTGTTAGTAAATTTTTTGGTAGTTGGATAGTATGACTTATTATATGTATAGAGAAGACATCTTCAAATTAAATGAGTTTGGAGTTTATAAGTTATACATTTTTATTGTTATTCGGTGTTGGTGCTCCTCCTTCACATTCTGTTGCTATTATTTTTATGTACTTATATATAATATGTTATGGTTATTTGGTTTTTATTGTTATATGAAAGAAATCATGGAAAGAAAATATAGTTATATTTTCTTTTTAAAAAACTTTGTAACGACCTTTATATATTTAAAGGTGGGTGAACATTGTTTTGGGCTTATGTCTGTTTTTATTGTTAAAGAAAGGAATGTTTAATTTTTTTATTTTTTTTTTAATGTTTTTGTTTGTGGGAATCAGTCATGAGAGTTTCTTTCATATAGACTTTGCATGTTTTGGAACTTGTTCGAGTTCAGTTCTTTCTACAATGACTGGCTGGCATATGTGCTCAATTCTGACTTGCGTATGTGCTAAAAAATAATTGAAAACATTGATTTATTTTTTATATTATGACAATGGTATTTGTTATTTAGGAAAGCTTGTGTTATCTTCTTATAATTTACATCAAAGCTGTGTATTTCTATTTAGGCCTAATGCTTACTAGACATATAGCTAATAACTTGAGAAGTTATATCTGAATATGATTACTTCATGTATAGAGATATGCAATGATATGCAGTAAATGTTTATTTTTATCTGTGATTAGGTAGAAGCTCATGTGTAGTGGGAAACTAGAAAAAGTGTTGAGACTGTTGATCTATATGGTTTAATGCTGAACAAAGGTAATTGATGAAGGCATTGTTTTGACATAATTTTGTTCAAAAGATGTAAGTTTGATTAAGGAGAAAGACAAACCTATATTACATAGTAGGAGAGAGGAAAGTAGTTTGTTTTTTGTTTTTTCGCTTTGATACTATTATGTGGGATGGGAATAAAAATCTCAATTTACCAAGTGGGGTTTAGAAATGGTTTTTCCTCAGGAGTCATCAATTTTAAATACTAGCAGGTTTCATACTTGTTAAAGATGAATGAATTAGAGGAGTTATCAATTTTGAGTTTTCCAGTCCATGATTGGATTAAACAACTAGTTTAAAAGGTTATTCATGAGCCCATAAAGCGAAGAATGGGTGATGACAAACTCACCTCTGTCACAACTTGTAAGTTGTAACTGACATGGACTCTGTTATCCATAGGCAGCTACTTTTTTGTTGGTCTATCTAATTTTTCTAGGGTAAGGTTTTATGCCCTCTATGTGTGTGTGTGTGTGTTTTGTTTTTTTTTTTTTTTTTTATATCTTGTGCACGTTCACTTTGATATTGCCTACTCTCATTTATCAATAAAATTCTACACTTAGTACTCTCAGTTTCTCATGAGCCACTTTTCTCTCGAGTTTCATTAATACCTGGATAGAAACAAGCTTGAGTTACATAAGCAATCCAGTGTTTGTTTGCCTGCATGGATTGTACAATGTTGGGTTTCATCATTGGCAGTGGTGAAAGCAGAATTTTTTTTTATATTTGGGAACTTAAGAGGCATTGGGATTTATATTAATTTGTGGGTTTATTTGACCTTTTATTGATTCCCTTAATTTTAATAGGGAGTTGGGGTTGGTTGCTTTCCCCAACATGATTTTTGATTTTTTGTTTTTTGGGAGCTTTTGTTTCGCTCTTGTATATGTCTTATGTACGAGGGTTAAAACCCGTCTTTTTTATTAATACACATCATTATTTTTTTTAAAAAAAAAATTGGTGTTTAATATTTTGTTATTGTACTGTTGATTTTTGTTGTTAATGTGCCATCTTGGTTTCATTGGACAGTAAAAATGCCTGAAAATTCTCAGCTGCTCAAGGAAGAAACCAACATACCCCATCAAGACAACCTCGGTAATAGCTTTTTCAAGTTTATAATAATTTAAATTATCTGAGGAGCAGTTTTTGTTTTTGGATAAAGCATTGGTGAACAGCACCATATATGCATTGTGAATACCTTCTTGTTTTTTTAATATAATACCTTTTACTTCAACAAAAAAGGGAAAAAAGGTTGATTTGAGGTATGGACACAATCATGAGTGTCATGGGGGGACATGGCCACAAGGTGTTTGACACACCAATCCCCAAAATCTAGATAAGGAATTTATATTAGCTGGAGAAAAAATTTCCTTGTAATAATCTACTGGTTAGAAGTGTTAGCATGTGGTAAAACGTTTGAAAGATCAAAATAACTGCAAATAATTTGTTTCCTTTGCTTTGAGGGGGAAAATCATCCTTTGAATTTCCAAGGACACCTGGCCGAAATCCTAGAACTCGGCTGAGCATCCCATCCATTAAGCATCACACTATACTTACTTTTAATAATAGCATGCCATAAAGAATCATTCTCAAGAAGAAACCTCCAAAGCTACTTATTGGTTAAAGCAAAGCTTTGTTGGGTAAGTGTTTGTGGAGATTTGCTATCGAAAAAGAAGCTCTATGGAGGAAGGTTGTGGGGTGGAAGTTTGGGGTGATTGATGGAAATTGGAAAGCTAGAGAAGTTAGGGGTAATTATGGGGTCGGTGTGTGGAAATATATTAGCAAAGGTTGGGTGGATTTCGAGAAAGGAGTTTATTATAAGATTGGAGAGGGTAATTCAGTTCAGTTTTGGGAGGATGTGTGGTGTGGTGATCGTTCTCTTAGAGAGGAGTTCCCTTCTGTTTTTGCTTTATCCTTAGTCAAGGATGCTTGGGTGGCTGATTTTTTGGTTTGGGCCAATTACTCGCATTCTTGGGATGCTATTCTTGGGAGAAATATACAAGATTGGGAGTTAGATGATGTGTTTTCTTTCTTTGAGAAGATTTATGGTTCTCAAGTAAGTAGAGGGGAGGAAGATCGTATTCAGTGGAGGGGCGGGAGTAAGGGGGTATTTACAGTGAAATCTTTTTATCGTCCGTTGGTGGTGAGAGAAGGAGATAGCTTCCCAGCCTCTAAGATTTGGGTGGCTTATGTTCCTTCCAAAGTCCGCTTTTTCACCTGGTTAGCATGTTGGGGGAAATGTCTCACTTTGGATAACCTCCAGAGAAGAAGTTATCATTTAGCTAACAGGTGTGAGTTATGCAAAGTAAAGAGGGAGATAATGGAACATTTGTTGATTCATTGTGATGTCACATACCAGTTATGGATGCATTGTTTGCACTTATTCGATATGCAGTGGGTTATGTCGAAGGATATTATAGTTGTTGTGAATTCGTGGAGATGTAGGAGTAGTAAGAAGGAGGCGTTAAGAGTGTGGAATATTGTTCCTCACGCTATCTTCTGGGTTGTTTGGACAGAGCCTAATAATAGAATTTTTAACAATAGAGATAGCACAGTGTTAGAAAATCATATTGCTGACCTTCTTTTTGCCTGGGGCGATACGTCTAATTTTTGTATGCGTTTGCCTCATTTAGCGTTTTTGGATAGCCTAGCCCTTTAGATTATCTGTATACCACTAGTGTACAGGGGCTGGTTTTTGTTTTTTGTAGTTGCGCTTTTGCGCTAATGTTTATAATATATTTTACTTCATCAAAAAAATTTTTCCCAAAGCCAATCCCCACCTGAGACTTCGGTCTAGAAACAACATCCCACTTAACCAAATGATCCCTCTTACCCTCCCCACTCCCTTCCCATAAGAAATCCTTCATCATCTTCTCTAAACACAATGCCACCTTAACAAGAACCCTAAAAAGAGACAAATAATAAATGGGAATGCTAGACAGAACTGATTAAATTAGAACCAACCTCCTTCCTTTAGAAATTAAAGTGTTCTTCCACCCATCCAACCTTTTCCTAACTCTGTCTATGACTGGACTCCAAAAAGACTCAGAGTAAGGATTCCCTCCCAATGGCAAACCTAAATAAATAAAAGGCCACTCACCAATAGAACAACCCATCTTCTCAGCTAACCTCTAAATTTTAACACCCTCACAATTAATCCCACTAAAGCAGACTTACCCAAATTAACTTTAAGTCCTGAAGTCAACTCAAATACCTGTAAAATACCTTGAAAATTTAGAAACTTATCCTTATTTCCCGAGAAAAAAAACAAAATATCATCCGCAAATTGCAAATGAGAAATAGAGACTCCATCTCTCCCCACCTCAAAACCCTCAATCAAACCTGCATTTCTTGCCCTATCAACAAGTCTACCAAAGACATCCACAACTAAAGTGAACAAAAAGGGAGATAAAGGATCCCCTTGTCTCAAACCCCTAGAAGCCTTAAAAGAGGCCCTAGCTTCCCATTAATAATTACCGAGAAATTTATAGAAGATAAACACCCATTGATTCATTCTGTAAAGGAGTTGCCTAGTAGAGGTGAGAGATTCAAACATGTGGGTATCCCTTTAGAAACTGGTATAGTTTCCTTTTCAGCTATGCACCAAAAAAGAAACAAAACAAAATAGGGTAAATTACACCTATACCACTTTTATTATCTGAAAAATACCCTATCTCCCCCTTCTATTTACTGAAATTACATCCACTACAATGAAAAATTAACTACACTCACCTCCCTTCTGTCAAGACATGGTTACTGACTATGACAGAACATTGGTTTATAAAAATATAAAAAGCGAAACCCTCAGCTGCTAATTTTAAAAAAAAAATACCCATTTAATACTTCTCAAACTTGAAATGCATGGTTTGATTCTCCCTGTTCTCTCTTTTCGCTCCCTACTGTATCTTTTTTTTCTTTGTGAAAATTATGCAACAGTGTTACACTTTCATTACTCGTGCGTCAAATGAATTTTCTAGGAGTACAAATCTATGATTTTTGGTATGTGTTTGTTTGTCAGGTGACTAGACTTTACAAAGACAAAGAGCATGCTGAAGTTGAATTCACCATGAGTCACTTTACCTGCTTTTTCTTCTTTTTCTCTTTTGTTCTAATAGAAAGAAGAAACATTTTCCGTAAAACATAATTGCCCGTGTCAGCACATTATAGCTGGTCAATGTTATCTATAAACTGTACGTAGATTAAATTACTCCTTTAATTTGTCATTTTGTCTATACTCAATTTGGTTCTGACAAGCTTTTGAACTTAAGATCAGTCCACTTCCAGATGGTGGAAAAGAGGTCATCACACGTATGAGAGCAGATATGGCCCACAGACAAAGTATTTTATACTAATTCTGATGGAAGGGATTTTCTAAAGCGGGTAATTCTATTATGCAATTCTTTTCTATTCATATCAAAACCTCTCAAATTAAGAGTCTCAATATACCTCAACAAAAGCCTAAACTATTAGGTAGAAAGCCAAACAAGTTAATATATCAGTTACCTTTTCAAAAGTTCATTTTCGGGTTCCACTAACTTTATCATGTTTATATCCGTTTCTTTTATAAATTCTCTATACCCATACAAGAATACATATATTGCCATCTTTCATGGAGTTTCACCTCCTCAATTGATTATAATAGTGCTAACTGGACTTTTGCGATCATGGTTTCTTTCAGGCTCGGGATTACAGAGCAGAGTGGTCACTTTCAGTTGATTAACCAATAGCAGGGAACTATTATCCGGTAGGTTTTTTTCACCCTAGTCTAATTGAAATTATGTCGCTCATCAAACAAATAAAATTGTGTATGAATATTAAATCTCGCTTTTGGATTCTCATGTTGTGTACTTGTGTGGCCATACATCATAGCTGGGGGAGAGACCTCCAAAATGGATGAGTTAAGGCCATCTTTCTTATTCGTTGGCCCGGACCAGTTTGAACTCACAGGGCCAGGTTTATTGAAAATGCACCTTAACTGGACAGTTTTAGGACCTACCTGTCTACCCAGCACAAGTTATGCTTAATTTATTTAACTTCATTAATATTTGTGTTCAATGTTTAACAACTTAAAGCAGCCAATGCCTTTATAGTTTTATGATTGCTGTGAGATGTAATATTATAATTTAGTAAGGGTAGTTTAGTTATAAAATTTCAACTATAGTTACATATAACCGAAATAACTTGCATAGTTGAAACTATAGTTACGCATGGTAATAGTTTTACACTTTCTTGGTTAACAAATGCTATAATTTCAACTATACTTACGCATGACCGAAATAATTTGCTAAGAAGACGAAAATGCCCCGAGTGGATGCATTGTCAGAGCTTATGTGCTTGCCCATCTCTATTTTCCCATTCCATCGGCCTGAAGTAGAGGAAATAATTTCATTCTATTTGCCAATCCTTCTCTTGACAGAAGTCGACGAGGCATAGATTTCAACATAGACAACTGATCAACATGCCTACCGTTCACAGGTTTACCATCTGTTTCTTCTACAACCTTTTTTTTCTTTTTGGAAGAAAAAAATAAAATAGAAAATACATTACTTGCTCGGACCAGGATTACAAATGCAAGTACTGCAGTTACCAGTGACTGGAAATGCAAATAGAGAACCTTGGAAGAAACAAAACATATTTACCTGAGGATGCCTCAAATCAAATAATAAGATTATGCTCTAAAATTTTCTTCTCATGTAGTGACAATACAGAACAACCCAGCTTTGCGAAGGTGACAATTGCAACTCAACACAATGATAATTGATGTCCCATTTGTGTATACCTTCTTGTTTTTTTAATATAATAATTTAACGATAATTGATGTCCCAAGTAGTTTGTTTTTTGTTTTTTTTTTTTTGCCTTTTGTTCACCCAAAATAGAAAGGACAGCTATTGTTAAAATTCCTGCTAAAAATGGCCTGTTTGGTGATAGACAGTTTGAATTTGTTCTGAAAATCACAGAATAGACAAATTACGTTTGGTGGAGTTGGTGATGCTGGGGATTAGAGCAGAGGTGGTTGAGGATGTGGTGTGGGTGTTGGTATTTGATTTTAGAGGTTGGAGTTGAGTCGTGAAGTTTTTTTATTTTATTTTTCGGATTAAGGCTTTATTGAATTAAGGTTAGAGAGGAAAGATATTGTGATATGAGAACTGTCATGCAATATAGCCAACTATAAGTGGGTGTAGTTGGCTATAATTTTTTTTGTGTCATATGAGAAAACCATCTGTTATACAAAATAGCCAACTACAAGTGGGTATAGTTGGCTATTTTTTTTTCCCACATGAGATAACCCACTGCCATGCAATATAACCAACTAAAAGTGGGTGAAGTTGGCTATAATATTTTGTTTTTTCACATGACATACCCACTGCCTTGCAAATTAGCCAACTAAAAGTGGGTATAGTTGGCTATTTTTTTCCGACACGATATAACCCACTGCCATGCAATATAGCCAACTAAAAGTGGGTGTAGTTGGCTATAATTTTTTTTTTTTTCACATGACATACCCACTGCCTTGCAAATTAGCCAAGTAAAAGTGGGTACAGTTGGCTATTTTTTTTTTCCCACATGACATATCCCACTGCCATGCAATATAGCCAACTAAAAGTGGGTGTAGTTGGCTAAATTTTTTTTTTTAAACATGACACACCCACTGCCTCGCAATATAGCCACCTAAAAGTCCATATAGTTGGCTATTTTTTTTACACAGAAGCATGTTATTTTATGGTCGGCGCACCCCCAGTTTGGTCGAACCATGTTTTTTTACACAGAAGCATGTCGAAGCAAATGCAATGTCCATTTGAAGAAGCAAATGCAAGGTCCATTTTAAGAAAACAAACATAGGTATACATTTTTCAAGGTTGTGCAGTCGTAAATCCCATACACAAATAGATTCGAAACTCCATCACACATTTTAAAGCCAAGTGCATCTGATGTTTCCATTACCACATTCAATGTCTATTAGCAAAAAGGCTTATAAATATTACAAAACAATAGAGTTACAAATATCCTTAATTAATGGACCACATCGATTATATCTAAAATGTTAAATTACAAATTGTCATAGAACATTTAAAACCCAATACATAATCGCCAAGATTATTAACACTCGAACAATTATCCTCCACTCCGTGGACGTAGGTAGAATGTAATTATATCTCCCATCTTGCTCCACATTCGATTCGACTATCATCGATGCCTCTTCATTGGAGTTCTGCACGCTTTCTTCTATAGGCCCACACCAAGCGAAGAAATTACAAGCACGCCCATTCTTTCCTGGAAAATGTTCCTAACTAATGTTAATTACATTTCTTACACGAACATAATATAACATATTTTCAAAGTTCCATATTACTCACCATGTAACCGGGGCATGAATAAAAAAGGCAATATTTACTATATCTCTTGTGTGATATCTTCAAGATAGCTCAACGTCCATAATCACACAACATAGGGGTTGCTCTCAAGCAGTTGGGTGGGGGTTGGTTGTGCATGACTGAAATTACTTCAGCTAATCACCTTCAAACAATTTTTAGCAACATATGAAAGTGTATAATGTTAACTGAATGCGGGATTATCACATTCAAGAGAGAAATGAAAAACACAATTTTCATAAAATCAATAATAAATTGCTAGAAGTCTTACGTTATGCAAATAAATTACTATCAAGTTTGTTATCCATATCATGGCGTGTCGTACAATCAATTGCATATATAACACCAACGTACTCTTATCAGGTCATTCAACCCAATCTTTGATGACCATTTTATTTTCAAGAAAAGGAAAGGGTTTTATGTTAATAGAAGCCGAAAATTAGTAGCTTATTTTTCCCTAACCTTTTTTATGTATTTATTTATCAGGTTGTTTTTCCTTAATCTTCGCAACATATAAAAGCTACACGACTAAAAGAATGAAAAAGCACTTTCTCCATCCAACAAGAGGCAATGCTGATGATAATACACCTCAAGTTTGACAACAACAGAAAAGAGAAAAATATAAAAACTCCACAAAACTGAATTATGCTTTCAATTGAAAAAATCATTTAACGGTTTCTTCGTAAAATGATACAACATCATCACTGACTGGTATGGTTGGTGTTTTCTTTTTCTCTCAAATACAGTGTCTATTTATGAATTATCATATAGAATGATGATCGTCCAAAGTTAAAGGGTTTACGCATGTTTTGGAATCAAATTTTTTAGGGCAATAAGAAATTAAAAGCTGTAAGTCAGATTCGTACCTCCAACACAATAAATCGAAGGAGATCAAGGAAAGAATGGACGCTTCTACAGAACGGGAGTCGATCTTCGTCTATAACAATTATTTCGCCCAGGTTCGGTTGTGGATCTGTTCGACAAGATTCCCTCCGATATCAAATTCCAGCTTCAACACACCTCCAAATGTTCATGTATGCATGTTCTTCAAGATACTCTACTCGATCCATTCGTGTAGATCTGTTCTTGAAGATTGTACCAGTAGGAAGAAGCTTGGTTTATGGTTTTCGATCTCTTCGTGAGGTTTGGGTGGACGACATGCGGCAAGGTTAAAGTAATGGGGGGAAATGGTGTTAGTGGATTTCGAAATTTGATTTTGGTAAAGTAAGGGTATTGTGGGAATTTACTATATTTGGGAATCACATTCCTACCCAACCAAACGTGGTAATGGGAATATTATGTGGGAATCACACTTTCCATTACCATGAACCAAACGCGGGGATGGGTATCATTCCCTCACATTCCCATTCCCAAGTAATAGGTCATTCCCAGTAATCACATTCCCATTCCCCGAACCAAACACACCCTAAAGGGAGAAGGGAAGTTTTTGGAGCTCTTTTACATCATATTCATCAACCTCTAAAGGTATTCTTCTTTTATTTGATCTTTACTAATTTTCCATGGCTTCTATTAATATGAAAACTGTAAAGGGATTGAAGAATCTAGATTAAAACCCTAGATTAAAAATAAAAAATAAAAAAAAAATCTTCAAAAAGGAAGAGACTAGCTTCTATTTTATTTATTTATTTTTTGTGGATAAAGAAGAGGAGAGGGAAGGGTAAAGAAAAATAAATCATCGAATATCTGAATTGGACCAAATGCCTGACGACGAAGAAGTATAAAATAAATTTTTTTCCTTTTAGGAGGGCAGAACGAACTGCACTAGGAAAGGGCTTTCAACCCCATATTCCCTCCCCCCCAAACGAAAACAATGTGTGTAAAGAGAATGGTTGGCCCTTTTTTTTTTTTTTTCAAGTAAATGTTTGAATTTATTTTTATTTTTTATTTTTTGAAATATTTAGAACTACTGAAAATTAATGGTTGTTTCAATTTAGATTCCATTGGTCAATGAATTAATTATGAAATTTTAACTTATGATAATGTGGTGGATTTTTATATATACTTCTTTTATTTTCTCTCTATTTTAGTGACCATAGGGCTAAATATTGATTTAAATTATGACAACTGTGGAGTGGACATTACTCCCTATGTGGGTGAAAATATGGTGGGTGATGAAGAACATGTTGATAAAGGGGATTGTGGGATTAATGATAATGCTAATGTTTTAGGAATGGGCTTAACTAGTGAGGATGACCAAAATTTGGAGCCTTATAATGGTATGGAATTTGATTCACATGAAGAGGCATATTCATTTTACTTGAAGTATGCCAAGTTTGTAGGATTTGCTGTCTTAAAGAAAGCTAGCCGTTGGTCAAAGATATCCAACAAATTAATTGATGTTAAGTTTTCTTGTACAAGGTATGGGACAAAGCGAGAATCTAATGCTATTAATCCACGACCCTACTTGAAGATCAACTGTCAGGCAACCTCGCATGTGAAAAGAGGGCAAGATTGTGGGAAATGGTTTGTTCAGAATTTTATCAAAGAACATAATCATGAACTTTTTCCAAATGATGCACATTATTTTCCATGTCATAGGAAAATTACCTCAATTGACAAGCACAACATTGACACCTTACATATTGTTGGGGTGGGGACAAGTAAGATTTTTGCTATGATGGCTAAATAGCATGGTGGATATTAAAATGTTGGATTTTTACAAAAAGACATTAGAAATCATCTTGATAAAAATCGGCTTTGGCACTAGAGTCAAGGGATGCTAAAGCAATGCTTGAGCAATTTATGCTTATGCAAGAAGAAAATCCCATTTTCTTTTATGCAATAGATTTTGATGAAGAATAACGTTTGAAAAATGTATTTTGGGTTTATGCAAATGGTCGAGAAAACTATAAGAATTTTGGAGATGTTTCTTTTGATACAACATATATCACAAACAAATATAAAATGCCTTCTGCTCCTTTTATTGGAGTAAATAATCATTTTCAGTCCACATTGCTTGGATGTGCGTTGACTTGCAGACAATACCACATCAATATTGTTTGGTTAATGTAGACATGGATTAGAGCAATGGATGGAAGAACTCTAACGACTATACTAACTAATCAAGACAAAACCATGAAAGCATCCATTACAATGGTATTTCCAAATGCATGACATTGCTTTTGTTTGTGGCATTTTTTGAGTAAAATCCCTGAATGTCATGACCCTAATATATAAGCCGTGATCAATTATAATAAACTAGTTTAACTAGATAAAATTATTTAGAAAACACATGGATGACACGTGTTAGAAAACCTATATTATAAATAAAAATTTTGGCATGACTCATTCGTAAATGGAACATACCATAATAAAACCTGTGTGATAATCATTTAAAATCTCCTGTCATCTATCCATGATAGCAACACATGCTAAATAAACCATATAAAGAGACCTATGAAATTAAATATTACAAACCATAAACTATTATCTGTCTAGTGCCTATTGGCTGAATACAAAGTATTTAATTAATACATAACAACGATATTAAAATTGTTCAGGATTATAATAATGTTCCCAGTGATTCGACAATTAGCTAAGTCCCATGATTAGCAAAACACCTCAAATCGAGGTCCCCCAAGCTAGGAACTCATCTGAAAAGGGTTTATAAAATATAAGAATAAGTATAAAACTCAGTAGATAAAATTTTCATATGAAAATAACCAAAGCATGACAATATAACCAAAATAATCTTGCATAAATATAAATAAAATCCATATATGCCATAAATGATGTGTGACTCATGTCCATTTAATTATTTCCATAATTACCAATCAATCATACTTCCATAGGAGTCTTCACGCGAAAATAGAGGATTTAAACCCAACCTCTAGGAGGATAACACAGCACGATATGCAATAGCTTCTATTCGAGAACAAAGCATAACATCTCTAACTGGGACCGTAGTACCCCAGGACCAATGGAGTGAAAAACACAGCAAGACGTCCCATGGCCGCAGTAGTCCAATTCCAAAAACCCTTTAATTCTTTTACCAAGTATTTAATAATTTCATTCCATACATTTTATGCCAATGAATGTCATGAAAGAGCATATAAATCCATATGAATATCAATAATCCAAAAATCAACTATATATATAATTATTTCATAATTATATCACATGTTGAGTTATGTAAAGCATGTAAAATATAGACCAATAGGAATTTACATAGCATGTATATGCAAAATATACCAAAATACCACGTGTATATCAACCTATATGCTCTCAAATGTGATATTCATAATTATAGGGTTATGTAAATTAGACCTCTCAGTACATATGTTGTAAAATATACATGATAATACACCCAAAAATCATGTAAACTCATAAATAACACAAATATACTTTTTTATTCAACATATATTGGCTTATATCCTAACCCATTGTCATCCCTAAAGATTAAAACCCATGAAAATTACATCTACCTTAGTAAAGTGCAAAGAAAAAGCAGAAAATGAGTTGTGGAAGTCCAAATCCGAGTTAAAACGCAAGAACTAGCTCCAAGCTACACAAATCAAACTCCAATCCTCACCAAGCACGTGTAGAACTTCAAATTCAGCCCCAAGAATGCAACCCAAGGCGTCAAAATAAAGTGAGAGAGTCAAAATTCATGCATGTAAGCCAAAACCAAGCTTTGTCTCTCATCCGTACACAAAATCTTTCTCCTTCTCTTTCTAAGCTTAGAAGAAGGAAAATGTTGAAAGTGAGGGGTTTGAGTTGTGCTAGATGGGTTTTATAACAAGGAGGGGCACATGCGTCATTTATTTCCATAATTACCAACTAATCACACTCCCACGGGAGTCTTCGTGCGAAATGAACTATTTAAACCCAACTTCCATGAGAACAACACAGCATGGCATCCCTACTTGGGACTGTTGTAGCCTCTATTCGAGAATATAGCACAACATCCCTAGCTGGGACTATAGTACCCTAGGACCAATGATGTGGAAAACACAACAAGACGTTCCATGGCCGCAGTAATCCAACTCCAAGGACCCTTTAATACTTTTACCAAGTATTTACTAATTTCATTACACACAATTTATGCCAATGAATGTCATAAAAGAGCATATAAATCCATATGAATATCAACAATCTAGAAATCAACTATATATATATAATTATTCCATAATTATATCAAATGTTGGGTTATGTAAAGCATGTAAAATATAGACCAACAGGAATTTACATAGCATGTACATGAAAAATATACCAAAGTACCACGTATATATCAACCCATATGCTCTCAAATGTGATATTCATAATTATAGGGTTATATAAACTAGACTTCTCAGTACATACATTGTAAAATATATATGATGATACACCCAAAAATCATGTAAACTTATAAATAACACAAATATACATTTTTATTTAACATATATGGGCTTATATCCTAATTCATTATCATCCCTAAGGTTAAAATTCATGAAAATTACACGTACCTTAATGAAGTGCAAGGAAAAGGTAGAAAACGAGTTGTAAAAGTCCAAATCCAAGCTAAAATGCAAGAACTAGCTCCGAGCTATACAAATCAAACTCCAATCCTCACCAAGCACGTGTAGAACTTCAAATCCAGCCCCAAGAATGTAACCGAAGGTATCAAAATGAAGTGAGAGAGTCAAAATTGGTGCTGAGTTCTGTGGTTATAATCATATGAGGTTGGATCAAGCGGTGGTGGAAGTGAGACCAAGGCTTTGTTTCCATCACTGAAAAAATTAACCTTGTGGGGTATGGACCAACTAGTGGAATGGATGTCAGCATCAGCGTCAGCATCAGGAGTGGTGTTTCCTTGCCTCGAGGAGCTGAGTCTTAGGTACTGTCCCAAATTGGAAATTACTCCGTGCCATTTTCCATCTCTAATGAAATTGGAGATCGAAAGTGTCGGCAGCAGCAGGCCACTAGTAAATATAAGCAGCAACCTAACCATTCTCACATCCCTCCGCATAGACGGGAGTGTCAGGCCTCACTTCTCTGCCGGAAGGGCTATTGCAAAACAATAAAAATCTGGCAGAGCTATCGATATGGAGGTGCCCCGCGTTAACCATTGCCTCGCGTCTATGGGGCTGCTGCACCTCTCTCCGATTACTGACTATTTGTCGGTGTCAGAACCTGAGTTATTTACCTGATGGGTTACACAGCCTCAAGTCTCTCGAGAGATTGTCGATAACGGATGGCCCTAATCTAGAGTCCATCAATGGCCTCTCATCCCTTCGCTCATTGAGAATTAGGAGTTGTGAGGGATTAACAAATCTACCCAAGGGGCTAGGATCCTGCACCTCTCTTGAGGATTTGAACATACAAGACTGCCCTAATCTGATGTTTATCCTAGAATCTGATTTTCGAGAATTACATTCTCTTTCCGCTCTAACAATAGAAAATTGCGGAAAATTGAAAGGTTCGCCGGAGGGGCTACACTGCCTCACCCGCTTGAAGAGGTTGGGCATTGGTGGGTTCTGGGAGGAGCTCAATTATTTCCCCAATTTTGATGATATCCTACAACTTCACCAACTTCGAGATTTAACGTTTTATGGATGGCCTAAGCTCAATTCTCTGCCTCACCAACTTCAACTCCTCACTGCCCTAACATCTCTGTCTATCAATAATTTTGATGGACTGAAGGCTTTGCCAGACTGGTTAGGGAACCTTTCCTCTCTTCACTACCTGTAGATTAAGGAATGCAAGAATCTGATGGATCTGCCTACAGTGGAAGCTATGCGACGCCTCACCAAATTAGATGTGCTGAGAATTTTTAGTTGTCCCCTTTTAAAGGAAAGATGCGCCGAGGAGAGTGGCCCAGAGTGGTCCAAAATTTCACATATTCCCGATCTGCCTACAGTGTAAGTTTTTCTCAAGTCAATCATTCATGAGTTTGTTCTCCTCTACTCTTTACTTTTCCTTAACAATATATTTAGTTGTTATCGCTCTCTCTGACGACAACAATTAATTCGATCACCAACCAGGCAAGTGGCAGTAAAGTATCCAATTAATTTTAAGAGTAATTTGGATATTCATATGTGACTTGATAAACTTGAATACCTAGTTCTCATATTATACTTTTTTCCAAGAAGTGCTGGGCTAATTTTTTTATCGATCTTCATAGATAAAAATACCTCACTTTAACTCAAGTTTAATCTTTTAGTCATTGTTCTACAGGTACCTTTTTTTTTTTCTTTCTTTTAGATCATTTGTAAGAAAGATAAAGCTTGTTGAGCCCCATTCCCTTTCTTTTTCCTGCATTAACTAAATATTTCTTCTTTCAAAATCCATCAGTTGTTCTGTAATTTGTCAAAAGATTTACAAGAATTCTCTTTTGTTGTGTGAAGTGGACTGCTTTGCCAGAGGGGCTACACTGCCTTACCTGCTTGAAGAATTTGGAGATTGGTGGGGATTCTCGACCGCTCTAACAACTTAGTTTGCATAGATGGGGATATGATGTACTAAAGGCTTTGCCAGGGTGGTTGGGAAACCTATCATCTCTTTGACGACCATGTTTTTACTGTTGCAAGAAATTGCCTATAGTTGAAGCTGTGCGATGCCTCACCAAATTATGATAGCTGGATATTCGCTGTTGTTCCATTTTAGGAGAAATATGTGCCAAGGGGAGTGCCTAAAGTTGTGCAAGGTTGCTTATATTACAAAAATCAAGATAGACGTTGACGAGCTTTTTCAATTATGAATTGCTTGAAGCTTCTTAGTTCTTATTAAATTCAATGGTAAAATTTTACCCAAACATCACCTCCTCCTCTTCTCTTCTGATGTTCCTCTTTGTTTAGATTTAACTAGGTTATTTTTTGCATTGAACTCTTCTCTACTCTAATTTTTACTCATCTGTTTACGGATTATGTTGTTTACCCAATTCTTCTTGTTATTGTTTTGGCATGATTTCCGAGGTTTTCGGGAAGCTATATTTCAAAAGAAGAAACAACTGATATGCAGTATTGCAAAATATATTTCCCCTGTATGGTTTTTTGCTTATTATCGGAAGACAATGCATGAGGTATTTGGTTACAATAATGCATGAGAAATACCCAACCCATGGTATATTATTTATCTTTC
This sequence comes from Liquidambar formosana, assembly GCA_039720395.1. Lineage (NCBI taxonomy): Eukaryota > Viridiplantae > Streptophyta > Magnoliopsida > Saxifragales > Altingiaceae > Liquidambar > Liquidambar formosana. The sequence goes on along the minus strand of CM077822.1, from coordinate 48,047,806 downwards.
TCACCTACTGGATAGAAAATCCAATTGATTTTGAGAGTAAGTCAGATATTTATATGTATCACTTGATGACATTGAAACCTAATTTTTTAGATTTATACTTTTTCTAAGAACTGTTGTGTTTCCTTTTTTTTGACTTGTTAAGTGTTGTATTGTCTTTTCCTCCATAGCTTATCTAAATTTTCAATTTTACCTTTATGTCAATGGCTCAATGCCATTCTTGAGATAGCCTCACATTTTGACTGCCATGTCACTTTCTTCATGGAAAACTTACAAAGAAACAGAGAAACAGCAATTTCCAGTTTTGCTTTCAATTCCTTTAATAGTTTTTCAATCGACTGTGTACATGTAATGTTGATTTGTATGCAACTATTTCATCATCTTTATTGTAAGCTGTAAAGATCAGACATTAATTTATACCCCAAAATTAGATCTATTATCTTTGTTAATTTTGATCATGAATTAAGGAGCACAAATTAATCTGATTCATATCTGTTCAGAATTTTGTCATTTTACCAAATTTCTGAAATTACATTCATAGTGACATGCCTATTTATAGTCTGGAACTTCATGGATGCATGATATGCTGATGTATGACTTTCTAAATCAATTACTTGAAATTTGAAAATTTGGCATCTTATGGACTCTTAACATTTGTTCAGAATTGGTCTGCCTCAGTAGTTTCTAAATCAATGGCATAAACTTGGATATTCGTTTACAACATTGTGTTTACAAACATCAATGATTGCATCTTGAAATTTAAATCAAACAGCATGAGGACCTCATTAAGTTTCCAAGTCTAGTCCATGTTCTCTCATTAAGTTGACAGTTAAAGTTCTAGAGTCTCTTTTCATCTCAAAGTCCCCATCAATCTAAATGTCTTGTGCAATCACAGGTGAAAAATGTTTATGAAGGAAAAAGAGTAACTTTGTTTAGAGTTTCTGTTCAATAAGATCAGGAGGAACTGAAGCTCAACTAAAGAAACCTCTCTCTCTCTACTATTTTCTCTCTGAATTCTGGTTTTCTGATAGGCGGCACAAACTGGAACTGTGGGACTATTCGGATCATGTTCATTGATGGCATCTCAATCATGCTATAGCATGATTGAAAAAAAAATTCCACTGGCAGAGTTAGCAAGTAACTCGTTGCCCGAGTTGTTGAGCAGATACACTGGAATGTTGGCTTCCATAATCTTAATTGTGGAAAAATTAGTAAGTTTCAATTCTTTCAATTTCTGACCCTTTCGTTGACAATGATAATTAAATCTGATTGCATACTTATGAGTTCGCATTGCACGTTCTATCAGGTTATATCCTCCCTTACGATGATTTTCCTAGGCAGATATCTCTCTTTTCTGGTCGACCGAAGCTGAATGGGTCAACTGACAGACCCTGGAAGGGTGTCGTTTTGGTTGGTCTCTCATATGGGGGTGTCCAACTGGTCTGGAAAAGGCAGTTCACTTTATTTTTTCCAGAACTCTCTCTCTCTCATAAGTCAACAGTCCTTTGACTGCAAATTTAAAGGCTCAACTCGAACTTGTTTTTAGGAGATTAATCATAACATCAGAAGTTAAAATCTTACAGCTTTGGATTGTTTGATTGGCACTCCAGATAATATGTTTGGATGATAGCAAATAAATAAATAAATAAAAGAAAAAGAAAATATGTTTGGAGAGACAATTTCATATCGAATCATTTCAGTGAGTTCTGTTGTGTCGTGTTATAGTTCCACCTGTTTAGGTGAAAAATATTTGTGACATTCTTGAGGTGTAAACTGTTGATGTTGGTTGGGAAAATCAGTGGGGTTGCGATGAACAACTCTATTTCTGATTTGATCAGTTTTTAAGCTTTTGATGTGGTAGGAATGGCAAGGAAAGCTCCATCTATTGTTCCTGTTAGATGGTTACCTCCTCCTCCATTTTGGATGAAACTGAACTAGTATGGTTTGGCGGAAATCCAAGGGCAGCTACAGAAGGGTGTGTTTTTAGAAGTTGCAGGGGCTTTGTGAAGGGAGCTTTATCGGGTCCAAACAGCCATCTTTGATTCTTTGTAGAGCTTTTCGCTGACATAGCTGTATTGAGCAAGCTTGGTTAAAAGGATTGAGACATCTTTGGTTGGAATGTGCTTCTTCCTCTGTTCTGCAGTATTTTAAGGGTCCTTATACATCCCACCTTAAATTCCAAGCACTAGGTGGATGAATTTCAAATACTACAATTAGCAGATGGACTTCTAATGCTCTCATATTTTCAGAGGATCGAGATAATACTGTGGCAGATTAATGTAATTTTCTGGGAGAAACATATAAGCTTCTGATCTATAATGAGACTGGGCTGCGCTAGCAAGACAGGCACTTTAGTAGTATATATAGGAGACATCAGTACATAACCAAAGAAAAGACAAGCAGCTGAGTTCTGCACTTACTACCTAAGTTTGTTGATTATAGGAGACATCACGAAAAAAAAGATGGTTTCCATTCAGAAAGACTAGTGAAAGCTTGTCATCGAGATTAATTGAAAGTACATTGATACATTTAAACCAAGTCACGAGGACATGATGAGAGCATCGAAAGCATAGTCAGGTTAAAGGAGCCAACGTTGTTGATAATTCTTTCTGTTGAATGAGAATATGTATATTTTATAGCAATCTATCAAATATGTGGTGTCATAGGATGAGAACACCCAATTAAGTGATAGGGTAATTGAGAAGTAGGTCTAAATTACATGAAGGACCCAACGCTCTTAGGTTTTCGATAAATTCCTACCCACTAGACTACTGCTCGCCCTTTTACCCTACTATTCCTTCTATTCCACCCAAACTCGGCTTTACCAGCAAAAGTTTTAGAATCCAAACACCACACTCCATTCGTTCTAGCTCTAACTACTTCAGCAGCTAGCCTTAATTAATTCAAAAATTTCACAAATCCAAACCTAGATTTACTCACCTTTCTCTTTTTATTTTTTAATTTTTTAATTTTTTTATTTATAGAATAGAATTATTATCCTTTTCCTCTCCAATGTCCAAAACATGCATTCTTGTTCTTTAACCAAACAGGTTTCGTTGTTATTTAACAAAACAGCTGGTTTCATTGTTTCCAATAGATTATCCACTATTCCACTTATTGCCAGACCTACCAAATCTTGATCCATTAAATCGGACTCATTAACTGATGGCATGTTAGCTTAGTGACATTTGCCCCCATTTATTAAGGGAGTGATCTTGAATTCAAACTGATGGAAAAGCACCATTGATACCTATTTGTTTATTTTCAGTGTTTGTTCTATATATACGTTTTATGACTGTTGCTGCTTTTCAATCATTTGTTGCTTGAATTATATAATTTGAATGCTTATCAAACTTTGTGAAATCACTTGTCTCACTAGCTCTTATAAACTAAAATTCATGAAAAATTATAAATTACATATGTATTGCTCTATGTTAAGGTCACTGGGGAAGACCTATAGATACCAACAAAACCACAGCTCATTAATGAAAGTACAAAAATCAAATTGGATGGGCTTTATGATATCTAGTGCCAACTTGGCTCTCTTTTTACACCAGCTCTTGAGGGTTGAACAAGATTTTTCATAGAACAGTCTACAGTCTCTTATTGCAGCTTTCACTGCCTCGTTATAGGAACAGGCCAGGATCCTGTGCCATTCTATGGCAGAGGCGATGATGACATACTTTGAAGTAGGGCAAGACACGTGGCCAGCTCAATAATCTAACGGATCAGATTGCATTTGATTTTTTTGAATGTGTTTATGTCTAAAATGATGCCGTTTTGATTTCCAAGCTCCTCTTTCTCTTTTCCCGCGAAAGAGGAAGGTGAACAGTTGAGCGCGAGGCGTACTTATCTAGATCTTGTTCATCATAACCTTTGCTTTGAAATTGGGATCTTTTGTGTGTTTAAGGTTGCAGCGTTATCGGCGAGTCTTGAAGCTCCTTCACTTTGCCGACGAAGATAATAAAATCCCATCATGGACTGGTTCAGATCTGTGTCTCTGTTTTTCCTTTTTTTTTTTAGATTAGATCTGGTTTATCGTAAGCGGTCATGGCCTTGCCTTCATGCTCTCACCATCAAGGATTTTAAATCAAATCTGGTTTAGATCTGTGTCGGTGTGTGGTTTTTTTTTTAAGAATCATTTATCATATGCAACCATTGATGGCCTTCACGCTCTCACCATTAAGGATGATGGGTTAGAGAAGTATAAATCATTCATGCCTTGGCCATCATCGTCGGCAACAGAAAAAAGACATCAAACGAGGACGTTTTGGGGTAAAATGCATAATAAAAACAAAAACAAATCTGATCCGTTGGATGCCACACAAAGCCACGTGTTGAAATTAAGTTAAGTATGGCACGATTGTTCTCTGCCATACTATGACAGAAGATCTTGTTCACACGTTATAATCACCACTGCCACTACCACTACTACTATCATGATGATGCAAAGACCCACACGTATGGTGCATAGTTGCAAAAAGAGCAAATCCCGATCCCTCGCGACTCACAAAACTTTTTACATAACGTTTCATTCTCTCTCTATATACATAACATTTTGATTTATAATTTTGGTAAAATATAAAATTTCTTTCCTTTTTTTTCTTCTTTGTAAAAAATTGTAGAATTCCAATTTACTCTCTTAATTCCTTGTGTTATCCAAACATTGAAGTAGTAACTTATAGTGTTGAAACACAAATTACAATTATAAACTTAAATTCTCGTTCCGATCAATACCAATCAAGTCCTAAGATAAATGAGTTGTTGTCATGACTTAATATATTTTACACCTGTATGACATATTGGTTTGGAGATTTTCGTATTAAAAACCATTGTGACACCATCAGGCCATCATTATTGGATGACTCTCATGTCTTGAGTGGGTTTAGATTTGACTATTAAATTTAACTTTTCCCAATTTTTCGCAAGCTGAACGGGTTAGATTCCGAAGGCACAGATAGTCCAATAAGTAAGGCATCTTTGAACTATAAAGTGTTGATTTTCTTTAGTTTTACATTCCATAAACATATTTTTGAACATGGAGGTAAATGTTAAACCTAGTTTATAAAATGTTTGTGGGGCCTTTCTTTCTATTAATTGTCATTATATTACAATAGTGAAGATGGGATTGAGCACCAACAGACAATTCATTGGTGTTAATTAATTAATTTGTCACCATCAAACTGTTCGTAATCCATTGTCCATCAAATTTTCTACAATGTCTATCCTTGAAATATGTAATACGTAAGCAGTGGCGGAGCTGGGAATTTTCTCCAGCAGGATCGATTGTTGTTTGGAAGTTTGTGTTTTTTTTTTTTTTTTTAAATTAAAAAAGGGGAGGCTATTGCCACCACAAAATTCCTTTGCACCCTTACCTAGTTTATATTTTTTAGGGTTTTATGAAAAATATAAAAGATTTTCATGAAAATTAACTGCAATATCCACTTAAAAACATCATTCTAAACAACTTTGTAGAATAAATTTTTTTTTCAAAATCTATCATTTAAGTGGATGTTTTCGCAATTTTTCATGAAACATTATATATCCAAAAAGTCTACTTAAACGATAAATTTTGGATTTTTTTTTTTTTTTTTACAAAGTTGTTCAAAATGATATCTTCTAATGAACAACGCGGCTAGTTCTCATAAATTTTTTTTATATTTTTCATAGAATCTTAAAAATTGTAAATTAAGTGGGGTACAAAGAAATTTTTGTGGTAACAGTAACCGACCTCATCAAAAAATCCTTTGAAGTAACCTTCTACCAATTTTTTTTCTTCTTAATAGACACTAACAAGAACAAAAAAAATTTATTTGAACTTAATAATTAATACAAAATATAAATATTTATTGATAGTAAGAGGCGTATAATTAAAAAGATTAAACTTTTTTGAGATAAAAGAGGTAAAAGTTATTTATATGAAGGGAAAAAAGAAGGAGGGAGGGTTACAATTAAAAAATATGAAAGACACACCAAAAAAATTTTAACAGAGTCAGATTCAGAAATACCAAAATTCTTATGCTGTCAAAAACATTTTTTTAATGGGGGAGGAGAGTCAGGTGCCCCCTTTGGCACCCCCTTCGTCCGCCCATGTACTGCTATGCCTCTATTTTTTGTTTTATTTATTTTATTATTATTTTTTTCCTTCTGGTGACCATAACTTTTACTTTAGTAACAACTGTTGTGTTGATTTTTTTAGTCGACAAGTATTGTATGTATTTCCCTTCGTAACTTATCCAAATTCTCAATTTTACCTTTATGCCATATTTGTTTGATTGGAATAGAATGGAATAGATGGAATGGAATCTCATTCTAATTCATTTTAAACAACATGTTTGGATGAGGTAATTAAATGGGAATGGAATCAAACAATAGTAGTGAATTATAATAATATTCATTCCGCAATGTTTATTTCAATCTCATCTTCATTCTAGACTATTTTGAGCATGGAATCAGATTCCATTCCCACCCATTCCATTTCATTCCAACCAAACAAACATGGCCTTATGTCAATGTTGCAAATTTCTTTATAGAAAATTTACATAAATACAAGAAAACATCAATTTCCAGTTTAATATTAAATTCGTTTAATATCTTCACAATCAACTGTATACAAGCAATGTTGACTTGCATGTTACTATTTCACTATGTTTATCATAAACTTATAATGCTCTGTACATCAATTTTTCCTTCAAAAATTATTTATATTATCTTCTTTGCGTTGACAATGAATTGAGGAACATAAACTAAATCTCAAAAATTACTATTTCACAATCAACTCTCTCGTGGATAAAGATAGAAGACTTCTTTTAAAGAAACTTTCTCTAAATAGAAAATTAACTACCTTTACACCCAACATGCTAAAATTCATATTTTGGAGAAATCCCAACTCTACTATAGTCATTCAATCTTATTTGAATTTTTTGCAGAAAAAATGTAGATAGCATTATCCTAGGTACGATTATGATAAAATGTTATGGTCCTACGTCTTGAAACAAGTGTAACATATAGTATTTTTCGTTTCTTCTATATTTTGAGGAAATTTGTTACTCAAAATAGGAAAAAAAGAATACCTATAGTGGTAGCTTTGTTTATGTTTCGAGTGTCTTTCTTATCTCATGGTTTTTTGTATTGTTTTTCTTGATTATGGAAGTAATATACATGTTTTACTCCGCCAAACAATAAAAATAAAAATAAAGATAAATACAAGTGCTTCCAAGTGGGAAAATAGAATTTTAAACTCACAGGTACTCAATCCCATCTTCCCATTGTAATAAAATGAGGAAATTGAAGCAAATCAGGAAATAATAGCTTGTACGTGGCCTTATAGCAAATTGGCTTTGATCATTGGAAGTCTCGCTCACTCGGACATAATAAGGTCTGAGAGTCAAGACCATGTGGGTGGAGGAGCTTTCCTAGAAACCCCCCATTATACATTCCAAGTATCGCTCGGTCCATAAATTAATTGACTAAAGGGTTTAATTAATATTTCGCTATGTGGTTTTTTTTCTTTTTCTTTTTCTTTTAACCTGTACCTAACTCATATATATGTCGATCAGCTACCACATTAGTCCACAATAAATTAATAACCATTCTCACACCTTTCATTAAAAAAAAACCGAGTGGGAATTGAAAGTGGTGCAAAGTGCACAAGCTTTTCCAAATTTTTATCGACTCAACAAGGCATTGAAATAAGCAGAGTGCGCATTAAACAATATTTTTTTATTTTTTATTTTATTTTATAATGGAACCCAAAACAACATTGAAATTAGCAAAGTTGGAAATGTTGAAATTTTTATTGGCGTAAAAAGACATTGAAACAAGCAAAGTGCACATGGTGTCTCTAAAACATTTCTGAAATGAGCAAAGCTATCCCATTTTTCAATGGAAATTGATGAGCTCCAACGACCAGTGAACGTAAGAAAGTCATCACCAGTATCCGTTGGATGCAAAATGTTACACCCACCCCAGGGGACTGTTTGATTCCTCTTCCTTAGCTACCAACTACTGCAACCTAGCTCCTACTTAGCTTTTTATTTATTTATTTATTTTTAACTATAATTGGAAATGTTCAAATCTCTAATCTATCCTGATTCTACTATTTATCTCATCATCTTTTACCATTAGTCTCTGCCTCCTATTTTTTTTTTTTTTTTTTTTTTTGATACACACAAATATTGTCTTAATTGGCACTAGCAAAACTGAATAGGAGGGGAAGCATAACCTAAGCGGGGCTCACAAAGCACCAACTTCTAGACAATTAGTCTGCCTTCCACTTTCTTAACAAAGTATAAATAAAAAAGTTAGAGCTTTATCTTGGAATGCACATTAAGGAATCGTTTATCTGGTTGGAATCAAGAGGAATTAGAATGGAATGAGATTTTTTTTTGGATTAATATGGAATGAGATTTCAATAGTGAGACGTAGATAACACAATCAGGTGGAACCATTGAAATTTCGTTCCATTCTGATTCCTCCTCATTCCATAAGATAGAAGATATATAAAAACAATCGTATTTGTCACATTAACATCTTAGATTTGGTTCAGCCGAAAATAAAAAATATTGGAGTAGTACATTTCTTCGTATATGAATGTTTTTTTTCGCCCACGATTGATATAAAGTACAAAACCCAAAGCATTTCAGAATAATCAACTCAAAATCAAGAAAAGAAAAAGCCATATGTGCATCCAGCTGATGCCCCCAGATATAGCCATCTACCCAAATGCCCAACAATTCGTTGGAAATACAAGAGTTTTAATTTTAAAAAAGTTACAAAACTTTATTTTTGAAGGTCTTTCTTTTTCTTTTCTTTTTTTCTTGTTTGTGATAATGCGTTGATCCTTCGGTGGGACATGGAAAGACCTGTCCACTTGCATTTCCCGTTTTGCTTTTGAATTTTCTATTTCAGAGAGTTGTTGGGTTGTGTTAAGGCCATGTACGCAGTTCAAACGAGCAGGGCCCAACTCCCGCTTCCTACAATGGGCTTGGATGAGGGCTGGTCTACAAAGCATATATGCGTCTTTCTTTCCCTTTTTTTATTTTATTTTTTAATGGGGTGGGTCTGCGGGAGAATGCTTTCGCACTTTGTGCTAAGTGAAGCGTGTTATGCTAGTTGAGGGTTGTACCTACAAAGCATAGGCATGTAATTTGGACATTTCTAATTATTAAAGGGATTGCCACGTACTATGCTATATGGCTACGGAACACCTAACTTTATTTTGTCTGCCTTGATTGTTTTCAGCGGTCATTCAAACTTGTCAAGTATATTTTATTTATTTTTGTTTAGACCATATTTAAATTGTTAATATGATACCCATCAGAATAATGCCAAGGGAACGGCTATTGCAACCCCCATTCCTATAAGCACACCCATCCTTTAGGTTTTTAAAGTTTTATGCAAAATATAAAAAGTTTTTATGAAAACTGGTCATGATGTCCACTAGAAAACATCATTTTGAACAACTTTGTAGAATAAAGTTTTTCCAAAATTTATCGTTTAGGTAGACTTTTTGGCAAAAAATGAAATAAAGGTTATAAATAGTTAAATAGTATATTTTAAACGATAGATTTTGGAAAAACTTTCTTCTGCAAAGTTATTCAAAATGATGTTTTCTAGTAGACATCGTGGCCGGTTTTCATAAAAACTTTTTATATTTTGTATAAAACCTTAAAAACCTAAAAGATAGGGATGGACTTATAGGAATAGGGGGTTACAATAGCCGTTCCCCAATGCCAATCTACTTAGACGTGCTTTCTAGACCAACTTTGACCCAAGCCCACGATAGAAAGCTGAGAGGGGCCCATTACTTTGAAATAAATATTGGGAGATTAGTCCCCCCAATCAATGGGGGTCACCTGGAGATTCCATTCACATCTTACCCATCTATGCTAAAAATTCACACTCCGATCATTTACTCAGGAGAGAATTGTGTTCAGTTTTGTGGAGTTTTGAAGCATTCTCTGAGCTACCTCTTGTGTGAATTAATACGGAAGGGAAGATGGCAGAAGTTCTTGTTAGTTTCGCTATGGAGGGAATATTGACGAAGGTGGTTTCACTCGCTGCTCAAGAAGTCAGCCTCGCATGGGGATTTAAGAGAGAACTCACAAGGGTCGGTGAATCATTTTCTATTGTTCAAGCACTGTTACGAGACGCTGAGGAACGACAAGTGAGGGACTCGGCGGTGAGACTCTGGCCCAAGAAGCTTAGAGACGTGGCTAATCATGCTGAGGACGTGTTGGATGAGTTCGATTATGAAATGCTCCGCCGTGAGGTAGAGTTGCACAACCGATTGAAGAAAAAGGTACGCAACTTCTTTTCCCTCTCCAACCCAATTGCGTTCCGTTTCAAAATGGCCCATAAAGTTAAGAACATCAACCTATCGCTGAACGACCTTAAGAAGGAGGCAACTGCCTTTGGACTGCAAATCAGTAGAGTAGATCCGACTCCTCAATTCAACCAGATCCGAGAAACTGATTCCTTCGTTGATGATTCGAAAGTTGTAGGAAGGGAAAAAGATGCATCAAATATTGTGAAAACAATGGTTGACTCGAGCAATCAGGAAGTTCTTTCCGTCATTTCCATAGTGGGAATGGCAGGCCTAGGAAAGACAACTTTGGCTCAATTGGTTTACAAACATGATGAAATAAAGTCATACTTCGATGCCAGGATATGGGTCTGCGTCTCTGATCAAGATTTTGATACTAGAAGGATTTTAAGTCAATCCCTCGAATCGCTTAACCCATCAAAGGGCAAGATGGAAAACATGAATGCAATACTTGAAAACCTACAAAAAGAGTTGGAGGGGAAAAGATATCTTTTGGTACTTGACGATGTTTGGAATGAAGAACAAGAAAAATGGGACAGTCTAATGAGTCGTTTGTTGCTGATTAATACAAGTAAAGCGAACAAAATCATTGTAACCACACGTAGTCATCAAGTTGCAACTGTGGTGGAAACGCTTCCTAGATATCCCTTGGAAAAACTATCGGAAGAGGAATGTTGGTTTGTATTCAAGGACAGAGCATTTGCAAATGGTGGTGTACCAATGACTCCAGATTTGAAGGCTATCGGAAGGGAGATAGTAAAAAAATGTGCAGGTGTACCATTAGCGGCAAAGGTACAGTTGTATATGGGTGTAGCCTACATATTGGTTTAAATAATTTTCCTCTTAAATTTAATTCCTTAGCTTATGTATGAAGGTTGTTATCCATTCTTTACAATAATCGTTCTAAACTACCTAATAAATAACTGGGAGACGAGATAGAATAAAGTGAAAAAAAAGTGCATGTGCATAGTACGTGCCAGCATTCTAGTTATCTAATAGTTGAGGCCATGTTATTATAAAAAAAAAAAAAAAAAAAAAAATAAATAAATAAATCTAAAACTATATAAATCAAATTCAACAATTTTATCATTTTAAGCTTAATTACACTTCTTCTTTTATTTATTTATTTAAATGATTGATTTATTTTTGTTCAAAGTGATTGGAAAAGTTGGAAATGATCTCCAAAGGTTACGTGATGCGAAATTAACAATTTAGTATAAAGTATATAGGAGGTCAAAAGAAAAGGATTTGAGATTTTAATGTTAAATTTGGAAAGTTTAAGAAAATGAGAGCTAATTTTAGGATTGATCGTGGTCACATTAAGTTGAAATAAATTACTAACTAATGAGTGAGAGCCACTTGGATGTATTTTTAAAATTAAAAAATGTAAAAAAAAACTTTTGCCCATGGTTAATGAATTAGAGGCATCTCATTGGACATATTTTACTAGAAACATTAAAGTTGAATAAACTAATTTTAAGAACCCTAATTGATTTCAAGAACTTAGTTCCATACTTAGGTCTGTTCAGTTACCCCTGAATGAACTTACTAAGCGTAGCCGTGTAGGTCAATTCCACAAGACCCTTGCTCCATTAAATAGAAAAACGCTCACTATATATTATAATTTTTATATGTCATGTGGAGCATTGTAATTGGACTTTCATAAATGTAGTGTAAACTATATGCCACTTTAATTTCCTCGTTCACTTTTCATAATCTTTGATCAGGAAGTGGAGGTAGTGCCGAAATGTAATTCCCCCATCAACTTCCCCACTATCCCATTATTATGGGAATATTGGTTACTCTCGCTATTGTTTTTATTTTATTTGTAATCAACATTGTTGTCGTCGTCGTCATCATCATTACCATCATCATCATCATTAATCGTTATGAATATTATTATGATTATCATCCTGTGAACAAAATTAATGAGAATTCCATCTTGTACTCCCATCAGGTACTAGGAGGCATGATGCGTTCTAAAAAGGAAAAGCATGAATGGCTGTCGATTCAAAACAATAAAATCTGGGAATTACCAGAAGACCAGAATAGAATCTTACCTGTGTTGAAGTTGAGTTTCAATCATTTGCCATCACCGTCTTTGAAACAATGTTTTGCATATTGTTCAGTATTTTCCAAGGACCTTGAGATTGAAAAAGATAGATTAATCCAACTTTGGATGGCTCAAGGATTACTTCAACCTTCTCAAGAAGGTAATTTTGAGATGGAGGATTTAGGTGATGGATATTTCAATATTCTATTGGCGAACTCCCTATTTCAGGATACTAGAAAGGATACATATGATAATATTGAATTTTGCAAGATGCACGATCTTGTGCATAATCTTGCACTATTTGTTTCAAAGTTTGAGAGCTTAACTATGGAAGCTAGTAAGGTGAATGATAGGCTTGAGATTCAACACTCCCCATTGATTCCCACGGGTGAAATATTACCAACAATTCGAAAAGAGATTGCTGAAAAAGAGCGCACATTTTTTCCAGAAGGTAAACTCCTTGGAAACATGTTATCAGATGGTAATCCCCTTGCCAATATGTTGTCAAACTTTAACCGCTTATGTGTCTTAAATTTAAAAGAAGCTTGTATCAAGGAGTTGCCAATTTCAATTGGCAAGTTGAAACACTTAAGGTATCTCGATGTTTCTAGGACAAAGATTGAAGGGTTCCCCAAATCTATTGCCAAACTCTATAAGTTGCAGACATTAAGACTTATGGGTTGCTGTAATCTTAAAAAGTTTCCGAACGAACTGAAGAGTTTGATCAACTTAAGACATTTTTATTTCGACGAGGATCATTCTAGAATCACGGAGATGCCAGCTGAGATGAGACGATTGACTAGTCTTCAAACATTGCCCTACTTTGTTGTGGGTCGGGAGAGGGGTCATTGTATTGAAGAGTTGGGATGCTTAAAGAAATTGAGAGGGAAATTAACCATTGACCAAGGTGGAACACGTGAGGGATGGAGAAGAAGCCAAGAAAGCAAATTTACTGGCAAAGACAAACATCTACCGCTTGGAATTTAGATGGAGCAGATATAGAGAAGGCAACAATAATGACGAGGATGTATTACAAGGCCTCCAACCACACCCTAATTTGAAATCCTTAATTATTAGTGGCTTCAAGGGTGATAAATTCCCGTCATGGATGACGGTGAATACTAACGGTAGCAGTAGTCTATTGCCACTCAACAATTTGGTGGACATTGGATTATCTGACTGCAAGAAATGTGACCACATCCCAATGCTCGGCCATCTACCTTGTCTTAAGTCTCTTGTGATTTTTGGAATGGCGAATGTAAAAAGTATAGGTGCTGAGTTCTATGGCTATAATCATGATGATGGAGCAAGTTATAGTGAGACAAGGCCTTTGTTTCCGGCACTGAAAACATTCAGATTGAGGCGTATGGACAACCTAGTGGAATGGATGCCAGCAGCAGGAGTGGTGTTTCCTTGCCTCGAGGTGCTATCTCTTTGGAAATGTCCCCAGTTGACAACTGCTCCAAGTCATTTTCCATCTCTCAGGGAATTGAGAATTTCTAAGATCAACAGTAGTACGCCACTAGCAAATATATGCAGCAACCTAACCATTCTCACATCTCTATACATAGACGGTGTGTCAAATCTCGCTTCTCTACCAGAAGGACCATTGCAAAACAATGAAAATCTCACCTATCTAGAGATATTGGACTGCCCCGCGTTAATTGTTGCCCCGCATTTATCGGGCTGCTGCACCTCTCTTCGATCACTGTCTATTGGGAAGTGTGAGAAACTGAGTTATTTACCGGATGGGCTAAACACCCTCAAGTCTCTTGAGAGGTTGAAAATAGTCGGTGGCCTTATTAGTGAAGAGTCCATTCTAAGCATATACTGGCCTCACATCCCTTCGCTCATTGCTTATTTGGAGTTGTGAGGGATTAACAAATCTACCGAGTGGGCTACAATCCTGCACGTCTCTTTGGAGTTTGAGCATACGAGAGTGCCCTAATCTGATCTCTATCTCAGAATCTGATTTGTGTGAATTGCCTTCTCTTTCCTCTCTATCAGTCGTAAATTGTGGAAAATTGCAAGGTTTGCCGGAGGGGCTACATTGCCTCTCCCGTTTGAAGAATTTGTACATCGGAGGGTTCTGGGAAGAGCTTGATTTTTTCCCTAATTTTGAGGATATCCTACGACTTCATCAACTTCAAGCGCTAGGGTTGTATGGGTGGCCTAAGCTCAAGTCTCTGCCTGATCACCAACTTCAACACCTCACAGCCCTAACGTATTTGTCAATCATTAATTTTGATGGAGTGAAGGCTTTGCCAGGGTGGTTGGGGAACCTTTCCTCTCTTCAACGCCTGCGAATTGAGAGATGCAAGAATCTGATGTATCTGCCTATAGTGGAAGCTATGCGATGCCTCACCAAATTAGATGCACTAATTATTGACAATTGTCCCCTTTTAAAGGAAAGATGCGCCAAGGAGAGCGGCCCAGAGTGGCCCAAAATTTCTCATATTCCAGATGTTGAATATTATAATTAAAATGAGGGGTAAGTTTATCTCAAATCAATCATTCATGATTTGTTCTCTTCTCTACTCTTACTTTTCTTGACAACTTATTTATTTGTTAAGCTGTTCGTCTATTTATTTGTTTTGTTTTAATCTAAAGTTGCATTGTTTATTTACTTTTTTAAGGGTTGAAATTAGATAAACATGAAGCAGGCATTAACAAACAAACCTTGGCCGAATTGCTTGAAGTAAAAAAATTAAATTAAATTAAATTAAAAACAAACAACAAAACCTGCCTCTCTTAATCTAGTCCACCAGATTCTCCTTTTCCTCTTATGGCGTTCTTCTATTTGTTCATGGATTGTACTCTTCTCCACTCTAATATTTCCTTATCAATTTACCTAGTATGTTGTTTGCCCTAGTTCTTCTATTTGTTCATGGATTTGTGGGGTTTTCAGGAGGCTAACATTCTCTACTCTAATTTTTCTTATTATGTTGTTTGCCCAATTCTTCTTATTATTTTTTCAGGAGGCTAACAGGTAACTGGAGCAAAAACTGATATGTAATAGAGCAAAACTGATTACAGGTGCTTCTGTTTTGTTTCTCATGAATGGTAATTTCCTTATTCCTTTGAAGATACCACATGATATATTTGGTTACAAAATTGCATAAGAATACCCTACTTATGATACTATTTCTCTCTATTGTCACAACATTGCATGAGAAATACCCTATTGACAATACCACTTATCTCTCTGTTCGAATTTGTTTTTAGTCGATAAGTGTTGTATGTAATTTCCTACTCGTATAGAGTATCCAATTAATTTTAGGAGCAATTTGGATATTTATATCTACTTGATTTTTTTATGTTTTTAGCTGATAAGTATTATATGTAATTTCCTCTGTTTGACTTTGACTATCATGTAAATGTTGTTCTCTAGTTAATGTAACATTTTCAATACCATGTCTCTTTCTTTATAGAAAATTTAGAAAGAAACAAGAAAAGTACAGTTATCAGTTAAACATTGAATTCCTTTAATTGCTTTACAATCAACTGTATTCTTGCCTAACAAAAAGGGGGAAAAAAAACTGTATTCTTGTGATGGTGATTTGCATGTTACTTTTTAATTGTCTTTATCATAATATTTATAATGCTCTGTTGTACAATAGAATTAAGTAATTTTTTTCCCAAGAATTTGTGCTAAGAGCTCTGTATTTTTTTGCTAGAAGGGCTATTGTAAGACAATAAAAATCTTGCATCTCTGGAGATATTTGCTTGGCCCACATCAATCTATATTGATCACATGAATTGGGCTAATGCACCTCTCTTCAATCACTCATTATACTTTGGTGTCAGAAACTGTGTTATTATTTACTGGATGATCTGCCCTAGTCTAACTTCCATTTCAAGCATTCATGGCCTCACATCCTTTTATGAATTTGATATTGAAAGTTGGTGATGGATTAACATCTACCTAGTGGGGCTAGAATCCTGCACATCTTTTGAGGATTTGACCTTAGAATGCTGCATTAATCTGGTGTCATAGGTAACCTTTCCTTCTTCCTCCCCCATGATGCTCCCAAACCGATTGCTATCGTTTTCTTGTGCTTTTTGAGTAAGTTATTGTGGAAATTGAAGTGTTTGCTGGAGAGGCTACACTGCCCCACCAGCTTGGAGACTTATTGAAATTATTGGGATCTTGGAGGAGTTTGATTCATTCCCAAAGTTTGACTATATCCAATAACTTCAAATTCTAACATTGCAGGGGTGGTCTAGGCTCAAGTTTCACTATTCCCAGCTTCAACACCTCACTACTCTAACCTCTTTGTACGTCGTACATTTTGATGGAGTGGAGGCTTTGCCAGACTGGATGGAGAACCTTTCATCTCTTGAAGAGTTGTGTGTAGCAGAATGCAATAATATGAAAGTATCTGCCTACAATGAAAGCTATGCAATCCCTCACCAAATTACAAATTGTCCCCTTTCAGATTAAAGATGTGCCAAGGATAGCAGCTCAGCATGGTCCAAAGAGAAATTTAATCCATTCTGGGTAGCATTTATTATTAAAAACAAGGGTAAGTTTTCAATCAGTCATTCATGATCTGTTCTCTAATCTACTCTCACTTTTCCTAAATTTAATATTTATTATGTTTTCGTCTATTATTTCCAAGATATAATGTTTAATAATGGCTATTTCATTCCACATGACAAGTTTGGTTTGATACTTCATGTGTTGCAATTATTGTTACTGTACACTTGGTGGATTGGGGGTTATTTGCTGTTGAAATCATATAATGACATATTACAAATATTTACCTCATTATCATCAGTTTCAGTGCCTTATCCAATTATTAGTAGATAGAAACATGAATGTATCACAAAACTCTTGGTTAATGGAAGTACTATAATGTTATATGGCCCAAAATTTTTATAATGGAAGTTCTTTTCTCTACTCATTCCTCTGTATTTAGTTGCAATATTTTTCCTTCTTTTTTTCATTTTTTTTTCCTTCCCCTTTTTGTTTCAAACTATTGTAGTCTAGGATGGTTGAGGAATCACATTAGTAATTCAAAATTCGTACTACAATCTTGACATGCTCATCCTTATCGCAACTCAATTCATTTCCTCCGTTCCTCTCTTTCTCTCTCTATGTATGAATATACACTATTAGAAAGGGCTTAGGAGGCCTTGGTCTCTTATTACTATATGTATTCTCTCGTCCCCATAAAATTGCAAAATATCACTATTATTGCTTTATAGTTGTAAAACTTAAAGGGGCAAATTAGCAATATCATATTTATTTACAGTCAAATCCACTAACCCACTATCCCAATATTCTCTCCAAAGAAATCGGGTGTTGTTCACGACTGCATGCACATATATTGCATGTGCCACCACCTCTAGTATGTGTGTGTGTGTCATGTTGTCATTAAATGTGATGCCTTTATATTTGAGTTCAATTTTCAGTCTACAGGTACAATTTTTTTATTAAACATTTCTAGGAAAAATAAAAGTTGTTGAGCCTTTTCCTTTTCTTTTTCCTGCATGAACTAAATCTTTCTTTTTTTTCAAATCCGTCAGGTGTTCTGTAATTTGTTCATGTTCCAGAAGATTTTCAAGAATTGTCTTTCTTCTTAGCAATAAGGTGTTCCGAAAAGTGGACTGCTTTCCAGTCCACTGCCTCACCTGCTTGAAAACTTTGGGGATTGGTGGGGATTCTAGAATGAGCTACAAGGATATCCAACTCCTCTGTGTGCCCCTTCAATGGCTATCATAGTAACGGGGGCCTAAACTCAAGGTTCTGCCTAAACAACTTCAACACCTCACTGCTATAAAAACTTAATTTGCATAAATACGGATTTGATAGAGTGGAGGCTTTACTGAGAGTGGTTGGGAAATTTTTCATCTCCTCCATGCAGCCGTGTCTTTCCTGTTGCGGGAAACTGCCTACAGTTGAAGCTGTGCCATGCCTTACCAATTTATAACACATGGAGATTTGCAGTTCTTCCATTGTCGTAGAAATATGTGCCAAGGGGAGTGTGGTACAGAGTCACACAAGATTACGTATGTACCAATATTCGAGATAGATGTTGATGAGCACATTCAATAAGGAATTGCTTGAAGCTTCTTATATATTAAAAACCAATGGTAAAATTTTACTCAAACATCATCTCCTCCTCTCTTCTGATGTTCCTCTTTGTTTAGATTTAGTTAGGTGTTCATGCATTGTACACTTCTCTATTTTAATTTTTCCTCATCCATTTACCTATTATGTTGTCTACCCATTCTTATTATTATTATTTTTTCACCTGATTTTTAAGGTTTTTAGGAGCCTATAATTCGAATGGAGGACCAAATGATGTGCAATAGTGGAAAACTGAGTCTAGGTACTTCAATTCCCTTTCCCCCGTAGGGTTATTTAATTATTATTCAAATATAATCCATGAGGAATATGGTTATAATAATGAATAAGAAATACCCTATTGATGATATTATGTCCCTTTCTATTGCAAATAATTGACTCACCTTCTAGCAGAAAGCATTCGATTAATTTTAAGAGCAATTAAGGCTTTCCTTTTTTTCTTTTTCTTTTTTCTTTCTTTCTTTCTTTTTTTTTTCCCTTTTTTTTTTCAGCAGATTTGTACTTTTCTAACAGCTGTTGTGTTGATTTTTTTTTTGTCAACAAGTGTTCCACATATTTTCCTTCGTAACTTATTTAAATTCTCAATTTTACATTTATATCAATGTTGCAAAATATTTTATGAAGAAAAAAGACAATTTTGTTTGTTGTTTATGTTGAATAATATTAAGAGGAACTCAAGCTCAACAAAATGCAAGTTGGAATTGATTTCAGAAATCTCTCTCTCTCTCTCTCTCTCTCTCTCTCTCTCGCTAGTATTTTCTTTCTGATTTATTTATAAATTCTGATTTTCTGATAGGTGGTACAAACTAAAACTATGAGGGGCTATTCAGATCATGTTCATTGATGGCATCTCATGCCTCAGCATGATTGCAAGAAATGAGGTAAAAAAGGAGTTCTTTTTATCATTATTTACAAACATTTGAGGTTTTTTTCTTTTTCTTTTTTCCTACTTTGTTGTGAAATTATTTTTTGCACTTGAAGTAACACTAGTTGCAGAATCTACTTTTCATGTAAAAAAGTATTCCTTTGTTCAATTGACCAATTTATTTATTTATTTAATTTTTTGGGGCTAAGATTTGACTGGGCAAAGTTAGGAAGAAACTCATTGCCCAATTAGTTGAGCCCATGCACTGCTATGCTGGCTTCCATAATCTTTAATTGTGAACAAATTGGTAAGTTCAGATTCTTTCAATTACACTGACCATTTTGTTCACATTGATCATTAAATCTGATTGCATACTTGTGATCGAGTTTGCAATTCAGGTTCTGTTGGATTATGTCCTTCCTTAATGGAGGATGAGCAGATTTGATCTCTATCGGCCAACTGGTCTTTGGTTGCTCAACCTACGAAAGATGATTTTCTCAATAAATCTCTCTTTTTCAGTCGACCATGGACCTTTGAAGGTTTTGGTTGGTTTCTCCAGTGTATATAAAGGGGTGTCCAACTAGTCTGAAAAAGACAGATCACTTGGGTTCTTCTAAAATTCAAATTTTAGAAGGGTGATCATAAAATTGGAAGTTAGAATCCAACAGCTTTGGATTGTTTGACTGGCTCTCAAGATGTTTGGAGAGATTATATCCAACCAGTTTAGTGAGGTCTGTCGTGTTGTGTTATAATTCATGAATTTAGGTGAAGAATAGTTTTGAAAATTTTGAGTTGTAAACTCTTTGATGTTGGTTGCCTCTAGTTTTGAATGGGGAGGACATTCTTGTAACCCATTACTAACATAATGCAAGGTTCTTTCTGGAATTCGCTCTTATGATTTTCCCCACTTACATCAAAGGTTTTGAACGTAAGATTTGGTATTTTGTTGCTTATTCTCATGTTTTCTGTGCTTATTTTTTCTGCATTCCTATTTAATTCACATAGGAGAGAAATAAGTTGCTCTTTTGGTTTTTCTCAGAAGGGTTGACTAGGTATTCTATTTGGCACTTCAAATGATGTAGGTCGTCTGATCTCATCTATCAGCAACCTTTCATATGGTTCACATATTGACTGTCGGCTACTAATTTCACTCTACCCTCAGAGATTTGTCCTTGCTTAAAAATTGCAAGAACTTTGAAGCATTTCAATCCACGATAGACTTTGATTCATTTGGATCCATGTTGGATGTTTATTTGTCTTCAAAATTTGTATAATTCACTTTCAAATAGTGGGCTTTGTGTATTATCTCGTGTGTTGATCAACAAAGTTAAGTAATCAAGGGTTGCAGAGTTGTTTTGTTTTGTTTGTTTTTGTTTTTGTTTTCCCTTCAAATAAATAGAGGATGATATCTCTATAATTTTACAAAGAGATTTGGGAATTTTGGCCATAGCCCTATAGTATAAGATACCTTTTACAATAGAGCCCAAAACAAATTTATTTCTCTCATAACTCCTTTTGAGCATGAATGGACAAAAGTACCCACATTTTACACAACTACCTCTAATTACACATGTGCCATCCATAATAGACCTTTACTATTGACACTGTAAAATTGGAGATTGAGCTTTAACCACCGAAGATATTGCTGGCAACAATCCCGCTAGAATCTTTAAAGAAGATGGAAATAGAGAGATTGAAGAAATATTCATTCATTTGGGTGTTTTCATTTTGGGTGATTGTGCTAGGGTTTTCACCGGAGAAGAAATCTGACCAGAAACTTCAAAGAAGACGGAAATAGATAGCATGTTCTTGCATCGAATGGCGAAACGGAGTGAGTGATTCTCATGTTACTACTACTGCTATATCTCATTCTTCTTTGTGGATACTCGCCATGGCTGCTGCTGCATGTTCCTTCCTTTTTCTTCTTTGAAACTTGTGCTGGTTTGGATCAGATGAAAAATAATATAATATAAAATATTATTTACAAGAAGTTGCAGAATTTATATAGAAAAGAGACACATTTTACTATTTTATGCTATTAAAAATTTACATAGAAAACACTAATAGTTTAGCATTTTTCATGCTATTAAAATTTTTACAACAAATAATAACAATTTACTATTTTGGCTATAAACAACAGCACTTCTCGTGATACTAAAATTTCTACAGCAAATAGTAACAGTTTACTATTTTAGTTATAAAAAAACAGCATTTTTCATGCTATTAAAATTTTTACAGCAAATTGTAATAATTTACTATTTTGGTTATAAAAAATAGTTGTTTCTTGTGTTAATAAAATTTCCACAGCAAATAGTAACAATTTACTATTTTGGCTGTAAAAAACAATATTTTTCGTGCTATTAAAATTTTTACAGCAAATAATAACAGTTTACTATTTTGGCTATAAAAAACAGCATTTCTGATAGTTGCTGTCTGTGGAATCACATGAGAGAGGAATAACTCAAAACAAATATGATAAATAGAAAAGGCTACAACAGGAATTTCTAAAAACTTGTTTTCCTTATGCTGAAAGAATCTTTAAAAAATGGAGTTATGGAGTTAAAAATTCTTATGGTAGGGCTATTATTAAAAGTAGTCCCTTATTAGGGGTAATTGCTAATTTCCCCAAGATATTTTGCACACTCATACGGTGAATGAGGTTTATGAAGGACATTAAACATAGAAGATGTGGTTCAGAAGTGAGGTTGAGTGCTTGTCCGGCACGGCGGCACCCATGGATGGACGTATTCCCTATGTTCGAGCCCAGTTTGATTGGGGGCATATATACCCTATGGTTCTAGGCCAAATTTTGATTTGGACAGGGACCCCAAATCAAATTGAATAAAATTTTTGTCAATAAAATATGGCAATAAATTCAAAAAAATCATGTCAAACATTCGTAAGAGTATTAATGTTTCTATTAATTTACCAAAACTTTGGTTGAGATTTGGTTGAATAATCAATAAAATTGAAAAATTCGGCTTGTGTAAATTTTTCCAATTCAAACAAAGTGGAATTTGTCTTAATCACGAATTATATTGGATTAAGCAGTACGGACTGTCAATATTTAGGCCTGCTGTTTTTGGTTGGGAAAAGGAAAGGAAAATTCTACTACAGAGTATTATAGTAGAATGTTTAATGCTGTCAAGCAAAATCATATATATTACATATTCATAGTGGAAGGGATGCCTATTAGATAGCGCAGCCTTGAAAATTCCATTTACTGTGTAATAGCTAGTTTTTCCACTCCCTCTAGATGAGATAACATGGCTTGACTGCAATTGCTTCTCAAGTGTGGTGGAAATGAATTCTTTCGCTGAAATTAATACGCTTAAAATCATAATATCTCTGAAATACAAGCTAGAAATTACGACTCTTTGCTAAATAAAAATACAATAAATAATTATGAAAACTAGAAAATTTTACGACACAGGTAAATGGAAGCACTGATATTAAAGCTGATGAAAAATGATGCCCTCTGCTGCTAAACTTGTTTGGTTAGACAGAATGTGAAAGAATCTTCTTGCAATATGGAAGAATCTTATCATGAAATGGTACCGTTCTTGGAACCTTGTGAAAGCTGATCAGAAATCTTGGTAAATAATGCTATTGTCAGAAGCATCTTGAATTAAGAACGGTACATTCCTGTTTGGATTACAAAAGAAAGTGAATTAACAGTTCCATACTTCAATCAAAATAATTTGTCTTGGTCTTGGGGAAAGCTTTGCACAACAGGGATTGTCTTCAAAGATAAAGGAACTAATAGCATAAGAACCTAATGAGTAAAAAGAAAGAAAGAAAAAATAATAATAAACAAACACTTAAATAAAGTGATAAAAGACTAGTTTGGTAAACACAACATATAAATTTATATATATATATAAATTTATATATATAGATATATGTAATTATGCGGAGCGGGGCAGGGTTATACATTGAACCCTAACCCACCTGAAACTCGATTGGGATTTTAAAAAAAATACCAAACCCATCCCTATTTCATTTAGAATCATACTAAACCTGTTCCAATAGGGGTGGGACGGGGCGGGAAACCCAATTGGAATGACCCGATCGCCATCCCTATGAATCTCTCATTTGCCAATGTCCCAGAAATTGAAATATTAATTTTACCTTTGAAAAAAAGAAATTCTTTTGGATTATTAAGGTTTTACTTATTAAAAACTAAAAGAGACTGGACCATTGCCACCACAAAAATTCCTTTCTACCCAACTTAGTTTACACCTTTTAGGGTTTTATGAAAAATATACAAAATTTTCATGAAAACTAACCGCTGTCCATTAGATTTTGAACAACTTTATAGAAGAAAAATTTTCCAAAATCTGTCATTTACATGAGTTTTTTTAGTCATTTACGGTTTTAGTTTTATTTTTTATAGAATGTTACACCAAAAATGGCCAAAAAAACCCGCTTAATCAACATATTTTGGAAAAACTTACAAAGAGAGAGTTTATTGAGGGGGGTTGTTGCGGGAAGGTTTGATTGCCTTCAAATTGGCTGTGTCACTTTTCTTGATCTTGGATGTCTTAAATAAACTTTGAGGGGAGGACTTCTGTAACACCTGTAATTTTTAAGTAAAGTATTAAAGGTTTAATACTTTGTTAGTATGTGTATTAATGGATTTTGTCGGTTTGTATTCATGCATGGGCATGGCATGATATTGATTTTGATATGCGTGGACATGTTTATTTTATGTTTAAAAGTCATTTTAATGGTTTTGGGAAGGTTCCGGGTGATTTGGAAGCGTTGAGATGAGTTTTCGCTGAATGCTGACAAAAACTCACAAACCGTGAGGGTAGTGATCGATCGAGGTAGGGAGCCGATCGATCGGTACCCCTCTAGAAATGACTATCGGTACTGTTAACCCCGATCGATCGGACTGTCAACCCCGATCGATCGGTGCTGGCAGAATGCTACAATTTTTTTTATAATGCGTCAAATGATGCATGTACCCCTGGGTTCTTTTATAACCCTTCAAGCTCGACTCTTCAAAACCATATCTAGTCTTTTTGGGCTTATAAAGCTAGAAGGAGAAGGAGAGAGAGAGGGAGAGGAGAGAAATGAGGGACTTAGGGCTTGTTTGGAGAGAGAAAAGTGCATTTTTCTCTTACATGTGTGGGTTTTTCTCACTCTCACCTCACTTTGATGCTTAGGAATGCATTATTATAGATGGATTCATCTTCTCCAACCTCTTGGTGGAGCTTGGAGCTTGCTCATGGCAGCTTGAGCTTAGATTTCATGGGTTTTGGCATGAATTTTCATCCTCATAAACTCCTTTTGCATTTTTAGAGGTATTTTCTCACATTTTAGAACTAGGGTTGTAATTTATTTTGAATTATCATCTCATTCTTACATTTTTAGGTTTATTCATGCACATTGGAGAGTTTGGGTGGTGATTTAGAGTTGGGACCTCCATTATCTTCATCAACCAAGTCATTTGAGAGCTTACATATTTGTCCTAGGGCTTGGATTTCATATCCACAACATCAAAGGTTGTATTTTCTACACATTTCATGGAGGTAGGTGCAATTTACATAAGGTTTAAACCATGGACATGATAATATGGTATTATATTATCATAGTATTTGTTATTCTTGAAATTTAGAAAATGTGTATAGATGATTTATGGAATAAATCTTGAAATGGAACCTTAAGTATTTGATAACATAAATTGGAAATTATGTTTATTAATGAGCTTAATTAATTTTATACATTTCATGGGGTATAGATGTATGGATTTTATGATTAATTCCATGTTTAATTGATATTTTTTATTATGATTTTAAGGTTATAATCATAATAGAAATTTATATTGTTTATCATAATTTGGTATAATTATGAGGTTAATTGATTATGGATTATATAGCATATTTTGGAGATGATTTGGTCAAAATCATTTTATTGTTTATTACATTTCATGTTGGGCATATTCATGCATGAAATAGAATTAATAAATACTTGGTAAAAGTATAAAAAGGTCTTTAGAGTTGGACTACTGCAGTCATAGAACGTCTTGCTGTGTTTTCTACTCCAATGGTCCTGGGGTACTGCGGTCCCAAGTAGGGATATCGTGTTGTGTTCCCGAATCCAGGCTACTGTGGTCCTAGGTAGGGATGTCGTGCTGTGTTGTATAGTGTTGTTTTCTTGGACGATGGGTTAAATCCTCCCTTTCCACGCCAAGACTCCTGCAGGAGTGGTCGGTAATTGATGGAGTTAAAGTAAATTGGACATGAGTCACATGCATTGGGTATTATGCATTATTTACTTTAAGTTATGAATCATAACTTGATTTGGATTCTTTTAATATACTCGGTTTGTATATTTTGATTTAAATGATATAAATGGATTTTATTCATATAATTGTTTTAGTTTACTATGTTAAATTGTATCTACTGAGTTGTTGAATTCACGCCTATTATTTTAAATGTTTTTCAGATAATCCAGGGATTGGTTTATGCTATTATAGGCGGAAGCATGCTTAATGGAAATTTCATTATGTTGAACTATTGATGTATTTTCAAGGAAAATACTATGTATTAAGTTGGTTTCTTTTAGACCAATGTAAATTAAATCAGGGTTGTAATTTTAATTATTTAATATTGTATACGTGAAATGCGATGTATGGGATGATACCACTTGTATGGATGACAAGAAATTTTTATGGAATGAATTTTATAACAGGTTTCATGATGGTATGTCCTATCTACGGATGAGCTATGTTGGAAAATTTTTAAAATGGTTGAGATTTTGACACGTGTCATCCTATTTTATCAAAAGATTTATTAAAGAAAAACTTGTTTTCTTATTATTAATCACGGCTTAATTATTTTGGGTCATGACAACTTCATTATTTTTTAAGTTCCAAATCTTGATGCTATAAACATAGGAACAAAGATCCTCTCCATTGCAATAGATGGTTCATTGAAATCTGAACCGTTCATACAAATCTGAACCGTTCATACCATATGGGTCTTACATGTTTTGGTGGATCTCACATGGTATGAACAGTTTAGATTTTATTGGACTGTCCATTAAATGGAGAGAATCTCTTCCCCAAACACAGGGATTTGGAGATTTCCAACAATAGTAATTGGGTCCATGTTAGATGACTTCATTAGTTTCACTTCATTCCTCGTTTTTATTAATGTGGCGAATTTATACTTTTTATTTTTATTTTTGCGAAGATGGCGAATTTATACCTAATGATTTGGATTTTTACTAATCTTTTAACAGAGTTATACATATACCTAACGATTTATTTTGTATTTGTGTATAAAAACCGTGCTGTTATTAGTTTTTTCAATCTTCATTTGTACTCCTACCCTGTATAAGTGTTTGTTTCTTTTCATGCTTGTATATATTGGCTGTGTTTAGGCTAGTAGAGTATTATTCAATCATATTTGCTGTAGTAATTTTTTGTTGTCAATTCTTTGAGTGTAGAGGAAAAAAAGATGGGATTTTTGGCCAAAACCCCTAAGTATAAGAGTAGTTTAACAATAGGCTCTATATAAGAAACTGATTAGTGAAAACCCCTTTTACCACGATACGAACAAAAATACCATCATTCTTCTTCTTCTTCTTTTTATCTCCAACTCCAAACTCCAGATCTGCAAATCTTTTGTGGGTGTGTGCTCGCGAGAAGGATAAATAGCTATTTGGAAGTTTTTGGTCATTTTTTACACATGTATTGACAAAAAAATCACAAACAGTAAAGTGTTAATGTTGTTTATGGATAATTTTGATTTGTTAGATAGTAAAACACAACCCTTTGTTTATCTTAAAGCATTGTAACAGAATCACTTTACTGTTGCTAGTGTATTTGAATGGCAACAGTATCAAATTGTACCAATTTGTTTATGCAACAGTATCACTTTACTGTTGGTAGTTAGCTTATGTAACAATATCACTTTACTGTTGGTTTACTATTGTGTGCTTTGAAAAAATTATATAGACAACAGTATCAGTTCACTATTGTGTGTTTTAAAAAATTTATATACTACATAGTAACAGAATACTGTTGTCTTTGAAAAAATATAAAAAAACACTACAATAGTAACAATTTACTATTGTCTTTGAAAAATTATACAGCAACACAATAGCAACTTGTTATTTTATGTTTTGACAAAATCACTATAATAACAGCCCTAAAAAATCAACAGATCTAAAGTTGCAAAAAAAAAAAAAAAAGAAGAAGAAGAAGAAGAAGAAGAAAAAGAAGAAGAAGATGATGATAGCCATGGCGGGGTGGTAGTCGGAGAAGGTCAGTCGCCTTTAGAGAAAAATATCTCGTTTTTTAGATCTAGTTTTTTTTTTTTTTCCCAGATCTGATTTCTCTTCTTCTTCTTCTTCATCTTCATCTTCCAGATCTTCACATCCCCTCTCCCTCTCTCTCTCTCTCTTTCCCTCCGTCCCTCCCTCCTCTCTCTCTTTCTCTCTCTCCTTTCCAGATATGATTTTTCTTCTTCTTCTTCTTCATCTTCAAGATCTTCACAACCCCTCCTTCTCTCTCTCTCTCTCTCTCTCTCTTTTTCCCCTTGCTCGCTCCTCGCTTCTTCTTCTTCTACGAATCTGGTTTGAAACATACCCCAAAATATAAAGGTTAAAACAGGCATTTTTAAAAAAACATTTCCTTTTGGTTAAAGAATCTTTTTAAAAAGGGGTTTTGGATTTAAAAAATCTTATGGTGGGTTTTTTGTTAAAAGCAATCCCCTAATAGGGGTTATTGCTAATTTCCCCAAAAAAGGATTTGTACTTATTTTGTTTTTAGGTGAATATGTGTAACTTTGTACATCCATATGCTAAGTTGGTAACTATACTATGGTGATTATCATTAGTACTGTTATTGACAATTGGCAATATATTTAAGAACTGGTTTGCAAAAATGAGCAAAGGAATTTCTATGATACTTAATGATTTTAAGGTGAGGCTTGGCTTCTGCAAACTTTTACATGCCAATTTCTTGGATGTTACTTACCTCTACTTTGTATTAAATATTTAAAGTTCAAGAATCCTGAAGGCATTTTGTCTTAGATCAGATTACATGAAATTCGGTGTTTACATCCTGATAGTTGATTACATGAAATTTGGTGTTTAAATTCGGTGGTCAGATCTATTTTCTTTCAATTTTTTACTTTTTTATTTCAATTTTTTCTATTTTGGAAAAAGTAGCATCTACCCTTTATGATCGATCCCTTCATGTGATGCGATTGGTCTCTTTGACTTGGTTCATTTTTTTAGCACCTTTTCTTTTAGTATATTCCTTGCTTGTGGCTGGTTATGCCAAGCCCTTTTATTTGGTCCCTCCTCAATTTTTTATTTATTTATGTAGTTGAACAGCCATTTTTTTACGGTTTCAAGCTCTCGTTTTTTCATTCTCCATTTCTCTTTTGTTAGGGCATCCTAATTTATCGCTTTACTTTTCTTTTTTTTTTTTTCTTTTATTTAGTTTTAGTTTTTATTATTTTTTATTTTTAAAAATGTTTTGGAATTTTTTTTGGAGTGTTGAAGTTAGCGGGGAGTTGTGCTTGTGTTCTAATGTTCATCTTAGCCACTTGGATAAATTTTTATTTTATTTATTTATTTATTGATTCTCATAGGCTCGTAGCACTTTTTGTTCTTCCTCCAATCGTTGCTTGATTGATGTCACCTTGCTAGCTATCTTTCATTGATGTTAGCTTGTGTCGGGAAAAATTTGTGTGTAATTGATCTAAGAATTCAAATAATTAATAGTAGTTGGAAAATTTCACAAGATAAAATATCAAATCACACAAGTAATAACAACTAAAATTATGAAGCATAATAATAGGAGAGAAAATTAAAGAGATAAAGTTGGAATAGTTGGCCTGTGGGAAGGCACGTGTGCTCATGCTGTCCTAAAGGAGTTATCACCTCCCTACATACAGGTTCTGGCGGATAACAACACCTCCAAGACACAACCCCAAAAGCTCACAGCTAGCTCTTCTATGAGTACGTTCACAGAAAGAGTAATTTAAACCGTCCTCAATCAATTGCCCCAAAATATAGAGAAAATATAGAGAAAAGAATGAAGAATGTAAACTATAAAGAGAAGAGAAGCGAAGAACGTGCGTGTCTGATATGTCTAAAGTCTCCTGATGTATGCCTTTATATAGGCATCTAGGTCTGACTATTTTTGGCTTTAATGCTCTAACGGCTAATGTAATTAAAATTACATACACAAATCACCCCTAATCCCACATTTCAATCCTATCCAATTCCATCCACTACAAAGAGCCTACCATAAATCTCCTCACAAACCCTCTCCCACAAATTTAGGGGCTGTTCTTGAAGGAGAATCCAAGGGTTGAGCTACCCAAATTGCATTTGGATAGCATAAAAGAGATACATATTCTGCTGCAGTTTTACCTACAGAAAGACTGTCAATTTCGTGTCTTCTGATTGACAATTTCACGTTTGCTGACTGGTAACTTCACTGTTACCATCACTTTCCTTCCCTAATTCACTCCACCACTTCCACCACCACTCCACCAGCTTCTAAGCATACTTGGAACTTTCAAAGGAGCATCTCAAAGGGAGGTTTTCAAGCCTAGGAAAGGAGCACTCAAACCTAAACTTGGTCAAAGCTAAGGTGAAATCACCTATACTAGGTGAGCTTCCCGTTTTAAAATTCATTCCTAAGCTTTTAATTTAATTTCCTATTAAGCTCATTATTCATTGCAGCCTTAATATGTGATTGTCACCTCTTCTTGCCTTTGCCCGAGTGCGTACATGGGCCTCCTAACACGTGTCGTGGAGGGATCAAAGTCCTGTATGGTGGGTTGAAGGCAGTGAGACCCTAAACCACCCTTTTGCATGCAAACCATTCCAATAGGTTGCTAGCACCCATTTTTCATTTCCTTTTATTGCATGTGAGCTTGCATTTTGTGATGTGTGAAATGGAAATTGAAGCATATCGAAAAGTTGAGATGATGTTTAAACAAAATCAAATTTGGCAAGGTTAGATTCATGCATGCATGCATATCATTTATACTAACCTTTTCTTGTTTCCTTGTTGGTAATCATAATCAACTTGAACATAAAATAATCCCCTTTGCTACAGAGCTTATCGGACTTAATTGAATATTCCCATTCTTGGATAAATGGACAAATATAAGGACTTGGACAAATTCATTCAAAATGATTGTTCTCATTTTTCATTTTCTTTATTTAGAAGCTATGGCTTTTCGTTATCCTCCGGGTTGTGGTCGTTGCGACTCTTTGCCCCATTGCTTGTACATTTTCAGCTTTTTTTTTTTTTGTTTATTTATCGCTTTATTTACTGCTTTATTTAGAGGCTATGGCTTTTCGCTACCCTCCGGGTTGTGGTCGTTGCGACTCTTTGCCCCAATGCTTAAGCACTTTTCATTTTGTGGTCACCTTGACCCTTTCATTTTATTTACATATACCTATGCTTTTCAAAGCAATAAACATCGCATTCATGAATTCCAAACCTTGTAAAGGTTGATTATGTTTATATATCTTTTGACATTTTGATATGTTTATCTTGAAATTTCATGCTATGTTGATATTTCGATTCTATTCCCATGTGAATAAGGTTCAACTAGTGTCTTGAAATAAACTATCATGCTATGGATAAAGTTTACAGCATCAAATGCTTAAAAACTCATCCATAGCATAATAGCTTATCACCATTAAATGGACTTAATCAATTGACCCGCCAGATTTCAATGAATCACCTTACCCTCCTAATCCAGGAACTCCTACGTGTCCCTATGTCACATAGTAAAATTCCAATCCTTAAGAGATTTAGTTGATTACACTTTTATTCAAGTAATTCAAGTGCACACTAAGTTTGGATGAATTTCCTCCTAACCATTTTCATGCTTCAAAAGCTCCAAGTATCTTTTTCTAAAAGGTCTTTCAGAATTGAAAGTGATTCCTTATATCTCAAATCCCCGCTAAAAAGATTCAACTTTCAAAAGATTTTTTTCATGCTTGCTTGGGATCATTCTCCCGCAAACCATCTTTTGACAACACTACCATCTTTGCTAAACAAAGATTAGGACTTCACAAATTCAAAAGGAATATTTCATCTCTAAGAAAGTTGTTAATGCACGCGTCATTTACAAAACAACACTTTCAAAACTCTCGATGAGTGCACAAAGGTTTTAATTGACGAGTTCATTTCAAGAATGACTCAAATAAATCTTTTCATTAAAAGGGCGCGTGTTCCCTTTTCAAAAAAATACATTTTTACCAGTCGAAGTCAATCTTCCAAACCATCATTCCATGCAGGATCCCCTTTCTAGTATGGATTGAGAATCATAAAGTTTCACTTTCACTTTGTTTAAACAAAATTCATTTTCACTTCAAAAGTAGTTCTTTCCTCAATCAAATACATTTTCTTCCTTCAAAAGGAACCCTTGTCTTCAAAAGCCAATTTCCTCTCTTCAAAAGGGAACATCCTCTTTATTTCAATAGCTTTCAATAAGGCATCATTTTCTTTACCTATTCCTCGACTTCAAAAGTCTCGAGCTTTCTAAGGATCCCAAAGAGATTCGCACTTGATATTAATTCTTTAAAAATGGACTCATATCATTTCCATTTCCATTCTTTCATAAAGGATTGATTTAACCACTGCAAGATAAGGATACTTTAGAGTTAATCAATTTAACCTAAGATAACCATGAGAAGGAATGCGAATTTGTGGTCTTTTCAAAAAAGGGTTCTCATTCACATAACCTTAAGGCATACTTTTTCAAACATCAAAACTTTCAAAAGACTGTGTTCCAATGCCTTTAAGGATCTCTTTCCAAAATAACAGAATTCACCACCCTTCAAAAAGGGTATTCTATGTTAAGTTGTTCGTATAGGAAATTAACAATACCAAATGGGATTTTAATCAGAAACATCGTTAAAATCGGGAACCATTGGATTCCAACGGGCGATGTGGGGTGCTTCACACCTTCCCCACTCGTAACCAAACCCCCTTACCCTCAATCTTTAGTCTCACGGACCGTTAGGAGTCATTCAAATTTTCCAATAGACCCTCAGATGGGCTTATCGATGATAAGCCCTCAAATGGACTTATTTTGGCATCTCAGATGACCCCACCTTCTAATTAACCATAGGATGCCCAATTACGTCTTCAAACCCCTGATTTTGTAGCGACTCCATAGCCTTGATATTTCTAGATATGCTTGCATGCCTAGGACGGTCAAGGCACCCTTGAACTGAATCCATCTTATTCAACACCACCTACCAGAAAACGGATGCCCTGAGGTCGTCTCAAAAAACGTTAGGAAGGGAAGCATCCCGTCCCATCCTTCCCTTTTCCTTTTTTGGGGTAGTGACACTTGTGCAAGAAGATCATTTTGAAGTGCAGTCGCTTTCATTTTAGGCACTGTTGTATCATCATCAAACCTAATGGATTGCATGATAATAGGTTTACTATAACTATCTCTTTTTTATATATTTCTAACTGAACTACCAAAGTTCAATTTAAGCCACCTTTCATCTAGAGGAATCCAACAAATAAATCTTGTACTTTTCTTCTTATTATTTTGCACCCTATTTATAAAGTTAGTAGATTGAAGGTTAGTATTATCCAAATGGAAGTCAGAAAAAAGATTTTTTGCTCTTTCAATTACTAAAAATTTATTAAAATGATCATTTCTAAAAATAACATTATTTCTAGCATACCAAATTTGCCAAAGTAAGTTTGTTATTCTTTCCATTGTCTTACTCATATTTTTCTCATTCTTACTATTTTTTTTTAATTTTTTAATTTTTGAATATTTTCCACCCAATCGACTATATTATCTACATCCTCATTAGAATAGGACGAGTTTCTTCCAGTGCTCCAAACATTTCTAATATATCTACAATTCATAAATATATGATTTTGATCTTTAGCATCTTCATTACATAAGAGGCAATGAAAATCAATCTTAAATCCTCTATTATGAAGAGTTTTTCTCAAAGGGTGGAAGTTTTATCTCGTAATCTCCGCTTCATTTTTGTGACTAGAATACCCCTTAGGGTGAAAAAATTAGGAAAATAAAAATAAGCATCCAAATTTTCTTTTTCAAATTTATTTTTAATCCTTAGTAGCTGTTAGCCTATCACGTCTGGTCTATTATAAATAATCATTTTTTTTAATAAAAATTATGATTTGAATTAAAATAAAATGAGTAAAATTTTTTAATTGGGTAAGCTAAGTTGTCACATTAATTGAACAAATGAATTTGACAATATAATATTACCCGATAGATTATTCTAAGTATCACATTAAAGGAAACCAAAAATTTATTCTACGTGATTGGCCAGACTGAGTTGTGCCATTAATCACAATAAAATGTCTAGCTAAAAAGATTGTTAAATCATGGATGTCACTTCATCGTTTCTGTCCAAGATTCTTAAATTTGGGATTGACAAATAGTACTACTCTCCGATTAAATGACCAAATTTATGGGAAGTTGGAATTTTTTTTTTTCTTCTCATTTCCGTTTTCTATTTGGTTCACGAAATTAGATTTTTTTTTTTGGGTAAATATCTAAAACCTCCTTGAAAAATAAAATCACATCCAAAAACCCCATTAAATATTTTATCTATCCATCTAATCTAATAAATAAAAAATCATATCCAAAAACTCCAGTGGCTTAAATTTCCATCCATAGCTGTTAAAACAAATGATAATCGGACTAAAATACCCCTTTTCTACTAGAAACCACCACTATCTGCATCTCTGTCAACAAGCCCCCTCCCACCTCTGTCCCTATCCCATGGCTCTCATCCTTCAATTAGTGAGCCTCCGTCCATACTCTTCACCAAGATATTTTGCCTCTGTTCAGCAATTCCTCTTTTGGCACTAGTGTAGATCAATCTATTGGTCATAAGCTTAACTACTTGAGAGATCTTCCTCCAAAGCTAATAGGCATCAATATTCTGAACATTTAGAATCATGCCCTCATTTGCCACCCTACACATTATCGCCATCAATCTCGCCATCCATTTGCACCAGTGCCATTTAGTTAAATCACATCATCATCCTCCTTTTCTCCACCTGTACCATATCCAGATCGCTCTTATATTCGTCATCCTCATTCTCTTTGAATTCAACAGCAACACCCACATCTTTATAAAGAGCATCATTTGCTTTTGCCGTTGTACCCGGAGGAACGACATCAGCTCTGTCTTGAAATTCTGTAACTAGCTTCCCAATCAAAAGAAGCTAATCAATTTTATGGCTCAGAATAGCCGAATAGGATTCATTGGTTTTTGTAAAATTATGGAAGGGGTATTTTAGTCAGATCATTATTTTTTTTAACAAGAGTATACGAAAAGTTAATTGAGTGGGGGTATTGGATATGATTTTTTATTCATTGGATTAGATGGATAAATAAAATTTTTGATGGGGTTTTTGGATATGATTTTATTTTTCAGAGAAGTTTTAGATATTTACTCTTTTTTTTTTAATGAGGAAATTCGGACAATAATATCACGAAGCTTGACTCATACGCCAATCAGCCAATCCTAACTCTTACAAAATGAGAGGTGTCCAACTAAACTTTCTTCAAAATAATATGCACGAGTTTAAAGCACTTCACTAATTCAATGTTAAGCTTTTCTATTTTTTCTTTTCGTACATCTTTGTAATTTAAATTGTGATTATCATTTTAGTTGTTGCTGCGTGGGTGCTACTTGCCCTCAAGTAGAGGGGGGCCATCCACCCATTAGGGTGAACAGCAATACAGCATTATTCACTCAAACTCCATAAAAAAATATATATATATATATATATATAAAATAAAATTTAATAAGTTGGCGTAAGAAATGAGTAAATCACGACCAACGGGCACGTAATGATATAAGACAAAGTAAGGAGAGTTTAGGCATTTTAGTTGGGAGTGGGGGATAGAAAGGCGGAATGAGATTCGTGTGGGAAAGCGAATCTGTTTGATTTGTGTGGCCCTTTTGGTGAGATAAGGTACTCAGGATTAGTTCTAGACCACAGGCCCCAAAATCAACTATGTCAGGACAGATGGGTGGGCGCTACTCGATCCGGTGGTCCCTACAACAACCTTTAAACGATCAAATAGTAGGAGTGAGGACTTAAGGTAGTTGATATTATTGTTCCTTATCAAGGGAAAAAATAATAATATAATAAATAGCTAATATTGTGAGACCCTCGTGGGGACCTGATCAAGTGGTGAGGGATATTCTTGGTGTCCCTTCTAAGTATGTTTCGCATTAACAAGGATAAACTGATTTGGGGGCTTGGGGCCAGTCTCATTATTGGGATTTGGGAAGTTCTCAACAAAATCAGCCCATGAAGAAGCTCTTGACAAGGCCTCCTGTTGGCTTGAATGCACAAAAACAAAAAAAAAAAAAAAAAACAAAAAAAAAAAAAAAAGACTGATACCTGTAATTCCCTCGATGGGATAGTTGAAGATTGTCCAGAGCTTCTTGCTAGCAACTGGGACTGCAGCCTACTTCATATCCACAAGGAAGGTATTGCTTGCGCAGACTTTCTGACCAAAACAGCTGCCAACAGTTATACTGATTTATGCATTCTTGAGGGAATAATACTTGACTCCTTACCGTGGAGGCTTGAGGGGCTCCCTTCTATTATACAAGTGGGGTATTGTTTTGACTTTTGACTCTCTAAACAAGCCCAACTTAAAGCGTGTAAACTCTAATTTTCCCTCTCTTCTGGGAAAAAATTTCCTAAAATTAATACATACACATGTCAAAAAAAATCAAAGCCAACAACCCTAACTGCCAAATCTACCATAGCATCGTTATATTGCAAACAAACTATTTCAAAATAAATGAGCCGCTTCCGAAAAATGGCCTAATACAAGGACAATCCAAGCCAAAATATCTCACTCGTCTATATGATGGGCCTGAAATAGAATTTCATAAATCATTAATGTTCTTTTTTTATTTCATTTTATTTTTTTGTTTGACAAATATAAACCATAATGTTTAATCACCAATACATTATTATTCTAAGAAAAATATGAATTACAATAATTCGCTGGTGATTAATGGATGCATATATGAAATCTGGTCCATTAACAAGTCAGTTGCTCTAATGTCAAGCGTAATGTAGTAGATTTCTGAAGTAGAAATTGAACACTAGCAATCTCACCCACAGCAGCTACTCGAGACTGTTGATTCATATGTATGGTAAAGCAACTGACAACCATGAGAGGAATTTCACCATTCATCAATGAGCTCCAGTCATAATACTTTATGAGTCCATAAGCCGCTCCATGACCAATTTCACAACGGTGGGAGCATCCTACCGTTACTGCCACCTTCACAGTGGGTTTATTGGACCATTCAGTGACTTCACCAAACCTGATTTATTTTAAGAAAGTAAACAAATGACTTAGTAGTGGACACACAAGGAAGATGATATGACAGGAACTGAAGAGTCCAACTATCTATGAAAGATGCATTTTGATGTTAATAAATACAAGAGGAAGAAGAATGATTCAAAAGGGCATAATATCGTAAATATAAAAAAGAAAAAGAAAAAACAAAGAATAATAAATAAATTTCTCCCACAGTTTCATTTCCTTCTGCATTTCATGTACTACTTGGAACAAACTGTGAATTTTTATAATCATGATAAGCATATCTCATTTGAGAACTTGATTTCAAAATCTTTATTTCAGTGTTTGTACTCACCATAAATTCATAGTAAACTAACAATGAATAAAATATATAATCCATTATATTATTTAATCTATCTGATTACTGTCAGACTGGGTTAGGAAATATCCATATTTGATATTTTAACTAATGGACTACCAGATTCAGATTGTTAATGGATTAAAGGAACACAATCCCCTACCATACCTAAATTATTGGATCAGATTTGGATCAAAATCCGATCCATTAACAGGTCTAATTTCAGAACATCAAGAAACCATGTTAGTTCTGTAATGCTTTTCCTTATCATTATGGTGATTTTGGTTAGAGTCTATTTTGTGTAATGAATTTAGGGTGTTACAAATGCAACAAAAATCAATCTGAATCATTTCATCTCATGTGGTCTCCAAAGGCCCCAACTATGGTGGTGAATTGAAGTGGAAAAGTACTCCAACCTTTTCTGTTTGTTATAAAATAATGTGAGGCCCCTTGTGATGCCATTGGTCTGGACTCTAACAACACCCTCTGTATAAGTCATCAGTGAAGGATTAACAGCAGCAAGAAGCGCAGTTGGATCATGAAGGTAAACTCCTGCATCAAGTACAAAAATAACATCAGTACATAGGATAACTCTCTTAGTTACAGTAGCCCATTTCACTGAACGAACCTCTTGTGCTGTATGCATCATGATGATAGGAGAAGTACACCTCTAAGATCTTGCACAAGTACCGGGCAAATTTTCCATCTGACTGTGCCAGCTTGTCTCGATCAGCATCTACAATTTGTCATTTAGGTCAAGATAAAATTCAAGCGCAAGCACAACATGACATGACTTGCCTACAATAAAGCAAGCTGCCTTAGTTTCAGTTGTTGGCCATGACAGCAGATCAAGAAAATAGATAGATTTGTTAATATAGCTCAATGCTCATCTAGGGCATTTGTTCTCCCAAACATTTGAGCTGTTTCCCAGCAGTTATTATTCTGTAAGAGTTACTTACAACAAAAGTTTCTCAAAAAGGACTTATTTCAAGTACAGAAATTACAACTATGACATGTTCTCATAGAAATTTCAATTAATCAAGTGTTGTTTCCC
The DNA here is from genome assembly GCA_039720395.1 of Liquidambar formosana. Taxonomy (NCBI): domain Eukaryota; kingdom Viridiplantae; phylum Streptophyta; class Magnoliopsida; order Saxifragales; family Altingiaceae; genus Liquidambar; species Liquidambar formosana. The sequence goes on along the minus strand of CM077822.1, from coordinate 48,009,716 downwards.
ACCATCCTCTTTTAGTCAATGCCACCTATTTTGCTGATTGCTGCGAAATGAGAATCACCAGTTCCAAATATATGAATCCCATGCAGTGAGAGTGCGACACCAGAGACATATATGCCCTTTCCAGCTCAGGACTCCCAACACACAGTAAAAACTTGTGGTATCCATTGATTTGCCCCAAAATTCTTAACAACTGAAAATCATGGAAAAGAAAGTTGTAGAGGAATTGAGCTAATTATAGAAAGTTGTTGAGGCTAATTGAACTGAAGGCCAAGTGTGGAGACCTATATGACCAAGTGTTTTTGAGGGCAACTCTACAAACACCACCTCGATGTTCCAAATCTTTAGTTTATCCTCAGTTGATGAATGTAAATAATTATGAGGCATGGAGAACAAAGGATAATCCACATGAAAGGTCACAAGTACTATGGCATATTAAAATTTGCAGAAAACAAATAAATTAGTTATAAATGGGACTCTTATAACCTTTTATGCAGGTGATTCCATTGTTCTCAATATCTTATGTGAGTTACATTCAAATTCAAGCCGAGTATACAATAAGGCTTCAAACAAAGATTTGTGTAGCAGTCCCAAGAAGCTTAGATAAGGCCTCACTGAGCTATAGTTAATTTGAGATGATTTATTCGATAGTGCTGAGAGAAATTTATACCTTTCAAATCCATTGTCAGAGGGAACAAGAAACGTGGTGCAGATGGCACTTGTAAGAACTAAGAACTATACTAGGCTTCTAATCAGAAGTGGAACCTAAAATACTTCATTGATAATAAACCATCTATGGTGGTAAAGAACTAGATAAGGCTCCTACTCATTACAATTGGAGAATATAAAGCATTCTTGAAGACATAGCATGAAATCGACAGTAACTGCAAAATAGGATTCATATTGTCAAACCCAAATCATCGGGGTATAATGTGAAAGGCAATGATATGCTGACAATGGCAATGATATGCTGACAATAAACATACAAGGAGATAAGAACATTTTTACAATTTATACACAGGAAACACAATCAATAATATGGGTGACACAAGATCACAAAAAAGAGTACCAGTCAAAACAACTTGATGAGTAACATTTATCCCCACAGCCAAAACGTCTGCCCCACTTGTGAATACAACATCTGCAGCATCTGGATCGCCAAAAATCTAATCTTCCAGAGAAAAGGATGAGAGAGAGAGAGAGAGAGAGAGAGAGAGTAAGAGAAGTGATTAAGATTGCTTCTTTATAGGAAAATAGGTTCAGCAGCAGATGAACTGATGAGAACAGGACATCTCTCTCTCTCTCTCTCTCTCTCTCTCTCTCTCTCCACGCAATAAAAATAAAGTGGTCTTTCAATCAGAACAAGATAAACATTTACTTGATGAATAGATGGTGTGACTATTTTTGCCCCAAGTGCCATTAAGCTACATATATTTTGGTTACTTGATGTCATAGCCTTGGACACACTGTATCTGTGCACACAAATTTTGAGCAACTTACATTGGCCTCTGCTGCTGGATTCACATTGCCGTTTACTGCAAAAGCACCACCAAGAAGAACAATTTGCCCAATTTTTTTCGGAAATGCAGGATCTAGTTCAATAGCCTGTATTGATAAATAATCTATTAAGACATACTATAAATTAAATTCATCAAAATTCAAGCCAAATGACCAAGAATCTGACCAGTGCAATGTTTGTAAGGGGGCCTAGTGCCACCACAGTAACTTTTCCAGGATAAAGATTTGCTTGCTGGACAATAAAAGCAGCTGCTGACTCTGCAATTGGCTTTGCTTTTGGTGGAGGGAAGTTTTGATTACCAAGTCCATCCGCACCATGGACAAAATCAGCAATACGAAGTTTTGTACCTTTCTTTACAAGAAAATAAGACGCAATTAATTCGAAGTGCTGCTAGATCCACTGGATTCACCCACCAGCTGATGTGGCATGCACTCTCCTTTGTTAATTTCAAAGAAAAAGAGGCTGACTTTTTCTATTACTAACTTGCCATTGCCACATAAGCCGGTAAAGGAAGTGGGTAGATTGATTCAAGGACCTTGCAATCCAAAAACATAGATCCACTCTCTATTTCAAGGACCTTGTGCATGTGTGTTTGGGTCAGTGAGATATGTGACATGTGAATGAGACTCAAAGCAGGGATAAGTTGACAAAAATGTTTATCAGATGTAAGCAAAAAATTGAATAAAGAAAATAAGTGACTTTTTTTTATAGCAGGACCGTAAAAATAAGTGACTCTTTTGTGATCACCAAAAGACCAAGGCTCTGTTTGGCACTCAAGGAGAAAGAAGGAAAGCAAAGGAAAATTCTGATACTTGATCAAAAATGGTTTCTGTTCTCAATCAATTTAGTGCTTACTCCTTTCCCATATTATGTCCGAGATGGCAAGATCCAAATGGCGGTTAAAGGTTACACAATTTTTAAGGGGAAATCCATGTAAGTGAAGCTTATCCATTGAAATCTAAACAAATTAGCAATTCAGTATAACCCAACTGCCCAAGTATCCTGCAGTTACTGCTTGGACCAACACACCAAGGTTAATCCATTTTTCCAGGAAAAGAAAAAGAAAGAAAGAAAGAAAGAAAGAGAGAGAGAGAGAGAGAGAGAGAGAGAGAGAAAGAAATTGAAGGAACTGCTGTGAGGGCAAAAAAAAAAAGGACCCAAGAGAATACTTTCAATATTTTATCCACCGTGCTGCCTGGTAATAGTTCTATATTACTGACACAGGACAACATGTTTCTCAATCTAGCTAAACCTGCATAAATAAAAACAATTCAACTTATTTTGTACATATTACAAGAAATTTTGCATCTTTTGTTTTTGTACCTTTAATTTTCCTATAATTGATTCGGATGACATTGGATTGGTACGACTTTACTCTATGTTTGACATAATGATATCAACGAACAGTCGATGTCTTTCTCTCAACTACAGAGATCTAACTGATTCAGAGCAATTTTTTGGTTCAAGGAAGAAGAAACCCAAACACAAATAAATATCACATACAAGTATCCCATTCACTAGGTCCAAATTCCATGGCAAGACTACTACACGGGTATTATTAATCTGAAAAGCCATTGTTAAATAGAATCAATTCAAGAGTAAAAGGATGAGCACATACGGTGATCGTGACATGCGATCCTTCGGCCACTGGAATATCAGTCCTCCCTGCAATCTCTAACTAATCCCATAAAACAGCACAGGAATTATCATAATTAGCGGAAGAAATGCAAACTGACTTATAATCTAAAAGAAGCTCATCAAAAATCCAATCTAAAAATGACACAAAATGAATGATTACCAGGTGCAAAGCGTTTCTTGTGGCGAGAGTAGTATAGACGTTTCCATATATAGTTGTGAGGCCAATCACCTCCACTTCCGGCGATCGTAATGCCAGAAAGATTGCCATGGCATCATCTGCATCACGCATCAAATGAACATGATACAATGCATATAACAACAGATACTCCAATATATATGGAAATAGAAATTCAGCCTCTGCTCGGTTGCTGAGAAGAGTTTGAAACTGGATCAACTCAACTAAGCGAAGTGAGTTTGTTATAGTAAGCTCAGTCGAGTGGAGGTTTCAGTTTTCTCAGGTCCCACATAACCAAAAACCTCAAATTTGGGATTGTTTTCTTAGCAATACGAGAAGGACGAATTAATAAGAGGGGAATTCGCCTATTTAGCGAGAGCTGGATATACGTAGAAACCCTAGATATTTCTCTCTTACCGATACCAGGGTCTGTGTCGATGATGATCTTTTTCGGTTCTGCCATGGCGTCAGACGCAAAATCAACGAACCAACAACCTGCATATGTGTGTGTGTGTATATATATATATATATTAGTATTTTCCAAATCAATTGAGCAACATTGGAAGCACCTTAACACGTTCTTCCACTTAATCAAGCAGAATGGCTTAGCCTTAAGTCCTACAAAGATTAATCTTTTCCAAACAAAGATTAGATTTTTAGGACATCATATCTATCAGGGAACTATCGTCCCTATAGAAAGGTCAATCCAATTTGCAGACAAATTTCCTGATGAAATTAAAGACAAAAAGCAGATATGCAATCAGAAAGATTATATAATGCGGAAATAAAATAATTTTGCAAACAGAAATTGCCAAATTAAAGTAAGCTTTTATATATAAATAAAACTTACAAATAGTATTGCTGGAGTTACAATTGCAGTTGCCGAATGGTTGACTAGTGGAGGTATTACAAAGATGAATGGAAGGATTTGCTATTACAAGTGGAGGAAAACTGAAGTATGGTAAAAACCCTAAACAATTTTCGACCCCTCTTACAATGAGTTACAATCCCTTATATAAGGGAAGAGAGCCTAGAGCTAATCATGGAGCCAAGCTGTCGGTGTTGTCTTATTGGTGCTACTGTTGCCTTGTGGAGATTCTGTTGCCATGTGATTCCTTTCTCTTGAACCGAAAGAGGGGTATTATTGACTGCCTATATACTGTTGCCATGTGAGTATTGTTTGTCGGTAGTGGAGATACTGTTGCTTTTGCTGGAGGGGAATACTATTTACTTTTGCACCGAAAGTAAAGTGTTGCCATGTGATTGTCCGGTTGTGTCTGCTTAGTGCACCAAAAGTGGTACTGTTGCCATGTGACCAGAATGATTGCTGTCATGATAATTGCTAGCACTTGTTGTCATGTGATGTTATCAATCAAATTGCCTGCCGGTGAATTTGTCTTTTCCTGAAGACTGATGAGGAATAGGAGGAAGAATCCCAAAACAGTCATCTTCGTTGTCATCCCCCAAATTAACTGAAGCGCAAGAACCCTGTGCATCATCTTCTTCATTGAGTGAAGACAGAGCATCTTGAAGATAAGCTTTCAGCTCTTTGCTGTTGGGAGGAGCAGCTGCTAACTTTGCTATCAGTTGACTTTTCGATAGGAGAGCCTTGGATGAATCCCCTATAGTGGATTGAATTGCAGGATGTTTCTGGAACCAATTCTGAATTGCTTCAGGAGTAATATGGTCCGTCTTTGCATTATCCCACCATTTGACATGGAAAGATCTCCCTATGCAGGGCCATTGCTGTGTACCTGTATATTCATAACGCCAAAACATAATCCATGCCAGACCAAAATGGGCATAGAAAAGGAAAAGTTTTGGAAATTTTTGCAAATGGATATTTGGCTGAATGTGTTGCTCATAATAAGTATATGACTTATTAATGTTGATTGGTTGCTCAGGGAGGATATCTTGGATGGGACCGAAGAATGTCCACCATGTAAGAAACCATAAGGGTGTTGTCTCAATGTCAAATTTCTGATCAAAATAGATCATCCATGAATGACGGTTGATCTTATTCTGAATAAAGAAAGAATTTTGCCATGCCTTCTCATAATCAAAATAATTATAAAGATTAGGCAGAATATTGCCGGGTAGTTGCCTGGGTTGGTAAAGAGGTTGCCCCCAGTCTGAAGGACCAAGAACCCTCAAAATTTGACAGGTAGAGTAAGAAACATCAGTTTTATCATTTTCAGGCCGATTGTGTTTGAAAATGGCTGATTTTGTTCCTTTTTCTAAAACATATTGGTACCATGCCTGGTCTTTGCGAAAATCATTTGGTCTATAATGGAATCCGGGGGGAAAATAGGATTCCAGGATATCTGAGATATCCGATTGTGAAAATTCGCTCTCCAAGACAAAGATGTCTATGGTAGAGGTTTTTTCAAAATAAGGGCTATGGTTTTTGCGAGTTTTGCGGAAATTGCCCTCTGGTTTATCTTTTAAAAGAAATTGCGAGGATGGGGCATAGGCTCCTAATGGCTCCTCAGGTTTAGAAGAAGTTGCAATATGCTTGCCACTACTTCTAACACTAGAAGCTGCCAATGAATAAGTCTGTGACTTATTGATTGGGGAAACCCTATCAAAGCCGAGTTGTTGCTGTTGCTGTTTTGCAAGTTGCTGTTGCTTATATTGCTCAAGCATCTCCTCTTCTTCTTGGAGATCTTCAAACCATTTTTTCTTTGCTATTGCCTTTGGTTGGGTAGATGACCCTGTTGAGTGGGGTTGGCCTTTTGGCTGATTTTGCAAGGTTGATTGCCCTTGAGGGGCTTTAGCTTTGGCTTTGTTTTGTCTGGGCATTCTGAAGAATTGCCCTGGTCTCTGGGTAAGTGACCCTGTAAGAACTCACGAGAGAGGAAATCAGGGACACAATTGTTTTCTCCTTTAATATATTCTATATCAAAATCGAAAACAGAAAGTATTGCCTGCCATCTGGCGAAAATATGTTTTGAAGCAATGTTTTTAACATCTTTTTTCAAAACTGGTTTTGCAGCTTGACAATCTACACGTAGTAGAAATTTTTGATTTAAAATATCATCTTGAAATTTTGAAATACTCAAAACTATAGATAATATTTCTTTTTTAATTGTCGAATACTTTGCCTGTGCTGTGTTCCATGTGCCAGATGTGAATCTGACTATTTTGTCTATGTTGTCTACCCTTTGCATAAGAATTCCACCATAACCTATGTCTGAAGCATCGGTCTGGACTATCTTAAATGCTAATGGGTCTGCTAGGTTAAGACAAGGAAGGGTTCTAACCTTTTGTTTTAACTTTTTGACTGTATCAGTATACTCTTGAGACCATGCAGGAGGATCTTTTCTAAGTCTTCTCCTAAGGATGGCACATTCTTGACTAAGATTAGGGTAAAAGTCTGTAATATAATTAAGACACCCTAAAAATCTTTGCAATTGCTTTTTGTCTTTAATTTCATCAGGAAATTTGTCTGCAAATTGGATTGACCTTTCTATAGGGACGATAGTTCCCTGATAGATATGATGTCCTAAAAATCTAATCTTTGTTTGGAAAAGATTAATCTTTGTAGGACTTAAGGCTAAGCCATTCTGCTTGATTAAGTGGAAGAACGTGTTAAGGTGCTTCCAATGTTGCTCAATTGATTTGGAAAATACTAATACATCGTCAATGTATACAATAGTAAATTCCGTATGTTGCGTAAATATTGCATTCATTATGTTTTGAAATTCTGAAGGGGCATTTTTAAGGCCAAATGGCATTACATTCCATTCGTAATGGCCAAATGGGACTGTGAAAGCAGTCTTGTACCTATCCTCTTCAGTAATTTGGATTTGCCAGAAACCCGACTTCATATCGAATTTCGAAAATATTGTTGCTTTGCTAAGCCTTCCTAATAAATCTTTCTTATTAGGTAAAGGATACCTTATCCATTGCAAGGCATCATTTAGCGGCTTATAATTGATTACAAGACGTGGAACACCACGCTCAATTTCTGCTGCTTTAAACACATAAAATGCTGCACAACTCCATGGCGAGCGGCTTTCTCTTATGAGTTTTTTAGAGAGCAGATCTTGAATTTCTTTTTTGCATATTTCAAGCAATTCCTGATTCATTTGAATAGGCCTTGCTTTAGTTGGGATTTGGCTTTCCTGAAAATCCTTTTCATAAGGCAAACGAACAATGTACTTATTCCTATGCCAAAAAGTATGAGGATTATCAGAACAAATAGTTGTTTTTAATTTGTCTTCAAATTGTTTTATTGCAGATTGCAATTTCCAATCTTTTAATTGTTGCTCAATTTGCTTGTATTGAATTTCTTGTTTAAGGAAATTCAAATGTTTTGTCTTTTTTATTATCAGATTAATTTGTTCTTCTTGGTGAACAAATTGATCTTTTAGCAAGTTTACATCCCTTACCGAAGGTGGATTAAGGAATTCAAACTTTGTTTCTTTGCCTTTGATGTAAGAGGTTATCCCTGTTGTATCCACGCTAAAAGGTTGAATACAAGTAATAAAAGGAGTACCCAATATTACTTCTCTACTCAGATTTTTAACAAGGATAAATGTTGATTCAATACAAGTTCCCTCATTACATATATGGACATTGTCTAATTTGTATTTGATATTAAGTTTAGCTCCACTGGCTGAACTTAATTCTTCCTTTGTCTTTTGTAATATTTTGAAGGGATCATCCCTTCCTGTATACAATTCATATCTGCACCTGTGTCAATTAATGCAGTTATGTATAATATACATTTGTCATCTTTGTCCAATGGATTTTGTACCATGATTTTTATGGTAGTATTCCATTTTTGGTATGTTATTTGCTTAAGAAGTTGAATAAAATTTTCTTCTCCCAGATTTTCTCTTTCTCTGGAAATTTTGTCTTCTTCTTCAGTAGCCTCATGAATGATAATTGATTTACCATTTCTTGAAGAAGCCTGCTGCTGTTCTAACTGACAAATTTGTTGTCGTAGAACTTCAATGTTTAAATTTTGCAATTGAGAGTATTGTCTTAATTCTTTAATATCATTTTTCATTTGCTTAACTTCTTGCTTTAAATCTTGCACAGAAATTTCTTCTGTTTGTTGCAGTTTGTATTTCTCATTAAGGATTTCTTGCAAATTGTAAATCCTTTTGGGTTTTTGTTGCATTTTGCCCATAGTGTTTTGCAGTTTTTGCAAATATTCCCTCTTTAATATTGGATCAGTCATTTTATCAATGATATCCAATAAAAGAGTTTGTTGTTCATGATTAACATTGCTTTTAATCATATTACAACATTTTTCATTGCAATTTTGTTCACTTTGTCTCTCAGACTCAGAAGATGAATCTGAAGTTGTTTCAGTTTGATGATTTACTTCATCAATTTGCCTTTCCTCTTCCTCTGATCCTGAATAAGATTCATAGTCAGAGTCCGAGTTATAAATTGCATTAATGATTATGGTTTTTATCTCTTCAGGAGATAATCCAGAATCAAAATGTAATTCATTAATTGTCTGTTTGACCCTACACTGGGCCTTATAATGGCCTGGTTTGCCACATCTATGACAAACAACAGCCTGTTGCTTATTAGATTTCTTTCTGTAATGTTTTTTAGGATTAGGTCTGTGATGATCCTTTTCCTTTTGTTGCCTTGAATTAGACTTCTGGTAATACTGATTATCAGAAGGTTTGCTTTGTGACCTTCTTCTGTGATATTTTTTATGATATCTAGAAGAAGATTTACGATATTTTTTAGGATTTGTCTTGATAGAAGTAAACCCGAATTGTTCACAGAATGAACCAAATTCTTGTTTATTCCTAATTTTCTCTTTTTTCATCTGTTGCTGGAGTTTGAATTGAGTACACTGGGCTATTCCAGCTTGGTGTATTGTACTAATCAAATCTCCATATGTCAGTTTTTCCCAAGGGATCATCCCATTATTCTGATCCTTGAGCTTTGTCCTGATTGTCTCTGCAAATAATGTTGGTAATCCAGATATAAACTTTTCTTTCCAAAAAGGTTGATTATTATCTGGTCGTAAGAATACTTTTGTTAAGAAAGCATCCTTATACCACTTAAAATCACCTAATCTTTTACATCTGAGATTTGCCAATATTTCTGCAGTTGTGTCTTTTAACTTAGAAGGATCTCCAACAAAATGTTTGGAGATAGTAAAGAGCAATGTTGACACTGCGTCTTCAATCTCTTCTCCTTCTTCAGTCTTAATTATGTTGCCTTGATTGTCAGTTTTAATAGCATATAATATTGCTTGTTTTTCTTGATGGGTTAAGGTATGATCCCACCATCCTTTTAGTTGTCCTGTAAAACCAGCAACTAAAGAATGTGCTATGGCGTGATCAGTTATTTCTGAGTCTTTTGCCTGATATGCTGAACTTACCATTGTCATTTGATGTAGTAAGTTCTGTATCTGATATTGCGTTAATCCATCAATATTCCATTCATAGATGGTTCCTCCATGATATGAAGCTTGATGGTAGTTTCCTCTTTCTTCGATTTTCATATCTGGGAAAGAAGGATACTGATAAATGTTTCTCATAGGCTGGGTATGCCTTATAGCATTGACAGCCGAATTTTCTTGTTGCTTAAATTGTTGCAAAATATCATCAGCTTCTGTTTCAGAATCAATGATATTATTATTTTGCGTTATTACTGTAATTGCCTTACTAGAACTTGCTTGGGTTTTCTGTGGGGTATCTTGAACCACAGACTTACTGCCAATTACATCATCAAGAAGTTTGATTCTTTCTTGAATTTCAACATGTAATTGTCCTCTAGCCAGTTGTCTAGTATATTGCTTAGGTATTTCATGAGGAATGAAAAGAGGCTTTTCATCCTGTTGACTAGGCAGAATTGATTCATGTTGAACCAAGTTTTCAACCCTGGTTAATTGTTCTGCCATTGTCTTAATGTGTTGATTAGTGTAATTATTTTGCTCAAAGATATTTTTAATATCTTTTCCTGTTGGCTGAGTTTCTTCGTCAGTTTTAACTTTATAAGGTGAAGCTGTTACACTGACCTTATAATATGGTATTTTGATCTGCTCAAGGGGTGGATGAACAGATTCTACCAGTTGATTACTTGGAGTTAATTGCCAAGTAGTCGTTTTTTTGCTTGTTACATTTATTTGTCTTTGCATGGTATAGACTTTTTCAAACCATTCGAAAAAGCTTATATGGAATTGATTCCTCTCCATATATGTATACCATTGTATACGTATTTGACTTTGCTGATCATTGTCATGTGTTTCAAAAAATTGTCTTCTTTTTTCTTTGTTTTTGTCAAGCATAAACTCTGTTCTTAGTAAATCTTTGTTTATAACAAAGGGTATACTAAGCATCATTATGCCTGGTGGTATTTCCATTTCTGTTTTAGTTGGCGACATATTCTGAGATTCTTCTTCAGAATTGTCTTCTTGTTGATTTGTTGCAGATTCATAATATGGATATGAAATGTTGCTATTTCTTACCCCTTGTAAATTAGGTTGAGTCCTATGATTTACTAAAGGAGTCTCAGGTTCAAGATCTGGAATTTCAGAACTTGAAGATGAATTTTGTCTAAAGATTCTTACAGGTACAGCTGAACAAGATGCTCGGGAAGAGCAAGATGCACGAGAAGAATCAGGAATTTCAGTTATTATAGGCTTAGAGTTTGGTAGTCTAAAGGACTGTGTAAAGGGAGAATTAAATCTAATCCCTGCACTTCCATCCGAATATTCTACCATTTGCTTGATTTTAGTAGTTTGCTTAGTTTGTTGTTGCAATTGCTCAGAAGGAACAACTTCAATAGCATCTGGGATTTTCCATTCTTCTGGAAATTTTAGCTCAGACCAGATTAAAGTTTTAGGTATTATTGCATTCTCTTTGTCTTTTAAATTGCTTTGAAGTAAAATAGTTTTACCCTTTTCACTTCTTCTTTTGACTACAGGAGTATTTACCAGAGTAGAATACACCCTGTATTGGATTCTGTAGATTATAGCAAGGGGTTGAGATCCTGCCTTCATCTCAGAATTATGAATTTTGACGTTTAGGGTTAGGGCATCCATTATATTTTTATCTGCTAAACTAATAGTAAAATCAGGGTAGCAGTTAAAATATACTGGTCCAGCATGGAGACCAGCCTGGATTCCTCCTAACATTGTCTTTTCAAAATTGTTGAACCTACAGTCTCTAAGAGCCATGAATAAAGACATGTTAAGTCCATCTCTTCCTAAGGGTTTAGCACAAACTTGCACCATTCCCACATGTAGGAATTTATAATTGTCTTCTAAATGTCTTTTAATTACTTCTTCTTTGAAGAGCAATATTGTCATATTTTCACCATCTATAACAATTGTCTCTTCACTGGTTCTTACTTTGAAGCCAGCCAAGAACCTGTTGCCTTCATAAATATCTGTTGCAGGTATTTTGGGTAATTTCCAGTTGCAAAGTTTTTTATTGTCTACAATATATTCCCGTTCCTCAGGAATATCTGTCTCCTCACTAGAGGATGCTGTAGATTTCATGGACATCATCCTAGTGAACATTGCTACCTATGGTCTCCCTACACCATACACTTAGGTAAAGGACTTACTACGGGACTTACTCACCTCTGCCCTATTGCCCACCTGAAATATGCATGCACAGATATACAGATAACAATATGCACTATTCCTATGGCTCTGATACCAACAACACCCAGGAATGATGATGCAGATATGCAATCAGAAAGATTATATAATGCGGAAATAAAATAATTTTGCAAACAGAAATTGCCAAATTATTTTATTTCCGCATTATATAATCTTTCTGATTGCATATCTGCATCATCATTCCTGGGTGTTGTTGGTATCAGAGCCATAGGAATAGTGCATATTGTTATCTGTATATCTGTGCATGCATATTTCAGGTGGGCAATAGGGCAGAGGTGAGTAAGTCCCGTAGTAAGTCCTTTACCTAAGTGTATGGTGTAGGGAGACCATAGGTAGCAATGTTCACTAGGATGATGTCCATGAAATCTACAGCATCCTCTAGTGAGGAGACAGATATTCCTGAGGAACGGGAATATATTGTAGACAATAAAAAACTTTGCAACTGGAAATTACCCAAAATACCTGCAACAGATATTTATGAAGGCAACAGGTTCTTGGCTGGCTTCAAAGTAAGAACCAGTGAAGAGACAATTGTTATAGATGGTGAAAATATGACAATATTGCTCTTCAAAGAAGAAGTAATTAAAAGACATTTAGAAGACAATTATAAATTCCTACATGTGGGAATGGTGCAAGTTTGTGCTAAACCCTTAGGAAGAGATGGACTTAACATGTCTTTATTCATGGCTCTTAGAGACTGTAGGTTCAACAATTTTGAAAAGACAATGTTAGGAGGAATCCAGGCTGGTCTCCATGCTGGACCAGTATATTTTAACTGCTACCCTGATTTTACTATTAGTTTAGCAGATAAAAATATAATGGATGCCCTAACCCTAAACGTCAAAATTCATAATTCTGAGATGAAGGCAGGATCTCAACCCCTTGCTATAATCTACAGAATCCAATACAGGGTGTATTCTACTCTGGTAAATACTCCTGTAGTCAAAAGAAGAAGTGAAAAGGGTAAAACTATTTTACTTCAAAGCAATTTAAAAGACAAAGAGAATGCAATAATACCTAAAACTTTAATCTGGTCTGAGCTAAAATTTCCAGAAGAATGGAAAATCCCAGATGCTATTGAAGTTGTTCCTTCTGAGCAATTGCAACAACAAACTAAGCAAACTACTAAAATCAAGCAAATGGTAGAATATTCGGATGGAAGTGCAGGGATTAGATTTAATTCTCCCTTTACACAGTCCTTTAGACTACCAAACTCTAAGCCTATAATAACTGAAATTCCTGATTCTTCTCGTGCATCTTGCTCTTCCCGAGCATCTTGTTCAGCTGTACCTGTAAGAATCTTTAGACAAAATTCATCTTCAAGTTCTGAAATTCCAGATCTTGAACCTGAGACTCCTTTAGTAAATCATAGGACTCAACCTAATTTACAAGGGGTAAGAAATAGCAACATTTCATATCCATATTATGAATCTGCAACAAATCAACAAGAAGACAATTCTGAAGAAGAATCTCAGAATATGTCGCCAACTAAAACAGAAATGGAAATACCACCAGGCATAATGATGCTTAGTATACCCTTTGTTATAAACAAAGATTTACTAAGAACAGAGTTTATGCTTGACAAAAACAAAGAAAAAAGAAGACAATTTTTTGAAACACATGACAATGATCAGCAAAGTCAAATACGTATACAATGGTATACATATATGGAGAGGAATCAATTCCATATAAGCTTTTTCGAATGGTTTGAAAAAGTCTATACCATGCAAAGACAAATAAATGTAACAAGCAAAAAAACGACTACTTGGCAATTAACTCCAAGTAATCAACTGGTAGAATCTGTTCATCCACCCCTTGAGCAGATCAAAATACCATATTATAAGGTCAGTGTAACAGCTTCACCTTATAAAGTTAAAACTGACGAAGAAACTCAGCCAACAGGAAAAGATATTAAAAATATCTTTGAGCAAAATAATTACACTAATCAACACATTAAGACAATGGCAGAACAATTAACCAGGGTTGAAAACTTGGTTCAACATGAATCAATTCTGCCTAGTCAACAGGATGAAAAGCCTCTTTTCATTCCTCATGAAATACCTAAGCAATATACTAGACAACTGGCTAGAGGACAATTACATGTTGAAATTCAAGAAAGAATCAAACTTCTTGATGATGTAATTGGCAGTAAGTCTGTGGTTCAAGATACCCCACAGAAAACCCAAGCAAGTTCTAGTAAGGCAATTACAGTAATAACGCAAAATAATAATATCATTGATTCTGAAACAGAAGCTGATGATATTTTGCAACAATTTAAGCAACAAGAAAATTCGGCTGTCAATGCTATAAGGCATACCCAGCCTATGAGAAACATTTATCAGTATCCTTCTTTCCCAGATATGAAAATCGAAGAAAGAGGAAACTACCATCAAGCTTCATATCATGGAGGAACCATCTATGAATGGAATATTGATGGATTAACGCAATATCAGATACAGAACTTACTACATCAAATGACAATGGTAAGTTCAGCATATCAGGCAAAAGACTCAGAAATAACTGATCACGCCATAGCACATTCTTTAGTTGCTGGTTTTACAGGACAACTAAAAGGATGGTGGGATCATACCTTAACCCATCAAGAAAAACAAGCAATATTATATGCTATTAAAACTGACAATCAAGGCAACATAATTAAGACTGAAGAAGGAGAAGAGATTGAAGACGCAGTGTCAACATTGCTCTTTACTATCTCCAAACATTTTGTTGGAGATCCTTCTAAGTTAAAAGACACAACTGCAGAAATATTGGCAAATCTCAGATGTAAAAGATTAGGTGATTTTAAGTGGTATAAGGATGCTTTCTTAACAAAAGTATTCTTACGACCAGATAATAATCAACCTTTTTGGAAAGAAAAGTTTATATCTGGATTACCAACATTATTTGCAGAGACAATCAGGACAAAGCTCAAGGATCAGAATAATGGGATGATCCCTTGGGAAAAACTGACATATGGAGATTTGATTAGTACAATACACCAAGCTGGAATAGCCCAGTGTACTCAATTCAAACTCCAGCAACAGATGAAAAAAGAGAAAATTAGGAATAAACAAGAATTTGGTTCATTCTGTGAACAATTCGGGTTTACTTCTATCAAGACAAATCCTAAAAAATATCGTAAATCTTCTTCTAGATATCATAAAAAATATCACAGAAGAAGGTCACAAAGCAAACCTTCTGATAATCAGTATTACCAGAAGTCTAATTCAAGGCAACAAAAGGAAAAGGATCATCACAGACCTAATCCTAAAAAACATTACAGAAAGAAATCTAATAAGCAACAGGCTGTTGTTTGTCATAGATGTGGCAAACCAGGCCATTATAAGGCCCAGTGTAGGGTCAAACAGACAATTAATGAATTACATTTTGATTCTGGATTATCTCCTGAAGAGATAAAAACCATAATCATTAATGCAATTTATAACTCGGACTCTGACTATGAATCTTATTCAGGATCAGAGGAAGAGGAAAGGCAAATTGATGAAGTAAATCATCAAACTGAAACAACTTCAGATTCATCTTCTGAGTCTGAGAGACAAAGTGAACAAAATTGCAATGAAAAATGTTGTAATATGATTAAAAGCAATGTTAATCATGAACAACAAACTCTTTTATTGGATATCATTGATAAAATGACTGATCCAATATTAAAGAGGGAATATTTGCAAAAACTGCAAAACACTATGGGCAAAATGCAACAAAAACCCAAAAGGATTTACAATTTGCAAGAAATCCTTAATGAGAAATACAAACTGCAACAAACAGAAGAAATTTCTGTGCAAGATTTAAAGCAAGAAGTTAAGCAAATGAAAAATGATATTAAAGAATTAAGACAATACTCTCAATTGCAAAATTTAAACATTGAAGTTCTACGACAACAAATTTGTCAGTTAGAACAGCAGCAGGCTTCTTCAAGAAATGGTAAATCAATTATCATTCATGAGGCTACTGAAGAAGAAGACAAAATTTCCAGAGAAAGAGAAAATCTGGGAGAAGAAAATTTTATTCAACTTCTTAAGCAAATAACATACCAAAAATGGAATACTACCATAAAAATCATGGTACAAAATCCATTGGACAAAGATGACAAATGTATATTATACATAACTGCATTAATTGACACAGGTGCAGATATGAATTGTATACAGGAAGGGATGATCCCTTCAAAATATTACAAAAAGACAAAGGAAGAATTAAGTTCAGCCAGTGGAGCTAAACTTAATATCAAATACAAATTAGACAATGTCCATATATGTAATGAGGGAACTTGTATTGAATCAACATTTATCCTTGTTAAAAATCTGAGTAGAGAAGTAATATTGGGTACTCCTTTTATTACTTGTATTCAACCTTTTAGCGTGGATACAACAGGGATAACCTCTTACATCAAAGGCAAAGAAACAAAGTTTGAATTCCTTAATCCACCTTCGGTAAGGGATGTAAACTTGCTAAAAGATCAATTTGTTCACCAAGAAGAACAA
The DNA here is from genome assembly GCA_039720395.1 of Liquidambar formosana. Classification (NCBI taxonomy): domain Eukaryota; kingdom Viridiplantae; phylum Streptophyta; class Magnoliopsida; order Saxifragales; family Altingiaceae; genus Liquidambar; species Liquidambar formosana. Next base: position 47,993,274 of record CM077822.1, on the reverse strand, counting down.
ATTAATCTGATAATAAAAAAGACAAAACATTTGAATTTCCTTAAACAAGAAATTCAATACAAGCAAATTGAGCAACAATTAAAAGATTGGAAATTGCAATCTGCAATAAAACAATTTGAAGACAAATTAAAAACAACTATTTGTTCTGATAATCCTCATACTTTTTGGCATAGGAATAAGTACATTGTTCGTTTGCCTTATGAAAAGGATTTTCAGGAAAGCCAAATCCCAACTAAAGCAAGGCCTATTCAAATGAATCAGGAATTGCTTGAAATATGCAAAAAAGAAATTCAAGATCTGCTCTCTAAAAAACTCATAAGAGAAAGCCGCTCGCCATGGAGTTGTGCAGCATTTTATGTGTTTAAAGCAGCAGAAATTGAGCGTGGTGTTCCACGTCTTGTAATCAATTATAAGCCGCTAAATGATGCCTTGCAATGGATAAGGTATCCTTTACCTAATAAGAAAGATTTATTAGGAAGGCTTAGCAAAGCAACAATATTTTCGAAATTCGATATGAAGTCGGGTTTCTGGCAAATCCAAATTACTGAAGAGGATAGGTACAAGACTGCTTTCACAGTCCCATTTGGCCATTACGAATGGAATGTAATGCCATTTGGCCTTAAAAATGCCCCTTCAGAATTTCAAAACATAATGAATGCAATATTTACGCAACATACGGAATTTACTATTGTATACATTGACGATGTATTAGTATTTTCCAAATCAATTGAGCAACATTGGAAGCACCTTAACACGTTCTTCCACTTAATCAAGCAGAATGGCTTAGCCTTAAGTCCTACAAAGATTAATCTTTTCCAAACAAAGATTAGATTTTTAGGACATCATATCTATCAGGGAACTATCGTCCCTATAGAAAGGTCAATCCAATTTGCAGACAAATTTCCTGATGAAATTAAAGACAAAAAGCAATTGCAAAGATTTTTAGGGTGTCTTAATTATATTACAGACTTTTACCCTAATCTTAGTCAAGAATGTGCCATCCTTAGGAGAAGACTTAGAAAAGATCCTCCTGCATGGTCTCAAGAGTATACTGATACAGTCAAAAAGTTAAAACAAAAGGTTAGAACCCTTCCTTGTCTTAACCTAGCAGACCCATTAGCATTTAAGATAGTCCAGACCGATGCTTCAGACATAGGTTATGGTGGAATTCTTATGCAAAGGGTAGACAACATAGACAAAATAGTCAGATTCACATCTGGCACATGGAACACAGCACAGGCAAAGTATTCGACAATTAAAAAAGAAATATTATCTATAGTTTTGAGTATTTCAAAATTTCAAGATGATATTTTAAATCAAAAATTTCTACTACGTGTAGATTGTCAAGCTGCAAAACCAGTTTTGAAAAAAGATGTTAAAAACATTGCTTCAAAACATATTTTCGCCAGATGGCAGGCAATACTTTCTGTTTTCGATTTTGATATAGAATATATTAAAGGAGAAAACAATTGTGTCCCTGATTTCCTCTCTCGTGAGTTCTTACAGGGTCACTTACCCAGAGACCAGGGCAATTCTTCAGAATGCCCAGACAAAACAAAGCCAAAGCTAAAGCCCCTCAAGGGCAATCAACCTTGCAAAATCAGCCAAAAGGCCAACCCCACTCAACAGGGTCATCTACCCAACCAAAGGCAATAGCAAAGAAAAAATGGTTTGAAGATCTCCAAGAAGAAGAGGAGATGCTTGAGCAATATAAGCAACAGCAACTTGCAAAACAGCAACAGCAACAACTCGGCTTTGATAGGGTTTCCCCAATCAATAAGTCACAGACTTATTCATTGGCAGCTTCTAGTGTTAGAAGTAGTGGCAAGCATATTGCAACTTCTTCTAAACCTGAGGAGCCATTAGGAGCCTATGCCCCATCCTCGCAATTTCTTTTAAAAGATAAACCAGAGGGCAATTTCCGCAAAACTCGCAAAAACCATAGCCCTTATTTTGAAAAAACCTCTACCATAGACATCTTTGTCTTGGAGAGCGAATTTTCACAATCGGATATCTCAGATATCCTGGAATCCTATTTTCCCCCCGGATTCCATTATAGACCAAATGATTTTCGCAAAGACCAGGCATGGTACCAATATGTTTTAGAAAAAGGAACAAAATCAGCCATTTTCAAACACAATCGGCCTGAAAATGATAAAACTGATGTTTCTTACTCTACCTGTCAAATTTTGAGGGTTCTTGGTCCTTCAGACTGGGGGCAACCTCTTTACCAACCCAGGCAACTACCCGGCAATATTCTGCCTAATCTTTATAATTATTTTGATTATGAGAAGGCATGGCAAAATTCTTTCTTTATTCAGAATAAGATCAACCGTCATTCATGGATGATCTATTTTGATCAGAAATTTGACATTGAGACAACACCCTTATGGTTTCTTACATGGTGGACATTCTTCGGTCCCATCCAAGATATCCTCCCTGAGCAACCAATCAACATTAATAAGTCATATACTTATTATGAGCAACACATTCAGCCAAATATCCATTTGCAAAAATTTCCAAAACTTTTCCTTTTCTATGCCCATTTTGGTCTGGCATGGATTATGTTTTGGCGTTATGAATATACAGGTACACAGCAATGGCCCTGCATAGGGAGATCTTTCCATGTCAAATGGTGGGATAATGCAAAGACGGACCATATTACTCCTGAAGCAATTCAGAATTGGTTCCAGAAACATCCTGCAATTCAATCCACTATAGGGGATTCATCCAAGGCTCTCCTATCGAAAAGTCAACTGATAGCAAAGTTAGCAGCTGCTCCTCCCAACAGCAAAGAGCTGAAAGCTTATCTTCAAGATGCTCTGTCTTCACTCAATGAAGAAGATGATGCACAGGGTTCTTGCGCTTCAGTTAATTTGGGGGATGACAACGAAGATGACTGTTTTGGGATTCTTCCTCCTATTCCTCATCAGTCTTCAGGAAAAGACAAATTCACCGGCAGGCAATTTGATTGATAACATCACATGACAACAAGTGCTAGCAATTATCATGACAGCAATCATTCTGGTCACATGGCAACAGTACCACTTTTGGTGCACTAAGCAGACACAACCGGACAATCACATGGCAACACTTTACTTTCGGTGCAAAAGTAAATAGTATTCCCCTCCAGCAAAAGCAACAGTATCTCCACTACCGACAAACAATACTCACATGGCAACAGTATATAGGCAGTCAATAATACCCCTCTTTCGGTTCAAGAGAAAGGAATCACATGGCAACAGAATCTCCACAAGGCAACAGTAGCACCAATAAGACAACACCGACAGCTTGGCTCCATGATTAGCTCTAGGCTCTCTTCCCTTATATAAGGGATTGTAACTCATTGTAAGAGGGGTCGAAAATTGTTTAGGGTTTTTACCATACTTCAGTTTTCCTCCACTTGTAATAGCAAATCCTTCCATTCATCTTTGTAATACCTCCACTAGTCAACCATTCGGCAACTGCAATTGTAACTCCAGCAATACTATTTGTAAGTTTTATTTATATATAAAAGCTTACTTTAATTTGGCAATTTCTGTTTGCAAAATTATTTTATTTCCGCATTATATAATCTTTCTGATTGCATATCTGCATCATCATTCCTGGGTGTTGTTGGTATGCAAGCCATAGGAATAGTGCATATTGTTATCTGTATATCTGTGCATGCATATTTCAGGTGGGTAATAGGGCAGAGGTGAGTAAGTCCCGTAGTATATATATATATATATATATATAGGATGATGATCAGGTAAGCACGTGCTGATATAACTTATATCAAAACCTGCATTGAGAGTTGTACTTTGTGCATTAGTGAGATGTGAGGTACATTGAATCAATGCAAGGGGTACAACCCCCAATGCATAGTGCTGATATAACTTACATCAACACGTGCTGATAGGATCACCTCTGTATATATATATATATATATATATATGGGTTAATAACGGTTTAATACCTTGAACTTTTGGGGTAGTTTCAATTTAGTCTATAAACTTAGAATTATCTCAATTTAGTAACAACTTTTCAACTTTTGTTGCAATGTGGGATAGGGACTAACGTCCGTTAGCCTTGTGGACGGAAAACGCACGTGAGCATCACATGCGGCTGAGGTGGATCCGACCTGGCTTCCACGTGTGCTTCCCACCCAAAAGCATACCAGGTGCTTGTCACGTGAGATGAGGACCACCCTTTTTGAGGGTTTTGACTGAAATGGAAGCCCTGTTCAGCTCTTCTTCTCCTTCTCTTCTTCACATCACAATCTCACAAGCCCTAAATCAGATCTCCTTTTCCTCTTCTTCACAATCTCTCGCGATTGGAAATCAGCTCTCCTTCTATTATTCTTCTTCACGATTTCTCGCGATTGGAACCCAATCTTCCCCAAAATTCTCCAGATCGACACGAAAAGTGGTACGTTATTGATCGTTCAAAACCCTAGAGGCTTTTGCGGCTTTTGCTAATTTTCTTCACCATTTTCTATATCAGATGGATGCTCACGAGGCTACCCAATGCTACTGTGGAAGAAAGGCAAAGCTTTCGACATCATGGACTGATCACAATCCTAGTCGTAGGTTCTTCGGTTGTCTAAACTATTCTTCGAATGGTTATAGGTATTTTGGATGGTTTGATCCACCATTGTGTCCGCGTGCTAGGCAAATTATACCGAGGCTGTTAAGGAAGCTGGATGTATACCATGGAAGGGAGAAACTGTCTTAGGGATGCATCATTGTCTCATGGTTGATTACCATTGTCGTGATCTTGATTTGTTTGGTTATTGTATATAGTAAACCCAAAACCATGAATGGGGGTATGCTTAGCTTGCCATAAAAGTTAGAATGTTAGGGTATTTGTAGGATATCCTATATGTGGGCAATTTTTGTTTACTTGCTATGTTAGGGTGGATGTTGGATGTCATGTATTTGGGCAGTTTTTGTTGTGTAAGACCCTCTTGTTGTGATATTGATCTAAATTAATGGAAAATGTACCAATTGGCAATATTTATGTTGAATGTTTATGATGAATAATTGCAAACGATATAAGCATTTCTAACCATGGCAACAGTTGAGTGCGTTTAATACTGTGAAAGAGCCCTTTGAATGAATTTAATGCTCAAAATCACAAAATCATAATGAAACAAGTATTCGTTATAATGAATTCAGACAAATTATAGTCGACTATATCAGACAAAGAATTGAATTGATGTCTCATCATTGACTACAGTTGACTATAAGTTTTGGGAGTGAATGAAAAAGACAGAAGGAGAGGGCGGAGGGGTTGCTCCGACGGGAGGGCGAAAGGGACGGAGAGGGCTTTAATCTCACGTGCCAAGCACGTCGGCGCCAATTGGGCAAAGAAGCACACGTAGATGCCACCTACGATCCATGTCAGCTGCACGTGCCACGCATGTGTATTTTCCATCCATAAACTTAACGAACGCTAGGCATTGGACCACATTGCAACAATAGTTACTAAGTTGTCACTAAATTGAGACAATTCTAAGTTTATGGACCAAATTGAAAATACCCCCAAAGTTGAAGGTATTAAAACGTTATTAACCCTTATTTTTTTCGTCCTATTGTCACCGAGTGGCACTTTTCCTCTCTTATGTGGGAAAAGGTCTTAAAATGAAATCTTAATAAAAGCATATATTGATGTATTGAATTTCTTATTCATGTTATCAAAAAAATAAAAAATTCCCTATTGTCTAGAAAATTTGACCAAAATATATCATGTTTCAATGATGAAAGCCAATAACATGATAATTTAGTGAAAAACTTCAATTCAATCTCCACTGATATTTTTTTTATCGTATTTTATTTTTAAGACAAAATATATTTTTGGGTTAATTACTCTTTTGTACCATCAACTTTCAGGATAATTTCAATTTAGTTCACAAACTTGATATTGACTCAATTTTGGGATAATTTTTAACTTTGTGTTTCAATGTGAGACAAGAGGTAACGGACGTTAAGATTTTTAATAGAGTAGCACGTACGTCCCATGTGGCATTAAACTTTCTGAGTTAATTTCTTTTTTGTATTATCAACTTTAGTGGTAGTCTCAATTTAGTCTACGAACTTGACATTTATTCAATTTTGGGATAATTTTTAGCTTTGTGTTTCAATGTAGGACAGGGATGACCGGCGTTAGGATTTTTAACGGAGCAATCAAGTGATTATTTGAACAATTATTTCAACATGTTAAAAAATTTATGCTTAAAAAAAAAAAACAATTAGGAAAATGATTATTTGAACAATTATTTCCCAAAAATCAATTTCTAAATTTTAATAATTTTCTGAATTTTTTTAGAAATAAAAATTTGAAAATAATTATTTGAAAAATTATTTCCAAATTTTAAGAATTTTCTTCATTTTTTTAAAATAAAAAAAATAAGGAAAATGATTATTCGAAGAACTATTTCCCTAATTTTTGGTAATTTACTGAATTTTTTAGATTTTTTTAACATTTATTTAGAATTTTTAAAAATTAAAAACCCAAAATTAATTGTGTGTGACACATGGCAAGGGAGCATCATCTCCTTCCTTGGAACGGGTTGCAAACATACCCAAATTCTGCATGGGTCTTTTTTGTTATCAAATCTTCAACTTTGAACCCTTATATCTTATTCAATTCTTGTTTCATTAAAAATCTTAACATCCGTCACCTCTATCTCACATTGAAACACAAAATTAAAAATTGTTCCAAAATTGAGTTAATGTTAAGTTCGTGGACTAAATTGAGACTACCCCTAAAGTTGATGGTATAAAAAAGTAATTAACCAAGAAAGTTTAATGCCATGTAGGATCCACATCAGCAGCACGTGCGGGACACGTGGATGCTTCGTTAAAAATCCTAACGTACATCACCTCTTGTCCCACATTGAAACACAAAGTTAAAAATTGTCATAAAATTGAGTCAATGTCAAATTTGTGAACTAAATTGAAATTACCCCCAAAATTGATGGTACAAAAGAGTAATTAACCCTATATTTTTTTTTACCTTCCTAACGTTATCTTACCCTCTAATCTTTAAAATCAAACATTTTGTTTCTCTCAACTATTAATAAAGATTGATCTTTAGTATTATGGGGTTGAGAGTAAAATGTTACTATAACAAATATCACGTACAACACACTAGACTTGAAAGCAAAATCCTTAGCCTCTACTTTTGTGAGTCTTTTTTATACCTCATTCGTATGATTAGACCAAATTGCACCATAAAACTATTTTGGAATTTGGATTCACCAAATAATAGTTAAGTCCAATCAAGTGTTTTTGTGATTAATTAAGAGATCAACTCAATTAGACGGTTTAATCATATGATTAATTGAAAGGGTTTTTGTTCTAAAGAGGTTGTTGGAAGTCTTGCCTATCATTCAAATAATTTGATTGACATGAAATTAATAAAATGCATTCATGGGGTTCACTATCTACTGAGGCTCAGTAACCTTGATGATGGGGCGTGCATTGGATCGTAAAAGCAAATTCCTACGTCAAAGTTCTGAGCAAATTTAGTACTCCGTTTGTTTGTCACAAGTAAAAAAAAAGACGAATGTATTGGTAATTCCCCCACCAAAAAACAAAAGGGCAAAATACATCTACACCCCCTCTATTTACTGACTATTACACTGACCCCTCTATACTTTCTGAAATTACACTGACCTCCTTTGGCAGAACAATTTAACTAACGGAGTAAATGGAATTATGAAATGACCAATATACCCTTCTCTTAAAACACAACCGTTTTAGTGTTTCAATAGATTAAAACATAAAAACCATTTGGAACCATTTGTGCTTCAATCAAACAAACACGAGAAGAGACATTACGCGCCGCTCCGCCACGCAATCATCGGAACCCTTATCACCGCCAACGTGCCTTCCTCAGAATCCGCCAGGCCCTCCGCCCTATGACAAGATCGAGGACAAGAAGAAGAGGACAAGGATGAGGATATTGGGGTATCAGCACCACCTGTGCAAGATAGCACTACGTGGAGAGCGGCAGTAAGGGAGACGAGAGGGTTTACCGTGCACCGGCGGTAAGGTTCGTAGAGAGGGAGTCGCAGCAGTTTGCGATGTGCAAGTTCGTGATTTTAGATCCGAGGGAGACAAGAGGGTTTAGGTGCACGATGAAATCACAACGGCGGTGAGCACAGAGGCGATGGTTTGGTCCTCCCACTATCGGCGAACCAGATGGGGGGAGATAGCAGATCAAAGGGAAGGGAGGGAAGAAAGAGAGAGTCAGCAGAGGAAAAGAAAAGGGATTAAAACAAAAAGGAGAGGGGGAAGAGAAGAAGCAGCGGCGACGGTTTGGTCCTCCCACCACCGGCGAACTAGATGGGGGGAGATGGCTGATCAGAGGGAAGGGAGGGGAGAGAGAGAGAGAGAGAGTCAGCAGAGGAAAAAAAAAAGGATTAAAACAAAAAGGCCGGGGAGGGGAAAGAGAAGAAGGAAGCGATTTGACGACTGCGACCCCCTATTCTTCTTCTCCTTTATCTCTTTCATTTTTTTTTCTTTTTTGTCCCCTATTTAGATCTTCTCTTTCATCTCTCTCTCTCTCTCTCTCTCTCTCTCTCTCTCTCTCTCTCTCTCTCTTTTCTTTTGCTTTTGTTAAGGTAACCTACCGCTATGGTTGGAGCAGCTGTTGAGGTGACTCATCTTCTTCTTCAGATCTGGCTTCTCCTTTCTTCTTCTAGTCCTTCTTATTTATTTATTTATAATCGTAAAGATGATGCTGGGATGGTGAAAATGAAGTTGGATGTTGAGTTATGAATTTTTTTTCTTAAAGCTTCTTTTTATCTTGGTATAGTTGGGATTGTGAAATATGGAGTTCACCGGAAAACATGGAGTTCGCCGGAATTTTATGAACCGGCGGTGGGATAGCAAAGGGCCATTTAAATACCAAACACACCGTTTGGCTACTAAACACAGCGTTTTGGCTTTAAGAAGGTTAAAATGGGTATTTTCAACCTATTTTTGGCTGACGTCAGCAACAAATGTTAAAGTCTTTAATGGCTGTTTGACGGATGGGGTGAAGTATATATTATTTTCTAAAGTAAGGGAGTGCAGTGTAATTTCAAAAACTATAAGAAGTGTCAATGTATTAGTCAATAAATAAAGGGGATGTAGATGTATTTTACCCGAAACAAAAACAAAAACAAAAAAAAGGTAAACTCCTGCATCTAGTACGAAAATAACATAAGCACATATGATGTACACTAATGCCAACTCATCAATTCATCATGATGATAAGAGAAGTACACATCTTGCACAAGTACGGAGCAAATTTTCTGTTTGATTGTGCCAGCTTGTCTCGAACAGAATCTAAAATTTGTCATTTTTATCAGTCAGTGGAAGCACCATTCTTATTAGGGGCCTCACCCCACACTACCCACCATGTTCTTCTTCCTTTCTTTCTTCCCTCCCACCCCATTTTTTTTTTTAGGTCAAAATAAAATTGAAGTGGAAGCACCACTCTTAAACCTTTTCTTTTTCTTTTAATAAAATTTTATGAAAGCATTCTACGTAAATTGAATAATGCTATATTGCCCAAATATCTTGTCTAAATTTTCTTACCCAAATAACATTATCATTGGACTATCTAATTAGAAATCGGATGACTTGATGAAGCATTTGTCACATCATCTGGGGACATAAATTTGGCATTCAGATTTAGTGCTATAGGCATCTTTTATAGTATCCTGTTGTAACGCTTAGGATCACAACATGTGAGCATGTGGAGGTAAGGGACAGTTGTGATTGAAGACGCAAGAAACGCTTCTCGTTTCATTCACCATCCTTTGAACGTTAATGCTGTCAGACATTAGGCTCGAAAAATGCTATCAAACCGCAAAGATTTGCTCGAATCTGCAACTTAGAAACACTGTCGTGAATTGGGTTTCACACTGTATACACTCTCTCTCTCTCTCTCTCTCGTCTTCCTCTTGGTTGTGGTCCAAAACGTCTTTTTTTTTTCTTTTTTTTTTTTTTTGAATTTTTTGGTAAAATTTCATGATCTATTCCTAGGGTATTTTTTTTCCCAAATCTAATGTAGATCCACCACCCAAATCTGATGTAGATCGACAAATTGACCTGATTCACTCTCCTCTTCGTTGGAAAGGCAAATGTCGCTGCAAGGAGACAAGTTTCACAGTGTGACAGGAGGAGGAAACCTTGATCGCGTGCTGTGGACAGGAGAGAGAGAAAAGGGAGAGCTATTGGTAGCGTTTATGAGCTTAACGTTTGATGGCGTCAACTTCTCCAACTCAGCCCACCATAACGTTTGGCTTTTCTTGTGTTTTGGATCACAGCCATCCGGCCACTAACTCAAGTCGGCCAATTATCGCAGTCGTAGGCGTTACAGCGGATTTGGATTTGATGCAGTTGGCAATATTTACTGCATCGTGCAGTAAACGTAAGATCGATGATATATGGGTAAGGAAGAGAAATAGAGACTGTCAAGCATTAAGCCTCAAATGCATATCTTGAATTTTAGTTTTTCATTTCTCCTCCTTACCACGTGTCATCGATCTTATGTTTATTGCACCGTGTAATAACTGCACCAAATCCAAATCCGCATTACAACACCCTATTGTAAAAAGTGCATACAACACCAAATCCGAACACATATATTTGGGCCAAAAAAAAGTGTCTTGGTGAAGAATTTTTAGATAGAATTCGACTTAAAGCGAAAATTCTCAAATTTTTAGAATCAAATTTATGTGTTTGGCCAACAAATACAGAGTATCAGAATATATGAAGTTCTAATAATTATCTTAAGACTTTATTTGGTTTGCGGATTGTATCAAGAAAAAAATGTAAAATATAAGGTATTGTACTTTTCTTTATTTAATTGCAATAAAAAATTGGAAGAATAAAAAAAATTGGAATATTTTTGTCTTAATATGATTTTTGTTTTGGGTGGCGATATTGCCAGAGAGCAAACTATTCATCCACAGTTCTGTACAGTGTATTGCCTATTTTGTCCTTCTAAGGTCAAAAGGAAAATAAAAAAAATAGAGAAGTGTTGTAAAACCAAGAATTTAGAACAAGTGGTGAGGAGAATAAAATTTCTCATTCATTTTCTTTCTCTTCTTTCTCTCCAAATACACATTTCTTCATTCTCTCCAAAAATATATATCACTCTTCTTTCTCCCCTTCCCCTTTTATCTTTGTTTGAATTAAGTCCACATGATGGGATTACCTAACCCACTTATGAAGTGGTGTTCCCATTATCACAAAGTGGAGGAGGTGTGGACATCCACTCAATTGTCCACTCAATCTTTAATATTCATAACACTCCCCCTTGGATGTCCACCACACTAAGATAATGTGCCTCGTTAAAACCTTACTAGAAAAACCCGGTGGGAAAAAACTAGTGAAGGAAAAAGAGTACAACATTTTTGTAAATCTTAGAGTGGTGTTGGACGCACTAAAGAAACTGCCTCATTAAAACCTTGCCAGGAAAACCCAATGGGACAAAACCTAGGCGAGGGAAAAAGAGTACAGCGTGCATATGTCCAAAAATGAATACTCCCCCTGATAAGAAGATAAGTATCAACTTAACTGATCGCAAACTCGACGCATTCCAATGCCATATACCAATTTCTTGAATGTTGACGATGGTAAGGCCTTGGTGAATAAATCCGCAAGATTATCAGTGGAACGTATTTGCTTCACATCAATTTCATGCCTCTGCTGGAGTTCATGAGTGTAGAAGAACTTTGGTGAAATGTGTTTGGTTCTATCACCTTTGATGTACCCTCCTTGAATTTGTGCAATACATGCAGCATTATCTTCATAAATTGTTGTTGGCATACTTTTAATCAGAGATAACCCACATGTGTCTCGAATGTGATGGACTACAGATCTTAACCATACACATTCACGACTTGCTTCATGGAGTGCAAGTATCTCAGAGTGATTAGAAGATGTAGCAATTAAAGTCTGCTTTGTAGATCGCCAAGAGATCACTGTATTGCCACATGTAAATACATACCCTGTTTGTGAGCGAGCTTTGTGAGGATCAGAAAGGTATCCAGAATCTGCATATCCTTCTAAACAAGGACCACGGGCTAATTCCTTTGAGTAAAACAAACCCATATGTGTAGTTCCACGAAGGTAGCGTAAAATATGTTTAATACCATTCCAGTGTTGTCGAGTTGGAGCAGAACTGAATCTTGCTAATAAGTTGACTGAAAATGCTATATCAGGCCTAGTGCATTGTGCTAAATATAACAAAGCACCTATTGCACTAAGATATGGTACTTCAGGACCAAGTAGCATTTCATTATCTTCTTTGGGGCGAAATGGATCTTTCTTAATATCAAGAGATCGAACCACCATGGGAGAACTTAGTGGATGCGCTTTATCCATATTAAAACGTTTCAATACCTTTTCGGTATAAGCTGATTGATGGATAAGAATTCCATTTGATTTATGCTCGATCTGCAGGCCGAGACAATATTTTGTTCTCCCTAAATCTTTCATCTCAAATTCTTTTTTTTTCAAATATTCAGCAGCTTTCATGAGCTCTTCAGGAGTCCCAATTAAATTTATATCATCAACATAGACTGCAATGATGGCGAATCCAGATTCTGATTTCTTTATAAATACACAAGGGCATATAGGATTATTAATATATCCTCCTTTAACTAAGTACTCACTGAGACGATTATACCACATTTTTCCAGATTGTTTTAATCCATACAAGGATCGTCTCAGTTTAATTGAGTACATATTTCGTGGTTGTGATGTATTTGCTTCAGGCAATTTGAATCCTTCAGGGATCTTCATATATATATCTGCATCTAACTTTCCATATAAATATGCAGTAACTACGTCCATAAGACGCATGTCAAGTCCTTCTGAGACTGACAGACTAATTAAATATCGAAATGTAATAGCATCCATTACAGGTGAATATGTTTCTTCATAATCAATCTCAGGTCTCTGTAGGAAACCTTGTGCTACTAAACGAGCTTTATATCTGACGATCTCATTTTTATCATTACGCTTTCTTACAAACACCCATTTGTAACCCATGGGTTTCACATCATTGGGTGTTAGGACTATAGGTCCAAATATTTTACGTTTTTCTAGCGAATCCAATTCTGCTTGAATTGCTTCTTTCCACTTTGACCAATCAGGTCTACTTTGACATTCGTCTACAGTGCGTGGTTCGAGATCATCATCATCTTTCGAAATTTCAGTAGCTACTGCGAAAGAAAATACATCATTAATAACCACTTCTGAGCGATCCCACAATTCTTTTGTACATGTATAGTTTATGGAAATTTCTTCATTTCCATGTACATATGCCTCTTTATTGTTTTCTGTCTCTTCAGGGACATTTTCCTCTTCAGGAGTTATTAAATCAGAATTTGTGGGAATATTTATTTCTTATTCAATAGCCTCTTCCGGAGTACTATTTTCTATATTTTGTTGCCCTTTTATTTTCCTCTTCCGGGGAACTAAATCTTTTGAACCCAAGGGTCTACCAGGCTTCAGGCATGTAGTAGATGATTCATTTGCTGCAATAATAATAGACTTACCAATTGGTACATTGATCTTTGCTGGTGTACCAATAGATGATTCATTAATAACCACTTCTGAGCGATCCCACAATTCTTTTGTACATGTATAGTTTATGGAAATTTCTTCATTTCCATGTACATATGCCTCTTTATTGTTTTCTGTCTCTTCAGGGACATTTTCCTCTTCAGGAGTTATTAAATCAGAATTTGTGGGAATATTTATTTCTTGTTCAATAGCCTCTTCCGGAGTACTATTTTCTATATTTTGTTGCCCTTTTATTTTCCTCTTCCGGGGAACTAAATCTTTTGAACCCAAGGGTCTACCACGCTTCAGGCGTGTAGTAGATGATTCATTTGCTGCAATAATAATAGACTTACCAATTGGTACATTGATCTTTGCTGGTGTACCAATAGATGATTCATTAATAACCACTTCTGAGCGATCCCACAATTCTTTTGTACATGTATAGTTTATGAAAATTTCTTCATTTCCATGTACATATGCCTCTTTATTGTTTTCTGTCTCTTCAAGGACATTTTCCTCTTCAGGAGTTATTAAATCAGAATTTGTGGGAATATTTATTTCTTATTCAATAGCCTCTTCCGGAGTACTATTTTCTATATTTTGTTGCCCTTTTATTTTCTTCTTCCGGGGAACTAAATTTTTTGAACCCAAGGGTCTACCACGCTTCAGGCGTGTAGTAGATAATTAATTTGCTGCAATAATAGTAGACTTACCAATTGGTACATTGATCTTTGCTGGTGTGTTTGTAGCCGGTATATAAGACTTAGTTATTTTTGCTGTGTCTGTAAATGCATCAGGCATTTGATTAGCAATCTTCTGAAGATGAGTGATCCTCTGTACTTCAGTTTCACATTGAGCAGTACGTGGATCAAGATGGGACAAAGATGGTACATTCCAAGAAAGTTCACGTCGTTCTTCTATCAGTGGATTTCCTCCTCCTAACGACGGGAACTGTGTTTCATCAAAATGACAATCTGCAAATCTTGCTGTAAAAACATCACTTTGTGAGTTTGGGTGTGTGAATTCTTACCATACTGTGATTACCATCCCTTACCATCATTGTGATTATGTTAAAGTATAAAGATCTTTATGTTAGAGCACTTCTGGTGCGCTACCACATGTGTTTCAATTGTGTTTATAATCGTATAGAAGAGAAAATATTTAATATGAGCTTCTACCCCAAAATCTTAGAGGTAATATAAAGATATTCGTCATTTCCATTGTTAATGGTTTCAATATGATAACTATTTACGATGTAAATTTTAAAAACTCAATAAATTTCTTCTACTTCTGGTAGAATATAAAGAATTGTCAACATAAGTTTTTGTTCTTTTTGGCAATATTATATTTGCTCTTCTGGAACCTTCAATTAGGTTAGATGAACCTCATATGGTATTGACAATAGTTTTGAATAATGATAAATATTGGAAATTTAATGATTGTGTGAGTTATAGCACTGTCTTCCAGACATATATTTTTAACAATCATCTTGAAATTAGATCTGCAATATCATATTGCAATTCATATTTGATTTCCCGTATACTAGTTTATAAATTATGCTTTTCAGGTGAGTATATAGGGGAACATATATTCACTAGATATAGACGTGAAGTAATTAGTACACCTACAATAGTACTTACAAGGCAAGAAATATTAAAATATTTTCACAATCTTGCCACTCTGTTCAGTGTATTGTCACATTTTGGTATCTTGAAAATATTTATCTATATAAGATTTTGCAATAAATCGATCATTTTCAAAAGAATCAAATATCAAAAGAATTATGGTCACAAATATTTAATTTCAATGGTCATCAAATTTAATGATGAAATGGTTTTGATAATAATAAAAAAATTGGCCAACAAATAATTTCAAACTCATAAATCAAAATTGATTGTTATCACGTAGTAAGTAAAACCAATTTACTTGTTTTATAAAGCTTTATGACCATTTTTTTTTTAATATGATAGAGAAAATAATTCCATATTGATACATATGCCAAGGTATCTTTACCACGGTTAGAGTAACTTACCCAAAGCACTAGTACTTCTCCAATGGCAGAATAGAATTAATAGATAGCCTTTCATCAATTCTTCAAGGTTTGCTTAGGCAATTGGCACTATTGGGAGTGCCTTTAATTAAACTAACGCATGTCAAAATGGGGCTAGGATTCTTAATGGGCTGCAGAGACAATCTCCAGTTGGTCTCTCTAGTTTTCAAAATGTTACTAATAAGTAGCAAAAAAATCTGTAATCTACTCCAAGTACAATGACCAAATCTGAAATTTTAGTGAAAACAATTTGTGATGCGTATAAATGAATTTTTATATGTTCAATCCAAAAAGAAATGGGCTTTGGGGTTTATATCACTTAAAAGTATATCAAATGTACTTTGTAACCTCAGAATTTGGTAGAGAAATACCTAGCAAAACCCATTCAAAAATATTTTTCAATATTAAGTTAGTGCTGTCTAGCAGAAATCCCAGATTCAGGTGTACCACGAAATAATTACGCAAAAAAATATCAAATGGTCACCTAATGACACGAAAATTGGTAGGATGTTAGCCCAACAA
The DNA here is from genome assembly GCA_039720395.1 of Liquidambar formosana. Taxonomy (NCBI): domain Eukaryota; kingdom Viridiplantae; phylum Streptophyta; class Magnoliopsida; order Saxifragales; family Altingiaceae; genus Liquidambar; species Liquidambar formosana. Next base: position 47,977,146 of record CM077822.1, on the reverse strand, counting down.
GTCAGTGACAAAATCCAATTCGTTTCATCTCAAAATCATAACTAGAACTAAAGTTATGAATTAAATGGTAAAATGGGTTCGTGCTGTCAACACAGTATAACACACAAAACCTCAACCAAGTATTTACTTAAAACACTTAACTCGTAGGTTTATTCTATAAACCGATGCTTATTTCTTCAGTGTCATTCCACTTCTAGTGGTTTGGTATTTTATTTTTCCACACCAAATATATTCATTCCACTTCTGGTGGTTTGATATTTCATTAATCCACTTCTAGTGGTTTGGTATTTTATTACTCCACACCAAATATATTCATTCCACTTCTAGTGGTTTGATATTTCATTAATCCACTTCTAGTGGTTTGGTATTTTATTACTCCACTTCTAGTGGTTTAGTATTCCACTTCTAGTGGTTTGGTATTTTATTACTCCACACCAAATATATTCATTCCACTTCTAGTGGTTTGATATTTCATTAATCCACTTCTAGTGGTTTGGTATTTTATTACTCCACTTCTAGTGGTTTGGTATTCCACTTCTAGTGGTTTGGTATTTTATTTTTCCACACCAAATATATTCATTCCACTTCTAGTGGTTTGATATTTCATTAATCCACTTCTAGTGGTTTGGTATTTTATTACTCCACTTCTAGTGGTTTAGTATTCCACTTCTAGTGGTTTGGTATTTTATTTTTCCACACCAAATATATTCATTCCACTTTTGGTGGTTTGATATTCCATTATTCCACTTCTGGTGGTTTTTATCATAAAATGACATACTTTAAGCTGACACAGTGAAGTTACCAGTAAATCTGAGAGAAGTTGACTGACAACAGAGGTGACGTTGACAGTCAATTCGTAGTAAAACAAGAGCAGATTTTTGTGTGTTCTTCTATGCTAACTAAAGCAAAAGTTAAGATGCACCCACGAATTTTCACCAAAATTTTACAAGCATCTAAAGAAGTTGCATAACACATAATAGAGAAATATATTACTCAATTTAATTTGGTCATTATTGACCATCACTTTATTCAATTAAATTGAGACTTTATTCATTATTTCTAAAACTTCAGGTTTTGAAATTTGTCTCTTACTTCAGGAAGAGAACAGATGAATAATAACTTTTTTTTTTTTTTTTTTTTATAGAAAACTTCTGGTTTTCAGATCTTTCTCTTACTTCAGGAAGAGAAGATGAATTATCACTCCTTTTATTTATTTATAAAACTTCAAGTTTTATTTTTAAATCTTCTCTTGCTTCAGGAAGAGAAGATGGATTCATCCATTCAAGTATATAATTTAGAGTAAAAACCAATCCACAACCAAATTGGTTAAGAGCATACCAACTTACCACAATCAAATTGGTTTAGAACTTACCAACTTACCAACTTACCGCAACCAAATTGGTTAAGAAAGAAGATGGTGGTAGTATGATATTGCTCCCAAATTCCTTGAGCAATTCGTGCTGATAACGTGTTGTAAAACCAAGAATTTAGAACAAGTTGTGAGGAGAATAAAATTTCTCATTCATCTTCTTTCTCTTCTTTCTCTCCAAATACACATTTCTTCATTCTCTCCAAAAATATATATCACTCTTCTTTCTCCCCTTCCCCTTTTATCTTTGTTTGAATTAGGTCCACATGATGGGATTACCTAACCCACTTATGAAGTGGTGTTCCCATTATCACAAAGTGGAGGAGGTGTGGACATCCACTCAATTGTCCACTCAATCTTTAATATTCATAACAAGAAGCCTTTGTTCCATCTCAAGCATAGGACACAGTGGCCGTTCCCCATTCTCCTTTTTTCTCCCTCTTTTCCTCTCTCACATTGACGCCGCCGACCCCAAATCAAATCCCGACGACAACAGCCTATTCCTGCAACCCAGTTATCAACTCTTTCTCCTCCGAAACGAGAGCATATTTTTCTCTTATATTTCGTTGTGAATGAACAAACTTCTTAGCTGAATCAAAATCAAGAGATTTGTGAGGGTCTACATGACAATATGACATTTCTCGCAAAAGTTGAGGATGGTGGATTCGAGAGCGAGGTTGGAGATGACTATGGAGAAATCAGTTGCAGCAGCCGTCCATGAGGATGGGGTAAGGCTTGGTTTTAGTGAATGACGAAGACCTGTAGAAGGAAACTTCACATGTGCTTGCCATTGCAATTTGCTAGAATGAGGTTAGAGAAGCCGCTCAAAGGACTGGATGCAGAAATGAGAAATAGAGGTAGAAGTGGAAGTGGCTAAGGTGAATGCCAAGGAAATAGGGGCTTATAGTAGCAATTATCGCATTTTTTTTTTCAAATTTTTTTTTTTTTGGGTGTGTTGGACAATGATTCGTTAAATCAAGTTTTTTTGTGATGTTTAATGATGACTTTATTATTTGAAAACATTTTCATGGAATTGATTTTTTTTTTTCTTTTGGATAGTGTAACCCTTGGGCTAAACTCTTATTGTACCCCTTAAACTAGGCTCTTTTCCCTAAAGGGTAGATTTTTTCAACTTTATTCCGATTTTGGTGTAGTTTTTAACTTAATTCCTACATAGCGATAAATCGTGGTTGCTAACCACAATTTTAATAAAATCGTGGTTAGCAACCACGATTTTAGGTTGGGTATACAAATCTGTATTTTTAACGCTCTATTAGTATAAAAAAAATTTATACGCTAAAATCGTGGGTGCTAAGCACGATTTTGGATTAAAATCGTGATTATGAGATGTGATTACGCAGCGTTTGGGGAAAACCTTTTAAGAGCCAAAACGCAGATCTGGTTTCAAAACTAGATCTCGACTCTCTCTCCTCCTCTCTACTCATTTCTCTTCTCTCCACTCTTTCTCCTCTCCGTTCTCCTCTCTCCACTCTCTCCTCTCCACCTCTGCTCCTCTCCGTCTCCTTCGCCCTCCCGTCAGAGCAACCCCTCTGCCCTCAGCTCCGTTCTTTTCTGCTATCGGTGAAACCCCAAAAATCTGTTACTCCCATCGGCGACGAGCGACTCCCCCATCCACGGTACAGTGCACGGCGACAAGCTTCTTCAACGCCCGTCGGCGACAAGCTTCTTCAACTCTCGTCGACGACGAGATTCTTCAACTCCCGTCGGCGACGAGCTTCTTCTCCTTCGGCGACGAGCTCCTCTTCACACTCCCGTCAGCATCTCACTCAAACCACCTCTCGTTGGTGAGCTTAGGGTTTATAATTTTTTTTCTCTTTTGGTTGAAATGCAATGCTATGCTACTGCGGGATTTAGATCTGAAACCCTGTTGTCCCAAGTAGTTAACCCTAGAGGGGGGGTGAATAGGGTTATTGGCCAATAAAAAAAATGTAATAGCAAACAAAAATCAGATTATAGCAAATAGAGATATCTCAACAATAAATAGTAGAGAGAGTAAAAGAATAAGAATGCAAACACAAGATTTAACGAGGTTCAGCCTTCCCGCCTACGTCCTCGCCTCAAGAGCTCGCTTGAGGATTCACCAATCCACTATCACTCTCCTTCAAGGTGGAGCAGCAAACCTTTACAACTCAAGTGCTTTCAACTAACACTTGATCAGCCACACTTGATCAGCCACACTTTCTCAAGTGCAAAGAATAGGGTTATCACCAACCCTTGATTACAAATTTGTAGAGATGAAATTTGTGTACAAAGAAACTCTCTTTAAGAGTGAATAACACAGAGATTAAAGCTCAGCTCTCTTCTAATTGATTGCTCAATGAATGCTCTTAATGAATTTTGGGCTTAAAGAATGAAAACAATAAATTCTCTTGTATTGATGCACATAAATGCATTTGAATCATTGTTTATATAGGCATTAGGCATAATATGACCGTTTGGTGCAATAAATGCCGGGAAAGAGCCGTTTGGTGGCATTTAATGCCTCAACAACCTTTCAAAAACTAGCCGTTGGAGTTCTGAGATCGCACAATCAGTCGACTGAATACTCAATTCAGTCCACTGATTTGCTAAATCAGTCGACTGAATTGGGAAATCAGTGGACTGATTTGAGCAGAATCAAAAGACAGGGGCAGGGGACCTCTTCTGCTTAAATGAGTCGACTGATTTGAGAAAGGAGTCGACTGAAATGGGCAGAAATGAACTATAATGGATATTTTACAAATTTAAATCGATCAAGTTCATTTGTATCAACTTAGGCCTTGTTCAAGTGATGAATTAAGTTTACCCAAGGATCCTAAGGTCCATCTAGGTCAATGGAGCGATCATTTGAGCAATCAAGTACATCAAAAACCCAATAACCTCACTCATAGCTATTTAAGTATCTTCATTGACGATGCTAGCTTGGTCTTGAGTGATCGTAGGTCTTTTGCATGCTTTCTATGCTCGTATGCTTTTGTGCTTGATTATCCTTGATATTATAAGCATGTGTGCTTTGAGTTCCATGATATAGATATGCCTTTTTGCTTCATTTGGATCCATATGCTCGAGTACCTAGCTTTGATTATAATCTTGACAAATAAACCATTAGTACTAACATCGATCCTTTGTTATCATCAAAATCTCGGATATGCCCTTGGTTATATAACCTTGGGGCCAACAAACCCCCAATTTTTTTTTCCCTGCTATTATGGTTTTGTGTGCTGTAACCAAATCAATTTTTTAAAGACACAAATCAATTTTTTAAATCTGACTTGTTTATGCAATATGCTGATAAAATAGGCCAAAAAATGGTGGATGTTTTAATGTTTTATCGAAAATTTGTTACATATTATGTCGGCATCACCTGCTAAAAACAAAGCAAAGTTGAAATTTGAATTAAATCACAATCGTTGGCAAATAAATGAATTGATTAATCTCTGTGTTGATGAAAATGAATTTGAGACGATGCTTGTAAAAATCCCTTTTTGAAATATGCAATACATGTTCCCTTTTTGTATGTATTAAGTGGACAAATCCTGAAATAGGAATTTTCTTTTTTTTTTTTTTTATATATACATTACAAAAGAGTATTGGTGAAGTTAGCTTGCTGTTAGGGAAATTTTTGTTTTTTTTTTTTTTTAAAAAAATGTGCAATATATGTTCAAAATTTTGTTTTGCGTGTGGAATGAAAGATCTCATTTTTATATCATATAAATCTTCAATATTTTTAAGGTTTTAATTTTTTTTTTTTTTAGCATATACATTAATCCTTTTATTTATGTCTACAGATAGATGGTTTTAGCTTAAGACAGCCATTGGATTTGATAACCTTTCTGCTATTGACAATTGATTGCCAAAGCATGGAACAAATCCAAAAGAATGATTTTGTCTCAATGATTTTTATTTGATGCATTTTAGTTTAATGTGTACGCTGAATATTAATGTAAACCTTACAAAAATAATTTTTGTAACATTTCTGCATTGATATATTGTTGGTTGTTGAACAAATAGTGAGTAGTTTGATTTTGTACAGGTTTGGTAAGTCGATAATTTGGGATTTCCTGGTTATAGATAGGGTTATGCTTAAATTTCTAAAAAAAATTGGTACTTTGATATATTATTGACTGATGAACGAATAGTGAGTAAGTTCACATTTTTAGAAAAGGCAATTGCATTGCAAACAAATGTAGAAATCTCAGGCTCTGGGCTTCCCATTGGTGGTGGAATGCATCACAAGAGCTTTTCTCATTTTTATTCAGTGATATGTATAACTTTCCTTATTATAGGTTTAAAGCATAATTTGGCTCGTATTCTATCAATTAGATGGTGGCATAATTATAAGTCACAAATACAAGTTTTCTTTGTTTTTCCATTGTATTCTTTTTTCTTTTTTCTTTTTTTTAATAATATGTAAGGCCTTGAGCACATGATAATGTTGACGGCCAGGAATGCAAACCTAGTTGGGATTCTTTAACCCTCCCTAATGCTTAAGGACCTTTTCTTAGATATATATAATAAATAAATAAAAATAAAGTGTAGAGTTAGCTGCTAATCATGGTGATAATCTTGTTGATTGTAGATTCCTATTGGTTGGCTAGATTGTAACTGGTTGCTCAGCATGGTGGTCAATTGTTTAAGCAATAATCGTGAATTTAATTGTCGTCCCACAGGATTTGCATTCTTTTTTTCTTTCTTTTTTTTTTTTCTTGGGTTTGCATATTTGACCTTTCCAACTCTTATTCTGAAATTCTCATTTGATTATTTTTACTCTTTTTTTTTTTTGGGTAAAATCTCAAATTTCAAATGCTGAATGCATGATTTCCAAATCATGTGTTTGTCACTACCAATGACCTTTGGGTCTAATGACATGTCCTATCCTAATAGAGGTGTGAGATTTACAGAAATTTTACATTTGATTATGTATGGATACATGTGTGGATGTATGTGTTTTATTATTTGGCCAAAAAAAAAAAAAAAAATCATCAATGTGTTTGTCACTAAAAATCCACCATAATTCTTCTCCCGATCACTCGAGGAAAAAAAAAAAAAAAAACAAAAATGAAAAGAAGAAAAGGCTTGCATAAAATAAAGGAAATATGGCCATGGAAATTTATTTGCTGACTAGAACGTGTAGCTTTTAGCGCCATTTTGGTAGGAAATATGTAGGATGTTAAGCAAAACTTGTGTCACCCTCCATAAAAACCTTTAAGGTGATGAGTTTTTCCTTCTGGTAAAAAAGGTGAGAGATGCTTTTGTTATTTTTGTAAAGGTTGAAGAGAGACAAAACAAGTTTGGATCCATGTCAAAGGAACCGTAACAAACCCCATGTAGGACAATCCACCATGCCAAGTTTAGAACAATGAGCTCACAAACTTAAACTAAATGACTACTAACTTAACTAAGAATGACTAGTAATTGGATGCAAACATATCAAACTTACAGTCAAACATGATGTGCCGTGCAATTGGATGCAAACATATCAAACTTACAGTCAAACATGATGTGCCGTGCAGGGAACAAAATAAAGTCATGGTTGCTAACCACGATTTTCAAACATGATGTGCCGTGCAGGGAACAAAATAAAGTCGTGGTTGCTAACCACGATTTTTAAAAATCGTGGTTAGCAACCACGATTTTCCTTCTAAAAATTTTTCCAGTTTTTTATTTTTATTTTTTAAACACATTAACCATCATAATTGCATCTCATAATCACGATTTTAATCCAAAATCGTGCTTAGCACCCACGATTTTAGCGTATAAATTTTTTATACTAATACGAGCGTTAAAAATACAGATTTGTATACCCAACCTAAAATCGTGGTTGCTAACTACGATTTTGTTAAAATCGTGGTTGCTAACCACGATTTATCGTTATCTAGGAATTAAGTTAAAAACTACACCAAAGTCGGAATAAAGTTGAAAAAATCTACCCATAAGGGAAAAGAGCCCCTTAAACTAGCTGCTATATGGGAATATGAATATACTTCATCCCTGACCTCACCTATAAATTAGATGAAAGTGCGTTAGGGAGAGGTGTTTATGGGGTTTGGTTTTGTGCTTGTGGGGAAGTGGAAGATTTGCTGAAGTAGATGGGATCTCATATGGAGAGGTGTTAATGGGATCTCACCCATAAATGAGATGAGAGCTTTGTCATGGAATTATGTCTGTTTGAGTTTTTGATCTCAGGTGAAGAAAAATTCAAAAGAAGAAGAGAATACAAATGGGTAAAGAAGTAGACGTTCAAACTTGCCATGGTTGCAAAGCAAAAGCAAGGGTGCGTGGAGAGAGGAGAAAGAGAGAAGAATTACAGAGACGAGAAGAAACAGAGATTGAGGAGAGAGAAAAAAAGATTTGGCCATCAACTCGTCTTTTTGACTTCCAAAGGGTAAAATATTCCATTTAAAGTATTATAAATTTAAGAGACGTGGAAGGAGAGATTTATTCTTTGGCAATATCGCCACCCTTTGTTTTTTCCTTTCATTTTCTTTTCTCCTTATTTTTTGTGTTTTCATTTTTTTTTTCCTACATACGCAGAATTCATAAACCAAATAGAGGGTAAATCAAAATTTTGGGGGTCAAATCTTATCTAGAAATTCAGGGGAACAAAAAATAAAGAAAAGAAACCATCCTCGTGAAAGGCCATAAGCACTATGCCATAGCGTTTACATGCAAAATGGTTAACAAAGTGAGATGGCATTTGTACAGTGGAATCTACACCAAATTTTTTTGCTTTTTATTCAAGATCGAGTGTTTCATCATATGACCGATATTTCTAGAGGATTTATTCACCCCCTAACATGCCATTCAATATTCCTCTTTTACTATTAATGAAAAAGAATCCAACTTTGCTGTGTCAATTGTTGATTTGTCATGCCGCAATATTAGTAGGTAAACAAAATGGTCGGGTGACTATCTAAGGGGCCAATGGTCACAGCATACAACGAACGAAGTACTTAATTAAGAACACATGAGGATGGAGCAACAATTGTATTATTCTTCCATTGCAAATTGCAAATGGAGGGGAGTAGAGAAATTGAACTAAGGGCAGAGGAGATGGGCGATGGCCACCATGATATTACCAAGAGCTTCACAAATTTGATTGCGTTGGGTTAGAGGTGATGGAAGTGGTGTGACCTTGAATTCGTACTCGCAGGTATTAGCCACCTCTGGAGGATTTTGGACCTCGTCGATAAGCGCTGTACAATTGAGAGACATGGCGAAACGAGTAGATGCGTCGATGGAATCAAGGGCCACCTTGTATATTTGGGAGCAATATGTCAATACTTGTTTCATCTTGGGGTCTGTCGCATTGTCACGCAGACTATTCACCGCCTGGAATGTGTCCGTGAAATTCACCGTCTCCGTGCCTGTGAAATACACCGCTATGCTTTTCAGATCAGCCCCCTCCAATCTGGGATCTACGCTTAGCACGCTTTCACAGAAGCTACCGTTTCCAGTTCTCCCACAAATCTTGTCGATCAATGGATTTTTTGCCTCCACGCTCAACCTTGCAGAGCCCATAAATAGTACACACACCAATATGAATAACGTCATTTGAACAGGCTGCATGGGGCTCTGGTGGGACACTCCTCCTCTCTATGCCAATTTCAACTCTCTCCCTCTCTTAACATGCAGTTTAACTCACCAAATTCTTACATACAAAGGCCCGCATTTATAGGGGTCTATGGAGCCATCAATGCCATTAATGAATGAAAGTTATGTGGTCCACCTATGAGAGATTTTACTTTTCTTATCAGTAAGGATTCAAGATATTACTGATTTAGGAATATAAGTGTGAGGAAGTGGATTTGGTGTATCTAATCACTTTAAATGTACTGTGAAATTATCGTACGATAAGTGACATGTGAACAACTATTTTATATTCAACCAATCTCAACCCTCTAATCTCAACTCTCTTCACATGTTGCTCATCACACGATAACTTTACGGTGCATTTAAAATGATTAAATGCACCAAATCGAAATCCTTAAGTGTGAATTGCGATTAAATGCATCAAATCCAAATCCGTAAGTATGAACTGAGCCATTATTGCCTTGAGTTGTGACTTGTGAGACAATGAAAAATACCAATTATTTGCCGCCTTTAAGGGATTGTTCGGCTGTCCCATGAATTTGAATGGCTCCGTTTCTCTGTTTTGCATCATAGCATTTAAAGTGCAAACCAATCATACTAAATGAGATCATTTGAAAAAAAAAAAAAAGTTGAGACTATCATCATAATTGATGGCATTTATTATGCCAATTCAATTTTAGAAATTCATGAAGTGCTCCATTGTGTTTTAGAGTACATTAATTACTTTCGATATTTATGGTGATGACTGTCACTCTTTTTGTTACAATTCCTAATCAGATTCCCAAATTCAATATCTCAAAATTAAATGCAAAATTCAACTGACACATACAATTCAAATTCCATGGGGGTATTTAGGAAAATGCCAACCATGAGTCCCTAATTTTCTTCATTTCCCTTTTTATGATATGACTACTGATGTGACATTTTTTTTTTCTTTTTTTGTAAGAGGAGAGGGTTTCGGATTCAAATTCTTTGAACACATGCAATCTCTCCCATCACACATGTACTAAACAATTACAAGATAAAGTTTATAGGAGTACTGGCTTTGAAGAGGAGTGATGAGAGTTGAACTCAAAATCTCTTGCTTGGTAAGAGACCTTAAGTCATGTGCTGATGTAATTATTGCCGTGTTGGTCTTGAGGAAAAAAATTTAAGAAAAAGTTATGAATGAATAGCGGTACTCAAGCTCCCTAGACTGATGCTTTCAAAATTTAATAAATAAATAAATAATTATAAATTTAATTATTCATTAGCTTAGCAAGCCAAATAAATGGAAATTAAATGTCAAAAAGAAACACACCGAAAAAGCTTTGGACTTAATTTATACTCTCCGGTGAAGTATCAATAATTTCTGGTAGCACCATTCAAAAATATTTCAAATTACTTATGGCATATGCAAAGGAGACTTAACTCTATTGAATCTCATGTCAATTATGACCATCTGTTAGGTCCACCTTTTATTTTCCTTTTTTCCCTAGTAATTAGCACCACTCATAACAATTTCAAAATACTTATCAAACCCAATATACAGATTTGGAACTCATACTTAGGGTTGTTCACAAGCTCGCATCAATCGTCAAAACTGCTCAACCCAACCCTATCCGAAGGCACACCGGCTATTACAAGCGGTTGGCTGGCCATGGGTGGGTGGATTATGGTTTAAGTTTTAACATTTTAAAATTTTGCAAATTTACAGGCACATCGATCGTGGTTTTGAAAGAGAAAATCCAGAATTTCACCCGCTTGCATGTATACTCGACTGAGGGATACACTTCTTCTAGGCAAAGTTTAATTATGGAGCATTGAAAATCATTTAACAACGATTTAAAGGAGGTATACATAACATTTAAATATCCTGGGTTCGATTCCTCTTGGTTAGGGCTGTTACCCAGATGGCACATTTCCCCCTTCATGGAGAAGGGTTATTATTTGAGAAAGGTTGAGGTTCAAAAATGGAAATTCTGTCATTGATTGAGTGAATTGTGGGGTAAAATTCAAAATAATATCTCAATAGAATATAAGTATTAATACCATAAATACTTACAATAACAATCGAGGTGGAAAATTATTGATGGACATTAATTGATTGAGTGAATCATGGGGACAAATTCAAAAAAAATATCCAAAGATAATATAAGCATTAATACCTTGAATACTTACTATAATAATAGAGAGGTTTTACCATAATAATTGAGAAGGAAAAAAGGGCATTAAATAAAAATCCAACTCTAACTTCTGGAAAGATTGTTGCCTCGATGTTTTTTTTGAAAATGGACTTTTCAGTTATTTCCCCAATTTTTTTTATTGTATTGTTTGTAAAAAAGAACCGAATTGTACTCTATACATATTCCATCCCATATTCTTCCGGCCATACCGTATTTTACTAACCATGCTCGCTGTAGTTAATATAAATAGAGAAAAAGATTAATGGTCTGATATGATATTAATATTGCAAAACATATCCAACTGAGTGGATTTTTGAAGATTTAAAAACACAGCACACTAAATTGTCAAGCATAGATGGCAACTCTTGATCAGATTGTCCACAAAATTTGGTATGGGTTTGCATGGGATGAGCCGAAACTCAAATATCCTAGGTTCGATTCCTCTTGGTGTTGTTACCTGAACTTAATTGATTATTGACTTAATTAATAAATGTGGTTTGCGGGTGATTGCAGTTATCCGGGATTTACCCCGATCCCATGAATGATCAACAAGGTAGGGTCGGGGGTTTCATGTCATCCAAAAAAAAAAACCACCACATGAATGAAATAAACCCATTTAGGACGAGCAAAAAAAAAAATCTAGAGAGTCCAAAAAAAAAAAATTTGAGAAAGACCAAATACATGATTAGAAAAAAAATATACATAGGTAAGGGCCGGTCCCTCCTTGGCCCCTCTTGGCTTCGCGCCAATCACACCATAAAACGACTTAGAATAAGAGAAACTTTCTATTATTGTTAGCCTTTTATTTTTCATTGCAGATACATGGAGAGGATTTAAGAGAAAAAAAGAAAAGAGATGGCCACAAGGATATCACCAAAATGGAGCATGCATGACTACTATGACATTTTGTCATTGAACCACCTTGATTTGTTTACCATTGTAAAAAAATAATGACAAAATGACATGTATTATATTGATTTTCCTTTTATAAATTTTAGTTAAAAAATGTAAGGGGAAATCCATGTATTAAAAAATGTAAGTTTTGGGTAGAACCCACAACGCAACTTATGTTTGTTCGGGCATCTTGAATTCGAGATACCCAATATTTTCCTTTTGTTTTACCCTATATTTGAGAGATAGAAGGATTAGTTCATGTCTAGATTAAGGTTTTGATTCCTCCTCCTTCGGTAAGAGCTATATAACCCCTATTGTGTTGCTGTAATCTAGTCTTACTCGCTCTCACGGGATGTGCAAAAACCACCCAATTTGCCAAACCATACCAATCCGCTCCATTCTGCACCGATCTTAATGGTTTGAGAGGTTAAGCAACACGTTTTGGGCAGATTGAGTAATAAATTTGGTTGGTGAGTTGAATTTTGTCAAACGCCAATAAACCAAATTGATCAACCTTTAATAATATATGTGTAAAATTATAAAAATCATATATCTCCAATTTCATATTAATGTATTTTTTTTATTGCTACTTTGCTAGCTAGGCTATGAGGCTTTAGGTCCTCTAGAAAGATTTTAAGATCATTAACTATCTCAAATTTTATCAACCTCAAATTGTCACGACCCAAATTATTTAAGTCGTGATCAATAATAATAAAACAAGTTTTCTTTAATAAATCCTTTGATTAAAAGAGGATGACATGTGTCAAAATTTCATTCAATTTTAAATTTTGGCATGACCCATCCGTAGATGGGACATACCATCATAAAACCTATAGAAAATCCATTTATAACAAAATCTCTATCATCCATTCGTTGGTGGTATCGTCCATGCATCATATTTCCACACTTGACAGGCATAAATAAAATTTTCAACCCTGAATTAATTACATGTATCCAGATAAAATACATAACATTTTCATTGAATTATACATCAATAAATCACAATATAAAAATTTTCCAATAATTGTGCCTCCACAAATAACTATTGCATACACTGATCCCTGTATTATCTAAAAAACATTTGAGATAATAGGTGTAAGTTCAACAACTCAGTAGGCAAAATTTAACATAGTACGTGTGACCTTACCACATCCTTCCAACTACTAAGGGTTTCACCTAAGCATAGCAATAAGCAATGAACACGCATTGCTTAAGCCCAAACATACACAAAGCAAATAAGCACATAACTCACACAAACATAACAACTCAAACGCAATTATGAGTTCTTCCCAAGAACTCACTCAACAAGAACCAAGGTTCTTACAAGAACCTATACCCACATTCCTAAATCATATACACAATCCAATTCAAAGTCATACATGTTTGTAAACATATCAACTTGCCTACCAATAAGCGACAAAGCATGATACATCATCATCTCATAAACACAATTCACATACCAATGAATCACAAGTTATCATTATTTGTGCAATAAAGTCATAACCATATCCATCGCATGGGTACATGTGAGCGCCACGCCCTAAATCACATAGCTCGAGAATATGCATTAGCCTCAAAGGACTAACACGGAGAGGAGTCGCCACCCAATATTAGGAACGAGTGAACCCTAGTAGGGTCTAGCTCGTCATAACCAGAGATTTGAGTTCGGAGCTAGGGTAGGGTACACCACTGGGTAAGTGTTAGGCACCCAGCTACGCCCGATTGGAATTGGCCCCCACACATGATCGATGGCTTTAATTAATCTAAACGCTCAATTAAAATTGACCCTAAATCATGCAATAACAACGGCACACACAATGACCAAAATAATGAATAAATAAAGAAAAGAGAATAAAAAATATATTAGAAAGTAGAGATCAGAATATACAATAGACCAACCAGATACTAATCAACTAGGAACAAAACTAAATAAAATAACAAACAAACAATCTGTCTGCCGAGGTAAGGTGCGTACGCATCACTGATAGGCATTTCACACAAAATCGCAGAACTCACATATCAATCTACACCATGCATCCCAAAATAAATAAAATATAAAAACAAATACAAATATAAAAACTAAACCTAAATCATGCTAATCATGCTTTAAACAAAAATAAAATAAAATAAGAATCAAAAGCTAAGTAAAGCTAAATTTACCGACTTTGTAATTGTTCATGGCCCTTCAGGTCTTTGGATTGAATCAAGCCAACGCGAATCGTCCTCTTTGTCATAGTGTTATCACAGCAAAGAGATCAAAACTCACTCAACTTTGAAAAGAAATAGAAAACAAAAGAGAATAAGAGAAAAAAAAAAAGAAGTGATTTTTGTCACTTTTCAACAATAGCAACTTCAATCGCGTTTTTGGGTATGAAAACGTTAGAATTGGACAAAACTCATGAAATACAAAGTTGTATAGAATTGAATTATCTTTCTAAGAAGACTAATTTCATCGAATTCTGACTTCAGAATCAAAAGTTATGATTAAAATACAATTGCTAGTTTCAGAAAAATTGCTGCGGATCGAATTATAACGAATTTCACTCTCTAAAAACCCTATTCTCCTCCCCCATCTCTATGGCATTAAAAGAGTATTTATAGCTGAAAACTAGGGTTTCCCTTTCCTTCCTAGACTAGGTTTCTTAGAGAATAATCAAAAGGTGTTACCAATAATTAAAAAGTCTTCTAATCTGAATAGGAAAGGGAAATTGCCTTTTCTAAAAATTAGGAGAATGACTGCTAACACGTATGCACATGTATCGTATGTGCGTACATACACTTATCGCATATGTACACGTGTTAGTGGCAAGATAAAAATGGCTAATTTAATAAAATAATTTTCCTTTCATTTTAACCAAAAATCTCATGCTGTGATTCACACTAATTCTTAAAGGATAATCTGTGAATAATCACACTAAACTCATCATCGAGGCCACAGGACTTAAGACGACAATGGGTACAAAATGGGGTGTCTACAGTTGCTCCTTTTTTGACTGAGTTTTGCATTGCAATACAAAAGTCAAAAGCCTGAAAAGACAAAACATTTTTCCGATTGGCAACTTAAAGTCCACACACACACACATGCAGTAAGGTCGTGCCAGCCTCATCTGACTACCTACGTACTCCTCAGAGATCAGACTTAGCGTAGTTCATGCAAAATAATGGGGCACTCAGTAGGTAATTTCTCGAAAATACCAACGGAAAAAGATCAAATGAAAATTTCATTCCTTTTGTAGGGAATAAACAAGATGCTTTATCCCTTTCCCGGGGAATGAATAAGAAAACACTAATGGTAGAAACTTTATCCATTTCTCTGTGGATAAAGGTATATATGATCTTTTTTCCGGTGGATCACAAACAATCATAGAAGATCCCTTTTCCTGTACGTGGATCACAAACAAACACAGAAAATCCCTTTTCCTGTGGATCAATCATAAAAATAGTGATAAAGTACCCCTAAAGGCAAGTAAGAATTCTATCTAGAACTCAAACCCAAAGGTGTCCTTCTGGATAGGCTGGAACTCTATCTAGAGTTCAAACCCAAAAACAATGATAAGGTGCTTGCAAGGCGAGCAAGAATTCTATCTAGAATTCAAACCCAAAGGTGTCCATCTGGACAGGCAGGAACTCTATCTAGAGTTCGAACGTAAAAACAGTGATAAGATGCCTTACAAGGCGAGTAAGAATTATATCTAGAATTAAAACCCAAAAGTGTCCATCTAGACAAGTAGGAACTCTATCTAGAGTTCAAACCCAAAAACAGTAATAAGACACCTTGCAAGGTGGGTAAGAATTCTATCTAGAATTCAAACCCAACGACTATAAAAGCAGCGGACTAGCCAAGTAATCAACAAAGAATATATCATGAGAAAGACCTCATCCCTTTCATAGGGAATGCACATGAAAACATCAAATCACTCAAATGCATATAGATGCAGACCCTACTTCGAGGAATAAACGACATGAACAAATCCTAGTCTAAGGGATGAGCAAAAACTTGACTCACAGAACAAGCACAAGAAGAAAAGACTCTTAAGACACAATAAAGAGGATCTTGATTCATGAAATCACAACGAATAATCTTTGAAATATTCTTTTAGTTTGGAACACATCTTTTACAAGGTTCACCTTGCCCCTTGCTCAAAATTATTCTTTTATCATTTCCCTTTTATTTTCTTCATGCCCTAACTTTTGCCTAGGCTGCCCTTTTGGGTTTTAAACCTAACGGGCGTCTTTTTTCTTATTTCTCATCAAATTCAGACAAATGTGATAGTTACCAATCAACGATCCTATAATAAAGACATCAGCAGCTTTAGAGGATTATTCTTATCATCATAATCACATCTTTCCACTAGCATTGAACTACTAATTAATACCTTCTTCATAACATGGTAAACATTAATGAAGTGCTAATCTTCTTGTTTGAATTATTTATGGTTAAGCTTTCTAATACATGAGTCTTTTGCACATGCCTTTTGCGTGGACAAAGATATGGTTGCACCTCTAAAGGTTGCTTACGTATCCAATAAGGGATCAAGGCTTACGTAGTTCATCAATATTTGAACAACTTCAATTAATTAGAGAGGATTTTTATTTGGACTGTAATGTAAGCTCAGGGTTCTAGGTTCATGAAAGAAAGGATATTAAAAGCTCAAATTTAATTTCAATGGGTTCCTATCTGTCAAGGATTACTTCAACACTGCTCATTTCACTTTCCAACTTGGCACTTCACTTGTTATCTCATTTTGGCATCTTTTCTTTCTTTCTTCTTCTTTTTTTTTTTTCTTTTTCCTTTTCATTTCTTATTTTCTTTCTATTTTTCTTTCCAATTTTTTCTTCATTTTTTTCTTTCTATTTCAATGGTTGATACACCACCTCTTCTTTCAAACAAACATCTCTTCAAAATTTGCCCTTAGTGTAGGGGGTAATCCTTGACAAGGATATCAAAAAGGAAAATATTCAGGCTCAACATGGCTAGCATGGGATTTTTTTTTTTCTTTTTTCTTTCGAAGGATAGCAGAAATGATGGCGTCTCTACATTTTGATTTCCATTGTTCACAGTTCAAGCATTAAAAGGGCAAGTATATTAACTCATGTGCTAGAAAAGTAAACTATATCAAACCCTTGAGAAAGCAAGCAATAAATTAATGAAAACCATTCATTGATAATCAAAAGAAATAATCATACCAAAATAATTATCCCAACATAATTGTTCCAAACCATAAAAATCCAATCAATTATTCAAATAATATCTTAAAACTATGGAAACTAAAAGAAACTAATCAATCCTCTACTTTTAAACCCACTACTTCCTATTTGCATATGGAAGTGGCATGGTGTGGTGGTTTGGGAGTGGATTCGTTACTATATTTGGTGCTTCTAGCTTAGGAAGCTTCCCTGAATTGATCATATCCTGAATGGTGTGGCAAAGACGACCACACCTATCAATGTGATGACCATTACTCTGGTGAAAATCACAGTATTCATTCTCGTTGTAGTTCGGTGCTGATTTGTTGATAAGAGTAGGATCCAACGGCTTCAGCTTTCCTCTTTTCACTAAATTTCGAAGGGCTGTAGATAGAGACACACCAAGTGAAGAGAACTCCCTAGGTCCACTATGAGGATTAACTGCATTAATCTCATTAGCTTTATTACCATTACTTACACTCGAGCTGCCAAATCTATACGTACTCTTCTTCCCATCATTCTTATCAATTAGCCCACTATCTATGTCATCCTCAACTTGTATACCAGTATCGTAGAAGTCTTCAAAGGTCCTCAATGGAATAGGCATCAATGGTATCCAAAAGCCAGTAGAAGGTTCTTCACAATCATGCGCACCTAATCCTTTTCAGTTGGACGATTGGGCATTTTAACAGCTTTAGTCCTCTACCTCATTAAGAACTCAGAGAATGTCTCATTACTCTTCTGCCTTGTAGTCTCTAAATCTCGCAGAGTTACATTAAGTTGGGCATTGTAGTTGTAATGGTGCACGAACTCCATTGCTAGCCCCTTCCAGTCTCGGGTCTTTGTAATGTCCAAGGAAAGGTACCAATTCATAGCATCGCCATTAAGGGTCCTTGGGAAACAATGCATAATGTGTTCTTCAGAAAGCCCTATAGGTTTCATCGTCAGAATGTACTGCTTCAAATGATTGTAAGGATTACCAGTCCCATCAAACATATCCATCTTAGGCATTTTGAATTTTTGGGGGTAGTTGGACGTTAGGGAATGGACATAATTCATCCATGTCTAACATGTATCCTTCAACACCTTGAGACTTCCTCAAAATGGTCTTCATCTTTTCCATCTCAGCAGAAATGTCTTGCACCTCTTTTCCCTTCTTTTGGTTTTAGCTTCCTTCTTCTTAGATTCAATTTCTTTCTTCTTAGATTCAGCTTCTTTTTTCTTATAGTAGTCCTCCTTATCTTCTTTACTAAAGATGAAATCTTCATCCTCCACCTCATCTTTGGATTCTTCTTTAGTTGCTTGTTTACCCTGGCTGACTTCAATCTTTTAGAGTCTTTCTAAAATAGGCACCATTGATCTTTCCATCATCTTTGCCATCATCTCTTCCAATCTCTTCATCAAATCTTGTTCAGCAGCCATTACAACAGTTTGGGTAACTTCTACTTTTTCTATCCTCCCAGACGGATTGTGGATCCAAGTTGGTTGTGTAGGATTATCTTTAGAAGCAATGATTAGTTATCCCTGCAAAGAATATTCCTTATAAAAGCCATTTACCATGATTATTCATAATGATTTCACATCAATTTCCATCCAAACACACCTCTAGAATAAAGCCCATTAAAGACTAGAGAACTGAACCAAAAAAGGAACCTAGACACACTTAGAACAAGACTCAAAGACCAAAATGAAAAAAATGAAAGTGGACATAGACTCCTAAAATGACAACTAAAGACCTAGACAAGAGACATGGTGACATCATGCAACACTAAAAAAGAAAAGATGTAAACCCTAGATAAATGGGCCTAATGCTCCTAAGATGGACCAATAACAAGACCACACAAAAAAGAAAGAAGACTCAACTAACCTTAATACCCCTAAAATGAAAGACTTTAATGAATGAAATGCCCCAAAGAAAAAGATATGGACCTAAAACCATAAGAGAAAGCTCAAAATAGAATCACATTAAGGACACATGAAGCCAAGGGTACCACACTAGGTTCAACCAACCAAAGTCTATTCGTTTTTTGCATCTAGGCCCATTACAATATTCACACATTCCTCTACTCTCATTTGGATCCAAGCCCATATTTTCTTTTTTCTTTTTTTTGGATTTTTTTTATTTTTTTTAATTTTTTTGGGCTTGGACCCAATTACAAAATCATAGACTTCACCTCTCAATTGAGCCTAGGCTTGAAAAAGAGAACAGACAATGATGGGCCTTGCCCCTAAGTCCAAACATTATGGGCCTAATACGCAAACGTAACATGACATGCAAAGTGACACACATTCAAACAGGGCTATGCAAAGGTTGGTGGGGTAACTAGTGGTGTTGGTTAATGGGAAACTTCTTTTTCAAGGGTCACCCAAGCTAGAGCATTCAAAGAGCGGCCCGTTAACGTACTCACTAGCGTATTACAGGCTAGTGGCACAGGCTGTAGGTTAATGATGCCAACTTCTAATAACCATAGGCCCGAATGGACCCAGTACCTTTCGTCAGACTGTCATCGAGGGTAGTGGATGGTAGTACACGTGTGTGCAATTTTGGTCTTTTCCAATTAAACAATTTAAATTAATTAAAGCCATAAATCACTATAGAGAATCGAACTCTCTATCCCCAGCGGAGTCACCACTGTGAGCGCCACGAGCTAAACCACATAGCTCGAGAATACGCATTAACCTCAAAGGACTAACACGAAGAAGAGTTGCCACCCAATATTGGGAAAGAGTGAACCCTAGCAGGGTCTAGCTCGTCATAACAAGAGATTTGAGTTCGGAGCTAGGGTACGCCGCTGGGAAGGTGTTAAGCACCTAGCTACACCCGGTCGGAACCGGCCCCCACACATGATCAATGGCTTTAATTAATCTAAATTCTCAATTAAAATTGACCCTAAATCATGCAATAACAACGGCACACATAATGACCAAAATAATGAATAAATAAAGAAAATAAAATAAAAAATATATTAGAAAGCAGAGATCAGAATATATAAAAGACCAACCAGATACTAATCAACTAGGAACAAAACTAAATAAAATAACAAACAAACAATCTATCTGCCGAGGTAAGGTGCGTACGCATCACTGATAGGTGCGTATGCACCTAGTAGGCATTTCACACAAAATCGCAGAACTCACATATCAATCTACACCATTCATCCCAAAATAAATAAAATATAAAAATAAATACACATATAAAAACTAAATCTAAATCATGCTAATCATGCTTTAAACAAAAATAAAATAAAAACTAGAATCAAAAGCTAAGTAAAACTAAATTTACCGACTTTGTAATTGTTCGTGGCCCCTCAGGTCTTTGGATTGAATCAAGCCAACACGAATCGTCCTCTTCGTCAAAGTGTTATCACAGCAAAGAGTTCAAAACTCACTCAACTTTGAAAAGAAATTGTAACACCTATAATTTTTAAATATGGTATTAAGGGTTTAATTTATAGTTAATGTAGTTAATCCCTTGATTTTTCGAATGACTTCATGCATGGGTAATGCATGTGTATGATATTATGATGTTGGATGTGTTTTGATGCTTGTTTTTGTGCATCGAGTATCTTTCGGGTGTGTTTAGCCTTATTTGCAACTTAAGGGTTTAAGTTGCTGAAATTTGGCTAAGTGTTGGGAAAAAGTGAATTTTCGTAAATCTTCGTTTTAAAGGATAATTTTTTTGCAGTAATGGGAGTTTATAATATTATAAGACATTGGTGATTTTATGGGATTTTATTAGCATGTTTGGATTGGGTTCCACACATGTTTGTTTTAGGTAAATCTGTCGAGAGACGGATTTTGTACTAAAACTTGGAAATAAGATTTTGATATATTGAGAATTTGATTTTTTTTATATTTTATTTGGATTCAAATGGGGGGTTATTTGCTTATTTTCATTAAATAACTTAAAGTAAATCCTTTTACTTAAATGTTTTGAATGAAAATAAGACTGTGGAGTGTATTCTGCCTGTTTGAGTCGACTGAAGTGTGATTTCAGTCGACTAAATTACACAGAAGCTGAAGAATTTGAATTCTGGGATTTTCAGTTGACTGAATCCTCAATTCAGTCGATTGAATTGTCATTTCAGTTGACTGAATTGCTAAATGAGTCGACTGAATTAGGTCTGAAGGCTTATTTTTGCTAAAATGACGCATGTGCCCCTCTGAGGTTATAAAACCCCTCAACCCCGATTTGTAACCCTCATTCCTGCATTTTAGAGTGAGAGCGAGGGAGAGTGAGCTTGGGAGAGCTCTTGGGGTGTACGAAGGAGAGAGAGGGAGTTCTCTCTCTACTTTTGCTTGGATTTCATGCATAGGGGCTTGGATTTCAACATTTCTAGCTTGGATTTCACTCATGGATTACCTCCATTTCGGATTTGAGAGGTAATTTCTCATGTATAAGGCTAAGGTTTGCATTTCTCTTGGAATTTAGTTATCATATCCTTACATTTTCTGTTTATCCATGGTATTTGTGAGGTTTGGTTGCATCTTGGAGTTGAAATCTCCATTCTCTTCATCAACCAAGTCATTTAGAAGTTAGGGCTTGGATTGGGAGCTTACATGTGCATCCTAGGCTTGGATCTACACACCCACAACATCAAGATTGCATTTTTATACAAGTTTCATGGAGGTAGGTGCAATTTACATAGGTTTAAACTATTGTCATGATAATATGGTATATATTATCATAGTATTTGGTATTCTTGGGCCTAGAATGTGTATATAAATGATTTATGGAATAAATCTTGGGATGAGATTATGGATAATTGATAATCTAATTTGGGAATCATATTCTTTACCAATTTCGGTTTATTTTATACATTCTATGGAATATAGATGTATGGATTTTATGGTTAATTTCCATGTTTAATTGATGTTTTTCGATTATGATTTTAAGGCTATTATCATAATGGGAATTTATGTTGTTTATCATAATTTTTGTATAATTATGAGATTATTTGATTATTTGATTATGAGTTACATAACATATTTTTGGAGATGATTTTGGTTTAAAATCATTTTTATGGTTAATTTCATTGCATGTTGGGCATAATCATGCATTAAATGGACTTAATGAATGCTGGGTAAAAGTATTGCATAAAAGGGGTTATTGGAATTGGACTACTTGCAGTCAATGGGACTTTGCGGTGTTTTCCATTCCTTTGATCCTGGGGTACTTTCCGGTTCCAGGTAGGAACCCTTGTGTTCTCGAATCAGAGACTACTTTCCGGTTCCAGGTAGGAACCCTTATGTTGTCTTCTTGAAGGTTGGGTTTAAATCCTTCGTTTCCGCACGAAGACTCCTATGGGAGTGGTCGGTAATTAATGGAATTAATGTAAATTGGACATGAGTCACATGCATTGGGTATTATGCATAATTCGTTTTAAGTTATGGGATATAACTTATTTTGGATTTGTAATATACTTGGTTAGTATATTTCGTTTTAAATGATATAATTGGTTTTGTTTATATCATTGCTTTAGTTTACTATGTTAAATTGTATCTACTGAGTCGTTGGATTCATGCCTATTTATTTCCATGTTTTTCAAAGATTATTTTCAGGGGATTTATGCTTTACACGGGGATGCTCTTAACGGGAAATGGCCTATATTAATTATTGATGAATTTTCATGGGAAGAATATGTATTAATTCATTTTATTGGGCCAATGTAAATGTAAATTTAATAGGGGTTGTAATTGTAATTATTTAATGTTGTGTATACATAGAATGCGATGCATGGGATAATACCACTTTCATGGATGACAGGAAATTTTTATGAAATGAATTATATAATAAGTTTTTTTGATGGTATGTCCTATCTATGGATGGGTCATGTCCAAAAAGGGAAAAAGTTTTAACATGGTTGAGATTTTGACACGTGTCTTCCACGTTTTATCAAAAGATTTATTAAAATAAAACTAGTTTTATTACTATTGATCTCGACTTAATTAATTTGGGTCGTGACAGAAATAGAAAACAAAAGAGAATAAGAGAAAAAAAAAAAAAAAAAAAGTGATTTTCGTCACTTTTCCATAGTAGCAACTTCAATCACGTTTTGGGGTATGAAAACGTTGGAATTGGACAAAACCCGTGAAATACAAAGTTGTATAGAATTGAATTATCTTTCTAAGAAGATCAATTTCATCGAATTCTAACTTCAGAATCAAAAGTTATGATTAAAATATGATTACTGGTTTCAGAAAAACTACTGCTGAATTATGACGAATTTCACTCTCTAAAAACCCTATTCTCCTCCCCCATCTCTATGGCATTAAAAGAGTATTTATACCTGAAAACTAGGGTTTTCCTTTCCTTCCTAGACTAGGTTTGTTGGAGAATAATCAAAAGGTGTTACCAATAATTAAAAAGTCTTCTAATCTGAATAGGAAATGGAAATTGCCTTTTCTAAAAATTAGGAAAATGACCGCTAACACGCATGCACATGTATCGTATGTGCATACACATACTTATCGCATACGTACACGTGTTAGTGGCATGATAAAAATGGCTAATTTAATAAAATAATTTTCCTTTCATTTTAACCAAAAATCTCATGCTGTGATTCACACTAATTCTTAAAGGATAATCCGTAAATAATCACACTAAACTCATCATCGGGGCTACGGGACTTAAGGTGACAACCGGTACAAAATGGGGTGTCTATAGTACACTCATTGCAAAACACCAAATATACGATATATATATATATATATATATATATATATATATATATATATATATATATATATATATATATATATGTATATATATATATATATAGATATAGATATATATCATTATCATAATATATATACTCATTACAACAAGCACAACTCCGTACTCATATATATAGAGCCCATATATGTAAATATACAAAATTCGAGGTATATATAAACATATAGCACTATATACGTAGTGTCACACCCCATTTTTGCACCACCTTACTAGGGCTCATCATTTCATGTAGGTTTTTATTTTGTTTTTGAGTCTAGTTACTTGCATTAGTTTTCTAGAGTCACAAGGACATTGGATATGAATTTTGGTTCAATTCGGAGTTGATCTTGAGGGATAATGAGGACTTTTGTGACTTGAGGGGCATAATCGTTTTTTAGTTCACAAACTTTTCATTTGACCTTGAAATAATCTCCAAGTCATCAATTGGAGTTCATATTGATGCATATGAGGTATTTCTAGGTTCAATTTGATGAATCAATGGCTCAGGATTAAAATGGCTCGATGTAGTTCAAGTTGGTTAATTGACCCTTTTTTGGGCTAGCTCAAATTAACTCACAATTACCAACCAAATATTTTCAAATTGACTTTAATTAGTCATCATTTTATCCCCAAAAGTGTTTTAGAAAGTTTAATTTTGATATGGAAAGCATTCTGTTTGATCCTATATGCATACCTATGCTTTGTAAAGGTAGAGCATGGCGGTTAACCGCTTTTGTCAAACCTAACTATGCCCCCATGGTTAGTAGTTTTCATCTTAAAATGTTCAAAAATGTATTCCTCATCGAAACATGGTCGTTTTGGCTTTCATTTCATCAAAATCGGAGTTGATTTGACCCCTAAAACACTCCTAGAAACAAAAGAGGTCAAAAAAGGGCAAAAACCTGAAGCGGGCTCGGGTGACCACCCAAGCCCGGGTGGCTAGCCACCCAAGGCCTGGTGGTCAGCCGAGACCACTTCCCTATTTTTGTGCTAAAACAGGATTTTTTTCCAATTTTGACGTACTAGGACTCTTTTGGATGACTTTCCTTCTAGTTTTTGACAATTTTTGAGTCACTTAAGCACCAAGGGAGTCTCTAATAACCCTTGGATTAATTTCTAGGGTTTTAATCCTAGCCATTGGTTTGTCCTAATGAAACTCTATAAACACCCCCTATGCTTTAGCACAAAGGAGGCAATTGGAGGCCATTTTATGCATTAAACGTGAGTGTTTGAGAGAGAATAAGAGAGAGAGAGCTAAAGGAGAGTTGGAGTTCCTGCTGTAGCCTTGAAGAAGCTTGGTTCAAGTCATTCACAAGTCAAGAAGAGAGTCTCTACAGCAACAAGGAAGCTCTTCCTAAGGTAAAACTCCCTTCTATTCAAGTTTAAATTAGGGTTTCTTGTAGAGTAGGACTATTGTATGCTAAAGTTGAGTCTTTTATCATGTGTTATAGCTTTAGTTAGTTAATATACATGGTTTAAATACTGTTCATCTTGAGTTATGCATGCTTTAGAGTTATTCTATAGGTTTTTAAGCATGATTGTGAGTTTAGGGTTCCTATTGTCCTTGTTTTATGTTAGTTTCATATAGCATGTTAAATTAGGCTTCTTTATTGATTTTTCTTCATGGTTATTATGTATATCTTGCATATAGAATAATTATGATATTTTTGCATTCATGTTAGTGGATTTTAGGGTTTTTATGCATGTCTTAGTGTTAGGATTGCATTAAGGTTTAGTTTTATTCACTGTTTATGTTATTTGCATGATTAGTGGATGAATTTAGGCTTTAATACTATTTTGTTCAGATTTCTTTGTTCTTCTTTTTGTCTTGTTTTGAGCACGTGTAAGGGTGCAAACAAGTGCGATAATTGCCTTATTGCAAATAGGGCTATTATTGCTTAAGCTTGCTATTTGCTTGGAGTAATTACCTAAGGTAAGTAGGGTGTGGAAGTGCCCCAATTCACTTCTTTCTTCCTTAACTTTTCCCTTCTCCCTTTTTAGGGTTACTTCTTAATATGAATCCATGGTGAATTACTAGAGGTTTCCTTGTTAAAATAAAGTTGCCTTTCTCTCAAAGTTTCCATCTTGTGGAAGTTATTTCTATTTCAAACTTGGTTTAAATACCAGATTTTCTATCTTTCAAATAAGAAACCTAGGGTTTGTACCATAGGTTTATATTAGGATTTAACCCTAATTCTAATCGAACTACGTGGACTTTGATCCATGTATTTTGTTGCATGGTACGTAAGCGCTCGTTTTGAGGCTCAAGTCCGTTCTAGGATCCAAGTATCCTAGGTTTTTATATTTTATTTTACTTATTATGCATGGATGGATGAATGAAATATATGTTATACATGCTGTCTTGATGTGATATTTGTTGATTTCTGAGTGAGAAAAGACTTTAATTTAGCCTAAATAAACCTAGAGACCGAAAGGGTGACATGGGTGCCTATAGGCTTTGCTTAGAACCTTCCCATGTTATAACTTAGCCTCCGAATCCCTAGTCTCTTTGGTTTCCAAAAGACTGTTTTTGCTTTCCTTTTTAAATATGGAGTCATTCAAATTGTTTTCTTTAAAACAAAATGGTTTTAGGGTTTTCTTTGTTTCCTTTAAAAAATAAGGTGGCGACTCCTTTTTCTTTTTCAATCTATTTTCTTTTCAATCCTTGTGGGCTGCTTTCATGGGTTCACACATAGTACAAAAAATACACGCGTATATGTGACTGCACCTAAACAATCACATTCATACACAACCAATCACATAATGCATGGTTACTCAATTATATCAAGCATTCACAACAATCGCATCCCAAGTTACACATTATAAATCATGAAACTCACGTGTCTCACTCCCAAAATGGCTAATACTTATACAAGTACAACCACAAAATCAACATACACACATATACACCTATGCACTATACACATATCACGACATCGCACACTAAGTGTCGCGTCTACAACCCAAATCATTACAATTCATCCAATATATATAATTATATATATATATATATATTACATCCAACAATATCTAAGGCTAACCGCCTTCAAGCTAAAAGAAAGTGGATCCATAAAAACATGGACCTCCACCCAATTAAACAAATATTGCACAAAGGATAGAAAACATAACCAACACATCCACAAAAGGTTATCAGATCTGATAATCTCAAATTAACAGGGTCAAAGATACACCACAAATCATAGGTAACCCATAACACCAAGGGAAAAAGCACATGCTTAGCCCTGACCATGAAAACTCGGTCTCTATAACCACAAAGAAAAACAATGGATGTCCTAAACCATTAGATATTCTAAATCTCATATGAAGCCCAAAACTCTAGGCTACAAATGATGCACATGCCATGCCCTCAATTCCCAGAACTCGGGATAATAAACAACCCAATATGCAAATGTATGTGTGTGCCTACACATGTATATGCCTAAGTTCTCATTAGGATTCCCATCTTAAATGCATCCCTAAATGCATATGAAATAATTCATCATGCATATATCCAAATCCATCTATCATAAATGACAATATCCATGAACATGTGTGTAATCCTAGCACATTTCTACGTTTCCCAATCGTAAAATTATATAAGTGTTCACCTAACATGTTTCTAAGTCCTCAAAGCATGTTGGTGTTCAAAAACAAAATATAAATCTACGTTATACCCAAAATCAAAATTATCAATATGTGTACCTAACATGTTTCTATGTTCTTACACCATATAAGTTCATAACCCCAACATATTATACACCTAAGTACATGCTATTCCCCCATATTACACTCCATGTGGATCTACTAGCAAGCTCTAATACCAAAAAAATTTGTCACGACTCAAATTAATTAAGCCGTGATCAATAATAATAAAACAAGCTTTATTTATTAAATCCTTTGATAAAATGTGGATGACACGTGTCAAAATTTCAACTATTTTAAAAATTTTCGGGCTTGACCTATCCGTAGATAGGACATACCATCATGAAAACTTGTTATAAAATCCATTCCACGAAATTTTCCTATCATCCATACAAGTGGTATCATCCTGTGCATCATATTCCACATATACAACATTAAATACTTAAAGTTACAACCCTGATTTAATTACAATTACATAGGCCCAATAGAAAACCAAATTACTACATATTTCTTCCCATGAAAAATACATTAATAATTAACATAAGGAATTCCATTAAGAGCATCTTCTGTTTATGATAACAAAAACCAATCCCTGGATTATCTGAAAAACATTTAAAATAATAGGCGTGAACTCGACGACTCAGTAAATACAATTTAACATAGTAACTAAAGCAATGATATAAATAAAATCCAATTATATCATTTAAATCAAAATATACTAGTCGAGTATATTAAAAAGGAATCCAAATCTAGTTATAATCCATAACTTAAGGTAAATAATGCATAATACCTAATGCATGTGACTCATGTCCAATTTACATTAATTCCATCAATTACCGACCACTCCCACAGGGAGTCTTCACGTGGAAACGGAGGATTTAAACCCGACCTCCAAGAAGACAACACAAGGGTTCCTACCTGGAACCGGAAAGTAGCCTTTAATTCGGGAACACAAGGGTTCCTACCTGGAACCGAAAAGTACCCAGGACTAAAGGAAAGGAAAACACCGCAAAGTCCCTTGACTACAAGTAGTCCAATTTCAATGACCCCTTTTTACATATAACATTTACCAAGTATTCATTAATTCCATTTAATGCATGATTATGCCCACATGCAACACAATTAACCATAAAATTGATTTTGGCCAAATCATCTCCAAAATATGCTGTATAACCCCAACAATAACCATACGAATTATATCCATAAATTCATAATTCCAAAATATATAAATGCTTAAACTCACATTAAGCATATATTCAAAATTAACATAATTTCCCAATTATTTTTTACTTGTAATTTACCCTCTTACAACATATATACAAGATTCTAATTCCAAGAGTAACAATTATTATGATAATATATACAATATTATCATGTCAATAGTTTAAACCTATGAAAATTGCACCTACCTCCATGAAATGTGTAGAAAATGCATTTTTAAGTGTTGTGGGTGTGAACTCCAAGAACTAAGATGCACATGTAAGGTCCCAATCCAAGCTCTAGCTCCCAAATGCCATGAATGATGATGTAATGGAGGTCCCAACTCCAAATCACCACCAAAACTCTCCAACATGCATGAACAACCCAAAAATGTAAGAATGAGATGATAATCCAAAATAAATTACAAACCCTAACTCTAAAATATGAGAAAATACCTCTAAAAATGCAAAGCAGTTGGGAAGGATGAAAATCCATGCCAAAACCCATGAAATCCAATCTCAAGTCACCATTAGCAAGCTCCAAGCTCCACCAAGAGGTTAGAGAAGATGAATCTAGTCATAATAATGCATTCCCAAGCATCAAAGTGAGGTGAGAGAGTGAGAAAACCCAAATCTACAACCATACGCGCGTAGATCGGGCCAAAATACACTAGATCCGAGCTTGTCGGCGTCGAATCAAGGTCACCATGCTCCAACGAGTCACCGTCGAGCCTCCACCCCCCCTTCTCCTTCTCTCTCCCTCTCTCTCTCTCTCTCTCTCTTGAACTAAAAAGACCAGATTTGGTCTTTAAAGTTGTGGGTGAAGGGTTTTTAAAAGTGGTGAGGGGCATATGGGTCATTTGACGCATTATAAAAAAAAAAAAAATCAACATTCTGCCAGCCCCGATCAATCGGGGTTGACAGTCTGATCGATCGGGGTTAACAATACCCGATAGCCATTTCTAGAGGGGGTCCGATCGATCGACCCCCTACCACGATCGATCACTACCCTCACGGTTTCTGAGTTTTTGTTAGCATTCAGAAAAAACTCACCCAAAAGCTTCCAAATCACCCAGAACCTTCCAAACCCATTAAAATGACTTTTAAACATAGAATAAACATGCCCACGCATGTAAAAATCAATATCATGCCATGCCCATGCATGAATACGAATCGACAAAATCTAATAATACGCATACTAATAAAGTATTAAACTCTTAATACTTTACTTAAAAATTACAAGTGTTACAAATATACCGTAACATGATTTTTATCCAAAATCATCTCTAAAAATGTGCTATATAAACTATAGTCAAAATAATCTCATAATTATATCAAATTATGATAAATTAAACTACATACATATTCATTATGATTTACATGCTTGAAATCATAAATTAACTCCAACAATAAACATATGAATTACATTCATAAATTCATAATTCCAAAATATATAAATGCCTAAATTCACATTAAGCATATAATAAAAAATCAACATAAATTCTCAATTATTTCCAACTTGCAAATAATTCCTTACAATATGTATAAGAGATCAATATTCCAAGAATAATAAACACAATGATAATATACATCCTACTATCATGTCAGTAGTTTCAACTTATAAAATTGCACCTACCTCTAGCAAATGTGTAGAATCTATTCCCAACAATGCAAAGTGATCATCCAACTCCATGAACTAAACACTCAAAGAGCAAACCCTAACCTCAAATTACAATGAAAATGATGGAGATGATGACCAAGTCTATAAATGTAACCAACAATACTTCTAGAAATCTTGTACAAGTTCAAATGTTGTGGATCTATGCTCTAAACTTACATGCATGCATCTAAGAGTGAAGCCCCAACTCCAAAATGTAAGATTGAAGCTCCCTAATGCAATCCAATTGTGAATCCTAGCTGGAAATGAATAAATCCAAGCTCCTAAGGCATGAAAATCCAAGAAAAATGAAGAGAGAAGCATTTTATTTCTCTTCCATCTCTTACACTCTCTCTCTAAGTTTTCTTTCTCTTTCTAGCTGTCTCACACTCTTTCTAAGTGAAAAACCTAGATCTGGTGGTGTATGGGTTGTGAGTTGAGTTTAAAACAATTCTTGAGGGGCACATGCATTATTTCAGCATATTAAAAGCCATTTCAGCAAAAGCCAATCGATCGGGCTTTTACCCTAATCGATCAAGAGGTGGTGTGAGCGCCACGCCCTAAATACCACATAGCTCGAGAATACGCATTAGCCTCAAAGGACTAACACGGAGAGGAGTCGCCACCCAATAATGGGAACGAGTGAACCCTAGCAGGGTCTAGCTCGTCATAACCAGAGATTCGGGTTCGGAGCTAGGGTACGCAGCTGGGAAGGTGTTAGGCACCCAGCCACGCCTGGTCGAAACCGGCCCCCATACATGATTAATGGCTTTAATTAATTTAATGTCTAATCAAAATTGACCCTATTCATTCAACCACAGCAGCACGCAAATCATGATGATATGATACAGATAAAGGCACGAAATAAACATAAAGAAATAAAATACGAATTAACCAACTATCAAAATAACTACAATAAAGAAAGAAACTGTCTGCCTACTGCTTTATGTGCGTACGCAGTATTAGTTACTGCGTACGCATATCATATATTGCGTATGCAATACAATCACTGCGTACGCACCCATTGGCAATTTATGTACGTCATCTCGCAAAAACTCACTGTATACTGTCAGAAATCATATATGTGCGTTTTTACAGATTAAAGTCTTAAGTCGCTTTTATGGTAACACAGGAGATTTTCATACGAGCAATCATCATATAATTAAGCCTTAGTCTATTGCATGATGCTTATGCAGAAATATATATGAAGTCCTAGATTCTCTTATGGAAAAAGTCCACTATGTGATAACATGCAATCAATATCATGCAGTTAATATGACATTTATGGCAACACATTACTTTATTGAATATGAACTTTCATGCTTAGTAAGTAAATTATGCATGTAGAATACAGATATTACCCTCAGGGTTCTCCACTCTGATTCCTCTAAGGACTACTCCTTCTTGAACCTCCAGAATTGCAGCCTCCTATACTCTCTTTCTGTTCCTATAGCTTTCCTTCTCTCTATGATTTCAGTCCATCCTCTTTTTCCTCCCCTCCCCAAAAAATCCCCTTCTTTAGGTGTCTAGTGGGTTATATATAGGCATAGGAAGTAGGATTAGGAGTCTCTGCTGTTTTCCCCGAAATCTAGGTCTCCTAAGCATGTTGTAACACGTTCCCTGAAAAGAGTTCTGATCTGGAGGGCAAGTGGCCCGAAAAAAAAGGTTCTAGTAGCATAAGCTGCGTACGCACCATAATCCGTGCGTATGCACCTATAGTAATGCGTACGCATTCATGTCCGTGAATTCACCATATTTCTTAGCTGCAATTCTTTTGGCCCACGTAGGCGAATTCCAAAGTTTGTCAAAGTATATGAACTAACCTCATCATAGGGCGTTTCCACTCCAACTCATCGGGTGCAAAATGGGGTGTCTACAGTTGCCCCTCTTTCGATACCGCCTGCTTGACGGGTAGTATCGGAAGACTTAGCAGAGCCACCATTTTGGCCCGCTGACCGAGTGGAAACCAAAACAAACATAGTCCATGTGATTTAAAGTGATAGGATTCTATCCGGGCAAAACAGATTGGGTACGCGAAGATCCCTAACTAGGGTATGGGCCTTGACGAAGGTCCTAAGCGAACGATCCCTGACGAGGGCATGGGCCTTGACGAAAGTCTGCATGAGTAAACCCTGACGAGGGCATGGGCCTTGACGAAGGTCCTAAGCGAACGATCCCTGACGAGGGTATGGGCCTTGACGAAGGTCCGCATGAGCAAACCCTGACGAAGGCATGGGCCTTGACGAAGGTCCTAAGCGAACGATCCCTGACGAGGGTATGGGCCTTGATGAAGGTCCGCATGAGCAAACCCTGACGAGGGTATGGGCCTTGACGAAGGTCCTAAGCGAACGATCCCTGACGAGGGCCTGGACTTTGGGTTTCAAGCCCAAATCACATTAGATGTGCGTACGCATATGTGATGATGCGTACGCACTGGTAACAAATTGTGTCCTCCGCACTATATGTGTGTACGCACCTAATGTCACTGCGTGCGCACTATGACAAGAAGAATTAAAAAATAAAGGAAACGGCGCCGTTTGAGTAGGGGAAGGGTTTCAAATTCGCAAAACCCTCCTCCTTCTCCGGCATTTCCGCCGTTAAACCCCGATACAGTCCCCCTTTTCCTCCATAACCGCCCCCCTTGAAGCCCTTAAACACACCCCCTC
Organism: Liquidambar formosana; assembly: GCA_039720395.1. Taxonomy (NCBI): domain Eukaryota; kingdom Viridiplantae; phylum Streptophyta; class Magnoliopsida; order Saxifragales; family Altingiaceae; genus Liquidambar; species Liquidambar formosana. The sequence continues at coordinate 47,944,059 of CM077822.1, read as the reverse complement.
GAGGCCGTCGCCCTTCTGCATTCTCTCCCCCCCTCCTGCCTTCCTCTCCTCCGACAACCAAACCTCCTCTCTCCTCTTCGTTCGCTGCTCCACTACCGCCGATGCCACCGAAGAACAAACGTCCCCGCGGAGATGACGAGGGCTTCACCATCAACCGCTGGGACCCCCAACTGCGGCCCAACGCTATCCCTAGCATCCTCCACCGTCCTCAGGAGCATCTCTCGCATATGGCGAGACAGCTAAGGGTAAGTTCTTTCCGAACTCGAATACCCATTTTGGTTTTATCCTTCTTTCAATTTGCAAAATTACGATTCCTTTCTGCCCTGATTAGCACTTGCAAATCATTCAAACATGTTAAATAAACAATACATGATCATAAAAAACACTGCGAAACCTGCCTGTAACCAAAATGAACTGTGCAGGGGGAGTTGTGGACGGAGGTTGAAGATGACTGGTATTGTCTCAGAGGTGCATACGCACCTCGTGGTACTGCGTACGCATGATATGTGACGCGGATGCAGTTAAACGAACTGCGTACGCATCCTTAGAAGTGTAATTTCACACAAAGCGGAGATGGACAGAAAATGAGCGTACGCATCTTGCGAAACTGCGTACGCAATATATCACTGCGTACGCAATGTCATGAGGTGCGTACGTGATCCGTGGATTTTTCAAACCCAGCAGAGAAAGGACAAGGCGTATGCGTTCTGTTTAATGTGTACGCATTCTCTCGGATGCGTACGCAATGAGTATGGTGCGTACGCAATACGTGAATACATTTCTATTCAGTAATTAACAGACTAGTGCGTACGCATCCATTTCACTACGTACGCATGCTAATGAATGCGTACGCATAATAATAACACTTACCTGTATACTTACCTGCCCTTGGATTTTGCAGATTCCTTCGAAGCGATCCGGTCGGGGGAGTCTTGACAGCCTCACAGGGTGGTGGGAGAGACTTACGCCCGAGACCCAGCAGATAGTATCTGACGCTGGTTTTGGGACGCTGACGCAGGCTACCATCTATAGCCAGGCGAGCCATACCCTGGTCTTCTGCATGGCTGAGCGCTGGTGGGACACTACCCACACATTACACCTGGCTGGTAGGGAGTGGACTCTGACTCCCCTTGACTTTCACCGCCTTACGGGCCTTTGGATGAGGAGGCGCCGTTTTACATTTGAGCTGACTGATGATCAGAGGGACGCGCTCACCAAGCGCTACCTGGGCTTGCCGTGCCCGACTGCTACCATGAAGTACCCCCTCCTGCATCGTGCATTCGCAGGGAAGGGGCAGGGCACTGCCGAGGAGTGTGACGCGATGGCTCGTGCCTTCATGTTATATGTCATAGGAGCCTACCTGGTCCCTAACGCGTCTCAGACTTTCGAGCCGGGTTGGCTCCTAGCTTTGGAGGACCTTAGCGCGGCGCGGGAGTATGGATGGGGGACTGCAGTTTTATCGCATCTCTACACCACCATGGATGCCCTTAGTCGGGTGAAGTCCGATTGCTTGACCGGTTGTTGGCGACTTTGGTCGGTAAATGTCTACTTTCAGCGCTTTCCTTTCCCTTTTCTTCCTTTTAATCATTATCTTTCTTGCTTTTGGGTAGTTATGGGCACAGGTTTACATCGACTTGAGTCCCTTGGGCGATCAGGAGGACTTGGGGCACACCGGTCTCCGGGAGTTCTTGGACAGGCTTACCCCGGTAAGCTTATCTATTTATCTCTTGTTGTTTCTTCATGTGAGTACATTAATCTCATCCGTCTTTTTTTCTTGGATGCAGGCACAGATGCGTGCTCGCCCGTGGTTGGGGCAGGTTGGGGTAGGTCCTCCGGAGTGGGAGGAGGAGGCTCAGACGATGTCGGAGACTTCCTGTCTGCTTGCCTATCCTCGCTCCCGCGCCCTGTATCTGGCAGAGAGGGTGGTGCCCCAGTTGACAGCGGATGCTGATTTGTGCGCCTTGGTCCCTTATGATCCCCCTGCATTTTCCCTTGTCCCTTACCAGATGGCAGCCGAGGACTTGGAGACGTAGTCTGGTGGTATCCCCTATACATCCCGCTTGCTAGGCCCTGACTATGACTACCCCTCCTTTGCGCGGGATCGCCTCATGCCCAGTTTCATCGGTCATCAGGTATTCATCTGTCCTTCCCTTGTCACAGTTCTCTCCTGGTCTTTGCACGTGCTTAGCCTCCTTCTCTTTCTTTTTTTTTTTCTTATCAGGCACCTGCTGCTGGCGTGCAGGAGGGAGGTCTCCCCATCACCCTTCCATCTTATTCGGTACCCCTCTACAATGCTGAGGGCGTGCCTCGTGAGGAGCCTATTGTGCCAGATCCCCAGGCTTATCCTCTTCCTATTCCTCCTGGGACTCGCCAGGTACCTGTGTAACCCTGCAACATAGCCCTAGGATTTTTGGTTAAGTTATGCTATGCATGCTCTAACGAACCTAACCCTTTCCTTTTTAGTTGACCCTTGCTGAGACCGAGCAGCTGTGTCAGATGTTCGGTGGGCTGAAGCTGATGCTGACAGCTCACTCCCGGATGATTTGGGAGCTTCGTCGGGAGATTGCGCAGGCTCAGGAGCAGGGTGATGATGACAGTGATAGTGACGGGGATGCTGCCTAGGCTTAGACTTTTGTCATTTCTTTCTTTTTTTTCTCTTTTTGGAACACTATTATTTATTATATTTTGAGGACATGTACTTAACTAATTACTTTTCAATTTTACATGCTGTTCTGGATTGCATTATATTTTTTCTTGTGAGTGTTTACCGAAATTTTCTTCATATGAGGCCCAGGCTTTTCTCGGGTGGTGTAACATATGCGTATGCACCATAGTTACTGCGTACGCAGTATACCGGATGCGTACGCATCAAGGGATGTTGCGTACGCATCATAACTCGAACGAGATCAAGATATAGGGAGCTTTCCTGCAGTCCCCTTGTAGGACTCAAACTCTGCTTCACAACCACAGTCCAATTAAGGACTCTTTCCAGGACTGCCTATAAATTGGGGTATTTTCTTGTAAAGCTTCTCCTCATCGATCATGGAGAGCTCTCTTCCTCCTCAGAGCCTGTCACGGTGGCTGAAAACCCTAGACCGAGGTGCTCGCGATCTTTTTCAAGCTAACTTTCGAATTTCCTCTCTATTCGATTACGCTCATGTGAAAATTAATCATAGCCTTTTACGCGAGGCTGCTGAGTTTTGGGATCCCGCTCGACACGTATTCCGTTTTAATCGTAATGAGCTATGCCCTACCATGGAAGAATTTGGTGCGATTTTTGGGCGACCTGACTTCACCCGCATCCTCTTGCCGAAGATGACTGTCACGAAGGCTGAAGATCTGGTCTGCGCATTCGGAATTTCCCTGAGGCTCGCGCGATCATGGCTTGTGGACTCGCGCATTGTCCTAGAAAATGTAATATCGTACTTTACTGCACTCCCTTTCCCGATCTTGACAGCACAGGTTGACTGCTATCTGAACGCCGTATGTGTTGTCCTGACAGCGAGTTATCTGTTTGTGGGACCCGAAGGTCTGGCGGATGCTTCTATCCTGCCTGTCGCTCTCGAACTTGGGGAGCGTAACCCCTGCATGCTCATCCTTGTGGATACTCTCAACGGTCTAGACAAATTTGCTCGTGAAGAAGTGTCTTTTTTGGGAGGCAGCCCGCTACTACTGCAGGTGAGAGTAAAACGTCCCTTCTTTCTTGCGTACGCACGCACATTAGTGCGTACGCATTGTTGTAGGTGCGTACGCATTATGATAAGTGCGTACGCAAATGTGCATTCTGATCCGTATTTCCCCTGTCTTCTTAATGGCAGATATGGCTATTGGAACGCCTGCAGTTGGTGAGCAAACCTGTGGTCAGTCCCTGGGCATATCATCCTACCGACTTTCGCTGTCGTCCTCTTATAAAACCGTTTCCGGGCGCCAACGATTTGCGCGCTATGCTAGCCCATCTTCCTTGTTATGATATTTGTTGGTTTTGCCCCTGGTGGAGAATTTCTAAAATGACGGCTGATCTCATCTTTTCTCGCGGTGCCATGTTGGTCGGTTTACAGGAGATCTCATATTGCCCCACTCCGCATATTCAACGGCAATTTGGCCTACCTCAGATTCCCATAGATGGTGATCACCTAGGGTATACCTGCCCTGTCAGAGCTCGCATCATTGAACGAATTGGGGAGGCTTGGGCGAGCAGAACTTTGACTCGCCCTATTGTCATACCACCGTTAATTTCTCCAAGCTCAGCTTACTATATTTGGCTTAAAGTTGATATGCGGGCTTCCGAGGAGGCAGAAATGAGTCGTAAAAGAAAGAGGGGAGGACAAATTCTTGGGGACAAAAAGAAACTGAAAATTTGACTTGCTTTTATTAATATGCTTGCTTCAGAATATATTTCATTTATTTCCTCCTCCCTTTCTTAAATATGTAATCAATAATGACTATGAAAGTTGTAGTCGAGTTTATTTTTAGTGAAACTATCCCTATCAACCTCGCATCATCTCCATCCCATTATCCATACAGAATCTTATCCACTTTATATATAATATTTGCGCAAACGATCCATGTTGATAGGATGTGTGAACTCATTCCCTTCCTCGTCCATTATCTTGACTGCTCCCCCTGACAGTATTGTTTTGACGATATATGGTCCTGCCCAATTCGGCCTGAACTTTCCCCTGGGGTCGGAGACACGAGCTAAGATTTCTTTTAGTACCAGGTCTCCCTCCCTTAGATTCCTTGGTCTTACTTTTTTGTTGAATGCACGGGCGATTCTTCTCTGATAGCCCTGAACATGGTACATGGCTCCTAATCTTTTCTCGTCTAGCAAGGCGAGCTGTTCGTATCTTTCTCGTGTCCATTCTGCTTTGGGAATTTGATTTTCCATCATAACCCGTAAAGACTCGACCTCAACTTCTACTGGCAATACTGCTTCCATCCCATACACCAAAGAATAAGGCGTAGCCCCCGTGGATGTCCTTATGGATGTTCGATACCCCCATAGAGTGTATGGTAACCTTTCTGCCCAATCTTTGTGTGTTTTAGCTGACTTCATAAGAATGTTTTTAACATTTTTGTTGGCCGCCTCTACTGCCCCGTTGGTCTGTGGCAGGTACGGAGACGAGTGGTGGTGCTGGATATGATACTTATCAAGCAGTTCTTGTGTTTCTCCTTCAAAATGTGACCCATTATCCGAAACGATCTCGTGAGGGACCCCGTATCTACAGATTATGTTGATCTCGATGAATCGGGCCACCTGCTTGGCTTTTAGTTCTGTATATGCTTCCGCCTCTATCCATTTGGTAAAGTAATCTATGGCCACTAATATGTATTCATGTCCGCCAGTGGCTTTTGGGTGAATCTTGCCAATAATGTCTATTCCCCAGACTGAGAATGGCCAAGGGGAGGTCAATTGATGTAGTTCTACAGGCGGAGTATACTGCATGTTGGCATGAATTTGGCATTGATGACATTTCTTTACATATAACACACAGTCTGTCTCCATAGTTGACCAGAAGTAACCTAATCTGACCAGTTTCTTTGCCAGCATTCTCCCATTCATGTGTGGTCCGCAAACCCCTTCATGAACTTCGGTAACCAACACCTGGGCCACTTCTTTACTTATACACAGCAGATGGGTTCCGTTGGGTGATCTTTTAAATAATTTCCCTCCGCACAGTACGTACTGGGCCGCTAGCAACCTCAGCGCCCTGCGATCTCTTTTATCTGCCCCTGATGGGTAAGCCCCTTTTTCTAAGAAATTTTGGATGTCGAAATACCAAGGGTGTCCATCATCTACCTCTTCTTCTATGGTCATAATAGCGGTTTCATGGGAGGGGTGGGACTTTTGTTGGATTATGAGTGGTTGTAGGGTCATCCCTTCAGGAATATTGATTAGAGAGGCTAAAGTGGCTAAAGCATCAGCAAATTGATTTTGGGATCGGGGTAAAGGGGTGAAGGTGATTTTACGGAATTTTTGGGCTAGGCTTTCTAGGTAGGCTTGGTAAGGCTTCAAGTGTTCCTCCTTGGTTTTCCATATCTTTTGGACTTGGGCTATGACCAATGCGGAGTCTCCATATATCTCCGCTTCCTCTACTCCCAAGGCTAACAGTGCTTCCAGTCCTGCTATGCAAGCTTCATATTCTGTGGTGTTATTGGAATTCTTAAAATCCAGCTTTATGGATAGAGGTACATGGGACCCATTAGGCGATATTAAAATAACTCCGATACCGTTCCCGTATTGATTTGATGCCCCATCGAAATACATTTTCCAAGTCTTTGAACACTCTATGCAAAACAGATCCTCATCCGGGAAATCTTCCCTAAGAGCTTATCCCATTACCGGGTGTTCTGCAAAAAAATCAGCTACTGCCCCTCCTTTGATGGCCTTCTGAGTAACATAGGTCAGCTTAAATTCAGATAGCAAGAACAGCCAACGTGACAGCCTGTTGTTAAGCGCAGGTTTCTCGAGGAGGTACTTTAATGGGTCCATTCTGGCAACTACCCATACCTCAAAGGTTATTAAGATGTGCCTCAGCTTTTGTACCGCCCAGACTAATGCGAAGCATGATTTCTCCATGGCGGAGTAACGTGCCTCGTAATCATGCAATTTCTTACTTAAGTAATAGATGGCCTGTTCATTCCCATGATCGTCTTGCTGTGCTAACATACTTCCCAAGGCTTCTTCGAAAACGGATAAATATAACAGAACGGGTTTCCCGGGTCGCGAAGGCGCAAGGATTGGAGGATTTAACAGGTACATCTTGACGGCTTCAAACGCTTGCTGACACTGCTCATTCCATTCCTTGGGCTCTTTCTTCCTTAGCAACTTAAAAATTGGTTCGCAGGTTAGCGTGAGTCTTGCTATGAACCTACTAATATATTGCAATTTTCCCAAGAAACCCCGTACTTCCTTTTCCGTCTTTGGTGGTGGCATCTCTAGTATTGCTTTAATCTTGACAGGGTCCACTTTTATGCCCCTGTGAGTTACCAAGTAGCCCAATAGTTTCCCTGCTGTAACCCTGAAAGTGCACTTCTGAGGGTTTAATCTGAGCTCATACTTCCGAATCCTCTTGAAGAATTTCTCCAAGTTACTCATATGTTCCTCTCTGGTTGCTGATTTGACTATCATGTCATCCACGTATACTTCCACTTCCTTGTGCATCATGTCATGCAGCAATGCGGTTGCCATCCTCTAGTACGTTGCCCCAGCGTTCTTCAATCCGAATAGCATGACGGTGTAGCAATACGTGCCCCACCCCGTGGTAAAAGTCGTCTTGCTCATGTCATTTGGCGCCATTTTAATTTGGTTGTATCCCGAGAATCCGTCCATGAATGACATCAGGGCGCTTCCTGCGGTGTTGTCTACAAGGACGTCAATATGAGGGAAAGGGAAGTCATCCTTTGGGCAGGCTTTATTCAGATCTCAATAATCCACGCAAACTCTTACTCGACCATCCTTCTTTGGCACAGGTAGGTACGATATTCGCGACCCAGTCGGCTTGGTCTACCGCTCGTATAAACCCTACATTCAGCAGCTTGGTAACCTCCTCCTTAACCTTCATCAGCCATTCTGGTTGCATTCGCCTTAATCGTTGTTTCACGGGTTTAGCTCCTTCCTTCGTTACGATGCGATGCTGTACTATCTCCGGATCTATCCCAGGCATATCATCGTAAGACCAAGCAAATACATCTTGGAACTCACTCAATAGTATTTTGAGATCGGTTTGTTCTTTTATAGACAAAGTGGAGCCGATTTGTACTTCCTTAAGATTTTCAATGGTGCCAAGATTGATTTTAACAGTTTCACTTTTAATAGGTTCTACACTTCTTTCATTATCTTCATTGATTACTTTATTTAAATCGGGATCTTCGGACATTAATGCAATGTATTCTTCTAAAGACATATCAATATAAGCGAAATCAGAACTCATTTCATTATCAATTGGATAAATTACATCATAGTTGGCCTCATAGGCCTCGATATCATCAAACATGGTCATGGGATTGACCATGATCTTATCAGTCTGAGTGGTGATCCTATCGCCTACAATGGTCTTCTCCATCTTCTCCCAGGTCCAGGTGCTGGTTCCTCCATTTGCTTCAGTGATTAGCTCCGTTAAATTCTCTGTGATAATTTGATCTGCTAATACCGTGATGCTCAGGTTGTGTTCTGATAGCAGTTGCTCCCAGGCCCCCTGCTCTAAATTGTCAGCCCAATCCACGTCCAGCGCCTTTGCTTCTTCAGCCTTTTCCCACGAAGGTGTTATCTTTAACGTTTCTGCGAAAAAGACTTCCAAACCTGGTAACCTTCTTCCACTGGTCTTGTCTATCCACGGCTCCGGGAAGCCACAGAAAGGGAAATCTTCTCCTTCCTTGACGAAATTGCCGTTAAGGGTGCCTTCGTTCTTCGGGATTCCTGATTTTCCCTCATACCCTATCCCCCTACGATCTTGTTGTGCACGAAAATCAGGCAATTCAGTGACTCCTTGTCCATTCTTTCCCATCCCCATTCCAGGTATGTACCCCATTCGCTTCATGATGTGGGCCACCATATAACCCACTCCTATCTCGAAATCCGGAGATACCTTTTCTCTTTCATCACTCTTTCTTTCGAGTATTTGCACTAACTCGAATCCTCTCCATCCCAAGTCCTCTGCTCCTTCTTTGATACCTAACACTTGACTCGTGATTTCCCCATCCCCATGAATCACTAAAACACCTCATTGCCACGGCATTTTGATCTTTTAGTGTACTGTCGATGGGACAGCTTCGAGAGGGTGAAGCCAAGTTCTTCCCAGCAGTATGTTGTAATTGGCTGGAATATCCATCACACAAAATTCCACCATAGATTCCACCGGTCTTAATTTGCAGTTTGCTTTGAAAGTCCCTAGGACGCTCCTCGAGCTATTGTCGTATCCCCTCACAGTTACTGCGGATGGCGTTAATTCTTCTTTGGGTACACCAAGGCGGTTGGTTGTGCGTAGCGGACATACGTTGAGAGCTGACCCATTGTTTACGAGTACCACCGGAATCTTCAGGTTCTTGCATTCCACTGTGACATACAAGGGTTTTGCATGCTCTACCCCTTCTGTGGGAAGATCTTTTCTTGAGAATGTCAGCACGGTCTTCTCAGCAGCATCTACCCCCATGATTGACAGCACTTGCTCAGGCGTGGTGTCGATGGGCACCTCATGCTGAGCTAGTGCACCCAATACCGTCTTCCTATGTTTCTTTGAAGCCACCAATAAACCCCATAAGCTAATGTTGGCCTGTGTCTTCTTCAGCTGTTTCAGGACCCGGTCTTCCTCCTCTTCTTTCCCTATTTCTCCTAACTTGTGTCTCAACTCCTCTATGTCAACTTCAGGGTTCACGTCTTTCCCCGGATTATCACCCTCTAGATGAGGAGGCTTGAAATGCCTGCCTGCGCGAGTAAGGTGCATAGTATCCTCCTTAACTTGTTCCCAGAACCCTTTCTTAATATCCCCTTCTTCGTCACTGTCATCCCATGGTGAGCACACTGCAATGATGAGCATAGATGGATCCCCGCTTTCGTGTTCTCTTTCGATCATATTGGCATATGGCGGTGGTGCGTTATGGTTGGGAATGGGATTTCGATGCACATTGGGTTTCTTATCTTCTCCTGGCGGCCGCAGCTTCCCTGCTTCAATCATGTCTTGTATCACATGTCTCAATCGAGTACAATTGTCGATCTTATGACCAATGCGCTGGTGAAACTCGCAAAACTCATTCTGCCTCCAGTTAGATGGGATTGGGTTTGGAAGTGGCAGAGGTTCCAAGGCCTGCAAGTACCCTCTTCTAGACAGATTAGCAAACGCTTTGGACAAGGGTACTCCCAGATCGTGAAATACTCTAGGCTTTCTTTCTGTCTGCTGAACATTCCCTACTGTTGCTTGCACTGGTCCTCCGATTCTGTTGCCTCCGCTTGTTCCACTGTTGCCACTGTTTGCCCCGAATACCCTCTTGGGCCTGTTCTCGATTTGCCCTTTGTTTATTGCGTCTTCAATTCGGGTCCCGCACTGATACAGTTGCTGGAAATCCATAACGGATGAGGTTAGCATTTTGTCGAAATAGACGGGTGTCAGATTTTTCAAGATCATGTTGACTTGATCTATCTCTGCTGGCCTGTTTGTCAGTTTCACTGCCTTTGCCCTCCATCGTCCTATGAACTCGGAAAAAGGCTCATCGGGTTTCTGCCTTGTCATTTCTAAATCTCTCAATGTTACATCCAATACTGTATTATAGTTGTACTTGTTGGTGAACTCCTCGGTCAACACCTCCCAGGTCCCAGTTATCTTCTCATCGAGCTTGTAATACCATTTTGAAGCATCACCAGATAAGGATAGTGGAAACGCGAAGTGGACTTGCTCCGCGATTAGGCCCCTCATCCTGGTTATGCTCATGTATTGGCGCAAATGTTGCTTAGGGTCGCCGGTCCCATCAAACTTCTCGTAATCCGCAATTTTGAATTTAGGGGGCAGCTGCATCCTAGTTTCTGATGGGGTGCTAGGCATAGAAAACATGTAGTCATCTATCCCTTGAGACTTACGCCAAGCGGCCTTCATCTGCCTTATTTGTTCTCTCATTTCCTGATTTTCTTCCTCCAGCTTATTGAACCTAGGATCCTCCATTTTACCCTTGTCTTTGACATTCTTCTTACTAGCCACGTAATCTGCGAAATCCTCATCATCCTAAGGGTGAGATTCGCTTTCGTGAGTTCTTGGTGCACCACTCCCTTCTCCTTCCTTGTCGACCCCCTTTTCACCTTCGGGTTGATCAGATGACCCTTTACCCCCCATCTCTAAATGCTCCAGCCTCTGGGTTAATCCCGTGATGAGTTCTTTCATTTCTGCCTTATCCTGTTGCAACATAGCCACGAGATCGGTTAAAGTCGGCTCCACTGCCATTGGTTTCGGTTCCACTTTCCTCAGTCTGTTGGATGTAGGTGATCGGATCCAAGCACAACCTGGCACACTCTTCTGTGATCGACCAATCCTTTACTGCATTTTGCCACATGTAACTTTATCAAGCCCATGTCCTTCATTTGAATAAATAACATTGTTCCATTAAGATTACCCAATTACTGCTCACCATACCTTGGGCTTTGTCATGTTTACTATGTCTTCCAAATGCCCAAGGTATAGTAAGTGGACACAAAGCCTGTTATCTCACAACTTAAGCCCAATACAGAAATATCTCTCACCTCTTAACAAGTTGGGTCTGAACCTGACATTCATTCATTTTTATTTTTTTTGTCAGGCCCAATTACAAATAATTTTCCACTCTTTCGGGCTTAAGTTCGGATATAACTTGCTTTGGACTTGATTCTTAGCTGGATTTTGGATTTGATTGCCAACACGGTTACCCTAATGCTAAACCCACATAGTCCATTAATTATCTCAAATCGGCCCAATATACACACACCTCACTCTCTTTTGGATCATGGACCCATGTATTTTTTTTATTATTTTACACAAGTCCAAGTCCAATAACAATATCACACAATTTCCCTCAATTGGGGTCAGCTTGAGATAGCTAATAGATAATGGGGGCCTCGTCCCAAGCCCGCGATGAATTCCTAACATGAATGCAACATGACATGGCACACATTCAAGCAAGGGTATGCAAAGGTTGGTGGGGTAACTAGTGGTATTGGGTAATGGGATACTTCTTCTTCAAGGGTCACCCAAGCTAGGGCACTCAAAGAGTGGCTCGTTAGCGTACTCACAAGCTTATTACAGGCTCGTGGCACAGGCTGTGGGTTGATGATGCCAACTTCCAGTAACCATAGGCCCGAATGGGACCCGGTACCTTTCATCAGACTGTCATCGGGGGTGAGGGGTGGTGGTGCGCGTGTGTGCAATTTTGGTATTTTTCAATTAAACAATTTAAATTAAGTAAAGCCATAAATCACTATACGGAATCTAGCTCTCTATCCCCAGTGGAGTCGCCACTGTGAGCGCCACGCCCTAAATACCACATAGCTCGAGAATACGCATTAGCCTCAAAGGACTAACACGGAGAGGAGTCGCCACCTAATAATGGGAACGAGTGAACCCTAGCAGGGTCTAGCTCGTCATAACCAGAGATTCGGGTTCGGAGCTAGGGTACGCAGCTGGGAAAGTGTTAGGCACCCAGCCACGCCCGGTCGAAACCGGCCCCCACACATGATTCATGGCTTTAATTAATTTAATGTCTAATCAAAATTGACCCTATTCATTCAACCACAGCAGCACGCAAATCATGATGATATGATACAGATAAAGGCACGAAATAAACATAAAGAAATAAAATACGAATTAACCAACTATCAGAATAACTACAATAAAGAAAGAAACTGTCTGCCCACTGCTTTATGTGCGTACGCAGTATTAGTTACTGCGTACGCATATCATATATTGCGTACGCAATACAATCACTGCGTACGCACCCATTGGCAATTTATGTCATCTCGCAAAAACTCACTGTATACTGTCAGAAATCATATATGTGCGTTTTTACAGATTAAAGTCTTAAGTCGCTTTTATGGTAACACAGGAGATTTTCATACGAGCAATCATCATATAATTAAGCCTTAGTCTATTGCATGATGCTTATGCAGAAATATATATGAAGTCCTAGATTCTCTTATGGAAAGAGTCCACTATGTGATGACATGCAATCAATATCATGCAGTTAATATGACATTTATGGCAACACATTACTTTATTGAATATGAACTTTCATGCTTAGTAAGTAAATTATGCATGTAGAATACAGATATTACCCTCAGGGTTCTCCACTCTGATTCCTCTAAGGACTACTCCTTCTTGAACCTCCAGAATTGCAGCCTCCTATACTCTCTTTCTGTTCCTATAGCTTTCCTTCGCTCTATGATTTCAGTCCACCCTCTTTTTCCTCCCTTCCCCAAAAAATCCCCTTCTTTAGGTGTCTAGTGGGTTATATATAGGCATAGGAAGTAGGATTAGGAGTCTCTGCTGTTTTCCCCGAAATCTAGGTCTCCTAAGCATGTTGTAACACGTTCCCTGAAAAGAGTTCTGATCTGGAGGGCAAGTGGCCCGAAAAAAAAGGTTCTAGAAGCATAAGCTGCGTACGCACCATAATCCGTGCGTACGCACCTATAGTAATGCGTACGCATTCATGTCCGTGAATTCACCATATTTCTTAGCTGCAATTCTTTTGGCCCACGTAGGCGAATTCCAAAGTTTGTCAAAGTATATGAACTAACCTCATCATAGGGTGTTTCCACTCCAACTCATCGGGTGCAAAATGGGGTGTCTACAGGTGGCAGTCACAATAACCATTTCTAGAGGGGTATCGATCAATCAGTCTCATACCCCGATTAATCCATACCCTCACGGTTTATGAGTTTTTGTTAGCATTCAGCAAAACTCGCCCAAACGCTTTCAAATCATGGGAACCTTCCCAAAACCATTAAAATAGATTTTAAACATAAAACAAACATGCCCATGCATATAAAAATCAAAATCATGTCATACCCATGCATGAATGAAAACCAACAAAATCCAGTAATACGCATACTAACAAATTATTAAACCCTTAATACCTTACTTAAAAATTACGGGTGTTACACAAATAAGTGTTTATTCTCATAAAATCATAATTTACATCTTGACATTAAGATATTGTGTGAGTGTGTATCAAGCTTTATATAACTATCTTAAATGGTTATATTTTCCAGATTTATTAACAACTTATCAATTAAGACACAATATATTAGAAAAGCCCCAACTGGAAAGGACAAGATAGAACTTGCCAAACCTACCCAAAATCTATAAGAGATCGAGTAATTCTTGCAATCCAAAATCTATAATTTACGTAATCAATTTGAAGCACATTATGCTAAGAGAACCCACTGAAATGTAGAGAAGGTCTGCGTAATTTGTTCACTCTAGTATCAAAAGAAAATACTAATTAACGAAATTAATGTAATTTGAAAACTCAATTTAATTATATTATGCATTTGAAATTTGAGAAATTCTTAGATCTTACACACAAAGATCAGGTGTTCTTTACTCTATTTTTTTCAATTCATCAAAATTCTCTTTTAATGTCGGATTCTCAAGTCTTCCTCTTTGACAACTCAATATATAAAAGGTACTTTCATAATCAAGTGCTTTTTGTGAAAGTAAAGATAAGATTAGAAAATCAACAATTAGGAGCGGCGGAGGATTTGACTAGAAAGAATTTATGAGGGGTGCAAAAAATTTATTACAAGGGCATATAAGATATTCAAACCTAAATCCCTTTTTTCTTTTTGGAATTAAAGTTCATTATCACTATTTTGAATGAAATAGAGAAGTTTTACCCTTTTTCTAGGATTACCTTTATTCTTGAGCACCATTTTTGCATTTCCCTTTTTTAATTTCCTAGGAGAGTACAAGTGGTGAGCGGTGACACTATGAAGTTTGTTTGTTTGTTTTTATTTTGTTTATTTTTTATTCTCCTTGTTCTCCAAGCTCTTTTACATAACACAAGCATAAAGACTTGCAGTTTTTTAAAATTTAGTTCTTCACAAAGTATTTTATTATTGCAAAAAAGTGAAGAAAAAGATTTAAAGCAAATAAATATTAATAAAGCTTAAATTTTCAAGTTTAGATTTGAAAACTAATAAATTATAGGAGTTAGTCATAACTAGCACATCTGATTAAAGAGATCGAACAATAAAAATAAAAATAACTAAAATGAATAATATAAAATTCAAGGAAAGATAAGAGAAATGATTGTTAGACCCACTACTATCAGCCGAATGGTAAGACCATGGCAAATTGGTAAATCTAGCACTTTGCTCTAACCATTTCCTATTCTTGTGGGATTAACACCATTTTGCTTTAAAATGCAATAATTTTTATTTTACAAGTCTACTTTTGATAAAATTTATATTTTTGGATTGTACTCATTGAGAGTTTTGAAACATTGCCCATAATGATTAAAAAAATTATGTAAAAGAATTTCAAGCTAACTTTAATATAACTTAAAATCAAGTAAAGTTAGCTAGAAATGTAGAAAAATCAAGTAAAACATACTTGAAATGGGGAAATTTTCTAACTGATAAAGTTAAATTTCAAGCTAAATTTTCAAAAGTGGGGAAATTTTCTAGCTAATTGTAACGACCCTTAAAACACGTTCAAATTTATAAGCTCTGTACTAATAAAAACCCTTTCAAAAAATGAATTTCTTTTGAAAATTACAAAATATAGTACAACTGAGGAAAGCAGCAGCTAACCCAAATCTCGAATGAATATGCATTTCCTGACTCATTAAATAAAACTTACATCAACTTTATAGAAATAACAAATAAATTAACCCATAATCTATTCAAATCACGATCCCTCTTCCCCTACGTGCCTCCAACATTGACTACTTAAAAGTGTTATTTATATAACATAGTGAGCTAGACAGCCCAGTGAGAAAACATCTGCACTTATTTTACACTACATCAATTTTGTACACAATGGGTATATTAATTATCATCTCATACGCACAAAATAATTTTCTCAGCAAATTAAATCTATACATATACATATCTCATGCAATTAATGCTTCTTTTGATCACAACAATATAAGCTATCTAGCTTAGCAAGTACTACAAAATAATTTATAATTTCAATTGAAATTATATCAATTTCATCAATTTAAAAATGCATATCTCATGCTAAAACATTGTGGCACATAACTGATAATATCACAAAATATCTCATACCTGAATCGCTATTGCATGTATCTCACAACCTGCAAAATATAATTCAAAATAATACACATAGGCCTCATGCCAAATGTGTTCAACGATACACATAGGCCTCACGCCAAATGTGTTCTACCATACACATAGGCCGTATGCCAAATGTGTTCAACAATTCAGCCACAGCACATATGTTTCCTTGCAATATGTGTATACAGATCACGACCTACTTGTTTAATGAGTCTGTATATTAGTGCACTGACTGTAGGATATGCTCAATCCCGGCTGTCTCCCATCATCAACATTTTTATTTATCTCAATCAACAGATATAAATCCAACAATATAAATGTGCCACAATAATGCATCATCAAATTTAACATAACAAATCACAATAATAAATCATCTCACTGATTTATTTCAACATCATAAGCTATGATAAACTTCAAATAATAAATCATCTCATTGATTTGTTCCAACAGTCATAAATCATAATAAACCTCAAATAATAAATCAGTTAATTGATTTATTCCAATAGCTATAAACTACCATAAGCTTCAAATAATAAATCAGTTAATTGATTTATTCCAACAGTCATAAGCCACCATGGGCTTAATATAATAGATCATCTCATATCGCCACATACGAATTTCTTATTTCCATCATTAAGCAACCCTTTGCTCTCAATCATTAGGATTATGATCATATGAAACTCTAATTTATTTAATTGATTTGTCATCGAAATTCTCAATAATATGTCTAAAATCTATAACGTTTAACTTACAAATCAATTCTCTTAATCACACCTACCTTTATGAATTTAAAGGTAATAATTCAAGTCTTTACTCATCGAAATATTACTTGAATTTTAACTCTCAGTGTTGGTTCCAACTAATCTTATTATTCTTCCCTATCATAGGGGTAAAATGTAAAAATACAAATTTTAGTGAAACTTCCACTTTATAACCCCTTTTTAAATATAGGGTAGTTCTAAGAAAATTTTGGTCTAAACTATGCCAAAATCAGAGATCATTAGAACCACTTTGGGTAAACAGGGGCAAAATAGTCATTTAACTCAACAGGGATAAAATTTCCAATTTTCATGAAATCTGACCAAATTCAAATAAATTATAGTGCTCTTTAGCAAGAATATCATGGTTTAAGTTTCATTACAATCGGACTTAAAATGGAGATTTTATAATTATTCAAAGTCCGTTAAACTAGGGTTAAATAAGTCAAAACGGTTAAGAATCCGGTTCAAATGGACCAAATGAGTCAAACTGGGTCAAAATCTGGTTCAATTGGGTCAAATTAGGTTAGAATCCGGTTCAAATGGGTTAAATTCCGGTTAAAATGGTTCAAACCGGTTCAAAATCTGGTTCAAATGGGTCAACCGAGAGAAATGGGTCAAACTGGACCGTTATTGTTCTTCTTCTTCCTATTTTTCTTTGAATTTCTAGTCTTAATTTTCTTAATTTTCCAGAACTTTGAAAAAATCCACAGGGCTCATTTCTTATCCAAAAATTACGAATTAGATATCTATGGAAAGATCTTGATCTCTAATATTTAATAAAATTATAAAATATAAGAAGCAATTAGCCAAAAACTCATAACATGCAAAATACCGAATTCTGGTTTTTGATTTAAT
The DNA here is from genome assembly GCA_039720395.1 of Liquidambar formosana. Classification (NCBI taxonomy): domain Eukaryota; kingdom Viridiplantae; phylum Streptophyta; class Magnoliopsida; order Saxifragales; family Altingiaceae; genus Liquidambar; species Liquidambar formosana. The sequence goes on along the minus strand of CM077822.1, from coordinate 47,926,689 downwards.
TCTTCTTAAATTTGAAGAACTGGAACTTCATACAAATTACTTCTGATTATAACCATCTTTCAATCAAAGTTTCATGCCTCAATACTTCTATAACATTTGAAATTTAAATCTCAAATTTCTAAGAAGCCATGGATGAACTTCAAGCTTTCAACCATCCATTAAATCCTTAAATCGTTCAAGTTTATACTACTGATGATCAGTACATAAAAAGAAGAAGAGTTTCTCACCTAAATCTTCGAATTGAATCCCTTCCTAATCTTCTTCTCAAAGCACCCAAGAACTTTCTCTCTCTACTGTGTTTTCTCTCTCTCTCTCTCTCTCTCTTTTTCTCCTTCCAGCGTTGCAGAAACCTACTACTATATATATACCACCCCTTCATGCAAATCACACGACACATGGCCTAAGGCAGCCATGCACCCCCCTTATCTTAAGCCATTTGGCGCCCAACTCATGCCATTTGGCTATCCCTTACGTGCCATTTGGCACCCTCACATGCCACTTGTCAAACTGTATATGTGTGTGTGTGTGTGTGTGTGTGTGTGTGATTTTTATTGGGTCATTACACTAATAAAGTTAAATTTCAAGCTTAATTACAGATTGCAAGTCAATAACATTCTGATCCTGCTACTATTCATTCAATTCCATGGTTCTCCCATACCTAGAGCTTATAAATAAGGGAGGAAAGGCTAGTGAAAGAAATTGAGAAAAAAATTTTAAAAAAAAGGGAAGAAGGGGGGAGGAGGACATATCATCGCCATATACAATTGATCAACAACCTTCAGCCTTACTAGTCGCCCAATGATCAAACTCTACAAGCCTCAATCGACAAATCCAAAGCCTCTATGCTTCGATCAATAAAACAAGGCTCATCGCTCAATGATCAAACTCTACAAGCCTCAATTGACAAACCCCAACCTTGATCTATAAGCTTCAACTCAAATGCACTATGCCCTAGACCCATGATTATGCCCTAGATGCAGATCATTGTTGCTCATATCAAAGAGAGAGAGAGAGAGAGAGAGAGAGAGTTTTTTTGGAAGGGGGTTTGGGCATTTGTAGTTAAAGAGAGAGATTGAGAAAGATAGTGAGTGTGAAAAAATGAGGTAGGTAGCTAAAGCGTATTGAGTATGCTTTAGAGCAATATGTGCATTGTTCTTTCCAAGGAGTATAATGACTATGTTAGCACCTTTTTCTAAGAATCATAATGACTATGTCAACAAATTTTTGACCAAAGAGCAATTTTTTTTTTTTTTTTGTACGGATTGGTGAGATATGCTTTTAATTGATGGGAGGAGAGATGAGGTAAACGGTCAGCTTATGGTTCGTCTTACAACTTTTGGCTTGTATAGCACCCCTTGAAAGATAATTGTCTATTGGTAGAATTTTTAGTTCATTATTACTTTATTGCCTAATTAACTAATGTGGTTGGTTTGGTGGGTCAATGATTAAATCATTTGAATCTAGTTGGGTTTTTTGGTTGATTGAATTAATTGATTCGATAAGTATGTCAAGTCTAGTCGAAGCAAATTCAATTTGTCGGGTTAAGTTGGTTTTCAAAACATTGATTCATACCTATATAAGCATACATTCATACAAAAAAAAAAAAATCAAAATATATATACCCTGATAGAATAATCGCCTCCCTACACACTGACAAAGCGTTTTGTAAGATTTTGTAGGATTCATGTGGTTTTAATTCATATAGGTCGAGAATCGTCTAGTTTTAAAACCCGATAACCTTTTTTATATTGAAAAAATAAGGTGTACTCGAACTAAATGGATCCAAGGTCATGCTCGTATATTGTATTTCCTTGTCTTATTTTATTTGCTTATTTTGATTAAGAGGGGGGCTATTGCCACCATATGAAATACTCTAAGCCCCCCCCTCCCCCATTAATTTACACTTTTTAAGATTTTATTAAAAATATAAAAGGTTTTTATGAAAACTAATTACATTGTTCACTAAAAAACATCGTTCTGAACAACTTTGTAGAAGGAAATTTTTTCAAAATCTATCATTTAAGCAAACTTTTTGGCCATTTACAATTTTTATTTCATTTTTCATGAAAAATGGCCAAAAAGTGTATTTAAATGACAAATTTTGGAAACAAATTCTTCTACAAAGTTGTCCGGAATGATGTTTTTTAGTAGACTATGTGATTAGTTTTCTTAAATTTTTTTTATATTTTTCATAAAACTTAAAAAATATAAATTAATTGGGGGATTTAAAGTATTTAATGTGGTGGCAATAGCTTGACCCTTTGATTAAACACACGTATTAAGACAATGCATTTAATGTATTACAATGTCACATTCTTTATTTTAACTTTCTAAATTTGTCTTGAAAAAATGGTTCAAATTTGTAGGAGAAAACAACAACTAAAGTGAAAAAAAAAAAAAAAAAAGTATTTTAAGAAAATAGCATACCATTTTGACTTATGAAAGTGATTAAATATTTAGGGGCACCCTAAATAGAAATATGAGCAAATAAAATGGGATGAACTAGAGGAAAGAGTAATGGCATATCAGTAAATTGAAGGAAAAAATATGGGCGAAGTTTCGACAGGGAGTCTCATCCCCATCCCTCCACTCATGTTCAAATCATTTCACCAGAACACGAAAGGCTAGCGAAGAAACAGTAGAACATTTTGTTCCTTTCCTTGTCTTCCCCGCACACACACATGTGCTCACAATGAACCTCTCAAAGACCGGAAGAAAGTGGTCTCCGGCACCCGTGCCCGTGCTCCCGCCACCGACTTCAGATCTGGAGATCCAGCGGAAGAAAAAGCAGAGTCCTCGGAGCCCATTGAAGGATCTCAACGGCATTACCAGTTGCAGTAGCAGCAATGCTTCTTCTATGTCCATTGAAGCACCAAGAGGTTGTCTGCGGCTCTTTCTCTCCAATTCTTCTTCCTCTTCTTCAAGGACGCCTCTCCATAGGTCCAAAACCCTTTCCAAAACCCCCAAATCAGCCCCAATTGTACGGCCTTCAAAACCCTCCAGATCTAAACCCCCGAACAAGAACCCATTGAAACCCACCATCTCGGCAAATCCAGAAAGACCCACATCCCAAAAACTGCATAAATCCAAGAAAAACCCTCCTTGTTTGTACCAGTGGCAATCTGGGAAGAAACCCAATCCTAAAATCAGCCAAAGACCAAAGCCATCCCCTGTTTTGGACACCAATGACATTTTTGTAAATAAATTGGCATCTGGGTTTGGAGAGTTGAAGCACCAGCAGCGGCAATGCTTGCTGAGGACGGCTGATGAAGGTGAGCCTACTAAATTTAGATTATCTGGTCTGAAATCTGGTAATGATGAGAATTTCACTCCTGTTAGTAAGTTAGTTAGTGGGTCTGGTTTGGATTGTACATTTGACAAGCTTATAGGAGAGAATTCAAACACAACTACCACCACAACACCTCCTGTTGAGGCCTCAGTATCTCCAGAGATCCAATGTGGGTCATCTGTGGTGTCAACAACACCTGCTGTTTGCTACGGTGCTGGGTATATTGTTTCTGGGGTCACTGACAAAAGGAAATGTAGGTCTAGAGGGATTCTTGCTGTAGGAGAGAATGATTCAGGGTTTAGTAGAACCAAGGATTTTGATGGATTTAATAATGATGGTGAAAATGTTGTAGGGGATGGTAATAGTTCTAGGCTCTCTATAATCCCTTTACCCACTGAAGCTTCAATGCATTGGCTCTTATCACCACGTAATGAGGAGGATGATGATGGTCCAAAGGGACTTTCTGATAATGGGTCGCATCGATTTCAGAGATTGATGGGCTCCGCCAGTCTCCATTCTCCTTCTTCACCTTCATCTGTTCATGGGTTTTCTTCAGATGTATGTAACCCTGGTAGTAGTACAAAAATTGATAGGAGAAGGAGCAAGACTTCTTTGCTTTCCCCAAGTGTATTGCCTGAATTTCAAGGATTTGTGGGGTCTTCATATTGTCCTCATGCTACACCTAGTTGTGAGGCTGCCATCTCACAGGAAGAAAAGAAATACCGTTATAATCTTGCGGGAGAAAATTCTCCTTTCTCTATGGATTCTTTGGGCAGTGGAAATGTCATTCGAACTCCACAATCAGATTCGAGCTCAGATAGACAAATTGACCTGAATTGGTTAAACGTAGTTAATCATCAGAAACATCAGTTAGAATGCGAACTCGATTCAGTAGCCGAAGTTCTTCAAATGACTAGCTTTTCTCCTAAGAGCCAGAAATCAATGTGGGATCCAACTAGTTCGAGTTTTCAGTTTGATTGTTTGACTACACCTTCCAATTCTATTGACTTTACCCTACTTCAAAAAACTTGGGATTATGAGGCTTCTTGGATTTCTAATTCTACATTAGAGAATGTTTCACAATCTCATATGAGGATATCTTGGAGGGAAGGATTAGTGAGTCGACTTTTTGAAATGGATGAGTTGGATTGCTGCAGATGTTTATCAGATGAAGAGGAAGATGCCAAAGACTGCAGTAATGACCAGTTTAAACCACATTTGAATCCCAAGCTCACTGATGATGTAAGAAGTGATCAGAGTTTAACCAATACCTTCGGGTCTCCTAAATTTGTAGACCATGGACCAGGAATTGGTGGGAAAGGCAAAGAAAATTTTCCACTGCAAAAGTCAAGCTTGTGTGCAGAGTCCATAAGTACTGATGGAGGTGGTTTGGTAGTGTCAGGGGATTCAGATTGGACTTTATGCTATAAGAACGAATTGTTTGAAGTATAATTGTTGCCTTCTCTTTTCTTCCTCATTCTTTTAGAGTAAGTTCGTCTAAACTAAGGCCATGGGTGGTTTTCTTGTGGTGGTAGTTGAGAATTGCCACTCTAGGACCACTTTTGTTTTCTACTATTTCTCTAATTTGATGTTCAATTATGTTTCACTCAAATTTTTTCCATCTTATTTTATTGTGTGGAATCCATTTAATATTTTTTACTACTTTATATTGAAGAAATGGTCAATTTGTTGACAAATTAGCAATGAATTGATTTTTCATGTAGCTCGAGGAAAAGGAAATGTGGTAATCATCATTCTGTGGACTAATTATTCCTATTATCAGGCTAGTTTTAGTAACTAAGTCAATTTTGAGTGTTCTTTATGATTTTCTGTATATGTTATATTAGAATGTACTCACAAGCAACTGTGCCAAACTATCACTTAGTGATGTAGTGATTACACAACATTACCTAATATTAACTTGACGCCAATAATACCTGGAACATGGATTGCTATAGTCTGCAGAACTAGAACAAATATGTGGGAGACACCATTTACTTTTGAATGTGGTATGATGGGGTAAAGGACTTTTAGATTGAATAGATTAATCTAATAGAATATTATTTTTTTATTTTTTTATTTTTTTGTAGTGAGAATTTTTGTTTCCAAACAGAAAAGGTAGGAAAAGGAAATATTTTGGATTTCTATATTTTACATGTTGAGATTGTGCTAATTAAAATATAGATCAGTAGAGTTCTAGGCATATGTGTGAGCCTTGCTATAAAGTACTCTAAACAAAGAAGTAATTAAGTAAACTAAGTGTAAATGCAATTAAATATTTTGACGAAATTAGTGGGTAAGGAATTAGTTAAAAAACCATGATAAGGTTCATTTATTATTATTTTTTTAAAGAATAATTAACTATAACTCAAGGAAATATTGGTAGAATCTTATGATTATAATTTTATAAATTAATTGCTCCTGGTAATGGTAGAAATTTAGATACCCAATCTGATTTGCTTTTAAATAATATACCATGATGATCCTGGTGAGCTGTGAATTTTTATATCATTAAAAAATGTTAAAATTTCCACAAATGCTTGACTGCAAAACTATCATTTAATGGTATTTTTTAAATACCTAGGTATCACTCGACACTATTATAGTTGATAAGATGAATTGGTCCAGTATGCAGTTGAGAACCATGACTCACTCTCTCTTTCTCTCTCTCTCTCTGGATGATGGCAACACAAAGGGAGTAGTAGCTGGCGAGATAATAAGACTGTTTGGAAGGGGTTTGAGTAGGATGCAGCAAATAGAATATAAATGGAACTTGTAGAATCATGAACCTTATCCATAAAGTGCTAAGTTGCAGGGTTAGGATGGAAAATGGAGAAGATTTCATTACAATTGTGGAATCTGCGGGAAGGTTTAGAAAAAGGAATTAGTTTTGAAAGTGTTGCCAAGTAGCATGACCAATTTATGATGATAAGAAGGTATTGGATGGATGAAGATTAAAGGAAGGATCTTTGAGAGGGTGAGGCATGAGGCTTTCCGTATTTGAGTTTGATAATTAAAAATGTAGATTTATTTATTAATAAATACATGGAGGGGCATACTACGATAGTCTAATAATGAAAAATGTTACTCCCTCCGTCCCACAAAGATAGGCCATTTTTTGCAACTTTTTCTGTCCCAAAATGTTTGTCCACTTCGAAAAGTCAAATCATTATTTTTTTGAACTTTCCTATACTACCCTTATTTATTTCAATAATTACTTTCAACACAAAATCCAATACCAAGCAAGAAAGGGTACTTCTGGAAAGTTTAGAGTTTAAAAAGTGACAAGTCAATGCAATAATAACTTTTCTTCAATTGCGTGTTTTTTCAAACTTGGCCCATCTTTGTGTGACAGAGGGAGTAATATTCTACTATTGATGATATATAAAGATTTTACATTGGAATTCGTTTAACAAATACAAAGAGAACAACATAAATAAATATTATATATATGTAACTTTTAGTGACTAGACATGTTTCTACTGTTTTTTGGTTGTGTTTATAATTTAAAAATATGAGGAATATGGAATGAAGAACTGCCAGGGCTTGAAAGGCCCAAAAAGTGTACTGTTATTTATGCATGCGCTTGTAAGGTATATCCTTATGACGCTGCTTAATTTTTAAAGGGCTGGTCTTCTTATTGCTATGTAGCCTTGGGTTTGTCTCAAAAAGCTTTTTGCAATTTTGCTATACCTGAATATTGAACTTGTTGGCGGGCTGTTTGACAAGATGAGTATAGCGGATTAGTTTTTGAGGATAATGGATTTACCACTCATTATGGTTTAAATTTGAGGTGGCCAATACTGCTTGTGCCAAATTCTTTAGGTAGATGAGACACATGCTTTGCCAATCTAGCATCTTATTGAAAGCTGAATTACTGCATGGAGAGCTTAAATATATGAATTGGAGTTAGTCATGAGATGTTTGTAGTGCTGTTGTGGTATGAGGTCCTTTGTGGGGGATTGGTTGCAAATGGTGATGGAGAGAAAGGGTGGGGGTGCAAGTGAGGAAGAATTGGGCAAAGGCTCAGCAAAACATAGGGCTGATGGACATAGGTTGAAGAAAACATAGCACGGGATGGCATTTGTCAAAATGAAGATCTAAGAGATCACAATTTTTCCATTTCAAATTCCTAATTATGAGATATGCAAGATCAAGACAGGTGAGAAGCGTGACAGATGACCAGGAGTTGCACCCACAAAATGAGGTAACATTTTCCTTAAATTGGCTGTGGTATTTTGACTTTGGTCAATAGCAGTGGTCCTTCTACTGGAGAATTTAGGTTAGGAAGATCAGGTGTAATGGTGAAGCCTCTAGGCATTGCTTAGCTAGAATGGGAGGCACAAAGTGCCTAGTGGATTGGATGATGCAAAAGCCTACTGGGAATTGATACAGGCCTGCTGTTTTGGGCCTTAAGCAACCCATAAAGGAGTGGCTGGTATTTAACTATTTAGCCATGGGTGAAAGGCTAAATATTATTAGGAGCTCATTAGCTTACATCGTAACTTAATTACTCTCTCTCTTCTGATCGTTGTCTTCGGTTGCTAGGTGGATAAGAAGATTTTAAGGGATTTTAGATAGGCTGGGAAGGTGAGGAATTACCTTTTGGTAGGATGGGATAAAGTATTTCAATAACGAAAGATGGAGGGCTCAAATTCTGACCAATGGGGATCTTATACCATTTAGGGAAATGGTCTAAATATCTAGGGAGGAGAGGTGAAGGTTGTGGAGGAAGGTAGTAATAAACAAATGTGAATTGTAATGGGTTGGATACTTAAAGCATGAAACCCTTGTAGCTGTGGACTTTGGAAAGAAATTACACGAATTGTTCACTTTCAACGTAGGAATCAAACTAGAATTTGGGAATAGCAACAATATCAAGTTATAGTGTCCTCGTAAGGTAATATACTCGGACTTTTATGAGATTGTAATGATAGGATGTGAACACCACTCAACCCCAAAAGCTTAAGCTCAGGACCAACAATGTATATCAAGCTAACACTCCCCCTAGTGTGTGGCCCCATCTCGCATGTGGAGAGTTACACAAACAAACAGACTAATGGAAAAATAAACGAACAGAGGTAATAAGACTTGAATTGAAGACCTCCTACAAACCAAAGCTCTGATACCATGTTAGAATACCATTTAACCCTGAAAGCTTGAGCTATTAGGGGAATGAGCCAACAATGTGTATCAAGCTAATAAATGTATGTCGTTACTTAACCAAATCTCCTAGTGGAGTGGTTAGAAGCATAGTTATTAAACCCGGACCAAATCAGGCAGTCTAATTGGTGAACCGGACCCCTATCCGGTTTGGTTATGTCACCGAATTGGAAATGCAATCAAACTGGATAGAATTGGCTTATATCGGTCTAAACCGGTGGTTTTTCATGTGAACTGATGTAAATCGGTTCTAATACTCAAGGAGTAACGTTGTGTGTTTAAAAATTACAATGTTCTGCTAGTTTGGGGAGTTGAAACATAGATGTAAACAAGCTCAAAGGGGTTCTTAACCACTAGGCCACCTAGCATTGATGTGAAATATCTGACAACACGTTATTTATGTCTAAATGTATACGTTTCATTTTTTTAATAATTATTTTAATTATTTATTATTTGTTAATTATATGACTGGTCCAACCGGTGAGCAGACGGTTGAACCAGTGACCCGACCTTCAGACTGGGGCAATGTCCCGGTCTGGGTTTAATAACTATAGTTGGGTTTAATAACTATAGTTAGGAGTCTATCTTTCTTTAAATTTTCAAGCTTGGGATTTTTCAGAGTATCGTATTAATTGACTACGTGTAGATTTTTTTATTTTTCTGGGTTTGGTGAAAAAACTGTTACTGGCTCTATTATGGTATTCAATTTGATGTATAAAGTAGCTCTCGTTCAAGAGCTTGAGCTGAAGATACTTTCTATCCAAATTTGCTCGTTAAATTTTTTTTTTTTTTTTCTCAATTATCTGTCATTCATGAGTGCTGTTAGAATTTTATTTTTCTTCCATTTTTCTCTTTGAAGAGTGTTGTTGGAATCAGATTTATGCTTCTGTGCCGTATATTTAACTACGCCATATGTTTGAGCATTGGAGATTGTAATAATAGTAATAATAAATTGAAACTTGGAGGACATTTCCCTTGCCTAAGGTTCCACATGGTGTTTAATTTGTTAAGGTATAAAAACATAACAGCATTCATTGTTTGTTTCTTGTTTTTTCGATTGCATATAGATCAACTTGTGACTAGAGAATCACAAGCTGGAATGTTATGTCAAGGGTCATTGGTGGTGACTGGTGAATCTATTATGGCGTTAATTCTCAAATGAAATATGGTTTCTCGATGTTATGGATCAATCTCCTTGTGATCATAGAAGTGGATCCAAGTCAATTGTGTTAGGTGAGCACTTATTGCAAGACTCTGAGAGGTTCTATGAAAGATGGAGGAATTTCTGCCAAGTGGATCAGTCGTTGGCTTCCCGTCAAGGTTGAATATTATAAAAGTTAGGCTTTGACAATGGCATCATGAGCAAGGTTAGATCTGTAAGCAACTTCAATCTCAAAATTCCAGTACTTCACGCCTACAAATTAGTGTGCTCAGAGTTCACTTACAAACATTTAAAGTAACTAGAAGAGTGCACGCATGCCATGTGAATAACTACTTCGTCATCATTTTTTTTTTCTTTTTTCTAGGAGATGTGAACTTTATTAATTAATTAAGTAGTTTCACCTAAGTATTTTTAAGTATGTGGGGTCATTAGGAATATGTCGTAAATGTTGGTGAATAATAGAATCAGGGCCCGTCCTAAGTCTTTTGGGGCCCTAGTGCTATGTTTGGATAAGAAATTTGTACAATTTTTTATAAGGAAACCTCTTTATAAAAATTGTACAAATTCCATCTCAAAGACAGATTCCACTTAGAAATTCCTTACCCAAACATAGCAAAGGCGGATTTCTAAAATAGGGTTGTCAATGGACTTGGGTTAGGAACTACGTAGGGGTCCTTAGATTTGGTTTGGGGCTTTTACTAATTTAGGTATTAAAATAAATGTATATGTTTTTTTTCCTCGACGAACTACAATGGTAACAACTAATTTGGGACCCTCATATTCTATTAAAAATCGGTGGCCTTAGGCGGTTACCTGACCTACCTCATATTAGAGGCCAGTCTTATATAGAATATGTTATATTTTATAAATGTAATGCTCATTTAATATGTGATTATGTTTTTATTGTAGTATGTAATGATTCATATTTTAAGTTGTTTTGGTAATGTCAACAAAATAGTAGGGAAGCTTATTTGGCAGTGGCAATATATACACAGGCCCATTTAAAACCTTTGGCAGTATTATACTTTCCTCACTTGAGTGACTTATTTTTTTCAATCCTCTTTGTTGGGTTCCTGGGGATCAAACTGTGATTCTATTGGAAACTCAGGGGACTGATTGATCTTCCCTCATTTATTTTTGGTGGTGTCTGTGTCAACAAAAGCTGGATTAATTGCTATTTCAAAGATGGATCAATTGCTACACTTGTAGATGATAATATGTGTCAACATCAAATTAATCCATGCATATTTAACTTGTCAGCTGAACATCTTTAATCTTATCTAAAGTAGTTGCCATGTCAAAATAGAATCTTAGATCAACACTAACAAGAAACATACACTCCCATTGTTTATCTCTTAACTCTTAAGCACACAACAAGTGTATCTATACTATATTATATTTAGGAGTTTTTTGCTGACATCAGTACAGTGTATGAGGTGGCTGCTTGAGAGCCTTTCCCTTCTAAAGCCTAAGTTCTCCTTCACTTTGGGCCCACATCTCTACCTCTTCTTTCTTTCTCTTTCCTCCCACATCTATTTTTTTATTTCCCCTCTCAGACCATATTTCTTTCTCTCTTCTTTTTCTTTTCTTTCTTCCATTTGTGTATTTCAAATTTCAAAATTTAAAAGCCACTGACTATTTGTTTTTTCTCTCTTGATCTCTCCAACTCCCAATTCCTTATCATCCCAGCAATTCCCTTACATCATTTTTTCCATTATCATTATCGTTCTCATTTTTAGGCTGAAACTGTAATGAATGCAAAATTGGGTACTTTAGGTTGGATATGTGATTGAGATTAACATTGGGATCATGTATGCAAAAAGTTGAACCATATATAAAAACATATTGGCCTAAACTCGGATCACTAAGCTATTTGTGATTCCCGCGCATCGTGCGGGTTCATACTAGTATATAAATATATATTACACTTCAACAGCTTATTCTAAATTCTTTTTGATGACTTTTCTTTTAGGCTCTATTTGGTCTGTGGATTTTATCAAGGAAAAAAAATAAAATATAAGGAATTCTATTTTTCTTTATTTGGTTACAGTGGAAAATTGGAAGAAAAAGAATAATTGGAATAATTTTGGCTTGATATGATTTTATCTTTTCCTTTCATTTTCTTTCCTCATTTTTTTTCCTTTCCTTTTTTTTTCCTTGGTAGAATCCATGAACCAAATAGAGGGTAAGGCTCTATTTGGTTTGTGGATTTTACTATGGAAAAAAAAGTGAAGGGAAAAAAAATGCATAGGAAAGAAAATGAAAAGAAAAGATGAAATCATACTAAGGCAAAATTATTTCAATTATTCTTCTTCTACCAATTTTCCATTGCAACCAAATAGGAAAAAGTACAACTCCTCATTTTTTTTTTTTTTTTCCTTGATAAAATCCCTGAAGCAAATAAATGTATTGAGCTTCTTGTCAGAGAAGGGATATGCCATTATCACTACATCTCATAGAGAGCTTTCAGGAGGATTAGGAAAAACAAATAAAGCCCATGGCACAAGATTTTCGTCAAATATTCCACCCAACAAAGCCGGCTATGTCAATAGATGCAGCCTACGAATAATTAGCACCCAAGCCGCCCTTTCCTCTAGAGGCAGTAGACATGAACGGCTGATTGCACTAAAGACAGTAGAGAAGACCAATTGTTATCTCACCTTACTCAGTTCTGACCTAGTTTTAATAAATCATCCCATGATAGGAAATATATGTATATGAATTCAAATATTTTGGTAGACCCTTGTTTCTCTAATTAATTTGAAAGTGATCGGAAAACAGAATCGGTCCGTTAGCAAAGCCTTAGGGGGTGAATATATAATTCTTTAGAAATGGCAAATGGGTAGATGTACCTAAACTTTGATCGAGTCAACAAAAAGGAAGATATTCTTGTTTATTCCAATTTAAAAGATAAGAAGAAAGATTGAAGAAGAAACATTTTATTTTTATAAATACATTATTTACAATTTTATATTCTGTGAAGTATCATACTGAGTCTTTTTTTTTTTTTTTCTTTTTTAATTAATTTTTTTTTAATATGTTATTTCTGGGTTCTTGTGTGATATATACATATATGAATAAAAATGGGTTTTATAAGATGGTATACATAAAAAATTACTTGCCTAATAATTATGATAAAGACATTAGCAAAATAAACTATATATGATAAGAACTCCTATTAATTATGTATGAGAAGATAACTCTCACTTCACCTTGTTGGAGAAATAGTATAAGGATGCCACCATACCAAAGTAATAATTTTTAAAAAAAGAGGGAAGAGAATCATCTATTGACTATTAAGGTATGGCAGGCAGAAGAGATAGATCCTACCTTCTGGAGATAGTTTCCAGTGTGGCAGCTGCTTGCCCATGACATAACCTCCAACATACCACAATTACATCCCCATATTCATATACTCGGTTATGTTCCCATCTGCATGTGTTGATATAAGTTATATTAGCACCATGCATTGAGGGTTGTAACCTTTATATTACTCTAATGTATCTCATAACTCACTAATATAGAAGGTACAACTAACAATACGGGTGTTAATGTAAATTATGTCAGCACGAGTTTACATGATCATCATCCTGCATACACTTTCTGTACTTCCTTTATCTATCAAAATTTACATAACCCAACAACTCTAATAAAATACCCCCATGGTCCTTGTTTTTCTTTCAAACATTTGGATTTTATTATTGTTTTTAAAATGGGCTTTGGTGGAAGGGGCATTATCCTTGTTCAAGTCAGATATCAAAATGACGTGTAAGAGACTTCCAATTCCAAGTTCCATCTATAAAAGTAGTAAAGGCGTTGGAAAAATAGCTCACATTACCAAACCCAGGAGGACAAAAGTCCTCCCAACTCCGTTTCTCCAAATCATTCATTTTGCTCGTTTCTTGAACAGAAAGAAAGGAGAAAAATAAAATCATTCAGAGCGTCATATATGGAGGGCCTCATCCCTCTGGTTTACAGGAAAGTTAGGAGAAAGAAGACTCGCCGGCAATACGAGTGTCTCTCCTCCGGCACTGCTCAAAGCTTCAACGTCGAAGACTTCTACATCAACGATGAGAGTCCCGTTTATATGAGGCCTTCGACGGAAAAGATCGGAGGGTTACATGCAGAAAGAAATGGTGGTCACCGACGACACAAATCGGTTGGAAACTATTCAGGGTCGGCGGAGGATATGGTAAAAGGTGCCTCTCCTCCTAGGCCCAAGCAAATGGTGCGCTTTCGGAGCCATAGAATGTTGTCATGTATAACTGGTGCCTAGAGTGCACCCTCTGGCCTCTGTTTTTATATCACAACATGTTTTAATGACTGTTTCTCTTCTTTTTTGTGTCATATATGGTTCAATTAAATTGTTGATATTGTTTTCGAAATTCCCAAAGTAGACGATGATAATTAAGATGGATTTCATTATGGGGTCTGCATATTGCAGCACAGCTATAAATGATGAGCCATGGCAGAGGTGAGCCAAATTTGCATCTTTTCTAATTAAGACCAATGAGATGCTCCGTATATGCTTTGTGGAGATGAGTCGTCGTTAAACGGGACTTTCATGAGCCTGTTCACATGTGACATGGGACATTTATGTTAAGTTGGTATACAAACTTGACCAAGCGGCCGGCCCCCATCAATCGGCTGAGGTCAACCTGCTAATTAATGTCTCCGTTCCTACCCCATTCTCAATAGCTAAAGTATTACACGAATATTTCAACCCAAAAAAAAAGAAAGTATTATTTGAATTTTGTTTTAGAAGCTACGGAAGGGGGTTGTTTCTTTTGGATACGTTTTATTCTTTATATATATATATATATATATATATATATATGGGGAGGGTTCCGTTGACACCCGATGTAAAACTTTTTATTCTTACACCCTTCAATATTTTTTTGTGAGAATAATATTTCGCTAATCTAAGTGTTGGATTAGTTTCTTTATTCATGCACGTCATACATGCCAAATTTCAAGTAAATCAGATATTAGGAGCTATGTCATTCATAAAGTACCCCAAATTATTGTTTTATTTATATGAAAAAAAGGTGAGTTTATAGATCAAACATTTTCCGATATTGGATTTTCTTAAAATTCGACATGCACAACGTGCATAAATAGAGAACCTAATCCAACGGTTGGATTGGCGAAATATTATTCCCACAAAAAGTTATTGAGGGGTCTAAGAGTAAAAACCTTTACACTGGGTGTAAACGGGTCCCTCCCCTATCTATATATATATATATATATATAGGGTTGATAATGAAAATGGACAGTGAGATAGGCCACGGTTGTATATCAGCCCGAGCTGACTTGAACTCTTATATATATATATATATATATATATACACATATACATATATATATATACAGAGGTGATCCCATCAGCACGTGCTGATATAAGTTACATCAGCACTATGCATTGGGGGTTGTACCCCTTGCATTGATTCAATGCACCTCACATCCCACTAATGCACAAGGTACAACTCCCAATGCAGGTTTTGATATAAGTTATATCAGCACGTGCTTACCTTATCATCATCCTATATATATATATATATAAATATAGAGGGATGATGATCAAGTAAGCAAGTGTTGATATAAGTTATATCAACACCTGCATTGGAGGTTGTACCTCGTGCATTAATGGTTTTGGGGTATAATGGTCCAATGCGCAGGGTACAACTCCCAAATGCATGGTGCTGACCTAATCAGGACAATAAATATATATATCTGTGTGTGTATGTGTGTTAATTGACACAAGTTGTTGCACAAATTCTTATACAAGTATTTAGATACTTTATTTCTGACTCATATTTTGCAAAACCCACCATTAGACTAGATAGTTTTCCCATGGCATACCAAAAATCAAGTTAATCCAAATTTAAGAGTCGCTTCATCTATAAATGTGAGATTTTTAGTAATTTATTAAAAAAGATAAGTTTTTTGATCGAATGGCTACAAATCTTGGATTAAGTTAGTTTTTTGCATACATGACCTATGTGAGAAAATTATCTAATCCAATAGTGAATTTTGCAAAATATGAGTCGGAGATATGTTATCCAAAAACTTGTATAAAAATTTGTATTCTAGAACTTTTGTCCATTGATTTGAACCATATATACGGTCCTTCTATTATCAGTGCACTTGATATTAGTTAATATCATGTGCACTCCAAAATTCTACCTAATTTCCAATCATTGAATTAAATAACCTTCTCATATAAGCATTCTATGCCAAAAATTTAGTTGATCTAAGATTGATTGCTATTTGATCCAAAACGTATATTTTTTAATCAATATCAATCGTTCATTTATAAATATTTTGAATGATACAGTTTTTAATCTTAAATCAACTTGATTTTTGACATGCATAACTAACATATGAATCAAATTTAATTAACGGTTGGTTTAGCCAAATACAAGTTACACGTAAAAATTTTATAGTACAGTTGATGCAAAATTACATCACATTTAACATAAATAGATCAACCAAACAAGTGAAGTAGTTTGATTCAAACCAGGGGCAGAAGAGGAGGCGGTCAAAGTGGTTCGATTGAAACCTGGGGCAGCGGTAGGGCCAATGGGGAACGCCAACAGCGAAAGAAAGAATAAAGAAACAAAAAAAGGAAAAGGGGACCCATAAATTTTAAATTATATTTAATTTTGGTATTCTAAATTTTAGAATTAGTCAAAACGGTCCCTAAAATTTTTGCAAAAGACAATTTGGTACCCTCCATCAGTGTGCTATTTGAGGATTTGACGAAAACTGCATTGAAAAGATTTGGTATGCCAAATTATAAAATTATAAGGTTGGATATGATAAAATTAAAATTATCAGATAAAAAAATGGTTTTTGGTTGTGTTGTTTGAAATGGGAAAAATGACTCATTAGACATTTTTCTATTACCTTATTCTTTTAAATAGGATAGTATATACCACTTCCTTCTGCGAGTTTATTATATCCCGCAATTAGAGGATATAACCATCTTACTGTAATCTTATGTATAATATATCCCTTATTTGAAAATAGTACCGAACATGAAAATGATATGCTCATCTTATTCAGCTTATTAGATATGTCAAACATAGCGTTAGATCATCCAATGCATGTTTACCCTTGCGAGTCCATCCCTCCCAAGTGTCCCATATTCGCAGCATAATGCCAAGAGTGATGCAATGTCATGCAAATAATCTATACATCAAACGGCCCATTTCGAGACTCCAAATGGTTCACTAACTCTAGGGTACATAGCATGTCAAAAGAGTCTATCCAAAGCCTTGTAACTAACCCACGCACCACCCTCTATTAGGCTATTAGCAGGAGTACTCCAAAAAGGGAATGACCCAAAGGGAGACGAAGAAGAGCAAGAGAGTGAGTCAATGAGCAAACAAAGAAGCATGAAGTCTAGCGCTAGGATTAGTGTTGTCTTTCTCTTATAGGGTTATGTTTGACGCACCTTTTCGAAATAAAAAATCATTTGTGATAAAGGTTTTTTCAAGTACTTCATTTTAAAAAAAAGCATTTGGAAGGAAGTTGATGTTTGCTGAACATAAATTTTTGATGTCTTTTTCTATCAAAAAGTTTAAAAGGAAAGGGTTAAACATCAAGATTTTTTTAAATAATCGTTTAAGATTCTTTGACTTTTTGTGAATGCCAATTTGAAAAGCTACTCCTAGTAGCTTTTGCCAATATGCTTTTTAACCTTTGTAATCCTAAGTTATAAGGAGATGCGTTCACATTATTTTAGTTCAAATTCAATCCTAGGTTAGATTAGCTTGCCATTCCTTAAGTTAGTTTAGCCCTAGGTTCAATTAACTCACCCTTCCATTAAGTAGAACATGCACTCTTATGTCATATAAAACACTCTAAAATCCTTCGCACACTCAATTGTAATAGTTCTATTTTTTTTTAGCTTGTGTGTCATTGTTTATTGCAAAGATGGTATAACCATAATATTGGACAAATTGACAAATTTAGAGGGTATTCAATTTCCCCAGGGCCACCCTATGAACTTTATCTTGTAATTATTTGGTGCATGTGGGATAGGACGAATGCACGTGCCCAAGGGATTAATTGAGTGTGTGAACATCTCAAACCTCTTAATAACCAAAAATAAAAATTAAAAATTAAAATTTTTTTACTAGGATATGAGTTGTGTTCACTAGTAAGAAGTAAGGAGTTTGCTTGATTGGAAGGACTTCCGCTTTTACCTCTTAGCTTAGCTTGAGTGATCGATATCTTGTGTAGCAAGGAGCTGCTTGAATCTGAAACCCTAAGCATTCAACCCTAACAAGCATGATGGATAGGGATGGTAATGGGGCTGGGTTTGGAATGGGGCACCTTTATCCTGACCCCATCCCAAAAAACAAAAATAAACAATTAAACAAACAAACAAATAATTTATCAAATGTCGAAAGTTTATTTTTGTTTCTTGTACTACAGAACAATAGTAGTGTACAGGAGTTTTCAGGAGCCATTCCTAGCTATAGATCGAACTTTCCATCAAATCAAACTGCTGCAAATAGGTTTTATATGGAAAATAAATCTATAATCTCTTAAGGATTAGGTACAACTCCCAATGGATGATATTGATATATCCTAAACCTGTCCTAACCCTATGTCAGGACGAGATGGGCCAGGGCAACAAAAATATGTGGGGCGAGATGGGTCTTGTCGGGCCATTTACATTGTTAGAAAACAAATTCTATTTAACAAGCAATATAAAAAATCAATCTTAAACCACACATTCCACTCGTAGATTTTTGTCTCTTTATAGTTTTGTAGAAGCAAATACTAAAAGAATTTAAACATAGACATAAAATTATGAAGAATAAGTAACTAACGGTAAATGTGAAATTCAAGAAAACATGAAAGATATTAAAAAATACTAATATTTACACATATTCGGGCTGGGGCAGGATGAGAAAACATTAAACCATATCCTGTCTCAAATTCGACACTGGTTTTTGATTTCTCCCCTAAACCTACCCCTACTCTATTTATTTGCTCCCCAACCCCGTCCCAATAGGGGACGAAACAAGGCGGGATATCCACTTTGTCGGGTTCATTGCCATCCCTAATGATGGATCAGCCATTACCCTGATTGAACAAACACAGCTGTTACGTTCCTAACTTGGTAATCATGCAGGAAATGACAGATCTAGCTAGGGTAGGTTCATACAAAATTTTCAAAGATAAAAATTTGTAAAATCGTAGAAGTACATATATAATACATGTGCGCAAACAAAAAGTAGATTACCCATGAATCAATCTGATGAAAATGCCACATGAATTGGTCCCAAGACCAACAAGACAATAAGATGGAGAAAGAGGGGATGCAATGTGATGAATGTGTTTGTTGATGATCATCTAACCATAATGTCATCATCATCACGTTAAGTGTGTTCCAACGCCGAGAAAAATGATTAGATGACCATCAACAAAACAATTTCATACCTGCAAAGAAAAACCATACGATGGAGCTAGCTAGGCCTTGAGCTTTGCCAAAGAAAAATTCTGTAGAGGCAATTAATGTGAGATGCGTCTGTCTTACAAGTATGACGAAAATTCTAACGAGGGAATGAAGAGTATATCCTCGGAATCATTCCCCCATGGGGGTATATGCCTTGAGAATAAACCTCTCTTCGCCTCTCTTACTGGTTGGTAGGAATGAGGGTTGTGCTATGGTTTCAACATTGAAAAATGGACAACTACACTGCACACATGCAACAAAACTACACACACACGCAGAACAAGAGACAGAGACAGAGAGATTCTTATTCTAAGATCCAAATCCCAGGAGAGTAGCCCACCTCAGAAGTGATCCAGATAGGGCTTCTGACTGGCCTGTTGGTAAAATCCTTTTATGTGATTGATGATGCATGGAGACTCAGACTGAATCCTGACTTCATAAAAGTTGAGAGGAGTTGGGCAGTGTTACCCTTTGTTGCATAGCCCATGGGCTCTAAAGGGATTTCCATCACCCACCCAAAAAAGGGGGCATTCCAGGTACAAATTCGTCCATATTGATTGAAAAATTAAAGAATGTAATGGTGTCTTTTCGGTATATGATACCCTCCATTCATAAAAATAAATAAATAATAATAAAAGGCCGTAGCCATTATGAATACTAATAATCGAGCACACGCGATGCGTGTGTAACATATCTTTTCAAGTTTTCATCCTATCAATAAAACTGTTATGTTAGTTTCCAGGTTTCTTCAACCGCATGTGTATGGGGGAAAAAATTATGAGGAAAGATGTTGTGGTGGGTTTTTTAAAGTTGATAAAATTACCAAATCATCTCTTAGTTTTATTAACTTGTAAGGGTATTTTAGTATTTCTAGGTGCAGTCCAATCACAAAGGGAATTAGCTTTATATAGTAGTATAGATATGATACCCTCCAATATTCTCAGATCATTAGCCGACCTAACCATTAATTCAATGTCTACAAATTTATTCCCTGCAAGAAAAAAGGAGGGAATCTAAAGATCTGCCATAATCTCAGAAGCTTCTTTGTTTTTTTTTTGTTTTTTTCTTTGGTGACAAAAAAACGTCGTTAACTTCATTGTTCTTGAAAAATCAGTTCACTAAATAATTAATGAAAGGAGAATAATTTATTGTGACAGCATAGGACTTTGTATAGATCGAACGTAAATAATCAAAACGAGAAACACAAGAATTAAGAATGTTATTTTGCCTAATAGCACCAAAAATAACTAGAGCTTGTAAGCATCTAAAACACAAGACATCCAAAATGCCAACCCCTTCATCGCCGAACAATAACGCTTGCCAACTAACAGCATCAACGAGTTAAATCACACTCCTCATGTAAAGAAGACAAAGGCAGTTGATAAAATCAAGAACAAGAGCGACTCTATATATTAAATATGAATCTCAGCTTTATTAAGAATCTAGGGGGAGAGAGAGAGAGAGAGTAAAACAGTGAGCATGGATAGATACTGCCTCTCTTTCTGCTTGCTGCTCCTGGCAGCAACTCATGCCTGTGTTTCAGGTCTGAACAGCAATCGGCTTTGCAGTCAGTGTTCCAAATGTGACACAAGCACATGCCCTGCAAGTGACGCCTTCCCTCACATGACAGCATTCGATAACTCTCTCATCGCCAGTGCCTTGCAATCTGACTTTGTGGACACGAACGACAGAGGTGTTTACTCAGTACCAGATATTAAAGGTGGAGAGTCCTCAAAATACAATGCTTATTATGGCTGGAAATCTACTTCTGGTTCAGCTTCTGGTTATCATAGGTAACTTTGAGCCTCCGTTGCATATCTATACTATCTATCTTTTTTATCTCTTTACCATCTTCCTTCAACACTCCACACCCTCTTCATCTCCCTCCCTCTCCTCAACAATATACAACAGAATGTCTCATCATCTTTGTATCTCTCCCGTACAAAGTTGCAAGCATCATCCAACGAAAAAATAAAAATAAAAATAAAACATATGAAGGAAAAAAAGTGCAACAATTGACTCAAGAATTCATTATAAGTTTGAAAGTTTCCATCCAAGCATGCGATAATACATTGTGTTTATTTTCACACGTTTATTTGTCAAGGAAATATCAAGTGATATATGTGTTATGTAAACTCGATCATCGCATTTGTCTAAAAATAACACATTCCTTGCTACCAAAAAAAAAAAGACCCAATAAAAAAATTAAATTTTTTTAAAAAAAATGCATTACTCAATTAGGGCCAACACAGGAAACCAGGCCAGCCCAGTTCTGCACATCGCCCAACAATCAGCCTAGACTAGATTTAGTTGACCTGAAAAATCATGGGTGGGGTTTGACATACCTTGGCAAAATCCCAACCTGGTCAATCATATAAACTACCTATTTGCTCCTATCCATGGTGCAACTGCACAATATTGCAATAGTCAATGTTGGCCAAGCCCATTGCATTTCTCTATACAACATTACGGAGGCAGGGAGAAACTCACCCTTCATGCATCACAGGTTTAGCAACTACATGGACAAATGTTCAGGTGGACAAAACTACCTCACTGTGGACTGAGCATGGCAAGGTGAGCCTTCGCTCATTGAACTCCCTGAAGAGCTTAGCTGAGGCTGACTGGAAATCCATCAATCCGCCAAAGAATTTAAACCACCGTGAATTACGATTCTGGCTCTCTGGTAGTACTGGAAAATGCCTCACTGTTTTTGGTGGGAAGACAGAGAAACGAACAGTAGGGTGTAGCTGAGTGCAAATTCGATGGTTCCAACCCTTTCCAGCTATTCGCCTTCCGCTTCCATTACCATAAAGCCTTTTGCTGTTGTGGTGTTCACAATGAATAATTTCTTGATGAATGAAATCGTAGAGAGCCCAATTTTCAAAACTATATGATAAATAATGCGAGGCCAATGGTGAAATTAAGGGATGTCTAGAAAATCTCCCTCAGTTATACTATCCCAATTTCATTATTACAATGTACTTTTGCATTCATGTATGAAAATAAAACACCGAACCCTTGATGTAGTGGCAGAGGACTGACTATAAATTTATGATAGCAAGAGTGATTTGTCAAGGAATATCATGCTTGGTTTGAGTATGTGTACATACATCATCGACATGGCTCAAACTTCGACTTTGATACTCACATCTCATTTTTCAGAACATCCTATAATATGCTTGGTCAATGGACATTTTGATAGAGGCATTGGAATATATATTATGTGTTGTGCGCACTTAATAACTAAGAAGAGGATCAAGACAATTGAAAGCTATTCTGCAGGGTAAAACTCTTGGGGAAAAAAAAAAATTGTATTTGGATAAGTGTCCACCTTGATTATCTAATATTTTGACTATTGATGCTATGGGAGTTTTATCTCCGTATACTTGTAATTTATGTTTGCCAATTTATTATTTTATCCAGATCACCAAAAAAAAAAAACCAACTGAGAAGAGGAATTATCTAGCCCACTGCATGATTTCTCTATGATACATTTCCCAAGGACAAGTCCCCACTGGGACCGGATAATATATTGAAATTACATGAAAAAGAAGCTGCTGAGAAAACCTAGAAACCCTAAAAAAAAAAAAAAAAACACTCTTCTGACTCAATGTCTCCTTGAGACTAACTTGGAGCAGTTCAAGATTGTCAAGATTGTAAGCTTTCCTTGTTGCCGCCCCTAAAATTCCTTGAATAGATCTCCTCACGTCAAAGTAATTCGAAAAACTAGCCCACGCTTTTATCTCAGGGCCCTAAATACCAACAATAAAGACAATGGATACATTCTTTCCATATCCAGTTACTAAAAAAGCATACTGAGAAGAGGAATTATCTTGCCCATTAGCATAATTTCTCAATGATATAATTCCCAAGGACAAGTCCCCACTGGCACCAGATCAGCCGAATAATATGTTGAAATTACATGTAAAAGAAGCTGCTGAGAAGACCTGGAAACCCCTAATAAAACTCTTCTGACTCAATGTCTCCTCAGAGACTAACTTGTGTAGTGTTTCAAGGTTGTCAAGATTGTAAGCTTTCCTTGTTGCCACCTCTAAAATTGCTTGAATAGATATTCTCACATCAAAGTATTTGAAAAACTAGCCCATGCTTTTCCTTGTTCTCCTCCCTACCATGATCACATGATTTATCTACTAAGGAACTTGTTTTCCATCTTTCTTTAATTTTGATCATCCTCCCCCCACACTCAACTTAATATAAAATTTCAAGAAGGCATTAGATGAGTTGACAGTGAGCAGAAATAGCTGCACCTCATCGTCTCTTTTGAGTTCAAACTTGCAAAGAGTGCAGTAAAAAAGGCAATGGGTTGTAACTTCCCTTACTTGCAGAGTGCCCTAAAAATTAACATTTAGACTTGATGTCATAATTTTCAGGGTTCACGTTCACAAGGGTCAAGGTTTTGCAGAATTGCAGTGGCTACAACCAAAAATAAAATATTTAAATAAATAAATAAAAAATCCTTTGACTAGGATTAGGAGTTAGGACTGAACCATGTAAGAAGGTAAAACTATGTCATGGTATATGAGAAAAATGTTTAATTGATAGTATACAAATATAGAAACAAAATGTGTACAAAATTTCCAATAAAAATGACCAAAAAAATTTTCATACCTTCATCGTTTTTGAGCTGAATAGTCTCAAGAACTGCACTACCTTAAGCAGCAATCCTTTCTTCATTTTCCACAGTTCCATCATAGCATTCTGCCTTTGCAAAGCATCGCACAAAAGACAACATTTCAAGATCATATTTGTATGAAGTATAAAAGAGAGCTGTTTGAAGAAGTAGCCAAGATTTCTCTATTAAAGCTAACTTAAAAATCAAAATTTGAGCAGCTTCCTATCATTGGTATAAAAGTTTTGAAACCTTATGTAGATATGTCAACACAATTTTTGAGCATGCAAATAAAAATATAAAAATAAAAAAAAACCACCAAAATATATCAATTTTTATCAGGTTTGTTTGAATATCCATGATAAAATTTGGATAAATTTTCTGTGAAGGATATGCATACCTTCAATTATTATTTAAAGAAAAATAAATGAACAAACCCTCCAATACGTACTGATTCACTTATTAAACTCAATTTTGAACAACTTCAATGGCAACTGGAATCAAGGATATGTATATCTCTGCATTAACTAAAACAATGAAAAGGTTGTCATATTATAAGCTTATATGAATTAAACCAACATTGTATGCAGAGTATTCACATTGTTACCCTAAAATCATTGTGTTGGCATGCCTATGAAGCCCTATGGCAATAAACTCTTTAAACTTTGTGGCAGAAGAACTAACATTATTAGAGACAACATTTAAGTAAACTGCCTATGCCCAGACTCAAATACGTCAGACAAGATGTATCCATTATACACTATTAGAAGGGGGAATGTCATGCTACATGCAACCATGCTAACATCTTCCAAACCAACCTTCCAATTGCCGAACTGCTTACACTGATTCAACCATTCAGCCACTGCCTATCATATACTTCGAAATATTTTGTATGAGTCATTGTATTAATTTTAAAAGAAAAAAGAATAAAATTGCTCGATCATGTAGCCATGCCAAGCCAGAGGTCGAAGGAGTGTTTAATTAATCCACTGAAATTTAAGAAGGAAAAATACTGAAATTGCAGGCCAGACCCTTCTTATGCAGAACACTATTGAGCAATGCAGAAACCTAAAGAGCAGACTTCTCTGCTATTCACACGAACAAATAACAGCTTATTAACCATTACATCAACCGATATGACATAGGTGTAGCTATACATTTACTTTACAATTTTTACATAAAAGTGAATATTCAAGCCATCTGTGAAAGAAACAATGACATTGTTAAGACTCGTCAGTATCCCTTAAAATTTGCATTTAATCAGTCATTGCACACATTGTACAACAATTATCTTAGCACTGACTGTTGATGGGAACAGATGGGATTGCTTCTTGGCTATTTCCAATACCATTCAAACAAGGTGGCTTGGCTGCTCCATAGTAAAAGAATGCCATTATCTTCGACAATTCATCTGCTGTTCGAAATGCTGAACAAGCAGGAAAGAAAAAATTAAAATCATGATTCAACACAGAGGCTGGAAACCAATAATACCATTTTTTTTAACTTAAAAAATTACCTTTCTCACGGTATAAAATCTTCCCGGCTTTAGTGAATATGATCTCTGGAAACACAGAGACTTTGAGAGCAGAGACCAAATCAAGCTCAATGACAGCATCAATTGCAACACACTGTTTAACATAGCAAATATAATTCAGAAAATGATGATCTTTAAAAAGATGAAGAAAACTTGAAACAAGTAAATGGCTACACATTACCCTTGGTGAAGGTAGCCTGCAGTTCCATATGATATGCACAGCCTTCTCCAGTTCGTTCCGAAATTTTTCATTATCCATTGGTCTAAAAGAAAATCAAAGAATTTTAATATGAAAGACAAATATCTAACCAATTATCTATTACTAAATGCAATAAAAATATAAATATCATATAGTTTTAACTATTATCCAATATAATTTGACAGCTTCAGATGCATCACTGACAATCAAGATATTCCCATAAGATACACTATAAGCAATAGAACTTTAACAATAATAATAACTTTTTTTTTTCTTTTTTTTTTTTCGTTTCATTCCCTCCTTCATAGTGATCATTGAAAATACATATCAGCTTATAAAATCTATGGAGAAAATGAGTTACTAGTCAACAGACCTATCTTGTCAAACACAGCTATTGGCCAATATGAAAAAAAAAAACAGCAGTAACGCATCCTGATTATTCTTAATTTCCCCACGGTTTGCAGTTGGTTAACATAGCATATTGACTTCAGCAATTAGACAGAAAATAACAATATATCTAAAAGGTGTAAACATCAATCATAGGCAAGTATATACCAAAATAATCTATGAACAAGAGTAATTGCAAGAAAACTACAGGTTCAATCATTTAATTAGTATGACCTAGAGGATTCAAGAATAAAGGAACCCCTGGTTGACAGAGAGAGCGAGAGAGACAGACAGAGATTGGCATCTGGTGTCACAAGCAAACAGACGAGAGAAATTGGTATCAAGTGTGGTGGGCACACGGATAAATTATGGGAAGATATTTTTAGTGTGGAGATGTTCCCTTCAGTTGGTACTTATAGATTTGTACTGATTACTTTTGGATGGAGATCCACATTAAAGAGAGTAGAGTATTGAAGACCTGGTTGGCTGGTACTCTGTAGAAATTTCCAAAACTGGGAGTTAAACTTTGAGAAACTCCAGATTTTGCTTTCTAGCATCTATTGGGACAAGTCTCAAGTATATAGATGATGGTACGCACTTTGTAATTCAATCCATTATCCCTCCCAGACCATAGTTGTTCTGTCATGTTGCTACTTTTGCTCTAGAAAGAATCACGAAAGCAATATCAAAGTAAACAAATGAATAACAAACCTTTTATAGCGATTATGTACGAGAACAATTAAAGGACTGATGTCCTTGAATACAGTCTCCTCCCATTCTGCAGTGTTGATGTCTTTAATTGGACGGATATAATCATCATCTTGCCAAACCAATTCCTTATCACTATCATAATTCTCGTCATCATCCTTCTTGGCATTCTTGATAGTAATCTTGTTAAAGAATTGACCTAAGTTGAATCCCCACCCATCAGCATCTTCAGGCCAGTCAGGATCATCCTCTTCCACAACAAGGGGGTAATCAGCCAGAAGCTTTTGCATCTTCTTCTTTCTTTCTACAGGGTCGACCTCCTCCTCAACATCAGGTTTCATATCAATCACTTCTCTAATCTTCCTTCTCCATTCATGTCTCTCTTCATCATCCATAAGTAAGGGACCATCCTCCTTATCACCCTCACAAGATTCTTCCCCTCGTTCTTTCTTTCCATCATCAGATTTTTGTTGTTCTGCTTTTCTAGAAACTCTTATTCCACTTCTTCTAAAGCTACCACAGCCACCCTGCTTTCAAACATAATTGATGCCCTTCAGACATAAATGTGAAAAAAAGTTGAAAAGGCATATACAAATTCTCCAGGATGATTTAATTTAGAAATTGAAAAGGCAATAAAAAACGTACCAGCAAAGGCAACTTTGATAAATTTGGAGAAAAGAGACAAAAACACTCCATCCTTGAGGAAAAAACCTTACTGCTGCTTATTTTTTCTTGGGATCGAGCAATAATTCCAGCAAATGGGGTAAATTTGAAACTGTTCTCTTTTATAGGCGAGAAAAAACAGTGCAACCCTGCTGTGTTTTGTAGTGCCATTTCTACACACATCCAATTCCAGTTTAAATTACAATAAGGATAAATAAAAGTAAATAGCAGCAAGGAAACATTCAAAATTACAAAGAGAGAACATGAGAAAAATGCGTAAATCAAATGTTTAGTGATTGATGTGCATGGTTAAATTATACCAAAAGGCCTTGAATAATAAGATAAATAAAAAGAAAGACTTTGACAAAGTTGTTCATCATTTAGTGTTGAACAGAATATCTGTATATATAGTATGTAAGTATATAAGATATTATACCAATTTCATAGCATGTTATATGGGCACAAGGAAATTAAATGGTTTGTTTACAAGCACCTAAAAGGAAGAATTCCTTTAAACAGTGGCTGCTTTCTAATATCTTATTTTCTTTTTGCCTCCTCTTTCTCTTAACTTATCCCAAACAGCATGTAATATTTGCTTCTGCAAGGGCTTACAATAAGTCCCTAAATGTTTGAACTCTTTAAAGCTATAGCAGAACCTAAGAACTTATAAACAAGTTTAGCGCAAAATCTTTATCATTAAATTTTCTTAATCATTCTTCCTCATAAGTTGCTTCCAAGCACGCCCAAAAATGCAAAAGTGTTGAAGCAAGAATTAGCAAAAAAAACAATAATAATAACAATAATAATAATGAATTGATACACCAAAATGGTGCCAAATAATGCATTAGTGGATAATGCTGAAAATGGGTAATCTCCATCACCAACAAGAAAGATTTCCAAAAGCAAAATTCACAAATTTAATCAATCAAACAAATCGAGCAACTTCAAAGGATTGACAAAAATAAAGAACTAAGCCAAAAGAAACTCCATTGAAATATATATGTATCCAAGAGTTGCTCACGATTTAGTATTCAACAACAATCACAGTTGGAAGTGGAACTCGTAGAATTACAACATGAATATAAAATTCCCATCCCCATTTGCAAAAGCGACTAATCAGATTAAATTAAGGTTGTTTTTAGTAGCCATAGTTTAAAGCCCAACCAGATACCCAATCAAGGGAGGACCACGATTCCACGAAAACAATCCGGGCATGTCCAGATTGAACTTCAAAGTTGAGTTCACAATTGTAAGAAGAAGTGTATTTTCATGATTGAGTTGGGATGCTTCGTTGTATTGGATGGTAATGGGAAGTAAATTTTTCAAAACAGACCACTACACTCCATAATAATTCATAAAATGCATGCAGCAGCATTGTATTCAAAATTCGGTTAAAAGGAGAAGAATTACAAACCCCAGATGAGCCTCTATTGAAATCTTGGCCGTCGTCTTCTTCTTGGTGTTCAGCTAAAACCCTAACTAAACTAAAACCCCAGAACCAGTGAAGAACTGGTGCGCTTTGGTAGCTACCTGGCACCTGCTGAAAGAAAAAAGGGTGGGGTGGCCGGGTGGGCGGCGGGGTGAATTTACATATTGGTCCAGGTATGACAAATACTTTCCTCCACTCCACGGATCTGGATCCTCGATCTCGCCATACTATATATTATGGCTGGACACGTGGCCCAGCCAATGATCGAAGGGACATCATTTTTCACACTTAAACTACACCGTTTTGTGTTTTTCCTGGTTGCAAAACCACCCTTCGACGCCGAAGTCCACTCTGCCATCTCCGTCGACGGCAACCTCGTGTTTTAATTGCAGGTTTATACTTGCATGTTTGAGTTGCAGCTCGACTGAAGCACACCAGATCTAAACCAAAGAAAGAGATCCATGGGTACAAGTTCCTAATCTAATACCCTGCAGTGAGCTTATGTGATTTGGGCAATGTTTACCCAATTTCGTGGGAGAAAAACTTCCATGCAATCGTGGCATGGGCCACGTGGTGCAATCAGCCAATCACAGCCAAGAAAGTGAGATTGTCAGTGCACTTTTTGGCCCGATAATCCTAATTTACTTTGCTGTGATTGACTGATTACACCATGGGCCACGGTGCCCGAAAGTTCTTCTAGCAATTATGTTATGGACACATGTGGAATTCCTCTTCTAGATGTTTGGATAGAATGATTTACATTATAATATGTAGCTTTGTTGTGGTTGCAATAGGTTGATTAGAGAGAAACGATGAAGTTCGTCGTCGTCATCGGAAACTTGGCCGGGTTGCAGAAATAGGGACAGAGAGGGAAGGCACAATGATGGTAGAGTTTCGTCTAAGGAAGGTCTAGAGAAAAGATTAGGTAATGAAAGGAAAATAGGCTGCCGACATCACCTCGCCGAAGAAGACAACCTGCAGTGGTGAGAGGAGAAAGGGCAACCATTATTTTTTTTTAATTTTTTTTTTTTTTGGATAATACTTGGCTTCTCATGATGGAGCAATTCCACCTCCTCCTACTCATATTATGTCACATGTATAATAAACAAATGAGAATTGATTATGTACGTGTATCATATTATGTCACATGTACAACAAACAAATGAGAATTGATTATGTACATATATCTATGTGTCCATATATATATATATATAGGATGATGATCAGGTAAGCACGTGCTGATATAACTTATATCAAAACCTGCATTGGGAGTTGTACATTGTGCATTAGTGAGATGTAAGGGGAATTGAATCAATGCAAGGGGTACAACCCCCAATGCATAGTGCTGATGTAACTTAAATCAGCACGTGCTGATGGGATCACCTCTGTATATATATATATATATATATGTTTATGTGTCTAAATGAATATGATTATGTGTCTATATATTTGTATTCATGTGTCTACATATCTGTCACGACCCAAATTAATTAAGCCATGATCAATAATAATAAAACAAGCTTTTTCTTTAATAAATCCTTTAATAAATCGTGGATGACACGTGTTAAAACCTCAACCATTTTAAAATTTTTCCTTTTTCGGACATGACCCATCCGTAGATAGGACATACCATCATAAAAACCTGTTATAAAAATCCATACATAAAATTTCTTGTCATCCATATGAGTGGTATCATCCCATGCATCGTATTCCACGTACATACAACATTAAATAATTACAATTACAACCCTGATTAAATTTACATTCACAATTCTGATTTAATTACATTGATAATTAACATAATGAAATTTCCATTAAGAACATCTTCCGCCCAAGATAGCAAAACCAATCCTTGGCTTATCTGAAAAACATTTAAAATAATAGGCGTGAGTCCGACGACTCAGTAGATACAATTTGACATAGTAAACTAAAGCAATGATATAATTAAAACCAATTACATCATTTAAAACCGTATATACTAACCAAGTATATGACAAATCCGAAATAAGTTATAATCCATAACTTAAAATAAATAATGCATGATGCCAAATGCATGTGACTCATGTCCAATTTACAATAGTTCCATTAATTACCGACCACTCCCGCAGGAGTCTTCGCGCGGAAACGGAGGATTTAAACCCAACCTCCAAGAGGACAACACAAGGGTTCCTACCTAGAATCGAAAAGTAGCCTCTGATTCGGGAACACAAGGTTCCTACCTGGAACCGGAAAGTATCCCAAGACCAAAGGAATGGAAAACACCGCAAAGTCCCATTGACTGCAAGTAGTCCAATTCCAATGACCCCTTTTTATGCAATACTTTTACCCAGTATTCATTAAGTCCATTTAATGCATGATTATGCCCAATATGCAATGCCATAAACCATAAAATGATTTTTTTATAACCAAAATCATCTCCAAGATAGGGTATATAACCCATAATCAAATAACATCATAATTATACCCAAAATTATGATAAACAATATAAACTCTCATTATGATCATAGCCTTGAAATCATAATAAAAAACATCAATTAATAAAGAAATTAACCATAAAATCCATACATCTCTATTCCATAGAATGTATAAAATAAACCGAAATTCGTAAAGAACATGATTCCCAAATTAGATTATCAATTATCCATAATCTCATCCCAAGATTTATTCCATAAATCATTTACATACATATTCTAGGCCCAAGAATACCAAATACTATGATAATATACCCCATATTATCATGTCAATAGTTTAAACCTATGTAAATTGCACCTACCTCAACCAAATGTGTGGAAAATGCATCCTTGTGTGTTGTGGGTGTGAAATCCAAGCCCTAGCGTGCACATGCAAGCTCCAAAACCAAGCCCTAGCTCCCAAATGCCTTGGTTGATGAAGATAATGGAGGTTCCAACTCCAAACCACCATCAAAACACCCAATATGCATAAATAAACCCATAAATGTGAGAATGAGTTGATAAACCCTAAAAAGAATACAAACCCTAACCCTTAAGTGTGAGAAAATACCTCTAAAATGCAAAGGAATTGGTGAGGATGAACATCCATGCCCAATCCCACGAAATCCAAGCTCAACCTACCAAGAGTAAGCTCTAAGAACACATGTATGAGCCCAAACAAGAAACCCTAACTCCAAATGCCATGAATGATGCTCCCCCATGCCATCCAAGAGTGAACCCTAGCTGAAAATGGAGAGAAAGTACCCAAAAATGCATAAACCCTATGTAAATTGAGGAAGGAAACTCATCCAAACACCCATTCTCTCTCCCCCCCATGTTCTCTCCCTCTCTCTAGCTCTCTCCCAAGCCAAAACCCAGAAAACAAACCCCCAAGGTCAGGCTTGAAGGTATATATAAAGGGGTGGGGGCATAAGGGTCAATTCACCCCTTAAAAAAATCTGATTTTTAGCCATTTCGAGAGATTTAGTCGACTAAATCTTTGATTTAGTCGACTAAATCTTTCAGGATGTCTATTCTGTTTTATGTAGTCGACTGCAACCTTACTTATAGTCGACTACAAACTTACTCACAGTCGACTACAAACTTACTTGTAGTCGACTACAACTTGCTGAAATGGCTCTAAACTCCCAAGATTGATAAAAATGGAATCTTCTTCCATTCTTATTCATCTCAATTCCCAAAATACTCAATCCCAAGCCATAAAATACATTTAAAACATTCCTCAATCATGATACAACCCAATAACAATAAAAATCAAATATTAGCCAAATTTTAGCTACTTAACCATTAAGTTGGAATTAAGGCCGAACATATCCATAGGATACTTGATGCATCAAAACACATACATTATCATCATATCATACACATGCATTACCCACACATGAGGAAATCCAACAAATCATGGGATTAATTATGTTAATCATAGATTAAACCCTTAATACCCCATTTAAAAATTACGGGTATTACAATTATCCCCAACTAATAGGAAATTCGTCCCCGAATTTTGCCAAACCAAACTTAATGACATTCCGTCATGAATGAAAAGAAAAGAAAAATAAAAATACCCGTTAAATACAAACATATTGGAGTTAACTACTATGGTTAGCTCATAAGTCTCAAATATATCAAACCCAATGACAACTCATTGTAAAAGAAAGCAATGAATGTGGAATACCCACCAACACAAACATAATGAAGCTAACTATTATAGTTAGCTCACAATCAACTAATTCTCATTACAAAATCACAATACAATTGGTGTCACTCACCAATCTCAACAAGCATTATAAACACAAAGGACTATACAGTCCCCCAGGTTCAATAAAAAATCACAACAAATTGGTGTTACCCACCAATATTCAACTAACATCACATCAAACAAGGGACAAACAACTTCCAAGTTCTCAATACATTCCAAACATCCAATATTACATAAATGATCACAACCTCCCACACATGTGACCTTACCACATCCATCCCACTATCGCGGGATTTAACCAAAGTCACAACTAGCAATGAACACGCATTGCTTAAAACCAAACCCAAATATATATACTAAGTAAATAAGTACATAACCTGCATCATATATAGCAAATCAAACAAATTCGTGAGTTCTTTCTAAGAACTCACTCAACAAGAATTAAGGCTCTCACAAGAACCTACACCCACATTCCTCAACTATGTGGATGTAATCCATCACAACAACACATCCATAACACACATTTACTTGCACACCGTCAAGTCATAACACATACACATCGCATATCACAATTACAACAAAATCACACCTATCACAATCCCAATAGGTGTAAATCAATACATATATATACATACATATATCTCACCATAGAGATATACATAGGTATATTCCACAACCCAAAATATAATCATCACAAGACCATTCATTCACAATATAAACCCTGAGATTCAAGCATCTCAATATTAAAAGCAGTTCGTACTTATACAAGTACTACCACAAAAATACTACACCTATACTTCACATACGTCACGACATCGCGCACCCAGCGTCATGTCTACAGCCCCAAAACATTACAAATCATCCAATATATATATATATAACCAATATATATACACATATAACATCCAACAAAGCATAAGGCTAACCGCCTACAAATCCAAAGAATGTGGATCCATGGAATATGGACCACAGGAATCTACCTAATTCAAACAAATATTGCACATAGCAATCTGACATATCAACACAAAGATTATCAATCCAATAATCTCAAATCAACCTCAAATCATCAAGATCAAAGATGCACTATAGAACACAAACGATCTATAACACCAATAAAAATACGCCTGTTCAGCCCTGACCCTAGAGACTCGGTCTCCAAAACCATAATAAAGGATGTCCTAAGCTATTGAACGTTCTAACTCTCGCATAAGCCCAACTCCTAGGCCACAACTAATGGACATGCCATGCACTCAACTTCTTAAACCATGGGTAATAACCAACCCAAGATTCATATGTGTGCCTACACATGTATGTGCCAAAATCCTCATTAGGATTTCCCATCCTAAATGCATATGAAAACAATTCCTCATGGAATCATGCATATGCTCAATTGCCTCTATCGTGAGTTAACAATGTCCAAGAACATGTGCGCCTAACATGTTTCTATGTTCTCAAAGTGTGTTGGTATTCCATCAACAAAATTATAAATCTTTGATTATACCCAAAATCAAAGTTATCAGCATGTGTACCAAACATGTTCCTATGTTCTCACACCATATAGGTTATAACCCCAATATGTATATACCTATGTATATGCTATTCTCCCACATAACACCCCATGTGGATCTACTAGCAAGCTCTGATACCAAAAAGAATTGTCACGACCCAAATTAATTAAGCCGTGATCAATAATAATAAAACAAGCTTTTTCTTTAATAAATCCTTTAATAAATCGTGGATGACACGTGTTAAAACCTCAACCATTTTAAAATTTTTCCTTTTTTGGACATGACCCATCCGTAGATAGGACATACCATCATAAAAATCTGTTATAAAAATCCATACATAAAATTTCTTGTCATCCATATGAGTGGTATCATCCCATGCATCGTATTCCACGTACATACAACATTAAATAATTACAATTACAACCCTGATTAAATTTACATTTACAATTCTGATTTAATTACATTGATAATTAACATAATGAAATTTCCATTAAGAACATCTTCCGCCCAAGATAGCAAAACCAATCCTTGGCTTATCTGAAAAACATTTAAAATAATAGGCATGAGTCCGACGACTCAGTAGATACAATTTGACATAGTAAACTAAAGCAATGATATAATTAAAACCAATTACATCATTTAAAACCATATATACTAACCAAGTATATGACAAATCCGAAATAAGTTATAATCCATAACTTAAAATAAATAATGCATGATGCCAAATGCATGTGACTCATGTCCAATTTACAATAGTTCCATTAATTACCGACCACTCCCGCAGGAGTCTTCGCGCGGAAACGGAGGATTTAAACCCAACCTCCAAGAGGACAACACAAGGGTTCCTACCTGGAACCGGAAAGTAGCCTCTGATTCGGGAACATAAGGGTTCCTACTTGGAACCGGAAAGTACCCCAGGACCAAAGGAATGGAAAACACCGCAAAGTCCCATTGACTGCAAGTAGTCCAATTCCAATGACCCCTTTTTATGCAATACTTTTACCCAGTATTCATTAAGTCCATTTAATGCATGATTATGCCCAACATGCAATGCCATAAACCATAAAATGATTTTTTTTTAACCAAAATCATCTCCAAGATAGGGTATATAACCCATAATCAAATAACATCATAATTATACCCAAAATTATGATAAACAATATAAACTCTCATTATGATCATAGCCTTGAAATCATAATAAAAAACATCAATTAATAAAGAAATTAACCATAAAATCCATACATCTCTATTCCATAGAATGTATAAAATAAACCGAAATTCGTAAAGAACATGATTCCCAAATTAGATTATCAATTATCCATAATCTCATCCCAAGATTTATTCCATAAATCATTTACATACATATTCTAGGCCCAAGAATACCAAATACTATGATAATATACCCCATATTATCATGTCAATAGTTTAAACCTATGTAAATTGCACCTACCTCAACCAAATGTGTGGAAAATGCATCATTGTGTGTTGTGGGTGTGAAATCCAAGCCCTAGCGTGCACATGCAAGCTCCAAAACCAAGCCCTAGCTCCCAAATGCCTTGGTTGATGAAGATAATGGAGGTTCCAACTCCAAACCACCATCAAAACACCCAATATGCATAAATAAACCCATAAATGTGAGAATGAGTTGATAAACCCTAAAAAGAATACAAACCCTAACCCTTAAGTGTGAGAAAATACCTCTAAAATGCAAAGGAATTGGTGAGGATGAACATCCATGCCCAATCCCACGAAATCCAAGCTCAACCTACCAAGAGTAAGCTCTAAGAACACATGTATGAGCCCAAACAAGAAACCCTAACTCCAAATGCCATGAATGATGCTCCCCCATGCCATCCAAGAGTGAACCCTAGCTGAAAATGGAGAGAAAGTACCCGAAAATGCATAAACCCTATGTAAATTGAGGAAGGAAACTCATCCAAACACCCATTCTCTCTCCCCCCCTGTTCTCTCCCTCTCTCTAGCTCTCTCCCAAGCCAAAACCCAGAAAACAAACCCCCAAGGTCAGGCTTGAAGGTATATATAAAGGGGTGGGGGCATAAGGGTCAATTCACCCCTTAAAAAATCTGATTTTTAGCCATTTCGAGAGATTTAGTCGACTAAATCTTTGATTTAGTCGACTAAATCTTTCAGGATGTCTATTCTGTTTTATGTAGTCGACTGCAACCTTACTTATAGTCGACTACAAACTTACTTACAGTCGACTACAAACTTACTTGTAGTCGACTACAACTTGCTGAAATGGCTCTAAACTCCCAAGATTGATAAAAATGGAATCTCCTTCCATTCTTATTCATCTCAATTCCCAAAATACTCAATCCCAAGCCATAAAATACATTTAAAACATTCCTCAATCATGATACAACCCAATAACAATAAAAATCAAATATTAGCCAAATTTTAGCTACTTAACCATTAAGTTGGAATTAAGGCCGAACATACCCATAGGATACTTGATGCATCAAAACACATACATCATCATCATATCATACACATGCATTACCCACACATGAGGAAATCCAACAAATCATGGGATTAATTATGTTAATCATAGGTTAAACCCTTAATACCCTATTTAAAAATTACAGGTATTACAATATCTATATCCACATATCCATATTTTTAAAAATTAACTATTACACATGGCGTAATATGAGTGGGAGGGAGGAGAAGTTACTCCTCCACTGTGAGAAGCCAAGTATTGTCCTCTTTTTTTTTTTTTTTTTTGTGAGTACCAAAGAGTTCGGTCTGTTGGATTACTAACTGGGTCACGTGTCGGGCCATAATTTGTGTTATGGCAAGATCCTCTCTGCCAAGGTATGGCAGAGGATCCTAATCCCATTCCACAAAGATGTCATTTTTGCAACCTTTTGTTCCAAAATGTTTGATCATTTTGAAAAGTCAAATCATTTCTTTTTTATTTTTTGGATTTTCTTATACCATTCTTTCTTATATCAAAAATTAATTTTTATACAACCCAATAACAATTAAATAGAAAATGTATTTTAGAAATATGAAGTTTAATAAATGATAAATCAATGCAATGATGACTTTTCTTAAGCTACGTGTTTTGTCAAACTTGACCTATTTTCGTGGGACGGATGGAGTAATGTGGATCTCCATCTAAAATAAACCGGTAAACTCTATAATAATTCTCTCGTTCTCCTGTCGGATGGATGAACTTATGGAAGATTTGTACATCATGGGGATTAGTATAGATCCAATGACTTGAGTATCCCTTATATTTTTTTTAAAAAAAAACTATAAAAGCTGCAATTAGTTATTAAGAAACTATTTTTTTAAAAAAATAAATATAATGATAATGCTATAATTTTTTTTATTTATTTTTAATTATTATTAGCCAAAGGAGTAATCCCCAGTCATTAGGCCTAAACTAATCATGCATCCAGTCATAAAAGAGTGGAAACTTAAACTCAAGACCTATGATTTTTATGCCACAAACCTTTGCTAGCTAAGCTACCCTCACAAATTGATTACATTAGAATTTGATAAATCTATATTCGTTTGGTTTATAAGAAATTATAAAATAATAATAATAATAACTACAAGTTTTAACTTTCTCATGATGTTTTTTCATGTAAAATAATGCAAAATATATTTTGAATGAAACATTTTCCTATATAAAAGAGTTATAGATGAAACCCACAATTTTTTTACAACAATCACAATCACAAAAATTAAAGGGACATTCAACCTTTTGGAGGTCAAGTGTGGGTTAAGTTTATGAGCTCTTAGCCTTTCCTTTGGTCTATGTTACATTTGTGGACTTCTTTATTTGTATGTTATGTGTGTTTCTTATGTGTGTTTAGCAAAAAGAATTACTCAAAGGAACTCGGATCATCATGCTTACTAGACTCTAAACTTTAAATTCTGGAGTATACTTTGTCTGGCCACCAATTTCAATTTATTTATTTATTTAGTATTATTTTTTTTATTATTATTATTATTATTATTTTTGGTGCTCAGGATATTAACAAAAACCCAACTACATCCTGATGACCAACAAGCCCACTATATCATCTAGAAGAAAATAGCCCAGCCCAGTAGGTGGCTCTGAAAGAAGCACTGGACCGTCGGAGCCATGGCCCCAGTAGGCCAAGAAATCAGCACTGGCCACCTCTTTAAGTCTTTCACATGTGATGGGATCCACGTGAGAATGGGATTTTTGTGGGTCTAGCTCACTTTGAGAGAGGAAATAAGAGGAGGAGGATCAGCATCGCATTGCCCAATGTGCCCAAAGATTGTAGGATTAGGCCTGTTGGGCCTATGGAAAGTAGTGTAGGCTCAATGAGCCTAGAAATCATGGGTTTAGATGTAACGGGCCTTTGGAGTGAAGGCAAACTTACTCTATAGGCCTAATGCCTGATCAGAAAGGCATAATAAGCGTAAAGGTTTGCTTCAGCTTTAGGTCTTTCAAGTATCAACACTTCCTCGTTTATATTCTCTTGGAATGCATGCTCTCAAGGGTAAGATGGCCAAAGAGGGGAAAAAGTCCAAAACC
Source organism: Liquidambar formosana (assembly GCA_039720395.1). Lineage (NCBI taxonomy): Eukaryota > Viridiplantae > Streptophyta > Magnoliopsida > Saxifragales > Altingiaceae > Liquidambar > Liquidambar formosana. Next base: position 47,887,832 of record CM077822.1, on the reverse strand, counting down.
ACACATCCACATCCACATGACCAGACAACAGTTATAAAATAACACATAAGTCAAACGAAGTTTCTCATCAGTGCAACACCCAACTGTTTGGATTGTTCGATGTTATGCTTATGTGATTCAGACAAACCAACCATTTCTCCACCCATTCATAGAAATAAGGAAAGCTTCCCTAATATTGTTGAGAGTTTATTTAGAAATATTGAAAGAGGAGCTTTATGGCTTTACAAACTATACATCCCACAAACGGGATTTACAAATCTCACTAGTCATAGATTTGTATTGTATGCTTGATGATTGATGCTTCCTTACAAACTAGCCGCATTGTCCACCAGAAAAAACATCATTCTAAACAACTTTTTTGAAGAAAGTTTTTCTCAAAATCTGTCCTTTAAGTAAACTTTTTAGCCATTTACAATATCTCTTTCATTTTTACAGAATGTTTAATTAAAAATGACAACCAAAAAAAAAAAAAAAACCCGTTAATTGATAAATTTTGGAAAAATTTTCTTATACAAAATTGTTCAAAATCATATTTTCTAGTAGATAGCATGATTAGTTTTCATAAAAACCTTTTATATGTTTTCATAAAAATTTTAAAAATATAAACTGAAGGGTACAAAAGAATTTTTGTGGTGACAATGACCTCCCATACACAAAATTCCAAGAGAACAAAATTTTATGAGCAATGATATAATAGAAAGACCCAAACCCATTAAATACAAAGTAACCCTTTATAACACTACTGATGAGCAAATTTGACTTACTTATTTTTCAAGGTAAGCGTGTCATCATTTAAAATGAAAGTGTATATGGGAAGGCTGTCTCCAGAAGCATAAATTTGAATTTTGATTGGTTAGCACTGATTTTAAGTTTTGATACAATAAATCTATCCAAAGTGGAGTAGTTCGTAGCACCTACAAAATGCACCACCCCGACAACTCCACTAACACTTCCGTGGCCTACAACTATTCTACCCTGTCGTGAAATAGGATAACCACACGAACAAACCCTACCTTAGGTGTGTTTAGCAGCCCTAAAAAACAAAAAAAAAAACACAAGAAGCACGAAAAACTTGGTGCAAATTTACACATGTAGACGGGTACAAAATGGGTGGGGCGGTCGAGGGAGGGAGTAGCTGTGGTAATTCAATAATCTTGTAAATGTTAGGGCGTATGAGGCATGTCGCACATCTTAACATCATCACTGGATAGTGATGGAAGGAGCCAAGCAAAGAAGCCAAGGTTAGTTTCTCCCTCCAATCTGCGGGTTGAGTATTCCACCAACATATTCCAGAGGTCTCCAACGGTCCACTCATGGGAAAGTATCCATTGGCTCACCTGTTCGAAACAAAAAAGGGTCACATCTCATGAGAACGATAACTTCAAAAACCCCAAGCATTTTTGAAAAAATATGGTGGTCCAAAGACCCCTGAAGATAGGTTGATCACTCACGTCAGGCCATGTGCTTAAATAATGTGAACCAACAGCTAATGAATGGTGGTTACTTGGACACTATCCAGCATGGCAGGTAATGAATGGAACCACCAATCTTTGGTGTGTCACTACACCACCTAGACTTTTAAGCCCAAGAATCCCTCAATTTCAGATATTGAAATGCAGAATTTTGAAGTGTGGCTGAAAATCCTCGTCATCATAGTGACAAATTAAGAATTAAATTGGCACCATAAATAATCTCAAAACTAAGGATTAACAAATGAAGTTTGAAATACTGTGAAAAAATGTCAAAAACCAATAGAAATAGCTGAATTTTGCCAATATTTTGGGGAAAAAAAAAAAAAAAAACTAAATTTCACAAGAATTATAAAAATGAAAATTGTCAACTACAAGAATGAAGTGGGTAGGAGAAATGGGTTACGTGATAATTGGAAATTCTGCTTGGATGATTTTCATCTAGGTATACTTGTAAAACTCCAACTTGGCAACCTGACATGGGCGACATTAATGATTATTGAACAAGTGCCCCACATAAAAGTGTCGTTCAACAATATCACAGCAAAAATCTTTTAAGTATCCACCAAATGGTGCTTTATCCAAAATTCCAGAAAAAATTTATTGACAAGTTTTTGAAGTGGCAAGGAAAGTACCTGGTCCAGAGTCTGCAATGCCTCCACACCAAATGTGTAGGTACGAAATGAAAGGTCTTAATGCCTGAAAGAAATATACACATTTTAATGGAGACACTGATGCTAATGGAAAACCAACGTGGGGTGGGGGGAAGGGGGGGAGCACAGAATCAGGTATAGATTGAGTTCCTGAAATTTTTCATCATTAACACAGATTAAATATATATATATTTGGGGGAAAAAAGAAAAAAAAAAAAAAAAGCACTCTTTTGTGCACACCTTTACATCTGGGAAAACTTAGGACCACTCGCATAGACTATTGTTATGTCTAACAACAGCAATCCAAGATGTTTCACATGCAGAAATGGGGCCTAGCATCTGTTCATTCTCACTCTTTGACATCAATGTCTAAAATAAAACCAATTGAGTGATTCTGCCAATCTAAAATGTGTGATTCTTTGGGAGAAGTGAAATACAATATATATGTATATGTAAAAGTGAAGCATAACATATCCCACACATAATGCAAATCTAACAAAATCTGCATGAAAACAAAAACTTATTCTCCAATTCTTACCCCTAAGGTGCTAATACAGCATCATTTATGATCTCCACATTTCATGCTCCTCTATCACATCCCTTGACCTCCCTTGACCTCATAGATTTCTTTTCCTTGATTTTCATTCTAATCCACGTATCCAAAATGAAATAAAATTTAAAAAACAAAAAATACCGCCCAAACGATTCCTTTGATAATAAAATTTTCACAATGTTCTTTTAAGTACTTCCACTAAATTCAATCTATACTAAGTTACAAACATCTTCCAATAAGAAAATTCTGGACAGTCCCCCACCCTAACCCCTTCTCTTTTCTCGTTTCGCCTTCTCGTCTCCTTTTCCTCTATCGAATGTCTCTTCCTCTTCAGGCATAACATGAACATACTATTTAGCTTCATTATTGCATTTCATCCTCTTTATGTGATTCATTTAATCTCTGCAACCATTTTGACCTGTGATATTAGAGATTTCAATCATTTAATCCATCCCACCAATCTCAAAACAATGTGATATGGAGTTGGATCCATTTAATCTCCATGAAGCATTCGTCAAAGTGCTGATAATAATCATCTGAAAGCAAAGGGATGCTTCTATTCATATCCATCAATCTGAACTTCTCATCTAATAAGCTTGTGACAATTTCATAACTATGACTATCAGTATTTCCCCTGTCAAGACATGAGTTGGTATTCTGACATGCAAAAACTAATGTACTCTAGGAAAAACAAACATCACTAGGCACTCATGGCGATATATGCACACACACACACACACACACACATATATCTACACAGAGTGCTGATATAAGTTATATTAGCATCGTGCATCGGGGGTTGTACCCCTTTCATTGGCCCAATGTACCCCATAACCCACCAATGCAAGGGGTACAACCCCCAATGCTGGTGCTTATATAACTTATATCAGCATGTCTTCATAAGACCTGATTCTATGTATCTATGTATATGTATATGGTTATGTTCCCATCAGCACGTGTTGATGTAAATTATATCATCACCATGCATTGGGGGTTGTACCCCTTGCATTGGTCCAATATCCCACTAATGCACAAGGTACAAGTCCTAATGCGGGTGTTGATATAAGTTATATCAGCATATGCTTATCTGAATCATCATCCTACATGTATACACACATCACTAGGGTACATTGATGCTCACTTTTCTATAAAGGGCTTTACGGTTCATGCATTACATATTTTCTAACTTAATTGAACCTTATTGGATGTGTTTAGAACCATTAGAGTCTTAGACCTATTGGGAATGCCTTCCAAAGTCATTGGACTTAATTGATAAAAACCAGGATTTTTATGTAGAGTTTTTAGACGGCTAAAACTTGTTTAAGACGTTTGAAATCTCAATTAAGACGTCTGAAAAATAAGGCCTAAAAAGAACCCTATGGGAATTTAAGACGTTTGTTTAAGACGTCTGAAACATCATTAAGACGTCTGAAATAGCCTTATGACTCATGAACAATAACTCTTGGCCATATGCTTTAAACCTCCATTTATTCCGTACTTTGGTTTTTTAAGACGTCTAACTGAGACATCTGAAACCAGAATTAGACGGTTGAAACTATTTTCAAACGTTTGAATCTCTTGGGCTGATGCATAACAAATAGTTTTTTGAACAGCTATTTGAAACATTTAATGCCCACCAAACTCTGATTCCTGACATTTAACGATGTCAAAAAGTCATACGAGACAAAGGGGCTATATATATAAGGGTTTAAACTCATTTATGATCATTCATTGATTACATAACAAGATCATTCATTACAAGCCCTAATTCTCTTGTGAGCATTCATTGAGATTCAATCATTTGTTAGTGTGCCTTAAATTGCTATGTATTTACTCTTCAAGAGAACTTCTTGAGCACAAAAACAAACTCAAATCATACTTGTATTCAAGGGTTGAGAGAACCCTAGCTTGTAACACTTGAAAGGTGCTTTTTGTGCAAGTGTTGGTGAAGAATATTTGTGGTGTAAAAGGTTTGATCTCCACCCGTAAGGAGATTGGTATAGTGGATTGTGAAATCCTCAAGCGGAGCTCTTGGGACGAGGACGCAGGCGGGAAAGGCCAAACCTCGTTAAATCTTTGTTTGCAACTTCTCTCTCTCTCTCTCTCTCTCTCTCTCTCTATTGATATATTGTTAATTGCCTTAAGTTTTTATTACTCTTGTGATAATTGTTTTAGAGATTGCATTAAAGTCCATTATTAGCTAAAAACCCTATTCACCCCCTCTAGAATTGTTCACTTGGGAAAACAGTATTAATATATTATCGTTTTATCTATTTTACCTTTGCTAAAAGGAGACAAATTGTTAATGATACTCCTAGCATAGACAAACACAGCGAGGACGCAGCCAAAAAGTGTTGGACACATGTCCAAGGACAATTGGAGAAGTGTCGGTGTCCATCGTTGGTTGACATGGACATTGCTTTCTGTAGAAGTCTCATAATTTAACTTTCCATGCTACTTAGCGGATCACACAGGGCACAAAACTAGTACATAATGGAAGCACCATGGTATGGGATACAAAAGAAAATAACAAACACCTGAGAAGCAGCAAGCCATTGAATTACTGTCTTAAGTTCAGGATCTCCCCCAAAAGCACCACAGCCCCAATTCCCCGTCACAATCCCAATATCATCTTGTGGGTCCAGACACTGACTACTCTTTTCCTGTGAATTTCTGTTCAGTTGGTCCATAGATATTCCTTCACTTAATTCAACAGAGGGAGATTTATGTAGCTACAGAAAAGCACAAACAAATAAGCAAACGACATGTTAAAAGGCAAGTAGAAGTCTAATACACAAGCTCAAAAGACAAGTTCACAAAATGCCAGATCAATGCCAATAAAAAAAAAACAAAAAAAAAATGCTAGATCAACAAACAAATCCAAATATATAAAAAGATTACAAATAACTGCTTTCACACTAAAACCATCAAGATTCGTAAATATTTAATAAATTAAAAAAGTAAAATAGTAAACGTTAATAAAAAAAGTCATATAAAACTCTCACCAAAAGGTTAGTCTTGGACATGTTGGGGCCTTTAACATCTTGACCAAGCTGATCTTGAGATTCTCGACAAATACCATTGTCCAAAGACAAACTCTGATATTGCTGATATTTATATTGATCAAAAAAGCCACAGAATGCCTTATTAATCTCCCTGTTGAAACCAAAAGTTGAGTAATAGTTTACTAATTACCAAGAACCATTCAAAAAGAACAACTACCTATCAAAAAGAACAACCAACACTGATGAATTTTACATAATGAAAGAATGACCCCCACCAGTCTAAAGGGTTGTGATCCAAAAACCAACAATGATATCTTTTGGGCAACTAAAGAAAAAACTTTGCATACCGAAGGAGGAAGTCAAGTTTATACTGCCTCATTCTTGGGCTGCATAATGCGTCTATTGCGATTATCCTTGTTTTACGTCTTCCCATAAAATCTACTTCTCTTTCATCAACATAGTCACCAGCAAAACGGAATGTAGATGCATACCTAAAACACATCAAAGATGACTCTATGAACAGAAGCGTATTGTAAAATCAGTCATCTCACAAGAGATTGCAAATATATAATAGAGTAAACAAAGACATCATTATTTCATAAGGAAATAAAGACACCATTAATCCAGACTAAAGTTAAAAATCTAAGCCAACATTGTCAACATCAGAGTCAAATGCTTAACATATAAAATTCTATACAACCCAGAGAAGGCTTTAAGCTTTCTTTTCTTTTCCTTTTTACCAAAAATAGGATCAAATCAAAGTAAAGGTTTCACCAGGAGCATAGCCTCATAAGTTTATGGTTATTTTTACATTAGAATTTTAAAAAAGATATTAGATATAGATACATTGGAAAAAAGTTCTACCATCAGCTGGGGTAAAGGATATCCTAGCAAGGTAATGTATCATTTTTTATTTATTTTTCTTCCAAATAAAAGAGGGCAAGCAACATCGAAGAGCATCATAGTATACCAACTAGGTTGGTAACTTGGCACACTAGGAGCTCACCATCATGTGCCAGCTGCCCTAAGTATTAGAAATAAAACAAAAATGAAAACAAAAATAACAAGAAGGAAAAAAGAGCAGTGGTAGTCTGGTCTTGGTGGCTTATAGAAGTGCCACAATCCAGCTCACAATAAAACAGAAAAACCTATGCAACGAATCTGTAATGAGGAGGTAATGTATCCATAAAAACCGCATCAGTTTTTAATTTTCATTATTAACTCACAAGGGCATGAACATGTCCAGACATCGAGATTGTCACATTATCAAAGACATGAGTGAGCCAATTTAAAAGGTCGATATGTACAACAAAAAGATCAAAATATAGGTAGGAAACTCTGGGATTTTCTGAGAAAAAATTGTTAGATCATGTATATGTGAAATTTAAACATGACATTCAAGTTATCTGAAACCATAGGAAAGTTCAAATAAGATCTAATAACTAAAAGCTCATATTGACATAAACACCATCAAGTATCAACATATTTCAATTCTCAAAGCACTTTGCCAGAAATAAAGCCTAAAAAATCTTGATACAAAGCTAAATACATTTTCTTGTCTTTTTTGCATTTCTTATTCGAGAAAGAAATCATAGAGAGGATCTTTGAGAAGCACAAAAACCACATTTGGGCAAAGCAATCATAAAGAGGATATGGCTTTCTTGGATTGATCATTCATAAAGAACTAGATAATGAAGAGGAGATTCTTTGTATAATTAAAGTGGGATGGATAAAAAGAAAAAGTGTTAAAAAGTGTTCCATGATCATCTAATACGTATCAAACCAAAGGAAAAGGCTTATAAGACATCCGTAAGGACAGCTAAGCTTCATCGTACAAAATGTTAAACAATCAAAACAACCATGTTCAAAAAATTAGTGTAGCCAAAAGGAGGATGTTGAGATGGATTAGGGGCAATAAAAGATAAGATAGGATAAGAATTGGTTGTGTTAATGAGAATCTACAGGTAGCACCAATGGAGGACAAAATGAGAAAGTGGTATAAAATTGTTTGGTCATGCGCAACGAAGACCAGCGAATACATTGATGTGATTTGATTCCAATTGAAGGCTCTTTTTTGGGGTGGCAAGAAATGGGAAAAAGGTTGGATAAAATAAATAAAATGTAAAAAATGATCAGACAGAGGATATGGTCCTTGAAAGGATTCTTTTTTTTTTTTTTCCCCTTTTTTATGAAGCTATGGTCCTTGAAAGGATTCATATCGCCGATCCTAACTCCTAAGCAGTTGGGACTTGGGATATAAAGCTTTTTGGAGTTAGAGTTACAGATAAGACACTATTGTGTGATTCTTATTTATCTTTCCAAGATGAATGAAACGGCAAAGTCATTAATAATTACTAAATAAGATTGCACCTTTCTGCTAAGCACCTCTCAGTCTTAACAAAATCACTTTCAAGTATCATGAGCCCTTCACCACAACAAATTGAAAAGCACCCTAAAACTATCCATGTAGTCAGAACTACAACAGAGACGTCAGCTAGTGCAGTAAAAAAATATGGTGATATTTGCTTTCATTAGCAAAAAGCAGATATCCAGTGCGTCCAAGGAAGTTCTAGCAATATGGATCCAATGGGAATTCATAACACAAATGACAATATACTCGTACTTACAAACTTAAAAGATATGTTCCTTATGTTCAAACCAATGTTTTAAAAGGCGTGGACATAAGGCAAGGTGTAAGCCCCGAGGCGTGGGGCATAAGCCCCATAGGTTTTTAATTCATATATATATAAATATATTTTTAAAATATTAATATCTAAAAATAGTGGGAAAAAATGCATAACAAGTAAAATTTATTTCAAAAGTGACATATTTTCAAAAAATTTAGATATTATAAAATTGAAATAATTATATAAAAAGATTAAATATATTTTTTTTTGTACTATAAACTTACTATTGTCTTTCATGGTCCAACCAACCAAGATATAAAATGTTCATATAACCTGAATTCAAATAAGTTGTTCTTGGAGGTGAACACTATGAATAGTTGTCATCACCATCGTCGGTCAATCTTCTTTTCCCTAACCTATCATAGTTGCAATCGCTAACTGGTCATGCAACTACTTAACCTAAGTTTTTACTCAAATTGTCAACCTTTAAACTGATTGTAGTAACTTCACTAAATGAAAAGAGGTGTTCCTCTTAAGAGTTGCAATTTGGTCTCATGAGGTGGATTCCTATTTCCAGGGGGCACCAAAGGTTGTACCTCACATGCATAGGGCATTTGCACTAAGGAAAGAGCGTATGCCAAAAAGGAGTTCTGCCTTCTTGTTTTTTAAGCCCCAAGGCGTTTTTTCTTGCCTCGGGGCAAGCCCCAGGCGAGTTTTTTAAAACATTGGATCAAACCACATAAAAAAAGAAAAGAAAATAGAAAATAGATGGCCTTTGATATAATATCAAAATCGGGCTGTTCAAGTTAAATATCAATGATCCAATCATACTCACCCCTTATAATTTGAAAACCTCTCTGTACCAATGATTTCTATTGCCTCATTGTCTGACATGGAAGGCAAAAAAAGCATGCCAGCAATTAATTCAGGATTGATCATGAAACGGATCTCTTCCTACATAAGATAATAACAACAAAAAAATATTAAGCAAGACTACCAGGAGGAGGGAGTGGGAAAGGAGAGAATACATACAATAAAGGGAGTGTATATTAGAAACATTATATTTGAGCAGTAGAGATAAAAAATAACTAATTTAAGTATAGTTCATGAAATAATTTGATTTAGAAATACTTATCCATGATCTTAATGGCATTCTTCAACTTTTCAATAAGTCATTAAGGAATCCTGGTCAGGTAGTTATTTTGAGCTACATCTTGTACTTTGATTTGAGGTTCTTAATTCCTACTTTCCTTCGCTTGATGAATTGAAAGACTTCCATACAATTAGGCAAGTGGTAGTGTACTAGTGCGTATAAATCATGTCAAATGTTTCTCCATTACTACTAATTTCCCTGAACTCCCATTTCTTCAATCTGGACTGCTTTTGTGTATAGTGAAAGAATTCTGAAGAATTCTAATAACTTATTGTTGGCCCCAAGGTTTTCAACCGAAGACATTTCCGAGATTTTGATGATAACAAAGGATTGGTGAGGTATCTAATGTTTAAATTATCAAGATATGATCAAAGCCAAGTACTCCAATCCAATCAAATAATGATTAAGACTATTCAAATCAAATGAACATCCCTATGAAGCTAAAAGCATTTACCAAAGCATGAAAGCAAGGAAATGCACTTTCGTAGCTCCACCATGCACAAGGACAAGGAATCATGAGCACAAAGGCGCAATCAAAGATCTTCAAGCACTCAAGACCATGCGAGCATCTGCATTGAAGATATTTATGGTTTTAAGTTGAGTGTTAGGATATAATTGTTCATGATTGTTCAATATTTGCTCTATTGACCTAGATAGACCTTAGGACCTTCAAACTAATCGACTTTATCATTTCCATAAGGCCTAAGTTAATGGTGATGGACTTAATTGAACAAATTTACTTGATAATTACATTTTAGAGCTTACTGCCCAAATCAGTCAACTCATTTAAACATTTAGTCGACTCAATTGATCTCTCAGTAGACTCAAATGTGATTTTAGTCTATTGAATTTTCCAGAGAGCAAGGGCTTAAGCTAGAACTGACTCTATCTGAATCAGTTGACTGAATTAGTGTTTCAATCGATTGAATTTGCGATCTCAAACTTCTAATGGCTAGTTTTTGAAAGGTTGTTGGTGTATGTAATGCCACCAAACGGTTCTTTCCTGGCATTTATTGTTTCAAACAGTCATTTTATTCAAGATGCTTATATAAACAATGATTCAAATGCATTTATGATTACCAACACAAGAGCATTCAAAGCTATTCATTGTTATTCATCTTCTAGCCCTAATTTCATCAAGAGCATTTATTGAGCTATCATTAGAAGTGAGCTGCGCATCCATTGCTGTGTAATTTACTCTTGAAGAGAGTCTCTTTGTACACAAAAAACATCTTCTACAGTCTTGTAATCAAGGGTTAGTGATAACCTTAAGTTTGGCACTTGGAGAGTATTGTTGATCAAGTGTTAGGTGAAAACACTTAGCTTGTAAAAGTTTGCTACTCCGCCTTGAAGGAAAGTGATAGTGGATTCGAATCCCCAGGCGGAGCTCTTGAAGCGAGGACATGGGTGGGAAGCCGAACCTCGTTAAATTGTTGTTTGCAATCTTTCTATCTCTCAAACTCCTTATATTGCACTTGCTTTTTATTGCCGTGATATATTGTATGTTCAATTTGTTTAAGATTTCATAAAATTTCATTGTTAGTTTAAAACCCTATTCACCCCCCCTCTAGGGTTGTTCACTTGGGACAACACTTATGGTTGTCGAACCCAGAGAGGGAGAAAAAGAGAATTATCAACGTATTCTCCGTAAGGTAGATACAGAAAAAGGCTTACAATCATGCCCATCAGGAAGACTTGGATCACATATTACATGAAACCATTTTCATTTCAAATTTCAAAAATAGGGGAATCGGTGAGAATTTTATACTCTATAGCATCTTGCTCCATTCTTTTTTCTTCTTTTTTTTTTTTTAATGAAGTATTGTAATAAAAGCAAAAGGGCAAAACACGAGTACATAAGTATTATACAAGTGCTAGCCAAAAAGGAAATTCCTATCTATAGTTTAAGAGAATCTATAAAAAGAAACAAAAGAGGGTTTGTGGTCATTAGTAAAACTATGAAACCACCATTAAAAAAAAAAAAAAATTAAAAAAAAAAAGTCTTCACAAACGTAGACTTGAGCTCGATCAATGAGGCATCCTTGTTTTCAAAAGTTCTAAGGTTCCTTTCTTTCCAAAGGCACCAAAAGAGAGTATGAGGAACCATATCTCATACACCCTTGATTCCTTGTTTACCGCCTTAGATCTCCACTCCACAAGGAGTTTGTGTGGATTAGAAGGCAAGACCAAATGAATTCCAAACAAATTAATGGTAAGCAACCATAGGTTCCATACCAGTTGACAATGAGTAAAAAGGAAATCAACTATTGCAACTCTTCCTTGCAAAGAAGATATATGTCCATTTCTTTTCATGCTCCTCACAAAAGCTCTGATTAGCTTACTAGAGCAAGAAATAGCAACAAAACTAAATGTTATTGATAAAGGAAGCCATTACAAAGAAGACTTGACACTACTCATTTTCAACTTACAGGTGAGACCAAAACTTTTGGCCCTCCAACACTCACTACATCATTTGTATAGTATATGTCAAGTTTGTGCATCAATCTGAGTAAGCGAGGGGCTCAAGGAAGAAGAGGTGGATAATATTTTAAATGTTTTTTCAGAGTAAAATTGCAAATTGGTATTCTCCTTGAAAACTTAACCTCCACTCTGAAGTTATCTTGAAAAAATCAATGCTAGAGTTTTCATATAAGATTAGGTTCTACCAAACAAAGATTAATATCCTGCAAAGTAGAGCAGTTATCAGTTAGTAAAGTTGCAGAGATGACCAGGATTGTAACAGTCACCAGTCCTGGTGTGGAGATACAAGCCCATCATGAGCTTTCAAAACCCCAAGGCTGTGTTTGGTTTGAGGGAATGGAATGGGAGTGGGAATGGAATGAGAATGATCATTCCATCCCAATGTTTGGTAAGAGGTAGGAATGGAATGGAAAAGAATAAGTGGGACCCACTTTTAATGATTTTCATTCCTTAAAAGGTGGGATGGCCATTCCTTTTGATTTGGGAAGGAATGGCTATTCCCTACAAGGAGGGAATAGACCCCCACAAAGGAATGGCTATTCCGTTCCCTTGGGTTACCAAATACTCACCTTCTTTAGGGTAATGGAATCACCATTCCATTCCATCCCTCATTCCCTCATAATAAACGTAGCTTAAGGAGTAGCTCAATTGGCAAGGGACCCTGCCTTAGGTAGCGAAGGTCTTAAGTTCGGCTCTTGCCAAACCTCTTGGGCCCACCCACACAAGGTTTCATGATTCTTGGGCCTTGGACTAACCTGTTCCATATGGATTGTGGGATCTTATATGGGCCCAAGGTTAGCCCAAAGGGCTTCCTCGTTATCCAAAAAAAAATCATGAGCTTTCGAGAACTCATTCATGTTCTTGATAAAGAAGATGTTAATGTTGAATTTTTTAAACAAGATAAGGTGTGACGATGTAACTATGAGGGTTATCCACTCTATTTTTCGTTCTTTTTTTTTTTCCTTGAAGATGTGCTATGCAAGCCTAGAGAGTTGGCCAAAAAAGTGTTCTGACTACACCTAACCTTTTTATTTCAAAATCAAAATTACCAACATCATCTTATTATTTACTAGAAAAAACACAGCTGGGTCACTTCGAAAATGAAATTACAGAGTGGAGTGTTGGAGATAATATCATTTTCCTTCTTCTGATTGCCAGAATTATGCGGATGTTGTGACTCAAGTCCCCACATTTAGTGGAAAACTAAGCAATGAGGTGAACTCCTTTCTAATTATTTGGTCAAGCTAGTGTCTCTTGGTTTCCTAACAAGATAATTTGGGAACTAGCAATTCCTAACATGGCATCCTTTTTTCCCTCTCAAGCTAAGTAAGAAGTTTTTAACCATCAAACTTCCCAATATAAAACTTTGTAACTTGATGCAACTTATCAGCAACGGCAACGGGTGTCCTTTGACCTCAATTCTTTCTCCTTTTTCTTCTCTCTTTTCTCCACCCTTCTCTTCTCAAATTATTCTATCTTCTCAATTCTTCAGATTTTTCCCCATCTTCACTCCTCATGTTTTAGAATATAATTATATATATTGGTGTATGTTATTTGCTGATGATATAGGACCTATTTGGCGTAGCTGCATCTTCTAACAAAGTGCTTTCTTGAAAAGATTTGTGTAAAAAAGAAGTTATTGTAAAGCAGTTTGATTGTGTTTGTTTGCTAAACATTTAGAAGAGCTTTTGATGCAATAAGTGCTTTTTAACTGTTTGGTGACCGTATCTGTTAAAACGCTTTTAACATTGAATTTTACTTTGATGCCCTTTACTGAAAGTGCTTAGCTTTGTGTTTGATCACTTTAGATTTTGACAATTCTTGAGATTTATTAACTTGCAAATTCATACAAGGTGTTCAAATTGCCTTTGGTTTATTTCCCCTGTGCTTTGACGAGACAGTGGTTCCTTTGCTTGTTATCTGTTCATATTCAAATTTTTTTTTAAGGGAAGAAAAATTAATTTAATTATAAAAAAAAATTAAAAATTAAAAAAAGGCAGACCATATTCTTCTACCAAATTCAAATTTCATTAGTCCAAAAAACAAAAGCAAAAGGAATTAAAGGCTTCTAAAAGTTTCAATGGGACTAATTTGTTTGAGTTTTTCATGAAGTCTAGCAAGATGTAAATATGTATTTATAATCCTATTATTGTTGCCAAATTATGTGTAGGTAGAATATGGGACCCACCATTATAGTGACACATCAAGGCTTACAGAACAAAGTTGGGTGCTAGACTGCTAGCAGGGAGGCTGATAGGACCACTTTATGTGAAGTGCTCCTACATATCTAGGATATAGGCTGACGCCACACAGTAATATATATATATATATATATATATATATATATAATATATATTCCAGATTCAATGGGTTTGATTTCACAAACTCTCTCTCATCCATGCATGGATCTATGGGTCAAGATTTCAAGAACCAAGACACCATTCTTCTCTCTCTTCGCTATCCCCACACACCAAAAACAAGCTCCCCTCTCTCTCTCTCTCTCTCTCTCTCTCTCTCTCCCTCTCTCTCTCTCTATATATATATATATATATGGGATGATGATCAGGTAAGCATGTGCTGATATAACTTATATCAACACCCACATTGGGAGTCGAACCTTGTGCATTAGTGGGATATGAGGTACATTGGACCAATGCAAGGGGATACAACCCCCAATGCATGGTGCTGATATAACTTATATCAACACGTGCTGATGGGAACATAACCGTATATATATGTATGTGTGTATATATATATATATATATATATATATATATATATATATATATGAATCTTATGGGTTTTGGGTCTAGGCAAAAAAAGCTCCCTCCCCCTCTCTTTCTAGCAATCTTTACCTAGATCTTAAAGAAGATCATGCAGATTGAAATAGAGATCAAAGTAGGAGACAATCCTCATTGGTGGCATTGTTGGTGCTCTACTTTCAGGTCCTTGGTTGTGAGGTTCAAGAACACCATTAACGTGTGGGCGAAAGTGTCATTTAAAAATATAAATATGGGTAAATTTTTCTAAATGAAAAGATCCATTAAACAAGAAAACCTCTTCCCGAGAAGAGGTTAGAACATATGCGTAAAAGCACCACCCCCTTAACTTCTGCTAAAATATCTTTATGCTCTTTTTCTTCTCCAGGGTGTGAGCGCCGCGTCCTGAACCACGCCGGCTCGGGAGTACGCCGCTAACCACGGGTGTGATTAGGGCGGAGAGGGAGTCGCCACCCGGTTGGGCCCCGGGAACCGATTGACCCCTAGCAAGAGGCCCACTCGTCATTACCCAAAGAATCAAGGTTCGGAGTTAAGGTACGTTGTTGGGAAGGTGTTAGGCGCCCGACAACGTCCGGCTAAATCCGGCCTCCACACGCATTTTGTTGGCTTTAATTAATGAGAAATATTAATTGAGTTTAACCCTATTCATGCGACAAATATATCAAGCGACTATGGCACACAGGATGACATTATATGAATAAAAATATGCAAATAAATAACTAAACAGAAGATAAAAGTTAACAGACAGAATAAACAGTAGCTATGAAAGGAGAAAAAGGAGAAGGGTTCGTCACTGCCTGCAAAAATGGGTTAGCACAGCATCACAGATATGCGTACGTACAAACACAAGGTGCGTACGCACCTTTAATTTATACGTACGCACATTTCATGGCAGATTCGAAAATAACAGAAAACATGCTGGAATTGCACATGCTATTTTACTCCAAATTACAGAACCCTAATTGCATGCAGATATCTTATCATGTCATTATTACACCCTAAATCTAACCGTGAATTGATGCACTTTAAACACTACACCGATTAATCATGCAAAGACATATTTAAATGATGCTAAACATGCTAGAACATAATATAAAGTGTAGATCCGGTCATGCAACATTTGATTGAAAGCACTCGAAATCACGGCATTCAATGAAAATACGCATGATGGAAAATATGCTTGGAAGAATAATTAGTGATTATTCAA
Source organism: Liquidambar formosana (assembly GCA_039720395.1). NCBI lineage: Eukaryota > Viridiplantae > Streptophyta > Magnoliopsida > Saxifragales > Altingiaceae > Liquidambar > Liquidambar formosana. The sequence continues at coordinate 47,871,904 of CM077822.1, read as the reverse complement.
AGAACTGAATCATAAAAGACGTTACCCTCAGGTTTGGGTGAATCCCAATGAATGCACTAACAAGAATCTCTCCTTCGAGCCTCCGCAATCGCAGCCGCCGCCTTTTCAACTTTAGGTTAAGAGTTTTTGGGGTTTTGTGGAGCTTTCCAAAGTGGTGGTGGTAAAAGAGATCCCCCGTCTTTTGATGCGGAAGTGGTCCTTTTATAGGCGAAGAATTAGGGTTTCGGGGTAAGGAACTAGGGTTTTTCTGGTTCTCAGCCGTCACAGGCTGGATGTGCAGTAGGCTCCATCCATATAAGGCAACAGGGGAAATGGGGGGAAAAATTTGAATACTGGAATATTAACATGCGTACGCATAAATTTAAGGTGCGTACGCACAAATTAAAGGTGCGTACGCACAAGGGAATGGGCTGGGCTTCTTTGGGCCAGGCTGCAGCTGCGACCACATCAGCTCTTTGGAGATCACTTGTTAGTCATTTCAAGTTGGGCTACCCTTCATCACCGGGCTTAAAAGGGTGGATTTGAAATATTTAGACGGTACAAAATGGGGTGTTAACAGTTGCCCCTTCTTTCAGCTTTATTCGCAGAGTGAATAGAACTGAAAGACTAGAAACAATCCATTTTGGCCGTCCGATATTCCAAGTCCTTGGAACAAATGCTGAGATATGCATAAGGTGAGATGAGGTCGAATCAGACAGTGAGCCTGCTTTCCTACGTACTCTTTTCAGAGATCAGACCCAACGTAGTTCTTATGCGTGGTATTGACTTTCCGGGGCACGAGAAAGTCCGTAAAAACAGTAATGAGCTGAATTGACGCTGCAGATTAAATGATTCGGGGACGGAATCGAGAAATTCACGGGCTGAATTCCCGATAACGGACAATTCGCGGGTGGAATTGAGAAATTCGCGGGTGGAATTTCTGATAAAGGATAATTCGCGGGTTGAATTGAGAGATTCACGGGTTGAATTTCTGATAATGGACAACTCGCGGGTTGTCCTGATAACGGACAATTCGCAGGTGGAATTGGGAAATTCGCGGGTGGAATTTCAGATAATGGACAATTCGCGGGTTGAATTGATAACGGACAATTCGCGGGTGGAATTGGGAAATTCGCGGGTGGAATTTCAGATAACGGACAATTCGCGGGTTGAATTGATAACGGACAATTCGCGGGTGGAACTGGGAAATTTGCGGGTGGAATTCCTGATGACGGATAATTCGCGGGTGGAATTGAGAAATTCGCGGGTGAAATTTCTGATAACGGACAATTCGCGGATTGAATTGATAACGGAAAATTCGTGGGTGAAATTTCTGATCATGACCTGATGAGCCGAATTTTGAAATGCGGCACTGAACACTCGAGGTATGGTCGAGTGGCATGGTTCACATGCCTTGAGTAGCAACAGGGGGTCTGTCACAAAAAGCGCGTACGTATAAAACTAAAGCGCGTACGTGTGACCTAAACACACGTACGCACAAAGTAAATGTGCGTACGCATATTTACTTGATGTCAGAAAAATAAAAACAGAACGACGCCGTTTCGCCTGGACTGTTCTTCTTCTCTATGAACCCGACACCCTCTCCTCCATTTTCTCCGGAAACTCCTCACCCACGATTCTCTCTCTCTCTCTCTCTTCCCTCGCATAAAACCCTACATCCCCCTCTTTTCCTCCTATCAAACCTTACTCCTTTTCATCCTTCGATACCCGTGACCGAGGAATGGCTCCCAAACGAGCACGGCGTGAGGGCGCGCAAGGCGGCGAGGAGGGCAAGCCGGCGGTGAAGCGATGGGCTCCGAAGCGCATCGTGAACGAGGTGATGAGGATCGTGCATCGTCCAAAGAGCACCTCTCCCACTACGCACGCCAAGGAATGGTACGACCTTCACCCCTTTTCGCATTTTGTGTTCGTTTCCTCTTTCGCCGTTTAGTCTAGATTAGGGCTGTGAAACCTGCTGCCAATGAATGAAACATACCACTGACGAATGGCCTAAGTGGTTTGGGGTAGAAAAACACGACCTTGACTGACTGTGATGGGGGCGGGAAACGATGGGGACGATGACAAACTTTGAACACAAAATGTGCGTACGTGCTTTTGTTTCACGCGTACGTATGTGTAGGAAGCGTAGAATTGCAACTGATTAAAGAGCGTACGCTATTTTCATTTATGCGTACGCGCATTCCTGTAATGAAAAAAAACACGGGCTTCCAAAACACACGTACGCACATTTAGTTGGAGCGTACGCACATTCCTGTAATGAACAAACACGGGCTTCCAAAACACACGTACGCACATTTAGTTGGAGCGTACGCGCATTTACAAATCCTGAAAATGTAAATGTGCGTACGTTTTTTTTTTTCAGGTGCTGTTTTGGCCTCCTATAAGTGCGTACGCATATCCAAGGATGCGTACGCACATTTTAAATGTACGTACGTTTATTATTCAGAATATGTGTAATGCGTACCTGTGCTGTGTACTTACCTGTGACTCTTCTTATGGCAGCTTCCACCTGAGCTTGTGACGAGGGGCAGTTTCACCAAGACAGGTGCTTGGTGGAATCGGCTCTCCGGCGAGACCAGAGCTCTGGTCAATGCCGTCGGTTTTTTCTGCGATCACGGCCGACGTGAACGCGCGCACTCCCAGGGCGATAGTCCATTGCCTAGCTGAGAGGTGGTGGGACACTACACATACATTGCACATCGGAGGGCGAGAGTTGACGATGACCCCTTACGATTTCTATCGGTTGTCCGGGCTGCGCATGACTGGAGAGCCTTTCTCCTTTGATCATGATGCGGACGAGCGAGCAGAGATTTCAGTGCGGCTGCTGGGCATAGCCTTTACTGGTTCTTCCATTTACTGCCCCGGCCTATATGATGCGTACCTCTCCTACCCGCAGGATACCCCTGAGCACCGAGCCCACATGGCGCGAGCTTACATCATGTTCCTCTTGGGGGCCTATCTGGTCCCCAACTCTTCACAGACCGTCTCTTTTGGATGGCTGCTGGCCTTGGAGGATCTGGAGACAGCCGATCGTTTCTGTTGGGGTGCCGCCATCTATGCCCATCTGATCTCCGCCATGGATTCACTGAGCAGGGGTGCTATCAACTCCATGCTTAGTTATTGGAGAGTGTGGGTGGTAAGATTTATCTTCTCTTGTTTGTGTAACTTCTTTGCTCATGATGTTTTATTTCTATCAGCTCACTTGTGTTTTCCATTGTGCCACAGCTATGGGTTCATAGGTACCTCCGGAAGGAGGTTGAGGAGGAGGGAGTCCCCGCAGTGAGTATGCGGCAGCATCTGAGCTCCCGCAGGTTCCTCGACGAGATGGTGGTCGAGAGGGTAAGAATCACTACACAATCCTGCGCTTCTTTGTTTTCTTTCATTCCTCTTCTTGATTTCTTATGTGTTCGCAGATCGTTCCCCGCCCCTGGGAGGATGAGGCACCTTTGCCCCCAGTTGAGCACGACACTGCGGCGTGGGAGCTCACCTCAGTGTCGCAGGTGTTCGAGTACGCCGGCGCCCGTTCGTTCTATCTGGCTGAGAGGGTAGCTTGGCAGTTTGATGCCGACATGGGCGTGATCCCTCGTGTGCCGTTGGATCCTCCCCCGTATATTGCATTCCCTTACCAGTGCAGTGATGAGGATTTGGCCGTCTGGCGGGGTGGGATTGCGTATACAGACAGACTGATGGGGGAGGATTTTGACTACGAGCTTTTTGCCAGAGAGCAGCTCATGCCGAGCCTTTCCACGCCCTCGACGGTGGGTCAATATCTTGCTCTTTCTTCACTTTAATCCTGTTATCTGATCTGATGACCTGCGTTGCTGTAGGACCCACATGCGTCATCTTCCGGAGCCGTGGACCCTGTGTACCCGGGGTGGTATGTGCCCTTTCACGAGACGAGGGGCGTTCCAGGGGAGCGGATGGTTCCTAGGGTGTCTTCCTGTCTCGGCTATCCCATGCCGGAGGGTGTCCGTGCGGTATGCAACATCCTACCTGTATTTGAAAACACGTTAAAATGCTATGCATGTCCTAACGCGATCCCATCCTTGTTTATTTTGGACAGCCTACTATCCCGGAGGTGTCAGACCTGATCCATTTGGTGGGCAGCCTGAAGCTGATGGTGACGGATCTGTCCCTTCAGCTAGTCATAGCTCGGGAGGAGGCGGAGGGTCACGGGGAGGATGCCGAGAGCGGCGATGATGATGATGGTGGCGAGGGTAGCGATGCTGCCTCGGACTCTTGACTGTGTTGTTTCTTTTTTTTTTTTCTTTTATTTCTTGGATCAGACTTGTTTTAAACTTTACATTTGGGGTTGTATACTCATGTTTACTCATTTCACCTTCCCTTTCTTGCGTGGACAACTTAAACACTCATATCCTTGTTTTTGTTGTGTTTTGATTGTGCCATCAATATTGCGAAGCAACCGATGTGTTAAGTACCCGAAGAGCTAGAAACTGCACCAAAACCCCTTCAAATGTGCGTACGCATAAAACACATGTGCGTAAGCACGTACCAGCGCTGGTATTAAACATGCGTACGCACCAATAGTATGTGCGTACGTATCTTTGAAATATGCGTACGCATATTTACCCTACTTCCCTATTTTCATACTTTCCAAAAATGAAACCAGGAAACCCTGGTACCGCCTATAAACCCAAGCCCGACCTTGCGCCTCTTTCTTCACGAGTTAGAATTCATGGAGGCCTCTCAGCTTGGCAAAACGATTACCCGATGGCTAACGTCCTTCAGTGATTCGGCCAAGGCCGAATTCAACGAACTCTTTGGCCTGTCGTGCATCTTTCATTACTGTCAGGTGGACGTTAACTATCCTTTTCTTCACGTGGCTGCTGAATTTTGGCACCCGTCTCGCCATGTGTTCCGGTTCAATTGTAACGAGCTGTGCCCGACCATCGAGGATTTTGGCGGGATACTCGGTCGTACTGCCTTCAATGGTTTGCTCGTGCCGGTTACGGAAAAGGTCGCTGCGGATGAGGTTGCTCGGTTTCTCGGGCTCTCTACGAGGCTCGTGAAGCAATGGGTGAAGGATTTTCGCATCGACGTCCTTTCCTTGTCACAGTATTTTATCAACCGCCCAATGCCCACCGGGGAGGCTCGCGTCTTTTACCTGCGTGCCGCGTGCATTTGTGCCTTGGCCACCCTTTTCTTTTTGGAGGAGCAGAACAAGATAGAGACCTTCATTGTTCGTTCTCTCACTGAGATACAAAATTTCAATCCGAGTATGATGATTCTTGCCGGTACCCTCAATGGTCTGGATCGAGTAGTGCGCACCGAGAGCTTCTCCTTCGATGGCAGTCCCCTCTTACTGCAGGTTCCCGAGAGATCCCCCGTCTTTCCCGCCTGTTATCATTTTTTTTTTTACTGGAATTTGCCTAAATGTGCGTACGTACATAATAAATGTGCGTGCGCATATTTTAAATGTGCGTACGCATATTTATAACTCCTGCTTCTCTCCTTTTCGCAGATCTGGCTGTATGAACGCCTGCGGTTAATTGCTGAGCCAAAGATGAGCATCTGGACTTATCATCCCCAGCACTATCGTTACCGAAAGTTACAAGCCCCTTTCCCGTCTGTCGAGGAGTCCCGAGAGATGCTGGATACCATTCCTTGCCACGCGATCTTATGGTACTGCCCCTGGTGGCGAGTCACTTACGCTGTGAAGAAGCTCGTGCTCTCTTACTGTGTCATGATGGTTGGTCTTAAAGAAGTCTCTTTTTACTCCCCCCTCCGTATCCATCGCCAGTATGGGGAAAAGCAAGAACCTATCAAGTATTGGCATCTTGGGTATACTTGTCCATGGTCCCCTAGGGTAGTGGAGCGTATTGAGGATGAGTGGCACAACCAAGCCGTATATTGGCGTATCTCAGCCCCCAAAGTGATCAGCCCGTCAGGAAGTTACTACACATGGTTAGCTGCTGACATGGAGAGGGAAGTGGAGGCTGAAGAGACATACAAGCGGAAAAGGGATGCTGAAGATGAAGAGGGGGCAAGCAAGAGGGCGAAGGATGATTCTACTTAGTGAATGAGCCCGGATGACTTGGTTTCATTTATGCATTTCCCCTTTTTTTTTCCTTATGAATTAACGAATAAGCATCAAAAGATGTACTGGTCTTTACCATTATCAATGAAGAATTATTATATTAATATGAGCACCGCATTATACAAAATTGGCACTCCTCCCTACACATAATACTTGCGAAGCCTATCCATGTTGATTGGATGAGTGAACTCATTACTATCACTGTCCATGAGCTTAACAGCACCTCCGGGAAGGATTGTCTTAATGATGTAAGGCCCCATCCAGTTTGGCTTGAATTTTCCGCGGGGGTCAAATACTGGTGCCCGAAATTCCTTAAGTACCAGATCTCCTTCTTTCAGGTTCCGTGGTCTAACTCTTTTGTTAAAAGTTCGGGCCACGCGGCGTTGGTAACCTTGCACATGATAGGACGCCTTTAACCTCTTCTCTTCTAAAAATGCCAACTGCTCATACCTTTCCCGTATCCAGTCCACTTCTGGAATTTCACTTTCTATCGCCACACGTAGCGACTGCACTTCCATTTCTACAGGCAAAACGGCCTCCATCCCGTACACCAGTGAGTATGGGGTTGCTCCCGTGGAGGTTCTTATGGATGTCCTGTATCCCCACAATGCATATGGCAATTTTTTCAGCCCAATCTTTGTAAGTCACGGCCGTCTTTTCCAAGATGGTCTTAACGTTCTTGTTGGCGGCTTCGACAGCTCCATTGGTTTGTGGCCTATAAGGGGAAGACTGATGGTGCTGGATTTTGTATTTCTCAAACATGCGCTTGACCTCATCCTCGAATTGTGTGCCGTGATCTGAGATGATCTCATGCGGTACCCCATAACGACAGATAATATTGGCCTCTATGAACTTAGCCACTTGCTTGGATTTCAATTCTGTGTAGGCAGCCGCTTCTACCCACTTGGTGAAATAATCAATAGCCACTAAGATGTACTTGTATCCTCCCGTGGCAGCTGGTTTGATTTCTCCGATAATATCTATGCCCCAGGCAGAGAATGGCCAAGGAGCGCTCAACTGATGTAACGCAACCGGTGGCATGTAGTTGGAACTGGAATATACCTGGCACTGATGACATCTCCGAACATACCTTACGCAATCGTTCTCCATGGTACTCCAATAGTATCCCAGCCTCATAAGTTTTTTGGCTAACATTCTTCCGTTCATGTGCGTCCCGCATTCCCCCTCGTGAATCTCTTTCATTAAGGTCTCCCCGATATTCTGATCAACACACAACAGATGAATTCCGTCATAAGATCTTTTGAACAATTTCCCCCCGCAAATGATGAACTGTGTAGCGAACAATCGTAATGCCCTACGTCCTTTCTTGTCGGCCCCTACTGGGTATTCCCCTTTTTCTAAGAGGTTCCATACATCATGGTACCAAGGATATCCGTCATCTGGCTCCCCGTCAATCAATGCAATCATTTCCTCGTGCGCTGGCCTAGACTTTTGCTGGACGACCAATGGTTCTATCTGGGTCCCGCAGGGTATTCGAATAAGCGAAGCTAGGGTGGCCAATGCATCCGCGAACTGGTTGTGGATTCGGGGAAGCGGGGTAAACGTTATCCTTCGGAATTTCTGTGCCAACTTCTCCAAGTAACTCTGATAGGGTTTTAAATGCTCTTCTCGGGTCTTCCAAATTCTCTGAACTTGGGAAATTACTAAAGCTGAATCCCCATACACTTCTACCTCCTCTGCCCCTAGTACCAATAGTGCCTCTAGACCTGCAATGCATGCTTCGTACTCTGCTGTGTTATTTGAGTTTGGGAAGTTTAATTTAAACGACAGTGGCATATGAGACCCATCCGGGGTAATTAAAAGAACTCCCACCCCATCTCCATATTGATTAGAGGCTCCATCGAAGTACATCTTCCAAGGTCCAATGCAATCTATAACAAAGAGATCTTCATCAGGAAATTCGTCGTTCAATGCCTGCCCCGGGACTGGATTCTCAGCGCAATACTCCGAGATGGCCCTCCCTTTGATGGATTTTTGCGTGACATATGTTAGTTCAAACTGGGCCAGTAGAGCCAACCATCGCGACAACCGCCCGTTCAGCACGGGCTTTTCGAACAGATACTTGAGCGGATCCATCCTGGCTATAACCCAAACCTCGAAACTCGACAAGATGTGTCTCAATCTTTGCACGGCCCAAACCAAGGCGAAACAAGATTTTTCTATGGCGTTATATCTTGCCTCATACCCCTGCAGCTTCTTGCTTAAGTAGTATATGGCTCGTTCGCAGTTTTGGTCGTCCTCCTGCGCTAACATACTCCCCAGAGCTTCCTCAAAAAGAGACAAGTATAATAGTAAAGGCCTCCCAGGGCGAGGGGAGACCAATACTGGTGGGTTTAATAAATACCTTTTGATGGCGTCAAAGGCTTCCTGGCATTGTTCATTCCACTCCTTCGGTTCCCCCTTCCTGAGTAACTTAAAGATTGGTTCGCATGTTGGGGTGAGTTTTGCGATAAACCGGCTTATGTACTGCAATTTTCCTAAGAACCCTCTGACTTCCTTTTCGGTACTAGGGGGTGGCATCTCTAAAATCGCCTTTACCTTGAGCGGATCTACTTCGATACCTCTGTTGCTTACGATATACCCCAGTAACTTCCCCGATGTGACCCCAAAAGTACATTTCTGGGGATTCAACCTTAAACTGTATGTTCGTATCCGCTTGAAGAACTTTCTCAGGTTTTCCAGATGTCCGTCTCGAGTTTCTGCTTTTACAATCATATCATCCACGTACACCTCAACCTCTTGGTGCATCATGTCATGCAATAAAGTAGTGGCCATCCTTTGGTAGGTGGCTCCAGCGTTCTTCAACCCAAACGGCATGACCGTGTAGCAATAAGTGCCCCATCCGGTGGTAAAGGTCGTTTTGCCCATATCTGCTGGTGCCATCCGTATCTGATTATATCCCGAGAAACCGTCCATAAATGACATTAATGCACTCCCTGCGGTATTGTCTACCAGAACATCTATGTGTGGTAATGGAAAATCGTCTTTTGGACAAGCTTTATTTAAATCCCGATAGTCTATGCAGACTCGCACCCGTCCGTCCTTCTTTGGCACAGGTACTATGTTTGCTATCCAGTCGGCTTGGTCCACGGCTTTTATAAACCCTACCTTTAGTAACTTCGTAACCTCTTCCTTGACCTTCAATGACCATTCTGGTGACATTCTCCTCAATCTCTGCTTTACTGGTTTTGCTCCATCTCGAATGGGAATGTGATGCTGAGCGATTTCTGGGTCTATGCCAGGCATGTCCTCATATGACCATGCGAACACGTCTTGAAATTCCCGTAAAAGAGCCGATAGGCTTGCCTGTTCATGCATATTTAGGGTAGAGCCAATTTGTATATTTTTTTGATTTTCTGTGGTGCCTATATTAATGATAATAGTTTCTTCTTTGATAGGTTCAATTTTCCCATCTTGGTTCTTATTAGCTAATTCATTTGGATTTAGAAGGTCATGCATTGGATTAGCCTCGTCATTGGGGAACTCATTCGAATAAGCAAAATCAGATTTTATTGCATCATCAGAAATTTGGGTTACATCGGTGGATTTTTTTGCAACAGACTCATTCCCAGATCCTAGCTTGACTTTAGAAGGGACAGACTTCTTATTTATTTTGACATTATAAGTGATTTCAGCCTCGTGTTCCCAGACCCAAGCACTGGTGTTCCCATCAGCCGCAGAGATGAACTCGGAGGGGTTAGCAGTCCCAGCATTCTTACTTAAAACCAGCACGCCTTCATTGCTTCTAGCTGACAATAAGAGATCCCAGCTTGCCTGATCCACATTTTCAACCCAATCGCGTTCTTCAGAGGTCTTAACAGTCTCTGAGCGTGTGTCTCTGAGGGTTAATTTCTCTTGGAAGAACACTTCCAGTCCCATCTCCCTTTTCCCACTCTTCCGATTCACCCACGGTTCAGAGAATCCACAATAAGGGAAATCCTCTCCCTCCTTTATGAAATTTCCGTTAAGCGTATAAGCATTTTTGGGAAAATGTTCCTTGTTCTCTCTTGTGTACCCGAGTCCCCTACGATTGTTCTGCATATGAAATTCTGGGAATTCCGTGATGCCATCTCCTCTTTTTCCTAACCCCATGCCAGGCATGTATCCAAATTTCTTCATGATGTGGGCCACGATGTGATTAATGTTTTCCCCAAAATCTGGGGATACTTTCTCCTTTCCTGCATCTGCTCTGTCAATCGCTTGTATGAATTCGAAGCCCCTCCATTCTATCTCATTGCTTTCCTCTTTTATTCCCAAGACCTGCTCGGTGATTTCCTTGTCCCCGTGAATTACCAGAACGCCTCCACCCCAAGGCAACTTGATTTTCTGGTGTACAGTGGAAGGGACTGCCTGTAGAGGGTGTAGCCAGGTCCTTCCTAACAGCAAGTTATAGTTGGCAGGGATGTCCATGACACAAAATTCCACTGTCGATTCCACTGGTCCCACCTTGCATATTATCTTGAAAGTCCCCATCACACTCCTGCAACCATTATCATATCCTCTGACTGTGACTGCGGATGGTGAGAGATTTTCCTCTGTTATTCCCAATTTTGTTGCAGTACGCATTGGGCAGACATTCAACGCCGACCCATTATCAACCAGAACTACCGGTATCTTTAGGTCTTTACACTCTACAGTGATATACAGCGGCTTCGCATGCTCGAACCCTTCAACTGGCAAATCCTCTTGGGAGAAGGTCATCACGGCTTTGTTCATTGAGCTTACCCCCATGAGGGACAACACTTGTTCAGGGGTAGTTTCCATTGGCACCTCCTTTTGCGCTAAGGCGTCCAGCAGAGCTTGACGATGCTTCTTTGAGGCAGTAATCAAACCCCAAATGCTTATGCTTGCCTGCGTCTTTTTTAGCTGTTTCAAGACCCGATCCTCCTCTTCTTCTTCTCCCAGACGCCCCATTCTCTCTCTTACTTTCTCGATGTCTGCTTCTTGGCTCATTTCTCGGCCCGGGTGATCTGCTTCCAGAAATCCGGGCTTGAAATGTCTCCCGGAGCGAGTCAGGTGCATGGAATCTTTCTTCATCTCTGCCCATATATCCTCTTCTTCACTATCATAATCTTCCCAGGGAGCTTTCTTTGTACTGATCATTAGAATAAACTCGGACGGGTCCTTGACCTTATCCGCACAACTGATCAAATTCATAAATGCCGGGGGCGGTGTATTTCTGAAATCCGGGAGCGGGTTATTCTGTATGTTTGGCTTGTCGTTACTTGGCGGTGGTAGCTTCCCTGAATCAATTAAATCCTGGATTTCATTTTTCAGACGCATGCAATTATCGGTCCTGTGGCCGATGCGCTGGTGGAAATCGCAAAACTCGTTCTGTCTCCAGTGCGGGGGAATAGGGTTGGGTAGCGTCCTAGGTTCCAATGGCTTTAAATGCCCTCTTTTGTTCAGATTGGCCAAAGCCTTTGACAATGGGACTCCCAGGTCATGGTACACTCTCGGAGGTTTCTGTGCTGCTTGGGCTTGTTGGACGGCCCCTACCGTGGCCTGTATTGGGGTCCCACCGCCCATCCGGTTACCTCCGTTTCCGCTGCTGGTACCGGAACCATATGTCTTCTTTTGCCTGTCCACCTGACCACGATGAATGGCGTCTTCGATGCGAGTCCCACACTGATATAACTGTTCAAAGTTCATAACCGAAGAGGTTAGCATGCGGTCGAAGTAAACGGGCGTCAAATTCCTCAGGATAATGTTTATCTGGTCGATTTCCGTGGGTCTATTTACCATTTTGACGGCTTTAGCTCTCCAGCGGGTCAAAAACTCAGAAAACGTCTCGTCTGATTTCTGCCTTGTCATCTCCAGGTCCCTCAAGGTGACATCCAGCATAGTGTTGTAAGCGTACTTGTTGGCGAATTCCGAAGCGAGTTGTTCCCAAGAGTCTGAGACCTTTGGGTCAAGGGCGTAGTACCATTTCGAAGCATCTGACGAGAGAGACAAAGGGAATGCGTACAAAACTTGGTCGGGGGTTAACCCCCTCATCTTAGCGATGCTCAGGTACTGGCGCAAGTGCTGTTTGGGGTCGCCAGTGCCATCAAACTTCTCATAATCAGCTATCTTGAATTTCGGGGGAAGCTGCACCTTCGACTCAGTTGTGATTCCTGCCATGGAGTACATGTAGTCATCCATGCCTTGCGATTTTTGCCATGCCGTCTGCATTCGGTCCATCCGGGCCTTCATGTCAACATTCTCTGCTACCAGTTTCTCCACCCGGGCGTCCTTTTCTTTGGCCTCTTTCCTCTTTAGGTAATCCTCGTAGTCGTCATCTTCCCATCTCGGGTGTTCCTCTTCAGTTCCCTTAGGTTCCCCTTTCTCCTCAGTCTCAGGTTGTTCTTCTTCTCCTGACTTTCCTTTCCCCTTTTCCAGCTTGGTAACACGATCCCTCATCTCATTCATGAAGCCCCTCATCTCGACCTTGTCGCTTCTCATCTGTTCAAGGATATCAGCTAAAGTCACTTGCTCTGCCATTCTGCTTATTGCAACCCTCCTAAGTCTGTTGGTGGTCGGAGATCGAGCCCAAACACAACCAAATGCCGTCCTTGGTGTCGAATCAATCTTGCTGAAAGGAGAATGAGCGCGCATGAGTATTTCCCCCAACTTTAAAGTTTCCTTTTTCAAGTCTTTTACCCACGTCATACCTTATCACCAAACCCTATCATGTTTACTAAATCTTCAAAGGTTCGATGACAGGTAGACCTCTCTTGTGAAGTCAAAAGCACCATCTCGTCCTTGGCCCATTACAATGCTCTCATTTGGGATCCAAACCTCTCCTCTTTTTTCTTTTTTTTTTTTTTTTTTTTTTTTTTTTTTTTTTTTTTTTTTTTTGAGGATTTGGTCCCATTACAGATTTATCTCACTTTCCTCTCGCTGGGCTTTGGACACAATGGTGCTTGGACTTCGGCCCAGTTTAGAAGGTTATGGACATTCCGTATAGGTCCTAGCCCTTTACTACCAGTAGGTCCACCTCGCATGTAAATTTCCTTTGTTCGAACCCAAGACACACATCTTACCACTCTCTTGGACCATAGACCTAACAGACCCTTTTTTTTTTTTTTTTTTTTTTTGGCGGGCCTAGGTCCAATTACATTGTCGCACAATCTTCCCTCAAATGAGCTCGAACTTAGAAAATCCACATTAAAGTGGGCCTCGTCCCATACCCGTGCTAAGAAATGAATGCAACATGACATGCGATGCAACACACATTCACACAAGGTTAGGTAAGAGCCTCGGGGGTTACTAGTGTGGTGGGTCAGAGTGGGGTGTCTCCTTCAAGGGTTACCCAGGCTAGGGTGCTCAAAGAGCAACCCGTTAACGTACTCACTAACTTATCACAGGTTAGTGGCACAGGCCGTGGGCTGATGGTGCTGAGCCGAGTTGCCCATAAGATCGAGTGGATCCCGGGTCTCTAATCAGACTTCCATCGAGGGGCAATGAGGTGCCAAGGTCGTGCGTGTGTGCAATTGTGGTTTCACCCAATTAAAATTTCTTATTGATTAAAGCCAACAAAATACTTCGGAGTCTAACTCTCTATCCCCAGTGGAGTCGCCAATGTGAGCGCCGCGTCCTGAACCACGCCGGCTCGGGAGTACGCCGCTAACCACGGGTGTGATTAGGGCGGAGAGGGAGTCGCCACCCGGTTGGGCCCCGGGAACCGATTGACCCCTAGCAAGAGGCCCACTCGTCATTACCCAAAGAATCAAGGTTCGGAGTTAAGGTACGTTGTTGGGAAGGTGTTAGGCGCCCGACAACGTCCGGCTAAATCCGGCCTCCACACGCATTTTGTTGGCTTTAATTAATGAGAAATATTAATTGAGTTTAACCCTATTCATGCGACAAATATATCAAGCGACTATGGCACACAGGATGACATTATATGAATAAAAATATGCAAATAAATAACTAAACAGAAGATAAAAGTTAACAGACAGAATAAACAGTAGCTATGAAAGGAGAAAAAGGAGAAGGGTTCGTCACTGCCTGCAAAAATGGGTTAGCACAGCATCACAGATATGCGTACGTACAAACACAAGGTGCGTACGCACCTTTAATTTATACGTACGCACATTTCATGGCAGATTCGAAAATAACAGAAAACATGCTGGAATTGCACATGCTATTTTACTCCAAATTACAGAACCCTAATTGCATGCAGATATCTTATCATGTCATTATTACACCCTAAATCTAACCGTGAATTGATGCACTTTAAACACTACACCGATTAATCATGCAAAGACATATTTAAATGATGCTAAACATGCTAGAACATAATATAAAGTGTAGATCCGGTCATGCAACATTTGATTGAAAGCACTCGAAATCACGGCATTCAATGAAAATACGCATGATGGAAAATATGCTTGGAAGAATAATTAGTGATTATTCAAAGAACTGAATCATAAAAGACGTTACCCTCAGGTTTGGGTGAATCCCAATGAATGCACTAACAAGAATCTCTCCTTCGAGCCTCCGCAATCGCAGCCGCCGCCTTTTCAACTTTAGGTTAAGAGTTTTTGGGGTTTTGTGGAGCTTTCCAAAGTGGTGGTGGTAAAAGAGATCCCCCGTCTTTTGATGCGGAAGTGGTCCTTTTATAGGCGAAGAATTAGGGTTTCGGGGTAAGGAACTAGGGTTTTTCTGGTTCTCAGCCGTCACAGGCTGGATGTGCAGTAGGCTCCATCCATATAAGGCAACAGGGGAAATGGGGGGAAAAATTTGAATACTGGAATATTAACATGCGTACGCATAAATTTAAGGTGCGTACGCACAAATTAAAGGTGCGTACGCACAAGGGAATGGGCTGGGCTTCTTTGGGCCAGGCTGCAGCTGCGACCACATCAGCTCTTTGGAGATCACTTGTTAGTCATTTCAAGTTGGGCTACCCTTCATCACCGGGCTTAAAAGGGTGGATTTGAAATATTTAGACGGTACAAAATGGGGTGTTAACACAGGGTAACGCACTTTTAATTGCACACCAAACACAAGGAAACACACTTCTCCCCATAGAAAAAGCACTTTAGTGGTAACGCACCGTATTGCCAAACGAGCCCAAAGTATTCGTTGATGAAACTAGAGTGGCGGTAAATTCTAAATTGGATTTATGGAAACACACCCTAGAATCTAAGGAATTAGGTTAAAATGGATAGAAACAAAATATATGGAATGTAAATTTAGTCAAACTAAGAATAGAAATGAGGGCATTGTGTAAATTGGTGACCCAGACTCCAAGAGATACCTAAAAGTGACTATTTTTGACATCTTGGATCAATTATCCATAAAGATTGAGAGATATGGGAGGATGTTGCTCATAGAAGTAGAGCATGATGGATGAAGTGGAGAAGTGCATCAAGAATGTTGTGTGACAATAAAATACATGTAAAGTTAAAAAGAAAAACTTTACAAGACGGGTATGAGACTGGATAAGCTTTATGTTATGGAATGTTGGGCAACTAAGGAAACATGTGCAAAAATGAGTGTAGAAGAGATGAGGATGCTATGATGGATGTATGGACATACGCGAAAGATAAAATAAGAAATGAATGCATTCATGAGAAGGTTGAAGTAGTGCCAACTGAGGAGAAGATGAGGAAAATCGTCTAGGGTGGTTTGGTCATGTGCAACAAAGACCTATGAATGCACCATGACTTAATTCAAGTCAAAGGCCTTAATAGAACAAGAGAAAGACCTAAAATAACATGGCCAAAGGTAGTGAGAAAGGACATGTGCGCTAAAAATTTAACAGGAAATACGGCCCTCAATAGAACTAAATGGCATAAAAGGATTCATGTAGCTGATCCTATGAAGTTGAGAATAAGGCTTGGTTGAGTTGAGTTTAGTTGGCAACATTTGAGTCAATTTCAGTCGTTTTCAACCAAAATATAGTCATTTCAATCGGTTTTGATTAAAACATCGTCAAATCAGTTAGCTACGAAAAGAAAACATTTTGGCCATCCAACCAAAGCAAAACAAAATTTCGTTCCTTGGTTATTCTTATACCATGCAGTCAATTGGCTGGTTTTTTATACTGGAAGTACTGCAACCATGAGATCGGTTGCACCTCTAATTATTATCCAACATAATAAAAAAAATAATAATAATAAAAGCAATAAAGGAAAACAAGAAGAGAGAAAGCAAGAACAAGTGAGCAAAAGGAAACCATTTGAATCATAAAGAAATTAGTTTACTTCAATTAACAAAGCCAATATAGAAATGAACCCCTTTTTATATCTCCTTTTCATTTTAAAATTGATCAATTCAGCTATGTGCCAAATCTTTAGCTGAGAATCTTCAATTTCAATATATCTTCATTATTAATTCCAAGTGATAATTTTATTAACCTCCTATCCTTGAATTGTAAGGATCGCCATCATCTACATGATCAATCTACTAGCATGATTAGTTATAGGCTTATAAGTAAAGTTGAAGGCATCTGGACCAAGTGTTACCAAATAACCTTCTGTTCCATCAATAAATTCTCCCATCACCATTAACCCTGTTTAAATGTATTATGTAGTCCACCAGGACAGGGAAAAATACAAAAAACAAATAAATCAAAACCAGGAAGGGAGTACATTACCAAATTAAATGAGCAGCAAACTAGAATACTTAAAACATTTAGCAAAAAGAAAATAGAAAAGATTAAAGCAACTCCATTTAATTAAAATTCACGAAATCAGTAACTGTTCAAATGGAGATGAGGCCACAAAGTTCTATAAACTCTCGTAAAAGGCTCAATCGAGACAACTATAAGTGCTAGTACAAACCAACAGAAAACAAATAATAAGTTCAGGGTAAAGAAACTCTAGACCATTTTAAACTAGATTAAGCTTCCAACATGTCAACAAGTTCATAGTTTCGGATTTCAACATGATTAAACTTTGATCACCAGGAGTGCAATTAATTTGTAGGAAATAAATAATTCTTCAGAATTCTACAAATCTTTTTTACTTCTCAGTGATCACTAAACAGAGAAAATGAAATAAAACTAAATAAACTAAAAAATAAATACAGAACCGGGTTGTAGATTTCCCAAAGTACATTTAATATCCACCATTCAATTGATTTCCCAAAGTACATTTAATATCCACCATTCAATTGATAATACAAATCTAAAGATATGTTTTCCCGGACCCACAAAACACAAATAATAAAATATGTTCATATACATTAAATAAAATGACTGCACCAGCATGCAACTGTCTCAAACATTTATAAAGCACACCTGTACACAGCCTCTATGAAGAGCCCCACCTCCGAGATACTTGTTAGCAAAGTCCACCTCAAGAGCTCCACTTGATTGATCTTCTATCAAGCCTGAACTGTAAACCTGCAAAAAGGACATGCAAATTAATATGGAAGAAGTGACAGCAAATACATAAGATAATACTTTTATAACAAATAATCTTCTAATTTGCTTTAAATTTACTAATCAGTTGTTACCTGAAAATGGCATAGGGGAACGACAGATTCGCTCCAAAAATCAGCTTTAGGATAAGAAACTTGAAGAGAACTACTTTCCAAAGGAAGAACTTTCCGCTCAAAGGAGACGAAGCCCACAGGCATGGATGAACATATCCTCTCAAAGTAGTGTATGATGCACTTTATTTTATTTTCCAAAGTTTCACTGTAACTATCATAAAGACCCCTGAAAACACAAAAGCTCAGATGGCCTTGTTTTCGGTTTGAAAGAAAGTCATGGTACAATCTTCTTAAGTTTTCCACAAACATTGACCGACATACAAATTGCATAGGAAAGTAAATTCAATTGGAAGAAAAAATCCCACAGATGAAAATAGCATTAATACCATAAAATTAAACCAAATGAGAAGCAGATCACATTGCTTCTCTCTATCAAGTATCAACACATGCTCAAAAGAGCTTGATATATTCAAGTGAGAGATTATATATATTATTTTAATTATATACTTGGATATCAATAATCAAATAAAATTCCACTTTATTATATTTGAACAACGTATTATTAGGACATATTTACTGCCCCATGTGCCACATGGCTTCATACCATAATTTCGATCTATGTTACATGGACTCAGGTGTAGGTATTGGGTGTGGGCAAGTACTTCAATATCGATATTCATGGACATATCGAGAGTCCAAAAACACAGATATTGTGACAGCATTGAAAATATCGACATCAATCTAGATACACGATTGATATAATTAGTTAAATATGGAAATTTTCAGTAAAAATTTGAAAAACAATAAATTAGACTCTAGAAAACATTTTAAAATATTTTTTAAAAAATACAGATTTAATGTGTATAAGACAAGTATGTATTATGTAGGATACAAAAAGTGTGCCACGCTAGGAAAATAAAAAACATCAATTTATAAAAAAATAAAATTAACTCTATTTGGTAGGAAGATGGAAAAGTGGAAGGAAGGAAAGGAAGGAGGGATGAACTTTCCATCCATGGGAAAAAGAAACCTTTTTTCCTTCTTCATTTGGAAAGCAAAGAGGACATTTTTGCCACAACAAGTAACACTTGCCCTTTTTTTCTGGATAGGAAATAAAGAGAATTGTATTCAAAGAATAGAGAAGTACAATCAGATGAGGAATTCGAGTGCCAAAAACAAGGTGGCATTGGGCTTACAAAACCAACCCACCCACAAAAACCCAACAAGAGAAACTAAAAGCCAAGAAAACCTCCATTACAACTGCCCAAAAGAAACAACAAAGATCAGACCCAAAAACCCAAAAAGCCTGCCCTATGATCCACAACTAAAAATGAGTCTTGGAACTAGACACAGACATTCCCCATGCTGCTGTTCCCTCGAGTCTGTTTCCAAGTTAGGTTAGGGGAACATCCAAGCGAATGCCTTCGCGAATCCAAACGCGCTCACAAGGCACAGCCTAGGTTCCAAACCTTGTATAGGGTTCCAAACCTGTGCTTCTTCAAATATTCCATAAATAAAGGTAGGGCATTCAAAGCTTTGACTAACAAGCGAGAAACTTGACTTTGAGAAAGAAAGGCAGAGCAGTAGCTGCAATCTTTCTAAAGCACTAACGAGCAAGAAAGGTCCCCTTACTATAGATAGGGCATTTGTGCTTTACTAAAGCACACTTCCACCGATGCCCAAAGAGAAGAAAAAAGGCAAACTTTGTCCCATAACCCTTCTCTTCAACTCTTCATTAAAGATCCTACCATTCCTTTGCAACCAAATTACCCACAAAACTATCAACAAAGCACACTTCCACAAGGATTTAGCCTTCTTGGTCCTACCAAGTCCCTAAAAATCCACCTCTAACATATTTGAGACATGCGCCGGACTTGGCCGACTCAACCTGGCCTTGTCAAAAAGACAATTTTCCTTTGACAAATCACAATAAAAAATTGTGGTCCACAAATTCACCATTCTTTTTACAAAGGACGCACCAATGGGGAGAAAGAAAAGTATCGGTCTTTTCATCTGAACCATATTACAAGAGTTCGTTCTTTGAAGAGTAGTAGACCATGTCAAAACTTTAACCTTAGGAGGCACTTTCGCTTTCCAAATCAACCAAGTGCGAAGAAAAGCCAAGATAGAGGAATCCTCAATTAAAGCATACAAAAAATGATTTACAAGAGAAAGACCCAAAAGACTGACCAATCCAAAGCCTTCCATCAGGAAAAGAATTGGGAATAAAAACAATCTCAATAATCAAAAGCGAAGCTAGCTCCTTAGACTCCCTATCACTAAGACTATGAGAGAAATTAAAGTTCAGCTGCAAGAATTAGAATCCACAGAAACAAGCTCAACAATAGGGGCATCTCTAGACTAGGAAATACTACATAGACGAGAAAAAAATTATGAGAAGGAACGGTCCCCAACCAAACATCCTCCCAAAAACGAACTCAAACCCCATTCCGAACAACAAATAACATAATTCAAAAAACAAGGAAGGCCCTTGAGAGATAAATATCCATGGACAACGATAACTCTCTCCCATAGCCATACTTAAAATCCCACTCGTTACTTTGGATGCCATATTTGCTCTTAATCAGTGAATGACATAGAGAACTTTGTTCAATGGGGAATCTCCACTACCACTTACCCGTAAGAGCCACGTTCCTAGGCATGACATTCCCCACACCAAAACTCACCCTTTCCACCCACTTTTAGGCAGATAGATTTTGGTGGGCAAAAAGGAAATGCCATCCTTCCACTTGTCCTTCCTAAGCAAACAAACGAAAAGGTCCCCTTCCTTCCCCTTTCCCTCATCCCCGTTCCTTCCACTTTTCCTCCTAACCAAACAGGCTCTAGTTTGTGAAATCACTTTAGTTTTTTTTTTTTTTTTTTTTTTCCCGATAAGAAACAAGAAAGAATTTTATTAACAACAAAAAATAAGGTTAGACAATTAAAACAGCAAGCTGAGATAACCTCCTACAAAGCCTTCTATATAAACAAGAAGAAAAACAAAAACCACCCCAAACCGAATAGAGATTTATATTAGAAGCCTCCGACAAGAGATATATTGACGGATATATCAATGATGTCATCCTTCTTTGTATTATAGTATCTTGAAGACAAGGATGAGGATCCTTGGAGTTTATGGGATAGGGTTTCTTTCTTGGCTTCTTTTTTAGCATCAGTATCTAGGGATTTTGTGGGTATTCCTTTATTTAAAATTGCGGCTGATTAGGGAGCTTGAATTTGTATTTTTCTGCTTCTGTTTTTCTCTTTTATTTTGTTGGACTTGTCCTTCTTTGTATTCTTGTTCTCTTCATTCAATAAAAAATTTTCATTGCTGATCAAAATACACACACACACACACATATAAATCAATGATATTGAAGATATCTAAGATATTTTAGTCCTTGGGTGCGGGTGTGCATCCAAGTGTTGAATTCATCAAATTTCCAAATTTAGTATATAGGGACTTGACCAAAAAAATTCAAAAATTGGGTATGGGTATGGAAATATGTGTGTGTATATATAATTATATGTATTTATTAATATGTTATGTAAGGTAAATATAATGAAGAGTTGATTTGTAAATATTCTGATTTTGGAGCATTGTCATAATAGTTAAACTTGGAGGAGTTAAACAATAAATTTTAATTTCGGAAATTTTAAGAATAATTGAAGTATAAGGACTTTAACTGAAAAGTTTAAAAAGATAAATAAAGAATCCAGCCCCATCCATCCTAATTTGAACCAGTTTCGAGCCATCAAGCTACCAGCAAGATCTCCAACTAGAATCCAACTTCGAGCCTTGGAGCTTATGACAACTCTCTTTGTCTTCGATTTGATTCAATTCAAGCCAGTTCCATCAACTATGCTAGTGTGCTAGGCTCGCTCTCTCTCTCTCTCTCTCTCTCTCTCCCTTCCCTTACTTCTTCCATGGTCAGTCATGTTTGGCTGTACAATGCCATATTAGGCATTGATCCCATACCCATACCCAGTATCCATGTCATGTCGTGTCAACATGGGTACCTTGAGGTAAAGTGACGAATCCGTGTAACATAGATTTTCTTCATTTTTTTCTTTTTCTTTTTTAATGTAAGTAAAATAAATTTCAATTGCGCAAGGAACATTCATGTGCCCATTGCATCAACTAGACAGAGCATATGAGTGATGTAGAGCATATGCACCTTGAATTGAAATAAAACCAACCAAAGACAAAGAGAACAATAATAGGTAACCCATTTTAAATTCAAAAAGAACAAAAAAATTGAATTCTGTTCGCTGTCTAGTGTCTAGTTATTTTCTTTGGGGGGGGGTCGGATCTCTATTTATAAGATGGTATCAACTATCAGGTTAGCTGACTTGTTAGCTAAGCTTAATTCATTAAATCTTTATTCAAACAGGGAACATCCTTAAACTTGTGTACTTTACAAATATCGTCTATCAAAAAATTTAAAAATTAAAAACCTATTTAGCTATTACCCAATTACACTAGATGCAGAAGATAGTTCAAAAATTTGAACCAAACAAAATTAAAAATAAAGCTGAAGGTCACATACGCAAACAAATGATCAAAGTTGATCGTCGGAAGATGTTTGGCACCTCTATTAGTGATTGGAAACAAACAAAAGAAGGAGCATGCAAGAATAGCACCAATCAGTTCCTGAAAAGCAACATAGACATTCATTATCAGAAAACATATCATTATTGAAGAGTACATCCTTGTTTTCAAAATCATACATCAAAGGGCAGAGTACAACTACCAAGTTTGCAATAATTGCACATATCACTCAAGAACTTACATGACATATAGTTCGATTACTCCCTAACGGATTAACTCAAACATGATCACCCTTGTACATGGAACAGGCACGAGTACCCAGTATGCCACTTACCCAGAACATGGTAGGATGCATATGGGCTTATACAGATTTTATAGGTCGCTTATTCAGAAAGTCAAAGTCTGATAAGGTAGTTGTAAAGGCAAGACCCATTTTCTTTTCATTCAAATATCAATGCAGGACGCACCAATATTTCACTTTGAGAAATGTGTTTATGCAAATTAACCATATCACGACACAACACTAATTACTCCTTATTTGCAATGGTCTCCTAATATAGTAATATGATATAGCCATTACTTTTTGCGCTGAAATCTTCAAATCCTATTAGGTGCTAAGTCATCATTTCTATATTGCCTTGCAATAGAAAAAAAAAGGGGGGGAATAAATATGAGAAACTTTTGGGGCCACAAAATTAATCTTAGGTATAAAAGTAACCAGGTTACAGATTACGTGACTTGGGTCATGGATCACTGGGGTTTTTGTGAATTGTGGTAACATTGGTCAACAATGACTAATAGAAGTACGACTCTTATCCCCTTGCAATGCCTCATGCAATATCAGTTATAGTTCACAATGCCAAAAAAGTGTAATTCTGAACCAACCATAACTCTTTGCTTTAAAGAGAAGTTGCTTCTGAAATAACTCTAACACAAATTATCCAAGCTACTGTCATCCCATCAAAACAAATATTACTGGGAGTTGAACTGTTACTAGCTGCTTCCTGATAGCAGAATTTAAAACAAGAAGTTTTGTGAGTTTTTTACGACCATTGTTGACCATGACAAAGATGGAACCAATTAAATTCATTACTAATCAGTACAAAAGGTTTCTCATCCTGAAACTACATTAAATGCCTGTTTGGGATCACTTTTGAGAGGCTCAAACGTGCTTCTAGGACTCAAAAGCACTGTTAGGTGACTGTTTGGGTGAAAATATGAAAAGAGCTTTCAAGCCCAAACGCACGTTAGGCCAAAAGCATCCGGATCGTTGCTTCTCCAAAACGTGATGCGGAACGTGATGTGGGAAGCTGATTTTTGTTTAATGAAACTTTTCAAATTCCAAATATACCCTCGCATTACACACTGAAAGAAAAGGAATACCCTTTAGATCCTCAAGAATCACGTTCCATCTTCTGCCTCCCCATTCCCACCGTCATTCTTTGCCCAAAGCTTCTCTTTTGTTGATGAATCTCGGACATTCATCTAATCATCTCTCTCCAGCAATTGCACATCCCTCTTTCCAGCGAATTTTGCAGGTAAAATTTCTACCTCCCTTTCTCTTTCCAAATCTCTCTATTTTCTCAAACCAGGCCTTTTTTTTTCTTTTTTAAACCCTAGATTTCTTTATAATCTTCTAATCCGTATTGTTTTCCATGGTAAGAAATCGTGTTTAGCCAATTATATGATTTCAATGTTTTCAATTTACTTCTAAATTTTTTTTATTGTTCTTGTTTTAATTTTTTGAACGTCTTGTGTTACTTGTGCTAGGGATGTCGGTGATAATTTCTTTAATTACTAACTATTTTGACTGATTATTTGGATAATTGGGTTAAAAGATTACATATTATCTTTTGAATTTTACAAGATACTTCTTAATTGTAAAAAAAGAAAAAAGAAGTCATTTGTGCACCTCCCGCTTTACGTAATAGGGCGATAGAACACTACACAACTAGAATACTTTGGCAAGTGTGAATTTATGCGTTCTATATATACCTTGGGGGTTTATTGTCTTTCTTAATGGTCTGTGTATTCCTCAAATCATATTAATATTGGTTTGAAGTCCTTTTGTTTGTCTTATGTAAATTGGGTATGTCGTTTCCTCTGTTAAGCAACAGTGTATTAGAAAGGGGTTTATTGTCTTTCTTAATGGTCTGTGTATTCCTCAAATCATATTAATATTGGTTTGAAGTCCTTTTTTTGTTTGTCTTATGTAAATTGGGTATGTCGTTTCCTCTATTAAGCAACAGTGTATTAGAAAGAAAGAAAGAAAGAAAGAAAGAAAGTAAAATATCAAATAAGAATATCAGATGAATTCTCTCCTCTCAGATGGAGCTATAATATCATGGGGTAACCAACAACTACTTCCTTAGTGTTTAATCTATCTGAAGTTACAGGCTACCCTAAAAATATCATGCTCAAATTTTATATAAAGCATACTTTCATTTAATAAATGTTACCCATAGAGACATGTGGCCATCCTCTCTTCTCCCATGCATACTTGCATATTTGACGGAGCTAGAATAGGACTCATAAGAATGGAAATGACTTTGGATGGCCCTACTCTGTTCCCTTAATCTCAGATTTTAGATTATTGGATCCTTGTAGTGTTGGGGTTTATTATTTATATAAGAAATGGTCTATTTTTTTTTTATCAGCTATAAGAAATGGTCTATTGTTATAGTGGATGAACCAATTGTGAACTTGAAAACCTACCAAGCTAGCAAATGGTCATTATTATGCTAACTATTTTTAGAGTATAAATATTGACAAAGACTACAGTCATGATATTTTTAAGGCAAGCATATTTGCAGTTTGATTTTGATCTATAGATCAAGAACAATATTTGCTCACTATTATTAATGCATTTTTTTTTTCCTTTAAAGTTGGTGGAGTTTATATATTTGGCATGACATCCACATTTTATGATAGTGCATTGAATCTTATTTTGCTTCTACTAATCATGGATCATAGTTGGTTTTCTGACTTTAAAACATCCAGGAGGACCGTATTGATTACCTTAGGCCTCATTTGGGTGAATTGTTCCCTTGTAAAGTAGGATATTTAAAAATGAATGGAGAGTTTCCTTTGGATATAATGATTTTTTTCCGTTTTTTTGTTTGGCTACATGTGTGGGATCAATAGTGTTTCTTTTTCCATTTTTTCCCTTCGCAGTCATGAAGATAACTTGCCCTTTGGCACTTTGTTGCATTTTGCAGTTCCCTCGCTTTTCGCTGTAATGAATATCTTTGGGCTGCTATTGTATATAATATTTGGAGAAAAAGGAATGGCCGAATTCATGGAAACAACCACTCTAGTGTTTATGTAACTTTTTGTAATATTGTCGAAGATGTTAGATGTAGATTAGTGGGATCCAAAAGGCCTATTAACAATCATAGAACTAGATCTTTTTGTGTAAATTGGGGCTTTTGCTTTGCCCCTTTTCAATTGTAATTACTTGGCAATGTGCCAAGGTGTATTCTTTCCTTTTCTTTGTAATGATATTCTTACTTACTGGAAAGAAAAAAAAAAAAAAAAAAAAAAAAAGAAGATGTCGATGAGTTGATTTATCGTGTAACAATGGATGATAGTCAAATGAGAGTTATTTTCGTGATAAGATTACTATAGAGCTTATTAGTAGATATGCACTACCTTATTGTATCAATAGTTTTTTTCCCTTTGTTTTTTTGGTAGAAAGAGTACTCCAAACTATGGTCATTTTGAGCAAAATAGTTGAGTTGTGGTTAATGATATGATCCTCTTTTTAAAAAAATTTAAAATAAAATCATAAATATTTAAAATTTTTTTTTAAAAAAAAGAAGCATTTTCAGTAGATTTTTTAATACCAAACAGGCAATATAAGCACTTTCATTAAGGGCAATAGTGTCATTTCAAGGCTGTAGTGGTTTCAGGACTTGTTTTTACCAAACAGGTAAAGAAGCTCTTTTAGCATCTAACAGCACTTTTGAAAACAGTTCCCAAACACTTCTCAGTAGTCAATTAGTAGAGCTAGCTTCTGCTTCTCTTCTTTTACAACAAAAGCTGCAAAAGCTACAGCTATTCCAAAAGAGCCCTAAGTTTTTCTGCATAGGCTTGCACTTCCTGAACTGAAAATTAATGTTAGAATGCAAATATATGCCTATCTTTAAGATGTTTCCACTGGTCCTATCTCTGACTGTTGTATGCGTAAAAAATCTCTAAGGTTTGAGATTGTTGACGCAACCTCAAATCCAGATCAAAGATTTAAAAAGGGAATAGATGAATTAAATTAAAGAAATAAGAAAACGCAGATTTACTTGGAAAACCCCATGAATGGGGAAAAACCACGGTGGAGGGGCATTTCACTATCAATCATTCGAAATTACAAAGCCTCACTCTCATACATTACAGCATTTCATGCCATGTCTCTCTTACTTCCTCTTTCTCTCTCTGATTTTCCATTCACCTCTCTAATTTTTTCTCTCCTTCCCGTCGGAAAAATTCCCCCAAAAAGCCTCCCCTTTATAGTATTCTTTGTCACTTTTATAGTGATACATGATAACCGTCCTTGCCACTCGTCACCCGATTGCTTAATACAACTTTGTGCTTTAGATAAGTGTTTTGGTGCGGATGTGATAATCCATAACCTGATGGCGTGTATCATGGTGGCATCAAAGGAGCTTGCCAAGAGTCGTGTTTTGTAAGATCCTCAAAAGAATGGCGGGAATGCATTAGCATGTCTGTGGTGAACCAAATTGGTATCTTGTTAAGTCAACAATGCTTGTTGAGTTGTCCCAATTCCCTATGTCAGTCACATGTGGAGTTCTATAATTTTACCACGTGTCGGTACTTGATTAGCCCATATTTACTCTTATAAAAATAGCCCCCTAAATGAGGCGGGTAGTGCACTATTCGCTGAAGTCACAATATCCAACACGCTTAATTAATGACCATACATGTATTGACTTGCCATTATAAGAGAAGAAGATACGGTCCAAATAAAATAACCAAGTATTAGTCCTATTGGGGCATGAAATGCTGAGATTTGTAGGGAGCTCATGCTTCAAGAAATCAGATGACTGCCCTGGTGAACTCTGTCAATATAAAAAGAGAGCGTATATCGCCATTGAACCTTGCTGGCTATGTGCACCTTTGCATCAGGTCAGGTAGTGGGCACGTAACTTGCCTTTCGAAATTCTCTTTATTGAATTTTCAACACCCATGATATTCATGGTGACAAAATATTGGATTTAAATGAATAAAACTATATAGATATACATACATACATATATATATATATATATATAGATATACATATAGATATAAAACTATATAGATATACATATATATATATATGTATATATATATATATATGTATGCATGTATATGTATATTATATATATTATATGTAAAGTGCTGCCCCCTTTTATCAATTATTTAAAACTATATATGGTATTAAGGTATGATCTCTTTATTTTTGTCTTTTCTTGCAATTGTGTGTATATATATATATATATATATATATATATATAGCTTTGATCATGTGCAAGATATCCCGGATATCCCGTACGATCACAGCCGTCCATAAGCGACACGCTCACGCACGTGAATACTCGCATGTCATCCACGGACGGCCAGTGATCGAACGGGATAGTCCGGGATATCCCGCACTTGAACAACTCTCTGTATATATATATCTATTATTGCTCTTTCTCTCTTTAAATAATTGGGAAGTTACTTTTTATTGTGAGAATATATATATAGATATATAAGGTAATGGGGAACTTAGTATCTTCTTCTCAATTCGCTTTTAATAGAGGTAGACAAATTGTGGATGCCATCCTTGTTGCTAATGAATGTGTTGATTCCAAGAATAGAAGGGGCAATCCGAGTATGATTGGAAAAATTCACATTGAAAAAGCTTTTGATCATGTCAATTGGAATTTCCTTATTTACCTTCTAGGTAGAATGGGTTTTGGAGGGAAATAGCGTACAAGGATTGCTTGGTGTAAAGGAACTTCTTCTTTCTTAGTCTTAATTAATGGAACCCCCTACGGTTTTTTTCAAAGCTCTAGAGGACCTTCGACAAGGAGATCCCCTCTCTCACCTCCTCTTTATCATTGTCGTGGAAGCTTTAAGCAAGTTAATTAACAAAGCTATTGAGGAAAATTTATTTGAAGGCCTTATGGTGAATGGTAGAGGAATTGAAGGAGGTATGGTTTCTCATTTACTTTTTGCCAATGACCCTCTTCTTTTTTTTTTGGGTGGGGAAGAGGAACAACTAAGAAACTTATGGGTGGTTTTACTTTGTTTTGAAGCAGTCTCAGGATTGAAAGCTAATCTTGGTAAAAGTGAGTTGATTCCGGTTGGTAGGATTGACAACATTGATACTTTTGCTTCTATCCTTAATTGCAAAGTAGGGAGTCTTCCGGTTACTTATCTTGGTCACCCGCGGGCCAGATAATTGTCCATTTGTAGTCAATCAATTGTAAATTTGTAACCAGTCAATTGTAGGTTTGTAATTAGCAATTGTAAGTTTGTGGTTTATATCAGCAAGTGCTGATAGGATCATTACTGTATATATATATCTATATATATATATATATATATATATATTATATATGTATAGAGCTTCCTTTAGAAGGTGTTACCTTTGCAATTTGAATATTGTTGTTGATGGTGTTCCACTTTTATGAGCTAAATTTTATATTCGTATCTCTTCCATGTCAAAAACTTTTATGAATGGCGAACTAATTTATTTCTTTTAGATCTTTCCATGGATTCCCATTAGAATAGTCCATGGGTGGTGATCTTCCCAAGATGTTGTTGGTAGGAAATCTTGATTGTTGACGAATTTTGCATAAAACCTATCCTCTTGGTAGTAATTCCTTTGTCCCATTAATACTGATGCAAACTGACTGTGGCCCACTTTGTTTACTTTCAAGCCATAGTCATGATTAATAATTCTAAAACACCATCATAACTTTATTTTTTTCATAAAAACAATGTCACGTGTTATGATAATAGTGTCTAAAAGAAATCAGACCTTCTTGACTCTCTTTCTTTTATTTTCTTATCAGCACGTTATCATCATCAACTTCTCTGCTTGTTCTTCTTTGGTAACACCATGCTACCTCAACCTTCCGACCCCAACTTTTCTGCATTAATAATTTTTCTTCCGACAAGAGTAATACAGACGAAGCTATAAAAGTTAACTGTATTTATCTTTCTAGGACGCCCACCATTGAA
The DNA here is from genome assembly GCA_039720395.1 of Liquidambar formosana. Taxonomy (NCBI): domain Eukaryota; kingdom Viridiplantae; phylum Streptophyta; class Magnoliopsida; order Saxifragales; family Altingiaceae; genus Liquidambar; species Liquidambar formosana. The sequence continues at coordinate 47,842,616 of CM077822.1, read as the reverse complement.
AAGCCACCAAGAAAAGAAACTCTACTAGCCTTCCTTGGCAAATTTTTTAGCCCCCAACCTCCTGTGAGCTGGAATGGCTACACTTTACTTCAAGATTTTCTTTACTGAGGAGTTGAGTAATGTTTCGGACCTAACTACAAACCCCAAGGATGGTTGGTTGTCCTGGCAAAAGGACGCCTATGAGCAGACTCTCCAAGTGTTCGATGTTGATTCTGTATTAAGACTAAGAGTTGAAATAGGAGATTTTAAGCCTTTTAATCCTATTTTCTAGTCTCACTCTAGCATCACCAAGAGATGGAAGAGTTGGTGTGATTACAAATTGGGGAATCAAACCTACTGCAATCGTCTAGAAAAAGTTGGGTAGTCGAAAATCACAAAGTTCTTCTCCCGCTTAGAAGTACACAAGGATTTCGATGCATTGTCCACTTTATTAAACCAGTGCAATTTACAAACACACTTTTTTTTTACATTATTTGGCAAAATTGCTCCTTCCCTTGAAGATGTTTGCATACTGTTATGCCTTCCAGGTCATTACTTGTAGTATGTTTGAAAATCTAAAGATTTCAAGTGACGATGACTTGGTAATCAGGAAACTGTATTTTGCGTTAAGAGCATCTATGGAAAATGCTCCTTTGTTCAAAACCTCTAAGAAGTCTAGAGCCAGTAACTTATCCCAAGATGATATTGTGTTAAAGGATAGCTCTAGAGCTAATTTTCTTGGTTGGGTGATATAATTTTTGCAAGAATATAAAGAAAGAATCAATGTCGATGTTGACGAAGCAAAGAGTGTTCCCCCACCTCGGGAAGAAATCAATTACATGGTTGGCCCAGGTTTCAATAGTCCATACTTTATTTTTGTGAGGGCGTTTCGAAATAGTATCAGTGGTTTTGGTTGGAGCTCTTTTCTTTGACTTCACAGGTGCCTCACAAAAGTAAACATTCTGGAGAGCTTAAGTGTTAGATCATTTGAGAAAATAATAGTCAAAGCAAGTGCCACTACAAGAAGAGATAAAGCTCTAAAATGTTTTCTTCACAAACTCCCACCAATTGTAAGCGCCAAACTGACATAATACCATATCTCTTCTAACAAGGAAATGTGAATTTTGCCTACAAAGACCAAAGTAAGTTTGCTATTACCTCGGGATCATAAGCATTGTCAGCAATCTCTTCCACAAGAAAAGGAAAAACTGACAGGGAAGGAACAAATTGATGCAATCCAAATTGTCTCGCAAGTCTCTGAAGAGAATAATTTTTTAGCTTAAAAGAACCAAATAAATCACTCCATAGCCAACCAGGGGAAAGAAAAGTCCACACAGCTCTTTCGTCTTGCACGGCACCTGTAAGGCCTAAATTCAAAATCTTTGATATTATCAATATTATCAATGACACTAGAAGGACTATATTTATTCAATCTCTGGGTGAATGGCGTGCCAATGCCATGCCCATTGCAATGGCGACTCGAAAATTATATAGACCTGCATCTTTGAGTTGGCGTTACGACGACTTGGCGTGTAAATCTTGAAGCGCTCCCATAACCACATTTGAAGAAAGCCAACATTGAACAAAGATCTCAATACCAAAACGCCCCTGTGAACGAATTGGATCCTTGTGAAATTTGTCTAAGTGAGCATACAAACTTCCCAAGAACAGAGTCGCTAAGGTAAATCGAACGCCACGGCCTAATTGTGCAGACAAAATAAAATATCTATTTAGAGGCTTTTCAGCAAGGTAGCCTTCAAATATATATCTTGACAACAACATCACAAGAAAACTCTCAAAATGGTAAGGACTATTGAAACCAGGGCCAACCTTCCAATCGCTATCTTCCCAAAATGGGGTAACACCCTCTGCCTCGTCAACATTGACATTGATTCCTTCTTTATATTCTCGCCAAAATATCTCATCCAACCAAGAAAATTAACTCTAGAGCTACCTTTTAACGCACTATCATCTTGGGATAAGCCACTCGCTCTAGACTACTTAGAGGTTTTGAACAAATGAGCATTTTTCATAGATGCTCCTAACGCAGAATACAGCTCCCTGATTACCAAGTCATCTTCACATGAACTCTTCATATTTCCAAACTTACCAATGATTGAAGGCATAACAGTACGCAAACATCTTCAAGGGAATGAGCAATTTGACCAAATAATGTAAAAAAAAGTGTTTGTAAATTGCACCGGCATAATAGAACAGATAACGCACCAAAATCCTTGTGTACTTCTAAGCGGGAGAAGTTCTCTGTGGTTTCCAACAACCCAACATTTTCTAAGCGATTACAAGACGCTTGATTCCCCAATATGTAATCACGCCAAAGCTTCTATCCCTTAGTGATGCTAGAATGAGACGACAAAATAGAATTAGAAGGCGCAAAATCTCATCTTTCAACATCTTAATCTTAATACAAAATCAACATTGAACACTTGGAGAGTCTGTTCATTGGAATCCTTTTGCCAGAACAACCAACCATCCTTAAGGTTTCTACCTGGGTCTGAAACATTACTCAACTCCTCACGAAAAAAATCTTGAAGTAAAGAGTAGCCATTCCAACTCACAGGAGGTTGGGGTTTAACAAATTTAACAAGGAAGGCTAGTAGTTTTTATTTTCTTAGTAGCTTTCCAATGGTCGGCGTCCTAGAAAGATAGACATGGTTAACTTCTATAACTTCGTTTGTATCACTCTCACCAGAAGAAAAATTATTAAATGCAAAAAAATCATGGTCGAAAGGTTGAGATGGCATGGTGTCGCTAAAGAAGAACAAGCAGAGAAGTTTATGATGATAATACACTGATAAGAAAAGAAAAGAAAAAGAGTCAAGAAAATCTTATTTCTTTTAGACACTGTTATTGTAACACGTGACACTGTTTTTATGGAAAAAATAAAGTCATGATAGGTGCTCCAGAAGTTGTAATCATGACTATGGCTTGAAAGTAAACGAAGAGGGGCCATAATCAGTTTGCATCAATACAGATGGGACAAAGGAATCACAACCAAGAGGATAGGTTTTAGCAAAAGTCACCAGCGACCAATATTTCCTACCAACAACTTGGGAAGATCACCACCCATAGACTTTTCAAACGGAATCCAAGGAAAGAGCTAAAAGAAATAAAGTTGTTCGCCATCCATAAAAGTAGTTTGACATGGAAGAGATACGAATATAAAATTCAGATGAAGCTATAAAGGTGGAACGCCATCAACAACAATATTCAAATTGCAAAGGTAACACCTACTAAAGGAAGCTATATATATATATATATATATATCAATATTTCTATTATCAGGTGCACCTGATATTAGTTGATATCAAGTGCACTCCAAAACTCTACCTAGTGATTTGTATTTTTTGAATCCAACCGTTAGATTACATATGCTTCTCATGTAGGCGTTCAATGCCTAAAATCAAGTTGATCTGAGATTAATTGCTATTCGATCCAAAACATGCATTTTTTAATCAATAACAAACGCTCATTTATGGACTTTTCGAATGAAACAGCTCTTAATCTTAGATAAACTTGATTTTTGGCATGCATGACCAACATATGAATCAAATTTAATCCAACGGACAGTAAGGGCTGGTTTGGCCAAATACGAATCGCACGCAAGAGTTTTGGAGTGCACATGATGCAACAAAATTGCGTCATGTGCACTTGATAATAGAAGGACTCTATATATATATATTCTCACGATAAAAAGTGACTGCCCAATTATTCAAAGAGAGAAAGAGCAATAATAGATATAAATATATATATATACAATTGCAAGAAAAGATAAAAAGGGTGGTATAGGATATGATACCTCACGCTCTATTTTGGTGTATTTAGAAGGAGCGAAACCTAAGAACCTTTGAAGATAAGGCTCCATCTACAATCGATCTAAAGTCTCTTTTTGTCAAGACTCTTTTTTGGTGGTATAGGAGTTATACAAATGACCATAGCATCAATCTAAAGCCTAAGAACTTTTCAAGATTTTCTTCGTGAGAAGTCAGGTAATGTTTTGGACCTAGGTAGAAACCCAAGGATAGTTGGTTGTTCTGGTAAAATGACGCCAATGAGCAGACTCTGCAAGTGTTCAATGTTAATTTTGTATTAAAACTAAGAGTTGAAAGAAGGAATTTTGCACCTTCTGATCCTATTTTGTAGTCTTACTCTAACATCACTAAGTGATAGAAGCGTTGGTGTGATTACATATTAGGGAATCAAGCCTCCTGTAATCACCTAGAAAAAGTTGGGCTGTTGGAAATCATAGAGATGTTCTCCCGCTTAGAAGTACACAAGGATTTTGGTACGTTATCCACTTTATTATACCAGTGCTAATTACAAACACATACTTTTTTTTACATCATTTGGTCAAATTGCTCCTTCCCTTGAAGATGTTTGCGTACTGTTACACCTTCCAATCATTAGTTGTAGTAAGTTTGGAAATATGAAGAGTTCACGTGAGGATGACTTGATAATTAAGGAGCTGCATTCTGCGTTAAGAGCATTCATGGCAAATGTTCTTTTGTTCAAAACCTCTAAGAAGTCTAGAGCCAGTGACTTATCCCAAGATGATAATGCGTCAAAAGGTAGCTCTATAGTTAATTTTCTTGGTTGGGTGAGATACTTTTGGCAAGAATATAAAGAAGGAATCAACATTGATGTTGACGAGGCAGAGAGTGTTCCCCCACTTCGGGAAGACAGCGATTGCAAGGTTGGCCCAGGGTTTCAATAGTCCTTACCATTTTGAGAGTTTTCTTGTGATGTTGTCAAGATACATATTTGAAGGCTACCCTGCTAAAAAGCTCCAAGATAGATATTTATTTTGTCTGCATAATTAGGCCATGGCGTTCGATTTTCCTTAGCGACTCTAGTTCTTGGGAACTTTGTATGCTCACTTTGGACGAATTTCACAGGGATTCAATTCGTTCACAGGGGCGTTTTGGTATTGAGAGTTTGAGACCTTTGTTCATGTTGGCTTTCTTCAAATATGGTTGTAGGAGCACTTCAAGAATTACGTGCATAAGTCCTCGTGACTCCAACCCAGAGATGTAGGTTTATACAATCTTCGAGTAGTCCACTGCCATGGGCATGGCGTTGGCACACCACTCACCTAGAGATTAAATATAGTCTTTCCAGTATCATTGATGATATCAAAGATTTCGAATTTAGGCTTTATAGGCGCTGAGCAAGATGAAAGACCTATGTCGAATATTCTTTCCCCGGTTGGCTATGGAGCGATCTATTTAGTTCTTTCAAGCTAAAAATTTACTCTCCTCACAGATTTGCCAGACAATTTGGATTAGATCAATTTATTCCTTCTCCGTCGGGTTTTTTCCTTGCTTATGAAGAGCAATAAGAGATTGCTAACAATGCTTATGATCCCGACGTAATAGCAAGCTTACTGTGTTCTTTGCAGACAAAGATCACCTTTCCTTCTTACAAGAGATATGGTACATTGGTACTATGTCGCCTGGCACCTACAATTAGTGGGAGACTATGAAGAAAACATTTTCAGAGCTTTATCTCTTCTTGTAGTGGCACTTGCTTTGACTATTATTTTCTCAATTGATCAAACACTTAAGCTCTCCAAAAAGTTTGCCTTGTGTGAGGCACCTGTGAAGTCAAAGAAAAGAGCTCCAACCAAAACCATTGATGACATTTCGAAACACTCTCGCAAAAATAAGGTAAAGACTGTTGAAACCTAGGCCAACCATGTAATCGATATCTTCCCGAAGTGGGGGAACACTCTTTGCCTCATCAACATCGACATTGATTCCTTCTTTATATTCTCGCTAAAAGTATCTCACCCAACCAAAAAAATTAGCTCTAGAACTACCTTTGATACACTATCATCTTGGGATAAGTCACTAGCTCTAGACTTCTTAGAAGTTTTGAACAAAGGAACGTTTTCCATAGATACTCTTAACGCTTCCTGAATACCAAGTCATCCTCACGTGAACTCTTCAGATTTCCAAATATACAACCAATGATTGGAAAGCGTAACAGTACGCAAACATCTTCAAAGGAATGAGCAATTTCACCAAAAGATGTAAAAAAAAAGTGTTTGTAGATTCCACCGGTTTAATAAAGTGGATAACGCACCGAAATCCTTGTATACTTCTAAGTAGGAGAAGATCTCCGTTGTTTCCAACAGCCTAACTTTTTCTAGGTGATTAAAGTAGGCTTAATTCCCCAATATGTAATCACACCAACGCTTCCATCCCATAGTTATGCTAGAGTAAGATTTAAAAATAGGATCAAAAGGTGGAAAATCTCCTCTTTCAACTCTAAGTCTTAATACAGAATCAACATCGAACACTTGGAAAGTCAGCTCATCAGCATCTTTTTGCCATAACAACTAACCATCCTTGGGGTTTGTACCTAGGTCCAAAAGATTACCCAACTCTTCACGAAGAAAATTTTGAAGTAAAGAGCAACTATTCCAGCTCGTAGGAGGTTGAGGGTTTACAGATTTGCCAAGGAAGGCTAGTAGTTTTCTTTTCCTGGTGGCATTCCAATGGCGGGCGTTCTAGAAAGATAAACATAGTTAACTTCTTTAGCTTCATCTATATCACTCTCGCCAGAAGAATAATTATTAGATGCAAAAAAATCAGGGTCGGAAGGTTGAGGCGGCATGGTGTCACCAAGACAGAAAAAGCAGAGAAGTTTATAATGATAATTTGTTAATAAGAAAAGAAAATAAAGAGAGTCAAAAAGATCTGATTTCTTTTAGACACTGTTATTGTAACACTTAACACTGTTTTTATGGAAAAAATAAAGTCATGATGGTGCTTCAGAAGTTGTAATCATGACTATGGCTTGAAACCAAAGGGCTCATAATTAGTTTGCATTAATACGGATGGGACAAAGGAATTACTACCAAGAGGATAGGTTTTATGCAAAAGTCAACAACAATCAAGATTTCCTACCAACAACACCTTGGAAAGATCACCACCCATAGACTTTTCTAATGGGAATCCAGGAAAAGAGCTAAAAGAAATAAAGTAGTTCGACATCCATAAAAGTGTTTGATATGGAAGAGCTACGAATATAAAATTCAACTGAAGCCATAAAGGTGGAACGCCATTGTCACACCCCATTTTTGCACACTTTCCGTGGTTCACAGCCATCAACAACAATATTCAAATTGCAAAGGTAACACCTACTAAAGGAAGCTCTATATATATATATATATATATATATATATATATATATATATCAGTCCTTCTATCATCAGGTGCACCTGATATTAACTCCAAAACTCCACCTAGTGATTTGTATTTTGTGAATCCAACTGTTGGATTAGATATCCTTCTCATATAAACATTCAATGCCTAAAATCAAGTTGATCTAAGATTAATTGCTATTCGATCCAAAACATGCATTTTTTAATCAATAACAAACGCTCATTTATGGACTTTTCAAATGAAACAACTCTTAATCTTAGATCAACTTGATTTTTGGCATGCATGACCAACATATGAATCAAATTTAATCCAACGGACAATAATGGTTGGTTTGGCCAAATACGAATCGCACGTAAGAGTTTTGGAGTGCAATTGATGCAAAATTGCATCATGTGCACCTGATAATAGAAGGACTCTATAATATATATATATTCTCACGATAAAAAGTGACTGCCCAATTATTTAAAGAGAGAAAGAGCAATAATATATATATATATATATATATATACAAGTGCAAGAAAAGACAAAAAAGAAAGAGATCATACCTTAATACCATATATAGTTTTCAATAATTGATAAAAGGGGGCATCACTTTACAAATAATATATATATGGGAAGTTATATTCATTTAAATCCAATATTTTATTACCATGAATATCATGAGTGTTGAAAATTCAACAAAAAGAATTGCAGAAGGCAAGTTATGTGCCCACTACCTGACTTGATGCAAAGGTGCACATAGCCAGCAAGGTTCAACGATGATATACACTCTCTTTTTATATTGACAGAGTTCACCCAGAGCAGTCATCTGATTTCTTGAGGCATGAGCTCCCTGCAAATCTCATCATTTCATGCCCCAACAAGACCAAATACCTGGTTATTTTATTTGCTCGTATCTTCTTCTCTTGTAATAGCGAATCAATACATGTATGGTCATTACTTAAGTGTGCTAGACAGTGTGACTTCAACGAATAGTGCGCTGCCCACCTCAATCAAGGGGCTATTTGTATAAAAGTAAATATGGGCCACCCACATGGGCCAATCAAGTACCGACACGTGGTAAAATTATAGAACTTCACATGTATTGACACAGAGAATTGGGACAACTCAGGAAGCATTGTTGGCTTAACAAGACACCAATTTGGTATGCCACAGACATGCTAATATACTCCCGCCATTCCTTTGAGGATCCTTCTAAACATGATTCTTGGCAAGCTCCTTCAATGCCACCATGATACACGCCATCAGTTATAAGTTATCACCCGCACGCCAAAACACTCATCCAAAGCACATAGTTGTATTAAACAAGGAGGTGACGTGTGGCAAGAACGATTATCATGTATCACTATAAAAGTGACCAAATAATATTGTAAAGGGGAGGCTTTTAGGGGGAATTTTTCCAACAGGAACGAGAGAAAAAATTAGAGAAAGGTGAATGGCAAATCAGAGAGAGAAAGAGGAAGTAAGAGAGACATGGCATGAAATGCTGTAATGTACGAGAATGAGGCTTTGTAATTTTGAATGATTGATAGTGAAATCCCCCTTCTCCACCGTGGTTTTTCCCCATTCATCAGGTTTTCCACATAAATCTGTGTCTTCTTATTTCTATCATTTAATTCCTCTATTCCCTTTTAAGTCTTTGATCTGGATTTGAGATTTCGTCAACAATCTCCAACCCTAGAGATTTTTTATGCATACAACTGTCTAGCAACTAAAATTAAGGTTTCTAAAGAATGGTAGCTTTGGAGGCCCTAAATGCAACATTTTTTTTCAGAGTATATACATATCCCATGTGATTCAATCTAATTTGCTAGTCACGTAGATTTTCTTGCTTTTTAGGTGCAATGGTGAAAATAGATCAGAAGTTCATTCTTTTGAAGAGCTACCAAGTGACGCTAAAAAAATTCATACAGGAGATTACCGGAGGTATATTTTCCCATTAGTTCTCGATAATAAGCGTTTCAGTATTCCAAAACTAAGAAGAAGAAATTCCAAAAAGGAATTACTCTTCCCACCATTGGATTTCACTAAAATTCCACATTCATCAAGATTTGAAGAGTAAAGAAATGTTCGTCCTTAAACATAAACCATGTTATCAATATAGCATTGCAATTCTTCCTCCTAAATCTAAATACTAAAGGATTGATAAAGCTAATACATATACCTGGCTGAGAAACACTATACCTGCTTCTCACAACCCCAAAATGCGAAGACCCGTTTTGACTCCATCTCTCCCTCCATTGACAAGGCCGGCCATCAGCATTTTGATAATGGGTTTCTGAAAAAGGCGGCAACTACAAAAGCAAGGTGGCCAACGCGGGACAACCTCTCCAAACCATTTTGCCGATTCGGCCCGCAACATTTTGGTAGGAAATCTTGACTGTTGACAAATTTTGCATAAAACCTATCCTCTTGGTAGTAATTCCTTTGTCCTATTAGTATTTATGCAAACTGATTGTGGCCCCCTTTATTTACTTTCAAGCCATAGTCATGATTATAAATTCTAAAACACCATCATGACTTTATTTTTTCCATAAAAACAATGTCACGTGTTACAATAATAATGTCTAAAAGAAATCAGACCTCCTTAACTCTCTTTCTTTTCTTTTCTTATCAGCGCATTATCATCATCAACTTCTCTGCTTGTTGTTCTTTGGTGACACCATGCCGCCTCAACCTTCCGACCCCAATTTTTCTGAATCTAATAATTCTTCTTCCGGCGAGAGGATACAGATGAAGCTATAAAAGTTAACCACATTTATCTTTCTAGGACGCCCACCATTGAAAAGCCACTAAAAAAAGAAAATCTACTAGCCTTCCTTGGCAAATTTTTTAGCCCCCAACCTCCTGCGAGCTAGAATAGCTACTCTTTACTTCAAGATTTTCTTCATGAGGAGTTGGGTAATGTTTCGGACCTAGGTACAAACCCCAAGGAACGGTTGGTTGTTCTGGCAAAAGGACGCCAATGAGCAAACTCTCCAAGTGTTCGATGTTGATTCTGTATTAAGACTAAGAGTTGAGATAGGATTTTAAGCCTTCTGATCCTATTTTCTAGTCTCACTCTAGCATCAAGGGATGAAAAAGTTGGTATGATTACAAATTGGGGAATCAAGCCTACTGTAATCGCCTAGAAAAAGTTAAGTTGTTGGAAATCACAGAGTTCTTCCTCCGCTTAGAAGTACACAAGGATTTTGGTGCGTTATCCACTTTATTAAATAGGTGCAATTTACAAACACACTTTTTTTTACATTATTTGGTGAAATTGCTCCTTCCTTGAAGATGTTTGCATACTGTTATACCTTCCAGTCATTACTTGTAGTATGTTTGGATATTTAAAGATTTCATGTGAGGATGACTTGGTAATTAGGAGGCTGCATTTTGCGTAAAGAGCATCTATGGAAAATGCTCGTTTGTTCAAAACCTCTAAGAAGTCTAGAGCCAGTAACTTATACCAAGATGATACTGTGTTAAAAGGTAGCTCTAGAGCTAATTTTCTTGGTTGGGTGAGATACTTTTGGCGAGAATATAAAGGAATCGATGTCGAAGTTGACTAAACAAAGAGTGTTTCCCCCACTTCGAGAAGAAATCAATTACATGGTTGGCCCAGGTTTCAATAGTTCTTACCTTTATTTTTGTGAAGGCGTTTCGAAATGGTATCAGTGGTTTTGGTTGGAGCTCTTTTCTTGAACTTCACAAGTGCCTCACAAAAGACAAACATTCTGGAGAGCTTAAGTGTTTGATCATTGGAGAAAATAATAGTCAAAACAAGTGCCACTACAAGAAGAGATAAAGCTCTAAAATGTTTTCTTCACAGTCTCCCACCAATTGTAAGCGCAAGGCAACATAGTACCATATCTCTTGAAAGAAGGAAATGTGAACTTTGCCCACAAAGACCAAAGTAAGCTTGCTATTACCTCAGGATCATAAGCATTGTCAGCAATAATTGCTTCTACAGGAAAGGGAAAAACCGACAAAGAAGGAAAAAATCGATGCAATCCAAATTGTCTCGCAAATCTGTGAAGAGAATAATTTTTTAGCTTGAAAGAACCAAATAAATCACTCCATAGCCAACCAGGGGACAGAAAAGTCTACACAGTTCTTTTGTCTTGCTCAGCGCCTGTAAGGCCTAAATTCAAAATCTTTGATATTATCAATGACACTGGAAAGACTATATTCAATCTCTGGGTGAATGGCGTGCCAACACCATGCCCATGGCAATGGTGACTCGAAAATTATATAGACCCACATCTTTGGGTTGGCATTACGACGACTTGGCGTGTAATTCTTGAAGCGCTCCCATAACCACATTTGAAGAAAGCCAACATGAACAAAGGTCTCAATACCAAAACGCCCCTGTGAACGAATTGGATCCTCGTGAAAATGTCCAAGTGAGCATACAAACTTCCCAAGAACAAAGTTACTAAGGAAAATCGAACGCCACAGCCTAATTGTGCAGACAAAATAAAATATCTATCTAAGGGCTTTTTAGCAGGGTAGCCTTCAAATATGTATCTCGACAACATCACAAGAAAACTCTCAAAATGGTAAAGACTATTGAAACCTAGGCCAACCTTGTAATCGCTATCTTCCCGAAGTGAGGGAACACTCTCTGCCTCGTCAACATCGACATTAATTCCTTCTTTATATTCTCGCCAAAAGTATCTCACCCAACCAAGAAAATCAGCTCTAGAGCTACCTTTTGACGCACTATCATCTTGGGATAAGTCACTGGCTCTAGACTTTTTAGAGGTTTTAAACAAAGGAGCATTTGCTATAGATGCTCTTAACGCAGAATGCAGCTCCCTAATTACCAAGTCACCCTCACATGAACTCTTCATATTTCCAAACTTACCAATGATTGGAAGGCGTAACAATACGCAAACATCTTCAAGGGAATGAGCAATTTGACCAAATAATATAAAAAAAAGTGTGTTTGTAAATTGCACTGGTATAATAAAGTGGATAACGCACCAAAATCCTTGTGTACTTCTAAGCGGAAGAAGATCTCTGTGGTTTCCAACAACCCAACATTTTCTAGGCGATTACGGGAGGCTTGATTCCCTAATATCTAATCACACCAACACTTCTATCCCTTGGTAATGCTAGAATGAAACTACAAAATAGGATCAGAAGGCATAAAATCTCTTCTTTCAACTCTTAGTCTTAATACAAAATCAACATCGAACACTTGAAGAATTTGCTTATTGGCATCCTTTTGCCAAAACAGCCAACCATCCTATCCTTGGGGTTTCTATCTGAGTCCGAAACATTACTAAACTCCTCATGAAAAAAATCTTGAAGTAAAGAGCAGCCACTTCCAACTCATAGGAGGTTAGGGGTTAACACATTTGCCAAGGAAGGCTAATAGTTTTTCTTTTCTTAGTGGCTTTCCAATGGTGGGCGTCCTAGAAACATAGACGTGGTTAACTTCTATAACTTCATCTGTATCACTCTCGCAGGAAAAAAATTATTAGATACAGAAAAATCAAGGTCGAAAGGTTGAGGCTGCATGGTGTCACCAAAGAAGAACAATCAGAGAAGTTTATGATGATAATACACTGATAAGAAAAAAAAAAAAAAAGAGTCAAGAAAATATGATTTCTTTTAGACGCTGTTATTGTAACACGTGACTGTATTTATGGAAAAAATAAATTCATGACAATGCTTCAGAAATTGTAATCAAGACTATGACTTGAAAGTAAACGAAGGGGCCATAATAAGTTTGCATCAATACAGATGAGACAAAGAAATTACTACCAAGAGGATAGGTTTTAGCAGGAAGTCACCAACGACCAACATTTCCTACCAATAACATCTTGGGAAGATCACCACCCATAGACTTTTCTAACGGGAATCCAAGGAAAGAGCTGAAAGAAATAAAGTTGTTCGCCATCCATAAAAGTGTTTGACATGGAAGAGATACGAATATAAAATTCAGATGAAGCCATAAAGGTGGAACACTATCAATAACAATATTCAAATTGCAAAGATAACACCTACTAAAGGAAGCTCTATACATATATATATGTATATATATGTATATATATGTCCTTCTATTATCAAGTGCACCTGATATTAGTTAATATCAAGTGCACTCCAAAACTCTACCTAGTGACTTGTATTTTTTGAATCCAACCGTTAGATTACATATCCTTCTCATGTAAGCGTTCAATGCCTAAAATCAAGTTAAACTAAGATTAATTGCTATTTGATCCAAAACATGCATTTTTTAATCAATAACAAACGCTCATTTATGGACTTTTCGAATGAAACAGCTCTTAATCTTAGATAAACTTGATTTTTGACATGCATGACCAACATATGAATCAAATTTAATCCAACGGACAGTAAGGGTTGGTTTGGCCAAATACGAATCGCATGCAAGAGTTTTGGAGTGCACATGACGCAACAAAATTGCATCATGTGCACTTGATAATAGAAGGACTCTATATATATATTCTCACGATAAAAAGTGACTGCCCAATTATTCAAAGAGAGAAAGAGCAATAATAGATATAAATATATATATACAATTGCAAGAAAAGATAAAAAGGGTGGTATAGGATATGATACCTCACGCTCTATTTTGGTGTATTTAGAAGGAGCGAAACCTAAGAACCTTTGAAGATAAGGCTTCATCTACAATCGATCTAAAGTCTCTTTTTGTCAATACTCTTTTTTGGTGGTATAGGAGTTATACAAATGACCATAGCATCAATCTAAAGACTAAGAATCTTTCAAGATTTTCTTCATGAGGAGTTCAGTAATGTTTCGGGCCTAGGTAAAAACCTCGAGAATAGTTAGTTGTTCTGGCAAAAGGACGCCAATGAGCAGACTCTCCAAGTGTTTAATGTTGATTTTGTATAAAAACTAAGAGTTGAAAGAGAAGATTTTGCACCTATTGATCCTATTTTGTAGTCTCACTCTAGCATCACCAAGGGATAGAAGTGTTGGTGTGATTACATATTAGGGAATCAAGCCTCCTGTAATTGCCTAGAAAAAGTTGGGCTATTGGAAACCACAGAAATCTTCTCCCGCTTAGAAGTACACAAGGATTTTGGTACGTTATCCACTTTATTATGCCGGTGCAATTTACAAACACATACTTTTTTTTACATCATTTGGTCAAATTGCTCCTTCCCTTGAAGATGTTTGCATACTGTTATGCCTTCCAATCATTAGTTTTAGTAAGTTTGGAAATATGAAGAGTTCACGTGAGGATGACTTGGTAATTAGAGAGCTGCATTCTGCATTAAGAGCATTCCTGGCAAATGTTCTTTTGTTCAAAACCTCTAAGAACAGTCTAGAGCCAGTGACTTATCCCAAGATGATAATGCGTCAAAAGGTAACTCTATAACTAATTTTCTTAGTTGAGTGAGATACTTTTGGCAAGAATATAAAGAAGGAATCAACATCGATGTTAACGAGGCAGAAAGTGTTCTCCCACTTCGAGAAGATAGCGATCACAAGGTTGGCCTAGGTTTCAATAGTCCTTAACATTTTAAGAATTTTCTTGTGATGTTGTTGTCAAGATACATATTTGAAGGCTACCAGCTGAAAAGCCCCTAGATAGATATTTTATTTTGTCTGCACAATTAGGCCGTTGCAGTTCGATTTTCCTTAGCGACTTTGTTCTTGGAAAGTTTGTATGCTCACTTTGGACAAATTTCACAAGGATTTAATTCGTTCACATGGGCGTTTCGTTCACAGGAGCGTTTGAGACCTTTGTTCGTGTTAGCTTTCTTCAATTATGATTGTGGGAGCGCTTCAAGAATTATGCGCAAAGTCCTCGTGACGCCAACCCAAAGATGCAGGTCTATACAATCTTCGAGTCACCACTGCCATAGGCATGGCGTTGGCACGCCATTCACCCAATTCACCCAGAGATTAAATATAGTCTTTCCAGTATCATTGATGATATCAAAGATTTCGAATTTAGACCTTACAGGTGCTCTGAGCAAGATGAAAGAACTATGTCGAATATTATTTCCCTAGGTTGACTATAGAACGATCTATTTGGTTCTTTCAAGCTAAAAATTTATTCTCCTCACAGATTTGCCAGACAATTTGGATTAGGATCAATTTATTCCTTCTCCATCGGTTTTTTCCTTACCTGTGGAAGAGCAATAAGAGATTGCTAACAACGCTTATGATTCCGAGGTAATAGCAAGCTTACTGTGTTCTTCGCAGACAAAGTTCACCTTTCCTTCTTACAAGAGATATAGTACTATGTCGTCTGGCATTTACAATTAGTGGGAGACTGTGAAGAAAACATTGTTAGAGCTTTATCTCTTCTTGCAGTGGCACTTGCTTTGACTATTATTTTCTCAATTGATCAAACACTTAAGCTCTCCAGAAAGTTAGTCTTGTGTAAAGCACCTGTGAAGTCAAAGAAAAGAGCTCCAACCAAAACCACTAATACCAGTTTCGAAATGCCCTCGCAAAAATAAGGTAAGGGACTGTTGAAACCTAGGCCAACCATGTAATCGAGATCTTCCCAAAGTGGGGGAACACTCTTTGCCTTAGCAACATCGACATTGATTCCTTCTTTATATTCTTGCCAAAAATATCTCACCTAACCAAGAAAATTAGGCTCTAGAGCTACCTTTGACACACTATCATCTTGGGATAAGTCCCTAGTTCTAGACTTCTTAGAGGTTTTGAACAAAACAGCGTTTTCTATATATACTCTTAACGCTTCCTGATCACCAAGTCATCCTCACGTGAACTCTTCAGATTTCCAAACATACTACAGCCAATGATTGGAAAGCGTAACAATATTCAAACATCTTCAAAGGAATGAGCAATTTCACCAAATGATGTAAAAAATAAAAGAGTGTTTGTGGGTCCACCAGTATAATAAAGTGGATAACGCACCAAAATCCTTGTATACTTCTAAGAAGGAGAAGATCTCCATCGTTTCTAACGGCCCAACTTTTTCCAAGCAATTAAAGTATACTTAATTCCCCAATATGTAATCACACCAACACTTCCATCCCTTAGTGATGCTAGAATAAGGCTTAAAAATAGGATAAGAAGGCGAAAAAATCTCCTCTTTCAAATCTAAGTCTTGATACAGAATCAACATCGAACACTTGGAGAGTCTACTCATCAGCATCCTTTTGCCATAACAACCAACCATCCTTGGGGTTTGTACCTAGGTTCGAAAGATTACCCAACTCCTCACAAAGAAAATCTTGAAGTAAAGAGCAACCATTCTAGCTCGTAGGAGGTTGGTGGTTAACAGATTTGCCAAGGAAGGCTAGTAGTTTTCTTTTCCTGATGACATGGCATTCCAATGGCGGGCGTCCTAGAAAGATAAACATGGTTAACTTCTATAGCTTTATCTGTATCACTCTCGCCATAAGAATAATTATTAGATGCAAAAAAATTAGGGTCGGAAAGTTGAGGCAGCATGGTATCGCCAAGGCATAACAAGCAGGGAAGTTTATGATGATAATGTGCTGATAAGAAAAGAAAAGAAAGAGAGTCAAGAAGATCTGATTTCTTTTAGACACTGTTATTGTAATACTTAACACTATTTTTATGGAAAAAAATAAAGTCATGATGGTGCTTCAGAAGTTGTAATCATGACTATGGCTTGAAAGTAAACAAATGGGGCTCATAATCAGTTTGCATTAATACGGATGGGACAAAAGAATTACTACCAAGAGGATAGGTTTTATGCAAAAGTCACCAACAATCAAGATTTCCTACCAACAACATCTTGGGAAGATTACCACCCATAGACTTTTCTAATGGGGACCAGGAAAAGAGCTGAAAGAAATAAAGTAGTTCAACATCCATAAAAGTGTTTGATATGGAAGAGATACGAATATAAAATTCAGTTGAAGCCATAAAGGTGGAACGCCATCAACAACAATATTCAAATTGCAAAGGTAACACCTACTAAAGGAAAGGAAGCTCTATATATATATATATATCAATCCTTCTATTATCAGGTGCACCTGATATTAGCTCCAAAACTCCACCTAGTGATTTGTATTTTGTGAATCCAACTGTTGGATTAGATATCCTTCTCATAAAGCATTCAATGCCTAAAATCAAGTTGATCTGAGATTAATTGCTATTCGATCCAAAACATGCATTTTTTAATCAATAACAAACGCTCATTTATGGACTTTTCAAATGAAACAACTCTTAATCTTAGATCAACTTGATTTTTGGCATGCATGACCAACATATGAATCAAATTTAATCCAACGGACAATGATGGTTGGTTTGGCCAAATACGAATCGCACGTAAGAATTTTGGAGTGCAATTGATGCAAAATTGCATCATGTGCACCTGATAATAGAAGGACTCTATAATATATATATATATATATAGTATTCTCACGATAAAAAGTGACTGCCCAATTATTTAAAGAGAGAAAGAGCAATAATATATCTATATCTAAATCTATATATATATATATATATATATATATATATATACACAAGTGCAAGAAAAGACAAAAAGAAAGAGATCATACCTATATACCATATATAGTTTTAAATAATTGATAAAAGGGGGCAACACTTTACAAATAATATATATATATATATATATATATGAGAAGTTATATTCATCTAAATCCAATATTTTATTACCATGAATATCATGGGTGTTAAAAATTCAACAAAGAGAATTGCAAAAGGCAAGTTACATGCCCGCTACCTGACTTGATGCAAAGGTGCACATAGCCAGCAAGGTTCAACGGTGATATACGCTCTCTTTTTATATTGACAGAGTTCACCCAGACCAGTCATCTAATTTCTTGAAGCATGAGCTCCTGCAAATCTCATCATTTCATTCCCCAACAAGACCGAATACTTCGTTATTTTATTTGGTCGTATCTTCTTCTCTTGTAATGACAAGTCAATATATCTATGATCATTACTTAAGTGTGATGGACAGTGTGACTTCAATGAACAGTGCACTGCCCACCTCAGCCAAGGGGCTATTTGTATAAAAGTAAATATGGGCCACCCACATGGTCCAATCAAGTACCGACACATGGTAAAATTATAGAACCTCACATGTACTAACACAAGGAATTGGGACAACTCAGCAAGCATTGTTGACTTAACAAGACACCAATTTGGTTAGCCACAGACATGCTAATACACTCCTGCCATTCCTTTGAGGATCCTTCTAAACATGACTCTTGGCAAGCTCCTTTGATGCCACCATGATACACGCCATTAGTTATAAGTTATCACCCGCACGCCAAAACACTAATCCACACTCCAAAGCTCATAGCTGTATTAAACAAGGAGGTGACGCGTGGCAAGGACGGTTATCATGTATCACTATAAAAGTGACCAAATAATATTATAAAGGGGAGGCTTTTAGGGGGAATTTTTCCGACGGGAACGAGAGAAAAAATTAGAGAGAGGTGAATGGCAAAAGAGAGAGAGAAAGAGGAAGTAAGAGAGACATGGCATGAAATGCTATAATGTATGAGAATGAGGCTTTGTAATTTTTAATGATTAATAGTGAAATCCCCCTCCTCCACCATGGTATTTCTCCATTCATGAGGTTTTCCACATAAATCTGCATCTTCTTATTTCTGTCATTTAATTCCTCTATTCCCCTTTTAAGTCTTTGATCTGGATTTGAGATTGTGTCGACAATCTCCAACCCTAGAGATTTTTTACGCATACAACTGTCTAGCAACTAAAATTAAGGTTTCTAAAGAATGGTAGCTTTGGAGGTTTCAGCTATTAAAAGTCACTAGGAGCCCCTAAATGCAACATTTTTTTTCAGAGTATATACATATCCAATGTGATTCAATCTGCTAGTCATGCAGATTTTCTTGCTTTTTGGTGCAATGGTGAAAATAGATCAGAAGTTCATTCTTTTGAAGAGCTACCAAGTGACGCTAAAAAAATTCATACAAAGATTATCGGAGGTATATTTTCCCATTAGTTCTCGATAATAAGTGTTTCAGTATTCCAAAACTAAGAAGAAGAAAATTCCAAAAAGGATTACTCCTCCCACCATTGGATTTCACTGAAATTCCACATTCATCAAGATTTGAAGAGTAAAGAAATGGTGGTCCTTAAACATAAACCATGTTATCAATATAGCATAGCAATTCTTCCTCCTAAATCTAAATACTAAAGGATTGATAGAGCAGATACATATACCTGGCTGAGAAACACTATGCCTGCTTCTTGTGGCCCCAAAATGCGAAGACCAGTTTTGACTCCATCTCTCCCTCCATTGACAAGGCCATCAGCATTTTGATAATGGGTTTCTAACAAAGAGGGCAACTGCAAAAGCAAGGTGGCCAATGCCGGGACAACCTCTCCAAACCATTTTGCCGATTCGGCCCGCAACATTAACTGCACAAATACCCCTAAGAGTCTAAATTATACTACTCCAAACACACATATATCATATATGTATGTATGTACATTGTGGCGCTAAATTGGACTGAACGGCGAAAAGGGATTCATGTAGGCGATGCCACACAGTTGGGATTAATGCTTTGTTGAGTTAATATATATATATATATATATATATGTATGTCAGAGGTGATCCTATCAGCTGCAGCTGATAGGATGCTATATCAGCTGAGGTTAATCTGACCGTCCATTTCCATTAAAAGTGATCCAATGGCTAAGTGGAAAAGGAGCTTAAAAGGACCCAAATCCAACCATACGGACTTGGGTCACCCGCTTAAACCAGATCTGGACCTCACCTCTCACGCGATTTGGAGAGCTCCTGTTCACCCATCAGTGCCCTAGCCTTCAC
Source organism: Liquidambar formosana (assembly GCA_039720395.1). Lineage (NCBI taxonomy): Eukaryota > Viridiplantae > Streptophyta > Magnoliopsida > Saxifragales > Altingiaceae > Liquidambar > Liquidambar formosana. The sequence goes on along the minus strand of CM077822.1, from coordinate 47,822,684 downwards.
CAGCCAAGAAAGCGAGCAAACACCGGCGAGCAACCAACTCTATTTTTTCCAATCAATTCCATTTTTTCCAGCAAAAAAAGCCCAACTCCATTTGTGACCATCCCAACAACATGAAGAAAAAAAAAAAAAAAAAAAAAAAAAACATGAAGAAGAAGAAGAAGCAGCAACAGTAGTTATAGGCAAAAAGCCATCAAAAGCTCGCCATATCCAAGGTGGGTTTTAATGGTTTCACTCATTTTTCCAAGATTTTTCATTCCTTTTCCTTATCTGTACATCTCCATCTCTCTCTCTATATGGGCAAAAACCCATCAAAGGCTCGCCCAACTCCATTTGTGAGTTGTGACCATCCCAACAGCACGCGCCGGCTAATCCAACAATCTTGCTCTCAACTGGCGGCGACCTTGCTCTTCACCCCAACAATCTGCTCCCTCTCTCTCTCTCTCTCTCTCTCTCTCTCTTTCTCCGCCATCGCTAGAAGAGATCAAACCCATGTCACCCCCCCCCCCCCATTTGGATTCGAATGGGTTCAATCCGCCGTCGCCGTCAGATCTAGGTTTCGTGGGAGAAGGAATCATGGTCAATCCAAATGAAAAGGGAAAGGTGAAGGGGATTTGGATTTGCATTTCAGATCGGGTCGCTCCAGTGTGATTCGAGTCCTTTTAAATTCATTTTCTACTCAGCCGTTAGATCACTTTTAATGGGAATGGACGGTCAGATAAGCCTCAGCTGATATAGCATCCTATCAGCTGCAGCTGATAGCATCACCTCTGTATGCAGATGTATGTATGTATGTATGTATGTATGCCCTATAAACCCTAGGTATAGATAGAAAGGACGATAATTGAGTAATTGATTGAGAAAGCTACCTGATCAAAGAAAAGGGCATAGCCGTCGGCGGCTGAAGACGCTAAGCGGTGGGAGGAGAGAGAGAGGGAGTGCCTGAGATCAGAAATGGCGACGAAGAGGACCTCTCCGGAGTCCACTTTGCTGTGATGAGGTCCTCCCGACAGCGCTTTTAGTGCTTCAACTACTTGCGGTGGCCAAAACACAGACGACGAACGAAGTACCACTGGCAAGAACGCTAGTATCGACACTTAAATCTTCCCTGATTTCCATTCTCTCTCGCTCTATCTCCCTCTATCTATCTATAGATACCACTCTCGTATCATCTCTGGATACGAACGAAATCGGTATTCCTCCCCTCCCCCTACTCTCTCCAGAGTCTCGGTTGCAGTTGTAGACTAGTGGTTCAGAACGGGCAGGGAGCTCATGTGTGTAATTTCTGGATAATATAACCTCGATCAGGCGGACCATCAACAGCGGTCCACATTTGCTTTTTGGAGGGTGTTAATCTTCGTTAAGGAGAATTTTTCTTTTTCTTTTTCTTTTTTTTTTAATGCATCAGAATTCAAGAAGGTATGAGATGTTTAGCACATAATCCATAAGATAATCCCATAGTAATGGTGAAAGTTGAATTCAAGAAATTTTTATAAGAGGGTTAGGAACTTGGGATCATCGTGATAAGGAACTTAGGATTATCGGCCTATTCTTCAAGTTTGAAATTATATTTGACCTCTTTAACTTTATGGGCCGTTTGATGAGGCATTAGACAGTTCAAATTTAAAGATCAAAAGTTGATATTAAAATTATCTCAATAGACAATTTTTTCATCTTTAAATCCAAATCATCCAAATCCCGATCCAACAAGCCATTTTACCTCAGCATGATATCCACTCACAAGTTTTTCAGCCCCTCAATTTCACTTCTAAGGAATTTTGCACCCCTCTTATTTAGATTGGTATGCTAAGTGATCATTGAACACGTGTAACCCACTTGGTGAGCATGAAAATGTGCGCGCGACACAAAATACCCAAGCGTTAATAAGTCACGTGCAAAACCTTGGCTACACATGTCCTCATCTATCTCTTCATCAAGTGCTCTTTACCGTCATGGCACTTTAAGCCTTCTTTCCCACCATGGGAGGACAACTAAGCAACCACAAAATGAGGAAATTAACTCCGAAATTTCAAATTCGCCAAATTGCAACACCACCCTCAAAAGAACCAAAATCTTACGCATCCCACCCTAGATAGAAACACCAATGATGAGACCCAAAAAAAAAAAAAAAAAATATATATATATATATATATATGTGGGGAAGCGAGCCTCCACATAAATCTTCTACAATGGCTAGCATTTCTATTAGCCAGACTCAGCCAAGAGCCCGAGATCCCTAGTATCAAGCTTGGTTTTGCCAGAACTTTCATCTTGACCAGTTCAAAGTTCATTTCCAGCCAACATTTTAAGCATTACTTCTCTTTTTTTATAAGCTTTTTTTTTTTTTAATAAGCATTTCCTTCAATTTGAACAAAATCGTGCTCTTAAATTTCTCCTTAAGTTAGCAACAATATTAACAGAATAGCACGAGGCCCAGAATAATTAAATCCATAATTTCCCTAGCTATGTTTCTCAACCAAAATTTCAAATCATTGAGCTAAAATAAACAAATACAAACAACACCAGGCACTCAAAGCCAACTGTCATCGCATGTTACCCTCCCTTAAGACATCAATCATATTGTAGATCCGCTTGTCTGCCTTTGATTGAACCTGCATTTACCCAACATTTCCACAATCAAACAGCATAGTAAGAGAAAAAACCCAATTAGAAGTTTAGAAGAGGATATTGATGATAACAACTCAGGACCTATTGTTAACCATCACTCTTAGCACTCAACCAAAAATTCTTTTTACCATTAATTTATCTTCTTTTCAGTATAATTTCAAAGTAATACTTATTTTGTTCACAATAATTATTTGAATATTATACTTTTTTTTTCTTTTTTCTTTTTTTTTCTATGAAGTATTGTATTATTTGTACATCGAAAAGGGCAAAGCCCAAGTATGTAAGGTATAGATAAAAGTGCTAGCCAAAAGGAAAACAAAAACCCCAAATTATATCATTTGAATATTATACTTGAATATTATACTTGAAAGAAAGAAAGGGGTAATAAAAGAAGCCACTCTAAGGGGGTGTTTGGGAACACCACTAACTGGTTTTTCTGAGGATGAAGTCAGCCCAATTGTCTAGGCCTAGTGTTTGGTAAGTTAAATATCTGCTTTTTACTTATTCTGATTTGAGCCCCAAATCAGTTTAGTATCGTTCCAGCAATTTGCTGGTTTTCTTAAAAACCAGACAGCATAAACGCCCTTCCCCTCCCTCTTACCCTACACCCTACCTACTTATCCTACACACCCACTCTCCTCCATTACCTTTACTCCCGCCCTTCTTTGCCTTCATTCTCATCCGCTGCCTCCACCTCATCAAACCATTTCCATCCCCTCCACTCTCAGGCATAAATTAGGAAGGTTCAAAAAGTTAGGGGCAAAAAAAAAAAGGCATTGGATCTTGGGTTTCAGTGTTTCACCATAGCCATGCCTCCATTTCCTTCTTTTGCCGGAAATTTTTCTTTTTAATTTTTTTGCTTTGATTTTTCTGATTTTGCTCAAGATTTTGTTGTCCTGATGGTTATATATATATATAGAACTTTGTATACAAGATTTGCTAGATTTTTTTTTTCCTTTACTTTGTCTGATTTTTATCTAGGTTTTATTGTTGCCAACTTGCCGGTGTAGATCTTACAAGTTTCAGGCACACCTGAAGCACTAGATGATGTAAACAGTAAACCCAAACAGGATTGCTAAACAGGCCCTAAGTTCTAAACACTAAGACAGTTAATTTATGCAAATTTGACATTGTTATGAACCATCATTTCATTATGTGAAGCACCAGAATAAAAATAATATAACAATCTGAGGAAAGGTAACATTAGCACCTTCTTGGCAAGGAATATTGCAGCATCTACAGTACCCTCTGCGTAAATTGATCTACCACAAACATTGTGCTGAAATTCAAAAGAAACTCTGCAGAAAGAAAGCCATTCAATGCTTATTAGCCGAGCAGCCCGATCAAGAAGTTAAACCTAAACAAAAGGGGCATAAAACTAAGTATGGTTGTTTTTACGTTTGATCAGGCGAAGTCAAATGATACATATGGAATGCATGACCCGCCAGATACTCCTCTGGGACACCCACCATCTCAATTTGCTGCTTGGGATCCCGAATATTTTGTACCTGACAAAAATGTCCAAAAAGGATTAAGGAATAGGTCGTAAGTCTTTAGAAGGAAACAAAATTCTGGATTAATGGTCATGACACTAAGATGAAGAACAGTAGAAGTGGAGACAAAAGAAAGAATCTTATCGTAGATGCAAAAATGAGTCTGTACATGCCAACTAAGAAACTAATAAGATAACATGAGTTCCGCAAGGTCCTATAGCTTGCTTCAATATTCAGCTGCAGGCAAATCTTTAGGTAGCAACCATGGCATGCAAAATAAGTCACAACAAACCACCCCCCAACAAGAGCTGTATCCCAACTCTAATTGAGTTGATCACCAGATGGATAACACACAATCTGACTCCATGCTCCCTAAAAAACACCAGTCAAGTTCAGATTCGCCTCCCCATAAGCAAACAAGATCAAATACAAGGATGGGGTGAGTCTGGACTGCTGTTTTCCAACTGAAAAGTCAGATCTCAAATGGTAAAACATCTGAACTCTTTCAGTTAAGAGTCCCAATAAAGAGTGATTGAATAATGGTTTAAACACCTTCCCTCCAGAATCTTCATTCCTTTTCTTCTAATTTTCCAACTCTGGCCAGGTCTACTAGGACAGTAACATTCTGAGATCCCAACTCCATCATTCTTCATAGCAATATAGCTATTCTTTCATCCTTTCGTAATGTTTCACATATCGACTTGTATGCACATTTACAGAAATAGCCAAAGAGAGATAAATACCATATTCATCTAAACTTCTGTTGACATAAGCACCACATGGAGAGGAAAGAATTGGACAGAGAATACCGACTGAAGGACTAAAGATAGCAGAGGCATCCTGAACTGCCAATGTAAAATCGCAATAAAGCTTCTTACCCCCCCCCCCCCCCTCTCTCTCTCTCCCCCTCCCTCCTTTTATAAAAATAAATTTAGGAGCTTCATGAAGGGAAAGAGCAAGTAGAGCATTGACCACCTGGACTTGAGGTAGTACGAGTCACCCTTTATGTTCCTCTAGTCTAGATTAAGAAATGAATATTCATGTTATAAAGAAAAGTTGTATAAGCAAAACACTTCCACAAATAAAAACAGAAGAAAGCCAATTTCATGTATGTTCCAGCAAAGTCCCTGCCTATTTAATCAAGCAAAGTCAGCAAAGTAATCACGAAGAACTTCCATATATATCCAGTAGTCTTCTCAAGAACTAAAGGAGAAGCCAGTAAAACAACAAACCATGAATATCCATAAAACACCTGATCCATTTCAAAAGAAACCCCTAGTTTCTGAAAGCATGAAATGACAGCCTTGGCGGTTCCAGATGTATCCAATTTGCCTGCTTGATGGGACTCCATCACCTGAAATTTAAAGGAATACATATACTTTAATATGTAAACATCAATTGAACAGAACACAAGTGACCTTAAATTAATGAGTGTGCGTGTGTGTGTGTGTGCGCACGTGTAAATAGTGACCTTGAATTAATGTGAGAGAGAGAGAAGCCATTGGGGCTAGCCTAGTGGTGAGGGAGAGTGGGGATAAAGGGTAGGAGTAGGATGAGTTAGGGGTTCAAACCCCTCCCATTGTACCAAAAGAAAAAAATAAGAGAGAGAGAGAGAGTGTGTGTGTGTACAAAACAATGAATTACATTGTGTGTGTGTGTGTACAAAACGATGAATTACCTTGTGTGTGAGAGAGAAAAATGCGGAGGCAAAGAAACTGAAAATGATAAAAGTGAAACTAGCAATATAGACCAGAATGGTACCGATAAAGATTCATCAGTGTATAAGAATAACTGTATGATTACCAAAGAATATCAGACCAAAGAACAAAGTTCAACAAAAATAAAGAAAACAGTGCTACATATAAACATTACACGTTAAGTATCAAAATTATTTAATATGACAATGAAACTAGGATATTGCAATATTACTACAACTAATCAATATTAAAAGCTTAATAAGCACAGCTTTATAAATTTATTCAGTTCAATCCAGACAATTCAAATTTAGTATTTCATCAAAATTATTAAAATTGTCATTTACTAAATCATTCTTAACAAACTTCCAAAAAGCAAACACAGATTTGGACAGTGAATCTCTGTAAGCAATTAACAAATATAAGACTAACTAAAAAAAAAAAACTAAAAAAACAAACAGAGATACTTTGACAGATAGTTTTGGTAACTTAACAAAAGAATCTGCTTTCATATGCATGATGTTTCAGGTTAAACCACAGTTTACCTAGTTATCATTGATTATTTGATTTTAATCAGCGATTACAGACACGTTTGTTAACTTACACAAAAACCATCATTTATAAAGAGTAAAAGATGTTTATGGAACAATTAATTTATTCTTTCTCGTACTAAACTTCAAGTTCTTTTCTACCATCAAATTTGTTTCATTAAAATCATACGCCCCTTTTACTGTCTTGTAATCTTGTTCGCTTATTGTCAAAAACAAGTTTTTTCTTTTTGATAACAAGAAAGTTCTTTAGGCAAACGCCGGGCCTATATAAGGCCCACAATCCATTAGGACCAGGTAAGTCCAAGGCCCATGAGAACCATGAAACCTTGTGTGGTGGCCACAAGGGGTTTAGCAAGAGTTGAACTCAGGACTTCCGCTTCCTAAGGTAGGTGTTGGAAATATACCACATCCCACATCGCCCAAATATTGGGTTTGACATAATTTCATATACTTGTTTGGGCCCTCCACTTATAAGCTTAGGCTTAAAAGTTGGAAACTTCACATGGTATCAAAGCATGTCGTTCTTGGGCCTATTGAGCCCGTATTTGTTGCCCACGTGACAAGCCTATGTTAAGCCCGCACGTGAGGGGGAGTGTTGGAAATATACCACATCCCACATCGCCCAAATATTGGGTTTGACATAACTTCATATACCTATTTGGCCCTCCACTTATAAGCTTAGGCTTATAAGTTGGAAACTTCACAGTTGGGTCCCTTGACAACTAAGCTACCCCTTGGGCTTGACGTGTTTTTTTCTTTTTCGAAGAGGAAAAAGAGGGGGTGGGGGGGGAGAGACTCCAAATTTTTGACTTGTGACTATGTGAGGCCACATGCACAATTTTGCCCATGATTTTTTATTTGTGAATAGGTAGACGAACTTTTTGCTGGCCCGCATTCCGCTTTGTCCAAATGGCTAGATTTTCGATCAACTTACAGTTCTCATTCATTTGATTTTCAATTGGATGCCTGAATAATTCTTCTCATGTTCCAACCAAGTTAATGGAGAAAACAAAATGACAGACCTTTTCAAACATTCTAACCGATTTTTTATTTTGGATAGATAATGTCCCACCTGAATTCTGAACCAATCACAACTAGTCACCATACTTTTAAGCTATGCTTGTGCCACGTTTGCAGCAGATATATATATGTATATATATACATATAAAAGAATAAGAAATTTATGTATTGTGACAAAGTAAAGCTAACATTAATTGAGAACAAGATGAGATCAAGTCAGCTAGGATGGTTTTAGCATGTGCTACAAAGAATAATGGCCGCGCAAGAGCATGGATTTTGCGTGAGTTCTAGGGGCTATAATGAAAGGATGAAGGCCAAAAGAACTCGAATTGAGGCCATGAGAAAAGGCATGATGATATATGGCTTAAATAAAAATATGGCCTAAGAGAAAAACAACAAGTAAGGATTCATACTACCAACCCCTGAAGGGGTGGCAATTGATTTGGCTGTAACAACCTTCTGAAAATAGTAACACATTTTACTACAGGCTCAAGCCAGGTTAAACAACAATTGGCCTAGGGCACAACCAGGGCCTTATTCTTTTCTTTTTTGTTTGTTTTTGCTAAGTAACCCAGCCTTATTCAATATTCATAGTATATACATTGAAAAAGATTATTGTTTTGTATATAACAACCTTTACTTTTACATTTAGACCCGAAATTTCAATAGTCTAAGCCAATGCCACCTTATTAGTTAAGAAAGACAAATTATGTAAAACAAAGTCTGAAACCCCATCTTCTCCTTTCTGTATCTCCTTTCTCTCAATAAGAATATTCTTTGCTTCTTTCCAAAGAAAAATATGACATGCTTCTATTAAATAACTTAGCTAGCCTTCAAGGGCAACCATAAAGCCCAATTCAAAGGTAAACCAGGCATCATTAATTAGGGTCTGTCTAGTTCGATTATCATATACTCTACACCTGACCATGCTTTTAACCCCGGTATCCTACCAAGCTAGGGAAATTGCCACCCCAAACCAAAGAAATCCCGATTAAGGCTTCACTGAGTTCGGCTTAGTTGAACAGAATTTATGCTTACTTTTATTAACAATGTACTGAGAAAAAAATCAAAAACTCTGATACCTACACCAGAACAAATTTAAGATAAATTAAGGGCCCCTACAGTCATAAAATCAAAAATTTCTTATTTTGATTTGACCTTACTGATATCAATTTAGACTATCCATCTATAAATACAATCAAGAAATGGATTATCAATATTCCCACACACACACAAACAAAGAAAAATAGAAGTACCTGTAGGGAATACCCAGAGAAGGCTCCAGGAAACTGCTCAGCCATAATTTCCATGGCTGCAAGAAATGCTACAACCTAAACAAAGCAAGGTTCCTTTAGGATGTGCTATTCAAGATCACAATGTTCAAACATATTACAATCATGCTAATGGCATTGAATATTGAATTCTGATCACCTGCTTTCCCATTTGTGGGGAAATCACAGCATATACTTTTGATTCTCCTACAGTCTTGTACAGCTGCTCCCTGTCTCCACCGGTGGTTCCCATTACAAACGGCACTCCAATTTTGCAATAAAGGTTGGCATTATCTGCAAATCACAGAACGAAAACAATAACAATTTAGAGACAAAAATTCAAAAGCTGTTCATTGATTTTATAGTCCACACCTTATGCTTCAAGTCTTTTTCTTTTCTTTTTTTTTTTTTGATAAGGTAAATGTGTATTAAACCAAAAAAGGCCAAAGCCCATGTACATAAGTCATATACAAAGACTAAGCACTACCCCCTCTACAGCTTGAAAGAGTCCATAAAATTTAGAAAAGAAATATTACAAGTATTGGTATGACTAGAGTACCACAAAAATAAAGACTTGAGAAACGAAAATTTGAGATCAATGATAGACTTCTCAACCCCCTCAAAAGTTCTAGTATTCCTTTCCCTCCATAAACATCACAAAATAGCATGCGGAGTCATATGTCAAATAACTTTAGCCTTTCTACAACCCCCTTTAAACCACCACCCCACCAAAATGTCATAAGTAGAGGATGGTAGCACCCAATGAACCCCAAACATATTAAACACTAACATCCAAAGACTTCTAGCCACATCACAATGTAAAAAAAGATGATCCACTGACTCCGCATCATGCTTACAAAAGACATATCTATTCGGCACATACCACCCTCTTCTAGCAAGATTATCCAAAGTCAAGCACTTATCACTCCCCACTAACCAACAAAAAAAGGCAACCTTAGAAGGAACCAAGGAAACCCAAATGACTTTGGCCGGGGGAAATAAATTCCCAATAGGCCTAATACAATTGTAATAAGATTTTACGGAGAATGATCCTTTAGAATCCTTACGCCAAACCAAGGAATCATTCTCAACCTCTAAAATCTTACTATTGTAAAGCACTTGAAAAAATACCAAAGCTTCCTCCATCTTCCAATCATTAAGGTGGCGAATAAAGAGAACATTCCAATGATAGGAACCGGCTTCCCCTTCCAAGTAATCCGAAATCAAAGCTTCTTTGTTAGTAGCAATAGAGAATAAAGAAGGAAACTCCTCCTTGAGTGGTGTATTGGAGCACCACAAATCTTGCCAAAAATACACCCTACTACCATCTCCCACTTTAAACCCAATCTCTTTGACAAAAACATTGAATCCTTGCATTATTGCCTTCCAAAGACCCACCCCATGCGAACCAACCACCTCATTAGACCACCACCCCCCTCTGGAAAGACCATACTTCCAAATGATAACATCCCGCCATAAGCCTTGAACCCCCCTACCAATCTCCAAAGCCATTTTCCCATGATAGCTTGGTTAGTGCACACCATGGATCTCACCCCCAGACCACCCATATATTTTGGAATGCAAACAGTACGCCAATCAACAAGATGGAATTTCCGTTCACCACCCACTCCATTCTATAAAAAGTCCCTTTTCTAATTTCTCAATTCTAGAAGCCATAGACTTAGGTATTTTATGAATAGACATAAATAGATGGGAATGGAAGATAATACACTATGAATGAGAGTCAACTTGCCGCCTTTAGAAAGATACCATTTTTTCCAACCACCAAGCCTTCTTTCAATCTTCTCAATGACGGGATTCCAAACTTTTGGATCTTTGAAGCAAGCCCCCAAGGGAAGGCCAAGATATGCAGTCGGTAATTTCCCAACTTTGCAACTCAATATGGTACCAAGATTCTCCACATTAGCAACATTCCCCACTGGAATAATATTGGTTTTTCCAAGGTTCACTCTAAGACCCGAAACCACTTCAAAGGAGAGAAGTATAACCCTTAAATGAGACATTTGCTCCTCCTCCACTCCACAAAAAATCAAAGCATCATCGGCAAAGAGTAAATGTGATATCTTGCCCGACCCAAATCTTCCATCTCCCACAACAAAGCCACCCAATAAATTCGCATCCATGGCTTTGGAAATAAAATTACTCAACACTTCCATAACCATAATGAATAAAAAATGGGAAAGAGGGTCCCCTTGTCAAACCACTCTAAAGCCTTGGAAAAAACCGTAAAGGGTTCCATTTACCAACATAGAGAAGGAAGGGGTAGAGATACACCAAGCTATCCACTTTCGCCTTTTCATCCCAAAACCCATTCTACCAAGTAAGTAAATGAGAAAATTCCAGTTGACATGATCATACGCTTTCTCCAAATCAATCTTAGCTAACATACCGGATTCCCACTTTTTAATCTAGAATCAACACATTCATTCACCACTAAAGCCGAATCAACTATTTGTCTTCCACTAACAAAAGCAAATTGTAACAGAGAAATAAGCTTCCCAACAACTTTGGAAAGTCTCAAAGCCAACACCTTTGCAAGAATTTTGTAGACACTCCCTATTAAAGAAATAGGACGAAAATCTCGTACATCCCCACTACCCCCTTCTTAGGAATAAGAGTAATAAAAGTGGCATTAAGGCTATTCTTAAGTTTTGCTCTTGCAAAAAATTCCTCAAAAACTATCATGAAATCATCCTTAATAACCCACCAACATTTTTGAAAGAAAGCAATAGTAAAACCATCAGGGGCCAGGTGCTTTGTCACCATTCAAAGAATTGAGAGCTTCCAAAATCTCCGGTTCATCAAAATCCCTTTCCAACCCGTTTGCCTCTTCCAAATCAAGAGATTTAAAAGGCATGTCATCGGTGAGAGGTCTCCAGTCCTCCTCCTTATAGAAGAGATGTTCATAAAAATCAACTATTTCTTTAGCAAAAATGTTCTCATCCTCCACTAAAGCAGCATCCACCATCAACTTCCCAATGTAATTACCCCTCTTGTAAGCATTAGCCATTCTATGAAAGAACTTGGTATTTTTATCACCTTCCTTGAGCCATAAAACTCTAAACTTTTGTCGCCAACTAATCTCTTCCAAACGCGCTAATCTAGCAAATTTCACTTTAGCTTCCATTCTACTCACTTTCTCTTCAATATACAATTCCAACCTTCCTTCTTTCTCATCAAGAAAGTGGATCACCTCCAAAGCCCTATCTTTGGATTCTCTAATATTTCCAAACACTTCCTTATTCCATATTTTCAAGCTATCCTTCAAAGCCTTCAACTTTTTGGTAAACACATAGCTAGGGGAACCGGAGAATCAGTAAGAACCCCACCAATCACTTACTAAATCAAAAAAACCTTCCTCCTCCAGCCACATATTCTCAAATCAAAAAAGACCACTAGCCACTCTCATTCCTTCACTATCAAGTAAAAGAGGAATATAATCGAACAATGGTCTTGGGAGAGCCACTTGAGTAACTCTAAAGAAATGCTCTTCCCATGAAGGTGAAAATAAAAATCTATCCAACCTTGATAAGCTTGGGACCTCCCGATTATTCAACCATGTGAACCAACCTCCTATCAAAGGAGGGTCAATTAATTCATTAGACTCCACAAATTCCAAAAATAACTGCATAGCCGAAGAAAGATGCTCACCTCCTCTTCTCTCATTTAGATATCGCACAACATTAAAATCCCCCATCACACACCAAGGGAGATTCCATCTATTATAGTAACTCTCCAATTCCAACCAGCAAGATGCTCTCAATTGATCTTCATTAGGGCCATACACCCCTAAAAAAATCCACTGGAACTCATCATCCATATTCTTAAAAACGCATGAAACAGAGAACACCCCAACTCCCTCATCAATCTTTTGATAAAACTCTATTATCCCACATCATTAACACCCCCCCTGAAGTGCCTTGAGCTCCAAGTCTTCCCATAAATATCCATTACCACATTAAGTGACAAAGGCCATATTTGGATGCAGGACTAATCAGACAGGATTGGATAAGTTAATTTTGAGAGTTCTAGTCCTCGCATAGGTAATCCAGAAAGTAGCGAAGTCAGACCTTTAGCTACTGCATTAATTATAGTGCTGCACTAGCCATTTAGTCCCATTCTTGCATTTGGTTAGACCTATCTCCAAGCTGGATTACAAACAAAAATTATGGATAACGAACAAATAAATCCTCTCTTAACACTTCCTATTTCTTAGCCATTTCATCAAAAAAACTGCCACTCCACCAACAATGGCTGTTATTCATCGCCACCAAAAGCTCTAGAACCAACAACCACATTTTCCGTCAACCTTGCAACCATCATCAACCATTTCACGGAAGAATGACATCAACACCATCATCAATCCAATCTTTCTCTCTGAATTATCTATGGTTACTCCAACAGTCCAACTCCTAGGTGTGATCCACTAAAAGCAAATCCCCCCAATGAATGCAAATTAAATAATTTGAAATTCAGGAAAGAGTTCAAACATAATGATTTATTCAAAATAAATCTAAAAATTGGGGGAAGAATATGGAACAAAAAATTCAGGGGGAACGTTAGAAACAATTAGACAACAATTTGGGATATTGAGATAAAAATTGGGAAGGTCAAAAAATTCTAACAATCTCAATCATCACCATAAGAATTGATAGAATAAAAAACAATGACAACAACAACTATAATAATAAGATCAGCAAATATATTAAGTTGCAGAGATCCTTATAAATAAGGAAAGTAGTTAAGTCGGTCATGGATCAATTTTCAATAGATTTGATACAACATTCCTAAATTTATTAACCTTTTTTCCCTCACTTTACAAAAATTTAATAGACCTGCACCATGTAGTATGGACTATGGGCAATGTTTGAATTTTATATAAAGCTTTCTAAGCAACCAACATATTCTTAAGCTCATAAAGAAGCAATGTAACATTTTGAAAATATAATCATTTAAAAAATGGAGGCAAAAACGAAAATCTATGCACTGCTATTTGATTGAGCTATTACATTAAATCTTTTGTCATGCTACAACCCTAAAATCTAAGTTTTGGTTTCCTTACTTCCATTTTTCAAACAAAAAAAAAAAAAAAAAAAAAAAAAAGAAGAAGAAGAAAGAAAGAAAGAAAGAAGGAAGAAGAGAGATTCGTGAATGTTTACCATTCACTGCAGCAGGCACAGTGTAGTCCACCACAATCAAATCTGGATATTCATCAAACACAGATGAAAGAATGCTTTCTCTTTCAGAAGGACCGTGTACTTGAATCTCTTTCCCACATACTTGCACGGTTTTCCCAGACTCCTCTGCAGAACTAAATGAAAAAGGAATGAGATGAAGTCCTGCAGAAACTGCAGCTTCAATGACTGCCTTCCCCATCTTGCCAGTACAACCATTCACCTGTAAGAGTTGCAGTAACCAAAAATGCATAATCTAAGTAAGGAGTTTCTGACCAGTTTTAAACAACACTGCAAAAAGCAAGCTTTCCTGAGCATTTCTAATCATTATGACAACCAGATACAAAAGAATTATTTCAAGAATGCTAAATGTAGACATATGACCAAAACTAAGACTAGCTTGCTTAAACTTTTTTTCTCCACTTATAGTCAATGTACCTATAAAAACACCAAAAAACTATAAATAATATAATTCTCTCGCAGGAATGGACCCAAATCGAATACAAAAAATAAGGTGCATAAAAGAGTGACAATCCCGGGGGAAATATATATATATATATATATATATATATAACGGAGGATTGGTGCACTGTTACTGTGCCACATGTCATCATAAGCAATTTTCCTTCTTTTTTTTTTCTAATTCCTCTCCTCTCTCCTCACTTTTTCAATCTTTTTTTTCCTCCCTCTTCCGTGCTTCTCCTTTTTTTCTAAAATATCTTCTCTCTCCTCCCTATTCCATTCTTTCTCTCTCCTCCTTTATTTCTCTCCTTTTTCTCTCATTCCTCTCTCCTCTTCTTCCTCATTCCTCTCTCTTCAACAAAGCCCTACTCTTTGGTTCCTTTTTTTTTTTCCCTTCAAATCACATGCTGAAACATGTGGAAATTAAGTTGCTGGTGGAAGATCATCGCCGGCTTGAGGGCAACTTCAATCTGGTTAGAACATCGTCGGAACCCAAGGGATCAACAGCGGCTTCAAGAACATCGTCATCACCGATGCAACAACCCACAATGCTGGCTCGAAAAGTCAAGTAAATCAGGTTTTGCTTCATTGCAGATACTCAGAGAGAGAGAGATGGGGGGAAGGCGGTGGGTTTCATTGGGGTTGGGGTGGGTTTGAAAGATTAACAGTAGAGCTTGCTAAAAAGAGAGAAAATAGAGAGAAGGACCAAGAAGACCAAAATGAAGCAGCAACAAAGAAAAAGACCAAAATGGTTTTTTTTTTTTTTTTTTTGGTCTAAGTGACTAAAATGGGTTTTGCTTGGAAGAAATACTATTTTTTTATTTAAAACGAAATTAAAAGAAATGTTTTCTACTTAATAAGAAATTCTCAATTTAAGAAAATAGAAAGAAATGTTTTTTTTAACTATTTTATTTAGTATGAATATAAATATAATTTTAAAAACAAAAAACAAAAAATTTATTAGAAGAAACAAAGGAAATGATGATTGGAATTAAAATAAAACAAAACCATGTATATATATATATATACACACACACACACATTGAGTAAAATATTTGTGGGTCTTGACTCTTGAGCATATGAAAATAGACTTCTTTATTTTACTTGATTGTGCATTCGCACGGGTTTAGAAGCTAATATATATATATATATATATAGGGTCAAGATCAACATACATAATTTTTTACACAAATTTTTAGATAACCTATCTCCAATTCATATTTTGGGAAACCCACCATTGGATTAGATGATAGTCTTCCCACATTGGTTATACACACAAAAAATCAAGTTGATTCGAGACTTGTTGCCATTCGATCCAAAAACTATCTTTTTAATCACTAAAACTCTCACATTTATGGATGAAGTGGCTCTTAATCTCAGATCAACTTGATTTTTTACGTGCATGACCTATATGGGAAGACTATCTAATCCAACAGTGGATTTTGCAAAATATGAATTGGAGATAGGTTATCTAAAAACTTGTGTAAGAATTTGTGTAAAAAATAGTGTATGTTGATCCTAACCCCCATATATATGCGCATTTTTTAAATAGAATGCATTTTTCTATCCACATAGCATGTATTCCATCGGGTCTACAAAACAGGTACACTCAGAAAAGGTATTCTCCATACCCAAAATTACTTAACTACAAGAACAAATGCAAAGGTATAATCCAGGCCAGTGCCACTTCATGCCAATTTAGAAGTTAGTTTATCAAATAAAGGAAAAAAAAAAAAAGGAAATAAACCATATAGGTGGCCAAAATTTAATGAGTGGGTCATGTAAAATGTGTTCATCTAATCTCACGATCTATGCAATATGCTCCAAAGAAATCCCAAAACAATGGGATGGTAGATTCATAATTTTTAGGTCTAAAGCATATAACCTTTTACATACATGTACAATGCAACAGCTACACTAAACTAGAGTTGGGTTGTTATGAATTCAAACTCTTCAAACTAAAGTTGGGTTGTTTTCACCACCCAACTGGAAGGATTCAAAGTCTAATGGAAAATAACTCTTCATCAATCCAACTGCTGGACACAGGACCTAGCCCAGATATTTCAAAACAAGTTTACCGTTCAAAGGCCACGAGGTTAACAAGACTATAGCCTCCAGAGAAGCAACCTGCTCACTTGAAATCTGGATAAATAGTCAAAAACATAAAAATTACCAAACAAATGCATGAAAAGAAAAAAGGAAAAGGCCAATCCAGATTCAAAAATAGCTTAATCATCTATAAATCAAAATTAAAATTTAATTGATTGCAGTTGATGTATGTATAAATGTATGCGTGTGATTGCACTGTAGTAATCACTGCTGTGTGTGCTCAAACTATAGAGGCGTGACACAAGACACCACACTTTTCTAGATATGCTATAGTAGTGAATTCAACTCTAACAGTCACATAAACCAAATCCACTTCAACAGACAAAGAATAAAAATGTAAAAATTAATAGCTATTAAAAATTAATATCAATAGTCCCAGAGAATGAATAAAAACATTCAGAAATCTTGAGTACCAAGATTGGAAGCCCCATGTTCTGTGAACCAGTTGAAGTTTTCTCAAGACACTGAGTTGGTGTGTTTGACATACACAATAATGGGATCAATGATCGTTGCTTCCCAAGAGTAACACTAGTCCGTCTTCTACCTCCAGACAATGACGCAAGGTTCTCTTGTCGGAAGATATTGGTTGGAACTTTTAGGGCGAATGCCATTATCTGCATCAAATAATGATTACAAGAATAAAAAATTGTAAAAATTAAGTATGGGGGACAGCATCTATAGAAGATGCTAGAAGCAAAGACAGCATATGAACATGTTAGGAAATCAATTGCAAGGTATAAGGAGGCACTAGGGTGCTTGGGAAGCGAACTACATTGCAAGAATGGCACACCTGAACATTGTGATCCAACAAAAAAAAAACAAAAATGATACAACAAAAAAATGTAATACAAATAAATCCCAGATGAGATTCATTGGTTTTTTTTTTTTATTTTAAAATAAGGTTCCATTGAGGTTTTTCATCAAACGCCTAGCATGCATCATCAATGCAGGATCAACATTCAACAAAATTCAAACTATCAATGATATATAGGCTCAACACTAAACAAAATGTTCAAACCAAAGCTTCTCGACTGTAAAAGCCTAACAGAATAAACAATAAATAAAATAAAAATGGACAAATCAACAAATCCATCTCAAAGAATCAAAGAGTAAGAGAGAGAAAGAGGGAGAAGTAGAAACTCGACTAACTTTCAACTTCAAGTTTGAAAGAGAGAAGACAAGCGACAGAGAACATTAGAGAAAGAATGACATACCTGAACTGGTAGGGAATTTTTTTTTTTTTTTTTGGGTTTGAATACCTGAACTGATAGGGATTTTGTAATTGCAATGGCGTCATTTGGGCTTCCCTAATATGACCAGTAGAGACTAGAAAATGGAAGGTTACCCCTGACTCAGGCGGGGTTGGGCAATGGGATGTCATTGTCCTAGCTCCAAAAACCCGGCCCATACCCATTCGAACCCGAGGTCCTCTCTGCCCATGATCGGTCCGAACCCCATTTTTTGAGCTCGGGTTATTTGGGATAGGCGGGTTTGGACAGGCTTTTTTGAATGATTTTTTTATTGGGCGTGGATATTGCTGCATCACTTTTCTTTTCTTCCACTGCTCTTTGAACGGACAGTTTTGCCCTTTCAGGTCATAACTCAGCTTGCCAAAAATACCCTTACTTTGCCCCTTCCAAAACTGATTCTGAATTCATTCAGCAATCGATAATCTCTCCTACCAAGTTTTAAAATTTTTTTTAGAGAAAGAAAGATCATTTGCATAGACGATCATTGAATATTACAAAACCCTACTCTTGAATTTCACCAAAGCAATGGAAAGTATGGAACCCGTGTTCCTTCATGTTAGGGCTGGCAATTGGGCAGGTTAGATGAGTTTGGGTTGAAGCATAAATGGGTTGGGTTAGGTTGTGTAATTTGTGCCATTAATGGGTTTGGTTACACCCAACCCAATTACTATGCATACCTGCAACCAACTTGCAAATCACTTCAATCCAATGATATCCAATCCAGCATAGATCATACCCGACCCAATTAATGACCCAACCCAAACTTAAACCCGGCCCAAATTTTGACCAGACCAGTTTTGTGCCCTTGGTTTTTTTTTTCCCCTCTCTCTCTCTCTCTCTCTCTCTCTCTCTCTCTCTCTCTCTCTCAAACTGTTAACTTAGGTTCATATTTTCAAAGTAAATTGAAAAAAAAAAAAAGAGAGAATATTATTGTACCATGGAGCTGCAGATCACAAGAATAAGAATACAAGTCATGACGACCAAACCTACCCAATTAAAAATTGATTTTTTTTGGAATTTCCAAATTTCTTACTGACTCTTATGATGATGGAAACACTATGTATTTATATACACAAATAGATAGACCTCAAGGTCCTCAACCATGCAACACACATTATCAAAACGTGAGATGAAAAATCCAAATATCTGTATAGAATGAGTTAGGAGTATTAGCTATATATATATATTACCCACAATTGGGGACAAACACAATCTATTTCTCGTGATATCACCATTTCCTTAAACTATAAGAATTCTGAATTCAGATGCCATTTTTCATTCATTAGTCCCTACACTATCTCCTACGAAGTACATGAAAGGTAGACCTTCAATGCTTTATGATGTCCACTAAGCAACTGGGCAATGCCTAGAGTGTCAGCACGATACCTAACTGCACATGGATTAAGCAAATACTTAACAACCTGTTCCATGGTTGGGCGCTCATATGGATCTTGTCCCACACAACGTATTGCCAACTTTGTTATTTTATGTCCATCACTAGGAACGAAACTCTGCTCCACATTTAGGCTTTCCTGCACAAGAGAACACTTTGATTGCCCAAGGCCAAATGTTGACTTTCTTGGTTTGTACTCGCTCTCAGCCTACTCATAAACCAACGGTTCATCAGGTAAGCTTTCTTCTCCCGGCTCAAATACACTTTTACTTATCAACCCCAAAAGTATGACACCAAATGCAAGAACATCACAGGATTCTGACCATATACCATATACAAGAACTCAAGACATAATACAAACACCCAACAAGCAAAAAGACAATAATTAATACCAAGACCATCAAGAAACCAACAACCAGAAAAAAGAGCACCCAAAAAGCATAGAAGGAGACAAATTACGAGGAAAAAGGAAGAAATAATATACCAACTAAAAATTCTGTTGGGTGGGGTTTTACCTTCATATGAACAAAATGTTGAACAATTCTATTGAACTTCTCCTCAAAATTCAACACAACCTAAGCTAATAACAAAGTAGTAATTTTACCTTAATCTAGTGAGAACAGTATAACGAAAGATAACCAATCAAGCAAGAACAATAACATTACAAGGTAGATAAAAATCTGCAATTCAAACAGTTGATTCAGAAAACACATGGATATTGAAAACTCAATATGGATTTTCATCAAACAGTTGGTGGGCATATAATAAATTTAAAATCACTTGCACATGCCACCATCAAATCACATCAAACTTTCAAATTCCATTAACTTAATCAAACTAAAATCACCCAGAACCTCAATCAAACTATGATACCCACACTTCAAGATATTTTGATTTTATAGGTAGGTTTTTCATCAAAGCCAACTGGGTTTTACGAAATGGGGTTTTCATCCTTTGTTTCATAATCACAGTCCAAAGAGATTTGTCATCTATCCACCAACAACAACAAAAACAAAAACAAAATCGGGGAGCTTATCGATGGAACTCACAAAATTCCTCGCCAATGGATGGTTACCTCATCTTCACGGTTTGAGAACGATTCGAACAATGGAAGTGATTGAGAAGAAATCCTTAAGAAAGCAATGAGAACAAACGAGAAGGAACCGCCCTAGAGTATACCCAGACGGCGGCCAAGCCCAAGAGAGTACTCGAACAAAGAAAGAACATATTTTGCTTCATATTTGTTTGCTTCCTATTTTTCTGAACGGGTCCCGATGGGTCTGGTTGTAAACCCAGAACTGCCTAATTATAATTGGGTTTGATTTGGGTAACCCAATAACAACTCATTTAACAAAATATTATTACCCAAACCCATTTATTGCGGGTGGCTCTAGGCAGGTTCGTGGGTTTGGGTCCAAATGGTCAGCCCTCTTCATGTATCAACATTCCATCAAAAACCATGAAACTCCACTTTCCAACAATAAATCTACAATATGAACAAAAGAAAGGGGCATTTAAAACTGGTCGATAACCATTCTAGATTTAACGATTTTGTAAAGTGTCTTACGCAACAATAAAAAATAATTTATTTTTGAATCAAACTAAGATCAATATGCGAAGACCTTTTCCTTCAATTGATAACCACACCAGCAACTTGGGCTAGTTTGATCACAGGTATTCGCCAAGCCAAGCTGACCATGTTACCCCAACCCATGCTATTACAACTCCATTTGCTCCAGCTGCAATCTTCACGACTTTTAACCCATCAAGACCAAGTACTTTCTCTATGAAAACTTCCCCTATCTTTGCAAATACCTTATTGATAGACCCCAAATCCTTCAATTAATTCATGAAGAATGAAGTCTAATATTCAAAGATTTTCAATAAAAATAAAAAATAAATCAAATGCACAAATGAACCTCTGAGCACCGACAGCGGGTGAGTTTCGGGTGGTAACTACTCAAATATGCAACTCAGTCTTGACGAGCACGCCTCTCATGGCGAGATACTGCAACGGCTGCGACGGGCTACCCCGACGATGGCTTAAGGGGAGACTCAGATGAGGTCACTGGCGAGAGGAGAGAGAATATAGGGGAAAGGGGTTGAATCAGAAAAGCACATTTAAGGCACTGCGTGAGCAAGTGATGGGAATAGGGGTATGACTGTCATTTGGTACACAAACTTTGGACTCATGTTGAGTTTAAAGGGCAAAATGGTCAGTTTATAATAATATATTTATAACAGCTGTGGAAGAAAAGAAAACTGATGTGGCAATATCGCTACTCTTTATTTTTTAATAAAATGACCGTTAAGAACGAAGTGATTTAAATAAAAACACAAATTTGCTTTAGACACTCACTATGCATAACCATAATTATGAAAACTCTCTCACTCAAAAACTCTTATTCCATCCATTCATATTATCCTCTCACAAACCCTAACCACTAATCTATTATATCTCTTAAACATTTACTACTGTTTGTGTTTCTTATGCTTTTTTTTAACAATAGTGAGCAAATTGTCAATTCAAATGTAGTTTCTAGTGATGAAAATATGTGTTTTTTCCTATCAAAAGTTGTTAATTTTTGTTTGTGAATCGCACTTTGTTAAAAACTGATATACCAACTAAATTTTTTACAATTATTCAGTCATAATGTACTAAATAAATACAATATGTTTAGTTTAAATGTACCGAACTTTTTTCTCCATAAAAAAAAGTTGAGTTTCGTTTGTGAATCACATTTGGTTCAGACTTGGTATACCAAACAAATCTAAAATGTTTAAATTGTTTTTATCGAACATTTTAACGTTGCGCGGGACATACCAACTAATTTTTTTCAATCGTTCAGTTATAATGTATTAAACAAGTATATTATGTTCTGCTTAAATGTACCAAACTTTTTGGGGTTAGTGTTAGGGTTAGTTTAGATATTATGGAATGTGTATAAAGTAAATGTGTGGTTTTTAAAATTTAAAAGTGTGTGTGTAAAGCAAAAAACTTATTTAAATAGCCGCGCCCTTTTTTTTATTATTTAAACTTGGACTGGGTTGATTTATAAACAAAAAAACTTATATATCAATTTAATGAGAGTTGCTATATAAAACCAAAAGAGTGGATTGAAACTAGTAGACCAGTGATGTGGTGGCTCCTAATTAGTTCTTCTTTTAAATCATCGTTAACCATAATGGAAGACGGTTTACCACAAATTATCAATTTAACTATAATTGAATAGTAGCTGGAGATTTGGGCAAGATTTACGCCATACTGTTTTCTCTCCATAATCCCCATTCTGATTCGCTTACAATGAAACCCCATATCAACAGCAAAAAACTCTAAATCAACGGCAACCAAGAACTCCTCTATCGAAACTTAAAGATGCAATCGGGGAAGCATGCAAGCTGATGACAACGGTGATAAAAGATAACTCTTCATCTCTTTTGTATTTTAAACATTCAACTTGAAAAAACCAATAAATTTAACTAAAAAAAATCATTTATATTTATGTCGCTACCCCAAAAAGGGCATGTCTTGGATCCCTTGATGGGATGACCTTGGGTCATCCTTTTGGTGTGTGGTATGAGGGTTGTGGAAATTGATTAAGTTCATTTCAAGGGCGCCTTGACTGGCCTAGGCATACAAACATTCCTAAAGTAATCAAGGCTATGGAGTCGCCACCAATCAGGGGTTTGAGGACATGATTGGTCATCCTATGGTCTATTAAAAAATGGGTTCATGTGAGATCCCCAAAATAAGTCCATTTGAGGTCTTATCGAAAGTAGGTCCATTTGAGGCCTATTTGAAAATTGAATGACTCCTAGTGGTCTATGAGACTAAAGATTGAAAGTAAGGGGGTTGGGTTACGAGTGGGGAAGGTGTTAGGCATCCCATATCGCCCGTTGGAATCCAACGATTCTCGATTTTGACAATGTTTTTATTTAAATTCCCATTTGGTATTATTGATTTCCTATGCGAACAATTTGACATAAAATGTCCTCTTTGAAGGATGATGAATTTTCCATTTGAAAAGAGATCCCTAGAGGTATTGAACAAGGTTTTGAAAATATGGGTGTTTGAAAATGTGCCTTAAGGTTTTGTAGATGAGAATCTTTTGAAAAGACCATAAATTCGCCTTCCTTCTCATAGATATCTTAGATCAAATTGATTAACTCCCAATGCGTAGCATCTCTATCTTGCAATGGTAAAAATCAATCCTTTTATGAAATGATGGAAATGGAA
This sequence comes from Liquidambar formosana, assembly GCA_039720395.1. NCBI lineage: Eukaryota > Viridiplantae > Streptophyta > Magnoliopsida > Saxifragales > Altingiaceae > Liquidambar > Liquidambar formosana. The sequence goes on along the minus strand of CM077822.1, from coordinate 47,799,384 downwards.
ATGATGTGATTCCATTTTCAATGAATTAATACCAAGTGCGAATCTACTTTGGATTTTTAGAAAACCCAGGACTTTTGAAGTTAATGGAATGGGTTGAAAAAGATGCTTTTTGAAAGCATTTGAAAATAAAGAGATGTTCCCTTTTGAAGAGAAAAATAGTCTTTTGAAGATAAGGGTTCCTTTTAAAGAAAAGGAAATGTATCTTAGGTAAAAAAAAAAGGGAGCACTTTTGAAACATGAAAATCGTGAGGATGAAATTTATCCAAACTTAATGCGCACTTGAATTAATTGAATGAAAATATAATCAACTAAATCTTTTTTTAAGGATTAGAATTTTATTACGTGACATAGAGACACTCGAGAGTTCCTAGATTCTTGGTGGGATTATTTATTGGCATTTTATGGGTCGATTGATTAAATCCATTTGGTGGTGGTAAGCTATTATGCTAGGGATGAGTTTTTAAGCACTTGATGCTGTAAACTTTTATCCATAGCATGATAGTCTACCTCAAGTCCTCAATTAATTTTTATTTACACAGGAATAAAATGGATAAAATATCACATAACATTAAATTTAAGATAAACATGTTCAAAATATCAAAAGATACATAAACATAATCAACCTTGGCAAGGTTTGGAAATCATAAATGCGATGTTTATTGCTTTGATAATCACAAATATATGTACAAAAGTGAAGGGTCAAGTGACCATAAAATGAAAGGTACACAAGCATTGGGGCAAAGAGTCGTAACGACCACAACCTGGAAGATAGCTAAAGCCATAACCTCTAAATATTAAGAGTTAAATAGTTAAAAGCTAATATTGTACAAGAATTGGGGCAAAGAGTCGCAACGACCACAACTCGGAGGATAATCAAGTGACCAGAGCCTCAAAAATAAAAATAAAAGCAAGAACAACCATTTTGAATGAATTAGTCCTTGTTATTGTCTTTGTCCATTCTTCTAAGCATGGGGATATTCAATTAAGTCCAATAAACTCCATAGCAAAAGAGGGTTATTTTATGCCCAAATTGATTATGACTACCAACAAGAAAACAAGAAGAGGTTAGTATAAACAATATGCATGCATGCATGAACCTAACTTTGCCAACTTTGATTTTGTTTAAATATCACTTTGACCTTTCGATATGTTTAAACTTTCATTTCAAGCATTACATATTCAAGCTTACACGCAATAAAAGAAAGAAAAATGGGTGCTAGCAACCTATTGGAATTGTTTGCATGCAAAAGGGTGGTTTAAGGTCTCCTCGCTTCTAAACCCACCGTGTCAGACTTTGATCCTTCCACGACACGTGTTAGGAAATCCATATACATACTCAGGCAAGAGTGAAGAAGGTGGCAATCACATATTGAGACTGCAACAAATAACAATATCAATAGGAAATTGAGGGAACTTGAAAATGAAATTAAAAAGGAAGCTCACTTAGTGTAAGTGGTTTTCACCTTAGCTTTGATGGGTGTAGGCTTAGATGCTCCTTTGCTAGGCTTGAAAATCCTTCATTGAGATGTTCCTTTGGTGCTCCAAGTGTGCTTAAATGGTAGTATAACTTGAGACCTTGGCCACTTGAAGAGATTCAATGCATAGGTGCATGCATTGAGATGATTTTTTTGAGTGAATTTTTGGGAGAAATTTAGTGGAGTTGTGAAGGGTTTTGTATGAGAATTTTGTAGGGGAAAGAGTGGGGGTACTTAGGTGTAGAGATGGTGAGAATTAAAAGATGTTTTGGAGGGGTTTGGGCATAGTTTTTGTGGGGTAATGAAGGGATCCCTTAAATGAATTGGAAGTGGAGTATTTATAGGGAGAAATTGGATTTTTAGGGGTAAAATGTTCATTTGGAGGGATATTTTGGTCACATGGGACAAGGAGGGCATTTGCGAATTGTTTTGAGAAGGAAGTACCTCATTTAATGAGGGCAAAGTGGTCCAAAATAGCTAAAAGGGCAATCTGCCAAGATGATATCTCATGCCTACAAAGTAGGCGTGGGCTCACGCCTGCTTTATAGGGATGGATCAACTCTTTCTTGTGTAGAGTGGTTACGACTACAGGGGGCGGGTAAGGAGCATACATCAGCAAACTCAAGTATTTCACGCCTATAAAGTAGGTGTGAGCTTACTTTTTGTTAAATCAGCTATGATTCTCCATCATTAACCCTAAAAATGCATGATCCTTGATTTGTGTGCCCCATCTGATGAGGTGGGGCCACTGTGGTGGGTTAGAGGTGGTGGTTCGCTTTGCCTTGCGGCCGTACAATCATCCGATTACATATAATTGTTGATCGGATGGGTTTCGACCGTTGATCTTGGGTATGGACTAATATTTTAGCTCCTCAAACTTGATTTGAGACTAAAAGGATAGAGAGTGTACCCTCTAGGGTGCGATCCAATGGCCTGAATGGGAGTATGATGTTTACAAAGCTGTGCAATTAGGGTTTTGTTGATTGTAAGGCAAACGACACCTGATCTTTGATCAAATTGCCTTGTATTGATCTTAAATGATTGAATTTGAGATCCAACGATCCGATTGTCCATTGGATGAGAAATCGTGAGAAATCAAATCACTTAAAGTTGCTTTAGAGGTTCGATTTAGGGATTTTAGGGAATCAGAAGGTTTGTGCCTTCTGATTCTCAATCAAATGGTCCTAGGTTGTTCTAGGGACATTGAATTGAAGATCCAACGGTTGGATTAGCCGTTGGTTAAAAGATTGCTGGGAATTAAATCACCTAAAGTTGCTTTAGGGGTTTAATTTGGGGGATTTTGGGGATCAGAGGGTTTGTGCCTTTTGATTCCTAATCAAATAGTCTTAAGTTGTTCTAGGAACATTGAATTGAAAATCTAACTGTCGGATTAATCATTGAATGAGAGATTGTGAAAAATTGAACCACCTAAAGTTGCTTTAGGGGTTTGATTTAGGGGTTTTAGTGGTTAGAGGGTTTATGCCTTCTGATTCTCAATCAAATGGTCTTAGGTTGTTCTAAGGATATTGAATTGAAGATCCAACGGTCAGATTAACCATCGGATAAGAGATTATGAGAAATCGAACCACCCAAAGTTGCTTTAAGGGTTCGATTTAAGGGTTTTGGGGATTAGAAGGTTTGTGCCTTCTGATTCCCAATAAAAATGGTCTTAGATTGTTCTAGGGACATTGAATTGAAGATCCAATGGTCAGATTAACCATTGGATAAGATATTGTGAGAAATCGAACCACCCAAAATTGCTTTAGGGGTTCGATTTAGGGGTTTTGGGGATCAGAAGGTTTGTGCCTTTTGATTCCCAATAAAATGGTTCTAGGTTGTTCTAGGGACATTGAATTGAAAATGCAACGGTCGGATTAACCATTGGATAAGAGATTATGAGAAATCAAACCACCCAAAGTTGTTTTAGGGGTTCGATTCAGGGGTTTTAGGGATCAAAAGGTTTGTGCCTTCTGATTCCCAATAAAATAGTCTTAGATTGTTCTAGAGACATTGAATTGAATATCCAACGGTCGGATTAACCATTGGATAAGATATTATGAGAAATCGAACCACCCAAAATTGCTTTAGGGGTTCGATTTAGGGGTTTTGGGGATCAGAAGGTTTGTGCCTTCTGATTCCCAATAAAATGGTTTTAGGTTGTTTTAGGGATATTGAATTGAAAATTCAACAATCGTATTAACCATTGGATAAGAGATTATGAGAAATCGAACCACCCAAAGTTGCTTTAGGGGTTTGATTTAGGGGTTTTTGGGATCAGAAGGTTTGTGCCTTCTGATTCCCAATAAAATGGTCTTAGATTGTTCTAGGGACATTGAATTGAAGATCCAACGGTCGGATTAACCATTGGATAAGATATTGTGAGAAATCGAACCACCCAAAATTGCTTTAGGGGTTCGATTTAGGGGTTTTGGGGATCAGAAGGTTTGTGCCTTTTGATTCCCAATAAAATGGTTTTAGGTTGTTCTAGGGACATTGAATTGAAAATGCAACGGTCGGATTAACCGTTGGATAAGAGATTATGAGAAATCGAACCACCCAAAGTTGCTTTAGGGGTTTGATTTAGGGGTTTTAGGGATCAGAAGGTTTGTGCCTTCTGATTCCCAATAAAATGGTCTTAGATTGTTCTAGGGACATTAAATTGAAGATTTAATAGTCGGATTAACCATTAGATGAGAGATTGAGAAGAATTGAACCACCCAAAGTTACTTTAGGGGTTCAATTTAGGATTTTTGGGCATTGTACTAGTTCCCTGTTCTAGGGGCTCGAAGTTGAATTGGGGGAATGCCTTGCCCTAGTGGCGGGTAGGACAAGGTGAATAAAATTAGGTAACAGGTGCGTCTGACTTAATTATACTACTGATGGGTTGGTCAATTTTGTCCGGAGGCAGTCCGACAAAATTTAGGTGTCTACAATTTAACTAAGAAATAAAGAATTCAAATTCAAGTAAAATTTACCTTCAATGTAAGAATTCAAGTCAAATTTACCTTGACTTTTCTAGTTAATTTTTACTTGAGTTTCAAAACAGCTATTAGATCCTTGTTGGAGTTCGCCCTTCGCTTATGGTTTAAAAGTAAATAGTCAAAGAATTTCCACATAAAACGTGAGCGCTGAGGCTTTCATTGAAACGAAAAAGAGAGGCCTGGCTGATGCTTCTTTGTGTGTTAGCCAAGTGAAAGGCGTACTTGACTTAAAAACCCATATTTGAAGAGAACAAAGTGTTTGGTTTTAAAGATTAGGGGTAAGTTGTATGAGGCCAATACTTTAAAAGGTAAAATGTAATTTGCACTTTATTTATATAGGATAATGGTCAGGTGAGCACATGCTGATATAACTTATATTAATACCCACATTAGTGGGTTATATGGTATATTGAGTAAATGCATAGGGTATAACCTTCAATGCATGGTGCTGATATAACTTATATCAACATATGAGATAGAACTAATTGAGTGTGAGACATTCGAGAAATATCACACAGTTTTAAAACTCATCCATGCATGGGTACCACCCACTAATACAACACCTAATAAACTTACATCATGTGCACTTTTACATTTAAATAATCCAATAATATGCGAACGATTATGATTAATTAGGATAACTAGATGTACGTGTTTTTTTAATTACAGATCATAGGTGCATGATCAGACCCCACAATCACATGCATGATCAATGAACATGATTTGCATCACACATGATAACTGCTGTGTAAATGTTTCACAAATGAGCATATGTGATATAGTATATGTATTTGAAGAGGCAGGATCAAATGATACCTGGTATATGATTTTTCACTTTTATACCTCTAAATATATTTTTGTAAAATGCATATTTTGCCAAGCTTACTGTTGAATTAAATGCTCTTCTCATGTAGATCATGCATGCTTGGGTTACTTACATGTCAAATATCATATTGATTGAATATCGATGAGTGTTTCATCTACAAATTTACGTTGATTTGGATAAATAAAATTGTAATTTAGGTGGCTTTATGAATGGCACCTTAGATAAGTTTGATATTTGGTGAGTTTCACAAAATACGCATTATATGAAAAGATATTGAAAAGTGTAAGAATAAAAGGATTTTTTATTTGGCTTGGTCCATTTTTTTAAATTTTTTTTATAATTATTAAAGGTATGACGTTTAATGAGCGGTTGTAGTTTACAGTTTTTAGAAGAGATATACAGAATCACACCCTGCGAACTCTTTTTTTTTTTTTTTTTTGATAAAATCAACACTTCATAAATTAACAAAATGAGGTTCCATCCCCTTCAACCCTATCCGCAAAAAGAACATCAGCTGATAAGGAGTTGATTGGGATGGAACCAAAGCGGTTACAACGAGCTGCCCATTGAGCAAGAGCATGGGCTACTTGGTTAGCAAGCCTAGGAATGTGACGGGCCACCCACATAGGAAGGCGGTCAAGCAAGACTTTAATATCACACAAAATAGACTGGAGAGCCCAGTGAGGAGACAAAGTCCAATCCAAGAGAGGTTCCAAAACCATAGCTGCATCACCTTCCACAATAACCATGGGATAGCCAAGTTTGCAAAGCTCTTCCAATCCTAAAACATAATGCCTTCCCTTCAGCTACAAAAGAATCAAGGGAGCTAACCTGAGTTGTCCAAGCCTTCAAAAATGAGCCAGAATAGTCCCTCACAACAGCACTCAACACCGAGAAAGAGGGGCTGATAGCAACGGCACAGTTGAGTGTGATCCATGGCTTAGGGGGAGGATACCACAGGGGTAAGGGAGGGATATCAACAGACACCAAAGAGCAAGCCAAAATAAACTCTTGGGCTACCTTATCAATATGATTCAGAATAGATTTAGTCTCCACAATCAACCCATCAAAAAGGCATTTATTACGGGTTAACCACACTTGGTCCATCAACACCACTGTATAAATCAAGAAGCATGTCGCATCAGAAGAATCCAGATTGAGAGCAGAACCATTGGAGACAAGCAAAGAAATCCAATCAACAAGAGAAAGATGACTGAAGACCGCAATCCGCAGACCCCATCTAGAGCTTAACCACAAATACTCAGTCAATTTACATTCCAAAAACAAATGCTTGGCAGTCTCCACAGCAATCCCACAGAGTGGACACATCAAGTCTGGAATAGGGAACCGAGAATTAATAACAGTTCGCACAGGTAGAATATTCCAGCACAATCTCCATAGGAACACCTTATATTTCTCATGAATGCAAGTTTTCCACAGAGATTTCCAAAGCCCAGCAGAACAAGGATTAGCAAGCGAAGAATGGGAGCGGCACATAGAAAGGTAGGCAGACTGCACAGAGAATTCCCCAGATGAATTAGGAAGCCACACCAATTTATCAACTCTAGCATGAGGAGAGAGATGAATTCTCAATATATGAGTGACGTCATTAGGTTCAAAGACTTGCCTAAGTTTAGCAACATTCCAACTGCATTCACCAAGGTTAATCAGGTCTGAAACCATATTTAAACCCAAATCTCGACCACCTCTCGGAATAGGACGAAAACCTTGGGCATTGGGGACCCACGGGTCCTTCCATATATCAATCGAGCTACCATCACCCACCAAATAGCACGCCCCTTTGAGAATAAGGTCTTAACTTTTGACAATACCTTTCCAGAGCCATGAATCATTGTTAGAGTAAGAAGCCTCAAAGAAAGACTGACCTCTACAATACTTTGCTTTCAACACTTTAACCCACAACTTGTTACAATCAGTGAGAATATGCCAACCAAGCTTAGCAATCAAAGCTTTATTCATATCCATAGACCGACGAAAGCCCAAACCTCCCTCACATTTAGGTGTGCACAGAGAATCCCAAGCTTTAAGAAAAAGGCCCTTGCCAGAATCCTTAGAAAAACCCCACCAGAAATTTCTAGACCTCGCATCAATCGCCTTACAAGTATTCAATGGAAGGTAAAGGGTAGACATGGAGTAGGTAGGAATAGCAGACACAACCGACCGAATAAGAGTAGACCTACCAGCTTGGGAAAGAGTGTGCATCTTCCAGCCACTAATGCGACAATGAACTTTCTCAACAATGGCATTAAAATTTTGCTTCTTTGACGCACCGATGAACATAGGCAGGCCCAAATAGATTGCCTTAGCATCAATCTTACGCAAGTGCAGAATGGAACAAATGGCGCCAGCATCAGAACCATGAACATTCTTGCTAAAATGCACTCGTGATTTAGCAAAATTCATAGATTGACCAGACCATCCACCGTACTTATCAATGCAATGAAGGATTGCTTCAGCTTCGTCACCGGAAGCTCGACAGAAAACAAGGAGATCATCTGCAAACAAAAGATGAGAAATAGCAGGCCCCCCACGAGAAACCTTGATACCATGAAGCTGCCCATAACACTCAGCATGAAGAAGCAATCTAGACAGCACTTCAGAACATAAAATAAATAGGAACGGGGAAAGCGGATCACCCTGACGAAGACCACGCTGGGGCTTGAACATACCAAAAGGACTACCATTGATTAACACCGAGAAAGAGGTAGTGGAAATACATTGAGAGATCCAGTGAATCCATGTTGCATTAAACCCAAAACATTTAAGAACTTCAAGCAAGAATGGCCACTCGATCTTGTCATAAGCCCGCTCCATATCAATTTTAATTGCCATCAATCCACCTTTCCCTTTTTTGTGCTTCATGGAATGCATAATCTCTTGAACAACCACAGAGTTGTCCGAAATATTTCGTCCCGAAACAAAGGCTGCCTGCATAGGAGAAATAAGCTTGTGGAGCAATGGCTGCAACCGATTAGCAAGAATCTTTGCAATGATTTTATAAATCACATTACAAAGACTAATAGGCCTAAAATGCTGGACCGAAGTAGGAGAATTGTTCTTAGGGATAAGGGCAATGTAAGTGTGGTTAAGTTGTTGAAGCAAAAACCCTCCTGTAAAAAAACTCCTAACAGTGGAGAGAACATCCAACTTGACAATATTCCAATAGTGTTTAAAAAATAGAACAGACATACCATCTGGGCCAGGGGCCTTATTAGAACCCATCTGAAAGAGAACTTCCCTGATTACAGAATCAGTAGGGATAGCACTGAGAACCATATTATCCTCATCAGAAACACAACATGGAATAAGATTCTCCAATCCCTCAGGCAAAATCGGATGCGACGAAGAAAAGAGCTCCTGAAATTGCTGAATAAAACATTCACCAATCTCATTTCTATTTGAAATCCAATTCCCATCAGAATTTTTAAGGAGGTCAATCGAGTTGCGTCGACCGCGAATAATAGCCGAAAGATGGAAAAACTTAGTATTCCGATCGCCTTCCTTAAGCCACTGAACTCTTGAATTCCCGCCTGTCACACCCTGCGAACTCAGGTGCTGGCTTTCAGGCTGTCAAATTGCCTGTTTGGATCTGCTTTTCGGCAGCCCAAAAGCGCGTTTAGGGCTCGGAAACATGATTCAACCTGTTTAGATCAAATAATGACAATCACTTCTAAAGCCCGAACGCGCGTTCAGCAGAAGCAAAAGGGCACAGGTGTTTTTCTTGATGTCTTGAAACGTTGTGCGAAATGCCAATATGCCTTTTAATGAAACTTTTACAATTCCCAAGATGCCCTTACAATTTCAGCATAAGAAAAAACAATGACCTTCGTATCCTATGTATCACGATCCATATCCAACCCAAAGCCTCTCCCATCTCACCACACCAATCTCCCCATTGCCGCCGAAGCTCCTCTGTGGATGAAGCTTGGACGATCGCGGTGACTCTTGTTTCTCTTTCTCCGGCGAATCTTACAGGTAAAACCCATATCTCTTACATTCTCAAGCCCCTTCTTCCTCTCCACACCCCCCCTCTCTCTCTAAAACACACAGTCTCTGTCTTCATGATAAAGAGGGTTTGTTCTGAGGTAAAAATCATCCTTTTTAAAAAAAAAAAAAAAATTTTATCGACCTTTTCTTTTTATATTTATTTTTTTCTTTCAATTCGCCATGATTAGGGTTCACACCTTGTTTTTCATATATAGGGTTTCAATTCGACCTTTTGTTTTATTTTTTCTTTTGGTTTCTCGGCAAGCAAACAGAGGGTTGGGGTTTTGTTCCATTGGAAAATTGTAATTGTAAAGGCTTTAAAAGCTTATTCATACACTGACCTTGTTCAGATGAGGCGAAAAGAAGGTGCCTAATGTTGCATTTGTATTGTTGTTATTGGAAATTAAAGTATTCAACACTTGTTCGATAATAAAAAAAATGCATGATTTGAAGTAGGGTCAAGAAATTTGAATTTTGTTTTGGAATATGGATGGGCTGTGCAGATAACCAAAGGCAGGTATTTGGAGGTTGGTGTTCAAACATATGGAGGTGGTTTATGGTATACATGGTTTGGATAGCATGCCTAATTATAAGATTGGCACGCAAACAGCCATTATGGGTGTATTGATGGCGCTCCCTAACTTTATAAGAAATGGGATAATTGTTGATTTGGCATTTCAAAAATACGAGGACAACGAAGATTATTTATCTTCCAAAGATGTTGTTCAGTTAAATTTTTGTGTAACAATCGATGGTAGTGAGATGAGAGTTATTCGTGATAAGATTACTAAAGAGGTTATTTGTATATAGATGCTGAATTATTGTGTTATCCTTCTTTTTTATATATTTATTTTAGAAAAGATAACTCTAAACTATGATTATTTTGAACAAAATATTTGGCTTGTAGTTTTGGCATGACCTTATTTTTAAGTTACAGATAGATATCACAATATTGTATTAACTTCTCTTCTTTTTTCTTTCTTTTTTTTTTTTTTTTTTGGGGGGGGGGGGGGGGGGGGGGGGGAGGGGGAATGACAACTCCAAACTATAGTCATTTTGAACAAAATAGTTGGTTTGTAGTTTTCGCATGATCACCTTTTTAAGTTATGCAGTTTAATAAAATTAGAGTAAAAACACTTCAACAATTTTTATTGCCAAACAGGCTGATAAGCACTTATGGTAAGGGTAACAGTGTCATTTCAAGATTATAAGTCACTTCAGGATTTGTTTTGCCAAACAAGTAAAAAAGCTCTTTCAGCATCCAACAGCATTTTTGAAATATAGTTCCCAAACGCAACACAATAGTCATTTAGTAGCACTAACTTCCACTTCTCTTTTTCTACAGCAAAAGCTATCCCAAACGGGCCTTTTGTGTCTCTTCTTAACAATTGTGGTACAGTAGTGTTGAGAAGTGAGAATCATAAACCTATTTGGGAAATCGGTTTGTAGTTTAGGGTTTGGGTTGTCAATGGCTTCCTTTGCTGCGACGGAGTGTTTCCTTCCCCGCCACCGCTCATACGCACGTCAACCGACCATTTCGTCACTTCATGGGTTTGCTCAGAAGCCAACGCTTCTCTCATTTTCCTCTCACATCCAAGGTCTTTTTCCGATACCCCATTCTTCCATTCAGATATACAATTTTTCTTTATTATATGTATTTATTATTGCTCAATCTTTCTATTACAGGGTTTCGCAACCACGTTGCAATTGAGAGGAAGGAGCGTTCCTCGTTCGCTCAAACATCCGCTGTTCGGCATTTGATGGGATCTGTTATCAGAACTGAGGGTCTTCGATTTGCTGTGGTCAGTTTCTCCAAACCTCAATTTCGATTTCTCCTTATGAAATCCATAGCGAAACAATTGCTGTTTGGAATTTGATAGAATCTGTCATTTTCTCCCCTCTTATGGCAGTGTAAATTTGTTAGTGAGAAAATTAAAAGAGGGAAATTTTTGCAATGTTCTTTGCAAATCTTTGATGGTTCAATCACTTTGAAAAAGTGTACTACTATGGAACTTATCAGTGTTGATATCAGCCGATGGGGATTTTTTTAAAAATCCATAGAGGTATGACACAAAAAATGCCCATCATTTCCCTTGTTGAAAAGGTGCATTTGCTAATGGAATCAATAGAAGGAAGAAAATCACCAAACATAGTTTCCGAGAGTAAAGTGTGTGTTTGGATGTCTCCATAAATTAAATTTCCCTGTTAACTTAAAAGTGAGGAATGGACTGAAGAAAAATTTTATAATTATTCTTCCTATTTTAACTATCTGATCGAAGTATTTGACACTCTTGTTTTCAACTAATTTCATTTATAATACAGTCTTGTGATATTCCTTCCTATTTTCTGAGTGATTGTCAAGGGTAGATTTTTGACGTCTGCTCCACTTTTTCTTTAAAGAGCTAAGGTCTCTTTGAGGGAGAAAATTTTTTTAAACTTTGCATGTTTATGGTCAATTTATTCTCCACTCAACAGAGTTCAACATATGAACTAACAAATATTTCCAATTCTAGAATATAGCTGCCATATTCGCTCTTTTGATATATGCAGAAAATTCCTCTTTTTACAATTTAGGACTTAGAAGTTCCTGCTTGTGTTCTGTTGTTTGGTAGGTTTATAATAATAATAATAATAATAATAATAATAATAATATATTATTATTATTATTATTATTATTTTTAGAGTTAAGTCCTCTTTATTTAATATTGCTTTGAATAAGGAAGCCTTGGTTAAGGATAATTTGGACGGGGACATTGGTACTAGTCATTGGAATGTTATTTTTCTAAGACATTTCAATGATTGGGAATTGGAGAATGATGAATTTCGACCAAGTTCTTTATGATAGTAAGATTTTGGTGGGTGAGAATGATTCCTTGGTTTGGCATAAGGATTCTAAAGGATTATTCTCTGTAAAATTTTTCTCAATTGTTTGAGACCTCATGGGGATTCTTTTCTTCCGGCAAAGAGTGCATGGGTTGCTTCAGTTCCTACTAAAGTGGCCTTTTTTCGTTGGTTGGTTTGTAATAATAAATTCTTGACTTTGGATCATCTAATTGAAAGATGGTGGACTATGCCAAATATGTGTATTCTATGCAAAGAAGATGTGGAAACGGTGGATCATCTCTTCATTCGTTGCCTTGTGGCTAAGGAATTGTGGATGCTTATATTCAACATGTTTGGGGTTCATTGGGTGTTACCTTTGTCTAGCTATGATCTTTTGTTGGGGTGGTGGATTAAAGGGGGAAATAAGGAGACGAAAGTCATTTGGAATAGAATTCCCCATGCTATAATGTGGTGTATTTGGAGGGAAAGAAATTCTAGAACTTTTGAAGGGATTGAAAAATCAATTATTGATCTTAAGTTTTCTCTTCTCAAGACTTTTTTTTTTTTTTTTTTGGTGGTATTGTATTTACTCTAATAGTCTTAACCTTTCTTTTGTAAATTTTGTTGATTCCTTTAAGGCTGCATTTGGTACGTTGGAATGGAATGGAATGGGATGGGAATGGAATGAGAATGGGAATGGAATGGAAATGGAAAAGAAAAGAATGGTTATTCTCAATAGCCATTCCATGGCTTTGTTTGGTGCAACTGAGGAAAGGAATAGTCATTCCCAATACAATGAATTAAATTAATAATTATTATTATTCTTTCCCCATCACTGTGACTTGTGCTTCACTTCTCCTGTACAGCCCCTCCCCTTCCATGGCCATTTCATGAACACAGCCCCTAAAACAAATTCAACTCCTAAAATCATCCATATTCCCACAATTCTAACACCCCAAAAATTTTCTTTGCATTTTTTTTTTCATCATCTCACAACAGAACAAAAAATAAAATAAAAATAAAAATCTATCATTATCTTCATCATCCCATACCCATTCAACCAGTGTTTTGTTTTTTGTTTTTTTCGACCATCATCTTCAAAATCCCATACCCATTTACCCAATACGCACACCACCACAAGAGCTCCATATGTTGTAGATCCAGGAGGTATGGTGTATATCTGGGAGGCGATGAGGACGAGGATGGCGACGGGGATGATAACCAGTTCGCAGGTGGGAGGCGTGGTGTAGATCTGGGAGGAGATGAGGACAAGGATGCGACGGGGATGAGGACTGCATTTGCAGGAGCTGACGACGATGAGGACCGTGACGGTAATGGTGATGGGGATGACAATGGTGCTGGGGAAGAGGACTACGATGGCGACGGCGATGAGGACGACGACGGCGATAAGGCCAGCGACGGCGACAAATCTGGGTGTGGTTTATTGATCTGGAGTGATTTTTGAGAGAGAGAGAGAGATGACAGTGGTCTTCTTACCGCCGAAGCTACGATGGGTGTAGTCCCCTCTAGTTTTTGTGAGATGGGTGTAATTCCCTTTGGTTTTTGTGTGAGAGAAAGAGAGAGTGAAGGGATGCATCATAGGTGTGGGTGGGGGGGTGGGAGGTGGGGGCCACTTTGTTTCATTATCTGAGGATGGGAAAGATCATTCCCTCATGTGGAGAGAGGAATGCCCATTCCATTGAGGGAGGGAATAGACAGCCTTAGGGAAAAAGGATTCCATTCCTTTGTGCCTACCAAACACTCCATATTTTTTGACCAATGGAATGAGGATTCCATTCCTTCCTCTATTCCCACGTAACAAACACAGCCAAAGTGTAGAGGGATCGAAGGTAGTCTTTGCATATGTCTTATGTACTTGGGCTAAGCCCTTTTTGTTCATCAATACATACTTTACCTTATCAGAAAAAAAAGAAAGAAAGTATATATCTATATATATATATACTGATTGTGGAAATAAGTTTCTGTGGACTAAGAATCAGTTTCACATCTTTGGGTGTTTAATTTATTCTATTTTGTAATCATAAATGTTCTTTCTTCTAATTCTTCTTTGATTTGTGTGCGTCAATTATCTGTTTTTGCAAAGGTTGTTGCGCGGTTTAATGAGATCGTGACGAAGTTGCTGTTAGAGGGTAGCTTTGGAAACCTTCAAGAAATATTCAGTTAAAGAAGAAGACATTGATGTATGTAGCCACCTTTAAGCCTTCTAAAAAATAACTTTTTTGGTAACTTCTCATGCTAGTGTATGTGCCCACACGTGGTGTTTCTATATTACTATTTTTAGCGTTATTGTATTTATGATTATTATTCATTCGTAGTAGGCGACCCCATATGGTTGGGATTAAAGGTTGGTTGAGTTGAGTTGAATTGTATTATTTAGTAGTAATATTATTACAATTGTTGTTTCTAGTATTATTATGAGCAACCTTTATTATCCTGAAAGAAGTAGATAGGATTGGGCTGGCAACTCATTGTGTGCTGGCCTTGATATTTAAGTTTGGTTTGTGTGCGCTTTTATAACATATTTAGATGTTTGATACTCTACTGCCTGTATGCCCTTATTTTTGTCTTTTTGTGTATCACATGAGAATTATGGATATTTACTTTTAGTTACCTGTTAACTTTAGTTAAGAAAACTGTCCATTGTGTCCAACTAACTTTCTGTGCTACATATTTCTTGTATAAAACATTAAACAATTTTACTTCCATTTTACAAAAGTGAACATATTGGAAGAAAATAGTAATTCAGAATCAGACTTATTGAGTGAGGATTGAAATTAGCACTGTAATGGGGAACGAGGGTTAGACCAGGGAGTTTTCTGGTGTCCCGTTGTTTCTTGTTATCTTTGATTGGAGGGCTGTTTGTGGCCTTTAGTGTCTTTCTTTTTTCTTCTTCATTTTTGTTTCTGTCTCTCTTAATAGGACTCCTCGTCCTATTTGTAATTCTTTTCTCTCTTCTTTTTAATAAAGTTTTCTGTTGCCTATCCAAAAAAAAAAAAAAAGAGTTTGTTGTAAATTGCTTTGAGGGGTGTATTGATGGTTTAACGTGTGGTTTTTGTTCTAAATAGCAAAACAATGTACATAATAATAAATAAAGGAAGAGGAGAGAAAGTGAGAAAGAGAGAAAGGAAGAGAGATTTAGGCAATCATGCCCTCTAAAAAAAAAGCTTTAAAGTTGCAACTCTTAGTTTACATTCGTTAACTTTAAAAGAGATGATTGTAATCCTTTTTAAAACTAAAACCCTTATCACACTAATTCCTGGCCCTCTAATCAAATCATTATGTCAACTATCATTCAAACCTAAGTAAAGAAACTGAATAAGCCAAAATGGTGCTCCTTAAATCATTGCTACAATAGCATGACTGTTAATGTGAATGGTAGCTTGCTTGCTAAAGAAGCGTGGGCAGTAACTTGCATTGTTATCGCTCCAAAAGCTTGCTTCACCATCACCATGATAAATTTTTGCCAAAACTTAATTACTTGGGAAGTAACTACTAATATTAACAATCTAAGTATTTTAGCCGAAGTAGCTAGCTATATCCTTCTTATATTTCTCACTCTATTCTTTAAAAAAGGATGCCTTATTCTTTGCCTTGTTCTTATCTTTTTCTTTTTAAACATTTTTCATGTCCTATTTAAAAAAGAGAGAGAGAGAGAGAGAGAGAGAGTATATACTTAATATATATATATATTTATTTATTGGATAAGTTGTATTGATACTATAAAAAGTGCCAAAGCCCTGTTTTGAAAAGAATACAACAAAAAATTATAAAGAAATCAAATCCAAAAAATTGGCAAAGGATTCCCTATCTCCAAAATGGACCAATTCTTTCCAAATAAAAAAGATTCCTACCTAGGGTTGACTTAACAACCTAGTCTTGACTTTAACTTTACAATTGATAGTTGAACCACCTAAAAAATTATCTTATCTTCCTCTTTCCAAAATATTCAAAAACTACCATGTGGCCCATCCTCCAAACCAAAATGAGTTATTTCGATTGGACCTATGCTGAAAGGCTGTGAAAGCGCAACCAATTTCTTCCCAAAATAGCAATACATGACGCCCACAACTCAAAAACCATTCCACAATGCATTAAAAGATGATCAACCGACTCCGCCACCTTTGCACATATGACACCAATTTGGCATTATAAAGTCCCCTTCCTAGTAAATTGTCAATTGTTAAGCATTTATCCCTCACCACCATCCATGTAAAAAAGGGCACTTTAGGAAGAATCAACTTAACAACTTAGAAGTTGGAAAGTCATATCCCTCACACCTTAATAAGCCATCAAAGACGTCCTAACTGAAAAATCAGTTTACTTTTCTTTAAAAAAAATTCTTATCCTCTACCCCTATTTCCACCCTTATTGAATAAATCTTTTCAGAACAGGACACAACAATTTCCAATCACGGAAATTTCTAACAAGATTGACACTCCCAAACATCATGAACCCCCCCCCCCCCCCAAAAAAAAAAAAAAACAAAAAAAAAAACATCCAGTCTTTTATCTAAGCATCCTTCTTCAATGCAACCTGAAGAGGTTGGGAAACTCCTCCTTTAGCTCGCAACTTCACCAATCAAATTTCCTTCTAGAAACTAATAAAACTCCCATCCCCCACTTCAAACCTCACCCCCTTCTCAAATGAACTAATTATTATCATTTAAAGATCCCACATAAACCTAACTCGCTCTTTTTTGTGAACATGCTTTCATGAGTAGTGAAGTGGTTAAGGTGGCTATATATCCAGCTCTATGGCTCTATTTCTTCATGGCCCCACACTTTTAGCAATTTGAGAGTTTTAGAGTTAAAGTTGCAAATAATATCTGGATTTGCATTTAAAACACACATCATGAGTGTCACGTGCTAATGCTAAAATTCTTCTAGTCACCATACTTGCATTAATTCTTACTCAGAGAAGAAAATGTACATGAATTAATACATATTTACCACATTGGATAAATAATATATTCCTTACATTGCCTTGTTGTTGAGGAAACAATTTCCATGGCAATTGTTCGGGCCAATTTCTTTAAAAAGAGAAATTTGCATAGATCAGTTGAGGTTTGTAAAGCCAATATCACTTGAGAAACTTATTTACTTATAATGGCTGCTCTAACCTATATGAATTGAATTTTCCTTTCAAGCCGTTTTGTTATGCTGGATGGTTATCCATTTACTTTCACAGTTCATACAAATTGGTTCTCATGGGGTAGCTCAGTTGGCAAGGGACCCCGCTGCATGAAGCGGAGGTTTTGAGTTCGACTCTTGCAAAACCCTTCCCACATGAGGTTTCACGGTTCTCATGGGCTTTGGACTTACTTGGTCTATATGGGTTGTGGGGTCTTATATGGGCTCGGGGTTTGCCTGAAGGGATTCCTTGTTATTAAAAAAGGAAAAAAAAAAAAAGTACACAATTTTGTGTATATGTAAATTTTTTATTTTGTACTTTATTCTTTATATATCAAAATTTTGTAACAAAACTCTTAATTCATTAATGTTTAGCATTCATTTTTATATTATTTTTAGTTGTTTGTTTGAGTGATGTTGGCTCTTTGCACCTTGACTTCTTATTTTTCTTTGTCAATTTTTTTTTTTTTTTTTTGAACAGCAACAAAAAGATATTATTAATGAAGATAAGAAAAATTACAAATGGGGGACAAGAAGTCTACCAAAACCAGAATACAATCAAACAAAAGCCAAAAAGATAGCCTACTGAATCAGCTACAAACAGCCCTCCATTTGGATTTCAAAACAAAAAGGGGAAAATCACCAAATTCTTTAGAGGAAAGGGCCCAAAAAGATCCCCAAGAATGAACTCTATCTCATATGTCCTCCAGAGAGGATTCCCTATCCTAAAAAATCCTCACGTTCCTTTCAAGCCAAACAACTCTAAAAACAGCCAAGAAAGCACAATTCCATAAAATTCTTGCCTTCTTGCCCCTCCCCAAACCCCAAAAGTCAATGGTAAATATTCCTTTAATACATCCCGGCATCACCCAAAGCTCAAAACCACATTTGAAAAGATGCTGCCACAAATGAATAGCCCCAAGACAAGGTAAAAGGAGGCAATCAATAGTCTCCGCTGCCCTCCTACACACAATACACCATTGAGGATTCACATAAAGAGAAGGCCTCCTCCTTTGAAACCTGTCATTAGTATTGATTTTCTTGTGAACTAAAGTCCAGGCAAAGAACTTAACTTTAGGCACACTCGCTTTCCATATCAGATCGGAGGGAAAAGAGAGGAAAGAGATATGATTATCAATCAAAACTTTCAAAGTGAGACTTTAAGAAAAAACTCCAAAAGAATGGGTAGTTCAAAGTATCAAATAGTCCTATCAAGAATGGGCTATCTCAACGAAAAATTATCCAACAATAATAACAAAGATGCCAACTCTAAACTCTCCCTCTCATTGAGATTTCGAAAAAAATTGAAATTCGAACCAGAAAAGTGTGACTTAAATGAAGCCAAAGTTGAGATAGAAGCATTATGTGACAACGAAAGTCTATACAAGCGAGGAAACAAAGAACAAAAAGATGCATCACCTCTCCCATGATCTTCCCAGAAATGCACTCTAGCCCCATTTCCCATTGACAAAGAAGTAAAGTCCAAAAAACGATTCAAACCTTGTGAAATAAATTTCCAAGGACATTTGGTAGAAGCCCTAGGACAAGTTTGAGCATACCAACCATTAGCTTGCACCATATTTACTCCTAATAATAGCATGCCATAAAGAGCCACTCTCGAGAGGAAAACTCCAAAGCCACTTGCCAGTTAGAGCAACATTTCTTACAAAAATATTTCCCTAAGCTAAGCCCCATTGAGACTTTGGTCTAGACACCACATCCCTTAACCAAATGATCGTTCTTGCCCTCACCACTACCTTCCCATAAAAAATCTCTCATCAACTTCTCTAACAACCTAGCAACAGAAGTCGGAATCTTGATAGGTACACATAATAAGTGGGAATGCTTGACAAAATAGACTGAATCAAATCTCCCACCCTTAGAAATCAAAGCTTTCTTTTAACCATTCGACCTCTTTCTAACTCTATCAATAAGGCTCCAGAAAATCTTAGAATAAGGATTCCCCCTTAAAGGGAGACCTAAATAAATGAAAGGCCACTCTCCTACAGAAAATCTCATTTGGTTAGCTGATCTTTGATTTTTCTCACCCTGATGATTGATTCCCACAATAGCACACTTCCCCATATTAACTTTAAGACCCAATACCATCTCACAAACCTTAAGGATATCCTGAATATATAAAAACTTATGCTCATCCCCTAAAGAAAAAAGCAAAGTCTTCTTCATCATTTTATTATTATTATTATTATTCATTTGCTAAATTCGTAATTGTTGTCCAAGCTTATGCCTATCTATGGATCTGATTATTAAAAAATCACCTTTATATAGGTCATGACTCGTGATACCAAAAATATTGATCTACTAGCCTCTTTACAATTGGCATTATGGAACAAGCTAGAGTTAGATAACATCTATATCTCTACAATTATATACAGGGGAGATCCTTTGGTCTCTCAATTGGTCTTGTCCCTATTAAAATTCCAAATGTACCCTTATGATTACTTTATAACTAAAAAATTGAGGGAAAAATAGTAATATCACACCTATTTGAACTGGAAAAATGCTTCTTTAATCTTTCATGCTTTACATGTCAATCTTTGGGAACGGCTCTCACACACATACTGTGTGTCAATTTCTAGTCTGGAAAATGGGAATTTTTCTGGTGCCAAATCTTAGCTTACAAAATTTAAAAATGTTTTGGCTGTCATCATTTTGAGGCATCACTCACCTATTGATTGTTTTGGACTTTTCGGATCAATCCATTTGTGAGCTCTGTAGATGAATTCAGCACATGGCATAGAAGATTTCATGTCTTCTGATTGTTAATTGGGTTAATATTCTTAGTTTTGCATGAGAAATTTTTACAGGGATGATTTTTATTTTCACTTTCCATCAGGTTGTGTGGGTTCCTGGTAGTTTCGAAATTGGTGTTGTTGCGGAACGGCTTGGGAAGTCTGGAAAATATCAAGCAATATTGTGTATTGGAGCTGTGGTACGTTTTCTTCACTTTAGATCCTTCTCGTGTTTTTGTTTTGAGCTATCATCTCTTCCCTAACTCTGATTTTGCTAACATGAATTTTGAAGGACAACTTATTCTCTGCAGTACATAGCATGCTTGTAATGTCTATCAACTGTATTCACAATCATTTGCATGGCTTAATTTATATATATTTGTCTAGGCTTAACAACTTGTCTGGTTTATATCTCAGAGAGGTGCCTTTTGCCTTTTTTATTCCCTCCTGTTGCAAGTATATGCTTGTTGCTGGTACCATAATCTATGTATAATTATTGTTGTCAGTAGATAAGAGGTGATACTTCCCACTATGATGCTGTTGCTAATTCGGCGGCATCTGGAGTACTTTCTGCAGGTTTAAAATCAGGTACTTTTTTTTGTATTTGTTTCAGTCGCTGACCTAATTTCATTCTCTTTGACCATACATCAAAATAGTAAAAGATTAAATTTGGACTACTAAATTCATGTTGCTTATAAATTGCAGCAATATTTCAGCTTAGATTGTTTATAAATGTGCATCTTGATTTTAGTCAGGTTGGGTGTTTAGCTTACATTATTACAATTACTTCAATCCATGGTGCCGTGGATATACATGTACATATCCCTGTGGTTTTTTGGGTATGGCTCTGTTGTAGGAGAGCCATGTTACATGCATTGATACATGGACATGCATTCCGACCTGGCCAGGAAATGTGTCCTCTTGCATAGGGTTTGGAAATTTATGGCTGTCTCCCTAAAAACCTTGTTTTGATTGGGGCTGGATGGATTCAAGAAAGCGCCCTGAATAGGCAACAAAAGTGAGGCTAAGGTCCTTAGATTGTCTATCATTAAGATTAGGAAAGAAATTAAAATCCCAATTGAGGGTTATAATAAGAAAAAACAAACTCAACCTAGAGGCACCTTTCGACAGAGAAAGTCTGTACAGACGAGAAAACAACTCAGATAGAACAATTCCCCAACTGCACATACTCCCCAAAACAATTACAAGATCCCTTACGAACAATGAATTTGATGACTCATGAAAAGAGGGAGCCCTTGAGAGATGAATTTCCATGGACACTGATAACTCTCCCTTGTCACAATTTGAGAATCCGATTATCTTGAATATTGTATTTGTTCTTGATCACAAAAGGCCATTGAGAACTTTGTTCAATTGGGAATC
The DNA here is from genome assembly GCA_039720395.1 of Liquidambar formosana. Lineage (NCBI taxonomy): Eukaryota > Viridiplantae > Streptophyta > Magnoliopsida > Saxifragales > Altingiaceae > Liquidambar > Liquidambar formosana. The sequence continues at coordinate 47,777,985 of CM077822.1, read as the reverse complement.
TCTGCAACCAATTTACCAGTTGACACCAAATTCTTAGGAACCACGTTTCCCAACCCAACTCATCACTAAAATTTGTAATTCCACATATTCTAATTCTAAGATTTGTACGTCCACATATTCTAATTCTAAGATTTGTTATTCTTCGATTTGGAAATTCAAGGACCAAATCCATTTATGTGATTCAAACACCCCCTTAATGATTACCATCTAAAATTTGTCTCTACTGTAGATCTATGTGGGTAATTCAGAACAATCTTGTTAGCCACTTCTAAACTCAACTATAAATCTAGAACTTAAATGGATGCTTGAGTCTACTTGCTATTAAGTTTTAGATCTTAGCATCACGTAGGAGCAAGACTGGGGAAGGACATGAATTGTGGTGGTTCAAAGGTTTTAAAGTGTGGGACTTGTCCAAATCTATGAGACATTATATATATATATATATGATTACTCACAACATTTAAAAAATTTATGAAAAAATTCTGAGAAACATATTATTGGTCGGAATTACAAAAACGACTGTCATCAACTATAAAAATGGCACAAAATTTTCCTTTGGTTTAAGGTTGGAGGCCCATCCAATCATGCAACATAATCAGCTTCTATGGATGAAGGACCTAACAAGGTAAATTCTTACATTTGTTATATGTCCTGGTAGAAGAGAAATTATTGCGCATTATAACATGATTTCTAAAACTTTACTGTTCAATTTGAGATTTAGTTGGTGACATATTCACGAATATTATTTTATCGTTCCTCTGTCTCCTATTTAGTTTCCATTCCTACTGAAATGTGAAGTATTTTTTTCCTTGACATTGCAGGGGTTCCATGCATATTTGGTGTTCTGACCTGTGATGATATGGACCAGGTAAAATTATTATTGAAGCAGACTTCCCTATTCTTGGTAAAACAGTTCTTTATGTCTTACAGTCTTACTATTAAACTCAGAGGGTTGGCAAAGTTTGTGGAGCTTTGATTTTGTTGTTTTTATTTTTAATTTGTTATTTGGGGTACCCTGTACTTATTATTGTTTTCTTTTCCCCAAGTTTTTGAACTTTCAAAAATTTTTCTTTTGTGGTAATGGTCATGCTGCATAGAATAAATTTACCGAGTCACGTTTCTGTTACCAAATGGGATGTTATCTGTGACTGTTGCTTTATGGTATGTAGGCTTTAAATCGAGCTGGTGGTAAAGCTGGGAATAAAGGTGCTGAGGCTGCTTTGACAGCTGTAAGTTAATTTGGAAGTATATATTATACTGTGATTGTTGTTAAGTATTTCGGTGCTATCGCTGGATTGAGAATTGCATGTGGAGTTTTCATTTGATCTTGTTTCTCATTCTTTTTTCTCCTGTGTCGTTGTTTGCTCTGTTGTCTATGTTTGATTGGGAGGATGCAAGTTTTCGATATGTTAGCATTTCTCAATTTCTTTATCAATTGAAGGTTTTAGTTTCTGAGCATAGTAAGTGCGAGGAAACAGTCTCCAAGGTATGATTGTGATGCTAACATTCTGAGGCTCATGCTTCAAAGTGTTCATGATTCATGAGACATGTGCTTCACGCCTTGAGGTTTTTTTTGTGATAAAGGTAATGAATATTATTGACAAAAAAAGGGCCAAGACGCATGTACAAAAGTATACCAAAAGTATACCAGTGTAGCAAAAAGCTATAAAGGCAGGGAATCAAAAAAGTTTTGGAAGTTCACCTTATGTCTTAGATATATGTGTCATTTACCAACTTATAATTGATTATTGTCCTAAAATTGAAACACATACCTTTTTTCTTTTCTGATTATTAATATGTCAATCGAAGACTAAAATTGATTGTCATTCTAAAATTGATTTTTTTTTTCTAATTATTAATATGGTCAACTTAACACTTCAAATTAATTATAATGCTTTGAGTTTTAAAAGATACCCTGTAATGCCTTATGTTAGATTAAGGTTTATTTTCATTTGTATTTGAAGAGATTTAGGGACAGTCTCGGATATTAGTGACCAAACCTAGGTTTTCTTTGTCTCTTTAGTCCTACTTTTCAAGTTTTCCAATATTTGCCTATGTTTGGTTTGTCCATGGAAAGTAAAATTAGGTATATATGGTACACTACATCTATTTTACACAGCCATAAATCTCAAATATTTTGGGTTGTATACACGAGTCCTTTGCCTTTTAACTTTATCTAATACCATTTTCTCCATTGGAAAATATGCCATCATGACTTTCTTACTACAACAACTTGTGAAGCACAAATACTTCAACGCATAGTTGTTAAACCCAGACCGGACAGTGACCCAGACAAGGGAGCGGGTCACTAGGTCAACCGGTTCAACTGCTCATTAGTAACTAAATATTTTTAAAGTTATTTTTTTTACTTTGATTTTGCTTGTATACATGTAAATAACATTAAATAATATTCATTTGACATTAATTCACAGCAATAGCATGTAGACTAGTGGCAACTGAAGGGACTATGAGGCTTACAGCTTTGTGGTTTACGTTTCAAGTCCTTACGCCTGCAAAAAGGCTCTGCCTTTTTATAAGCCATGCGCTGATCCTCATGTATGTAGGACCTGGTTCAACCAGCCGGTTTTACGTCCGGTTCATTAAAAAACATCCAGTTTGAATGGTTCACCGGTTTAGTGTGGTTCAAATGCATTTCCGATCCAAGTAAAGAACCAAACCGGATTAGACTCCGATTCACTAGTCCGACCAGCTGGTCCGGTACGGGTTTAGTAACTGTGCTTCAAAGGCCCCTCCATATCCCGTATCAAATACAATATTCGTTGGAAATACCATATCCCGTATCAAATACAATATTCGTTGGAAATACGGGGATACATTCTGTACATATTCGAAAATAAGAATAAAAAAATTTTAAAATATAGATCCTTGGGGGATACGGTAGACATATGAGTAATATGGAGGGTTACATTGGGGGTTTATTGTACTTTTATTGTTGCACAAAGTAAAGGCTTTCAAAATGTTATTTTAAAGAATAAGGGTCAGTATGCAATTATAAAAATTGTTCAAAGGGCCCCGAGCCCCATTTTTAGAGCCCCCCCCCTCTTCTTTCTTTCTCTCGTTTAATTTATTTCTATTACACTCCCTCTCTTTGTAGGCTTAAATTGAGTTTTTTTTTTGGGCTCTTTCTGCCGCTTTTATATCTTCATCTCTGCCTTTTTATGTCATTTTGGACTATATATGTTTTTTTTATGGTTATTTATTATTGCACATTAATTGGTTTTATATATGTTTGAAAGTTTTTGATGTTTGTTATTTTTTTTTTTATCAAGTAAAATGTGTATTGTATTAAAAGTAAAGGGTAAAGCCCAAGTTGATGTTTGTTATTGATCGCTTAGACCAAATATATATATAGATATATGGGATGATGATTAGGTAAGCATGTGTTGATATAACTTATATCAGTGCCTGCATTGGGACTTGTGCCTTGTGCACTAGTGGGATATGAGGTATATTGGATCAATGCAAGGGGTACAACTCTCAATGCATGGTGTTGATATAACTTATATTAACATGTGCTAATGGGAATGTAACCGTATATGTATGTATGCATATTTATTTATGGGAAGATTACTTGAAACCCCCCCCCACCCCCCAAAAAAAAAAAAAAAAAAAAAAAAAAAAAAAAAACAAAACTATAGGCCAATTTCACAAAACCCTCCTAAACCTTAAAATTGAACAAATAACCCCCCTGAATTATCAAATTGTGACACTTGGCCCACCTTTGACAATTTTGCATTATAAAATATGATGGAAATAGATTCTATGAGCATCGTGTGATGCCACTAAACTAATTTAACGCCTAATTTAGCATTTTATAATTGGTTTAAAAACTAAATTTGACAAAAATAGGCCATAAATTTGATGACAATAGGCGTTAAGTTTGACAGAGGGCCATAAATTTGACAAAAATAGGCATTAAGTTTGACGAAGTTGGGCAAAGTGTCAATTTAATAGTTCAGGGGTTAATTGTTCAGTTTTAAGTTTTATAAAAAAAAAAAAAAAATGTTTCAGTTTTAAGGTTCAGGGGGGGTTTCGTGGGATTGACTTATAGTTCAGGGGGTTCTGTGTAATTTACCCTTTTATTAATGTCTTTTTGTCATATCATATCCTAATTTTTTAACGCTTGCCTTACTATATCTCGTATCCGTGTCCATGCTTCATAGGTCGACAACCCACATTCCTTTTGTATTTTTTCTTGTTACTTATAAAAATTTTCCCATTGTGTTATGCTGGAGATTTGAGGGGTGAGTTTTCAGTGTCTATTTTGTTTTGAATGCATGTTGACTAATACTGCTGTGAGTGTTCATATTACATAGACGTGGATCATAAGTTGAACATACAGTCCATTACCTCCCTGGTTACATGTTTGTTAATATGGGGTTTGACATTCACCTTTTGACGAGCCCCACCTCTAATGTTCTCTTTTTATTATGACTTGAATTTCTAACTGTAACCATTTGATGACATGGATTTGTTTTAAATTTATTTTACATTTTTGTGTTGGTGCCTATTCCCCCATTCATTTATTTGAATTGAGTAGAAGGTCGGCCAGTAATTTTCCTATTCCTCTTCCCCACTGATTTGTTCCCCTATGCCATGCATTGGCCAAACAAAAGTCTTTCCGCTTTTCATTTTTGTTGTTTTTGTTGTAGTTTTGAGTGGATGGTTCAGTTCTTTCATGGTTTTTTTTTTTTTTTTTTTTTTTTTTTTTTTTTTTTTTTGTCTTGTACTACAGATTGAGATGGCATCTTTGTTCGAGCACCATTTGAAGTAGACATGTGATCCAAAGAGAGTATAATGTAATTCTTTCAGCTTTCTTTTCCTGGGATTGGCCTGATGTAGTTTTGATCTGTTAACTGCCAGAATATGAGTTGAGAATTACAGGGAGGTGCACCAGGGTACCTACAGTTTTCCAAAATAAAACTGGGTGGTTGTTGACTCTACCACAGACATGTGCTCCTGACTGAAACTACCCTGACTCCCTGAGGTTGAAGGAGAATGTTGTTATGAATCACAAATCCCTTTGTAAACTTCGGACTTAAATTTTAAATACTAGTTTTCAAGTGGAAGCTGAATCAGTTGCAAGCTATAATGTAGAGTATGTGCAGGATGTGATAGTCAATTTGGAACATGGATTTTGTTTTCTTTACCAATTGATATTGTCTCACAGTCCAAGTATTGATAATACCCTCTTTGGTAGTAACTCTCGGGTGGATTATACACCTGAGTCAACATTTGTGCAAAGAATGCAACAGCAGTTATTGTTTTTGCGTACGCATAAATGTTGCTTTGTGGCTTCATTTGGAAGCTGGAGGTTGTTTTAAGCATTCGTCTCCTGTTATCTTTGTTTTTAAAACCTCTCATATTGTGTGCTTCTCTCCTGGACAGCCACTGCGGTGCATTTGCTGCCTAATCATCCCAAACTTGCGGTCCCGGTAGTATTCTTGCGGAATGGTGCTTTTTCTAGACTGGTATTGTAGAATACTTACCATGCTACACAGATAGGTGAAATGACAGCTAATACATATACACACACACATATATCCTTCCGTCCCATAAAGATGGACCATTTTTTCTTTTTGGATAGTCTCAAAATGTTCGCCCACTTTGAGAAGTCAAGTCACAAGTATTTTAACGTTCCTATACTTCCCATTATTATATCAAGAATTGCTTTCAACACCATACAAAACCAAATCCTTAGTCAACAACACCAATTTCGAGGGTACTTTTGGGAAAAAAAAGTTTAATGGGTGATAAATTGGTTTTTCTGAATCTGCACGTTTTGTCAAAGGAGTAGGTGTATAGAGTAAGAATCCTAAATTGTGTACGTATAGGGTAAGAATCCTGTATTGTAATACATCTTTGGTCTCCTTTTAAGAAGGAAAGAGGTGAAAGATGGGTGGTAACTAAGTGCACAATTGTGCTAAACAACTAGGACAACTTTGGTGTGGAAAGGTGGAGGAACATGTGCTGCACCACTGCAATTCTATGACATGTTCATACAGATTCCTAGTTATGTACCACACGCACTCCAGAAGTGCTAGTGGGCGGCCAGTGTTTGCAACATAGTTGGAGGAAGAGTCAATTACAGATATACAATTTCCTAATACAATTTGGTTGATGACGAAAGGAGCAATGTGAAAACTCATAACACCCGGGCATTGCTGTTGGAATTAATGCTTTAAAAGGCGGGTATGCGGACGAGGCGATCCCTTGAAAACAGTGTCCTTTTTGGCTGAGGTAAATATTCAAGATCCGCTGCCTGGTTTTACCTGGTTCTCGTTAAAAGTTGCCTCGCAAAAGAGAATTTCATGTTTACATTGGTACGCATCAAATCTGTTAATTTTAACCGTTTAGGAATCTGTGGGCGCCCAAAAATCCAAGTGCACCCACCAATCTTCTTAGTAATTTTTTTAACATGCATTTTACATTTTAATAAAAGGGTGACCACAACAGTGTGAGGCATAAAAGCTGAGACTATGCCTGCCTTCAAAACTACTCCATTCCAAAATGCCCGACATCCGCCAAAAGCTTTCAAGCTTCATAGTTAACTACGTGACCAAACTGCCCCTGAGTTTTCCATCTACAGCAATTTTTAATTACCAACTGGATCCATGTTTCTGTCAAGCGAGGGCAATGTGGTCATTGTGCAGTGGCAATTTTATTATGAAGGAGCCATTTCTGACATTGGACATCTTGTGTTCAACTAGGATGCTTACTTTTAAGTCGTTAAGAAACAAAGCCAAGGAAATGCATCAAACAAGGAAGAGAATAAAGAAAAAAGGCAATTAGAAGCTTAGAATCCAAGTTAAACCATTTCATGTAAAACACAAATTATATCACAGCTGATAATATGAGGATTAACTTAAGACATGCAATTTCATGTCCACAACTTAATTGGCATCATCATATATACATGGCTAGCTAGTATCTATGGTGGATCAATAAGGATGATCCCTTTGTGTTAGCCATGAGGAAGAAGAAACCTATATATCTTCTTATTCTCTCCTTGATCCCTGCACCACTAACTGCAGGCCAACAAGTGAAGCTAGCGAATGTCATAAGACATTAAGAGATCAATAAAGAAAAGTTGCATACCATCTCTTTCTTAATCTCTCTCCCTTGTTATGGTGATAATGCAACTTTCTCTCCCCACTCCTGTAAATCTCCAAGCAAAGGTCCCAATAGTTGGATTGGTTCGTGGTCGCCATAAACCGCCAATATTGAAGCTTCCATCCTCTCTTCCTCCTTCAAGCTCATATATATCCAATTCACAGCAACCTGAATATCCCACTTCCATATTCCCTCCACAAAATCAGGTCTAAAATTTTCTGCTCATGCATTAATATCCCAATGATTCTATCTATTTATTTATTTAAAGAAGGGGTTACTTTAATTTGTTATTACATAAGTTCATAAACAAATAATGCTATTTCGATGCTCTGCTTTGCATTGCTTATAGACCCCTTCAATTTTTTATTTTTACATTTTTGTTTTTTGAATTTTATTTTTATTTTATAAGGTTAATTCCATCACTGGGTAGTATTTCTGAGTTAGAGATTTATCCATGCATGGCAGGGCGTGGCAGCAATAGTTTTTGGAGATGGTGGCTCAGAGTCAAGGCTCTATCCATTGATAAAGAGAAGATCAGAAGGGGCTATTCCTATTGCAGCAAATTACAGACTTGTTGATGCAGTGGTGAGCAACTGCATTAATAGTAACATAACCAAGATTTACGCTCTCACGCAATTCAACTCCACTTCTCTCAATTCCCATATTTCAAGAGCTTATTCTGGGGCAGGTCTTGGGAAAGAGGGCTTCGTCCAAGTAATTGCAGCATATCAAAGTCCTGAACATCAGGGCTGGTTTCAGGTTTGACAACAAATTAATGTTTCTGTAATGCAAATGTAATATGTATATTTGAGAACCTCCAATTAATTCTTTGCAAGCTAATTGTGATTACACCTGGCTATATATTGGTTTTTCATTGTTGTATGATTGATCTTCTGTAATGTTAGGGAACTGCCGATGCTGTAAGAAGATGCTTGTGGGTAATGGAAGAGTCTGGAGTGCTTGAGTTCCTAGTCCTTCCAGGCCACCATCTTTACAGAATGGACTACCAGAAACTCATAGAGGCCCACCGCAACAGCAAAGCCAATATAACTATTGCAGCTTTGAGTGCTATGAGAAATGAAGACCCGGGTTTTGGCTTTTTAAAAGTGAATTCTGAAAATCGAGTTCTCGAGTTTAGAGAGGAGTCAAAGAAGGAGCCAATCATTAATTCTATTTCAGTAAGTACATTCCAGCTATCTTCTTCTCTTTAAAACTTTGATTTTATGGTTCAACCAATCGGCTTCTGAAGAAACTTCAATCTGAAAATTCAGGTAGAAAGCTCAACAAAATCCATTGATGTTGCCTATGACACTTTTCCAAGTATGGGGATCTATGTCATTAATAGAGATATAATGACAAAGCTTCTGAGAGAATATTTTCCCAAGGCAATTGACTTGAGAAGTGAAGTGATACCAGGTGCAATCTCCAAAGGAATGAAGGTCAGATTTCTGCTAAACACGCAAGTGCTTTCTCCTTCTGCTATTGATTTTATATATGGAAGTTCCCTTATACAAGTCTGCTCTGCCCACAAGTATTACCCCCATTTTTTTTTTTTATTTTTAAATTTAATTTTTTCAATTCATGAGAGGATCCTTCTTCTGTTTGACGGTCAGGTTCAAGCTTATCTTTTTGATGGGTATTGGGAGGACATGCGGAGCATTGAAGCATTCTACCGAGCAAATATGGAAAGCACCAAGAAAGAAAACATGGGATATAAGTCAGTAAGTTTAATACCAGGAAAGGCAGAATTGTTCACCTCTAACGCCCCATCACCCTCCCCCCTCTTCCCAGGGCCAACTAACACAAATTTCATCCTTCAGCTTCTACGATAGAGATTTTCCTATCCACACTTTGCCTCGGTATCTGCCTCCAACTCTTGTAACTGATGCTGTAATAACAGATAGCATCATTGGAGATGGTTGCATACTCAATGTAAGGATCTTGTTTTTCTCAGCCTCTAAAGTTGTCCAGCAAATGTTATAGTCATAGTCATATAAAAAGTATGAAATCACATAAATTATCATAAGTAGAAATGGAAATTCACGTATTATAAGATTATGTCTTATATTATTTTTGTTTTTTGGACTTTTTTTTGCTTCTTCTTCTTCGTTTGGGGGGTGCCTTTCTAAGAGTAGAAGTGCAAGATCAAAGGTACAGTAGTTGGTCTGCGGACAAGGATTCGAGATGGGGCCTTAATTGAGGATTCAGTGATCATGGGTTCTGATATATATGAGGTGAGGGGCTTTTAAATATTTCATTCCTCATTTATTGATTTGTGATATTCTAGAGGGTGTTTGAAAACCACATGAAGATGAACCATTTTGTCCTTCCTTACCATTTGGAATGAGTCCTTTTTTCCTTTTTTTCCCAGAGCACATTTCGAATGAGTTTATATATTATTGTTCTTCTTAATTCCAACTAAAATTTCCTTGCCCTTTTTTTTCTTCTCTTTTATCAGTTATTCCTAATGAGGCATTTCAAGATTTCTTTCTAATCATTTTAATGATAAATCAATATTACATGATGTAAAAATGCTATGCACTGAAATGCAAATTGAATAATTTCAAAGTCGTGTAGCTTCCAAACACCCCATTATGAATTTATCTTATCTCACATGCAAGTGTGTGTATTCAACAGACAAAAGATGTACGAAAGAGTGATGCGGAAAGGAAGGGCATGGTGGTTCCCATAGGAATTGGGGAAGATTCTCACATAAAGAAGGCTATTGTAGATAAGAATGCAAGGATTGGCAAAAATGTTATGGTACCCAAACGTAGACATACATTCTTGAATAATGAATTTTCAACTGCACTATGTGAAACCCATTGGCATTAGGATTTGAGAATGGAGGATGAGATTTGATTCTCAAAATAGTTACATTTGTCGGTGTTTTGCAGATCATAAACAAAGGCAATGTGCAAGAAGGGAACAGGGAGGCCAATGGCTACATCATCAGTGGGGGAATAGTTGTAGTTCTTAGGAGTGCAGTCATACCGGATGGCAGCATCCTATGAGAAGAAACTAGGCTCATAATTGATTTATCTATGTGATTCACTAATGAAAATAAAAACTTCTACATAGTTCCAATGACTCAAATGTATATTTCAATTTTTTACTGGGGCACACCCTGAAGTGCTAGCAACAATAAATAAAGGTCAATCTAGTCTTAGAGCACAATAAATATTAGTACAATGACTAAAATTGCTCCTTTTTCAGCAGCACCTTTTATATGATGATGAAGCCTAAGGTAAAAAAAATGGAAGAAAGAACAACACAACTCTTTCTTTCTTTTCTTTTCCCTCATGCCCTGTCTAGTTCCAAGAGATTGAGGGGGAAAAACACAACAAAACTTCACAAATTCTCATTTGTAATTGGAACCTCAATTAAGTGTAGGATTCTGAGTTTTCTTGTCATTACATATACATTGTCACTACCCAAGAAAGATTGTCCACAGCCCAATAGGTATATGAAATGGGGTGGCCCAGGATTTTTCAGTCTTGGATGCAAATGAGGTTGTTTTAAGTTGTGCTCTAAGAGGGAGGTCCAAGTGGTTTTTTTTTTTTTTGGGCGCTTTCTTAATCATGAGGATGGTTATATGTTGCCGGGCGCTTTCTTACAAAGAGATATGGTGATCGATTTCATGATTCCACATGATACTGTCTAGCTATTAGTTATAGAAATAGAATAGGCCTGCTTGGGAACTTCAAGAACACAATCAAACTAAGTTCAGTCTACAACTGTTATCGAGTTTTTAAATATACCAACTATGGACGTCAAAAATCGACTCGGGGAATCGAGTTCTGATCCACTCTTAAAACAGTTTCAAAAACCAAGGAGTCGCCACCTCATTTTTAGGGTTCGAGGAAACCACTAAAATATTTGTTTTGTAAAAACAAGTTTGACTCCATTTATTGGAAAATAGGCAAGTCTTGAACCAAAAATAAGGATTTGGGGGCTAGGTTACGAAATGGGAAGGTTCCAAGCCACGATCCGTAGGCACCCATTTCACTCGATAAATCGGTCTTATTTATTGATTGGGTTTAATTAATTTCAACCATGCATAACAACTAGAAATTATGAAAATTAAAAGATAAAATCTAAGCTCAGTCGGACTTGGGCTCAAGTGAACGACTACGTACTTCTTACGAAGATCAAAGTCCTTGTAGTTCGAACAATTATTTAGGGCAAGAGTTTCACTCCTCGTAGGACTCTATTAGAGTCCAATCCATAATCAAACACTTATTTTGAAAATAACTTGCTTTGATAAAAACAGATTTAGTTTGGAAACTTGTTTGATTTAGGATCAAAAGCTAATAAAATCCTAAGAACAACAAAACTCAGGGAAACATGCAATATCACATTAGCAATTATATTATGGCATAAACTAAAACATTATGAACAAAAGTTAAGAGTTATACCTGATAGAACCGAGGCAGGGTTCTATTTGGGAGCCTAAGGTTGGGAGTCGGAAGTCAGGCAGAGCTCTGGTGCCTCTTAGCTTGCTAGAATGGATCGCTAGTGAGAGGGTACTAATAAAGAATGTTCCCTACTAACTATTGACCCCAAGCACTTCTTAGAATAAGTCTCAAGTGAGGGGGTACTAATAAGGAATGTTTGCCCCACACTCAAGAACTCAAACTCTTTAGTTACTCAGGAAAACTCTATTGAGACTTGGTGTAGAATGAAAGAGGGAAGGACCCTATTTATAGCTAGAGGGTGGGTAGAATGGAGGGTTAGGATTAAATCTAGTTAGGAATGATCCAAAGGCTCAAAATGACCCTCAAGAGTTGATTTCTATCTCAAACTCTTCAAAAATTTAGAGAAAATTCGAGTTAATTTGGAGATAATACCAAAAAATGAAGAGATAAGCCAAAATGACATGAGTGGCCAACTAGGCACCCTTGGTGGCTGTTTGGGAACCTAGGGTGGCCGTTTGGGTTGCTTTGGGTGGCCATACGGCCACCAGAGGGGGTTTTTGTTTCTTTTTGCCTCCTTTTGTGCTCTCTTATCCATTAAAGCTATGTATCAGGTCTGTTTCAAGTCCAAATTCATTGATTCTAGACTTAAAATGACCATGGCCCAATTTTTTTACTTAAAATCAGCCTAAACACTTCTAATTAAGCCACATTTGGTTAATTAGTCAAGGGTTAAGCCTAGGTGGTTCATTGGAGTCAATTGGGTTTATTAAGGCAACATTAGGGTTTGAACCCTAATGGAGTCTTGGTTGCAACCAAACTCTTCCAAAGATGATTTTAATTTGAAACAAATTAATTAAGACTCAATTAACATTAATGAAGCATTAATTTGAATCAATTGGACCAAATTAAGAAGCAATTATAACAAAGGCTGATGAACAAGGTCAAACCGAGCCTCCTTTGGATTATTCTTAACTAAACCATATCTAGTGCTAACCAAACTTTAAACCAAGCTTAAAAATGACATCCTAAGGATATTGGGATCATCTTAGTATGAATTTGGCAGGAATCGGATACCGAACAAGAGCTATGCAAGTGAAATGACATAAATGTCCTCTAAGTTGAAAAAGTTTTTATTAGCTATCAGCCTATCAAGACTTAAACAACGCAAGTGAAATGACATAAATGCCCTCCAAGTTGCAAAAGTTTTTATTAGCTATCAAGACTTAACCAGATTGAACCCCGGAAGATACCATGGATTCTTTAGGATGTACAGAGTCTAACTCTAAATATGGGAGACCAAAATGACATAAAATCCTACATGTGATAATGCATGGGAGATGGAGAGGTGTGAATGGGGGGATGAAAATGGGGTGTCTACACCAACTCACGGTTGGTTTGAAAAAAACTGTTCTTATACTTTGTTTTTTGAATAAAGTTGAACTAATTAGTAGGAACAAATATTGGTGAGACTTACTTTCAGTTGGTCAAGCTTTTAGGTTTTCCAAACAACCCCTGAATAAGGCAGATAGTATAGCACAAGCTAGGTTCAGTTCGAGGACAACAAATCTCCAAAAATAGCCATATTTTCATCCCACTGAAGTACTAGTCTACTAGGTCGGGCATCCATAACTTTGGTTTGAGCAGGCAGACCTGTAGCTTGTCTAGCCCATTATTCAGCCTTAATTAACAAGAAAAACTTTGATAAATTTAAGTGTTGGTTAGAGGTTGGTGGTGCAGGCGTGCAGCTTAAGATAAGTTTTCTTCTTTAATTTTGTTTCACTGAGGAAGAGAGTACAAGCATATTTCTCAACTATTGGTGGCCTAAATTTTTTAACCCCCATTTATTTTGCTTTCCCACCCCCCAATAATTCTTCCAATCTCTTATTCATCTCTCTCTCTCTCTCTTTCTCTCTGTCTGTCTGTCTGTCTGTCTCTATTTGTTATAAATTTTAACAATCTTGGTACCTCAAAATAACAAGACGAGAAAACTTTTGAATTGAAGCTTCTTCGATTTTTGATTTAGGATAAAACACTAACAACAACCAAAGTTCATCTCCCCTAAACTTAATTCTTGTCTTTGTCTTTGGAAAACAGAAAGTTTGTTGTAGGAGGAAAAGTTTGGTGGCGATGAAGGGATCCCTTAAAACAACGTCTTTTTTCCAAGATATATCTTCAAGACTACCTGGTTTTACTTTGTTCTCGTTGAAAGTTTCCTTGGCATGCAAGGTGGATGATGGCGAATAAGAAATTCATATAATACACTCTTTCTTTTTTAATCATTTGGTGGAGAGAGAGAAAGAGTGGATGGTGCATAAAGAGAGAAGGCGTCACAAAAAGTTTAGTTAGTGAACATTCGTTAGATAAATTTAGCTTGCCAAAATGACAATAGCCAGCTAATTCTTGGAGTAGAAAAAATAAATTTTGGCTAGCTAAAATAGTCAAGGGGGTTAGATGTATATCTGGCCCCTTGGAGTTGCTCAGATGATGTGATTTGGGGTCAAGATGGTGTGATGATTAACCATGTGATGGGGTTTCGAGGGTTCGCAATTGGGATGAAAACATGAGCTCAACAGTGATAGTGGTGTTCATCAATGGGTAATGAAATGAGTAATGAAATGTTGTTTTAATATGAATGTTAAGTAGAGGATTTTTTATTTTTTAATTTTTTTTTTTTGCGCATGTAAATGTATTAGATTTAAGATTAACTTAAAAATCAAGTTAAACTTAACTTGATTTTAAAAAATCAAGTTAAACTTAACTTGATTTTAAAAAATCAGGTTATTGTTAATTGATTTGTGAGAAATCAAGTTATTTGTTAACTTGTTTGAATCTTAGATTAAATGAAATTTAACTTGACTTTAATGGTGGAAAATCAAGTTAAATTAAATTAAACCTATATTGATTTTTAGAACTTGACTTGAACTATTTTTATACAAAATTTTATATTCATTATGGGTCTTGTTTCGAAGGTCTCAGCAAATAGATTTTCAAATTTTTTTTTCTTTTGATAATGAACATGTATTTTAAAAATTATGAATTTTTAAAGCTTGAATGGAGTTGAAATGGTTATAAGTAGTTTGATTAGATCACAATTTGAAGGTTTGCCAAAACTAATGAAGTGTCTTGAGAGGAAATTGTTACAGGTGGCCACGTAATTCCTCTTATGGAGTGGGCTTACCAAATTTCTCTGATATAGTAGCACTCTTATTTTACCCTTAATCTGTTTTTTATTTATTTATTTTATTCCCTAATATTATGCATTTATAATAAAGAAATCAACTAATTAGAGATAGTATACTAATTAAATAAAAATTAAATTAAATACTAATAATTATAGAACAAATTAAAATAATTGGCATAATATTAATACAAATTTATATCTTATATTGCTATCGATCATCATATTCTCACTTCCACCCTAAGACACACACATATGTATCCTAGCCCTAATCTGGAGGAAAAAAAGAAAAAAAAAAAAGAAAAGAAAAAAGTACCAAACAATCCTGCCTGAGTGATTAATGATTAATATGCATAAAAGACCAAGAAAGAATCAGCCATGTTATTTGTATGTCAGCCTTTTCTATGGGACCCTTTTCGTTTGGGGAATACCACTCTATTCTCAATGTGACCATTTTATTATCAATGCAATCATTTTTACTATGAATGCGACCCTATTTTAATGTGACCTAAAATTACTTAAAATGTAACTCAAAGCAAAGAGAGTGTGACCAAATGAATAACTAGGTTGTGTAGTGTCTTTTCATATTCTGGAACAATCGATTGTAAGTGCATGTTGATCTTGTTTTAGGGCTTTGGTTGATAACTTTTGAGTTTGTTTAAATTCAGGGTTCTTAATCATGAAGCTAGGTGTGATATATTTGATTGGAAGAAAATGTCTGTGTATTGTTTATCTATTTGCCATCTTTGGATAATATATCAAAAAATGTAAGCCTTCAATCCCTTACTAACCTTTTTTGTATTTCTTCTCCTTCTCTTTTCTTTTCTTTTTTTTTTCTTGCCCTAATATTATCTAATGCTTTGGTGCCTTTTGATTTGGTAAAAGATATGATCATTAAAAAGAGAAGACGTTAAGCCGCATTTCCTTACTTCCACCAATTCATAACTAATGTAAGTTTTCATTACCTTCTACTCTTTGCTTCATACATATATTTTTGCTCTTACACTTTGGGTTCTTCTAATTAAGTAGAAAGGGATTAAATTTTTTTTGAAAACTGTTGATACTACCTTCAATCACAACTGTGGTGTTTTTTTATATATTTATGTGAACCTGAATATAATGATGTGATTTAATTTCCATATATAGATTTTGTTCATATGATTATTGTGCAATTCTTTGCATTGTTGATTTTTTTAGAGAATCAATAGATTTTTTTAGGTTGAGAACTAACAGAACCTTCTACCCATAAGGAATTAGGCAATGCTGATAAAAAAAAAAAAAATAGTAATAATAAGGAATTGGGCAATGGTATTGATTTATGACTTTTCTTGGATTTTTTTCCCTACCAAATGATACATTGAATTATTGAACTCTATCCTAGATGAATTAATAATAAATTTATCCATAAAAAAAAGGACTTTTGAGTGTAGTCGAGAGTAGATTTAGAAATCATGGTTCATATTTATGTCTCTTTGGTAGTGGAAAGTAGATTCCATAGTGTATAAGATTGCAAAGTATGCACATAGAAAATTTAAAACTCGGTTATGTATGTATGTATGTATGTACTTTTTTGAGTTTAAGAGTCAAAAAAATGTGATGGTTTGGAATGGTTGGTTTGGTCAAATTTACTTTTGTAAGTAAATTTGACCAAACCAACCGTTGTACTGTATGTAAAAGATTTGTTAATTTCATTGTATTTCACTATTTTGATGTCGATCATTTGTATTGTTGATTATTGTAGATATTTTTTTTTCTTGTAGTTCAGATTTTTAGAACTTAGGTTTTTACTTTTTGTTTGTAAAAGATTTGTTAAGTTCATTGTATTTCACTATTTTGATGTCGATCATTTGTACTGTTGATCATTGTTGATATATTTTTTTTTCCTATGGTTCAAATTTTTAGAACTTAGGTTTTACTTTTTGTTTGTAAAAGATTTGTTAATTTCATTGTATTTCACTATTTTGATGTCGATAATTTGTATTGTTGATTATTGTTGGTAATTTTCTTGAAAGCTATTGTGAGGACCCGTTTTCTTAATAGGGATTATTACGGCTTAATGTATGATTAGCGTAGTTAATCCCTTGATTTATTGGATAACCCCATGTATGGGTAATCTATGTGTATGATAATACAATGTTATTTGTGATTTGATGCTCATTTTTATGCATCAAGTGTCTTAAGTGTGTGTTTGGCCTTATTTGCAGCTTCGGGTTTAAGCTGCTGAAATTTGGCTAAGTGTGAGAGAAAAGTGAATTTTCATAAATCTTCGTTTTTAAAGATAATTTTTGGTGGTAATAGAAGTTTATAATATTATAAAACATTGGTGATTTTATGGGATTTTATTAGCATGTTTGGATTGGGTTCCACACATGTTTGTTTTAAGAAAATCTGTCGGGAGACGGATTTTGTACTAAAATTGGAAAATGAGATTTTGATATATTAGGAATTTGATTTTTCTGATATTTTATTTGAATTCAAATGGGGGGTTATTTGCTTATTTTCATTAAATAACTTAAAGTAAAAGGATGAGGTGTAGTCTGACTGACTGTCAAGTTTCAGCTGACTGTGTGTTTCAGACGTCTGAAAGTGGCATTTCAGACGTCTGAAAGTTACATTCAGACGTCTGAAAATTCCAGAGAGTGGGGTTTTCTGGAGTATAGTTTCAGACGTCTGAAAGTTGCGATCTGCAGATTTTATAAAGGGTTAAATGACGCATGTGCCCCTCCCCATATGTTTTAAAACCCCTTTCACTCGACCTTAAACCCCATTTTCATGTCTCCCAACTTAGAAGAGAGGGAGAGGAAGAGGAGGAGAGAGAGAGAGCGCCGTGGGAGGTCGACGGTGACTCGCCGGAGCACCGGAGCTCCGATCCGACGCCGGCAAGCGCGGATCTTGCATTATTTGGCTCGATCTACATGTCTATGGCGGTAGTTTTGCATTTTCATCACTCATCATTGAGGTAGGGGACACTTTTTCATTTTAAACCCTTGTTGCATGGGAGTTTGGGTACAAATCATGTAGATTTACATGTATTTGGTAGTTTTTGCATATATATATCATGCATGGGGTATATATTTTCTAGGTTTTACAAACTGTGGGAAACCTAGGGTTTGATTCACATCATTTTGTTATAAAAATGTTGTTTTTGAAATCATTCCTTTGGAAATGATTTATGGGGGTTATTTATTGTGACTTTTATAAACCCACATATTATATGGTTTTCTTGGAAAATTTAAATATATAAAATTTTCCGGTTTATATGGAAATTATAGAGTTATTTCATGTGGTTTTCTAAAAACAAACCTATTATGTGGTTTTTGGAAAATTTATATATAATTTTCCGGATTATGTGAGAATTATGGAATTAATAAATGAAAAGAAAAGCAATGATGATATGGTGATGAGGGCTACTAGAGACAGGATTACTGCGGTTCCAAAGGAACGGGACGTCTTGCCGTGTCTTCCTATCCTTTAGTCCTGGGCTACGTGCCCGAATAGAGGTTACTGCGGTCCCAGGTAGGGATGTCTTGCCGTGTTTCCTCTTGAGGTTACTTTCTGAACCCAGATAGGGATCCATAGTGTTTCCTCTTATTTCCGCGCGCGAGGGCCTCGCATGACCTGGGGAGGATTTATCAGTTTGAAAGACTGATGTTATGGTTTGCCGGATATGGCGGTTAATGATTATTGGCTCGTAAGGCCGTGATATGGAAATTGGAAAGAATAATAATGAATTATAAATAACTTGAGTTATTTCTTACCTTTTTAAAAATAAAAAGGGGTGTTGGTATCAAATGATTTAAACTTCCGCAGTTTATTTCATTATACATGTATCAGTTTCATTTACTGAAAATTATATTGCAAACTAATCAATGGTTTTGCAGGGATCTTGAAAAGTATATAAACTATGGTTTTTAAAACCTTGGGTTATTTTGAGAAATGTTTTTCTATTGAGCACGTAGCTCATACCCCCACAGTTTTCTTGCAGGTCATATTTTCAAAGCTAAGTTGACCTGGGTTTTGGGAGCGTCAGCACGCTTGCATTCATGTATAGAATATTGGAGATAGGCTTTGAGCCTAGGCATGTATTAATTTTAAATTTTATGCCCTCTAATAATTAATTGAGTAGTGGATGTATATTTGAATGAGACCCATGTGACTACGATAAAGCTTGTAGTTTTATTTATTTTTGGAATATTGTGTGGATGGTTGAAATGATTATAAATGGGTTTTCTACAGGTTTTACAACTAGTCGATAACTTGGTATGTCCTATTTACAGACGGGACCATGCCGGATTTTCTAAAAATATTTTTCAAAGATTTATTTTTATTAAACATCCACCAAATTTGGCTTTAAAAATGGTTTTCTTACTACTTAACTAACGGTCCCAATTTCGGGTCGTTACAGCTATTATAGAATACAATTGTATAATGCTTTTTATCTTCTTGATCAATCAATTATAAGTGCATGTTGATTTGGTCTTTGGGGATAATGTACTTCCAATTGTTCTCTATAAATCTATGGTTCATTATGATGAAGGTGTGACATATTTGATTTAAAATTATGTTTTTTTTTTTTTTTTTGTTTATCATTTTACCATCTTTGGGTAGAAAAAGATTTATATTACCTATCAATAATAACTTAAACCTTGATCAGAAAAGCCAATAAATCACAAAAAGTAAGCCTTCACCATTGTTTTTGGTTGCCGTACCAGCTTCAAAATCCTTCTGTTTCATTTTTCTAAATCCAGTCCTTGGTTGACTTGTCAAAGGTTCTTTTGAGAGGTCATAACATTTTAAGATATAGATGGCATGAGTGTTTCCAATAGAATCAAAGTTGTGTTGTTGTGGGTTAGGTTTCAATTTTTAGAGTTCTATCCCAAACTCTCTTCATGCAAGTCCCACAGTGGATTTCAAATTGTTGTTTGGCACCTTTTTATTTATTTATTTTATTTTATTTTCTACTTTTGGGTAAAAGGAGAATGCAATATTAGAATATACATACAAAAAGCACTAGAAGCCCATGATATATTGAGCATACCTAGCTTTGTGAGGGGGAGAATGATCAAACTACTAGCACTTGATAAAGCCTAAACGAGAAAGCTGAAAAGCCAAAGCCACTCTTAGCCATGCAAGAAAACGGTACATATATACACATACATATACACCAAATAAAAACTCTTTTTTCATCATTCTTTTTTCATTTTCGTACAATCTATTTATTTTCTTTCATAAGGTCATTGTTGGGTTTGTGGAGCTCCTTTTTTAAGGCTTTTTTTTTTCTTCATGCACCATGCTTATATATACACATTTTACTATATATTTTTATTTGTTTTTATATATTGATTCTTCTTTTCATTGTTTTTTGGTTTGTGATTGTTTAGACATATATATATGATCATGTTTAGATATATATTTCTTAATTCTTATATTAATATTATTATATTAATACAATGTGTTGTAATTTGAAGCATAATTTTTTATAATAATCGATCATAACTTTTCATTCCTTTTTTAGCATTTTATTACGATGAGGAATAGTAAAGTTAAATGCAAAGGATTTGATCTATTTATATAATAGGAGAGAGGGGCTGTGAGGGTAATTCCAACAAAATTAGATTACAAAACTAGAAGGCTTTTGCGAAACCTCATAGATTATCGATGATTGATTTAGTAAAATGTGAATGTTGTGATAATGCTCATGTGTAATTGTCATCTAAAATGTGAAGGTTGTGATAATGGTTATATACAATTATCATCTCTCACTCATGACTCCTGTCTTTAATTGCCTTATCTTTTTATAATACTGTTAGTCAAATAACCTTTCTTATGTTGCTATGTTGTTTTATGCATAGAGGTCTTTTACAAAAAAGAATTGAGGCATTGGAGGATACCAAATTAAGCTAAGCATTTTACTAAGATGAGGTAATAACTTAATTATACCAGGTGGTGCACACGTGCGTTGCATGTGAACCGTTTTAAGTTCAATCTTCCGAAATTATGATTCCATACATAATTTGTTTATACTATTATCTAGTTGATATTTGATAAATCCTTAGTTGAAGGTGTAATTCTAGGGTATGAAGAAGTAACAGCTTTATACAAGGATTGGACAATTGAAATAAACATAACAAATCATTGAAATTAAAACACATTAAGGACACAATTTTAATACATGATTTAAGGAAAAGCCCCTAATGTCCGCATGAAATGTGTCTATACTCTATATATGGACCTATGTATAAGGAATTTTCTAGTAGCATGAAACAAAATACAATATCTTCTGAAATATGTCCAAACCTAGACACATGTCAATTTTTCATTCAATACACTTGTTGTAAATCTATTTTTTCAATTTTTGTTCCAATAAGATATTGACATCTTTGTGACACGTGTCGGTATCATATCCAATCTATTAATCTAACTTCTACTATAAATAGCCTATTTTGTCACATAAAGAGAAATTATTAGAAGAATACCCAACTACAAAAGAAAAAGAGAAATAAAGAAAGAGAGACAAAAATAGAAGAAGAGGATTGTAGAATCAATTATTGTTCTTGTACTGTGATTTGGAAATATAAGGTAGTAGATTTAAATCTTGTGTAGTGAGTGATGGTTATTTTTGTGTATATATTGAACTCTGATTTTATGTAGGGTGATTAATATATGATGATGATATTATTTGATTTGAAAAATTATGATCATTGTCATTATTAATTTGAGGAGATAAGTTAGTATTGATCATCATATGATATTTGAAGTGTATAATTGAGAATTTGATCCATTTTTTAAGTCCAAAAAGCTTTACCTCTCAGCCTGGAAAGATAAAGCGAAAAAAGAAGAGAAGCACCTTAGGTACAAGCAATCGTAGGTTCCTTGATTTAATTTGATTTTTTTTGTTTTTACTTTTGTTGACATTTACTGTGAATTGCGATAGGCCGATGCTGGAGAGGGCATCTCTGGTGACCCCATTGGTGTGTGCGAAAATTGTTTTTTTGCATTTCCATTCTGTTCTTACCGTATCATGGGCAGTTGGGTCGGAATCCGTGTAATGGTTCAAGAGTGGTTTCAAAGAAAAAAGGAAGTGAGTTAGACAAAAAGAGAAGCAACTTGGCTTGGACAAAAATAAACGAAGTGACTTAGACAAATCTTTTTTGTCGATAAACTTAGACCAATAAATCGAATATTGATTAATACCTAATCGATCAAACACTACTTGAAAACGGCTTTTCTGCTTAAAAATGACTTAAAGTTCTGTTAGTGGCATAAGGACTCATAGCTTGTTATTAGCCCTAGTAGCTACTTGTTGTCTGGGAAAAAAGAATTGTAAGGAAAGTAAAGATGAGGAGCCGAAGGAAGAAGAATATCCTCACACAAAAGCATATGTAAGGTCATTTGATATTTGATATTTGTTTTGTTTATGATTTTGTTGGAATTTAATGTGGTAGGCTGATGGTTCACATCAAAATTTTGAAAAGGAGATCGATGGTGACCAAAGATTTGGCAGGTGTGTAATTTGGAAATTTTTGTTTGAAGTTTGTGGTGGTAGTAGATTTTGTACATATTTTACACCATTTGGAAATGTTTATTGCATAGAACATATATATGTATAATCACAATCCTTCTATTATCAAGTGTACTAAAAAACTCTACCTAGTGATTTATATTTTGTGAATCCAACCGTTGAATTAGACAGTCTTCTCATGTAGGTGTTCCATGCCAAAAATCAAGTTGATTTGATATTGATTGCTATTTGATCCAAAATGTGTATTTTTTAATTAATAACAATCGCTCATTTATAGACATTTCGAATGAAATAGCTCTTAATCTTAGATCAACATGAAATTTGGTATGCATAACTAATATATGAATCAAATTTAATCCAACAGTTGATTTGGCCAAATACTTGTGAGGACCTGTTTTCTTAATAAGGATTAATACGGCTTAATATATGATTAGAGTAGTTAATCCCTTGATTTGTTGGATAACCTAATATAAGGGTAATCCATTTGTATAATAATATGATATTATATGTGTTTCGATGCTTATTTTGATGAATTGAGTATCCTAAGCGAGTGTTGGGCCTTATTTGCAGTTTCGGGTTAAACTGCTGAAATTTGGCTAAGTGTGGGAGAAAAATGAATTTTCGTAAATCTTCGTTTCTAAAGATAATTTTTGGCGGTAATAGAAGTTTATAATATTACAAGACTTCTATGATTTTAAGGGATTTTATTAACATGTTTGGATTGGGTTCCTCACATGTTTGTTTTAGAAAAATCTGTCGGGAGACGGATTTTGTACTAAAACTTGGAAATGAGATTTTGATATATTGGGAATTTGATTTTTCTGATATTTTATTTGAATTCAAATGGGGGGTTATTTGCTTATTTTCATTAAATAACTTAAAGTAAAAGGATAATATAACTTAAATGTTTTGAATGAAAATAAGGCTAATGTTTGTGCTGATGGAGAGTTGCCTGACTGACTGTCTATTTTCAGCTGTCTGTGTATTTCAGACGGCTGAAATATGTTTCAGCCGTTTGAAAGACTATTTTCAGCTGGCTGAAAGTTCATGTCAGCCGACTGAAAATTCCAGAGAGGAATGTTTTGTGTTGGGCACTTTCAGCCGGCTGAAAATACTGTTTAGCCATTTGAAAGTGTTGGCGGACAGTTTCAATAAAGGGTTAAAATGACCCTTTTGCCCTCCTTTTCTATATAAACCCTTAACCCACGAATTTCTCTCCATTATTCCAGCCAAGAGAGAGAGAGAATGAGAGAGGGAGAGTGACGGGGAGGTCGTGGGTAGCTCGCTAGAGCATGGCAGCCCCGATCCAACGCCGGCAAGCTCAGATCCATCATAGTTTGGCCCGATCTACGGGCGTGTAGGGATGGTTTGGCATTTGCATCACTCATTTTTTTATGTAAGGGACATTTTCTCATTTTAAACCCTTGTTGTATGGGGGTTTGGGTATAAATCATGTAGTTTTACATGTATTTGGTAGTTTTTGGCATAAATATCATGCATGGGGTATTTATTTGCTAGGTTTTACAAATTGTGGGAAACCTAGGGTTTGATTCACATCATTTTGTTATAAAAATGTTGTTTTTGAAATCATTCGTTTGGAAATGTTTTGTGGGGGTTATTTATTGTGATTTTTATGAACCCACCTGTTATATGGTTTTCTTGGATAATTTATATATATAAAATTTTCCGGTTTATATGGAAATTATGGAGTTATTTTATATGGTTTCTAAGAACAAACCTATTATGTGGTTTTTGGAAAATTTATATATAATTTTCCGGATTATGTGAGAATTATGGAATTAATAAATGAAAAGAAAAGTGATGATGATATGGTGATAAGGGTTACTGGAGTCAGGATTACTGCGGTCCCAAAGGAACGGGACGTCTTGCCATGTCTTCCTATCCTTTAGTTCTGGGCTACGTGCCCAAATATGAGGGTACTTTCTCGTCCAAGTAGGATCATAGTGTTTCCTCATGATGGGGTTACTTTCTGGACCAAGTAGGATCCATAGTGTTTCCCCTTATTTTCCGCGCGTGAGGGCTCCGCATGACCTGGGGAGGATTTATCAGTTTGAAAGACTGATGTTATGGATTGCCAGATATGGCAGTTGATGATTATGGGTTTATAAGGCCGTGATATGGAATTTGAAAAGAATAATAATGAATTATAAATAACTTGAGTTATTTCTTACCTTTTTAAAAATAAAAAGGGGTATTGGTATCAAATGATTTAAACTTCTGCAGTTTATCTCATTATACATGTATCAGTTTTATTTACTGAAGATTATATTGTAAACTAATCAATGGTTTTGCAAGGTTCTTCAAAAGTATATAAACTATGGTTTTTAAAACCTTGGGGTTATTGTGAGAAATGTTTTCCTACTGAGCGTGTAGCTCATACCCCCACAGTTTTGTTGCAGGTCATATTTTCAAAGCTAAGTTGACCTGGATTTTGGGAGCACGTCAGCATGCTTGCATTCATGTAGAGAATATTGGAGATAGCTATAGGCTTTGAGCTTAGGCATGTATTAATTTTAATTTCATGGCCTGTAATAATTAATTGAGTAGTGGATATATATCTGAATGGGACCCATGTGACTACGATATAGCCCGTAGATTTCTTTATTTTTGAAATATTGTGTGGATGGCTGGAAAAGCTTATAAATGTGTTTTCTACAGGTTTTATACTAGTCGATAACTTGGTATGTCCTATTTATAGATGGGACTATGCCGGATTTTCTAAAAATATTTTCAAAAAAAAAATTATTTTTATTAAACATCCACCAAACTTGGCTTTAAAAGTGATTTTCTCACTACTTAACTAACGGTTCCAATTTTGGGTCGTTACAATACTAGTCGCATGTAAGAGTTTTGGAATGCACTTAATACAATATATATATATATTATCTAGCTAAAGGGATTTGATGCAGGGACTTGCAAGAGAAGGTGACGCCGAACGAGGTTGCCTTTAAACTTTTGTTGCTTAAAAGGATTTCGAGCGCAGAAGGGATTTAGGAGCTCGTCACTCTACTCTCTAATGATAGAGGTCAATAATAATAGTCCTTTGTAATGCGATCTCTTTCATAAATGCAAGTGACTATGAGACCATGTTTAGGTGTAATAAACAGTACAATACTGAGTCATATGTTTAGTGTCAACATATACATAATATAGTCCCTTAAGCTATAGTTTAAATCAATATATGGCTTACCATGTACTAGCTTACCATTAGCTTTCTAGAGCTAGTCCAATTTTACTTGCAGCAATAATTAATTACCACAATTGAATAATTTTAGATAGGTGATTTGTCATTCTTTATTGCATAATCTTTTTATCTTCAAGCACATGTACTATTAAAATCCCAGTAAGATAATTCAAAAACTTTAGAGCTGCTTTTAGTAATAAAATTTCACTATTCATGCATTCAATATACTCGAGTTATTTCGACTTTAAGTATTCATAATTTTATTCCATATTTTGATAATTAAAATTCTCTCTTATCTTCTTCATTTGAGTTGTTCATTTTTCTCTCCCAATTAATCAAGGTATTAAAATTGTTTCATTTCGCTTGAAACGTACGAAATGAACCACTCAAGTTGAAGTCATGAATGCAAATATGAGACTTTATGTCCAATAATAAAATTTCATAAATTTACCCAACCTCTCCTGAAGGGGACATCATGTGTGGAATATGGGGCGACCACTCTAAAGAGGACATCACCGCAGTAGCCTAAAAAAATTGAGACAACACAAAAGTAGTCCAAGACTATTGGAGGGGGAAAACATCAAAAAGAGTAGTAACACAAAGAGTAGTTCCGCTTTCAATAGTCTCTACTCTTACCAAATATTTATTAAGTCCATTTTTCATGCATTGTTATGCCAATAATGATACACCAAATACATGACGGTTATGCCAACTAAGTAATACGCCCGTAAAATTAACAAAATAATTTCCAATGATAATATTTTTGCATATTTACATACATTTCCTGTACTAAACATTATGCATTTAAACCCTTATAATTGTTCCACCAATTATAAGAAAATAAATATTCCGACAAAAACCTATTTATGATTTCTACACATAAAACCCATAAATAAAATCCACATTTAAAGCATGTGTAGTCAATCCATTCATATACCCATATGTCACAAATACAAGATTCATACCGAAAATACATAAATCCATATTTAAATCCAACATGCAAAGTGATAAATGTAACCCTATTATCATGACAATGATTAAAAACATCAAAATTACACCTACCTCAAAGTTGATAAAGAAAAATGCAAGAAAATGTGAGGATGAGAAGAGATCCAAGCCTAGAAGTTCCACCCTAGCTCCCAAGTTGAAGGACAAGCATCTCAAGCCAAGATCTATATATGCTCCAACAAGCAAGAAATAAGTTTCCAAAGAAAATGAACAACCACCCAAGCAAGAGAGAAGGCGCAGAAAGATTAGCCACCAAGAACATGATTCTAACCTTGAGGATGGGGGTATGATGCTCAAAATTAGATACGTAAGGGTTCCAAGCCTTCTATCTTCTCTGTTACACACACTTTTCAATGGTTGCACGTAAGAATTTGTTGATAAACTATGCTATAATTTTATATAATCTATAAAAGCGAATTTTTATCACATTTACCTCCAATATTTAAAAAATGTTAATAATTTCAAAATATTAATTGTAATGTTTTTAAAAAGTATGTTTGTCTAGCCTTTATACATATTTTTGATGCAAATAGTGGTTATCCCATCATATTTGAAACTTTTGTTTCAAAAAAAAAGAAAAAAAGAAAATAGAAATGATGTTTTCAGATGGATAACACATTTAGTTTTCATGATCGAAAACCTCTTATATTCTTCATAAAACATTTTGAAGTTTAAAATAAGCGGGAAGTAGTGAGGAATTTTTAGAGTGGCAATATCCAAGGACGGACACGTGTATAAGTGAGGGGTGCACATGCACACTCTCAACCTATGGTTTTTCAAATTTTACTCCTAGTTTATTTTTTAGTAATGCTATGGATTCCTAAATTTCTATTCCTAATATTTTCCCTAATGATGTGGCATTAGTTACATCAACACATGATTCTTTTAGTGTCCTCTAGATACTTGCAGCTCAAATCACATCATTAGAAAAAATATTAGAGATAGAAATCTAGGGATCTATATCATTTTCCTTTATTTTTTTAATTGCATATTTACACGTACACCTTAAAATAAATATTTGACACCTTATTTTGTTATTTGGCACCCTATTTACTCTTAGAATTAAGATAAAATAGTACAAAGTACCAACTAATTGAAAATGGCACACCTTAAAATTTTGCGTCCGTCCCTGGCAATAGCTGCCCATTTGTTTATACTTATTAGCAATCAGAACCTCAATCAGCAAAAGGATTTGGTGCTATGCACCGTGAAATGAATGAGAAAAAAACTCACATCCATTATATAATTATTATAAGATTTGAAATACCTCTAATTGTTAATAATTAAAAAAAAAAAAGGACAAACATATTTCACCTATATAGACATTTAATTTCCATTTGGTTGCCAAAGAAGCAGAGGAAAAGAAAAGAGATCCAAACGTTGAATCTCTTGCTTTATATAATATTTTTTAGGAGAATGAAAAACTCACACCGAAGCCAAATAATTGTTTAACGTTCAATGCATCTATAATTTTATCTAGAGTGAATGAGAAACCCAATATTTAAAAGCTTATCTTCTTTCATTTTTTTTTTAACATGCATTTTCTCCATTTTTTTTTTCTTTTGGTAGTGGTATGTTAGTACGTATTGATCCTTGATGTTTGCTCTACATTTGACATCGTCTCATATTTACTCCTAATTTTGTGTGTAAGTTCTTAGTAAATCTTAGCTTGTAACATGTTTTCTGCTAGCTGTTGTTGGAAATAAATATGAAAGTTACAAGTAAAAATAGAAAATTTATCAGACTGAGGTGTGTGAGAACATTGTCCTTAAAAATAGAACGCGTTCCACGAAACAAATCGCACAATGTAGATGGACAATGGCGACTTACTCTCTAGGGTACAACAGTTGCACCTCCCGCAAGCGTGCACTCACAATGCCGAAGAGATATGAATAGCTCAAATTACTCTTTCATAAAACATGACTTGCAAAACTAGAAAACTTAGAACTGCAGAATTGAAAAATAAGAACTTGAATTAAAAGAGAGAGAGAGAACTCAAATTAAAATATAAAGGGATTATCTACTGAACCCCCCCTACTTCTGGGGTTATTTACGATTTACCCTTTATTTTATTGCTATTTTACCTATTTTATCATCCTTAGTTTTTGTTTCAATTAAAAACAAGAAGTCTGGTTTATAATTATCGACTAAAAAAGGCATACCTGAGAAACAAAATGAGGGCGCCCTACGCCTTGTGC
This sequence comes from Liquidambar formosana, assembly GCA_039720395.1. Lineage (NCBI taxonomy): Eukaryota > Viridiplantae > Streptophyta > Magnoliopsida > Saxifragales > Altingiaceae > Liquidambar > Liquidambar formosana. The sequence continues at coordinate 47,749,322 of CM077822.1, read as the reverse complement.
AAAAATAAAAATAAAATAACTAAAGTGGTGGAAAGGGATTTGAATTCCTCTAAACTGGATAGGATAAGGGGAGAGGGAAGAAGAAGGTGCAAAGCTCTGGTGGTGAATAGGTGATTAGGTAAGCTGGTAAGGTATGGCAATCCGGCAGCTTGAAGGCGCGTGTCTGATGTTTGGGTTTCGATAGGATATTGCTATTTCCCGTAAATCCAAGGCTGTTCTTCCCATAAGCAACATTCAAGTGGTTTTTCTTGGTCGTTTAGAATCAGTGGATTCTCTTCATGGGTATTTCTTGTTTTCTCGTCAAATTGATGAATTCTTGTTGAGCTGCGTTTTTCCACTATTCTTTTATTTTTATCTATATATCTATATTGGAAGGGATGTTAACCACATTCCCTCCTCCAAGATGCTTTTTCCAACCCTTGATTTTTACTCAGAAAACACTTCAGAATCTTCCAAAAACAACTGTGTTTTCCTTCCAGAAACTCGAGTTTCGGAGGAACTGCCTAAATTTAAGCAAAGATGACTCAAACAGAAGTCTAGTAGATGAAAACGCAAGAGAGTCTGATATGGACTGGGAATTGGAGTTCCTTGGGGAGCTCCACCCCTCCGGTTCCTTGCCCCCAAAAAGAGAAAACAGCCCAAGTCCAATTTGCTCAGAGACACCGATAGCATGGATTGGTGTGTGAGGGCAAGGAGGGTTGCGCTCAAATCGATTGAGGCGAGGGGATTGACTCCTGCCATGGAAAACTTGATTACCCGGAAGAAGAAAAAGAAGAACAAGAAAGAGTTATCCAACAAAGATAAACTCAGTAAGAAAAACAAGGTAATGGAAGAAGATTCAGATTATGATTCGGATGACGAAGAAGAAACTAATACGGAAGATATAAACCCTGTTGATGATACTATTCACCTCAGGAGGACAGTCAGAATGATGGCAGATGGGATGTTTGAAGAAAGGAAGGAGCAAACAATGGAAACTTTTGTTCAGAGGCTATCCCAATTCTCCGGGCCTTCTGACCGTAGGAAAGAAATTAACCTGAACAAAGCAATTGTGGATGCACAGACTGCAGAAGAAGTATTGGAGGTTGCTGCCGAAACAATCATGGCTGTTGGAAAAGGTTTGAGCCCTTCGCCTCTCTCTCCATTGAACATTGCTACTGCACTCCATCGAATTGCTAAGAATATGGAGAAAGTTTCTATGATGAGAACTCGGAGGTTGGCATTTGCCCGTCAAAGAGAGATGTCTATGCTTGTGGGTATAGCGATGACGGCTTTACCGGAATGCTCGGCTCAAGGTATCTCAAATATTGCGTGGGCATTGTCCAAGATTGGAGGCGAGCTACTATATTTGTCAGAAATGGATAGAGTTGCGGAGGTGGCCTTGACCAAGGTTGGGGAATTCAATTCCCAGAATGTTGCTAATTTAGCAGGTGCTTTCGCTTCAATGCAGCACTCTGCTCCCAATCTCTTTTCAGAATTATCAAAAAGGGCAGCAAACATAATTCACACTTTTCAGGAGCAAGAGCTGGCTCAGGTTTTGTGGGCTTTTGCTTCTTTATTTGAGCCTGCTGACCCTTTGCTTGAATCTCTAGATAATGTTTATAAGGATGTCACCCAATTTAAATGCTGCTTAGATAAAGAAACATCAAACCGCAATGAAGAGAAAGGCATGGAAATCTACAAAGATTATGAAATGGAAGGAGTTCTAGGCTCTCCTTCGCTCGAATTCAATAGGGATCAGCTAGGGAATATAGCTTGGTCATATACTGTTCTTGGGCAAATGGACCGGATTTTCTTTTCCCAAGTTTGGAAAGCACTGAGCCATTTTGAGGAGCAAAGGATTTCAGAGCAGTATAGAGAGGACATCATGTTTTCTTCTCAGGTTTATCTCGTGAACCAGTGCTTGAAGGTTGAATACCCACATCTCCAATTATCTCTTAGGAGTGAGCTCGAGGAGAAAATTTCTCGTGCAGGAAAAACTAAGAGGTTCAGTCAGAAAATGACTTCCTCATTCCAGAAGGAGGTAGCCCGTCTTCTTGTTAGCACTGGCCTCAATTGGGTGAGGGAGTATGCTGTAGATGGGTACACTCTGGATGCGGCCTTAGTTGATCAGAAGGTTGCTATGGAGATTGATGGACCAACTCATTTCTCAAGGAATTCTGGTAGGAATCCTTTACTATCACCGTAGCATCTCTGTTGTTTTAATGTTCATTTGGTCATTTTATTACTCTTCTTATCTTGTCAATCTTTAACTTTAAAGTTTAAATTAATCTTCTTCTGTCATTTCTCTGCAGGGGTCCCTTTAGGACATACCATGCTGAAGCGCCGCTACATTACGACTGCTGGTTGGAAGCTCATATCAGTGTCCCACCAAGAGGTGATTTCCTACATCTCACAATTTTTTATAAGTAAATGTATCCCCTTTTTTTTTTTTTTTTTTGATCAGCTATAAGTAAATGCATCGTTAATGATAGCGAGAAAAAAAAAAAGGTCGTAGGCAGTACACGGGAGGTATAGAAGAAAACTTCCCATATCACTTAACTTGAACACTTCTAATTTCACCAGTACATCTTAAAAAACATAAATTTTAAGTCTCTGAGGATAATGGAATTAAGAGAGTCAGAATTTTTTTTGCCTTCTGCCTTTCGTTGTAAAAATTTCCCCACCTAAAATATGAAAGTGTTGTTTTCATTTTATTTTAAACTATTCTCATCTTCTTGATCATGGTAAATTCTTCTAAAGCCAACTTCATATTTATTGAGTTGCCATGTGCTAATGGATCATTTCACTGTATACACCAGAGGCATTTTATTGGGTTGCCATGTGATAATGGATTGTTTTGCCATAGGCATGTCTCACCTGCTTTTAATATCAATAATTTCGTAAAAAAGTTGTTCTAGTGTAGCTTCTTGTTGTTTTTTATGTTTTTGTTGAAGCGTCCGAAGAAAATGGAAAGTAGATTAGGAAAGTGAACATTTGTAACTGTATTGTTTTCAAGATGGACTAATCAGGAAACGTGTTTAAATTTCTTTAATGTGAAAATAATTAGAAAATGCAAAAACAATGTCGAATTTGAAAGACATTGCGATGCTAAAAGGCAGAAGGCATGCCCGAATTTCAGAATAAAGATAAGAAAGTTGATCAACAGTTAGAGTTTATATCCAGGGAAAAGCATTTAAGGGTTGATAGATGCAATATTATTGTATGCTGTATAGCCTTTCATATGAAGAGTTTATTGTCTCGTGTGTTGTCAATTAAGCAAGTTGGACAGATACCCTATGGCCGATGGAGGGGAAAATATTCAAGGATAACAGGAGTGGGAAAAAGAACACAAACCTGTGAATCATTATATGGATGAGGAAATACAATGGCTTCCGTAGGCACATAAAGAGAGGATTTCATCATTGTTTGATGCTTTAGCCTTTAGTTCAAAATGGATTTCTTGGAAAAGGAGAGGCAATGTAGGAAAGAAAATCGATAAGTTTAATATGTAAGAAGGATTCGTATTGTGTTGGAGAAAATTTTATCCTCCCTCCATTCCAATTTGTTTGATCACTTTTGACCAGACACACATATTAAGGTAATGCATTTAATGCATTGCCATGTCATCCATTTTTTTATAAAAACTTTCCAATTCTACCCATCTATGAAAGAATATCAATTGATGTGGTAGTTGATATAATAATGGTAGTTGTAAATATTGTAAAGGGTATTTTAGGAAAGTAAAATAATGATTTGCTTTGACTTTTGAAAATGATCAAACATTTTGGAACTTCCAAAAATGGAAAACGTGATCAAACAAAGTGGAATGGAGGAAGTAATAAGCTAATTTAAATAAAATTTCTCTTATAAGCAAGATTGTAATTAAAAATCAACTCAACAAAGCCTTATTCCTAATTTTCAGAGATGAGCTACATGAATCCTTCTTTGCCAGTCAGCTCAATTTAGAGTCATGAAACGGCCAACTCATTAATTTTTAGGATTCATGTTCAAAAGTGTGACCAACTGACCATATGTTTTACATTGGCCATCCGCCTCTCACAGTCCTCCTTTGTTTAGGGTTGGGACTAGCATTTTGGAAGATACGACACAAAACACAAAACTGGCAGAGTTAATGAGTATATACATACCAAGAAGAATGGGAAAAAACAGAAAAGCATCAATTTGAATATTAAGCACAAAGTAATGTAAAACAAGCAGACTATTAATATCTAACCAACTTGATCACAGAATGCATTTTAAAATTTACAATTTCTTTATAAAAAAATCAGATTGACTAGCAATGATTCTTGTCAAAGGGGAGTAGTTTCAGCATCCACTACATCACAAAATAATGAGAGAGAGAGAGAGAGAGGGTTCTTCTCCAAAATGCTCAGTACTCTTCTCCTTAAAGCTTGGTTGAAACTTGAAATTTTTACCCTACCTCTTTTCTCTCTTTCCCCTTTTATAGCAAGCAGTTCATGTGTTTTAAGTTATTACTCTAATTACCTAGAAAGTAATTGAATACTTTGAAAAAATGAGGTTAAGCACATATAAAATACTAGGAGGTGCTCACTCCAGTATAGCCTGAGCACCCAATACCCATCCTTGAAAACAGGCTATGCACTGACATGTGTTCACGTAGTGGTGGTGTTTTTTTTTTGTCCAACTCATCTGACTGAGAAACCCATGTTCTAAACTGAAAATTCCTATTCACAATCAAGGTCTATACATGAATAGTTGACAGTTTGGTGCAAACCCTCGTTTTGTACAGCCTGAAGTAGGATTTTGACATCAATATCCTTGTATTGCCAGACTTACTCAAAAAAGTCAGATTTAGACAGAAATATTCTTGTTGCCTTTCCTAAACCCCATTTTTTCATCACCAATATGCTCACCTTGGCTGAGCATGTGGCCTTTCTCTTGCCTGGAGTCACCTAAACTCGAATTAGCAGACAAAATTAGGCAACCTTCTCCCTTAACCTCAATTGGTGCTACTTCTAACTTCTTTCTAGTGCATTTTTTGGTATTCTATCTTGTATAAGATGTTCTTAGTTGATAAACTTACCATTTATGTAAAATATTAAGAACAAAATAAGACTTCATATAATATAAAAGATCATTAAACGTATGTATAATTAATAGACATGAGCACACTATTGCCATCAGAACATAGTGGAAACTCATGTAGAACAATATCTATTCAAGTATACTGTAAAACTGAATTTTGAATAATTATTACCATTGACTGCAAGGATAAAGAAGTATTTCAAAAATAGATCAACTTCAGGGTTTATGCTCAGTATACATTGTAAAAAAATTTCTATTTTATCTCCAGTTAAAATTTTCCCCACCTGAAAACATTGAAGTGTTGTCTCATTTTATGTAATTCACATCTTCTCAATTCATGGTAAGTTCTTCTAAAGACAGCTTCTTATTTATTGGGTGGCAATGTGCTAATGGATCATTTTTCTCTAAGCACCAAAGGAATCTCTCAGCAGCATTTGATATCAATAATTACTTCAAAAAATAAAAAATTTTCTTGTAGTGTATCTTTTTGCTTTTTTAAAATTTGCTAGGCAGTTACTTGATACATATGTTATTTTTTCAAGAATGCTGTATAACCTAATTTTAACACTTACAAGCATAAAACTATTGAACAAGTTGATAGGCAGTTGATATATACATTATTTGTCACTCAAATATGTTTGTAAACCAGGAGGAGACTCAATTTTACGCTGCCCCGGGATTTCCCGGAAAAGGTGTCATATGTTGGTTCTGAGATTATGTGGTTGCCATTACACCTTACAAGGCCCAGTTTCTTTAAATCTAAATTGGAAAAAGCATTTTTGGATTTCTATTGAGTTTTGTTGAAATTATAAGATGGTTCAAATTTCTTGCAGTGGGAGGAACTTAAAGGTGGGTTTGAGCAGCTAGACTACCTGAGGAAAATTCTCGAAGATCACGTAGGCGAAGGCAGCTCTAATGCATTACAAGAGCAAGAAAAGGTAGAAGTATTAAGTGATTGACTTGGTGAATTGAAGGAAGCAATTTGGAAGGGAGAACATGCAACATTTCAATATGTTGTCAGCAGTCAGAAAAAAACAATCTATTTTACCCTGGAAATTCTTGCATATTCTGTTCTCAAATCTTTTTTCTTTTTCCTTATTTTATTTGGTTGGAACATTCTGTTCTCAATCAGCACAAGTTAAATGTAGATAGACCATAGTTTCTTCTTATGGCATTTAGTTTAAAGATCACTGTTGCTTGTTACAGATAAGATTAAAGCTCTAGTTTTTCTTGGTCATCCTTCGACCCTTTCTTCATTTATGATGACGAAGCACATGATCTTGAGATCATTGAGTGTTACTTGTTGGGTTGGCACTTTTTGTCTGACCTATCTGAACCTGGAAAATTTGGGCTGGAGCACTGTATTTCCATCCAAAATCAGTTGTAACAGTTAGTCACAATGCCTCCGCTTTGTGTCACCCAAACCTGGAATGGCTGTATGGCATCATATGCCCACATTGCTCCCTTTGTCAAATTTGGCCTTGACCCTAAATGCTGGGAGCAGCCTGCATAAATCATTCTTTTGCCTTGTAGCTCTATCTAGAGCATATAATCAAGTAAATATTTTTGACTCATTGTGTTTATTCACTGCTTCTAACTACATGGGTTTCATTTTTTTTTTTTTTTTTTTTTTTTGGGTTCACTAACTAGCTCTTGTGCCTTGGGTGTTTACCACTTGAATTAATCACTCCATAATTTCTAGTGGGATATTCATATGTATTCTAAGGTTTTCGTTGCACATGATCAAAGCATTGTAGACAAGAAGTTCTCATCTTGTCTCAGTTGGCATCACCTTTACCTTTGATGGAACTATTCATTGCTCAATCCTTGCTTCATGTCTCCAGTCATCCATCTTATTTGACCCAAAATATATATGGTACCAGTTTTTATTTTTATTTTTTCACTTGTGTAAATATATGCTACCTTAAACAATATGCATGGTCGAATTATTCTCATTACAGTTGTTGGAGTGCCTTATAGTTTATAAGGATGATTACATCATTTGGAATAAATGTCATCCTATACAATATTTGGTTTCCCAATGATATGAGGAGGCATTTGCGCAGTGATTGAAACCATACATAATTCAACAACTATCTTTGGTGGTTACATTGCTTTTCTTTTTTTGATAAACAAGACTATATAAATTACGGATCAAAAGGACCAAAGCTTCCAACTCCTTCACCCCTGTCTGCAAACAAAACAAAAACAGCATCAAGCAGTGAGGTGATGGGGAGGGAACCAAAGGAATTACAAAAAGTAGCCCAACGGGCAAGCTCAGGGGCCGCACTATTAGCCATCCTAGGAACTTGACAAATAACCCAAAGACAAGGGCAACATCACCTTCAACAATAATCCTTGAAAGACACTGGGAAGTGATTTCTTTGAGCCCAAGAATGATAGCCATAGCTTCAACCTCTTCACGAGGGCGGGGATCAATCTTGGCAGTCTAAGCAAAAATGAATGATCCACTTGAATCCCTAAGAACAGCTCTCAGAATAGAAAAGGTAGGACGGATAGCCACATCGGTGTTGAGCTTAAGCCAATGAGAAGGTGGGGGGCATCATAGTTGGGAGGGAGACTAGTGATCATTACGTAACCTGGCCAAAGCCTTAGAATGCTCCGTCAAAATCTTCTCAATACTCACAAGGAGGGATTTAGGATCCACAGCCAACCCTTCAAAGACCAGCTTATTCCTAGCCAATCATAATTGATTCATTAATACCATCGCAAAAAGCAAAAACTTGGAAGCTTCTGAAGAATTGATATTGAGATTAAGGCGTGGATCATTGGTAAGAACAAAAAAGATCCATTTCGAAATGGAGAGATGTTGGAAAGAAGCAAACCGCAAGGACCAACAAGAACTCAGCCACAAAATCTCTATCAACTTACATTCAAGGAATAAATGATGGGCAGTTTCAAGATAAGCTTCACAAAACGGGCAAGAAATCTCCGGGATTGGAAATCTCTGGTTGATAACAGATTGCAGAAGGAGGATGTTCCAAAGCACTTTCCACAAAAACATTTTAAATCTCTCATGAATGCACGCTTTCCATAAGAATTTCCACACAAAGGGTTGGTGTATACTACTAGAAATGAAACGAGCTTTCTGATCCAAAGAATAGGCCGACTGATCAGAAAATTCACTTGAAACATTGGGAGTCCACACAATAAGATCAGGCCTACCAGAAGAAGAAAGGTGGATATTGAGAATTTTGGGAACATCTTTCGGTTCAAAAATCATCCTAACTTTATCAATATTCCATTGATTAGTCAAAGGAAGTAAGGGATCCAAAACAAGATTGACATCCATACAGCGATCACCCCTCGGCCTTAGGAACCCATTGGTCCTTCCACAAATCAATTGAGAGCAATCCCCCACTACAAAGCAAGCTCCTTTTATCACCAAATCCTTGCATTTGAGTATGCCCTTCTACAACCAAGAGTCAGTATTAGAATAAATAGCTTCCGAGAAAGGTTTACCACGACAATACTTAGAATAAAGAAATTGGACCCAAAATTTGTTGGAGTTCAAAAAGAGATGCCAACCCAACTTGGCAATTAAAGCACGATTCATAGCACCTGCGCGACGAAAACCAAGCCCTCCCACTGCTTTAGGCTTACAAATGGAATCCCACGCTTTTAGGCAGAGACCTCTACCATTCTCTTTAATAAATCCCCACCAAAAATTATGATACCTAGAATCCAAAGAATGACAAATAGACGCAGGCAAAATGAAGGTAGACATGACATAATTAGGGATAGAAGAAGTAGTGGAGCGAATAAGAGTAGCTCTCCCAGCTTGAGATAGGGTGTGAGCTTTCCAACCACAGATGCGGTTATGAACTTTCTCCACAATGGAACTAAAAACCTACTTTTTAAACTTACCCATAAACAAAGGAAGACCCAGATAAATTTCATTCTCAGTCATTTTTCTAAGATTCAAAATTGAGCAGATAGCCCTAGAATTACTTCTACCAAAATTCTTACTAAAGTGAACGCGGGACTTGTCCAGATTCATAGCCTGGCCCGACCACTCCCCATTGGAATTAAGACATTGGAGAGCTGATGAGGCTTCAAAAGCAAAAGCACGACAAAAAAAAAAAAAGATCATCAGCAAATAACAAGTGAGAAACCGTAGGGTCGCCTCTACTAACCTTGATACCATGCAAAGCACTTCTCGTCTCCTCTCTAAGAAGAAGTTTGGATAGAACTTCTAAACAAAGAATGAACAAGACAGGGGGTCCCCTTGCCGCAAAGCCCTCTGCAGCTTGAACATACCCAGGGGGCACCATTAACCAGGACAGAGAATGAAGTAGTCGTGATACACTGAGAGATCCAATGAATCCATGTAGGACTGAAACTAAAGCACCGAAGGACTTCAATCAAGAGAGACCATTCCCCTTGATCATAGGCTTTTTCCATATGAACTTTGATTGCCATCAAGCCCCCTTTGCCGTTTTTAATCTTCATAGAGTGAAAGATTTCACGGACCATCACCGAATTATCCGAAATATTGCGCCCTGACACAAAAGCAACCTGCATTGGAGAGATAAGTTTCTGAAGCAAAGGCTGTAAATGGTTTGCAAGAATCTTAGCTATGATTTTGTATATCACATTACAAAGACTAATGGGCTGAAATTGCTTAACCAAAGAAGCAGAACCAACCTTGGGGATAAGAGCAATATTAGTATGATTAATTTTCTTAAGCAAAAAACCTCCCACAAAAAAACCCCTGACTGTGGAAATCACATCCCGCTTCACAATATGCCAATAGTGTTTGTAAAATAAAATAGACATTCTATCAGGACCTGGGGTTTTATGGGAACCCATCTTAAAAAGGACATCTCTGATCTCAGTGGCATCAGGGATAGCACAAAGAGAGATATTATCATCATCACTGATACAATTCGGAATGAGCCCTTCCTTGATAATGCATTATACACTACCGATTATGTGAACATAGTTCCCTTTTGTTTTCCTTTCTCCTATTGAAAGAAGTCTTGTGGCGCCAGCTTCTTGGCTAATTTAAAGGATCACATTGATGAGTTTCTTCAAAATCCATGGAGGAATACACTAAGCTATGTTTGGATAAGAAATTTTTAGGGGGAATTTATCCTTTGTTTTTTTTTTTTTTTTTTTTTTTTTTGCTAAGTAGAAAAGATTAGTCCCTGGTCACTTTGTATTCCCGGAATCTCCCATTTGCAAGGTGGGAGTGAGATTTAGCACCTCAGTTATATGTTATTTATAGATATATAGTTTTCAAATAATTATTAATTTGCCAATAAGCCTTAGCTCAACTAGTATTAGAGTGAGGCGGGTCCCTTCATATAGTGTGGCCAAAGGAGAATACATGTTGCTAATGTTTTTGTAGGAACACTCTCTTGACAGATGACAATTGTAGCGGGTGCCTTCCCCTATCCATCAGACAGTCCCAAGAGTGATTGATTACCCACCTAAATATTAGAAAAGACGGAGGGGAGGGGAGGGGAGGGGACCCTCGTGAAATAGTGAATTTGTTTTTGTTTATTACTTTTGAAAACGTGTGAACTAGCATATCTATCAAATACTTTTAATGGGATGCTGATGTTGAACAAAATCTGGCCGGTGTCCAAAGAAATTAGCCAGACTTGGCTAATTCTTACAAGAATTTTCAGCAATTATTTTCTTCTCCCTAAGCCAAATGTAGCAATGAAAAATGCAAAGAAAGGTAAATTGCATAAAACCCCCATGAAGTATGAGGGATAGTAGATAACCCCCTTTAATTTTAATTTTGTCAATGTACCCCCTGATTTAATTAGAAGACAAAACCAATCGTTGATGGCTATCTAATTGGTTATGATGCCAGCCAGGGGCGGATCCAGAAAATTTTTTCAGTGGTTGCACTTTTAAATTTTTTTTTATAAATATATATATTGCTTCTAAGAGTTAAATAGGGAAGAGAGAAAGGTAGGACCACATATCGGCATAATTGACTTGAAGTGGTAAAATGACATAAAACGATAGGCATGCTATACTTTAAAATGCGTAAGCGATTTCTTGAAACGCAAAATCTTATATACTACTCCTAACATTCCCATTCTCATTTACTTTATATAGGACAAGGTCTCAGCAAGATGGGAAAAGAGAAAAATTCGTAGGATCACACATTGTCATAACTGAATAGAAGTTATGAAATAATAAATAAGACTAACAAGCAGGCCATAAAAACCAATTCATAAATTAAATCTAACTTCATATAATCTACAAAAATGCTGTACATTAGTAAATTTAGCCAAAATTAATCAAAATTAACCATTTTTTTCTCAATGAAAGATAAAGCACTTAAGTAAATTTAAATAAAATTACTTATTCATTTTTTTTTTTTCAAATTTGAGTGGTTGCACGTGAGGGCAGATGCACCTTAGTGCATCCGCCCCTGATGCCAACGAGGGTTTCAATAGTTTTAGGCAACACGGGTCTGTTAACAATATCACGTGCGTAGTCACGTGACTAATTTTCATCAAATTTCATCAATGACGAGTGACGGTGGGGCACATTGACAAAAATTAAAATATAAGGGAGGCACATTGACAAAATTAAAACATAAGGGGGATTATATGCTGACCTTTCTACAATTTCCCTTCTTTTTTATCAATATATTCCTATCTGTTGACCAAAAAAAAACACAAAAATCAAATATGAGGGGAAAACAAAAAGAATGTAAGCAATTTAGGTTTTATTTAGACTAAGGGTAATTTGGATATTTTACATACTCCTTGACAGAAAAAGTAATGGAAGGAAAGTTTAGCCTTAATCTCAGGGAGGTCAATGTAATTTTTAAAATATCAAAGGAGGTTAGTGTTATTTTGCCGAAGTTCGAAGAAGGTCAATGAATATTCCCTCCTTTTTTTTTAAATAAAAATTTATTTTGAATCTAAAGTTACTTTCGGTACACTTGAATGGAATAGAATAGGAATAGAATAAGAATGAAAATAAGAAAGAAAAGAATAGTTATTTTCAATCACCATTTCCTATCTTAGTTTGGTGCAAATAAGAAAAGGAATGAACATTCTCAATTCAATTAATTAAATTAATAATTTTTATCATCAATTATAAATATACCCAAAAAAATTTCGTACTTTTGACTTTCAAATCAGATAAACTTTCTGAAAAGGTTCTTGAGATGTGTGAAAGGATGGCCCCCACGAGCAATATTTTTTACATTCTCTGCTGGGAATGAGGATTTCCTGATGTCAAGTGTGGAATCCTTATTCCAATTGAACGATGAAATGGTTTCCCTTTAGGAATAAGGATTCCATCCCTTTCAGGCCTAGCAAACACTTTGCTCTTTTTGATCAATGGAATAAGTATTTCATCCCTTCTTTTATTCCTGTATAACAAACACAACCTAAGAGGAAGGAAGAAAATATCAGAGTGCTCTGTGAATTTACAAAACAAAATTATTATGCAATGTTGATCCTAGTAAGCAAGTTTTTGGAATGGGTGGGTAGAATACGATCTTAACTTCTATTTTTTAATATATAGTGGCCTAGACGTACTTAAACTTGTGCTTTTCCTTAAAAAAAAACAAAAAACATTTTTCTCACTTTTTAAGTAAACAAGGTTGGTTATAAGTTTTTTGGGACCCTAAGCAAACTCTTAAAATGAGGTTCTCTATATCTTCTTCTTTTTTCCTAATATCAACATAAAGTTTGTTTGCACATCCCACTAATTCTAATTTCATTAGATTTTAGATAAATATGAAAGGTTTTTAAGAGAAATGACCACATCATCTACTAGAAAACATTATTTTGAATAATTTTGTAAAAGAAAGTTTTTCTAAAACCTTTCGTTTAAGTAGGTGTTTTGGCAAAAAATTAAACAAAGATGATAAATGATAAAAAAATTCACTTAAACGATAGATTTTGGAAAAACTTTCTTTTACAAAATTGTTCAAAATGATGTTTTCTAGTAGATCACGAAATAAATTTTTATAAAAACCTTTTATATTTTTTGTACAACCTTGATAAATAAAAATTGTGGGGTGTGCAAGTAAAATTAAAGGGTTAATTGCAATAACCGTTCTCTTTGGTAAAAGGAAATAAATTAATCCTACTATAAAAGTTAGTCCCAAAATGGGGGGCCTCAATTCTAAGCCAAAATGTGGGGCCTTAGGCGGCCGCCGCCTTGCTCGCTTGCCCCCAAAACTGGGCCTATGAGTGAACAGATGGTATGATAGCCTAGTGACATGATAGTCTAATGGCATTCATAGTGGCCTCTTTTTCCTCACTTTTCCTTATAAAAAAACATTTTCATTTTTTAATAAATAGTCAATTGTATGTTAACCTCAGGGCCGGCCCTGAGCTTTCGGAGGCCCTAAGCGAACCCCCCAAAATGAGGCCCCCTATATAGCTATACATATTTGGCCAAAAACAAAATATCTAAGTACACATAAGACAAATTTAATACCTAGAGAGTTAGAGAGAGAGGTGTGAAAGATAGAGGCGTGAGAGGGCGGTAGGGTGTGTTCTTGACGGCAGAAAGAATAAGATGAGAGGGAGAGAGAAAAAAAAGGGTCTTATTAGGTTTATCATAGATCGGATCTCAGATTTGATGGAGTATAAGTTACGTTTTTTTTATTTTTGGTTTGGGTTTCCTTCTTTGGGCATTTGATTTTTAATTTGGATTTGCTTATTATTTGGGTTGGATTTAAGCCCTTTAACTTGGTTTTGGGGCCCCATTAATAGATGTTACTTTCTTCCTCTTGGGTTTATTATAAGGGCATGGATGGATTGGAGGCCCCTTTTTTTCAGCACAAATGGGGGGCCCTAAGCAGCTGCTTTGGAATTTTCTATTCAGGGCCGGCCCTGGTTAACCTAGTAGCATTCTTCTTATTTATTGAGTGAGCGACCTTGGATTCAGACTTATGAAAAAGTATTGATACCCATTTGTTAATTTGAGATGTTCATGGATATAAGTAAATTTTATCGATTATCTAAAAGAAAGGAAAAAGGAAGCTTATGTATGAAGAAGAAAAGCTTATACTTTCACGCTTACCTCAAAGAATTTCATAGTCACATCACATTGCTCGAGAGATGTGTAAGGGATGACTCAACTAATAAGCAACTTAAGTGACTGCCTAAGGCCTCTAAGAGTAGTGGAAACCACATATACACCTGAGAATAGGGTCCATATTATTGCTTTCTTCCATATGGCGTCTAGGTAGAAAGAAAAATGAATTTAAGTAAAAAAATTTATCATATCTATGCTTGATTAATATTATTATATTAAATATTTAAAAAACCTCATTCAAAACTTTCACCTTAGATCTCAAGGTATATCGAGCCAACCCTAAATGCATCCATTAATAAATTTCAAATGGTGTAGCAGGACACACAAACTATAATTTTAAAATGATAAAAGGTTAAAACCGGCCAAGCATCCAAAAAAATGAAAAGAAATGAATATATGAATAAGAAGGAAGAAAGGAAAGTTATTCAATCCGCGTCTTATGAGGAAATGGCAACTCAGCGAAAACGATTCTTTTGGAAGCAGAGAGAGATAGTGATAAAGAAAGTTGAAAAATGGTGGGACATTGCAAGCTGGGAGGAAAGAATACCAAAATGGAAACGACGGGGTTTTCGCAAGATGTTACGAAATCATCATCTCTTTTCTTGGTGAAAAAAAGTTTAGGTGACGAGAAGTTATCCCAGTCCTGGGGCAAGTCATAGCCTCAACGAGAATTTACATTAGACTTAAAGATCGTTTATTAAGATAGATTACTGACAACGAGAGTCAAACTTAAATTTTACAAATGAAAAATTCGATTTTTACCAACTAAACCAACTCCCATTGGCGTTATGAAATCATCATGATGTAAAATTATGAATTTTTTAGAAATGGATAAATTTTTTTTTATAAAACTTAAATATGAAATCGTTTACTAAGTAAGTAAGAAAAATACCGTAGCATATAAGATTTTAATAAAAATAATTATAGATTGATGAGTAAATAATTATATGTCAATACAAGTTGGTAGTCCCTATTAGGAAAAAAAAAAATGTCAGTGGTCGTTTAATAAGAAATCTGTTTGTAGCTTCACCAATTTTGTGATCGAGTAAGTCAAAACTCAGAAGACGCGTAGTATTAAATGTGGGGTTGCGAATTATTGCCCACCAATCGCAACCGCAAACGCACATTTAATACTACGCGTGTCCTCGCAAAGTGATTTCCTATTAAACGACCACTATAATAATTGCAGGGTGACTGTGTGGTTGACGAAAGTGGGGATGAAGATGCCAGATGTCTGAAGCATGTGAAACAGTGAAAGGGAAATTTATTTTTTAAAAACCCTTTTTGCCACTTTACTCAGCTCGCCCTCCTCTGCTCTGCTACGGTACGATACGTAGTGCCTCTCAGTCAGGGAGTCTCCTCCAGTTCTCAGGTAAGGTGAAAATCTGACCATTGTTTCTTCCAATTTTTTTTTTTATGGTTGCGTTTGCAGATCTGCAATTCCACTTTATGATTTGGTCCTCTTTCTCCTCTTCTGGGATTTTTTTATTTGCCGCTTCCTTCCTTCACTTTTGTCGTGCTATCTCCATTTTCCCCATCTTCGATCGCATATCTACTTCCTCATTTCCTATCTTCCCTCTATTTTTTACTCTTTTTCCTTTCTTCCTGCATCATTTTTATATACATTTTGAAAGTAATCCGATTTAAGAGGGTATTTTATATATATATATATATATATATATATATATAAAGCTTTGATCATGTATAAGATATCCCGTTCCATCTTGGTCGTTCGTGAGGGCAGACGCGTGAATGCACATGTGTCGCTCACAGATGGTTGAATGGATATCGATCATGTGTAAGATATCCCGTTCCATCTTGGTCGTTCGTGAGCGCAGACGCGTGAATGCACATGTGTTGCTCACAGATGGTTGAATGGATATCGATTAGCCTATATTCTATATATATATATATATATATATATATATGGGGAAATATGAAATTCCTTTTCTTTTTCTTTTGGCTTCATCGTATCTGGATATTCAGGTTCACGGATCTACTGCGTATGCATTTTTTTGTTTCTTCTCATTTTTCCAATTGATGATTTATTTGATACTTTAGCATGTAAGTGAAGTCTGAATGAATATGGGCATAAAGTTCAATCTTTTCGGAGTAATTATTTTAATTGGATTCAGATATTATGATTACCCCAAGCTGTAGAGGAGCAACAGATTTCACATATAAATTTAGTTCCATCTTTTATACTATATATTTGCCAGAAAGGGATCTGATTATCTACACTGAAACAATTGGTGCATGAAGTGATCGTTGGCCACTTCTTCTTGGTGGGGCTTCTTTGTGGCCGGGCATTAGGTTCGTCAAGTATCCTAGACAGTCTTGTACCTAGTTGTTAATGCCTGTCTTCTTTTCTCATCCTCTACTCAATTTTGGATCCTACTTATTCATTGTAATCCTTGGAAAACTGAGCGATCCCTAGGGGTTCCAAAAGGAAAAAAAAAAAGGGAATTTGAGCAACAATTGCAAAATTCAGTTCTGTACCAAGTCCACTCTTAGTGAGGGCTGGGTGATGCAATGACAAGCACAAGTGAAATCCCCTGAGGGAGTCTGGGTGGCAATGGACTTAAGCTCTGTTCAGATATATAATTTATGGACAACGATTGTTGACATTCTTATAAACTCTATACTAGTTTTACTTGGACCATGTTAACACAATGCATAGGAAAAGAATGGGGGTCGGAGTTGTTTATCTTCATGGGTTGTGAGTGCA
The DNA here is from genome assembly GCA_039720395.1 of Liquidambar formosana. Lineage (NCBI taxonomy): Eukaryota > Viridiplantae > Streptophyta > Magnoliopsida > Saxifragales > Altingiaceae > Liquidambar > Liquidambar formosana. The sequence continues at coordinate 47,732,491 of CM077822.1, read as the reverse complement.
ATCCTTATCTTACTCATTCTTGTCTGTTTTGTCTAGTCCTAACTTCGTTTTTTATTTTTTATTTTCCCCCTTTACTCTTTTTATTTTTTTTTTTCCCTTTATACATTCAACAACCTAATTTTTTTAACTTCTGGAGTCTGTTTCTATATATTTAGGTATGGCGTCATCTGATAACCCAGATATAGTTGAAAGGGGTGATAAGGAGAAAGATCACAAGGAAGATGATAAAGATGAAGGAAAGGGTGGGTTTATTGAAAAGGTCAAGGATTTCATTCAAGATGTTGGTGAAAAGATTGAGGAAGCAATTGGATTTGGGAAGCCAACTGCAGATGTTGCTGCCATTCACATTCCTTCAATTAATCTTGAAAAGGCGGAGATTGTTGTTGATGTTCTTGTAAAGAACCCAAATCCCATTCCGATTCCTCTAATTGACATAAACTACTTAATTGAGAGTGATGGGAGGAAATTAGTTTCTGGGTTGATCCCTGACACTGGAACTATCCATGCACATGGTTCAGAGACCGTCAAGATACCTCTTACTGTAATATATGATGACATTAAAAGCACATATGATGATATAAAGCCTGGAAGCATTATTCCTTACAAGATCAAGGTTGAGCTCATTGTAGATGTGCCTATTTTTGGAAGGTTAACTCTACCACTTGAGAAAACTGGCGAGATCCCCATACCATACAAACCTGATATTGATATTGAGAAGATACAGTTCAAGAGATTCTCTTTTGAAGAAACTGTTGCAGTTCTTCATTTGAAACTGGAAAATAAGAATGATTTCGACTTGGGCATTAATGCGCTAGACTATGAGGTCTGGCTAGCTGATGTGAGCATTGGAGCTGCAGAACTCTCTGAATCTACCAAACTCGATAAAAATGGAATCGGTCACATTAATATTCCCATTACCTTCAAGCCTAAGGACTTTGGCTCTGCACTTTGGGATATGATTAGAGGTAAAGGTACTGGTTACACCATGAAAGGAAACATAGATGTGGACACACCCTTTGGAGCAATGAAGTTACCCATCAGCAAGGAGGGTGGTACTACCCGCCTCAAGAAGAACAAAGGAGAGGGAGATGACGACGACAACGTTGACGTTGATGACGATGAGGTATATTTACTGTGCTGTTTTCTTACTCACTTATTATCTTTCATTCTTTTCATCTAGTGTTTTGTTTTATGCTCATGTCCTTGTTTTTGTTGTATTTGGTAAATGCTCGTCTTGTGCTGTTTTCTTACTAATTACTAAATTGTAATTAGTGGTAGTCCACTACTAGGTTGAATCCGTTTTGTTGTATTTGGTAAATGATCACTGAGGTATAGAATTCCAATTATCCTGATTTACTTTTACTCCTAGAACTATGAAAGGGCACTAACATAGATAAAATCCTCCTTTGCTTGCTGCCTTGCTGGGTACAGTTCAACTGCTGTGTATTTAACTTTGCCTTTTCTATACACTAGTTGATGCACACGTGCGTTGCACATGGATATTTTAAAGTTATATATATATATATATATATATATATATATATATATATGCATCCTTAGTAAAAAAAAATACACCCTTAGTAGGATAGGATCTGAAATCACATATCCCCTACCAGTGCAAAAGTCTTTTTTTGTCTCGAGTCCTAACCACACTGAACAGGCTGATGTAGTATCTCTAAGTTGTTAAGAATCTAATCTCAATATGAACATAAAAGTTGGACATTGTTGAAATAGATGAGAAATTATAAACTTCTCAAAAAAAATTATCAATATATATTGATATTGGTGTAAAATTTTTGTCAAAACTAATCCAAATCTTTGTTATTAAGTGAATTGAATTTATCATTAAAGCAATTAGTAGTTCAAAAAAAGAATAGTTACAATGACTACGTTAAGGTCACAAGAAGTCAGTTATATATATTTGTAAATCATCAAGATAGTAAATCAAAAGGTTAACAATCAATCTGATTTTTCCCAAAAGCACGCATTAGGTGCTATAGAATAGTTTCTAACACAGTGAACTCTTCTGCAGCCTCTTGCTAACAAATAAAACAACCAGCTTATACATCAATTAAACTGCATTTTATAGCAAGAACTTCGTGAAGTGTAGTAGGAGCTAAACAAGCAGCCTATTGCACATGTTTGTTCGTATCCAATATTCTTCATAGAAGACCCATAGGAACTTTGCCAAATTGTTTGTAGCCTTTGTCAAATTGCTCATAATCCGTTGTTTGGTTTCTATGAAAATCAATGAACAGAATAAAATAAAATAAAATAAAAATTGTGTTATTTGTTCTATGTTTTTTATACTGACGTAAAATAAATTTAAAAAATAAAAAATTGAAAAATGAATCAAAACCCCTAAAGAGATAGAAACGAATCAACTCTTACTATCTTATGAGAAGGAAGAGTGACCTATAACCACAACAATGTCTTAACAACATAGTGTATTGAACAAATTTCTATAAACAAAAAGTCATATATAAATTCTAATAATATAAACTACAGGAAATACAGAAAATCAATACCATTACAGAGGGATTTTGAATCGTCATGAGATGATGATTATGATATGTTTATAAGTGAATGAAAATTAGGAGTTGGGAGAATGAGATGTTAATTATGATATGTTTTCTCTATTGGTCTGATCACTGGGATGATGTCATCTTCCTATGTATTAGCTCTGTCTGACCGTTCTTCAACCTTTTTCTTACTGATTTTTCACAAGGAACTTTATAGATGTCTTGTTTTATTCATCGATAGTAGAGGAATTGGATTTCCTTGGATGGTTTATATATGATATAAAGCGAATAGACAAAGGTAAAATACATAAAATAATGCAAATGGTTACCTTTTTTTAATTAGATTTTAAATATCAAAGATAGAATAGAGAGATTGAGTGTGCAAATCCTAGGGCAGAGAGAGACATAGGAAAAAGAGGGGGAGAAGGGAGATGGATGGATAGGAGTGAGGGAGAAACATATAGGTAAAAGGGATATGGATGGATGGACTGATGGAGTGGGAATCGTAGCCCTATATGAGATTACTTGAACTAAATAAATGGGGCTCTCCAAGGACAGTATTGTCTTTATAATATTTATCAAGGGCAAAATAGTCGATCAAAAGTTTTTATGAGATACAGACTTTTCTAGGTAGTATAGATTACTCCATAAAATTGTCACATGACCTAGATTTTTTTCATTATATGCGTTCAATGAGGAATGTTGATATCTTCTAACAGTATTGTTATGTCAACTAGATTATTATGATAGTTCAATTTTTTTTGAAAGATTGATCTAAAATTCAAGTAGCAGACTACCTATAATTTTAAAATGTGGAGGTGAGGCATTGGAAGAAGTGTTAGGCTTTAAGGTATTAATAGCTGCATTGAGGAAAACAAGGGTCTGCATATACCTCATGTGCCACTTGAGGGTAAGTTTGATTTATCAAAACATTTTTGATGATGTGAAATGATAAGTGGATCATATGATGACCCCCTACCCATGTGAAAGTGAAGCTGATTAGCTCAGAAAGGCAGAACTAGAATATATTAATGCACCCATGTATATGTTATGTGTTGAAACTATGAACTACATAACAAGCCATATTAATATCAGTGGTAGAAATAAATCTACATACTCATAATATATGCTCCAATCAATATATAGGAAATATGATAGCATAGGTTGTCTTTCCATCTTTATATACATATGATTTTTCTAAAATTCTGCAGTAAGCCTTTGCAATAGCGGGCTTGTTTTAGAGTGAGAAGATCTCGGCGCACTTTAGTCTTTCTATTGAGGTGCTAACGTGCGCCTGTTATTTCTGGGCCTTTTTTATTTGAGTTTCCCCAATCTAAAGACCTGGTTATCGTGCGTTCGTCTTCCCCTTCTCTGCTCTCCTCCATTGGAGGGGACTGGAGCTCTCTCCCCCCTTCTGGTTCTCGGCTCTCTTTCTCTTCTCTTCTATAGAGCCTTACTTCTCTTCTATGGAGCCTTACTGCAGACAGGTTTGTCTGGAGCTGGTTGGATGAGAGGGTCTCGCAAGCACAATCGAGGGTTTTTGTCTGGGGAAGAGCGACGAATCCTGCAAATTGATTCGAAGACTTTCGATTTGACTTGATCCTCTCGAGGCTTTCAGATTTGCGAGAGAGGGCGAGGTTTTTCTAGATTTATCGTGTTGGGTAACAAAGGTTTTGACTGGTTCGTCAGAAATTTAGTTAGATCGATCGAATATTCTAAGTTTCCTCTATGTGTTAGGGATTTGGAGGAAGATGGCAGAAGATTTCATTGGCAGGTCAGATTTAACCGCTACGGAGCTTATATTTTCCTCACAGTGAGGTTCAGAGATGGTCATAGCGTGGGTGTGGTTATTCCAGAAGGTGATGACGGTAAAGGGAGGTCCTCGATATCGGAGGTGGTTCATCGTTGGTTTCTGTCACCGTTGAAAGGTATATCGCCTCCTCCCCACACAGGGCTTATGAATCCAAGGAGGTTAGGGCTTCTTTCTCTCCCCCCTTTTCTGGGCACACTTTGGACAAATCCTATTGTCAAGCAGCCGCTGTTGAGTGTTTTCCTTTAGATAGGGGTTGTGAGGTACTTTTAAGGAACAATAAATTTTTGTTTTTCCCAAGAAGGAGGGGGTCTGAACCAGAATAGATTACCTTCGACGGTGTTTGGTAGGAAGATTTTTCGGAGTCCAGCGGTATCTTGAATCTATTGTGGCTTTAGTTAACAAAAGGTGGGTGGTTCCAGTGGGGGTGAGGGTCTCGATCTTGCTTGGTGATTTATTCCTTTCTGGTTCCCTTCTGAGAGTGAAGCTCGGCGGATCATGCGAGATGGGTGCAGATACTTTTTCGGTGGGGAGCTACTGTTGGACTGGTGGATTCCTAATGTCGGCAACTTCTCCAAATATCAAAAGGGTGTGAGGTGAATCAGGTTGGAAGGTCTTCCGATGCACCTTTGGGGCTCCTCTTTCTTCAGAGATGTGGTTGATTTGTGCGGTGGTTTCTTGGAAGCTGATTTCTCCAATCGCGCTACCTTCTCTGAAGTTAGATTGAAGGTGCGTAGAATTGGAAGGCTTCTATATTTCATTAGAGTTTCGAATGGTGTTCGCTACTTCCATGTCTCCATCTTTGAGGTTAAGGGTGTGATGATAGAGCAGTTAGGGCGGCATAAAGATAGGGCTACCAGCGGCTTTGGAGGAAGTGGCGGCGGCTACAGAGGTATATCTAATCTTTGTTTGCATTTAGGGGAGGCAGTAGGGAGCAGGGAGAAGGGTGCCTAAATCATGTGATTTACATGTGAGTCGTGACCGGGGTTCGTGGAGAGTGTTGAATAAACTTGTTGGGCTTGGGCCCAATTTTCGACTTGCTGAGAAGGAGTCCAGGGCATCTGGGTTGGATGTTGTTGATTCTTTCGACCTGGTCTTAAGAGTGGGTTTGTCACAGAAGAGAGTGCTTCTCAGTCTATTGATGCAGGCCCAATCACTAAGGCTGATGGATGCAAATCGTGGGTGTTGGCCAATTTCTACAACCCAGTTTCTCCTACTTCACAGCGGGATGGTGAGGCATCTTATGCTTCCTTCGCCTTTGATGAGGGGTTGTCGTATGAGGATGGGATTGCTAGTGAAGTTGGCATGCAGGAGCCGAGTGTAGCGGGCAACATTCTTGCTTTAGGGGAAGGTGAGTCTTTGATTGGGGAACCGATTGCTCTGACTCCGTTGGCTCTTCTTCCCCCTACGTCTCAGGGTGTTTTCGATGAGTTACCTTTGGAGCAGTCGGAAGTTTCTGAGTGGGTACTGAAGAAAATACACAACCTCAGCAAATTTATGGGGGTATCGTGTGATGAGTTTGAGGGTTAGGCAACCAAGTTGTTTACTCTTGCTTTAGGGGAAGGTGAGTCTTTGATTGGGGAACCGATTGCTCTGACTCCGTTGGCTCTTCTTCCCCCTACGTCTCAGGGTGTTTTCGATGAGTTACCTTTGGAGCAGTCGGAAGTTTCTGAGTGGGTACTGAAGAAAATACACAACCTCAGCAAATTTATGGGGGTATCGTGTGATGAGTTTGAGGGTTAGGCAACCAAGTTGTTTACTACTATCGAGCGTAGATGGTTGTCTAGCAGGAGTGTCTCTCCGGTAAGCAAGGGCTCTAAATCTGGATTTAAAGGGGTTAGGGAACTTAAGAATTTGAGATGCTCTGTTAATTATGATGCGGTGAATTGTTCTAAGAGTGAGGAAGGGAGGGGTAGGAGGGGGAGGATTCTTTTGCTTCGTAGTGTTTGATGAGGATTGTTGCCTGGAATATTTGCGGGGCTAATGATAAAGAGAAGTGTTTGAGCATCAAACTGGCGTTGAAATAGTGGAAGCCGGATGTGTTGGTCCTTCAAGAGACAAAGATGGAGATTTTTGATAGGGCTATTGTGCGGGATATTTGGTTGTCTAGGTTTGTTGAATGGGAGGTTCTTGGTGCTAGGGGTATGGCAGGTGGGATTGTTGTGGTTTGGGACAGTCGTTCTCTGGTCAAAGTGGAGTCGAGGGTGGTTCAGTACTCCATTTCTGTCCTGTTTCGGAGTCCTCTTTCAGGGTTGAAATGGGCTCTTTCTAGTGTTTATGGCCCATCTAGGGCTACTGAGTGCCGTGTTTTGTGGGCTGAATTAGAAGATGTTAAGGATATTTGGAGAGCTCCTTGGTGTATCATGGGCGATTTCAACATAGTGAGATTTCCCTCTGAAAGATGGCCGGTGAGTGTCTTAACTAATGCTATGATGGAATTCTCTGATTTCATTAATAGAAACGCATTGGTTGATCCTCCTTTGGTTGGTGGCCGCTTCACGTGGTCTAATAATCAAGACCCTCCTTCGCTGTCTCGCCTTGTCAGGTTCCTGTTCTCCAGGGGTTTTGACGATTTGTTTCCTAGGATGGTGCAATCTGTTTTGCCTAAACCATGCTCTAATCATGTGCCTCTTTTGGTGGATTCTGAGGGGCTTCAGCACCGGAAGGGTCCTTTTCAGTTTGAGAATATGTGGCTTATGGTGGATGGTTTTATTGATTTGGTTAAGCACTGGTAGGTGTCTTATACGTTTTCTGGTTCTCCTAGTCATGTGCTTATGTCCAAGCTTCGGGCTTTGAAGAAAGACTTGAAGAGGTGGAACATGGAAGTGTTTGGCAGGATTGAGGTGAAAAAAGCTGCTTTGCTTAATAACATTCTTTTATTTGATTCTAAAGAGGATTGTGGGGAGTTGGTTGAAGAGGATAGAGCTCTCAGAGAAGATCTTAAAAAAGAGTTTGCTCTTTTAGTTGAGATGGAGGAAACCTGCTTGGCGCCAAAAGTCTAAGGAATTATGGCTTAAGAAAGGTGACAGAAACACCCGATACTTCCATCAGATGGCTAACATTCATTACAGAAGAAACTTTATAGGTAAATTGAAGGTTGATGGGGTGGTTGTGGTTCGAGAAGAAGATATTTCCACTGCTATCGTGGACTTTTACTCTGGTCTCTTGAAGGAACAGGAAGATTGGAGGCCTTTGATGGATGGTATGCTTTTTGATGTTATTTCTGAGGAAGATGCGACTGCCCTGGAAAGAGGTTGGGATGAGGCTGATGTTCTGGAGGTTGTTAAGAGTTGCAATGGTGACAAAGCCCCAGGTCCTGATGGCTTCACCTTGGCTTTCTTTTAAGTTTGTTGGGAAGTTGTTAAAGGGGATGTCTTAGGGGCTCTTAATCAGTTTTTTCATGATTGTCATTGGGAGAGAAGCATTAATGCGACCTTTCTCGTCTTAATTCCTAAGAAAGGGAATGCAGTGGAATTAAAAGATTTTAGGCCGATTAGTTTAGTGGGGTCTGTTTATAAGATTCTGGCCAAACTCTTAGCCATGAGATTGAGTAGAGTGGTTAATAAGGTTGTGGGCCTTTTCCAAAATGCGTTTGTTGGTGGCCGTCAAATTTTGGATGGCGCTCTTATTGCTAATGAATGTGTCAATTCAAGATTAAGAAGTGGATTTCCGGGTTTAATTTGCAAACTTGACATTGAGAAAGCCTATGATCACGTTAATTGGCGTTTCCTTCTCTACCTACTCAAAAGAATGGGTTTCAAAGAAAAATGGGGGAATTGGATGGAGTGGTGCATAAAAACAGCCTCTTTCTCAGTCATGGTTAATGGGAATCCTCAAGGTTTCTTCTCTAGCTCCCAAGGTTTGCGTCAGGGGGATCTTCTTTCGCCCTTTCTTTTTATCCTTGTGATGGAAGCTCTAAGCAGGATGATTTCTAAAGCGTCGGAAGATGGTTTAATTGAGGGTTTTGGTGTTTGTAGCAGAGGCATTGTGGGGTATAATATATATCATTTATTATTTGCTGACGACACCATCATTTGTTGTGGAGCCGACAGGGAACAACTTAGAACTTTGAGATGCATTTTGCTTTGCTTTGTGGCGGTGTCAGGTTTAAAAATCAACTTAAGAAAAAGTGAGTTGATTGCAGTGGGTGATGTGCTTGACTTGGAGGTTTTGGCTTCTAATCTAGGATGCAAGGCTGGGCTTCTTCCTTCTACATACCTAGGGCTGCCTTTGGGGGCCAAGTTCAAGTCTAAGGCTATGTGGGATCCCATCATTGAACGTTTCCAAAGGAGGCTGAATGGGTGGCGTAAAGGCTACCTTTCTAAAGGAGGGAAGATGACTTTGATTAAGAGCACTCTTGCTAGTTTACCAACTTACTTTATGTCCTTGTTTGTCCTTTCGGGGTCTGTGGCTGCTAGATTGGAAAAAATTCAGCGAGACTTTTTGTGGGAAGGGATGGAGAGGAAGGGGAATTTACATTTAGTTAATTGGAAGAAGGTTTGTTCTCCTAAGGTGGCAGGGAGGTTGGGTTTTCGCCCTCTTCTTCGCTCTAATCAAGCGTTGTTAGCTAAATGGTTATGGAGGTATGCTGTCGAAGATGGGCCCCTTTGGAAGAATGTCATTGAGTGGAAGTTTGGCAATACGGAAGGGGGTTGGTGGTCCAAGGCTCCTCGGGGTTCTTATGGTTGCGGGATTTGGAAGGCCATTCAGGGAGTTGTTGAGGAGTTTATGAAGGGGGTTCGTTTTAAGTTAGGTGATGGTCAGAGGGTGAGGTTTTGGCTCGATTGTTGGTGCACTGATTCTCCCTTGGCACTTCAATTCTTGCAGATTTTTCTCATTGCTCGTAATAAGGAGGTGTGGGTTGCTGATTATGTGGTATGGGACACGAGTGATAGGTTGGTGTGGAATGTTGATTTAGTCAGGGACTTTCATGACTCAGAACTTGATGAAGTTTTTAGGCTGTTTGAGATTTTGAGTTCTATGGAGGTTGATAAGGGATCATCGGATCGTATTTTATGGGATAAAGGAAAGGATGGCAAGTTTTCAGTTGGGATATTTTTTAATTCTTTGCACAGTTTAGACAGGAGCTTCTTCCCGGCTTCTCATATTTGGATTTCTATAATTCCTTCCAAAATCTCTTTCTTCTTGTGGACTGCTACTCACAGAAAATGTCTTACCATTGATGAATTACAAAGGAGAGGGTTTTCTATATGTAATAGGTGTGTTCTGTGTAAAAACCATGAGGAGTCCATTGATCACTTGTTGCTTCATTGCACGGTGGCGAGGGAACTGTAGGCTCGTGGGTTTCATGTTTTTGGCATTAATTGGGTGATGCCGCATTCTATGTTGGGCTTGATGGTCAGTTGGCAATGCACTTCTAAGAACAAGAGTCAGCGTGCGGTGTGGAGATGCCTTCCACATGCTATTTGTTGGACCTTATGGAAGGAGAGGAATTTGAGAATTTTTGAGGGGTTAGAGAGATCTGTACAGCACCTACAGAATACCTTTTCAGGTTTCCTTTTTGATTGGGAGCGATTGCATTTTTTGGATGGGCAATTGCTTTATGCTGACTTCTTATGCTCCCTGAAGCTTTAGTTTCTTTTTTCTTCACCTTTTGGCCTTTTGATCTTTCTTTGTATACAGCCTGTGTACATGTGCTTTGCACCTTTTTTTATATCTAATATTACCTTATCAAAAAAAAAAAAAAAAAAAAAAAATCTGTAGCTTTGCAAGCTTGCCAATTTAAAGATAGAAGTTTTGGGAGACACTTCATGTGTCCTCAAAAGGGCTTGGAAATTGGATCGATTTCAAGATGGGCCTTACTTTGGATCTTGCTCAATTGAGTTATGTGGGTGGTTGTTATGGGTTCCTTTTGTAGGGGCTTTTATTATAGAGTCTTTGCTTAAGTTTAATTGGTTTGGGCATTTTGTTTTGTAGGCTAGGCTAGAGGCTTTATTTGTTTTAATGGGTTTTGTTATGTGGGCTTTAGGGCAGCCAGCCCTGAGTCCTTTATGTGTCTTGTTTGGGTCCAAGTTCACTAGCTTGTCTTGGAAGCTTACTTGCTTTCCGAGTTGGCTGCTGTTGGAAGTTTACTCGCTCTCCAAGTTGGCTCATGTTAGAATTTGCTTGTTCTCTAAGTTTAGGAGCCTATATAAAGTTATCTAATACTCCCTCCGTCCCACTTTGTTTGATAACAATTTCCATTTTGGGAAGTCCCAAAATGTTTGTTAAGACAAAAGATTATTTTACTTTTCCAATGTGCCCTTTCCTATATTTAAAATTAGAGTCACTCCAACCATTACACAAAATAAAGTAAGAGGGTAAAATTGGAAAGTTAAAATTAATGAGTCACATGACAATGCATTAAATATAGCTTACCTTAATATGCGTGCTTAGTCAAAGTGGCTTAAACAATTTGAGATGGAGGGAGTAGCAGAATTTTGAAGGGAATGAATGAATCAATGAATGGTATTAAAGAATTTTCTATTTCTTGTGAGTGATCCACAAGCTTTGAGGGTGTGAGGCCTTCTCTCTTACCTTAGGTGTGTTGCCTATGAGACATTAGGAGTGATGCCTAAGGAATGTTAGGAGTGATTCCTAGATTATGTTCTTCTTAATTTTTTGTGCTGCAGTATTTTCTGTAAAAACGCCATTAACCAATAGTTCTAGACCTTTCAAGCTTTAAAACCTGATCTTTTTATGACCCCAACCCTTCTCCGACCATCAAGCCTTTCAGCCTAAGTTCCTAACACCTCAAATCCTCATATAGTTGCAGCGAAGCCCTGAAATAGTTGCAGTCCAAATTTCCCAGCAGCTATTTCCTGAACTTTTAGGAACCTTCTGACCTTAAAGCCTTTATCAAACCCTAACCCTCCTACAAAGCGTACCATCCCTCAAACCTTTGATTTCTCCCCTAAATTTCCTACATCAATATCTATCAAGGATTTATCAGGAAATGGATATTGTTGATGTCTGTGAGCTAACAGTCAAGTAGCCCATACCCTAGTCAATTATGCTACATCTCTGTATCAGAAAATATAGAAACTCCACCTCACTGATGCAGCTGATTGCAAGTGATATTTTGGCTTGTAGTTTTGATTCAGTTTATATTAAAATTATATAAGGCCTTCAATTTTCATAACTACTGAGAAAATTTCTGGAACAATGAATAAATAAATAAAAATAAAGGTGTGGAGAGAATTGTTATTATAATTTTTTCTTTAAAGTGTATCACAGTAGAGTTGCTATAGATCTGAAGCATGAGCCTCTCAAGCTGTTTGGTATGATCGTGATACACTGTAAAGGAAAAATTGTAATAATAACCAGAACAAAGGAAATAAATGATCAACTTGAGTATGTGTCTGGGATTCAGAAAACCTATGGTTCAAGTTAAGAAATTCATTCAAATCATACGTATAAATTTCATTTTTCAAGATCACACCTTGAAATTTTTTGTATCCCAATTTAATTCTGTGGTTTGGTATGATATAGTGCGATTCATGTGCTTCCATTAGGAGTTAAAATAACATAGTTCATTAAGTCCAAGATTGTTTATGTTACTATTTTTTGGTAACTTCTATTTGTTTTGTTTGTGCTACTAAAGTAATTATAAAGATATTTAATGAAACCTTGACCTATTTTAGGATCATGAAACTTTTTTTAAAAAAAACCTTGGGTCTTTCAACTAGCAGGCAAAGTTCAGTTGGCATCTAAAATACTTAAAACTTTTCCATTCTAACCAACAAGATACTTATTTTTTATTTCTTCATATCAATCTTGCAAAATCTGGATGACTTGATTGAAATTTTCACTGACTAGTTCCAAAGTAGCTAGTTTTTACTGTCTTAAAGCATGTAACACATTTTATTGTTATTCCCCCTTTTTAGAGAGAGGCATTTCTGTGTGAACATCTGTGTCCCAATAAGTTTAAATGAACTGTTATTGGCATGCCCTCACAAGTCACAACTATCAATATAATCACTATAATGTCTGTGCATGTGTGCGCTGATGCATTTACTTGTGCCTGTAATTTAAAGTTTCTACTTTGCTATGCAGGATTAGAGAAGGCACTGGCAGGAGTGGCTCGTGTAATTAGCTGCTGTTGTTTTATATATTGGTATAAGTCCATTATAATAATAGATTAATAGCAGTTGAGGTTGGGGTATCAACTTTGGATGATGCCATATCTTTCCCTGTGGAGTTGTTGGTGGTTATAATACTTATGCCATATGTGTGCGTGTGCGTGTGCCTGCGTGCGTGTGTCGTGTTGTGATGGTACTGCAATCTGGCCCTTGTTTTGCTTGGATAGTACTTTGTTGTTAGATGTTTGGACCAGTGATTGAAATGACTGTTCTTATTCAACATAATGGGTATGGTGATGATCATAAATATATGTATTTTTTTAATTATTATATTACCAGTATTGTAGTGTATCCTAAGGTTTTGAATGCATATATTATTTTGTTTATTCTTCTACTTGATTTAAATGAGGAAATATGAATGTGTGCATGGTGAATACTAGCCAATTCTTAAAGGACGTACTTAGAGCTGTAATATATGGAGATTGAAACCTTCGGGGTAGGGGCTCTGGTTGTTGCATTTATGCATTTACCTGACTGGAGCACTCTGGCCTCTAGTATGACTTTTGTCATAGTGAATAGGTGGTGGTGCAGGTTTTGCTTGGTGAGGCTTTGTTGAGGTACAATAAGGGACCTTTGGGCGGTGGTCTCGCCTGAGACAGAGGAACAGTGGGGCCCAAGACCTTGGGCTTTGAAAGCACCTTTTCAGGAAAAACTGAAGGGAAAGGTTATTGCAACCCCCCATTCTTATAATCCCACCCCTTTCATTTTGGTTTTTAAGATTTCATAAGAAAATATAAAAGGTTTTTACAAAAACTGGCCACTTGGTCCATTAGAAAACATTATTTTGAACAACTTTACAGAAGATAGTTTTTCCAAAATTTATCGTTTAGATAGATTTTTTGACAAAAAATGAAATAAAGGCTATAAATTGCTAAAAGCATATTTAAACGATAGATTTAGGAAAAACTTTCTTCTACAAAGTTGTTCAAAATGATGTTTTCTAGTGAACATCATAGTCGGTTTTTATAAAAACCTTTTATATTTTGCATAAAACCTTAAAAACCTAAAAGATGGGGGTGGGGTGATAAGAATGGGAGGTTGCAATAGCCGTTCCCTTCTACGTTTCATTTTCTAGCTATTGGGAGGCTCACAGCTAGCTGATAGATATGGTAATTTCAACCCAATCCATAGGGTTCTGACTTGACCCATACCTATATGGGCGGGCATGGATTTCATATGCATTTGATCTGAAGACCCGATCTAACCCGAATATGCTTTTACAATTTTAATTTTATATATATATATATATATCTTGATATAGGCTCATGGAGTCCATTAGAAGGATCATTATCTAAACAAGATCATATAGCAAAAAAGAAATATTGAGAAAAGAAATTGCTAGACCAAGGCGGGTCCGGGCATGGGTGGGTCAGGTATGGGTTTTCGAAGATGAAATTGGGTCGGGCATGAGGTAGTTCTGACCCGTCCCCAACCTGACCCATTGCCATTCCTACTAGCTGAGATTGATTAATGGTTCCATGCATGGATACAGCCTCATTATCAGATCTCCCAAAACTTCCTCATCTAAATAGTACATTCCATGAGTTCAGTGTATAATTGAACTGCCCTACCCGTGGCCATTGGAGTCATGATTAATGTGTTCTCTGAATTTGGTTTCCAAATTGTTTTTCTCTTGTTCCAATCACTCTTTTAACGTTTTTCTGTGGGTGTGTTTTTTTTTTTACCAAAGACGAAAGATGTTTTCATAACATGATCGAAAGTCACACTCAATATGAAATCGATAATCAATGTATCCATTATCCAGCAATAAGATAATCAAAGTATTAATTAGTAGGTAACAGCCTAACAGGGCTGTACTAATTATTACTATTAAAAGGAGGAACATGATCGAACATCAAATCTTATCCTCCCAAAACTGCGGCTCCTGATCATAAAAGGATCTTGAGCAATACAGGGCTGGTTTTTTCCGACAATCCAAATCACTTGAACACCTCTATTTGTCATAATTACCTTGAAGACCTCTACTTGTTATAATTAGGATGCAGCACGCACAAATCCATAGAAATTAGAAGTCTATCCAATTTTTTTCTAAAGCTGCTTTTGCTTTCTCGGTTGATGTCTTTGGTTTGGGTACCCCAATCAGTATTGGCTGCCTCAATTAATAACCCCGATGAATTCTCTGCCTCAACCAAAGAAAGCGCTGGCTTCTAATTTTTCTATTAGAAAAGGCAATCATGAAACAACTTTCATTATGTTTGCATGCAGTGAATGGTGTGTTGACTAACACCACCAAATATCATATCTATATTGTCCCTAACCGGGCCACCCAATACCTCACAAGTTGTATATATTGGACATGAATCTTGATCATAAAACTTGGTGTTTTGAAAGCCAACATCGGTGCCTATGAATTTTGCTACTCATATCTTCTAGAGTCGAATTATAGATTGGTTTGGCTATGAGCAACTAATTACACATCAATACAAATAACTACTAACTTAATTAAAAATGATTATTAATTGTAATTATTTGTCCGTAGCCGTACCAATCAGATTGCCAAAATATATGGTCATTTTGGTAGGACCGGTACTGAGTTATTTGGAGCCCCAGGCGAACTCTTAAAATGGGGTCCTTTTCCTTCTTTCTAAATATCCAAAAAAAAAAAAAAAAAAATTTGTTTGCATATAAAATTACTTAAAATTTGCTTTTGTAAATTAAAATAACAGGAGATGATTACAAAAACTTATAAAGATAGAATACATATTTCTTACTTCATAATTGAGTAAAATCCACTTTTACAACACAAAAAAGGAAAAAAAAAAAACAAATGCCAAATAAAATATAAAGTTATAATACTAAAAGAAATGAATCAATTACAACAAAGTGTCATTTAAACATTACTCTTTTATATTTTCTTTTTGTTTTTCACTTTTCTTTGGGCAGGAGTTGAGCTGACCTAATCGGTAAAATAGGATCATTTTCTTAAAAAACAGAGAGAAACTTTTGGGCTATTATAATTAGTGAAGAGGGAAGCAAATGGGACCCTTTTTTTTAGCCCAAATTATGGGGCCTCAGGGTGCTGCCTTGCTCCCTGTCAGATCCGGCCTTGCATTTTGGTTGCAATCTATTTTCTTTTGACTAGCACTTTCGTTGTTATATATATAAACATAATAGTCTAGTTTATGGAGCAAATTTTTTTCTCACATAATATCATGATATCTAACCAAAGCACCCCAAAAGTAGAAAACAATGCCATCAATATGAACTTCTAGAAAGAAGATAATTAGTGAAACACTATAACAACATTTATTCGGGTTTGAAATTGTCAAATCAACAGTCATAGTGAATTGAAAAGAGCAAATATTACACAGCAATGTTTGCTTCTTCGTTTTTTTTTTTTTTTTTTTTTTTTTTTTAGTCCAAGGGAAAGAAAAAGGTCAAAACCCAATCAACCCTTCTATGTAAAAAGTATTTAGGGTACAAGTGTCATTTCCTAGGAGCTGAGACGATAAAGGAACAAGACGAGACGTGAGTAGAGCCACTTCTCAGCATGTTTGCCCCGCACGTCTTACTTCTTACATGTGAACAGCATTTTAGAAAGAGATGTCATTTTTTTAGAAAGATAAGACGTTAAATAAACAAGACTGGGCGCAGATAAAACTATCTCATAACAGGTTTGCCTCACAGTAGATTAATTAGACTAACCGAAACACAAAACAACAAAGACATTAATGTGGGGGAATTTGAGCAGCTCGGGAAGGCGCGCTTTCAAGATATCCGAGGAGCTCCTGATCGAAAGGATGAGTCGAAACCTGATGAGTCAAGTAGATGGAGAAGACGAAAGGGACACCTTGGATCGAGGACGTCTAGCTTGGCCCAAGACAGAAATTAAATAACGTCCTAACCTGATTACTCATATAGATGGACAGCGTAACTTTGCTAAAAACCATCTAATTGACTGAAGAAAGAAGGGTTCCCTAACCCTGATATGATGCCTATAAAAGGGACACTTCCTCCATGATCAATATAAGTTGAAACCTCCTACGCCTCCTTCCTGCTAATTTCCTTCATATTCTTAAGCTTATTCTTTGAGTTATCTTAATTTAACTATTAGAACTCCTCAGGTGCGCATGTTATTCAGTTTACTGTAGTTATGAGGTTCACTGTTCAGTTCTGATATCAAACACTCTTTTTAAGCCTTTTTTTTTTTTTTATAAATAAAATATACCCACAATAGAACATCTCAAAATACACTCAAACCACGCATGAACTTGATCCAAAAACAAACCTGTCAAAAGGGTACGTTCTGAATGCCAAAATTCGTTGATTTGAAAGCACAATACAACATTTAAAACGTTTAGAGAAAAATATCTTTTCCTGTGTCTAAATGGTGAGAGGAGGAGGCCACAGAAGTCGTTATTTGATAAGGTTGAGGCCTAAAACTTGCACAATCATTATCGTCTTGGTTGCATGAATTTCAAGGTGATGGCGCCAACTACTAGGGCCAGAATTTTATTTATATCTTAATTTTTCTGTTTGTAGTACGTAATATTGTGTGTAATCAAAATATTGATGAAATTAAATTTATTAGCAAGGAAATATTATTAGAAGGGAATCAGAAAGTATGATAATAAGTCGGTGCATACCACAAAAGAATAGAATAAAAAGCTTTACCCAGCTAACAATAAAATAATAAAGAAAATAAGAATAAAAAGCTTTGAAGATCCCGCACTCCACCACCTCAGCGGGGGTAAAGAGTGAAAATGGAAAATTAACCGCGATGAGGCAGGAACATCAGAAGATTGGGTTTATATGGCCCAAAATATATTTTAAGCTAAGAAAACAGGGATTGTAAGGAAGTTGTGTGTTGGAAAATACTTGCATCTCACATCAATTAAATATCAAATTTAATATATTTTTATATATCTGTTTCAACTATTTGCTTAAAAGTTTAATTGCTTTTAAGTTAGAAATTTAATATAATATCAGAGCATATCGTTTTAGGTTATTTTTGTTCATGAGTCCGTATTTATTGTTTATGTGATAAATTCATTTCTATTTTGTTAGGTTTACACGTGAGGAATAATGTTAAAAAAATAACATATCCCACATTGGTTAATTATAAACTTCGACAATGCTTTATCTACCCCTTTTTTTTTTTTTTTTTTTTTTTTTCAATTAGTGAACAAAATTATTTTATTAAATAAAAGAGAAAAAGGGTACACAAAAGAATTCAAGTACAACCACAACCACACCCAACGAACAACACCAACCTCAACAAGAAAAACATGCACCAAGATTACCAAAAACGCAACAAAACACGCCCCAACACAAAGAAATAACACCATACCCAAAGATGCAGCTAAACCTCAAAATAGGAAAACTACCCCGAAATCCACAAATAAAACCCCTCCAAAAGACACCAAACACAAAAACAACAACAAAAAAATCCCTAAATCCCTAAAACCCAAAGAAGCAAGCCAATCCAACAAAAAAACTAGACTCCCAGGCAGAGCCCTAGGAAAAAAAAAAAAAAAAAAAACCAACCAGAACTACAGAAGGACACTAAGAATGCAAAACACCCACAAAAAAAAAACCAAGAAGAAGGAACTCATCTGAGAAGAGAGTCCACACCATCTGCAAATGCAAGCAAATTTCAGCTTTAACCAAACATTCTCCAAACCTCATACCAAAACCAGAGCCCCAAATAAACAAAAGCAACCCAACCCAACCCAACATTGCCACTGAACACCACAAAGACCATACCAAAGCACAGCAAACACTCAACGACCCTTTTTTTTATTAGCAGCAAACTTCCCTTTCTTCTTGCTGTGTTGTTTTTTCTCGGTTTCATATATTTGTTTGGACCCTTCACTTATAAGTTAAAAATTTGACATGGTGTCAGAGCATGTTGTTTCTAGTACCCGTTTTATTTATAAGTTCGTCTTTGTAATTCACATGTCAGGCCCTATTTCTAGCTTATTAGGCCTGTATGCGAGGAGGAATATTAGAAAATATCGACATCTCACATCGATTAAATATTGAATTAATCATAGTTTTCATATATTTGGTTGGGCTATTGATTTACAAGTTTAAGCTTTTGAGTTGGAAACTCAACCAGAGTTACAATCTAGCACCAAAAATTAAAAAAAAAAAAGAAACAAACATAGCCAAAACAGTCTAAGCTCGACACCTATAAGATGTCAAGAGTACATGCCTTTGCATAAAGCAGGTTAGAGGTCCTTGGGAGCTTTCCACCACCATTTCAATTGCCACGAAGGAACAAAAGTAGGATATAAGAGTTACATTCTAGCCATATATTAGTCCAATCCTTTACCTAGGCGTACTCTACACCAGTAATGACAACTAACAATTCTACAAAGAAATTTGTTCACAGTCAAATGTTAATTGTAAAAATTCTTTCAACAAATCCTCTGTGAGTATAAAAAAATACTCCTGCTGCTGCTGCTCCTAGATTACCTTCATCCAGTTCGGTTAGTCTTTAATTTAATCCAAGAGGAAAGAGGAGGGAAACCATTTAACCAGGATGATAGTTGGGGCTTTAATTAGAGGAATTGTATTCACACCTAAAACATGAATCATCAGTGGAGTTGCGCACACAACCTACACTCAACTTGATAATTTCATAAAGCATAGCTTCTAGGAACACACACTATCTCTCTCTAAATCTATAATAAAATAAGAGAAGATAGCAACTATTATTTTATTTTCCAACAACCTCGAAGGATCAACGAAGGTAAGGGGTAAGGAGGTGAGGGAGTTGCATTTGCAAGCTAGGGATGGCCTGAATTTGAATTTGAATTTGAATTTGACTTGGAATTAAAAAAAGATGGGTCGTACGAGGAATAACAAGTTGCATGGAAATACATACATTGAATTCGAATTCTAGTTGGTCCACCAAACGTGCCCATTTGTGCATCTTCCTGGCAAAGAGTGTAGACGTCACTGTTTTGTTTGGTCCCACTTGACGTCACGAGCATATGCCTACGGCCATGATCCATTTTTAGAAATTCCACCACCATCTATGTAATTCCATGTTTCTGCTTTTAATTAATTAATGTCCAAATTACCCGCACTTGGTGGCTACTGGAATCTCTCGCGAAAAGACACTTACTTTTGAAACTAACTACATTTTTTTATTTTTTTTATTTTTTTTAAAAAAAACTTCATTGAATGATTATAATAGTAACTAGAGCAACTCTAGAATTTATAGTTCAATTTAAATGTGTTCGACATCTAACAGGATTATAATATTTTTGGTAAAAAAAAAAAAAAAAACCTTTTTTTTGGTTACTTCCACGAAGTTTCAACCGCAAAAATGTGAATCAATCATTAAATTGCTTTTATCTTTTTAGTTATAATTAGATATAACACATGTGCGTTGCTTGTGAACACTTATAAATAATATTAATTATATATATAGTTTTCATGAAAAATAAAATTTTAAAAAATATATATATAATTTTTCATCAAAATTGCAAGAAAAAATGGAAAAAAAACTTATAGATATAGGTTCGAACATCATTCACCAAAACGTATGATAAATCTATGAACATCCATGAGGATTTCTTTTTTTTTTTTTTTTTTTTTTTTTCCTTCCTTTTTTCATAAAACCAAATGTTCAAAATTGAAGTCATGTCATAAATTATAATTTTAATAAAGAAAATTGATGAATTCCTTTTGTTTGCTTTTTTTTTTTTTTTTTTTTTTTTTTTGCCCCCTTCATAAAACCAAATATTCAAACTTGAAGCCATGTCCTAACTTATAATTTTAATAAAGAAAATTGATGAATTTGAGTTCAAGTCTTCAAGAATGTCTTCAATTTAAGTCTTTTAGGAATGTCTCGATGTGTTATAAAGAAATATGGTATAAAAAGCCATTGGAAATATTCTAGTAGTAAGGGAAGGTGGGATAAAGGGTATGAGTTGGATAAGTTGATGTTCAAGCCCCACCCATCATACCGAAAAAAAAAAAAAAAAAAAAACCAAAAAAAAAAAAAAGGGGGAAGAAAGATGAGATAAACGAATTGAAGAAATAGGGAAGAAAAATGAAGAAAGAATAAAGTGGAGAAGACAAGGTGCTTTCGATGTTTGATAATAGAAGGATGAAGTTATCTTTATGATCACAAGTTTAGAGTTTTTTTTTTTTCATAAATTAAAATTTAATAGTTGATCTTATAAATTTTAGTGAGGGTAGTATAGGAAATAAATTTTTTTGGCATTTTAATATGTAAGAGTACGTAATAATGCCTCTATGTTTATTAGTAAAGATGTAATAAGAAATCAAAAGTTTTTGGAAGCGATGAAAACAATTCTAATACCAAAATTTTTCTTATTTTATTTTATATTTTCTATATAACATTTGAAAGTGCAATTCATCACCTAAAATATGATCATGTGTATATATATAAATATATTTATTTTGTCAACAACCATATCCAACTTTTAGTCTGACTAATCTTTTGAAATACGCTGATAGTATAATAGTTTTGGGACATTCTTCTCATTTTGTTAAGTGATTTCGAATTCAAATTTATGAATAAAAATTAATAATCACTTGTTGATATTAAGGATTAGGGATAAAGATAAATTCAACCAATTGTCAAAAAAAACATTAAAAACAAAAAACAAAAAACGAAAAATGAAAAGCTCCCCTATAGTATGAAACATGTATTAATCGTGAGAAATTTTAAAATTCACATATGACTTGATTGCGAAGGCAAAGCTTCGAAGTTTTTCAATGGGAAAAATAATTGGACAATTCCATTTCCACCGAGGTAATTGATCCTCCAAATAGGACTTTGATGGGAAAAGTATAGTAGAAGTTGACAAGCTACTGGAGTCACCTTAGTAGTGGGTTGAATGAAAGAAAGAAAAGAAAAAAACAGAAGGTAATAATAAGATAAGTTAAATTTCCGAATCCGTCCGTTGTGTAAAAAAATAAAAAAAAATACTTCCCAGTAAAAGTAGATGCTGGTATGAGGCTTTTTTCTCATAAATTTCTAGAGAGAGAAAAGAGTTTCTACGTATAGAGAGAGAGGGAGTCCAGGGGTGAAGAACCTTGGGAGGCACACCTGATTTTCCAAAACCAGCATGTCAGCAAACCCCACTTGATTTGATTTGGAAATTCACTGAATCCAGCACCTCTTTCTCTCTGTCTCTGAGTCTCTCTCTCTCTCTCTCTCTCTCTCTCTCTCTTCGCCCCCACCCCAATTACATAATAGTACAAATACAGTGCAACAACCCAAAATCCATCAAAATCCACATCCAACCCCCCTTGAACCCAACATCAGTATCATCCTCTCTCTTCTCTCTCTTAGCTAGGAGCCTAGGAGGGTTCATTTCTTTCATATTCACCTTTCCTCATTTCTCCCTTCCCATTCTTCCTCATCTCTTCACAGCCCTCTTTCCCCACCCACCTCCAATATATGCTTTTTTTATGCAAAAAATTCATTTTTCTCTTTGTTGTTGATTATGGTGGTGATTCCACTCTGTTATTTCTCTTGTTGTCTTTTAGGTATTGGCTATTGATCGAATACAGAACATCTGAGAAAGAGACTTGAGTTTTGCACAGAAAGAGAGACGGAGGAGACTGAGATGCAAAAGGTGTATGAAGGGACCTGTGCTTCTTGCTGCCTCTTTTGGAAATTTTTATTCTATTCTCATCATCACCAGCAAACTCTTCAGCATCTGCATCAACATCGCAGGTATCGACCTACATCTCAAGCCCACTTTAATTTTATGCTTGCTTGTCTTCTGTTTGCTTGATCTTTTGCTTCACAAATAAGCTGGCTTTCATTTTTCATTTCTGGGTCTAATCTGCCTTTAGTTCTCTATTATCTTTATATAATTACTGGGTTTTGATTAAAATAAAAAATCCGTCCTTCAAATTGGGAAGGAATTAGATGAATCTGACTCTTCAGTTGAAGAAACCCTATGTATTGAATTTCAAGCAGAAAGCAATCTTCAATCTATAGGAATTACTTGAAAATGACTATTGAAGAAAACCTTATTTCCTTCTGCCTCAAGTAAATTTGTTGTTTTGGAATTAGTTTTTGGTTGGTCTATGTGTGTGTGTGTGTGTGTGTGTGTGTGTGTGTTTCTGTATGTGTATGGTGGTATATTTACTAGCTCTCATGATGGATTCTCAGATCACAGGTTTTAACGTGTCACTCAGAATTTAAAAAAAAAAAAAAAAAAAAAAAAAGGGGGGTTTTAATGTGTAATTTTCATTTTGGTGCCTTGAAATGAAAACATTTACGGTGGAATGTGATGAAGCCTTTCTTATTACTGATTAAATCTGTTCCTCTTCGTATCTGTTTTGCTTCAGTTGGATGATTGGGGACGATGTTTCATGGTTGGTAGATTGAGGTTGATCGGCTTGAAATTCTTGGGACAGGCAGGAGAGAGTGTCTATTGATACGAGTTCCGATATAATTAGGAAAAGCTACCAACATCTTAGATGGCATACAAGAGCGGACTTTAATTGAGTTTGGGTTTGAATTTGGTTCACATTTCTTGAAATTGAAGCATTGAGTTACATCCTGGGTTTCTTTCTTATATAGCTAGCATAAGTCAATCGATCAGAAGCTATAAGTTCTACTCTGGCATACAAAATCAGACTGCATTTTTGCGAGTTTGGTTTAAATTGTCTGTTTCTACTCAGAGATTTTCGGTTGATATAAACAATACATCCAGCTGTCTGCTTTGCAGTGTCATCCACAACTTAGAGCCTCCGATTCAGATACCCAATTTGTAGATCTTAACGGCATTGTTTTCTGAAAGAGAAACAGATTATTGGGTGGTTGAAGTTTAGAATCGGCCTTCGAGGATAATTAAAGAGCTGGGGTGACTTACTTGAAGTAATACAAGCTCAGCTGATCCAGTGAGTCGGGGGTTGCGTATGACCATTGAACCTTCAGGAGGTTTCACTGTGTCTTTGCCATAACTGATAGATTTTGTTTGAGGCAATCTTGAATCAGCGTTGGAAATTGTTGGTCTTGTGGGCTTGTCTTGAATCAGCATTTGCAATTCAATAATTGAATCCTGAAGTTTGAGGATATCAACCGGGGTTGTGTGAATTCGTTGACTGATAAACTTAAATGAGTTTTGAACCACCCAACACAGATTTGAGGCCATCGGAAGGTTTGATCAATCTGCAAGATCGATATCTGGGTGGCCTTATGGACAGGAGAGCAAGGCAGAACCCTACTCCTCCCATTCAAGGGAAGAAGATAGATTATCAACGATCTTTCTCGCAAGGGAACACCAGAAGATTAATTCCCGCAAACTATTTCAGTTTGGAATCGTTGCTTTTACTGGTTTGCCTCACAGCGTCATTGCTGATCCTTCCGTTGATACTTCCACCGTTGCCTCCACCGCCTTTCATGCTGCTGTTGCTGCCTATAGGCATTCTAGCTGTGCTCATGATACTGGCATTCATGCCGTCCAATGTCAGAGATGTGACTTATACGTATGTGTAAATGGTGTGAAAATTTGTAGGCACCTGTCCAATTATACGTGCAATTTTTGTAATTCTCCTAATTAAGGTTCAAAAAGAGAAACACTTCTTTTATTTAAGGCCATGTTTGTTTCATTCTGATTGATTCATTTCAAACAACGTGTTTGGATGAGGAAATTAAATGGGAATGGAATCAAACATTAGTAGTGAATTATAATGATATTCATTTCGCAATGTCTATTTCAATCTCATTTCATTTCAGATTATTTTGAGTATGGAATCGGATTCCATTCCTACACATTTTATTCTAGCCAAACAAACATGGCTTAAATTCTTTTCACTCACATAGGAAGCAGGGACATTTCATTCTAGCCAAACAAACATGGCTTAAATTCTTTTCACTCACATAGGAAGCAGGTGTTCCGATCTTTTGGCAGCACATGCATGTGGGTGGGTTTTGAGATTTCATACCAAAGATGTCTTGCTGCATAATTTTACCTCAACACAGTGAGTAGGAGTCGATCTACTTTGAATTTTTATTTTTTCAATTAACATTTTCTGTTTTCGAAGACTATGATGATCGAACTCCTTGAGCAGCAGACTAATCAAAAAAATTACATTGGAGCCAATGGAGCATGAAGCCAGAGTTTGGATTTGCTTTGGTGCCAAGTAATTTGGCCATATGTTCCACAAATCTTAATGACTAAGCAATGCAAATGTATTCATTTACGCATGTGATGGAAGAAACAGTAATGAAAGCCTAAGTCATTATCTGATGTTTCAGTTTCAATTAATTTACGTGCATATAGGTTAGGTTTTTACCATTCAGATGGCTTGAAAGTGGTCAATAATCTGAGCGCAGGCAGGCCAGGCCTGCTTGGGTGGAAAAGGTAGTCAGTTTGCAGTGTAGGTCAAAGTTGATGTCGTTGATTGTGCCCAAACCACTGGGTTGTGGGATGATCGATCCTCTCAGTGTGAAGGAGGATAGAATTGATCAATGGTAGGATGGGGGATTAATGATATGATGTTGCTTAATTAATTGTTTCATTTGGTCAAATTGATTGGTCCAATATTACCCCCAATCTTCTGCAAATTGAGGCACCCACATCCATCATCAGGATATATATATATATATATGAATTAAGAAGTTAAAATTTTAACTAATTAAATTTGGCAGATGTGGTTGCCTCTCATTAATTGGTCTAAGCAGTGTTTTTCTATGTTTTCCTATCTTAATTTTCGTTTGTTTGTTGTGGCCGGTTAGGCGGCCAAACAATAGAAAGAATAATAATGGGACAAATTACCTATGCATTCAACCTCTTGGGAGTAATTCCCGATAAGGCGTTTTTTTTTACTACAAATTAGTACTAGTTTGTTGCAAATCAATAGTCAAGACCTTACTCCCAAAAAGGTAAATTAGTTGGAAGGTGAGATGAGAAGGGTACATACGAAGCCCAGTCCCCAAAATAATATTTAATAAAACAAAAAGGCATATTATATATATAGTGGAAGACTGAAGGCTTTTAATTGTCACGCGAGTTTGGATTCGGTCTTAGGGTTCCAAAACACCTTCCAAGGAGGAATTACAGAAAGGTCCGGTTACGGATAAACAATTACAGTTCAATTACAGTAAGTAGTTATTCTTACTTAAATTAGTAGTCATTTATTAATAAGTTAATAATCATCTGTATTGAACCGTCATTGTTTGCAGGTAGCCAGACCTATATGTAATTCCCCCTTCCAAAATCTAGCACTGTGTTGGGCTAATCCAAGTCATCGAATTTGGTTTTTGGCAACTTAAATCAAAAGATTAACTGAAATGACCAAAAGCCATATATAATGGAAGACTTGAGGCTTTTAATTGTCACGTGAGAGTTTGGATTCAGTGCTAGATTTCCAAAATCCAACACCGTTTTGGGATAATCTGAGTTATTGAATTTGGTCTTTAATAACTCGAATTAAAATATCAAAAAAAAAAAAAAAAAAACCCCATTGAAATGACCAAAAGCCATAAATAGTGGAAGAGTGGAGGCTTTTAACTATCACTCGAGTTTGGATTCAGTGCTAGCTAGAGTTCCAAAATCCAGCACCATGTTGGGTTAATCCGAGTTTTCGAATTTGGTTTTTGACAACTCGAACTAGAATATCAAAAATCCCCACTGAAATGACCAAAATGACCTCAATGTGGGGTTTTTTTTTTAAAAAAAATCTTTTGATCTAAAACATCAAAAAACGAATCCGACGTCTCAAATTAGCCAAGGACGATGTTAGGTTTTGAGACTTGACACTGAATCCAAAGTCTTGCCATCCATCAAAGACCTTAAACAAGATAGCTTCTTTTGTTTTTTTTGTGTGGTTTTTTTGCCACCCTAGCTATGAGCCTTCCCTTTGCTATTTCTTACCATACATGTATATATGACAAAACCTATTTACTTAATTTATACTCCCTCCATCCCAAATTGTTTGAGTCACTTTAACTAGGCACACATATTAAGATGAACTATTTAATGCATTGTCATTTGACTCATTAACTTTAACTTTTCAATTTTATCCCTTTACTTTATTGTGTTATTGTTGCAGTAATTGTAATTTTAAATATAGGAAGGGGCATATTGGGAAAGTAAAATAATATTTTGTCTTGAGTAACAAATATTTTGGAATTTTCTAGAATAGATATTGTTATTAAATAAAGTGGAATGGAGGAGTATGATTTTGCATGCTGAAATAGTGATCTTCTCTATCTAGAATTAGGGTTTTCTCTTTTATTGATATTGTTGTGATGCAAGCATGCTTAGAATTTAACTATGAATTGTTTGTGATGATTTTGCATGATTCATGATGTTATTTTCATAACATAAATATGTGGGTGTCACAACCCATGTTTGTCACCTTATCTAGAAGTCATCATCTCATGTAGGTTTTTGTTTCATTTTTTAGTCTAGTATTTTGCATTGAGTTTTTATGGCATCATAGATCATGTGTATGAATTTTGGATCAATTTGGAGGTTTCAGTGGTTAATAAGAGATTTTGTGACTTAGATGGCATTTTAGTATTTTAAGTCATATCATTTCCATTTGATCTTGAAATAATCTCTAAGTTATTTCCTTGAATTCATATTAGTGTATAGAGACTATTTATGAGTTCAATTTAATAAATTGATGGCTAGTGAGTAATTTGGTTTATAGTGGTTCAAGATGGCTATAAAACCCTCTTTTGGTTCTCTCAAGTTGGTTCATGGTTTTTAATCCAATTTTCCTTCATTAAACCTTAACTGGGCTTAATTTTATTCTTAAACATGTTTTATAAGGTCGGATTTTGATTTGAAAAGCATTTGATTTAATCCTATGTGCAAAACCTTAGCTTTGCGAAGGTGGTGCACTGCGGTTAACCGCTTTTGTAAAACCTAACCATGCACTCATGGTTAAGGGTTTTTGTCCTAAAATATCTAAAAATGTGTTCCTTTTCAAAGCACAATTGTTTTGGCTTTTATTTCGTCAAAATCAGACTTAAATTGGCCCTTGAAACATTTTTGGAAAGCAAAAGTATGGAAAAAAAGGAAGCTAAAGATGAGGCCCTTGGGTAACCATCCAGGCCTGGACAGTTAACTGTCTAGCCCAAATGGTTAACCGTTTAACCATCTGGACCTAAATGGTCACCTGGGGCACTTCGTCAAATTTTAGGGTTTCTTCTCTTTTTCCTATTTTGGACCCATTTTTCAGCCTTTACAAGTCTTTCTTTTTAATTTTTAGGTAACTTTGAGTATATTGAACCCCAAGATATTCTCTAATAGTTCTTGGATTATTATTTAATAGATTAATTTTAGCCATTGGTTTATTAAGTCAATCCCCTATAAATAGAACATGATATTCAACCCTAATGAGAGGTAACTTAAGCACTTGAGACCTAGAGAGAAAAAGAGCTGTGATTCTGTGAGAGAGAGAGCCATAAGAAGAGATTCCCTAACCCTTAAAAAGTAAGAGGAGAAGTTTTTCAAAGGCAAGAGGAAGCTTTGCGTAAAACATTCCTCTAAATTTCTAGAAATTAGGGTTTCTTTTTCTCTTGTGATGAGTTTTATTGCCCTTGCATGTTAGTCAACTTCAATTCTTTTTTTATGTTCTATGCATGATTTTAGGCTTATTCATGAGTTAATATGTTTAATAATCCTTAGTTATCTAGGGTTTTGAAGGCATTATTCTTTTTATCCTTTCAAGTTATGCATGTTTCATATAGCCTATTTGATGTGATTACTTGGGTTTTTCTTCATCATGGTAAGTTTATATATGTGATTTAGGATAGAATCATGTTAGGGTTTGCATTCATATAGTTTATTTTTTAGGGTTTTGGAGAAGTTATCCTTTCTAAGGTTAATTATTATTTTTAGAGAATGGGGTTTTGTATGAGGGTATTCGAAAGTGTGTTTAAGCATGCAACCACTTCTAACATGATTTAGGATAGTGATTTTACGTAGGATATGTTGATAAATCTTTCATATGAAGTACTTTTTACGTGAAATTATCTTAGGATAGTTTTACTGAAGAAAGCTCGCCGTAAGAGAACTTTTTTTTTTTTTTTTTCCATATTTTTACATAAAGTTTTATCTTTAAGTTTATGTTTGTTTTTGTTTTCATATTTTTGTGTATTGCATAATATCTCCATGATAATGGTAAGACTTTTGCATATTTTTTAGCTTTTCATGCATGTTAGATAGCATATTTTATGTGAGAACATACTAGGGTTTAGTATTCCCTTTTGATTATTGTTGCATGATTATTATGATAATTTTGAGCCTATTAGTATTTTGTCAAGATTTTATTAATATCATGTGGTGATGATTTGAGCATGTTTGTGGGTTATCTGAGTATGGTAATTATCCTATAGTATAAGTAAGGTGATTATTTGTCATTTTGGCAATGTTTTGGAGGAGATTTGCATATGGTAAGTTCAGGTATGGTATTTTTTTTTTTAATTTTTTTTTTAATTCCATTCTCCTTCTTGGATTATTTTCTTTATAAAGAGATATGGTAACTCTTAGGTTTCTTATTTTATAAACCTGTTATTGCTCTAAAATTCATTTTTTTCATTAAGTTTCCTATTCTTCCTTATCTTTTTTGGAAACTCTATTCTTTTGGAAACTTTCTCTTTTTCTTAAAATGGAAACTTAGGGTTTATTATAGATCCTTATAAAGGAAATAACTCTTTCTTTGTCGAATTACGTGGACTTTGATTCTTACATGTTCGTGTAAGGTACGTAAGCGCTCTCTTTTGATGTTCAAGTCCACTCTAGGATACAAAGTATCCTATGATTTTTTCTTTCATTTTATTATTTTATTACTTGTGAATAATAATTGTTGTAAATAGATGCTTGGATGATATATACATGCTGTCTTGTAATGATAATTGCCAATTTGCATGTGAATAAGTTGTTAATTTAGCCCAATTAAATTAAGAAACCAATTAGGGCGATGTGGGTGTGAACCCTGGAAAATGGCCCACATAATAAAAGCGAAGTCGTCACCTTATTTTTTAAGGAAACGAGAAAAATCCTAAAAACATCTTATTTCAAGAAAACAATAATTGAAAGACTATGCTTTAAAAATGAAAGACAAAAACTAGTCTTTTGAAAACCAAAGAAACTATGGATTCGGAGGCTAAGTTATGATATGGAAGGTTCTAAGCAAAGCATATAGGCACCCATGTCACCCTAATTGGTCTCTTAGTTTATTTGAGATAAATTAAAGTCTTTTCCACACAAATCAATATATCATCACAAGAGAGTATGCATGAATATATTCCATTCATTTATTCACATAGAGCAAATAAAAAGAAAAGCATGGAAAAAAGAAAAGAAAAGAAAACCTAGGATACTTCGATCCTAGGGCAGACTTGAACCTCAAAGCGCTTACGTACCATATATGAAAGTATATGGATCAAAGTCTACGTAGTTCGAAAATAATAGAGTTATAATCTAATATGGACTTATGGTAAAAACCCTAAGTTTCCTTATTTTAAAATATGGAGAATTTAATAAATAAATTAAGTTAGGAATTTTAAAAATAAAGCAACTTCCACAAGATGAAAACTTTGAGATAAAAAGGCAATTTTGATAAAGAGGTAACATTCCAAAACTTGGCAATTTTAATAAAAGGCAACTTATTTCATAAAGAAACTTCTAGCAATTACCATAAATCCTTATTAGGAAATAACCCTAAGAGGGAGAATGAAAGAATAAGGAAAGAGAATTGGGCACTTTTATACCCACTTACCTTATGCAATTATCTCCAAGCAATAGCCAAAAATTGGCAATAACAATCTTATTTGAAATAAGGCAATTATCACACCTATTTGCACCCTTACATGTATTCAAAACCATGCTAAAACAATAAAATAAAAATCTGCACAGAATTATATCAAAGCTTAAACTCATCCAATAATCATGCAAACAACATTAATCTTGAACTAATAAAAACCCTAATACAACCGTAATACCATATCCCAACTAACATGCACAAAAACCTAGAAATCCACTAATATGAATGCAACCCTAGCATGATTCTACCATGAATGACATATATTAAACAACTATGATAAAAAAACAACTCAAAAAACCTACTCTAAACATGCTACATGAAACTTGCATAAGCTAGAGAGCAAATAAGGATAACGGAAACCTTAATTTCACAACTATGCATTATAACATATGAATTAACTCTAAAACATGTAGAAATCATCATGGATATCATTATTATCACATATATTAACTAATAGAAACATCAATCCATGATAAAAATTATAACAATTGCATGCAATAAAGTTAACCTAAGAGAAAACCCTAATTTTAGCCTTAAGGGTTTAGAACTTGTACCTTTGTAAAGCCTCCTTCGCTGTAGAGAATCCTCATTCCTCTTCTAATTGACTTGAAGAACCTCTCCTCAAACCTCACACTCAAACTCCAACTCTCCCTTAGAACACACACACAGTTTCTCTCTCTCTCTCTTAGAACTAAATTTAATGAATAAAAGTAGCTCCCCTAATGTGAGGCCACCCGAGACCACTTTCTTTTTTTTTTTGGGTGAAGCGGGATTCCCTTCCTATTTTGACGAACTTTGACTCTTTTGGACGAATTTCCTTATTATTTTTTGGTAACTTTGAGTTCCTTGAACCCCAAGTGAATTAATAACAACCCTTGGATTAATTTTTAGAGTTTTAATCCCAGCCATTGATTTATCCTACCTAAACCCTATAAATACCCCACTATGTTTCAACATTAGGGGAGCCACTTCCATGGATTAAACCTAGGTTTTAAGAGAGTAAGAGAGAGTTCTAAAGGAAAGCTGGAGTTTGTGTGTGAGGCTTGAAGAAAATTGTTTCAAGTTGTTCACAAGAGAAGGAGAGAGTCTCTACAGTGATAAAGAAGGCTTTACTTAAAGTATACCTTTTTCTTTTAATGCTGAAATTAGGGTTTTGTTTGAAATAATTCTATTGCATACTAAAGTTAGGATTTTTATCATGTATTAATGCTTTTGTTAGTTAATATACATGAAATAAATGTCATTCATGATTAGTTTTACATGCTAATGGGGTGTGACATTAGGCACTCATTATTCGCCGAAGATGAGGATGATCTTGACTTTGAGGACCTACAAGGTGGGTCTATCATTGATCTGGTGAAGAACTCTAAGGAGGATGGAGAGGATTTCGGGTTGGAAGATGAGATTGATCACATGGTAGTTCTCATGGTTGCAGTTCTCAACAAGGTACTTGAAGAGTTTTCCCTGATGCCGAAGAAGGTGGCGCGTCAAGTGGTCTTTTCTTCTATAGCTGGAATGACAATCATCTAGTGGACAAGTGAATGGCCTCTGTAACAAAGAAGTACAAAGAAAGTCTTCAAAGCCAACTTTTCAGAGATAACTAACTAGCTTTAACAAATAAAAAAGATTAACAAGCTCGAAAATCTTACTATAGAACAATGTGTGATTAAGGCTCGCTTGATGGAGCTTCTCGATCAGGAGGTCCCCTAACCATCCATTCAAGATTAAAATGTATCCTCTTGCATTTTGGAGTTCTTTGTGTGGGATCTAATGCTTCACACTATACCTTCCATTAGTTTTTTCCATAAACAGATGCGCTTGCAAACTCACCAAGTACATAATTTCTTAGGTTTTTTCTTTCAAGAGTTGCAATTAAAGTTCTGAACAAAAAAAAAAAAAAAATTGTTTCTTTTATTGTATATAAAACAATGAGACTTTACTTTACAGGATATGTTGACTTTAATCAGGATGACATCCTCATCAAACTAGTTTTACGAAGTGAACCATACAAAACTATAAAACTTCACTACTTCACTATAAAATTTACAACTTTATAAAGTAATAAAAGTTTACTACTTCACTGTAAAATTTACTACTTTGAAGTATTATGTTAGATTGTATCAAGTAGTAAAATTTTTACAGTTTTAATTAATTAATTTATTTATTTATAATTACCTAGTCAATATTGATCTTTTTTCGAAAATGTCGACTAGTAGGTTCCAAAAATATAGTTTTTTTTTTTATAAAATGGATGTGTATATTGTAAGTTATAAGTTTTTAAAAATTGGAATATTAAAAAACTAAGTTAGTTACATAGGGTGCTCTTAAAAAATTAAAAAAAAAAAAATATATATATATATATATATATATATATATATAAATAAAAGAGTGCTCTTAATAATAATAAGGGTAAACCAAGAATTTTCAAGAAATGTGTGAGTAATTGATAAATAAGTTTCAGTCTCATTGACTAATTGAATTAGAAAAAATCTTACTTGATTAATTGCCAATATTTTACCAAAAAGTGGACTAATAGCCAATTTCCCTTAATATTTATTAGGGGCAACTGAACCTACTTTATTTTTAAACCCATTTGTATCATTTTCCGTTCATTAAGCATTGCAGAATCAAACTGAGACGGCACAGGCCACGTTGAAGTGCCCAAGCTCGTCTGAACATCTTTTAAGGCCTTAAAAAACCTTATGTATCCCATCCCAGCCCAATATTATACGTGTGCCTTCAGGCCTCCATCAACCAATCCCTCCCTCCCCTCTCCTCCCCTCACCTGAAAAAGAGAAAATTTAATAAATAAATAAATGGAGATTTATTTGTGTGGATTAATTGACCCCCAATAAATATAATCACCATTAAAAGAGGAGTACCCAGTCAACCGTCCCCCTATATAGGGGCAGCATTACACATAATTAAGCACCCATAGTGTAGACTAGAGTATGTGGGTCATGACAGGTTCCATGATTAATGGAGACGTCTACATGATGAAACACGGCCCCACCCCACCCAGCCTTTCTTCTTTTTCTTTTGTTTTAATAATGGCCCAATGATATCATCTCGCAGACGGGATCTTTCCAACCAATTTTAATTAATTAGATTAGAGGCAGCACTTGGGAAACTAATATTTATATATTAGGGTAGAAGAAACTAATACTATTATTATAATTATACTATATATTAGAAATTTCATATCAACAGTGAGGTAAGGAAGATCCCACAGCCACATACGCCACTGACCACATCCCACATCCCCCGGTATGATATACTAAAAATTTTAGCTATCCGTGTGATATTATTCCCTTTTGAGGTTCATTTTTTTAATTTGCAAAACTCTTCCCTCCCAAAGTGACAGTCACTCCTCAGTGAGCCTCTTCTCTTCTTTCCACCTCCCTTTTGCTTTAATCCAAACTTCTTCCCTTCCTCGTTCCTACCAAAATATTAATAACCACAACAGCATTAGCAGAAGAAGAAGAAGAAGAAGAAGAAACTGCAATAAGGTAAAGAAAATATTAGCCAAATTCACATACCCATCATATTTGAACCCTTTTTTGACACAGTAGTAACTGCCTGTCTGTTGCCATCCCTCTGTCTTTACATATATAATGTATTTAACATGCACATCCAAAATATGATATGATAATATGTGATACATAATGGTAACACCCACAGAGAGACCTTAGCTCTTCTCCAACCCGCATCATGGAAGAAAAACTGACGACCCTTTAACAGCTTTGTCAACTTTAAACCCAGGCTAATATGTAATTATTATCTATCTATGACACATCAGATAGATAAACAGAGACACAGAGAGAGAGAGAGAGAGGTAAAGTGAAAATCCGAAAGATCTGATAAACAAAATCTTGCTAAGCAACACTCGGCGCATAGAGCAAAAATGGAGGAAGATGATGCTCCAAAACAGCCAAGAGCTCTCTGCCCTGGCCCACCTCTTCTAAAGCCCCACTTCCGAGCCTTCTTGCCGCTTCAACAAGCTGCCCCCTCAGCCTTTGTGACAACAACTGCCCACCTGCCTCAACGCACTCCCTATACAATGGCAGGTATGCAATTGCAAACCTTAGAGGTCCTGGAAGATCTCTTAAACAAATAGGAGACCCTCCCCACCTCAATATCCTCACTATGTTCATGTAATGTTCTTGTCCTTGCCTCAATCCATCCAAGAAAGCTGCCTCGGACCACTGCTCCTGAAGAAAAGCCCTCAGTTCTGGAGCAACAGACTCGTCATCAGACCTAGCAATGCTGTCTGCAACAGCATAAGTAGCAGCAGGATCACCTAAGAAGTCAGAACGGAGGAGAAACGCTACCCCATCAAGAGACCCACCACTCCGTTCACCAGCAGCCTTGAGAATTTCAATGCTGAGGGCTGCGAGGACATGCTGAGGGACATGAGGGAGGAGATAGGCTGCAATGTCAACTTGGCTGCTGGAAGTAGCGGCTGTTAGTGCAAGGCAGAGCTCCATGTCTCGGCAGCTCCTTTTGACGAACCACTGGACAACCTGCATACAACCCCTCTCTGCTGCTCTCATCAAAGGGCCCAGGAAAGCTATGGCATTACCCTCTTCCACTAGACACTCCATTGTACCAATCTTGCAGTAGTGGGAAGCAAAGCCCAAGGCCAGATCAACATCAACATCCAAGCTGTTCCTTTGGGCAATCTAAAAAGAAAAATTCAGGATTACTAATGCCAAAAAAAGAAAACACACGCGTGCGTGCGTGCACTTTGATAGAATGATTTTCTATACTGTGCTCTAGTAAATTGACCTAAATATTACCAAGCAATTACTCAAACATATATACCAGGTTTTCCATTATTGTTGTACCAGAAGCCACACACGGAAAAAAGAAATATTCACATATTGTTAAGCATGCTTTTAGCAAAATGACAGCCAATGAGGGGGAAAGTTTCAAATCAAAATGCAACAGAATATAGTTGGTACAGGGTATTTGGTTATCTATATTACTTATAAAAGCATGGATGCTGGAAAAACTTTTAAATGACAATTTTTTATCCCTTTTTTTTTTTTTCATAACGGGGAAACCATCCCACAGCAGGCCTTTGGACCCACCCATGGAACCTAAACCCCCTGGGAGACTAGCGCAGTTTTTAAGCTCCATTTGATCGTGCATTTTGAACACAGTTTTCATTCTCAAAGTTGCAATGAAAAATGGAAAACAAAGACAGAAAACATGTTTACGAATGTATCCTCAAAAATTGTATTCTGGAATTTTTTTTCTTAAAAATATTCATTTTCAGATAACATAAAAACAATGTTGTTAGTATCATGCTTTTAACAACATAAATCACTAAAAGTAACATGCTTTTAAAATTTCTTCTTACTTGAAAACGCATTTTTGGAAACAGTAGTCATGTTAAACATAATTCAAAAAAAACTCTTATATGTGTGATAAAATTTATCACTACAAACTTATCAAGTGGCCTCTGACATTTTAAAATTCATTATACAAACTGTGAATTATTAGTTACAAACTTTGGCATAATTTCAAATTTTAATTTCTAATAACAATAACACTTTAATCAATTAATAATTCTCATGAACTCAGTCTAATTTTATTTGAAGTTAAAAATAAAAATGAATTTGCTTGAAATGAATGAAGTCGTACCAAACTTTTTGTATAAAAACCATTCTCACAAAAAATAAAATTATCTATTGCTTATTTAAAATGTGTACAACAAATTAAAAATATGGTTAGTAAGGAAAATGTGATAAATTCCAAAATTGAGGATTTATCACATAATATATATGGGTTAGGATCGGGGAACAACATCTTTGTACAAAAAATTTTACAACATATTTATGCCATTCGTTTATCTCCTGCCCAACGGTGAGAAAATTACTTAATAGTTGTCTCCAAATCAGCTTACTTGGAGACCATTGGATAGGAAATAAATGGATGGAATAAAAATGTGGTATAAAATTTTGTACAAAAATGTTGTCTCCTGATCCTAACCCTATATATATAATATCTAAAAGAGTTCATGTCCAATGCACGTGTGCCATAACTAGTTTGAACATGAGTACAATTACTAGAAAAATAAACAAGAACCAGTTTCAAATAATTCATCAGCAATCATCTTAAATGATCTAGTGTGT
Organism: Liquidambar formosana; assembly: GCA_039720395.1. NCBI lineage: Eukaryota > Viridiplantae > Streptophyta > Magnoliopsida > Saxifragales > Altingiaceae > Liquidambar > Liquidambar formosana. Next base: position 47,696,127 of record CM077822.1, on the reverse strand, counting down.
TTTTCTCCATGTTCTTTTTATTGTATCTTTTAAAGGCTTTTATTAATGTTTTCCATAAAGGGTACACATTAAGACACATTTAATTATACAAAAATTGCAAAAAAAATTGTGAAAATAACATAGAATAATGTGAAAATGCATAGAAAATTGTGCAAACACATTTTTCCATCCACTTTTTACTTCAGTCAATGTTTCTTAACTTACGGCACATATTAATAGGACCCATTTTTAAATTATGCATATAATAACAGGCTGACAAGGAAAAATATAAGATTAAAGTAATGTGGAAATGAAAGAAGAGCCTAATCTATGATCAAGATCCCAGTGAAAATTTGTAGAAAGACCAGAAGTTCATGAATTATGTCTCAACAAGAACATTGTTTCGCTTTTGCATGGCATGCACCAATAATAATGTCATACCTACTAATTATTATTACTAAATGCAAGAGAAAATGATGTAATCTTGGATCACCATTCACATCTAAAATCATACTATACAGACCACAAAACACATGCAGAACAAGTTAACAACGGGTTTAAGTTAAGGACTTGATATATTGTAATCTCAATGAATGTGGTGTGCTTAATTTTTTTATAAGAGATTAAGAGATTAAATGGCTTCAACTTTCAACCAGTAGTATGCTCTCAGCTGGCTGGTCCATACTCCAGATATCAAATGCCTAGAGATTCAATGACTTGACTAAATTTACAAGCAGAGATCTTCATCTAACACTGCCAAAGATTATATTATTAAGATATAAGACTGTCTTTAGATAAGGAATAAGACCTGAATGGCTTGAAGCTAATTATAACAACTTATATCTTGAACCTAATGGTTATAGAAATACAAGTCGAGTCAGTTTGAAGGGTATGGATGAAATTTTATCAAAAACCCTTTAGTTTCTAGGCAAATAGTTCCTGGAATTCCAAGACAAGATGATATCGATCAAGTGAAACCACCGAATTGGGCTAAAAGTCCCAAAAGGTGAACAATCAAGCCAAGTCACATCTCAGATGAGTGGATGGCTCAGATTAGGAACCCACCATGTGACTAGGATTAAATTGAGAAACAAAGCTTAAAAACACTAGAGAAGTAAAGCATCTATTACAAGTTCAAAATCATGCAGATAAAATAATTTAAAAGGGGAAAAAAATGTGTGTACACAAAGAAGTAGAAAACTGACATAAAACACATAAATATTCCCACAGAATCTGAAAAGAACCTTGCAGAACAATGATGATGAAAGTTAACATTCAAAAACCAAAAAGGGTATGTAAATATGTTCGTGCAAAATAAACAGACAACTAATTACCTGCAATAAAATACGCACAAGCTCTGTGCTCCCGAAACGTGAGGCTTCAAGGAAACACTGATTGACGTTGTCCGCACCCCCCTCTACCAACATACCAAGCAACCCTTGGATTGCAGTTGCTGATATCCCAGATGCCCAACCGGGATCAAATGAGCTAGAGAAGAGAGTAAGGGGGAAGCAAGCTGCATCAAAGGCTTCTGTGAAGTCCTTCCCTGTAAGTTGATTGCCAGCAAGATCTAGGAATGTCTTGAATGCAGATAACTGGAATTGGATCTCAACAGCCGAGCTGTGACTCACTCTGTCCCGATTACCCTGGCATCGTGAATGGAAGCCTATACATTTCAGAGCCCATTCAGTAAACTTTTGGACCTTGGCACCAGCTTCTGCCTTCAAGACCTCATCCCCATTGCATTCCTGGAGACGCTCATGCAACCTGATAAAAACGCAACAGTTAAACAAACTGGCAAATTGATAGCGTGCTACATATACAATGCAAATCATCCACATAAATGATACAGAATAGTTTCTGCAATCTTCAGCTTGATCTTTCCCTTGCATACTTTTACTGGAGAGTTTCCCAAGAGCTGCTTCTAACTTGTTAGAATGAGAAACCACAGCCATCTATAAATGTGATTGTATGCATGTGAAAACATTTTCTAAAAGCATGTCAATTGGCATTAATCACAAAACAGTTATTGTTTTCACCAATAATCCAAGTAAGGAATCCAGAAATCTTCTATATTCATATTTTCTGGAGCTAAAGAAGCTCATATATATAAATTTGTGAAATAAAAGTATATATATATATATTAAAAAGTAACAAAAAGACGAGAACATATGCTGAGTCAATTGAACAATCTTAGCAACATAGAAAAATTTTATTTCAATTTCACAAATTTACATATATATATGAGCTTCTTTAGTATATCTATTAAAATGTAACAAAAAGACGAGAACATACGCTAAGTCAATTGAACAATCTTATGCAACATAGAACACTTTTATTTCACAAATTTAAGAAGAAAGAACAAAAATATATTTACTAGTTCATACTCTTTGTGAACAAACTTACTAGAAACAGTCTTTTGTGTGAATAAACTTGCTAAAAACAATCTTGGCTTTTTGCAAGTTTTAATTTCAACTTTGCAAAAGACAAGTGGGCTTTGTTGCAAAAGATCATTCTCTTGTATTGTTTAGTAAGTTCAGCCTTCATAATTTTCTAGAGTCATTAAAATTAGTAACAAAGGTTCCTTTCTTAAGTTCTTCGAGAATAAGTTCTTCTTTTATTGTTCATTATTCTTAAGTCCTTAAAAATAGTAACAAATATGCCTTTCCTAAGTCCTTCAATAAGTAAAAGTGATGTGCACATTTGAGCTCCAGACTTCTGTTTTGTCTGGATTCTGGACTTGGCTTCTGTTCACCACCCCCACCCCCACCCCCAAACACCCAAAGAAAAAGCCCACGTACTCTTCATCAATTGCAGCTTCATTGATCCTAGTTAGAAAAATCTTAGCTTTTTCTTACTCTTCTTCATTTTGAGCTTCTTTAAACAAGGAAATTGTGATCAGAGATAATTTCCTAATTACTCTCTTGGATCCTTGAAAAAAAATGATAGCATTATTTGTGATTTGATGCAAATTGACATGCCTGAAAGTACCCATATGCATACATACATATATGTAGACAACCATGATCTCTCAATTAGAAGCAACCCTTAAAGAACTGCCTAGGGTAAAAAAAATAAAAACTCTCCCTTGCCAAGAGAGGGTTCAAATTCCAACTAAAACAAATTATATAACATGCAATGTAGAACTCCAACTCCGTTTTTTCCTCCAAATTCAAGCAGAAAATTGCACAACATAGACCTCAATAATGTTTTACAAGAGTGCGTATAAGACTATGCATTACAGAAAAAAGAGATTTTTTTTAAAATATTAAATATGCATAATATACTATCTGGAGATGAAACAGCGAAAATATTTCATAACTACTCGATGCAAAGGAATTTACTGAAACTATCTTCTACAATTGTGTAATAAAAGATGGAGTTATTTAACTATAAAAGAGAATCTGGGACCTTTTGTTGATTAAATGTTAAATATTTTGAGTCCTCAAATTGATATGAGTTTCTCTTCTCATATAATTGGCTAATAATAAGATTATAATCAAACATACAAGTCAGAAAAATGAATTTTACCTTTGGGCCATTACAGTAACTGTATCTGCGAGACTCATTGTTCGGCTCTGACAAGCAGAGACACACGAAGCAAGAAACGAAGTCCTAAGAGCAGCTCTTGTGAAGTCATAAGCACCATTGGCAATGATCTTCTTAATCAATCCCGTTATCCCATGTAGCTCTTGCTGCGTGCTCAAAAACCAAATGGAATCCAAGGAGATGCACAATGCATCATTAAGCGTCTGTGGGTCTGCCAACAAAATCAGACTATCTGCATGTTCCCAATCGTGGGAACTCACTGCACCCTGAAACAGTCGGCCCAGCTCAATCCTGTCCTGTCTACTGAGTTTTTTCTCGTGGTCAACTTTGTCCTTGTTTCCAATATCAGAATCTGCTGCAGCCATCCTGGATTTGAGTTTCTTGGGGCTGCAACTACAACCCGTGGATACCCTCGAGTTTCTACTAATAAGGGGTGCTTCTCTGGAGAACACCACATTACTACCCTCGCCTTTTTCGATTTCATCCTTCGGACTTTCAATTCCGAGATCATCAGTTTCCATGTCTACGCACAAGGAGTCTTCGGGATTAATCTCATTCCCCAGATGCAAGTCGCCGTTCAGGGCAACAGATTTTATCTCTTTTTCCATTCTCCCCCACTTTACAATCCCAAATCAAAAACACCCCCCAAATCAAGCAAACAGTCAATTCTTCCAAAAAGCACAAGGAATCATCCTCACCAGAGCTAAATCCAAGCCCCTAATATACGTGTAATACTCTTTGTCTTCAGAATCTCAAACCCATCAAAAGAAAAATGACTGATTGGTCTAGATGGCTTCAGCTAAACACTATGGGATGCAGAAACCCAGATTGGGAAAAACCAAAAACCAGAGTTATTCAAAGATTAAACCCTAATTCAACATTACAAAATTTATATATATACACACACATGTATATACATACGGGGATCTACCCAGGCCAATATTCAATCTTCCTCTTTTGAAATGATACAAATTTATTCTAGGAGAACGTCAAACAATCAAACGAACGAACAAAACCCATCTGCCAAGTACAAATCTACCATTCTTAGCCTTCAATTCCACCCCAAAAGAAAAAAAAATAAATGGGTACACACCTCAGACCCACAGTTCCATCAGTGAAAGCCCTAGAAACTCTGCTTCATCAAAACCACAGAAATTGCAATGAAATACCAAAGATCCAGAAGAGAAAACCCCTAAAATACCAAAACCATTTCCATCAATATATATACATAGCGATATAAGATTTTCCAAAAAGGAAAAAAAAAAATTAAAAAGAGGTGGGTGAAGAAGAAATAAATAAATGAATAACTAGTATGGATTCTGTTTGGAGAGTGAGAGGGTAAAAAAAGGAAAGAGGAAAATGAAAATGAATAGAAAGATGGCAAGATTTCAGAGAGAAGCGCAAACCTGATTAATTGGGGAATGGAGAGATGGAGAAGGAGAAAGGGATGAGAAAAACCCTCTGGCTCCGGGTGGTGTTCCAGAAGTTTTAGAAACGAAAATAGGTGTGTACCCTTATTTTTTTTTCTTTTTAAAAAAAAAATTAAATAAAAAAAAAAATAATAAGAGACTGAGAGTGATGAGGGTAAGATTGAAAATGAAAAGGAGGAGAGAATATAGGTAGGGACTAGGGAGAGAGAAAAATAAAGAAATAAAAGAAATCTGAGACTGACTCATGAAAATGAGAGTCACCACACCACAATAGAGGGGGATGGGTCCCAGTGAATGCAAACCCTTCCGCTACAATCATTACACACATTGGGCCACCTCCCATGCTCTCTGGGGTGCCCATCCGCACTTTTGTTTTCTTCTGTCACTTTGGCACCGTTGGTTTGTTGGATTGTGATATTGGCAACCCTGCTTTTTGATAAACTCTGGATCCTATTATTAATACAAGGTGTTGAAAGGTCTCCATTGTCCATTTTTGTCGTATTTGCAGGTGGACTGCATGGTCCCGCATTTGCCGCCCAGCGATGGCTGGGTGGCCGTGTACCCAGCCATCGGCCATCCCTGCGAGAGTGGCTACTTTCACAATCCCTTGCTCCTAATTCCTACCCAAACCTGACATTGTGCTCAAACAATTTCTAGAGTCAAAATTATCTCATTCAAAGCCAATAATGTGAAAATCAAAATCCAAATGGTAATTTGAGCATAATGTCATTTTTTGCCATTTTGTTTCATTCCTCTTTCAAAAATTTTCAAAACTCTCCATACTCTTTTAAATATAATGTTGGGGACTTTTAACTTGAGTTCAATGGTTTAAAAGGTTGAGTCCATTGCAGTCATCCCAATTTTGCGTAACATTTGGTTTTGCTAATTGGATTTTTATGTTTGCATGTGAAACAGGCTTGTTATTGAACTACTTCTTTGCAAAATGCATTTTGTACCCATCCAATTAACACATTAAGTTGATGAATGCTCGTAACATGTACCTTAATAGATCTAACTTTAGTGTCACTGAAAGTATATGAATTATTTTCTCCAATTTGCAAATGCTCGAAAATAAAACCAAACAAATTATGCGAAAAATTAAACTTTTCCAACTTCATCAAATGGCCGAAACATGTATTTTGAACAAGTACTTCTCACAATAAATTATAGCATCAAACAATATAACTACCTTATTCGGTGAACATCTGGTGGTAACCCCATCTCTAGCCAATCATCCGTGGCGAAGAAAAACTAGACACTCCCACATCAATTGGCTCCCACTATAAAAATTTTAATTCGTTGCAATTCAAACAAAAATTAAATCTGTGTATATTTAAAACAAAGCAAGCTTTGAATAGTCCATGATGTTCACAACACGGCCCCATGTCCACAACAGCAGGAGACTTCCATGGTTTCCCCTGTTCTTTTTGTGTTTTTCCTCTCTCAGTTCTTAATCGAATGCTCTGTATTTTGGAAGGCTTAATTAGTTTTAAGTTTAATACTCCATAGCAAAAATGGATAACTTTATGTACTTAGAGGATTAAATTATTACAAAAGAAAGAAAAAAGGCGATTAGGGGCCAAATCATTACAAGGGATGTTTCTTGAAATACCTTCTTTAATAGAAGTTGTGCAAAAAATATTCTATAGATTTCAAACTATTGTACACACACAAACACAAGTTTTCGTACACACCTTCAGCCTTGTGTTTAATAGGAATCATTAATTTGCACATCCATAATTATATTGGAATCAAAGATAAATAGAAATCAAATTCATATGAAGAAATGAATATATGATTATCTTTCTAGGTACATGAGTAGTATATTTTCAAGTTGGATCAACAAATTGTTGTTGATTTGTGTGTTGCAGGGGCAGGGGAGAACTACAACTATACATTACCATGATCTAGGAAAAGTTTTCACAATTTGTTATACATTAGTATAAGTACATAAAGGGATCAAGAACTCCATTCGAAATAATGGAGCAATTAACGTTCAATGGAGAGTGGAGTTTTTGGGAAGTTGAGCTACTGCAATTAAACAGAAGTTCCCCATAAAAACATTGTTGGCCAAGAATCAACCTTCGAGGGGTGAATTGGATTAATACAAAATAAATGGAATTTTAAGAATTTTTGCAAAGATACTAAATATAAATAATAATGCAAATTACACAATTAATTAAAGTAAATAAATAAGAAAGAGTTAGAGAAATCAAATACAAGATATAATGAGGTTTAGCTCTCCCACTTACATCTCGCATCAAAAGCTTCACTTGAGGATTCCAAATCCACTAACTATTGGGAAGTCCCATATCCTACATTGATTAAATGTTGACTTAAATATGTCTTCACATGTCTTCATGTACCTATTTGGACCCTTCACTTATAAGCTTAAATTTTTAGGTTGGAAACTTAACAAGGTATCAGAGCATGTTGTTCTTGAACCTATTGAGCCCATATTTATTGCCCACGTGGTAGGCCCGTTTCAATCTTGTTATGCCTACACATAAGAGGGGGTGTTAGAAAAATACCACATCTCAAATTGGTTAATTATAAACTATAAACATGTCTTCATATACCTGTTTGAGTCCTCCATTTATAAGCTTAGGCTTTTAGGTTAGAAATTTAATACTAACCAATCTACTTGCGAATGTAGATAAAACCTTTGCACAATTTACGGGCAACTGATCGTGGATGGGTTCACCGTACTCTTCATGTGGACGTACTCATAGAAGAGGGAGCAGTGAGCTTTGGGGTTGTATCTTAGAGGTTCTATCGTCCGTCAGCACCTGTATGTAGGGAGGCGATAGTTCCTTTAGGACAGCGTGATCTCACGTGCTTTTCCACAAGCCAGCTCTTCTTACTCATTTTATTTTATTTTAATTCAATATTTCTTGTGTTGATTTTTGTTAATTTAAGTTATGATTATTAAGAGATTTATCTGTGTTCAATTCCATTGTATTTGTGATTTCTTAATTTGTGTTATAAATTATATTCATGTTTAATTTTAGTAAAGATTATGTGTTGATTGTATTATACAAAATCCACAAATATCCCCAACAATCTAAAGGAACTATTGCTTTCTATTTATAGTGGATTTTGTTAAATATATTTGCTTGTGAGTTATGATATATGCAATTATATAGATTTATAAATATTTGTATGATCTATCATAGTGTCTTATTGAGAATGTGATCATGTTAATTAGATGAGGTGTATATTAAAAGAAAATGGTGATTGGATTCGAGTCGGTTGGCTAGGATCTTGTATAAGTTAAAACTATACCTAAATTTTGACTAGCATCTTTGCATCCTCTTCATATTCTTTCTGGGAATCAAATTTTATTTTGTTTAATGTTCCTAGTAAATTAGCTTCTTGATTTATTCTTCACGTTTTCCTTTATTTTAATGCTTTTCTACCCAAGTGCATGTTGTCAGGTTTTCTGACAACATTAATACATTGTAGAATTCTTTTACTATAAAATGGTTTTGTAATGGAAAAAAAAAATGATAATTAAAAAAAAAAAAACAATTTGTTTAATAGTGGAACTAATGAACTGAGTAAACATGATATGGCCAACAATTTTGGATTGCATATTTCCGTAGTGTCTATGTAAAAATATGGGCTTATAACCAAGCAGGGCATACATATTTGATATGGGCCACAATCAGACTTGGGATTATTGACTCATTTTTGTTGGTTGCCAGTGCCTAATCCTGTGGTAGAGGGAAACTCATTCTCATGGCACGTGTGTCTTGTATATAGCCATGTTTAGGCTTCCAATTGTTTCCCACTTTAAGCTTGGACAGTTATTTTATTTATTGTACTTCATTACACACAATAATTTTCATTATTTTATTCCTTATAGATGAGCTATGTACCTGACATATTCATTTGATGTTCATGCTAGCTGTTTTCTTGTATCAAGCTACTAATCTTCTGAGCTTTTAGTGCTCCTACCAATTAACATTGATTATTATTATTATATAGCATGATATATTTCATTGTTTTCTAATTGTTGTGTGGAAATCTAAATAGGTGAATAATAGTTTTCAATTACAATCCTTATTTTTGAGGTGGTCGGTAACCTATATCTTTAACGTTAATTTGGAGCATATAATAATATATATACCAGCAAGGCATAAATGCTTATTTCACCTCAAAAGGTATCAAAAGGTGAATTTGTTTTGCAAACGTTATTATTAATAATGGCTTTAATGGCTAGTCTTCCATGACCCTTATATCAAGGGAGAAGCACCATTTTGTCTTTATATCACTGGTGCATTATGACATATGAAGGTCTATGATGTGGTTCATGTATATTGCTAAAACTTATATATATATATATATATATATATATAGCTGCATTTGACATAATTAATTTGTGTTATACTATTTACTCTTTGAATTATACAGCATTTCAAGCTTGTTCTACTTTTTGTTCTTGGCAACTTGTAAATCTAATCAAGACTGTTATATATATAAATAAATAAATTAAAAGTTTTATTTATCAAAACAAAATAGCTTGCTTTTATTTATTTTTATTTTTAAAAGAAATTAAATGAAAACTTGGTTTATTAGAATTCAAACTTTTGAAGTAAATCATAGATAATGTTTGAAATAAATTTGCAGAAAAATTTATCTATTTCACTACTTTAAATGTGAAAATTTATTTGAGAACAATAGGATCAACATAATTTCAAAGTGTGATTTACTTGCCCTTAAAGCTCAAATTCCTATTGCCATTTTGTTCAAGTTAACTGGGTAATTGGAATGTGATTTGTAAGTTTCATTTCTTGTATATTTCTCTTAAATTGTATGTCCAATTTCATTGCTAAATAGATATATGCAATTGCAATTTCTTTTTCAGATCTAGCTCGCGAGGTATCAATTTTATTTACTAAATGTTTTATAAATATTTAAAAGAAAAAATAAAATAAAAATTTTCAAAGTTTATTTGTAGAGATCAATATTGAGAAACAGGCAAAAATTTTATATTGAGAATTAATATTGTTATTATTATTATTCGTTCAAATTCGGATATGTTATATTTAGAATCATGTAGTAGTTGATCATATTAAATCTATTATAGTGTTTGATATATGTTTTTTTTTTTTCTTTTGAGATCTTGATATTGTAAAATTGAAGAGTTCAATTTATTTGTCTATACATCATGATCTTCAATTGCAACTACGTGAATAAGGTGATTTAATTATGTATAGTTCTAGTAGACTAGAATGTATGATGCTTGTGTGGTGTAAAGGTTTATTTGGCTCAAGACTATTTAAATCCTTTCTCGAAAAGTCTAACTAAACAATAGATCTATATGTGAAGTTCTTAATAATATCTAAAATTTGGTCTTGATAAAATTCATTTCTAAGAAATCATATATATCATGATGATTGTTACATCTGAAATTTACTATAAAAGGGTTATTAAAAATATCTTGTGATGTAATTTGATCGGTCATTTCTTAGTTGAATCTCATTCGAGTAAGCTAGTTAAATATTCTTATTGAGAGCTATTAAATTACTCATGGATTGAGAACGTGTATCTATTAATCATTTTGATCTGTAATCTATCTTGATCAAAGGCTTGTTGGCCAATTGTCATTGCTATTCTTTAGTTTTATTGAATATTATAATATGTGTTAGTGAATGTAATCACATGTTGTATGAGATAGTTTGAAAATATGATTGTGTGGATAAATGCCATGAAATTAAAATCAATAAAATAAATAATTTTAATGTGGGGGTTTATTATTGATCAACAATCATTATTTCATATTGTGAATCATTTGTGTGAGATTTTTAAAAAATTATGATAAATATTCATAATTGCTTGAATTGTGATTTTGCAAGGTTATAATTTAGAGATGACCTGTCATTTTATGAAAAGTAATTGTGGACATGGAAATAGAAATATTTGTTTTATTTAGAGCATGATATTATTATTTGAGTAATTATTTTATCTTGTAATTTTCATAATGTATGTATATAGCAATCATGGATGATCCTCTTGAGAAATCATATGATATTTACCGTATTCCATTTATTTAGAATTTGTAATGCAATCGTGAATATAAATTGATTTTAAGATAAAACATGTATTGTTCATGAGGTGATTATAAGAAATTACGGACATTCAATTAATGTTTATTTGTGAACTCATTAAGAGGAAAAATATTCATAACTGTGAGGTTCACTATATTGGCATCTTTATATCATTTGAAGTTTGGCTAATGTTTATGTAAAGCATTATGTGATGCAGGAAATGATAATGCCAATATGAGATGCAGAATATGGTGTGAAATGTGGCTGATCAACCAACTAGAGTCTTGTGCAAAAATGCAATTATTTTATCCATCGAGGGGGATGGGGCTTTAGCCCACAGGGAGTCACCAATGGAAGTAACCCAACCTTTGTGATTGGAGATCCCATAAAGAAGGTTCAATGGGTAGAAACAATCCACAGAACGTGACTCATGAAAAGCACTTTTACTAAGAGATAGTCTCCTCCCCATCCCTATGATGAGAGTGCTATTGATGTAACAGTAAGGAAAAGTTTTACTCTGAATAAGCTCAAGGCAGAAACACTCCTACAGGGTATAGTCGCAGTATCCTTGGAGGACTTACCTATGTGAGAGCCGCCATGAGGTCGCAGCTATGGGTTTGGGCTAACCCTAGAAACTCTCATGAAAATCAAGATATAGCATATGGCCATAAATTGCGCTAACCCGCCTAGAACCATGTCCCATATCAATACTATGTGTGTGACTTGTTGAAGTTTGGTTCAAGGAGTTAAGTTCAAGCTTTGCCACCATGACTCCTCAAATGGAAATGGTTAACACTAAGTGAGGTTCAAGTCCAAAAGATATCTACACCCATTGCATAGTATATAGTTGGCCCATATATATTTTGTTTATATATTTAATTTGTTTAATTATTTAGTTGTTGAAGTTTTAAATCTTGTGGGGGATTGTTAGAAAATGTGTGATTTTTTTTAAAGCTTTAAGATTTCGGACCACATATGTGTGCGCACTTACATAGCCCACCTCAACCCGGACCGGTCGGCCGTGTTGTGATGTGGCGCATGACATGGCGCACGCGTGACTTAATGGCCTATTTATATGAGTTTATTTCATTTGACCGTTTGGACCTTAATTTCTATGATTTATGGGTGTTCGTTACTAGCCGTTGGACTTTTATTTCATAGTATTTATTGGGCTATTATAAGTATTATTATGACACTTATTTTGGGCCTTTATTGCCCTAAAACAATTTTAGCATTTTACTATTATAAATAGTAGGTTTCTCTTTACTTGGATGAGGATGACATTTATATTAACTACTCAATCCCTTTTTCCACCATATTCTCTAAGAACTATATAAAGTTATTTTATATATTGGTTTTACGGACAACTGATCGTAGACGGATTCACTATACTCTTCATGTGGACGTACCCATAGAAGAGGGAGTAGCGAGCTTTGAGGTTGTATCTTGGAGATTCTATCGTCTGTCAGTACCTGTACGTAGGGAGGCGATAGTTCCTTTAGGACAGCGTGATCTCACGTGCCTTCCCACAAGCCAGCTCTTCTTACTCATTTTATTTTATTTTAATTTAATATTTCTTGTGTTGATTTTTGTTAATTTAAGTTATAATTATTAAGAGATTTATCCGTGTTCAATTTCATTGTATTTGTGATTTCTTAATTTGTGTTATAAATTATATTCATGTTTAATTTTAGTAAAGATTATGTGTTGATCGTATTATACAAAATCCACAAATATCCCCAACAGTTGGAATATTTTCTTCTTTGAAACTCTTTGCTTCTATTGTTTTCTTTGGCTTTCTTCTTGTGATAGCACGTTTGAGCATGGAAAAGCTTAACTTCTAATGATCAACTTCAATGTTAAACATTAGTTCTTAAGTATCAATGTTTTGTTATCATCAAAATCATGATATATTCATGAATGAAACTATAGGACTAACAAACATAAAAGAAAAAAAAAGATTGTAAGATATAAAAGTCCATCAACATATAATAATTAAAGAATATTGTTCTTTAGAGCTCGTAAGTGCTGCGACTTTAATAATGCTCCCAAGTGCAGGATGTCGCGAAGTAATAAATTCTCGGTGAGTCCGAGGTCGAACCACAGGGAAGGGGAATAATTAGCATAAAAGATTGAGAAAAGATTTTAGAAATTTGGTTGCTTGAATTGCAGAGAATTAGTTTGATTGAAAACAATAATTTAAAAACACTAAGATTCAGAGGTCCACTCACAACAAGTATTAAATATTTGCTAACGACTCAATTTTATAACTCAACTAAGATTCATACGAAGGATGATCCCAGTCGGATAATTTAATAATTAATTTTATTCAAAATAATTCTAAAAATATGGATTCATAAGGTTGATTGATTTATTGCATGAGAAATCTAGTAATTTAATTCGCAGAGAATTCTAAGCATTCACCGTACCCGGAGTTAACGATAAATAAAAGAATTATACAGAATAAATACTTTTCAAAATAATCAAAATCAATCAAAACTATAAAACCTTACATTAAATCCATGAAAGAGTCATTAAACAAATACCAAATAATTGTTGTGGCTTCACTCCTAACCTTAGCAAAACGTTTAGCTACTCATGATACTAGAAAACTAAAGAGAGGTAGAAGAAGAAGAACAAGAGAGAGGTGTGTGTAGAAGAGAAGAAGAGAAGTAATATATAGAGGTGAAGCCACCTTTTCCTTTTCATGTGATCTTAGGGTTTCCAAGAGAAAGTGGAGAAAAATTAGGAAACAAATTGGGAATCCCGTTTTTTTCCAGCAGGGCTAACTTGTAACCCGTTTTTGACCTACTAAACGTTGAAATCACGAAACATTTCTGAAATACAATATTGTAGGGCTTCAAATTAGCTTTCCAGGGACACCAATTTTGCATCAATTGGACTTTGGAGTCAAAAAGTTATGGCCAAAATACGGTAACTGCTCCAAACTTCCTTTTTAATCTTCTTTCCAACTTTGGGGTTGCCAATTCCTTTGCTAAAATCTTCTAAAATTAATGCACTTCAACCTTGCAAAACTTCCATATATTTCCAAATAAATAAAGAATGCTTGACCATAGGGAATTGGCTTCCTACAAAAATAAAACACACATTAATACACCACTTTAAGCATAAGAGCATGTATCAAGAGAATTCATGTATAATGTGTAAAATGCGGAATTAAGTGCCAAATAAATGTGATAATACCTACTAAAAGTATAACATTTATGCAATTTTAAGCTATTATCACACCCCCCAACTAGCATATTGCTAGTCCCTAGCAATCAAAGCGATTGAAATAGTCTTCTTCAAAATAAAAAACTCAAAACATGGCTACCAATTTCATCACCTTAGCAAAAGAATTAGATAAAAGTTTAGGACACTAACAACTATTAAAAACATCCTAATGAATTCAAAAACTGATTATGTGTGAAGAATTTAGCCAACACAAATATAAACCCAATTTCAAGGTAAAGCACAACTCAAATCTCTATTTGAAATATGCTTCAACTCAAATCTCACAGGGATTACACTCGACAAAATAATGCACTCTGAATAGGGTAAAACTCTCGAGTATATGTGAGTAGAATAATATAGAGCAAGAACAAGAATCTCACATATAAAATATTTGAAAAACGCTATCACAAGAAAGAATCATATAGTCTCATGAAAGGAATGCCAAATACTAAGAATGTATACCACACTTTGCATTATAGCTCAGTCATGTCAATATCCAAACCATACTATCCTCGAAATCAAATAGGACTTTTAACAGGATGTAATGTTGGGATAAAAGAAGGAATTGAAACAAAAAGGTTATGGTGATAGTAAAAAGTGTATCCGAGAATGGTAGAAAGAACAAACTCACTTGAAACAATTTTGTATTCAACTTATTCTTCCAAACTTTGGCAATCAAACACTTTTTTTCCTTTTTTTTTCTTCACTTCTCAATACTTCACCAATAAAGCTTTCTCTTTCTTTCTTTTTTTTTCTTTTTTTTTTCTCACCCATCCACCTTACTGATCATTGGTAATATCTATTGTAACGACCTGAAATGGGTGAGAACCCTCTAGAATCCAGGTTTTAAAGGAAGAATATATGAGGGGTAAAATGGTATTTTTATCCCATAAAAATCTGGACTTTAAGCTGAAATTCGTGCGTTATGGTCGACCAAACAGGAAGTAGTCGACCAAAACTCCCCAATGAACAGTACCGTGACATTCTGTCTGCAATATAGTCGACCAAAATAACCTACAGTCGACCAAAATTCCCTAAGGAACAGTACCGTGACATTCTGTCTGTAATATAATCGACCAAAACAACCCACAGTCGACCAAATCACTCAATATGCACAAAAAGAGGTATATGCCTCCCCAAAGCATACCTCAACACCTCCTAACCCAAAATTCTCACGAATCAAGCCTTGGGCCCTCACAATCCCCCCTCCTAAAAGAAATTCGTCCCCGAATTTCACACAAACCCGTTAGCACTATAAATAACGACCTCTAACAATCGATATTCTCAACCAACCTCGATCACTATATACGCGATTTATAAATACAATAAAACTTCCATGCTAGTTGTAACTAAATACGAGATAACGCCTCTTAAGGTCGCTATAGCGCATACTAAGTGGATAATCTCAAAATCAACAAATACCATATGTATATATAACAACCATACATATCATTCAAATCACATCACAATTCAACCACGCGCGTACACATATATGTACATACGTATATCTATTCATCTACATATCGATATTAATAATAATATTACATCCCAATGACAACTGGGCATATAGGTTTACATATATCAACATATATTCCAACACATGTATACATATGTATATATATACATATACACTATACACAATGCTCACACCACATCACATCACATCACCTCACATCATATGGCACACCACAACACATCACATATCATAACACATGGCACATCACAAGCCAAGCGTCAAACCATGCCAATCAAACAATCACTCATTCCATTATAAGGAAATTCACAACACATACATTCAATACATACGCATCTCAATATCACAATACATCCAATTCTTTTAAACATCACTTTCAACGTAGATACGCTCACGTATCACACACGCTAGATCCCTTACTAGCGATATAACTAATATAGGTATAATCCTATTCGCGCTTTATCACACTTGATTTTTTTTTTCTTTTTTTAAATTACTTCATCAATCGAGTCACTTACATATGTATATATATGTATATATACATACATAAACAAATATTCACGACCTTTCAAATATCATTTCACAACACAATCCATATAGATAGTACTACATCTATATCACATACTTCAACTAATTCTTTATTAGGAAATCTAACGAGCTAGTAAATCATACTTACCAAGCTCATATACAAATGGGATTCACCCATTAACAAGCCATCGTAACACAAAGCAATTTCCAAATTGGAAGCAATCATAATTCAAATCATATGTATCATCCACACATCTATATATACATATCCGTATATACAAATTAATACAAATATGCGCCTCAAGTCATAACTCTAAGCATAGTCTAAGTCTAAACGACTAGCTTAATCGCACCTCCGAATACACGATCTAATACATCATGGAACCACGAGACTATGTGTCTCAACAAGAGGGGAAATCAAATAATAAACTCGTGAACTCGCATACGGGTGTAATCTAACCATAATCCCAAGCTCAAGGAAATTCTAGGCTCTAAACCTCATCCAAATCAGGCTAACTGTGCCCGTATCCACAACTGTGCTAAGGAATAGCAATTACTACTACCATCGATCTCATCGGGTTCTCCAATACCCTATGCATGATGCGATGCAATGCAATGTGCACCCAACCCAAATGAAATCTCTCGCTTGTCTGCAGCGAGTACATGCATTCCTACAACTCTACTGTGCAATACTATGCACATGTAGGACTCAGTAAAACAAGAATGCAATGAATATGCATCATTTCTAAACTTATGACAGTCATTATATCTTGAGGTACCCATGTGGATCTACTAGCCAGCTCTGATACCACTCTGTAACGACCCGAAATGGGTGAGAACCCTCTAAAATCCAGGTTTTAAAGGAAGAATAAATGAGGGGTAAAATGGTATTTTCATCTCATAAAAATCTGGACTTTAAGCTGAAATTCGTGCGTTATGGTTGACCAAACAGGAAGTAGTCGACCAAAACTCCCCAATGAACAGTACCGTGACATTCTGTCTGCAATATAGTCGACCAAAACAACCCACAGTCGACCAAATCACTCAATATGCACAAAAAGAGGTATATGCCTCCCCAAAGCATACCTCAACACCTCCTAACCCAAAATTCTCACGAATCAAGCCTTGGGCCCTCACATCTATTCTCAAAACACTTTGGGAAAAAGGTTATGAAAGAAAAGCTAATCAAAAGGCTCAACGGGCTAACTAGTGGTAATGTATCATGAAGAAAAGAAATTAAAGGCTCAAAGAAATCAAAGATAGCCTAAAATCATCTCTCAAGGAGTGGTATAATTTTTCAATATCCATGACTTCAAAAGAAACAAGTGTGGTATAAAAATGATATGTTCTCAGCATTCAACCAAAAAGAAGAAATAATGAGACTAAACAATGAAATTTGAGCGCTTCCAAAAATCAAGGTAAGATTAAATATAATAACCCTCTAAAAAAAATTAATGGCTCAAATACTCGCAAGGGCTAAAAGTCTCCACATTTTTATTCATCAAGATTTTTAAAATCATCTTTACCCTCTAATCAAGAATCATATTCATGCGGCTAAAGTGCAAGTGCAATGTAATCCGAGTATGAAATTCAATGGAAAATTTTAAACAGCAGTAGCATAATGAACTTCAAACTAGATAATTATGCTAAGGCAACAAAATTTTTAAGCAAAAAAAATTTGTAAACCACTAAACTTTTTTTAAAAAAAATATATATATAAGATAAACTAACTAAGACCAAAATAAACTAACACAGTACCAAAATTCCCTCCCCCCAACCTAAAAGATACATTGTCCTCAATGTAAACGAAGAAAAACGAAGTAGTAGAGATCATGGAGAGTACCTTGAGGTGCGAGCCAAAAAGAAAACAAATAAACTCTAATACTTGCAAAATGGGTTAGACACGAAAAACACAAAAAACAAAAGGAAAAAAAAAATAATAAAAAGAAAACAAATTACACTAC
Organism: Liquidambar formosana; assembly: GCA_039720395.1. Lineage (NCBI taxonomy): Eukaryota > Viridiplantae > Streptophyta > Magnoliopsida > Saxifragales > Altingiaceae > Liquidambar > Liquidambar formosana. Next base: position 47,677,916 of record CM077822.1, on the reverse strand, counting down.
AACAAAATAGAGTATTTACGACTTGAAATTAACGACTTGCATGTTTGTAAGTCGTTAATATGGGTCTTTTACGACTTGCTTATTAAGCACGTCGTTAAAAGACCCCACATAGACAGAATTTACGACTTGCTTATTAAGCACACCGTTAATGAGACTTATCACGACGTGTTTTGTGCGTCGTAAATGATGCCCCGAGAAACGCCTATTTACGACGTGCAAAACACGTCGTTAAAAAAGAAGCAAAGGCTTTGCCCGAGAAATGCCTATTTACGACGTGCAAAACACGTCGTTAAAAAAGGAGTAAGGGCTTTGTTTTTTAACCCTTTCCCCCCTTTCTTTAATCTGCCATCGATCTTCCCCTTTTCATTCTCCCGCAAAAATTTTCAGCACTCCCTCTCTCTCTCTCTCTCTCTCTAACCTCTCAATTGAACCCTAATGGCAAAAGATTTGAAGCAAGGGCTTTGTCGTTGCGCTCTCTCTAGCTATCTGGACTCTACCCACCGTTGAATCAGCCACACCATCGAGTACTCAGCCCTACCAGTCAACGTCTCAACCCCGCCGTCAACATCTCAGCCCTACCGTCCCTACCATCCTCGCCGTCAACATCTCAGCCCCCTGTCCTCGCCGTCAATGTCTGAGCCTCACCGTCAACATCTAGGGTTACGAAATGGGATTTTCCCTTTCCAAGCTCCTACACAAATCGCCTCCTCCACGCTAAGGTTTCTCACTCTCCTTACTGTGCTACTCAGTAGCAGAACGCCTTCATCGCCTATGAAGAGATGAGGAGCTTTGTTCCCATCTCTAACAGTAGAGATCCCGTAGGTTTGTCCTAAACCTCAGCATCTGGGTCTCCTCAACTCCACCATCAACGACCCTATCAGACCTCTCAGATGGCATTTAAGGTAATTTTTCTTCTATCCTAGAGATTTGTCTATCATCTTCGTGTTTTATTAAATCCAAATTTTTAGAAAAATTATTTATTTGTTTTTTGTGGTTTAAGCTTTACAGCCATCAAACAGAGCTCTCTGTTTCAAGAGCAGGAACTGATCTTTTGGATATCATCCTCTCAAAGGTATGCTTATTTTCATCCTTTATATCAGTGTGCATGTTTATTTGTTTGTTTTTGTTTATTTGTTTTTTTTTTTATTTAGAGGAATTATAGGTATCTTTTCCATGATAGTAGTTTTATACAGGTTTTCGGTTCAAAAATAAAAATAAAAATAAAAATTATGGAGGTAGAAATCCAATTACTACCTATCTACACCCCTCAGTAATTTTTGTTTTGGTTCTTTTTAGATCTTAGAATAGAAAGCATGAGAGAAAAGAATGAAGGATTAAGGGGGTGGGTCTTCCGTATATTAGTAGCCTTGGCTCTTTTTAGATCTCTCTTTCATGTTATGTGTTTATGCCTTCTGTAGATTTGTTATTCAGTGTTCTATTTCTTTTATCTGAGTTTTAAAAAATTTTCCAGTTATAACCTTGTAGGGCTAAATATTTTCTCTGATTCTCTTATTTAGGTGTACATATATTCTAGCGGTAGTTGACCACGTCCTGACTTTTTTTGGCGTTGTTTCCCTGATGGCAAAGGGGTGGGTCTTCCGTATATCAGTTGCCCTGGATTTCACCATGGAAAAATTAAATAGGTAAGATTCCAGTGTTGGAATTCGAAACTCCTCCCCATTGAGGGTTGTTAATGTCCTCTTTTTCTCCTATGTAAACCAAAAGTGATCACATGTGTATAGGAGAACAAAATTGTCTTGTTCAAAAATCTTTAGAAGTGGTTGACAGATATCAAGAACCTAAAGAAAAGTATATTATGTGGTTCTCATGTATATACTAGAGATTTAAGTACATAAGCTTGTATAGATATGAATATAGTCAATAGAAATGCATGCATGGGAGAGGTTAATGCCACAATGCCCTTGCTTAAATTGATCAAGAATACCAAGTGGAAAGAACCCATGAACCCAAGAGAGGATGAAGCTAGGCACATCATGAAGTTGTATGTTTAGATATGCACAACAATTCTTACAAGCTGCATGTATAGCCTATAAAAGGGAACTCAAAATCATTGTTACAAGAGTGAAATATATCATGGAGAGGACATTTGCACATTATATCATTGTCTAGACTACACAGATGTCGTTTGGAAATTTATACTGTTTTGAACGTTGATGGAATCCATTGAGGAGGTAGAAAGTTCACCATGGAGAAAGCATTCACGTTTTATGCTTCTAACTATGACTCTAGACAACCATATATTGACATCATTGATGCTCATTTGGACATAGATATATATATATATATATATATATATATATTTTTTTTTTTCTTTTTTTCTTTTCATTTTTTGCCCCTTTATAAATAAGTTAGACAGCCAATATTTAATGTTCCATTTCAAAGATTATATATCAATTTATTTAAAAGAACAATCTACTGCAGTATCTCAGAATATGGCCATTGTGGTTAGTATTTTATTTTCCGGCTTTTTTTGGGGGGGGGGGGGTAATTAAGCTATTTGCATCACAATGACTTGAAGTTTATGAAGTCTTGCATATTATTACCTCTTACCCACAGTATATCTGAACTTTAAGGGTGTTTGTTACTAACCTGTGTTTTGGACTTCTAGCAGGATGTTTATTGGTACATGCAAGAGGCTAGGATCATGAAGAGTGCTGATGCCATTGGCCTAGGTATGTATACTTTATGATCTGTTTAACCATCTCTAACTGACAACAACTGTGCAAGCTATTAGAACAATAATTAGCATCCTGCTATTGAGTTTTTGCATTTATTTGTATACTTGGATAGCATGCAGCCATGAAGGTGATGTGCCTTCTCTGGGTTTTGACCCTCGAAATATATCCTAGTTCACTATTGATAGATCGAATGCTTTGACTTTATAATTTCATTCTGTATATATATAGAGAAAATTTACATTGGAAAATTCTCAAACTCAAAGGACCTGTTTGGTGGATCTCAAACTAAGTTTGTAAGCTGGTGCACCCTGAACTTGGAATATAATATGCCATATGGGATATACGTGGATTTTGTGAGGAAATAGAGATAAATATAATTCTGGGAAAATATAGGGAAACTTGTAAAGTTTACGTACATGATATTTTCAAGGAAAGCTAAAACAAAATATGTTTAGCAACAAAAAACCAGAAATATTAAATTGCTTATATATATGAAAAATAAGTTAGAAGGATTAGGTAGAAGCATTATACTCCACTGTCAAGCCAACTTTTGATTAGTGGGAAACCATTAGAAAAGCAAATTTGGCATTATTTAAAATGATAAAAAATAATATTTATTGTTGTTAAAATTAAGTCCTAGAAGTTTGAGAGTATACTTCTTGTTTGGGTTCTTTGTTTTTGTCCTTGATAGAATTGAATGGCGTAAAAGGATTCATGCAACTCACCCCATGCAATTGGGAATAAGGCTTGGTTGTCTAAAATATTAAAATGATTGTATTTTGACATAATTGTTGCCTGAGTTCTTTAGGTGGTTTCAGGGGTTTTTTTTTTTTTTTTTTGGCCCAATATATTTGTTATGATTGCCTTACTGCCTTCTAGGTCCCAAGGGATGGTTTGTTATGCATTGTTTTAATGAGAATTATGCTGGCTAAGAATGTCGGCCTTGAAAATCTATGATAAAAAATGGTTAATATGTTTGTCTAACCTTTTTCTTGACAGATACAGGATGATTTGGAGCAAGGTGTTGTTGGTGCTATTCCCATTCCTCCAGATTATGTGGGGAAAGAGTGGGTGATTTATTCGCTGGTTGCAAATGTAGAAGCAATGATTAGGGCTAACAGAAAAGTTACTACCCTGAAACAACTTCAAGTATTCTTACTACAGAAGTAATATCAAGGACTTCTATATTGAACGTGAATCTTGTTCTAATTTACATTTTATGTATGCAGGGTCATATATGGAGGACTGGTTTTCAGAGTAATGAGTTAATAAAGATACCATTACATGCACAGTGTTTTCTTATGAATGCAGTACTAGAAGTTATTCATCCACAAATGTCTAAATAGACAAGTTTGTTTGGATTGAGTTGCTTAATATGAATTTATGATGTTTGTCTGGATTGAGTTGCTCAATTGTTGTCTTTATCTACTAATATTTTTTAACACTAATAATAAATTATATTGTTTTCTATTTCAGGGACATTAGGTTGAGGAGGCTAGGCATCTTAGCAACTCTTCTACTTTTCGAGATTGAGGAGGCTAGCTAGTTATTTCAGGCCAGGGAGACAGCAGCAATGAAAACCCATTCTCTCTTTTTGATCTTTGTTTTGACATTCGTATAAATTTTGTTAGTCCAGTTTACAAACAATATATGTACTTTAACTTGATAGATGGATATGAATGTTTTTTGAATTGGGTTCAATTTAATTATTCAAATTTTAGATATGGATAATTTGAATGAATGATTTATTATGCAATGGGCAATGATAGACATGGCATTTGAAAGGTAAAGCAGGAAAAGCAGGAAATAGGATATCTGAAGTAGGTTATAAAAAAAAAAATGAATACAATCCACGGCATGCAATGCATGTCATACCTACATTATAAACGATGTGCCAAGTATGTCGTGGAAATTTTTTTAGCTCAAACGCTCCACTTTTCACGACGTGCAATGTGCGTTGTGAATGTGTGTACCTATTACGACGTGCAGGTTGTACGTCGTGAATGTATCTATTATGACGTGCAATGTATGTCGTTAATGCATCTATTACGACACGCAACGCACGTCATTAAAAAGTCTCCACTTTCCATGGCGTGGCCCTAGACGACATGCGGATGTGCGTCGTGAAAACTCATTCACGACGTGTTTCGCAAGTCATGAAAAGTGGTTTTTCTTGTAAACTAACTACAACACAAAGACTAATGCAAATGAACTAATTAAGGGTTTGGTAAATCCTGGTAGACAGGATCCACCAAATCAATGGACTCATCCTCGGGTGAAAAGTTCTCAAGAAATGGTTTAAGACGTTGTCCATTAACTTTAAAAACATTACCATTCTTAGGATTTTCAATCTCAACAGCTCCATGAGGAAAAACATTTTTAACCACGAATGGTCCTGTCCAATGGGACCTTAGCTTACTTGGAAACAAATGAAATATAGAATTATACAAAAGAACTTTTTGAGACTATTCAAAAGATTTCCTCAAAATATTTTTGTCATGAAAAACTTTCATTTGTTCTTTGTAAATTCTAGAATTGTCATAAACATCCCGCCTAATCTCTTCCAAAGAAATTATATGAGTGCACACTAAACGGCTAATTCCTTTAATGGCAGAAACATTCAATCCTATTGCACCTTTGTGCGCTTTCAAAATTTTCAGCAACTTACCTTCTTGCAAGGGATCAAGTTTAGTAGATATTACCATAGGAAAAATCTCCTTAGGTCTAAAGAATGCATACTTGAGTTCTACTAGCAAAGGCTTTAATTCCAGTTTAGGCACTTTCTCATTCGATGGCAATAGTTTAAGCTCACGGGGTGGTAGCTCTTCAAATTTAGGCTTCCGCGCATTCACATCCAATTCCTATGTAGAATCCAATAAATAATAAAGATATGCAATTTTAGGATTCTCATTAAACTCCAAATCATGAGAATTAATCAAGCAAGCCTATAAAGGATCAGAAAAACATGACACATTAAATTGTTTTTGAACAAGTGTATCAATTAAGTTAACTTCATGAAAGTCATCATCATCCTTAGGTTCTTTGCAAGTATTAAAAAATTCAATTCTTGGGTCATATTTCCAAAAGACAATTTAAGTATACCACTCCTACAATTTATTAAAGAATTGGAAGTTGCAAGGAATGGGCGACCCAGAATCACAGGAATTTGAGAATTAGCATTCAAAACAGGGTGTGTGTCTAAAACAATAAAATCAACAGGAAAGTAAAATTTATCAATTTGGACTAATACATCCTCTACTATTCCCCTAGGTATTTTCACAGAACGGTCCGCAAGCTGAAGAGTTATTTTTGTAGGTTTTAACTCACCGAGACCCAACTGTTCATATACCGAATAAGGTAAAAGATTCACGCTAGCCCCAAGATCAAGTAAAGCTTGCTCTACTTTAAAATTACCAATAACACATGAAATTGTGGGACTACCTGGATCTTTATACTTAGGAGGAATATTATTTTGAATAATAGCACTCACCTGCTCAGTTAAAAATGCCTTCTTTTGTACGTTAAGCTTATGCTTAATCGTACATAAATCTTTCAAAAATTTAGCATAAAAAGGAATTTGTTTTATTGCATCCAACAAAGGAATGTTGACTTTCACTTGTTTAAAGATTTCAAGAATGTCTGCATTCTGATTCACTTTTTGAGGTAGTTGTAATCTTTGAGGAAAAGGAATAGGAATGGGGCATCTCTCAATTTCACTTGACTCGGGCTTATTAAATTCATTACTACTCTTTGTTTTTGAAAATTCTTCTTTTTCTTCGTCTTTAGGTGGTGAAATAGTTTTATCAATAACTTTTCCACTATGAAGAGTAGTAATGGACTTAACATGCTCAAGTTGTGTGTCAGATAAATTAGAATCACTAATACTAAATTGACCTTGGGGGTTAGGTTATGGTTGAGATGGAAATTTACCTTTTTCTTGAATGCTTCAATTTAGTAAGAGTGTTTCTAATATCACTTATGGCTTGAAAAGTCTGATTATTTATGGTGGCTTGACTCTGCATAAACTGTTGCAATGTTTCCTCTAAGCCCTTCTTAGGAGGAGGATGATAAGGAACAAAATTATTACTATGACCTTGAGGTGGTAGTGCAACATTATCATTCCTCCAACTGAAATTTGGATGATTCTTCCACCCTAGATTATAAGTTTCAGAATAGGGTGAAAAAAAAGGTTGTTTATTTATATTTACAGCATTTGCTTGATCATGTAACACCTCTTTAAAAGCAGGGATTGTTGGGTAATCATTTGTAGAGTGTCCCACGGTCTCACAAATACTACAAACATCATTCAATTTAGGTACAGATATAACTTCATTAACTTTCCTTAATTCCATGGCTTCCACTTTCCTAACCAAAATAGCTACCCTAGCACTTAAGTCATCATCCTCCCTAAGATGGTACTTACCGCCCCTAGATGGGTTGGTAGAAAGCTTAGACCTATCTAAAGTATCAGTTGTATCCCAAGATTGGTCATTCTCAGCTAACAGATCAAAATAGTCAAAAGCCTCATCAGGGTCCTTATTCATAAATTCACAATTGCACATCATCTCTACAAATTGACGCATTTTAGGAGTTAAATTTTGATACTAAAAACTAATGATACGCCAAGTTTCATAGCCATGATGTGGGCAAGAATTTAATAAATCCTTAAAACGTTCCCAACATTGGTAAAAAGTCTCATTATCTTTTTATGAAAAATTCATTATTTGCCTTTTGAGAGCATTAGTCCTATGAAGTGGGAAATGCTTTTTCAAAAATTCAGTTTGCATCTCTTGCCATGTGCCAATGGATCTAGGTCTTAAAGCATTAAGCCAATTTTTCGCTTTATCCTTGAGAGAAAAGGGAAATAATTTCAATTTAATGGTCTCTTCACTACAAGTTTGGTCATGGAAGGTTACACAAACTTCATCAAATTCCTTAAGGTGCAAATATGGCTTTTCAGATTCTAAACCGTGGAATTTAGGTAGCAATGGAATCATGCCGGGCTTAAATTTGAAATTATTAGCATTCAGAGGAAAAATGATGCAAGATGGTGCACTACTCCTAGTAGGTTGCAAATAAAGAGTCCTTTTATCATCCCTATCAATATTCTCAATTTGTTTTTCATTATCAGACATGGTGTCAAGTGTGTGATTGTGTCCAAGAGAATCAATTAAATTACCACACAAATTTTCAGTCTCAACTCTAACCAAACGATGAGTATGATCACGATGCCAAATTTGCATAAAAAAATAATAATAATAAAATAAAAATAAAAAGTTGTGGAAAGAATTTACCGGATTTGCGAAGAGATTCACAAAATACAACAAACCTCCACCAAAAACAATGAACTATTATTTATCCACGCCAGTCTCCGGCAACGGCGCCAAAAACTTGCTGCGACTTTAATAATGCTCCTAAGTGCAGGATGTCGCGAAGTAATAAATTCTCGGTGAGTCCGAGGTCAAACCACAGGGAAGGGGAATAATTAGCAGAAAAGATTGAGAAAAGATTTTAGAAATTTGGTTGCTTGAATTGCAGAGAATTAGTTTGATTAAAAACAATAATTTAAAAACACTAAGGTTCAGAGGTCCACTCACAACAAGTATTAAATATTTGCTAACGACTTAATTTTATAACTCAACTAAGATTCATACGAAGGATGATCCCAATCGGATGATTTAACAATTAATTTTATTCAAAATAATTCTAAAAATATGGATTCATAAGGTTGATTGATTTATTGCATGAGAAAACTAGTAATTTAATTCGCAGGGAATTCTAAGCATTCACCGTACCCGGACTTAACGATAAATAAAAGAATTATACAGAATAAATACTTTGCAAAATAATCAAAATTAATCAAAACTATAAAACCTTACATTAAATCCATGAAAGAGTCATTAAAAAAATACCAAATAATTGTTGTGGCTTCACTCCTAGCCTTAGCAAAACGTTTAACTACTCATGATACTAGAAAACTAAAGAGAGGTAGAAGAAGAAGAACAAGAGAGAGGTGTGTGTAGAAGAGAAGAAGAGAAGTAATATATAGAGGTGAAGCCACCTTTTCCTTTCCATGTGATCTTAGGGTTTCCAAGAGAAAGAGGAGAAAAATTAGGAAACAAATTGGGAATCCCGTTTTTTTCCAGCAGGGCTAACTTGTAACCCGTTTTTGACCTACTAAACGTTGAAATCACGAAATATTTTTGAAATACAATATTGTAGGGTTTCAAATTAGCTTTCCAGGGACACCAATTTTGCATCAATTGGACTTCGGAGTCAAAAGTTATGGCCAAAATACGGTAACTGCTCCAAACTTCCTTTTTAATCTTCTTTCCAACTTTAGGGTTGCCAATTCCTTTGCTAAAATCTTCTAAAATTAATGCACTTCAACCTTGCAAAGCTTCCATATATTTCCAAATAAATAAAGAATGTTTGACCATAGGGAATTGGCTTCCTACAAAAATAAAACACACATTAATACACCACTTTAAGCATAAGAGCATGTATCAAGAGAATTCATGTATAATGTGTAAAATGCGGAATTAAGTGCCAAATAAATGTGATAATACCTACTAAAAATATAACATTTATGCAATTTTAAGCTATTATCATTAAGATCTAAGTACAATGTTGTGCTTGATCTACATGTTATTTTTTTTTATCTTGGTATTTTCTTTCATTAATGGGCAAATTTTAGGTCAAAATAATTTGTATAAGCCAAACTAATCCTACTTTAATGGTTTTGTGTATTCCCTATCCTATGCAAGTTTCTTGAGTCTCATAGGATGATTTGTTATTTGGAAGGTAGGCATACCTTCAAAAGTTTAAATTTTCGTTTTGCTCGTCGCCACTTGGTGGAGGGTGAATACTTGTGATCTTTTACAAAGGAAAAGGCATTGCTATTGGTTGTCATCATATTAGTATATCAAATGTAAGGAGGACGATGAATTATAGACCATATTTTGTTTTTGTTTCTGTTTTGTTTTGTTTTTTTGTTTTTTTTGCTGCATTAAACTGTATATATGTGTCTTTGCTTATTAAAATAATTGTATATATCTTGCATGTTGTAGACAAGTTGGTCCTGCTCAAAGCTTTTTTGTCATTTGGTTTAGGATGATACTAATTATTACAATAGCTATCAATCTAGAAATCAATATTGTAAGTTAACTAAGATATATTTAGCTAATCCTATCTTTCTTCTTGTAGATGAAATTGTAGGACCATTTTGACATTATTTTTAAGTCGAAACTAAATGATAAAGTCCTTAAGAAGATCAAAAGAACAAGTTTTGAGAGGCTAGTAAAAGTTACCTACCCCGTGAAACACAATATGTCACTTATATCAACCCTCATAAAAGGTTGTCACATAGTTGCTAAATGTTTTGTTTTTAATACTCAAATTTTGGTTTGGATTAAAAGATATTTTGTATATAACTAGCTTTCCAATAAATGGCAATGCAGTTATTGGCTTCGATGGGAATCCATGGACTATCTGTATTGATTGTTTGGCCAAGATTTATGCAACAAGGAAGGCGCTAGCTATATCTTTGACTTTGTTGAGAAAAAAATTTAAGAAAGTTCTTGAAGATATAGATCAAGATAGTCTGAAGTTTGACCTATATGTTCGAACATTTATTTTATATCTTTTAGGTTGTTTTATAATTCCGGATAGGGGATATAAAGTTTTTGTTATGTATGTTCCTCTTTTGAAAAATCTCAATGAGGTGAAGGACTATGCATAGAGAGTTGCATTGTTGGCAATTCTTCGTCCATGCTTTCTTTGAACTTTAATTCTTGTGAATGTGGACTTCTAAGCATGAGTACCTATTTTAATAATCACTACACACATGGCATATTTCGTTCTTCAACATCAATCATTTGTTATCATCAAAATTACTTAACTGTCTTTATGTGAAATCTTGGAGTTAACAATCTCCTCCTTTTAGATGATGAAAAACCATTGGTATTTTTAATACAAACAAATTATGATACAATGGAGTTTGAGCTCTCCTATAATTATGTATACGTTATTAAAATTTAAATAAACATTATTCATATTCGTAAGCAAGTACACATTAATCTAAATGTTAAAATAAACACATACTCTTAATTTTAATATAAAATGATTTAAAATGCATCTGAAAATACTTATAACAAATTGAAAAGATTTCAAAATTCAACTAAAAGATATCCAAAAATATTTATAACATATCTACAAATACATCTATTTTTTCCTCTTTTTGGCATTACTATAAAAAAGAATAATTATCTAGTGATATTGGAACCTTGGCATATTTTATTTTCTTTCGAGTTTCTTTTTACAGCATAAGTGTTTTTACCATTGTTGGATAATTTGTTTTAGCCAACTTATATATGGAGTCCTCAATAAGTTTAAGAGTCCTTAAATCAGTCTCCATATCGAACACTAATTCTTGTAATTTTATAAAATGATCATCAAATGAAGTACAAGAAGGAGTGCATTTCATTTATTAGAGTTTGAAACATCTATTCAATGTGAGGAAGGACCACTGCATATGGGGGTACTTCTTTCTAAGGCTCGGGAGGTGTTATCCCATTTTTGTGTTTCTCCTCATCTATAAACTCCAATTGATCCTCAATAAATAAATCTTGACTCATATTCTTCTTCATTCTATGTATGGACATTTGTTGAGGCTTTTTTAAGAATCCAAAAACCCCCATCATTTTCTCCATATCCTATTAATATTAATGTGCTAGCTATCAAAGTAAACATCATCAATGGGGAATACTTTTGAAATGGGAATCTCACAATTAAAAGGAATCTTCACATGGTTAAAAACTAAAGTTAAAGCTATGCCATAGGGAAGATGGTGTTGAGGGTTAAGGTTATTTCATTACCTTGTACTTAAGATACATAAGTGTTAGATCTTTCCATCTTAAAATGGGTTAGAATAATTAAATTAGTTGGGTTTATTGGTTGTTCGGGAAGGGAGAAAGGAATCCCACCCCATTGCTTGAAAAAGTGATGATAATATTCTAATTTTACACGACACAAAGAAGGAAAAGTACTTGTGGAAATTGGATGTTGCTTCAATGGTAAAGAAGAAGAGTTGGGTATCTTACCTTGCCTTGGTGCATACTTAATACGACGTACGATGCACATCATTAAAACTGTAGGCATACCATTGATATGTTTTTTACGACATATATCACACGTCGTTTATAACTATTTATGGTGCGTAATGCAAGCTGTTAAAAAGGTTTTTACGATGCACATTGTATGTCGGAAATGTGTCCTGACTTTCCACAGCATCGCAATGCACAACATGCGCCTGTGCGTCGTAAAAGGCCTTTTACGAAGCCTATTTTGTTGCAGTGCATAATCGACCAATTACCATTAGATTTGGATGTGAATGCTTCCGTTTGAGATGTTCCTTTGTTGTTTTTCCTCTTGGAGGATCATGTCATGATTATACGAGTATTAAAGAGGGTTTCTCTAAAGTTTTAGTTGAGGGGGGATAGAGAGTAAGTAACATAGAACTCAGATAGTTTAAATAGTTTTGAAATAACACAGCAATAAAACAGCTTCTATATAGTTTCAACCCTACAATGAAGATTTTGGTTGACTGAAATAAACAAAAAGTTTCATAGAATAGGGCAAATGGAATAGGTCGACTGTATCTCAAAATTAGTTGACTAAAACAAATAGATGATCGAAGACTGCGTTAGGTAGTCTTTGGGTCAACTTAAAAATCCATTGAGTCGACTGTGTGTAGATGTAAACTTATAAGAGATTCTAGTTTGGATTCGATCGACTGAGATACTAATTTTAGTTGACAAGAAGCAATAATTTTAGTCAATTGGGTAAATTACAAAAAACGCTCTTAAATTTTAGCCATTTTTCACATAACTTCTTAAAGGAAAAATTATCGCAATGTCTCCCTAAATTGCACTGGCCGTTTAATAGAATAACCAAATTTATGGAAATAACATAATTCATTCAAAAATATGATACATAGCATTTCTAACTTCCATAACACATAAGAAATCCTAACATTTACATTAATAACACTATGCATTTAAAATGGCCAATGTGGTTTTGGGGAACATTGTAGTGATTTTTTCTTTGGATGGTTACATGAAAAATGGCTAAACTTTTGGAGGGTTTTTTTGTAGTTCATCCTAAAAAATTAAAGGAGACTTTGGCAATAAGTTCATAAAGTTGGACTTGTATAACCATAAGTTCACGTTCAAAACTTTTGCAACTTACATGCCATCTTTTATTTTTTCAGACTAAAATATCCTTCCACCCCGTGTTTATTCATGCTCAAGACTTATACACTTTACCCTGTGTTTGGTTGGGTGGAAAAGGGGAGGGAAGGAAAGGGGGGGAGGGAAAAGGGGAGGGAAGGATTCAAAATCCCTTGTTTGGTTGGGAGGGAAAACAGGAGGGAAAGGAAAACAGGAAGGACCCCGTTTCCGTCCCGCCCACCATTTTCAATCCGCCCAAAAACGGGCGGAAAAGTGGATGGAAATGTGGGGGAAAAACTGAAGTGACCAAAATATCCTTGAATGGGTCTGCTCCAACTGGTCGGCGTTTAACAGAGAACAACGTAGAAGATCATCCCGTCGAGTTGGATCTACCAGGAAGATCCCATCGGAGCAACCCTTCAAACCCATCTTAGTTGGAAAAAAAAAAAAAAAAAAAAAAAAAAAAATCCAGACCAAGATGCCGGCCTTTGCCGAATCCGTAAGGAAAAAAACCCAGACCAAGCCGCTGTGCTTCTCCCGCAAGGCAACACGGCCTGCTCCACCGTCGGCGACTGGTTCATGGAGGGTGCCGAACGGATCTGGTGCAAGGATGAAGATATAAAAATAAAAACTAAAATATAAAATCTCATCCTCAACCATCCCACCAAAGCTTCCCAAATTTTAAAGGCCATCAGTTACCGACGAAGCTTGTTGCCGACGAAGCTTGGTTTGCTTGTTGCCGACGAAGCCATGAAGGGGGAGAAAGTCAGCAGAACAAAAAAGAATAGAGGAAGAAAGAAAAGAAAGGGAAGAGAAAAAGAAGAGAGGATAGAGAAAGAGACGGGATGAGAGGACAGAGAGATGGATTATGGGTCCCACACTCATGATTTTTATGGACAAATGCCCCAAAAAAAAACCCAGCTGGCCAAATTTTTTATTTTTTTTAATTTACGAGGGTAATATGGTAAATATATCTTTTAGCATTTTTTCCTTCCTCTTTATCTTCCTTCTTACCAAACAAAGAGGAAGGAAGGAAAACCCCTTTCCATCTCCTTTCCATCCTTCCTACCAAACAATAGGAAGGAAAGAAGATTTCCTTTCCCTAAGGATGGGTTTTCCATTCCCTTCCCCTTTTCTTTCCTCCCCCCTTTCCATCCCTCCAACCAAACACAGTGTTAGAGTCTACTTTGCTATTTTTGCCCACCAAAATGCCCTCCCATCCCGTATTCATTTCACGAGTCCCATGAAGTGGACTTCTCACTGAAGTCCCCAAAATTGAACCTCCATAAAATGGGGTCAATAAAAAAATAGCCTGAGTGGCAAGAAACAAGAGGACTCGATGATTTAAGTAAAAAGATGGGGACATTTTGGGAAAAGAAAACAATTTGGGGGATCCTTTCTTTCGTATATCACAGCCCAAAGAAACTAGCTTTGGAAAATTTCATTTTTTTGACTCTCTGTCTCTCTCGTCTTCATTTTACTATTACTCGAATTTTATGAGGGGCGATCGCTTCCTCATTCGACAAACAAAGCATCTCCCCACGTCTCTATATATTTGACATTTAACAAGAGGCCCTTTTCTATTTCATAATTGCTATCCTCTCTCCCTCTCTGTCTCCCTCTCTCCCTCTCTGCAAACATATATATATATATATATATATATATACTCATTAACCCTGATAACCCTAATCTCTCCAATCCCCCCGATCCGTTCTTAGACTTTGCTTGATCTGTTATTTCTCTTTCTCTCTTCGCTATGGATGAAGAGTACGACGTGATAGTTCTAGGTACGGGTCTGAAAGAATGTATCCTCAGTGGTCTTCTCTCCGTTGACGGCCTCAAGGTATTCTCGCTTCCTTCATCTCCTTTTATTTTATTTTTTATTTTTTTATTCAATCGGAAAAGCGGAGTTTATTCGGTGTCATGTTTAAATCTGGCAATAATTACTTTGAAATTTAGATGGTTCAATTTTAAAATCAAAATGGGTGAATGAATTTTGTTGGTGATCCAACCGGATCTGATTGCTTATATCTCAACATGTTGATTTTGCTTTCATTTTTGTTTTCTGGCGCATGGTTTCTGTAGCTGTATGAAGGTGTATGATTGTCACAATCCAAAAAGAAAAAAAAAAAGTGTATGATTGTCCAATCAAATCCCGAGTCCTGCATTTAGTTGTGATATTCTTACGTGGGTCTATCCTGAATTGACAGTCCATAATCCATCTCATCTTGGGAATGAGGAAGCGATGTTTTGATCAGTATGTGTGTGATTGGTTTAATTAATAATTATTTTCTGCATCTGTGTGTGTGCACGCGCCAGTGCACGTGCGTGTGTGCAGGGTTTAAGTGATTTGAAGCAATGCTTATGTTGTATTTGCGGATCAAATAGATTTACTGATTTAGGAACCCAGATTCCAACTCGGTAAATTTTTTGGAGACAAAAATCTTGTGCCACAACCTGGAAACTCCACTAGAAAGTGAAAGCAATCTGTGGTGATTACTCTGAAGCTATTTTTAAGTTGATGGCCTAAAAGTCTGAATATAACAATTGATTTGTTTAACTCCCTTGAATCAGTTGCTCCTCTTGTTTTGGTTGTTTTCCTCAGCTCCGCTCTATTTAAATTTTCAAGAAATTTGCAAAAATTAGATTTTGGATATAGGTGCTTTGTTGATAATAGTTCCCCTTACCTCTTTAAATGATGGAAAATGTTTAATAATTTTTAGGATGGCATTTTTTAAGGAACAGGTAAAAAAACTGATTTTTACCTCTTTGTAATCTTACATTCTCGATCCTTGTTGGAGACAATCAAGCTTCAAATTTCAACCTTGTGAATGGAATTTCTAAAAATTACTTTTCTTGTGTTTCTCACTCACAGCCTCATTTCTTACTTGCGGAGAGATTGGGACATGAAATCCCTATGTCACTGATAAACCTCTCACATGTTGTTGCGCAGAGGCACTTGTGTTGCCAGGGAAAACATGGAAAATTTTTGTTGGAAAATCAGGAGCATGGTTAGGGTTTGTGTATTCAAAACTTTGTTCGAAAATATGGCTTATGATTTGATGTTGGGAAACCTTGAGATGAGTTGGCATTACTCGATGAGACTAAACAAGCGTGAGTTTTTCATCTTATGATGTATCCTAGAAATTCCAACCAAAATTAAAACTACCTAAAATTGAAATTTTTCTAAAATTATTAAAATATCCTGAACAAACTAGGACTTAATAAGTTAACAAACTAAGAAACTAATAGGGACTTAGTAAGTTAACATTTATTTCGAAACAACTACAATGAACACTTTCCCTTTGAAGAAAATGCTTCTTTGCTGGAATGGGCTCATATGGTGGCTGATAGGGACATTTTTTTCTCTTCTATTTATAGATTGGTTGGTTTAAACACATAGTGTCTTGTTAAAAGATGACCTTAGATGTAGTACATTTTAGTGAGAATCATGTTCCTTCTTAAATCTTACCTTTTGTGCCCTTATTCTTGTTTCTCAAGGTTGTACTTTTAGTCAGTATTTTGGGTTGGAGATCTTGTCCCTCTTTGCTTTTTTGTTTCTTCCCTCCCTTATTTAAACATGCCCTTTCTCTTCTAAAAAACTTTTTGTTTCCTGATAAACAGTGTTCCTGGTGCATTTTGTGTTGATTTTTACACTATTTTTCTATGAGGAGAATTGAAATGTATATAGCATTGCCTTCACTTATTTCTTTAGCGTAGTTGCGCAGAAATTGTGGGAAATTTGTATTTGTATGCATCAAATTTTGTTATATTGCTATCTTTTGTTTTTCCAAGTGATGCAATAACATTAAATTGTATTTGTGCAAGCAGTTTAATCATTAATATTTTTTGTCTTGTGAGCCAGGTTCTGCACATGGATAGGAATGATTATTATGGAGGAGAGTCAACTTCGCTCAATCTCATTCAGGTTTCATGACTCAAAATCTGTTACAAGATTTCTTGAACTATTTGTGATTACTTATTATACTTCTAATTCTTCCTCTACAATTTTAAAATTACAGCTCTGGAAGAAGTTTAGGGGAAATGATAAGCCTCCAGCACATTTGGGCTCTAGTAGGGATTATAATGTGGACATGATCCCAAAGGTTTTTCTTTTTTCTTCACTCCATTGCATAATGTTTAATTAGCCATTTGTGGCTTGTGTTTATTCTTTTTCAATTTTATTGAAATGTTGAGTAATTTTTGTTTCACTAGTTTATGATGGCAAACGGTACTCTTGTACGTGTCCTCATACATACAGATGTCACAAAATATTTGTATTTCAAAGCTGTGGATGGCAGCTTTGTCTATAGTAAAGGAAAGGTACAATTCCTTTTGTTATATTTTGGAAATTCCTTTTGTATAGATCTCAGATATATTTATTTTGAGCTCACCAGTATTTCTAAGCAAACCCACTGCAATAGGTTCACAAGGTGCCAGCAACTGACATGGAGGCCCTCAAATCTCCACTCATGGGTATATTTGAAAAGCGTCGCGCTCGCAAATTCTTTATATATGTCCAAGATTATGATGAAAGTGATCCCAAAACACACGAGGGAATGGATTTGACAAGAGTGACAACTAGAGAGCTGATTGGGTATGCTCTTGATCTTTGACTTTTGTGCATATATCTGTTTGTCTATACAATTCTCTTGAGGAATTTTAATGGATCGTTTAGATGGATCTATATGTTTTCTTAAAGTTTAGGGAATTTTTTTGGGACCCGACTTCTCAGCTTAGAATTCTGCCTCCTGTATCAAATGAATGCACTCATTAGAGATTAGAACAGTATCCAACATGGCTTTGCTGCGAATAACATATCGTCTATCGACTCCATCTATATTTTGGCTGGACTTCTCTAATTATCTTACATGAGCTTATGCTTAGGTTTTTGCCTATTATTATGTGCATCAATGGTAAAATTTCCTGGCTACTAAGTTCCAAGGCATAGGTTCAAGTCTTGAGAGTAGCCACTTTGTATTAGAAAAGAAGCTTGGACTGTATTTTGCTAACCCCTCTTAGGACCCCGCTTAGCGGGACCAACACTAGGTAATGGTATTTTTTATGTGGGATGAAGGAGGCAGTAGGATGATCCATTGAGAGTGTAAAGACCCTAACACTATCTTGGAAAGAAGGAAAGAGATATGACCTGATTGGTCCTTCTTTCATCATTACTTATATTGATCCCTCTTTCAAATTGTAGCACCCCTACATGTTATTGGATTGCTTGATTCTCGTTTTTTTTAACCTTCAATAATAACTATTTCCAAGCAATAAAATTTCCATTTATTTTGGTTGAAATGCTATGATTTCATGCCGGACTGAGATGAAACCACATTGGAATCTCAAAAAATTTCTTAGTGTCGTTTGGGACATTTCAGCTGAAATAATGGCGCTTTGGTTGAAACCTTGCAATGTTTTTGAGAAGCTTTCTAGAGATTCTTGACAAAGTTGTGGACAAGGGCTGCAAATTTACCAAGTCATTTGGAATCAACTTACAAGCAAGCTTGGTAAGGGCTTGTTTGAACTTGTTAGTTTATTATACTTGCCAAACTCAAGCTTAGAGTTTAGGCTTGTCTAATAAACAAGCCAGGCCCAAACATACCCAAGCTTGATTCGATAGGGCTCATGAATGCCGCTTGTTTAGGGCTTGTGAACTCCACTCAATAAAAATATAATGAATATTATATTCTTATATTATCTTGCATTTTAAATACATATTTTGAGTCTTGGCCATTGGTAAGGCTGCAAACAAATTAAACCGTTTGTGAACAGTGTGCGAACAATCTCGGTAAAGGTCCGTTCGTTTATTAAATGAGCTAAGCATAAGCAAACCAAAGCTTGGTTTGGCTTGGTTCAGCTCGGTTCAGGCTCGGCTTATAACAAGCTCTGCTCGAGCTTAAATAGTCAAGCTTTTGAATGAGTAAATGATGAAAACTATATCAAAAAATCAATCCTACTTGCAAGAAAATGCAAGAAAGAGAGAAAATTCTCTAGACGGTGAGTGAAAATACAAGAGGATCTTTGATTTCTAGAGAAGCTGAAAGCTCTCTACAATCAATTACAATTCTGTCATTAATCCAAAAACTGCCCTAAACTAACTCTAACAAACTATTTATAGAAGATTACATCTGAAATGACTAAAATGACCCCTAGACACTTAGCTAACTAACCTTATAAACTAATACAAGCTAATACAAACTATTACAACTAATACAAGCTAATTTATCAAAAAACATCAGGAATCTCCCTCAAAAAAAAGGAAAAAAAAAATTTTTCATCAAGTTTGAATAAGAAGTAGAAGCAGCTCTTGATGTAGCGGTTGATTTTTCTCCATTAACACCACCTGAGCAAGGTCTCTTGCCCTGAAAAGAAGCTTCTTTCGTCGATATCAGCTTGTGACTTGTGTTCGACATTGAGTTTCTCAATACTAAGTCTCTTAGAAGCACATACGTCTTCCAGAAATTGAACCACATGTCTTCCCATGTCGTACATCTTTGAAAATGGAAAAGAAGCTTCGTTGAAGCCACTTGGAAGCTTTGAGCCAATAGCACCACACACATATCCCAATTTCCCAAGGAAAAATAGCCACTAAGTTCCTCTTCTTGATGCTGCCATTGTAGTTCAACTTTATCTAAAGGAATCATTTGATGAGTAACCTTGATAAGAGATGCTTCCTTGGGTCCCTCGTCAAAGCAAGGTAACATAGATTGCATAAAGGGCAATCCGGAAGGTGAATCACAAGGAAATTCACAAAACACGGTGGTGGTAGTTTAAAATCAGCACTAGAAGGCTCAAAATCGACCTCATTCCCAAGTGAAGATAAAGCACCAAGAGCAAAGAATTCTTCATCGATGATTGGAGTTACAATCTCTTTGAAGAACAAGGCTTCTTGTTGCTTCATAATATAGTCGTCTCCATTAATTTCACTAGCTATTTCCTCTATTTCTTCCCTATTTTCCTTCTCAACATCAAATATTTGTCCACAATCATCATCATCATCATCATATGCATAAAAAATTGGGGTTGTTTCAAGGTCATCCACTAAAATTTCAACGGAAACTTTGTCTTTCTTGCCCAAACACAAATGTCTCATTTTCATCCTCATCAAACACAAAGGCCTCCTCATGATAATCATCAAACACGGGGCCTACATAATCCAAAATATCAACTAATTCTTCACTAGGAAGACTTCCTTTCTTTGCCACAACACAAGTGTCAAAATAAACTTGAAATTCTTGCCCGTTGCAATGCTCATTGACTATTTTGAAGTCAATCAACATATAATGGGAGGGTAGAAATTTCTTTTGAAGTTTCCTCTTCATCTTATTCCATCTTTGAATCTTTTCTTTTCTACTCCATTGACAAGATCATTGCAAAGAGTTCCACCAATTGGAAGCACTACCTTAAAAATGTGATTTACAGCAACAGAGCCTTGATTTTTACTCTCCAACCACAATGCAGCAGTAAAAGACCTTTCGATCTCCACAGAATAAAGAAACCAGCCTTCAATTGATTGGGAAGAAGAAAAAAAAAGTCAGATCTTCAACTGATCTTGTTCCTCCAAATTGAATGGCTAGAATCCTTAAAATTGCTACTACAACCCTCCTTGAGCTGTGACAACACCAGATCTCTTTGCAAAGAGTTCAATGAACCCTAGTGAGACTCGCTGGGCTGATGAAAGTTCTGCGAAACGTTAGGGAGCTTGACTGCATAAGTCAAAGCCTGAGAAACTTGCAGTCACAGCAGATTGCTACGGAGTAAACTGAAGCTTTGACTGCCACTCTGAGCAGATCACAAGACACAACGAACCTCCAGAAGACTTCTGCAAACAGAGAAAGGTTTCAGCAACACTATCATTGAAAGAATAGCCTTTGATTACTGCAATTAGAGACTTCGATCTTGTTGTTGCTTCAGAGAAAACTTTGACTTGGTTGGTACTACAGCACCATCAATATCTTCACTGAAGTATGAAAATTAAACTGATGAATCTTGAAGCAGTTACCACTCAAATTGTTCTTCGGTCTGCTACACAATTGGGTGGTGGTGTTGCCGTGATGGCTGCTACTTGCTGGATCAGTAAAAATCGAACATTACTGTTGGAGAATCAAACCCTAACAGCTTTGATTTGAATCAGGAAAGGGTTACGACAACCAGTGCTCTCAATTCCACCATTATCAACTGAAAACAACTCTGCGATTGTGATTGTGTTTTTTTTCTTTGATAAGGTAATCATTTATTACTTTAAAAAATGTGCAAATCACATGTACACAGGCTGTATAGAAAATACCGAACCCAAACTAAAGCTTCAAAGACCTTAAAAATTCAGAATAGCGCAATTGCTGTCCCAAAAACTGTGACTACCCCCACTCAGAAGGAAAACCCAAAAATGTATTTTGTAATTGCTGTACAGACCTTTTCTGCCCCTCAAAAGTCCTATTCCTCTCCTCCCATAAAACCCATCTTATAGCATGTGGAACAAATTTCCACACAACGAGCTGGTCTTTCTTCTTGCTCTTGCACTGCCAGCTCTCCAACATAAGCAACACCGAACTTGGCATGACCCAGTTAATCCCAAAGACATTGAATCCACAAGCCCATAGCGCCTTCGCCACATACAATGAGATAGCAGATGGTCTATAGATTCCTCACTGCTGGCTCTGCTATTAGGATTGTGGCTGTTGTAGAAAGCTTTGTTCACATGCAACTGATCTTTGACCAACTCTAGATAAACCCTAGGTAAGGCGGAACAAATCTAAGCATTAAACCTTAGATTATGAGAGAGAAAGAAGAAGAAATTCCAGGAGATGGCACTTGACAGGGGCTCGAACTTGTGTATTGATACCAAATGATGAAAACTACACTGAACAATCAATTCTACTTGCAAGAAAATGCAAGAAAAAGAGAGAATGCACTAGAAAGTGAGGGAAAATACAAGAGGATCTTTGATTTCTAGAGAGAAGCTGAAAGCTCTCTACAATCAATTACAAATCTGTTATTAATCCAAAAACTGCCCTAAACTAACTCTAACAAACTATTTATAGAAGATTACATGCTGAAATGACAGAAAAATACCCCAAGACAATTAGCTAGCTAACCTTATAAACTAATACAAGCTAATACAAACTATTACAACTAATAGAAGCTAATATATCTTGCCACATTAGTCAAGCTCAAACACCCTAAGGCTCAGCTTGGCTTGGCTTGTTTTGCAGCCCTAGTTGTGGTTTCTTTCTTTTAAATTAAAAAATAAAAATGTAGAAAGGGAAGGGGGGGGGGGGAGAGAGAGAGAGAGAGAGAGCAAGGAAAAATATAGAGAGAATATGAAAAAATGCATGTGAAAGCGAGAAGTAGGGATATTTATTAAGAAGAGGAAGAAGGAGAAGGGATTGAAGTGCTATGAGGGATCGAAGTGCTATTACCTTTCCTACTAGTTAGACAGGGGGTTTGTTTAAACCTTTTTGGAACCCTCCACCCAGTGGTATTATCAAACTTAATTTTGATGGGTGTTCTCTAGGAAACGCTGGTTAATTGGGCATTGGCGGTGTTTTGAAGGATTTTAGTGTGGAGATTGGGTATGTGTTATCTCTCCCTATAGGAGATGGGATTGCGTTGAAAGCTGAATTATTGGTGCAATTAGAAGCATTGAAAGAGACCTCTAGATTGAGGTTTTCACAGTTGATTGTGGAGGTGATTTGTCTGTTGTTATCAGAAGGGTGAGAATGAGATTTTTTAGGAGTGTGGGAATATGCTAGTAATATATATATATATATATATATATATATATATATATATATTATTGGCAAGAATTTATTTATTTATTAATAATGAAAAGAATCACAAAATTGGACGAGTGGTCAACAAAAATGTAAAGAAATCAAAATAAGAGAACATCACCAAACTCCTCTTCTTAGTCCTTGAAAATAAAGGCATTTCTCTCTAACCACAACCCAAAAAACTAGTAGGAAATACACTAGAATTCTTGATGTGTGGGCGAGATGGGTGGCTAGAGAGGCTAGCTATGTTACATGGACTCGTCATTTTGCACAAGGTACCCGTGTCAACACGACACGACATGGGTACGGCCGTACAGGTATGGGATTCGTGTTAGATATGACACTTAAGACAACCAGACACGGTTGCCATGGAAGGAGGAGGAGGAGGTAAAGGAGAAGGAGGAGGAGGCTGGACCAGCTGATCATGAAAAGTAGGGTTCTGTTCTTACCTCGTGAAAACTAGGGCTAGTCGAAATCTAACCAAAGCTGCCATTGCTGTTGAAGTAGGGCTACTTGAATCCTGAACTAAAATGCTTGATGTTGACGACAACCCAGACACTCGATGGGGACCAAAGCTTCCATCGCTGTTGAAGTAGGGCTACTCGAATCCTATACTAAGATGCTCGATGGTCTAAGATGCTCGATGTTCGATGTTCGATGTTGACGACAACCCAGACACTCGATGGAGAGAGAGAGAGAGAGAGAAAGAGAGAGAGAGAGCACACGCAAGAGAGAGAGAAAGTGTGTGTGTGTGTGTGTGCCTGCCTTATCATTGCTATAGGTGTTCATCGGAAGGTTGTTAGAGTTGCTTCCATTGATGGTGTCGGAGTTTACTGGAGGTGATGTCATAGGGTGAGCTTTGTAAATGGCGAAAGCCCCTTCTGTTGAATGAAAAGCCTCCTTCCCCTTTCCTTTTATGTTTTTTATTTATAAAGTTAATATCCTTATTTCAAAATTGGTACAACTTCTAATTCACAGTTGGACCCTTTAAAAATTTATTATTATGACCATGAAATATCCGATTATTCACAATTTATCCTATATTCTGTTTACCTTATATAATATTTTAATAAACACACACACACACACACATCCCCATACTCGTATCCAATTTTTGGATCCTTTTTTCACATCCCCATACTTGTATCCAATTTTTGGATCCTTTTTTGCCAAGTTCTTGTATCCTAATTTTAGAAATTTGATGAATCCAACATGTAGATACACACTCGCTCCCGATAACTGCACCCGAGTGCATGTAACATAGGAGGCTAGTGGGGCAGTTCATGAACGAGCTAAGAGGGTTGCTATTACCCTCCAGCATTTTAGAGGCCATTTTTTTTTCCTCCTTGAGGCTGATTTTGGAGAGTTTTGTTTTTGGGGTTAAGGTCTCTTGTTTTGTTTTGGGCTCTTTTGTTCGAAGGGAATCTCTTCCTCTCTTTTTGTATGTATTTTTCTTTTGTGTTAAAAAAAAAAAAAAAGAAAAGAAAAGAAAAGAAGAGGGGAAGAAGGAGAAAACTCATTGAAGCTCTTATTGTATGTCAAAATGAAATTTAGTTCCTTGATTAGTTCTAGTATTAGGGGCTGTTTGGGTAACATAAAAAGATTGGCCAGCTGAAGATGGGTGATCAGTTTTGATTTCACCACTATTTGGCAAGTCACTTATTCTTATAAATCTGTTCGGCCTTGTATAGCAAACCAGGCATTAACACAATTTTCTCAAACTGAGTTGGTTTATAAAAACCAAATATCACTTAGTGGGAGTGGTTGTTTTTTAAATGAAATATTGCATGTTTGGTATTCAAAGCTATGGGGGAATTGGTTGTACAATCTGCTGGTACTTTGTTATCTGAAGTGGAGTATATTGATTCTGCATGAAAAATTAGTCTCACCTATTTGTTTTTCTATAGTAAAATCATCTTTGCTTGTTTGCTGATGCTTACCTCTCTTGTATCTGTTAATTTCCTCATATCTTTAGTAGAAGGAACAGTGATCTCAACTACTTGAACTCTGAATTATATTCATGTAATGAACTAATGAAGCCTGCAATTGCATTCTTTTTATGATACAATTGACATTCTGACAGGAAATATGGTCTTGATGACAACACTATGGATTTTATTGGTCATGCATTGGCGCTTCATAGAGATGACCGCTACCTCGATGAACCTGCACTGGATACCGTGAAGAGAATGAAGGTAAAAATTGCATGGGGACCATATTTTATTTGTCCTTGGTTTTGAATTGAAACATTGGAAGTTCCAATTTTTTGTGCATTTTGTGATGTTTTCCTCGTGATCATGTGACAGCTTTATGCGGAGTCTCTTGCTCGTTTTCAAGGAGGATCGCCATACATTTACCCTTTGTATGGATTAGGAGAGCTCCCCCAGGTCTTTCTTTCTCTCTATATATCTTTCTTTCCCTCTTCCTCTCCCCCCACCCATCCCGACTGCCTTTTCTTTTTAAATGCATTTTGAAGTCTTTGAACCTAAAATTGCGATGACGTTTAATTTGCTTTACTTGATATTTTGTTGATTGTTTCTTTTAGGCTTTTGCACGGCTTAGTGCTGTTTATGGTGGGACATACATGTTGAATAAACCTGAGTGCAAGGTGCTTCCTTTGTTCTCTTCTTCAGTCTCACAGTTCCCCCCCACCCTCTTATGTTGTGCACTTATTTTTTAATTGTGGCTTAGTCAGTGAATCCCTGGATCAATTTTACTTTTAAGCTTCACATAGGGTGTGATATTGCTAAAATGCCAGGTAGAGTTCAATGAGGAAGGCAAAGTCGTTGGTGTCACATCAGAAGGGGAAACTGCTAGGTGCAAGAAAGTTGTATGTGATCCTACCTACTTGCCGAACAAGGTAGTGATTTTCAAACCCTGTTGAGTTTATTTTTGCCTCTTCCTGGTGAAGCTACTGTTGACTTTATTATAGGTGAAGCCAGCGTATTTTTTTGGCATATGCAGGATTAGTCTTCCCCTGAATGAATTTATCTCTATTTATAACAGATTTCTGTGTGTGTGTGTATACACACACACACACACACACACACACACACACACACATATATACTGTATAGGCCAACTTCTAGTAGGCATATAAGCAGAAGTTGCTTTTAAATTGGAGAAATAGAGATAGTTAATAGGAAACATTGTCTGGCCTATTTTTCTGAAATCTGATCTGCTAAGTTAATCATGACAAAAATTGTTTGAGTCTTTTTCCCCTTTTCCCCTAGTTTCCTTTTGTTAGTAATTTCTTTCTTTCTCCCTATTTGTGAAGACATAAGAGCTGAATATTTCATGCTTAGCAGAATTTTGTGACCTTTTTTTAACAGGCTAGGAAGGTCGGGAGGGTTGCAAGGGCAATCTGCATTATGAGCCACCCAATCCCCAACACAAATGATTCTCATTCCGTGCAGGTTATCCTGCCACAGAAGCAGTTGGGTCGTAGATCAGACATGTGAGTGTTTGTTCAATATTTTTAGAAAGCGATTAGATTATAAATCTTTTAAATTTCTTGCAATTAAGTAATATTTTTTTCTTTTTTTTGGTCCAAGCAATTAAGTAATATACTAATGTAAGTATTTAAATATTATGCTATCTGGTTCAGTGCAGTTGAAAAGTTGCAACTATTAACCAAACATGACTAGTTGGTGGGTCTATCTGAGATCTCCTTGTTGTGACCCAAAGGTCAACCTTGTCGAGTGATTGTAACAACAGGAACACCTGGAATCTAATAGTATTTTACTTCATAGAATAGGGGATTGGGGATCAATTATGAAAATGTATACAAACGAGAACATATATGCCAAGTGCTGAAGAAAAAGCTATTAGATTCTAATTAGTTGCCACAAGGTAAGGAGGAAGAGGATTTCCTGATGTTTATAGTTGATCTTTTTTATTAGTTTTTATATGCAATGCTTGAAATCTTCTGATATCTCTCTCTCTCTCTCTCTCTATCTATATATATATATATATATATATATATATATATATATATATATATATATGTTTTGGATAGGAAACGAAAATTATAATATTAATAATAATGGAAATATGATTACAATTAAGAGGAAGAGATTTCCTTCCAAATGAAAGGAAAAATTAACTAACAAAACTAAGTCTCAAGAAACCCCAACCTGACCCCCAAAAGCCAATAAACTCACTATGATTTTCAGTATACCTCTTTTTGATACCTTGTGAGTATGCAAAAAGCTGTAACAGATCAAAAGCTGTACCCAAAACTATACAATCTCATATAGTGACTATGCCAGCATCAGGTAGGGAGAACGTGCCCCTCAAGGACTATCCAGTAAGCTCCCTTGCGGGCCAACTCATCTGCCATACCATCGGTGCCTCTAGCTGCCCAAGATGCTTGTATGCCAAACATCCTTGCCAATTCCAGGCTTTCTCTTTTATACTTTGTCAATTTTTAGTAAGATCTCCCTTGCAGGCCAATTCATCCACCATTCCATCAGTGCTTCTAGCTGACCAAGATGCTCGTATGCCTAGCATCCTTGCCAAATCCAATATTTCTCTGATATTCCCTGCCAATTTCCAAGCTCCTATAGAATTAGATAGCAGAAACACATGATTGATGCAAATCATGTCAAGAATAAAGGAAAGATTAGGATTTATTTGGGATCTTCATTGTGTGGGAATAATTTCATGATCAGGAGTATTTTAGTAAATTTATAGACTTTCTATTTTATGTACTTTGTAATTTGGTTAGGCTTTCTATTTTTCAAAAGTTACTATTTTATGTTATTTCCTAGTTTGAGTCCATTTGGAGTTTAAAACCCCCCCCCCCCCCCCCCTTTTTTTTTAATGGAGTTTGAGTTCTAGTTGGTTTCCATATTGGTTAGTGTTGTTTTTAGAAGATTTACTTGCCCACCAAGTTTTCTAGACTCCATAAATAAGGGCTATTGTACAAAAACGAATTTATACTTTGATTACTGAAATTTTGAGTATTTTGCTTTGGTTATGAACGCATGCTAGGGTCTTCTTCTTCTTCTCTTATCTTCAGTTCTCTACAGTGCTGTGTTTTCTAATTAACGCTCAACCAACCCCTATTTTATTTGTGTTCTCAACCTAAAACCCTACTCCCACAACCCTAACCCTATTACTGCACCATAAGCCTTTGTTCTAACATCCTAACCTTAAACTAAGCTGTTGTCCAGAATCCAACAACCTATTTATTGAAATTCCAACTTCTTTTACCTTGAAACCTTGACCTACCACAACCCTAGTTCATTTATAAAGCCTTGTACCCTTCAAAACCTAAAATCACAAGCCTTAACACCACCATAATAGCCACATACAACATTATTCTAGTTTAGTGCTGCATCAGTTTGGCATTAGAGCAAACAATCCTATCTTTTCCAAAATCTGACCATTTGTTTCTACCATTCTACCAACATGGTGATTAATGTAGAGCTTTCATCTAAGTTTGAGGCCTTCTTAGAAGATTATCAAGCCACAAAGATGTTGAGTCTTTGAAGATCCATTTTGCATGGCTTAAAGGTGAAGTTCAGACTATTAATACCACCTTGGATGAGACGAAAATAATGATGAACAAATTGTGGGTTGCTATCATGGGTGAGGAACCCATTCCTTGCTTGATCATGCAAGGAGTTGAGTTTCCTCTCCATTTGTAAGAGGTTGTGCATCAACTTGCTAAATAAGAGTTAACTATTCCTATAAAGCTCATCACATGGGAGAACTACTCAATGTTGGTAGCTGAGGAAAATCGAAAAGAAGGTGATGACACTACTAAATCCAATGAACTCAAGACCATCCCAACCATTGATTTCATTGTTCTAGAAAAAGCCAGCTCTGTGAAAGAAGAGGCAAAGTCCGAATTATCATCGGTGTTGTTTCCTAGAAGGAAAATAAACTTGCACCTAATCTAAACCCTAATTTTATAGGCTTTCTATTTTTTAAAAGTTACTATTTTATGTTATTTTCTACTTTGAGTCCATTAGGAGTTCAGAAACTTTTTATTTTAATAGAGTTTTGAGTTCTAGTCAGTTTCTATATTGGTTAGTGTTGTATTTAGAAGGTTTATACTTGCCTAGCAAGTTTTCTAGACTCTATAAATAAGGGCTATTGTGCCAAAACGAATTTAGATTTTGATTAATGAAATTATGATTATTTTGCTTTGGTTAATGAAGGCATGCTTTGCCTAGGGTCGCTCTTCTTCTCTTTTATTTAATCCTCTATAGTGCTGTGTTTTCTAATTAACCCTGAACCAGCCCCTATTTTCATTGTGGTCTCAACCTAAAACCCTACTCTTACAACCCTAACCCTATTACTACACCATAAGCCTTTGTCCTAACTTCCTAAACCTTAAATTAGCTGATGTCCAGAAATTCCAGCAACCTATTTACTAAAATTCCAGCCACTTTTACCTTTAAACCATGACCTACCCCAACACTAGTTCATCTACAAAGCGTTGTACTCTTCAAAACCTAGAATCACAACCCTTAAGCACACCATAGTAGCCACATACAAAAGTGTTCTAGTGTTGTGCTGCATCAATGATATTGGAGGAATTCCTCTTGACCAGAAAGTTAGAAAATCCCAAATTGGATGTTTCCTTTAATCCTTCTAGCAACGCCTTCAATTATACCTCCAATGCAATCCCTTCACCCACTGGACAATTGAAATCTTCTAATTAACCAGGCAAACATATCTCCTGTGAAAACCAGATCTGTTCATTGTGTGACATAGCTTTGTAACGAGTCCATTTTGTTTTTAATAGAATTTTAAATGACTTGGTTTGTTTTAACAT
Organism: Liquidambar formosana; assembly: GCA_039720395.1. Taxonomy (NCBI): domain Eukaryota; kingdom Viridiplantae; phylum Streptophyta; class Magnoliopsida; order Saxifragales; family Altingiaceae; genus Liquidambar; species Liquidambar formosana. The sequence goes on along the minus strand of CM077822.1, from coordinate 47,648,422 downwards.
TATTTTTGTCATTTTGGTACTACTATCAGTTTAGGTAAAAAGGCACAGATGCTACCACTCCCCAAGGAGACAATGACAGTTGAACCCCTGACTCCAACTTGCATGGTGCCTCTAAATTTAATAGTGTGTTTGATTATTTCCCCAAATTTAATGGAATGATTTCTTTTTCCCAGAATTTTCAAATGCCTTTTTTTTTTTTTTTTTGGTAAGCTTTTCAAATACCCTTTGCTGTTACCTTTTTGTTGTTTTTGGTATGCAAAACTAATTTTCAGAGTCCAATGTCCTAGATGTAAGTAGTTATTTATCCTTACTGTATTATCTTTTTGCTAAATCATGTAATGCCTCTGGTTGAGCAGGTATCTTTTCTGTTGTTCTTATTCTCACAATGTTGCCCCAAAGGGTAAATTCATTGCATTTGTATCCACGGAGGCAGAGACTGATCAGCCTGAGATAGAACTAAAGCCAGGCATCGACCTTTTAGGGCCTGTGGATGAGATATTTTTTGACATGTATGACAGATATGAACCTGTCAATGAGCCTTCTTTGGACAATTGTTTTATATCAACTGTGAGTTTCTCTTATTTCTTTTAATGCCCCCCATGACTGCTGTGTCATCTTGTAGTTTTCATTGATAGGGATGCACATAATATATCTGCTTTCTATGTTGAACAGAGTTACGATGCCACAACACACTTCGAGTCAACTGTCATGGATGTGCTTAACATGTATACCATGATTACTGGAAAGGTAAGAACCAGTTCTTTAGCTATTGTGATTGGTTCATCATGTTCAACTCAGTCAGCCTTGGTCCATATTTTTAATTGCAAACTTGTTACACAACTCTTCATTACATTATAAAGATTAAAGACTACAAAATGCAGAAAATGACAAATTGTAATCACTGATATAACATTTGGTATTTAATCATCTTTTATTATTAGGGGTGTTTTCATATTATTTAATGGAATCATATTGATTTATTCAAAATTTTTTGTAGATTATAAGTGTCGATAAAACGATCTAGGAAAGTAGAAATATAGGGTGCCAACTTTTACTGTGATAAATGGCTGCCATGGTGGGCAGAATGGTAACAGCCAAGGCACTTACAATTATGGTTAAAGATTCCCTTTTTTTTTTTTTTTTTAAAAATAATAAATAAATCTTGGTTCTGGCATGGATTCTGGTTTTTGGACCAGTACTATTGGAACCAGGGCTTTTATTCACCTGTCTTTAGGTTGTGCCATCGAGCAAGTTGAAAACTTCTAATTTTACCCATTAAAAGGAAAAAAAAAAATATCAAATCAAACCTTTTAAAAGTTTGATTTCTTACAATTATGGTTAAAGATTCCCTTTTTTTTTTTATTTTAAATAATAAATAAATCTTGGTTCTGGCATGGATTCTGGTTTTTGGACCAGTACTATTGGAACCAGGGCTTTTATTCACCTGTCTTTAGGTTGTGCCATCGAGCAAGTTGAAAACTTCTAATTTTACCCATTAAAAGGAAAAAAAAAAAATATCAAATCAAACCTTTTAAAAGTTTTACATTCTTGATCAAGTCTAAGTTTCCGAAATATTTAGTGAATTTATTATTTATATAGTTCTTAAAAGAAGCAGGTTGCACTTCTTTGAGGAAGGGGTTAAAGAGGGGCACTTGAGTGGTTGAAAGAGTTTATTTTAGTAGTGTAATTTTCATCTTCACAGTTGTCCTCCTGCCCCCCCTCTCTCTCTCTCTCTCTCTCTCTCTCACTTTGTCTCTGGTCTCTTCTTTCTTTGAGGAAAATTTATTTACATGAGGGTCAAAAATAACACACCTTGTCATTAACCAAACATACCCTATTTCTTAATTAAGAAATTTTTTTCCATAAAATCTCTGACATACGCAAGTTGTGATTGACTTTTGTGTTTGTGAGCAGGTTCTAGACCTCAGTGTGGATTTAAGTGCTGCCAGTGCTGCAGAAGAATGAGAGATGCTATGTTTGGTGCTTGCACTGATATTAGTTCTTTCTTCTAAGTTTCCTTGGAATGATAATGTTGCTGGTGGGATATATAGTTTGTCATTAACTTGTGTGTTAGTAAAAGCTGGTTCTGGACGTCAGCACTGTGGAAGAATGAGACACTACATTTGGTGCTTGCACCAATATTTGCGCTTTGTTCCAAGTTACTTAGAACGTTGATGTCGCTAGTGGTATTTGCCTCGTGAAAGTGGGGTTGGACTTTATTTGGCTGCTTTCTGTTACGATAATAGATAAAATATCATATGTAATAAAATAATGTTTTGAATCGTTCTTTTTAGTTTAATTTTCCAAATTCTACTTGCTGTGCCCCCAGTTGCCAGTACTCAGTAGTTGCTTGGGTATATGAGTGGAGCCAGTGGAGTGTAATGAAGTATCGATTCGCCCAATTGGTTTTTGTTTGATACCCCAATAAATGTGTGCCTGGGACAATTACCATTTCGAAGGCAACATTTTGATTGAAATCATCTTCCCTATAGCATGGGGCGAGAAGAGGGGTTATTATATTAAGGTCCGGTTTGGGTGCACTAGGAAATGAAATCATCCATCGGGTTTTGGGCAAGGATTATTATTTAGGAGAGGCAGATAGGGATCCTTCCTATTCACCTGTTATGTACAAAAACAATTTGGTCTTTCTAATCTCTTTCACAAAAACAATTTGGTCACTTCATCTACTAGTGTCTATAAACTGTTTGGAAGTGGTTATTGTGACCCCGAAATACCAACGTGGATCTGCTTAAATTATGGTGCAGGCAACCCCTCTGAGAGCGGTTAGATTAGTTATCACGACACCACCCTTTTTTATTTTAACCCCCATTAATCTCAAATAGACCCCGAACCCCCATATGCCATATTTGTTCTCTACACCCCCCACGACCCCCTTCTCCCTCACGACGTAGTCGCTGCTTCGTGGTTTTTGAGTCGCATCTCTAACACTAATTATACTGTTTTCGTTATATCATAATTTTATATAATTATGAGAATTTTTTGAACATGGATTATGTGGATATTTTGGAAGTGATTTTGGTAGATTCATTATTTGATATATTGCATTTCATGGTGGGCATATGATGCATGAAATGCTTTGTAAAATTAATAAGAGGTCATTGGAGTTGGACTATTACGCTCATGGGAGGTTTTGCTGTGTTTTCTTCTCCATTAGTCCTAAGCTATTGCGGTCCCAAGTAGGAATGTCTTTCTATGTTGTCTCGAATTGAGGTTATTGCGGTTTTAGGTATAGATGTTCATGCTGTGTTGTCTTCTTGGAGGTTGGATTTAAAATCTTCTCTTTCCGCGCGAAAACTTGTGCGAGAATAGTTTTGGGTAATTGAGGAATAATAGAAATTGGACATGAGTCGTATGCATTCGGTATCATGCAATTATTTTAAATTATAGATTATAACTTATTTTTGCAATGATTGTTTGTTTGTTTGTTTGTTTGTTTGTTTTTTTTTTTTTTTTCCATCATTGTTTTAGTTACTTATGTAAAATTGTAGCTACTGAGTTGTCAAACTCATATATTATTTTCAATGTTTTTTTAGATATTACAGGAAATTGATTTATGAAGTATATGCAGAGGCATACCTAATTAGAATTTTATAATGCGAATTTTAATGTATTTCTTAGAATGAATGTATTAATTTGGTTTTATTGTGGGCCAATGACCATTAGACATGTAATAATTATGGGGATGTAATTATTTAAATTGTGTATGGTTGTGGAAATGTGGGATATGATGCATGAGACGATACCACAATGTATGGATGATAGGAATTTTTTTTATGGAAGTATTTTCATACAGGTTTTATGATGGTATATCCTATTTACGGAGGAGTCATGCCCAAAATTTTAAAAATGAATGGGATTTTTACATGTGTCATCCTTGCTTTATCAAAGGTTTTATTAAAGAAAAGCCGTTTTATTATAATTGATCACAGCTTAGTTAATTTGGGTAATGACAAAGACAAAATAAAAAAAATAAAAAAAAAAACGAAGGAAAGAGAAAATGCCTATAGGAAGGAAAAAAAAAAAAAAGAAAAGAAAAGAAAGAAAGAAAGAAAGAAAGAAGAAGAAGAAGAAAGAAAGAAAGAAAGAAAAACATAAAGGGAAAGTTGTTGCAAAAAGATTTGGGTAATGTAAAAACATTTACCAAGAAGGTATATTAGACATTCAATCCAAAATCTCTTTTTTAAAGAAATTAAGATTTATGGGGGTTGATCATGTGCAAAATATCTTGGACTATCCTGTTCGATCATAATTGTTTGTGGATGACACACGTGCATTCACATGTGCACGCGTGTCGCTCATGAACGGCTATGATCAAACGGGATATCCAGGATATCCCGCACATAATCAAAGCTGTAAGATATATTATTACCATTTTGAATTGAATATGAGAAGTTTGGCTCTCTTATTGGAATTGTCTCTATTTTGACCCACCATTGTAAATTTTTCCTTTTCATTTTTTATTTTATTTTATTTTTTTGTGGTGCACGTGGGTAAATTTGCACCACCTCAAAGAAGATCTAGGGGAATCAAATTTCCAAATACGATTACATCTCAACTGATGCCCCAAATTAGCCATCCATTCTCCCTGATGCCTTCCTGCCCAATTTCTTAATTTCTTAATTTTTAATTTTTTAAACCATTATTCGAACAAACTCATATTTTCTTCAAAATTTTTAAATAATGTTAGATTATTATTACCATTTGAGGATGATTTTGAGCTATTGGATCATCCCTATCAAGATCTAATCTTGGCTATCCATTCTCCCAAGCCATGCCTTTAAATAAAGATCCTCCTTCTTCATTTGTTCACTAAGTCTTAGTTGTTGTAAATATTGTGATTTAGTGTGTGGATGCCACCAATTGGTAATAGTGGATGAATCACTTATACACCACTTGGTAATAGGGGATGAATCACTTGTGATAAATGGTAGATATACACTTAGTTAATGGGAGATGAACTCATCACCACTTCAAATGTTAGGTGAATGTGAGCCTATATAAAGAAGGCTTTGGATGAAAATAAATGTATATTGAGATGAATGAGAAATGATAAGAAGTTTTATTCTCTCTATGCAATACTTGTTGTTCTAAGTTCTTATTTTCTTCACAACTTGTTCTAAGTTCTTAATTTCACAACTCGTTATCAGCACGAATTGCTCAAGAATTTTGTGAAACAGTATCATACTACTACCATCTTCTTTCTTAACCAATTTGGTTATGGTAAGTTGACACGTTCTTAATCAATTTGGTTGTGACAAGTTGGTATGTTTTTAAACAATTTGGTTGTGGTAAGTTGGCATGCTCTTAAGCAATTTGGTTGTGGTAAGTTAACACACACATATATATTCATCAAATTCTATACTAGCCATATTTTTGATAAACCACTTATTTTGATGAATTAGTAGCATACTAATTTTTCATAGTGATAAATTTTATTTATCATGGTGCTAATTTTCATAGTGATAAAAAGATTGCTTTTTACTCTAAATTATATATCTTAAATGGAGGAATTTATCTTCTCTTCTTGAAGCAAAAGAAGATTTAAAAATAAAACCTGAAGTTTTATAAATAAATAAAAGGAGTGATGATTCATTTTCTCTTCCTGAAGTAAGAGAAAGATTTGAAAACTTGAAGTTTTCTATATGAAAAGTTATTATTTACATGTTCTCTCTTTGAAGTAAGAAACAAATTTGAATCCCCAAAATTTTCTATAAGAAAAGTTGTTGTTCATATATTCTCTTCCTGGAGTAGGAGATAAATATAAAAACCTGAAGTTTTCTATTAAAAGAAAGGGGTTATTATTCATATTTCTCTTCTTGAAGTAAGAGACAAATTTCAAAACCGGAAGTTTTAGAAATGATGAATAATGTCTCAATTTAATTGAATAAAGTGACAGTTAATGATGAACAAATTAAATTGAGTAATATATTTCTCTATTATGTGTCATGCAACTTCTTAAGATATTGGTAAAATTTTGCTGAAAATTAATGGGTGCACCTTAACTTTTGCTTTAGTTAGCATAGAAGAACACACAAAAATCTGCTCTTGTTTTGCTTCGAATTGACTGTCAGCTTCACCTCGCTTGTCAGTCAACGTCTCTCATATTGACTGGTAACTTCTCTGTGTCAGCTTATATTATGTCATTCTATGGTATAAACCACCAGAAGTGGAATAATGACATACAAAACCACTAGAAGTGGAATAATACAATATCAAACCACTAGAAGTGGAATGACACTAAAGAAATAAGCAAAGGTTTATAGAATAAACCTACAAGATAAGTGTTTTGAGTAAATACTTGGTTGAAGTTTTGTGTGTTGTATGTACTATGCTGACAGCACGAACCTATTTTACCATTTAATTCAAACTTTAGTTCTAATTATGATTTTAAGATGAAACGATTTGGATTTTGTTATTGACTTGTTGGGCTAACATCCTACCAATTTTCGTGTCATTTAGTGACCATTTGGTATTTTTGGTGTAATTATTTCATGGTACACCTGAATCTGGGATTTTTGCTGGGCAGCACTAACTCAATATTGAAAAATATTTTTGAATAGGTTTTTATATGTATTTCTCTACCAAACTTTGAGGTTACAAAGTATATTTGATATACTTTTAAATGATATAAACCCCAAACTCCATTTCTTTTTGGATTGAACCTATAAAAATTCATTTATATGCATCACGAATTGTTTTCACTAAAATTTCAGATCTGGTTGTTGTACTTGGAGCAGATTACAGATTTTTTGCTACTCATTAGTAGCATTTTGAGAACTAGAGAGACCAACTGGAGATTGTCTCTGCAACCCATTCAAAATCCTAGCCCCATTTTGGCGTGTGTTAGTTTAATTAAAGGCACTCCCAATAGTGCCAATTGCCCAAGTATACCTTGAAGAATTGATGAAAGGCTATCCATTAATTCTATTATGCCATTGGAGAAGTACTAGTGCTTTGGGTAAGTTACTCTAACCATGGTAAAGATACCTTGGCATATGCATCTATAAGGAATTATTTTCTCTAACATATAAATAAAATAAAAAAATGGTCATGAAGCTTTATACAACTAGTAAATTGGTTTTACTTACTACGTGATAACAATCAATTTTGATCTATGAATTTGAAATTATTTGTTGGCCAATTGTTTGATTATTATCGAAATTCTTTCATCATTAAATTTGATGACCGTTGAAATTAAATATTTGTGAAAATATTTGAATATTTTTTGCTTTGTGAGTACTATAGTAGGTGTACTAATTACTTTAGATCTCTATCTAGTGTCCTTTATAGCTAAAACATATGTTCCCCTATCTACTCACCGGAAACAAGCATAATTTATAAACTAATATAGGAGAAATAAAAAAAAAATTGCAATATGATATTGCAAATCTAATTTCAAGATGATTGTTAAAAATATATGTCTAGAAGATAGTGCTACAACTCACACAATCATTAAATTTCCAAGATTTATCATTATTCAAAACTATTGTCAATACCATATTAGGTTCATCGAACCTAATTGAAGGCTCCAGAAGAGCAAATATAATATTGCCAAAATGAACAAAAATTTATGTTGACAATGCTTTATATTCTACCAGAAGTAGAAGAAATTTATTGAGTTTTTAAGATTTACATTGTAAATAGTTATTATATTGAAACCATTAACGATGGAAATGAGGAATATCTTTATATTACCTCAATGATTTCGGGTTAGAAGCTCATAGTAAAAACTTTCTCTTCTATACAACTATAAGCACAATTGAAACACATGTGGTAGCGCACCAGAAGTGCTCTGACATAAAGATCTTTATACTTTGACATGATCACAGTGATGGTAAGGGATAGTAATCACAGTATGGTAAGAATTCACACACCTAAACTCACAAAGTGATGTTTTTACAGCAAGTTTTGCAGATTGTTCATTTTTCCTGCCATTAGGGGGAGGAAATCTGGTAAGAATTCACACATACAAACTCAAAAGGTATTGTTTTTATAGTAAGTTTTGAATATTGTTATTTTGATAGAATTCCCACCGTTAAGGGGAGGAAATCAACTCAATAGAGGAACAGTGTGAATTTTCAATAAATGTTTTGATGTTATGAACTAAAAGTTCAAACAATCATTTACTTGCAAGTCCCTGCAGGGCAATAGGTTAGCATAGCAGCAAATGAATCTAAGACATACTTAAAGCGTGGAAGACTTGTCGGTGATAAGGATAAAAATCCCAAAAAAGAAAAGAAATTGGTGCTCCTGAAGAGGCCATACCCACAGAACAGGCAATAAAAATAATTGATCCATTCAATTGGTAATGGATAATAAATCTTCTGAAGAGTTAATTCCTTGGGTGCAGGTATGTATACTTAACTTGACTGAATGATTCATGATCATTAGTTTTATGCAAAACTTAGTTAGATATTCACTCCCCTAAAGAGCAATCTCCTACAGAGAAACCCCCTGAACAGTTATCCCCTGAAGTGGAATTTCTTTAAGTGAAATCTCCTGAAGAAATTATTTCTAAAGAGGAATAGGTACCTAATAATAATGAGATCTTAATAAATTATATAAGTTCAAGAGAAATATTGGATAGAAACAAAATTATTGTCGACAACATATTTTCTTTTAAAGTTGTTCTTGACATTACCAGAAGTAATGATGAAATTTAACCACAAACCGTCGAAGAGAATCGACTTAGAAATTTTTGGCTAATGTGGAAAGAAGTAATTCAAGCAGAGTTAAACTTACTTGCAACGTGTGAAGTATTTGGACCTGTAGTCTAGAACCTGTTAGATATAAATGGGTATTTGAAATGAGAAAAGAAATTTGTGAAGAGGGGCATATGTTCAATTTTATAGAAAAACACTCCAGAAGAGGCTATTGAACAAGAAATAAATATTCTCACAATTTGTCATATAACTCCTGAAGAGGAAAAAGTCTCTGAAGAGACAGAAAACAATAAAGAGGCTTATTTACATGGAAATGAAGAAATTTCCATAAAATATGCATGCATAAGAGAATTATGGAATCACATGAAAGTGATTATTAATTATGTATTTTCTTTCGCAGTAACTACTGAAATTTCAAAAATGACGACGATCTTAAACTACACACTGTAGATGAATGTTGTAGTAGACCTGATTGGTCAAAGTGGAAATAAATAATCCAAATGGAATTAAATTCGCTAGTAAAACGCAAAGCATTTGGACCTGAAGTCCTAACACCCAATAATGTGAAACCCATGAGATTACAAATGGATATTTGTAAGAAAGCGTAATAATAGAAATGAGATCATCAGATATAAAACTTGGTTTCCTGCATAAACCATAGATTGATCATGAAGAAACATATCTACCTGTAATGGATGACATTACATTTAAATGCAGTTATATATATAAAGGTCCATGAAGGATCCAACTTGCCTGAAGCAAATATCACAAAAAAAAAAAAAAAAAAAATGTACTCAATTAAACTGAGAGAACCCTTGTATGGATTAAAACAATCTGAAAGATTGTGGTAAAATCGTCTCAGTAAGTACTTAATTAAAGAATGATATGTTAAAAATTCTATATGCTTTTAAAGAAATCAGAATCTGGATTAGTCATCATTACAATTTATGTTGATAATATAAATTTAATTGAGATTCTTGAAGAGCTTATGAAAACTGCTAAATATTTAAAGAAGGCAGAATAAAATATTGTCTCGGTCTGTAGTTCGAGCATAAATCAAATGGAATCCTTATCATACCGAAAAGGTATTGAAACATCTTAATATGGATAAATCACATCCATTAAGTTCTCCTATGATAGTTTGATCTCTTGATATTAAGAAAGATCAATTTAATCCCGAAAAAGATAATGAAATGCTACTTGGTCCTGAAGTACCATATCTTAGTGTAATAGGAGATTTGTTATGCACTAACCCTTATACATCATTTTTAGTCAACTTGTTAGCAGGATTCAACTCTGCTCCAACTCGACAACACCGAAATCGCATTAAACATATTTTATGCTGCCTCTGTAGAACTACAGATTAGAGGAAGTTGTATCAAAGGTGATCCTATCAAGCACATAAATATAAACTCCAGAAAAGCAATGATATTGATGTCAAACAAGACACATTCAAGAAATAATCTTGCAGATTTATTCACTAAAGTACTATCAATAGTAGCATTCAAGACGATAGTGCAAAAAATTGGAATGCGTCGAGTTTGCGATCAATCAAGTTGAAACCTATCTTCTTATTAGGGGGAGAATTCATTTTTGGACATATGCACACTGTACTCTTTTTACTTCGACCAGGTTTTGTCCCACTGGTTTCCTGGCAACGTTTTAATGAGGCAGTTTTTCTTTAGTGCGTCCAACACCACTCTAAGATTCCCAAAATGTTATACTCTTTTTCCTTAACTAGTTTTTTTTCACTGGGTTTTTTTGGCAAAGTTTTAATGAGGCACATTATCTTATTGTGGTGGACATCCAAGGGGGAGTGTTGTAAATATTGTGATTTAGTGTGTGGATGCCACCAATTGATAATAGTGGATGAATCACTTATACACCACTTGGTAATGGGGGATGAATCACTTGTAATAAATGGTGGATATACACTTGGTTAATGGGAGATGAACTCATCACCACGTCAAATGTTAAGTGAATGTGAGCCTATGTAAAGAAGGCTTTGGTTGAAGAAATATGTACATTGAGATGAATGAGAAATGATGAGAAGTTTTATTCTCTCTATGCAATACTTGTTGTTCTAAGTTCTTATTATCTTCACAACTTGTTTTAAGTTTTTGATTTTCACTACATTAGTTGAATATTGAGCATTAGAAGAGTTCGAGCTTATTGGTGAGAGTGATACCTCATCGTACCAATAACTCACCTAAAAGAAGAGTTTGAGTTACTAAACTAGAGAGGGACATCTAATGGTGCCTTCTTAGGCAAACCACTTGTCCTGAAATGTTCAAGAAGCTATCTTCTTAAGGAGTGTTCCACGAGAGACCAAAATTCCTCCACAGCTTCAACTCTAGGAGGCTAAATAGAACCTGGCCTCAGTTCTATCACATTAAATTTTTACTCCCCTTGCATGTTAAATTATAATGCCTTGATGTAATGTTTATGTGATATTACATGCTCGCATTCCCCCCAGGTTTAACTCTACTCCCCTTGCATGTTAAATTATAATGCTTTGATGTAATGTTTATGTGATATTACATGCTCGCATTCCCCCAAGTTTCATCATTTATTTGGGAATATTAGTTTCCAATCTTGAGTCGAACATGTTTATCCATCATTTTCTAAATCAAATTTATTTTCATCAAACATATTATTTTTCTAAAAAAATCGTTTGATAATGGTTTTGAGATTAATATCTCCCACGAAGGGTGAAAGTGTGAAACTCCTCACCCTTGTTTGACTAAACTAAATGGACTTCGATCATCGTGAGAGATACATAGGCTGTTCACTTGAACCCAAGTTTAACTTAGTTTAAATTTTATTTTCTCTTTTCATATTTAATTCAAGTTGGCATACTGAAATTAAATAAACCCAACCAATAAAATGAGACCGATTCAAGCGAGATAGGTGCTTACGAGCAATGGCTTGAAACCTTCTGATCTCGTAAACTAGCCTTCGAATCCATAATTTATGGTTCAATATTAACATTTTTTCCAAAAAGGAGTCAAAATGTTTTCTTAAAATAAAATATTTTATAGTTTTCTTATTCCTCAAAAGGTGGCAACTCCAAAAACTCAAACATGAATAGGTTGTAGTAAGGATTTTTTGATGTTCATAGTTTGGCGATTTCAATGGGGATATTGAGGGCTAAACTCACATTTATTGTTTGGCTTAATTAATTTCCTTTTCTTGTAATAAAATCAATCACTCTCAATTACATGTGTGAATGTGTGCCTTTTTGCATTGTGTGATTGGCATTTATGTGTAGAAACGAGTAACCACCAAAGGTAGTGGTCTAGTGGCACTTGGCTTACTCCCAATTGGTTTGGTAGGTAGTAGGTCTTGGGGTTGAGACCCGTAATTGGCAATGCTTGGGATTATTGCCATGCCACTAGCTAAATGTCCACTAGTGCTATAGGTGGGGTTGGATTAGGTTATGGCTCAATAAGCTTGAAGGAGCGCTTGCAGTCTCTACTTTGTGGCCCTTCTAGGCCCATCTTGTCATTGGTCCCCAACGGGCTTGATTCATCATTTAGGTATTTAGGTATATCATACGAGTTGGCAATACCTTCAGACCCGCATGAAATTCCTTAATTTACATGTGATTAGATATGCCGTCACTTCAATCTCTAGGGAACCTATGGACCACCCTATGTAAGTATGGATCCAGATTTTGTGATGGTTCGAAAAAATCCATGATAGTGTAATCTAAGCCATCCATAAAAGCGATAGATTGTTCGAATCAAAAGCCCAAAAAATTGCTGCAGTTAGCTCAGGTCAGCAAGTTTTGGTTATTTGATCTGTGATGGTTTTTTTTTCAAACCATCAGCGAATCCTTGGTCCCTATTATGCTGCTTGATGCTATTTGTTTGTAATGTAATGAATTAGAAAAAGGATAACCCAATCATTGCCCTTAGTATGTCCCCCCGTCCTTATGTCTTATGTAATGTGATGCTATTATGGATGTGAGGTCTAAGTAGGTGCATACTATGTCAGACTATCTTCCTATGCTTCTGAACCATCATGGATCTTGATTAATGACCTATTGGAATGGGCCATGAATTGCTCTCTTCGGGTTTGGTTTTGTCCCATCAGCAAAAACAAGGAAGAATGGATCATCCCAAGGCAAGTAATGTACAACCAACGATTGATATATAGAAAAGAGAAGCTCTCGAGGAAGTAAAGGACCTACTCATTACGGTTGAGCGACAATTGGAAACGGTGTATGAGTGATCAAGAGATTGTCTAAAGCTTGCTCTATATGAAATCCGAGTTCGAGAGGAAGCCTTAAAGTGCTCTTGAAAATATTTGATTGAGGTCCTGAATAGCCTGCTGCAAGTACACACGTGGTGGGCCAAAAGTGCTCTTGAAAATAAGGAAACTTGTGCTCGATGATGTTCGAATTTTAAGAATGTCATACAATCGCCATCAGCTAAGTACCAATATGGACCTGATATTCTTTCAACAATACAATACATGTTTACAAGCAAAACCTCATAGTGCTTACAATAGCTTCAACTTTTGAGCGGGAGCAGTAATCTACAAATCATATAAAAGAAACTAGACTTGCCTGGCATTCTTTCACCTTTGCTGTGCATGCATTGTATTTCAAAACAGCAAATCACCAACCCTGATATGATTTTATCACAAGTACAAGAGGTTTGAGTTGAGACCATGCACGACGACGCTCATTTAGGTCCATCCGAGACTGTGGCAGACACAATCTCTCCCGCATTGCCCTCTTCCAGTGCAGATTCTTTGTGCCCTACATTTGCCAACTGAACTGCCGTGGCATGAGAAGACTCTTTTGGACCCACTTGGCTGGAGCCATTAGCAGCCTTTCTCAAACCCTTGTTCTTTTTGGCCTTATCAGCCCAACCAACAATGCCCACTTGTATATGTTCTTCAAATATGGCCCTTTTGTATGAACTTCCCATCTTCCATCATCAGAAGATATAAAGTCAAATGTTGTCAGTCTAGATCCTTAGCTTACACCAGAACAAAGTATATCATATATATATAGGTAAAACCCATCTCACCTGTGTGACAATTGCATAGAGTGGTAGGGTACTGTAACTGCAGACGAACTGAATGAACGCCCTACAATGGAAATGAGCATTCAAATATAAAGTATTAAGATTTTCTCCTTCATACACAGACTGGACATAGCCATATATACAAAACATATATATCTATCGAACATTTTACCCTATCACAAGTCTTGGGATAATATAACCAACTTGTCCCATGATGCAGGAATCAAAACCGTATTGAACCTGTAAGGGAGTGAAGCATCAAAGTCTGATCAGTAAAGTTCCTACTTTTATAGTTTTGTGAAATGTCATCAGGTAACATTGAATTATTTTGTTACCAGTATCCAAAAGAAAAATGCTAGCTCAAAAGAATTTTGGAATAGGATGATGTGAATCAGTATGAGGACAATCTGGGGCCTATGGAACCAAAAGTGATCATCCGAAGGCTTAACAACCAAGTCCCCTTCGATCGCTACATGTTTCTCTGCAACCTCATGGGCCAATTGGGAAATTACATGCTCAAGCTTGGTGCCCACAGCAAGTAAAAGCTGCATAAAAACAAACCTCAATCAAATGCCATACCAATTCCTTATTCCACTAGGTTCTCTGGAATTCTCTGTTTGAACAAGCATGTGTTTATAATCATTTATAAAGACAAAAAAGAAAAGATGTACAAATTTATGCAACTTCGCATTTCACTGAGATACACAATAGACTAGCACATTGAACAGACGCATATATAGGAAGGACGTTGGGCATTTCCCTTGGTAAGAACCTTTGAACTTTCACTACAATGAGCTATCGTTTAACGATCTAGATTTCTGAAGAACCTAGTAACAAATTGATTAGGCTGGAAAAAAACCAAAAGAACATAGGTAAGGTGAGACTCTGTACTCAAAATGATTAGGCTATTATTACTCTTTACTACAATGGTAAAGATGCTAATAGGTATTGATCAACAATGAGCTATCATTTAATGATCTAGATTTTGGAAGAACCTAGTAACAAATTGATTAGGCTGGAAAAAAAACCAAAAGAACATAGGTCCTCTGTACTCAAAATGATCAGGCTGGAAAAATGGAGAACATAAGTAAGATTCTGTACTCATGATAATAATCTATACTACCTATAAAAAGATGAATGTAAGAAAAACTTTTGATTGACTAATATACCCTCATTTTAATTTTTAAATACACAACTACCCACCCTTCTGCATATATAGAAAATATAGTAATATAAAAACTATAATTCTAAAACACATACCTTAATATATTCTAAAACACATACTTTAATATATAAAACACAAGTAGGAATTCAAAGGAAACGGAAACTATAATTCCTATATAATAAATAGAAATATATAGGAATATGGAAATTAAAATTCTAAAACAACAGCCGGAATACATACCTTAATATATAAAACACAAACAGGAATTCAAAGGAAATGAAAATTATAATTCCTATATAATAAATTAATAAACAGTTGGATTGTAAATTCCACTTTCTCCATCAAGAGTAGTTTCAACTTTCTTTCTACCTTTTCCACTAACGGCGACTTCTCCCTTCTTTGGTAAGTTTTGCTCTGCAAATCTATACTACCTATAAGAGGTTGAATCTCAGAAAAACTTTTGAATGACCAATATACTCTTATTTTTTTTTTTAAAAAATACATATCTACGCTTCCTTTAATTGAAACACATAATAAACATTCTTATCATTTGGTAACAAATGAAAGTTAGATTTTAATTCAAACTCTTAACAGATTAAAGTTAGATTTTTACTCAAATTCTTTTTTTAGAGCAACTATCAAGTTACATGATAATATATATGAATATAAATTCTTTAAATATTTCGTTTTATGAAGAAAAAAAAATTCTGAATATATATCTAAAGAGTTTTTAATATTTCGTTGTACTTTCGAATTTTAAACTTTATTTTTTATGAAAAAAATATAAAATTTTTATGTATTTATTATTTTGTATAACTAATATTTTTTAAAAATATTCACGTGCAACGCACGTCTGCTATATCTAGTATATTATAAATACTTCACCTACATTCATGATGACAAAAAAAAAAAAAAAAAAAAAAAAGAAGGAAAAAAAAAGAAAGAAAGAAAAGAGGCTACCATCACAATAAAACATTCCACTGTTACCTGGTGGAAACTTCAAATGGAGGCGCACAGAGCTGTCTATAAAACTCAGAACATCTACTTTTGGAAGTGTACAGCGAATGCCTCATGTAAAATCCACTAGAGCTGATTGTAGGTGTGGTAAGCAATGGCTTAGTTGGTAAAGGAGAGAAAGCTGATTGTAATGGCAGATCAAGTATACAAAAGCACTCCATATCTTTTCCTGGTTATCAGTATAATAGTACGAAGTAGCACTCCCCATAACAATAGCATTAAGCCTAGACTGACCCAAACTACCTGAACCCCACCCCACAAGGATACCAACTGAACAAAGGCCTATGGTTCCAATCCAAGTGCCATCTGAAGAAAAGGCAGAGTGCGAAAGAATTCTTATGACTTTATGATGTTCAATATTGCAACCTTGTTATCTTTTGGAATCACCCATCAACTTTGGTTGATCAATGGTAACGTGTGGAACTGTAGCATTGAACTCTGAAGTACTACAATTTCTTTGGTACCAGTGACAAGTGTCAAATTATTAGCATTTCAAGAACATCTTCTGAACTTGACAACTAGGTGACTGAATGGTTGACCATAAGTGAAGAAATAAGCCATGGAGCAAAGCTAGAGGAAGTCCATCTAAAGAAGTCATCAATTATACAAAAACATGAGAACGATAATTTTTTATTTTTGACGTGAGAAAATTTACTCAGCTTTAAAGATTCATAACTTTCCATACAGATGCCCATTCCAAATGATCTTCGGCTTGTTGACTGTTGACTTTAAATCTATGATCTACTTAATAAGTTACTCTTGGACGTTCAAAAGTGGTTAAGAAGCTAATATTGAAATGATGGGATGAAAGGAAATTTGAACATAAATATCTGTAAACTACTATATGTGAGCTTTAGCTAATTAAAAAGGCATTTTTGGGAAACAACGTAGATTGTAGGACTAAAACTCTCCAAAAGGATAGACCGACTTTCAAACTCAAGGAATCCACCCCTGACTGCTCCTCAACGAGGGCACGTCTTCATTCCTATCACTAGAACGGTAATACAATCAATATGGACTATACCGATTTATCTCACAATTAGTTTATAGGGTTTTTTTTTTTTTTTTTTTTTTTTTTCTCTTTCACTTTTAGCGAAGACTTGCTACCCTGTCAATATGAGAGACTTATCTCATTTATTTGTGGAGATAAAGCTCCAAAAGAGCAACTTATCAAAATCTGAAAAGCTCAGTATGAAGATTAATTATGGGCTTAGAAGTGGGGGAATCTGTTAGAAGACTCCATTATTACTTGGAGTGCTCCTTCTTAAGTTTTTAGGGCCCATCTAGTGACAGAAACAAAAGAACCTGCCTTCAAAGACTACAAGGTAATGGAACCAATTTCTTACGGCACTTTTTTTTTATAAGCAAAAAATTGCTGTCAACAGACCTTGACCCTAGTGGCATGTTTTCCCCTTAGGGTGCGTTTGGTTGGGGGGTTTGATGCCCGGGAAAGGGGTTTCATTCCCCTTTCCAGTGTTTGGCATGCACATATACCCAGGAATGTCACATTCCCACTACCCTCACATTCCCACTTAAACCCACTTTTGCAATCCCATCTCCAATGTCGGTTTGATTCCCCATTCCTGGACATCCCATTTACAATAAATCAAAATGCCAACCGTGCCCCTCACACTTAGGAACAATTACATCTTCCTTCCATGTCCCTTCCCTCAATCCCCAAAACACGCTGCAAATCTCCCATTCCTCTGCGCCAAGCCCTTATTGTCGTTCTCCACGTCTCCCTCCCAGTCACTGTAGTTTCCCCCACTAGCCATCATCGTCATTTCCCTCACCAGCCCTACCGACGTTTCCCTCACTAGCCCTCATCATCACTGTCGTTTCCCTAGCCAGCCCTCACCGTTGTTCTCCAAGATCTCAAATAGGAGGCTGTGATGATTACTAAAAAGAAGTTGTGATGCGGTCTCACCGTTCATGGTGGGGCAACTCTGATGGTCTGTGAGAAATTGGGGTTTTCTTTCCCTCCTTCTCTCCACAGGCAACTGTTGTTGCAGCCATCGCGATGACCGTTTCCTTGCCTGATAAAAGCCAAATCTGAGCCTCCTAAAAATCATCAAACCTGAAGAGATTGTTCTTCTTTTTGCTTCACTGTGTTTGGTTATGGGGTTGTTTTGGACCTTTTGGTTATGGGATTCTAGGTTTTGGTGGGTGTGATTTTGGGGAAGGAACTTGGGATTTTGGGGAGGGATTATGGAGGTTGAGTCTTCGGGGATGGTTGTGATGAAGAAGATGGTGGTGTTGTTTTTTTTTTTTTTTTTTTGGTCCATTGACATAGCTACTGTGAGTGATTTAGTCAACTTTATCATATAATAGTCGACTAAATCACACGAGTTATGGCTATTTAAGTGCATTTTTGCTAGGTTTCATCTTTTCCTTTTCCTTTTTTTTTTTTTTTAGTTAACATGGGATCGAGAACGTGGGGTTGAGAACCACTATGTAGATCGAGGGTTTTAGCCTTATTTCGTCGATCTCATATGATTTGAGCAAGGGCATTGTGAGGGTTTTGTGGGAATTTGATCTATTTGGGAATCACTTTTCTAATTGATGCAGTGGAAAATACATGGTCGAGATGAAACTCACCAAAGAACAATCAAGCGTTCACCAATCTGTTCATTGTTGCAAGAACAATGCCAGATAGTAGGTAACCACGATCGATATTCACTCAAGAACACGAAAGCAAGAAATAAAGGAGAAACTTTTTCTCTCGATATTATTAATCTCAAAATAATCAATCATCTTTTTGCCATAAGGCTTACATCCCTTTCTATAGAAAATAAGTCTTACGGAATAAGAAAACCTAGTTTTACTAGAAACAAGCAAATATTAACTCTCTAGGAAACTAATTAAATTAAAGCAACAAATAACAATGAAATAAATAAAGCCTTAAAATAAGAAAATAAACTAAAATAAGCTAATTAACCAAAATCTCGCGTACGCTAAAAAAAGCATGCATAAGCATATTTGAATTATGCATACGCTTGGTCTTCCGCTAGGCCATCGAAACGTGAAAAATAACCTTTACGCTTGACATCTCGATGGTCCATCGCCTCTAGGAACTCTAAGGCTAAGCACGCGATGCGGTTTGCATCACTAAACCAAACGTGGGAATGGGAATGGTAGAGGGAATCCTACTTTCCATTACCGCAAACCAAACGTGGGGATGAGTATCAATACCAAACATTCCCATTCCCAAGTAATGCTCCATTCTCAAGACTCACATTCCCAACCCGTGAACCAAACGCACCCTTAGAGGTTAAAGGGTTCCAGGAGATCATGGGTTCAACTCTCCTTGGGTGCGTGTGTATCTTACCTAGCCACTTGGTGACTCTACTTGGGCATGACCATAGCTCCCCTACCACTGAGGAACCAATGATAGGAGAGGCCTAGATGGGCCCACAAAGGGAGACTAGTAGGCACTCCCTCAAGTCAGTTGAGCCATAGCCTGACCTCAACTAAGGGTTAGTGGCTCTAGTGCATGAGTAGGACCATCAAGGGATAAATACACATCATGCCACCACCCCCGAGACTCGAACCCTTGACTACCTGACCTCCTACACCATTATCACTAGACCACACCACCCTCGGTGGTAGTTTCTTTTGGCACTTGATATCATGCATGAACATAAATATATAAGCAAAACAGAAAACCCTAATATGTCAATAATACATTTTATATGTAATATATATCTATACAATAATATAAAACCCAATTTGCTTATGTGGCATGCCTCTTTAGCTTTCCCTCTCTCATTTTCTTCTCTCATTAACTACGGCCCCACTTTTAAATTTGACATGGTACTTTAACATTGGTTCAATAAATTAATTTATTTAACACTCACTTATTTATTACTCCTTCTGTTTCTATTTGACTATCCCCTTTGAAAAAACACGCTTTTTTAGGTAACTATTAAATGCTTTCAAATCAATACTTAAGTTTTAAAATTCCAATTTGCCCTCAAGTGTACAAAACATTGGAAAGAGAGAAAATAGGTTTTTAAGGGTAGTTTAGGAAATCTAACAAAAAGAATCATTTACTTTTTGAATGTGACAATTATTTTGGAACATCCCAAAATGGAAAGGAAGCCTCTTAAATAGGAACAAAGGGAGTATTTATTTAAGTTCAATTTAAATAGGCTCAAGAATCTTGAGAAGGAAAAAAAATAATAATTAAAGAATGGTAATATTAAATGCCAAAAATTACCATATCTTAATTAAATTGATTTACTCACGAATATTCAAAGGGGGAAAAAAATTATTAAGGTGTTATTATATAGATTTTTTTTTTTTTTTTTTTTTTTATCAACAACAAAAGAAGCATATTATTAAAAAGGAGGATACAAAGGAAGAAGGACCAACAATCCACCTAGAAATCAACCAAAAATATTGTATACACACAAAGTTAATATATAATATTGCTTTATAATCATACAATATTGTATCTTATTCCATGCATCGTGTGGGTCATTGCTCGTATACATATATATTTATATAATATCATTGATAAGTTTCCAACTTAAAAGACTAAGCTATTAGGTCGAAGGTCGAAACAGGTATAGGAAACCATATCAAATTTTATATTTAGACGATATGTGATGTGGTCTTTTATAACATCCCCCCTCACGCGCAAGCCTAACGAACAAAAATGGGCCTATCATGTGGACAACAAAGACAGGCTCATATATGGGCCATAAGCATGGTTCAAGGTCATGGTCACGGTCACGAACGTCATCACGTAATGGTCATGGTCATTATAGTTGCGACTGTTTTGTCATGTCTAGCGTGAGACGCAACATTATGCATTGAAGAAGGCTAAAAAAATCCAAAAAAAATAGAGTAATCACATTGGAAGCATAAAACAAGCAAAACAAATAATTTAGAACAGATAAAATGGTTAAAAGCATCAAAACAAGTAGCAACGCGCTGTGTAAGTAATAAGAAACTCAATATTTAGGTCTTAGATATAGAATACAAGATATATAAATCAAATCGCAACCCAATGATTCAGTAAATAAATTAAGAATGTAGAAAAAGACTAGATGACTAGTAAACAACCCCTTTTTTTGGTTTGAAAAAAAAAAAAAAAAAAACCTTCAACTCTCTTCAATCTTCACCAGGCTTGAAAGAAAAGAAAATGGAATATTAAAATTAAAAAAAAATTATCTTTACCATATTGTCCCAATAAATAAATAAATAAAATAGAAAAATAAAAATGAAAATGTTAAGACCTAAAAGTTAAGAAAACCTCACCTAAGTCCTCACTCAAACAAAACGAAGGCTTGGGGTAGGGGGTAGGGCCAACTACCTAGGGCTAGGAGTAAGAACTGGCAACCGGCGAGAGCACAAGCAATGAGGATCGACAAGGGTTACTGGGCTAGGGCTGACACTTGATCACTCGAGGGAGGCGGACTAGCAGTTGGCAAGAGTGGCGACGATTGGCAACGGCGACGGCGAGACTCGAGATGGCTCACCTTACCTGAACGATGCAACCACAAATGATAGACCACCACTCCTAACTCCACCACGGCGGCACAACCAGGCAATAACGATCTCCACCTCTCTAAGTACGTTCGATCTTCAAATTTCATTTCTTCACTTCTTTAGATCTGGGATTTCGTGGGTTTCTGAGTTTCTTTAGTTTTTAGGGTTCACGGGTTGTGGGTTTGGGGTGGGTTCATGGGTTGTGGGTTTGGGGTTTTTTCAAAAAGCATCAACACTTCAATTGAGCTTTGGAAAAGCTTCATCAAGACTGAGCATTATTGCATTGAAGATGAGCTTTTTGTAGCACTTTTTTTTTTGGTCTCGAAATGTAATGGTCAGATCACGGTGGAATCTCGGCATGATGTTGGCATCACAGACGTGACAAAAAATTGGTGAGATCTCATCGCTGTAACCTCTCCTATCGGGAGGCTTTGAGACCATTACGCCTCGAGCAAGACATAACGGGTTTGTTCATGACTTTGAACCATGGCCATAAGAACAACCGACTCTAATACCATGTTAAGTTTCTAACCTAAAAGCCTAAGCTATTAGGTAGAGGTTCCAAACACTTATTTAAAGATATATCAAACTCAATATTGAGACGATGTGGGTGAGGGATTCCTAACACTCCCCTTACCGTGCAGGGCCTAAAATGACAGAAACAAGTCTATCACATGGACAACAAAAACGAGCTCGCAAATAGAACTAGCCCAAGAACAACATATTTTGATACCATGTTAATTTTCCAACCTAAAAGCCTAAGGTATTGGGTGGAGGGCCCAAACAGGTATGTGAAGCCATATCAAATTTTATATTTAAACAATGTAGGATTTAGTATTTTCTAACAATCATAAATATAATATATCACTTCTTTTAAATTTTTATCAATTTGAACATTTTATTTGCTCGGTGATGTGCACTTTTGTAGACCTTACACATTGCATACGCTGCATACTTGTCATATTTACATTTTATTTAAAATTACTTATTTTATTTCATTATTTACCAAAGTTTTAATGAAATTTTCACATATTACTATGAATTTCTGTCATTTTTCTAAATTGATAATGAAATTTTATTTTCTCTTGATATATTTCCTTTTTTTTTTTTTTTTTTTTTTTTCTTTTGGATCCTGGACATCTCTGCTGATATCGACATTTAAGCCCTTGCCATAATCTCTCAAGTTTGGATGCTGGCAGACATCAAGACATTAAATTTGAGGTGCATTACCATGATAATTTTGTAAAAGGTGCAATTTATCATTACCTTAATCCGATTATACAAGGTATATTAAAATACGAAACCCTATAGAAGATAAATAGCTAAAATACCCTGATATACAAAATATGTACAAGAGTTGCCTAACAGTAACAACCAAAACAAGTGCACAGAAACGCCAATTATATGGATATATAGCATGGCATGTCTTCGTAGATGTAATAAGCTAAATCGTACTAACATATACGCATGTAGAATGGAGCAGGTAAGGGGAACATGTAAGGAATACTCACAACGAAGGGAACAAAAGCTAAATAAAAATATGCATGCCAACCTGCATAGGAAAATAAGAATACGTCATTCTTTGGAAGTTATGATTGTTATGTAGCAGGCTAGAAAGTGAAACAAAGACTGTTGCATGATCTTAATAGCAAATTGTGAAAGTTTCATTTCCCAATTTCAAGAATATTGTTACTTTCGTTGTCAATAACTGACGTAGCGGAAAGCTTATGAAAGAAAAAGGTCACCGTCTTCTTCTTAAAATCACTCGAATCCACGAGCAAAGAGAAAATAACCCGAATCCACGAGCAAAGAGAGTAAAATCTCAAAAAGAAATTCTTATTAAATCAAAAAATTCCCTTACAATGAAAAGAAACAGCCTTTATATAGGCTGCAAAACCTAATTCGACTAGAACTATAACTTTAGGAAAGAAATAACAAAATAAGGAATTGCCAAAAATTACCAAAACTGACAAATCCCGTTTTTTGACTTTGTAGCCTTTTTAAAGGCTTCATAAAACCCCCAAAACACTTGGAAACCTTCTAAAATTAACCCCAACTAATATAGTAACCTATAAGGACTCAATTTTGCCTAATTAAACCTTAAAAACTATAATAAAAAAAAACAAGTAAATAAAACCCTAAACTAAATAAAAACGAAAATTACAAAATTTATAATAATAAATAACTTTGCTTGGATTCTTTGTCCTACATCAATAACACAAAGGAGTGCATATATCTCATTGAATATATATGTAGATGAATATGACTACTTGGCTCTTGACCTCACGTCCTCACCTTGACATTTACGACTATACTTTAGTAATTCGGAATTTTGAGAAAATTGCTCTTGTATGATTGTTTCATAATAAAAAATTATTTCAATTATAAGTTTGGTTGGCCTTCAGAAAAGATTCTTCAAGTCCCAGTCAGAGAAATGTTGATGCAGCTGCCTAGCTAAAGAAGAAGAAAAAGTCTTCAACCTTGGAATAATCCTAAAATCCACTAGGGTCTTTAAGTTCACACAAAATAAAAGAGAAGAATTATGAACTCTATTATTTAAAAACCTAATTCAGCCTTGCGGCTATAGGTCTTTGTATAATGAGTAAACCCTAAACCTTGTTACCTTGTATAACAAGAAAAATAAAAAATAAATAGGTGACTATGAAATAGCATGAATTGGCGAATTACTAAAATGGGACAGTCCTACTTTACAAGAATTTGACTTTTCTGAATATAAATTGTCTAAAAACAAACCTTCTAAAATAATAAATTAAAGCCTAGACTAATATAAACAACTAATAAAAATAATGCATCAAACATTTGTAATTTGCTGTCTCTATCCTACATCAGACTCAACCACTTGAAAAAAACTCATCTTCGTGTTTGGCAGTTGGGTATGGAGTCTTTCCTTCTATTGAATGAGATATTTCGAGTATATTTTCTGCTTTAAAATATTTTCAAATCTATTATCCACAACCAAGGTAACTCAAGTTTTCTGTGTGTCGATCTTCAGTTTGATTGTTAACATCTGCCAAATAAGGATTGAGAATTATATTAAAATTTTCACAGTTTGTGCTATTGGATCCAGACACTTGTTTTGAATATGATGTTGAATAGCGGCTCAAATATCGAAGTTCGCAACTTTAGGACTAGAATTTAGCTCTAAACATGTGAGATTATCAAGTTCTTCTTCAAAAATTTGGTCAGTGGTCATGAACAATTTGATTGTGAACTCCATCATCAATCGAAATCCTGTATTCTTCTTGTTTAGATCACATGTCTTTCTTGAAGATGAATTTTATAACTGACCTTTCCCTTAAAGAAGAATTTTTATTTCATTTTAAAATGGATAGATGCATTTTTTATGACTATAGGTCACACGTCTTTCTTTTAGTCATGACTTGCCCACGAAATCACGACAATGCTCCATAGGAGTAACAATGCAAAACAACTTTATCATAATAATAATCTCTCCAATTTGTATGCAATACAAAATTTATTACCAAACTTGCAATGTGCCATTATTTCATCTGATTTTATTAATTTTTGCATTAACATCTCAGATATATAATTGCGGGTTGCATATAGCTTACCATAAACATTCAGCAACAAGAAAACAACCACAAATAACCAAAGATACCAACTGCAATCAATGAAGTCAGAAATCAGTGAGATTCATAACAAAAAATAATCAAATAAAAGAGGTACTAGCTTTCAATATTTACACTAAGCAATAATATTCTTTATGAACAGATGAAACATGCCCATAGAAGCATGAAGCGGGAGCGAGGGAATGGGGGGAACATAGAAGAGTCAAAGGTTTGGGGCGTGTAGGAAGCATTTGTGGAATACATATATATTTGTGTTACCTCAAAATGATATTTTGTGGGATGAAATTGTAGAGAAAGGTGCAAAAAAGTGTTCTTTTGAGAAGCCACACTAATGCAGAGAAAGAGAGAGCATGCTTTTACCTTTTTTTAATTTTTGTTTTTCTTTTCTTGAGGAAAAGAATTAAGTATTTAACTAAGCATTAATTTGATATGATTTAATAGGAATCCTATTATTACTAGAAACATTTTTCACTTTGGTTAAAGTTGAGAAGAGTTTAGTTTTGGGGTGGAGCCTTCTCCCCTCCTCCATCAGAAGGTTCTGACTTGGAAGCGCAGAACCATGGTTCCGGCAGGAGTGGCACCCTTGATAAGGTTCCTACTTCTAAGAACATGCCACAGTCATAGTTTTAAAATTCTATGAGGGCAATACCACTTTTGAGCAAATATGAGTTCAGCCTACAGAGTAAAGCCTTGCATGCCAACACTTAATATGTTGGTTAAAAACTCCCAAAATTATTCCACTGTAAGAGTGGCAAATTGGAAGTTGAACTTTAAAATTTTTTCCAAATGAAGATCAATGAAGCTATGGCATTGGCATGTCTTCCTCTATGTATGTTACCTTATTCCAACAACTTTCTTAAAATCAGCTTCGAGGGCACGTATCATGTACTTGTGAAAATTAAACTTTGGGTTTGTCTTGCAATGGGTCTGCAGGAGAAACAAAACAAAATTCCATAAAATAATCAACCGAAGTATTGGAGTGTCATACAGAAAGAACTGAACAAATATGGAACTTCATATCAAACAACTTACATTAATGAAGCCCAGTCGCAATGTGATGTAATCTGATTTGGTCACGGACGCATAAAATTGCTTGAAAAATGATTGCTGAAAAATTAAAGAGAGAAGAAATTTTTTTTTTAAAAAAAAAGCACATTGAAATGTGGTTCATTGAGTGTAGTAGCAATCTGATGTTGTATTCGTTTTACACAGATGAATAAAGTTGCCTTGAAAATGAGTCCTGAAAATTAAAAGACTGGGAAATTTTTTTTCTTTTCTTTAATCTAAAAGAAAAATGATGATTCGGTGTTTAACAAAAACGAACTAATGTATTCCTAGGAAAATATTATCGTTAAGGTTGATATGGCTAGCTGACTCATTACCCAAAAATATGACTGTTCTACAACATAAGATGAAGAAGTGAAGAACCCATTTATGAAAGGTAATTATTAAGAAGCCCTCATGACAGTTTTACATATTTAATATCTATGGCTTAGTGCAAACCAATTTAAGGCTATGGCAAAGGACCCCTGTCATTAATAGATGTCCTAGTTTTGCGATATGTGGATGAGGGCATGAGTGTTGCATCTCTTCATTGACATGGGGGGTCAAACATATTAAATCACTAAAACCTAGACTTGGGTGCACGGCCATAAGTGTGTGTTTTTGTAAATTTTCTATGATTGCAAACAATAGTGCTGTGCCCCAACATGGACACGGGCTGTTCAACACAGCTATTCCCCAAAATTTCTGGAGGGGAGGGCACATTTGATATGTGTGCTTGTGAATAAGTGGATTGAACACATGCACACACACACGTGTGCTTGCAGTGCTCTACGACAAGAGGGCATAATAACACATGTTCTGCATATTTCTGAAGTGAAATAATTTGATTTCTTTTATATATGTGCCCAAGCTGGTGTCAATCAAGAGTAGACCATGGACTAAAATATCCACGATATCTTCGATATATCCACGATATATCCGTGTATCCGTACCCCTCGATACAATATCTAATTGATAGATCTTTTTCGCAAAATATCTTAACGATATTGTCAATATTTTCGATATTATTAATAAAATCTCGATATACCTCGATATATTCATAATATCTTGCTTCTTTCACATAGTATCGTCAACATATCAAATATATAGAGATATATCAAGATATCAAGATATTCATTTTCTTGTTATTGCGTCAAAGTTATCACCTCTTACTCTTTTAGTATTGGTTTATATAAATATTTCAATAATACTAATGGCTTAAATTAGTCTTATAAAGTAACAAATTTCATTTACTTTGTTAAAAAATTCATTTTTTTGCTCAGTGTGGCACAATTTTTATACCCTACACCTTACATACTTGTATAATACACATTTAAATTGCAATATCTTGATTCTAAACTGTTTATTAGAGTCTAATCAATATTCCTTGAGTTTCAATGAAAATATACATGTTTAACTAACAATATACATCATATCTTTAAATCGATATCAAAATTTTCGATATCGATATATCCGATATATCCATATTTTTTTACCCTCGATATATCCATCGATATCGATATTTAAGTCCTTGGAGTAGACACATGTGTCCTGTCAAACAAGTGTCATAGATGCCGATTGTCTATATAAAAGTGTCCTGCAAAAAATTGCTTCTAATCCTTTGTCTGGTGCAATGGTAAAATTCTTGGGCTACCAAACCCAATGACACAGATTGAGTCTTGAGAGTGGCCGCTTTGTAGTAGAAAGCAATTGCTATGGCTTTATTCAGCTCACTACACCCAGGAACTTGCTTTAGCAGAAGTGCAGGACCAACATTGGGTGAATGCATTTTTTCCCTTTTTTTTTCCTTTTGAACTTATTACTCTAAGGTGAAATTGTTTTCTTCATTATGAGTTTATGACTATCACACTTGAGACATTTCAACGTAGACCACTAAAGAAATGTCTTCTTTGTAACTTGCCATCTGGCATCTGTTTGGAAAGGAATGTTATGATGGGCAAGATTAATGGACTAGCACATAGTGGGGAAAAGTACTTAGTGCTAAGTCAAAACAATTCATCCTCTCCACTATTTGATAGCCTTTCTTCGTGCTTTTCTATGTAGGATGAGAATTATAAGTGTAACTTATTCAGCCTTGCAATAAGCCAACTCTGTGTAACCCAAATTTAACAGGGCAGTTGTGAAAGTTTTATATCTTGAAATTAATTCAACAATTTTTCCATAAAATTCAAGAATAATGCGTAATTACACAAAGTAACTTGAACAAAATACTAGTAGTTGTGTTTTAATTAGTTCTAGTTATCAGATTATCAAACGTGCAGTGAAAATTTATCATGAAGGATCAATAGACTTACCAACCAACCTAGCAATGCAAAATCTTTACCAATACCTCGAAAATGCCCCCTGATAAAAGCATGGTCTTGGACATGGGTAAACTTGGCTTTCACAACTGCAAAAACAATACCTACATTAAATTAATTGCACACAAGTTACTAGCAGACAGCTATTTCAAGAATCTAAGCAGAAAAGAACTTCAGTCTGAAGAATCAGTCCCTAATAGAATATGCTAAAGGAATTGATTGAATTTTAATGTCCTTCTTAACCCATGGTAATACATGGAAAGAATGATGACATTTCCAGGATATACCCAATAGTTCCAACAAACAAGAGAACAAAGGATAACCACCACAAGGACTAACCCAATCTAACAAAACAGAGACAAATATGTTAAAAACTAGCTGGATTTTTTAACAACAACCCCATCAAAGGATTTTTTAACTCCTCAGAGCATCTCTAAGGGAGCTAGTTATCCAAACCTCTTGCCTATTTTAGCTAGCCAAAACACATTTTTCCTTCTCCAAGGAGCTAGCTAAATGGCTAGCTACTTTAGCTATTGTCATTTTGGCTAGCTACATTTAGCTAGCGAATGTTCACTAGCTAAACTATTAATAGTTAAAAAATGACACTTTCCCTCTCTTTATGTACCATTCTCTTTTTTTCTCTCTCCACCAAATGATTAAAAAAAATCGGACTATTAATAAAAAATTTGAAATAGCTAAAAAATAACTTGTACCCTTGGAGTACTCACTTGGATAGCTAGCTAGTTATTTAAAAAAATATCATTTTACTAGCTAAAGTAGCAAAAAAACTAACTAGTACCGTTGGAGATGCTGCTCTTAGCCCCATAATTTAGTATACTTATTAGCTGTAAGGAAATATTTTTTAAAAAAAATTCCCACATTAGCCTTTTTATAAACCCAAACCCAACTCATCATTCTCCCTCTCTCCCACCCAAACCATCATGAACGACTTCTTCTCCGATGCTGATGACCTCTTCGACAATGACTGCTAACCAGATCGTGGCCTTGGGGTTAAGTCACCACCTTCAAATGGAGATATGCTCTCCATGGATTAGGGCCATGAATCTTTGGATGCTGCTCACAAATAATATCACGGCTGCAAGCAACCTCTTTAGTCTTTGAACCACCATGGTAGACAACCATGGTGGTGGTGATCCCTATTGGTTCAAAGAAGACAACCCATTCATCATACAAGTTTTTTTGCCAAAAAAAAAAAAAAAAAAAAAAAAAAACCCTCCATTTATGGAGTTATCAAGGTTTGTCATGACCATGGAAGGGAAGGACCATGGAAGGGGGTGATACTACACCATGATACTGCTCACAACACCTCCTATGAAGGTTCTATTATAACTTTAACTTTTGGGGCTGCTGTTTGTGTTTGGGCTCACCTAATCATAATTTTTTTTTTCCAAGCACAAAATAGTAATTTGTTACTATTTTCTATAGAATTTTTTGCAACACAAAATAGTAAATTGTTATTATTTTATGTATAATTTTTTAATAGCCAGGTGCTTTTATGATAATAACTTTTGGGGCTGCTACTTGTGTTTGGCGTCACATAATCGTAAAGAGTGTTTTTTCATAGCATGAAATAGTAAACTATTACTATTTTCTATATAAATTTTTCAAAGCACAAAATAGTAGACTATTACTATTTTATATACAATTTCTGCAACTTCTTGGCCGGCGGCGACAATGGAAGCACGATGAGGCTGGTCAACCATGGTGAAAGCAAACCTCCATTTTTATTATTATTAAAGATCTAGTACCTACCCTTTTTTTTGTTCCAGATCTAGTGTCTACCCCCGCCCCCACCCCCAACCACGCTCCCCTTTTTTTTTTTTTTTTTTTTTTTTTTTTTAAAATCTAGTTGATGATGATGGTCAATTGACAACGATGGGTGGGGTAAGGGTGAGCTTCATTGAAGAAGGGAGATCGACAGTGAGTTTCGCCAGAGAATATGGAGAAGGTGAGATCTATTGGCTGACAAAGATGTTCACTATGTTAGGGCTCGATGATGCTCTCGGGGAACAGTGGATTACGATAGTACTTTGACGACGATGGGGTGGGGTTATGGTGAGCTTCGTCGGAGATGGGAGATCGACAGTGAGCTTCGCCAGAGAATGTGGATCCATTGGCAGACAAAAATAGAGGTACCATTGTTATAAAGGAGAGAGAAAGACAGTGGGTAGTTTTTTATTAAAGGGTAAAACCATCAGTTTGGTGTCAAAAGGGGCTATGGGGTTTACGATTTTGTTTATGGAGCTGTTGTAAAAAAAATCTTATAACATGGGGCTATGGCCAAAAATTCCAAATAAATAAATAAATGCATTACCCTCTTCAGGATCATATTTCTTTTTCAAGATAGAATCCTCCCAATGTTTCCATTGCCGTATCTACATCATGGAGGACAAGCCAGAATAATTAAAAACCATAAAGACTTGGAATAATAAAAAAATGAAAAAACTTGACAAAATATAAATAGGATAAATGGATACAATAATGGGTGAGCACTTTACCTTTGCTCCGCCAAAAAGAATTGTCAGAACACAGAAAGACACATGCACAACAGCGAGCACAAAGATAAAGATATGAAGATGATGCAATGCCGTTGTAGATAACAATGGGACCTTGTCCTGGAAAAGATAAAGGAAATAAGGAAATAATCAGGCCTACGCATACCGATATGAGTGTGCGCTCTTGGATAAAAAATTATATAAATTTGAGCACACTGCATGAACATAGGGAAACTTTCAAGAAAAGGAATAATTTTACAGGCTCCTAGATGTATTAATCGTTAAAGTCATTTAACACTTATATGAATGTTGGCATTGGAATTGGCTTACAGTTTGCATTTCCGACTTTCTAAGTGGTATATTGTAGTGAAATTTGAAGCAGCCATACAGTGAATACTCTGTCGACCCAATCAGCCCTATTATAAAGAGAATAAAGTGCACTCTGTTTTTGAGAATAGATTCGGCTTATAAGCTCTCACCCGGTTAGAGAGTTGGTTGTGAGTGTGATGCCGGACGGCCAGAGGTGCACTTTGTGAAAAGCACATCCCATAAGACAGCAAGAGTCAGATGCTCATATCTAACCAATGCAGTAATGGATACATCAATTCTACTTCATGAGAAACAAAGCTATATATATAAATTGAAGCATTCGATCAAATGGGAATGAAAGATAGGGAAACTAGTATTCAATTCAAGTAAAAGAGAATCAATGGGCCAAAATTAGGATTGAAAAGAAGCTGGTTCAGGAGATGGAGGGGTGCTAGGCTTAACTCAGTTTTCTTTATTTTAACTTTTAGAATCTGAGGAAGATTGCCCTGTAGGCAGAATGAAAGGCGTACTCGTTCTTAAAAGATTGGACCCATTTTGTCAGGAGTATAGAGTTTGACTAACCGGAAATGGTCATTGGGACCCTGCAGGGAGTAGGTTGATTCCGTTCTAAGTGTGAGAGAACCCAGTTATGAACATGGGATGGGAATATCATGTTGTATTTTTTTTATAAATAAAATATACAAATGTGTGATTCAAATTATTATTTATTATATGTGGTGTTATAACCATTATGATTTTTATTTATATTGTCCATTATTATGAGTTAATATGCATATTATTATTGGAGGTTGAAGATAGAAAATGGTTTTTCCACCATCTTTTTTTTTTTTTAATTTTTTTAATTGTCTTCTTCTTCTTCTTCTTTTGGAATGAGAAAACCACAAAAGTTTCAGAAGCTTTTACCTAGTCCTTGTTTTTCTATCTATAAACTTTTTTTATATAAAATTCCATCTAGCCTTCTGCAATATTTGTTATATATTTTCATGGAACAATCTAAAGCTGTCTGATTCTTTGTACTTACGAGTGCACGTGTACGAGAAACACGTTGTTGAATCCTGGAGGGTTGAGACGCTAGAGGACCTAAATTCACCGAGTGATTCACTCCGAGAACGCAAATCAACTTTTAAGGATAGTGTTCTCACACGCCTCAATCGATAAGTTTATTTGTTCTTTAATTTAAATTATATTATTTCATATTTTGATTTTTGGCATCCATGTTTTGCTCCAATGTTTCCAACACAAGTTATATGTGAGCTTTTCCTACCTTCCCCTGCACACAAAAAGGGAGTAATTTGGACTAGGTTGTCTAGAACACCCGGAATATCCTACATTGATCTAACCTTGAAATCTAATGTAAACTCTCAAAGATCAGAAAAC
Source organism: Liquidambar formosana (assembly GCA_039720395.1). Taxonomy (NCBI): domain Eukaryota; kingdom Viridiplantae; phylum Streptophyta; class Magnoliopsida; order Saxifragales; family Altingiaceae; genus Liquidambar; species Liquidambar formosana. Next base: position 47,615,822 of record CM077822.1, on the reverse strand, counting down.
GCGTATATATATATATAATTAAGTGGAAAAAAAGACCAAGAATTTTGGATAATACTTGGCTCGTCAAAGTGGAGGAGCAACTCCTCCTCCTTCCCACTCATATTATGCCATGTGTCTAACAAAACAAATTAGAATTAATTATGTACATGTATCCCTATGTTATGTTATTATAGACATGCATCCATGTGTCCATGTATATGTATATATGTTTATGTGTCCAAATGAATATGAATATGTGTCCATATATTTGTATTCACGTGTCTACGTGTCCATATCCATGTATCCATATTTTTTAAAATTAACTATGACATGTGGCATAATATGAGTGGGAGGGAGGAAGAGTTGCTCCTCCACTGTGACTCTGTGAGGAGCCAAGTATAGTCCAAGAATCTTTGTTCACATGGGCATGTCGATCCCTCTAGTCCTCAGACAGGTTCATTCACAAAGAGCCTAGAGCTCGCAGAGAGTCACATTACATGTACATATATGTTTTAAACAATAGCTGCCTCTATTTTCAATCGTCAGACACAAGCAATAAGGAAATCTGGAGCAGAGATACTAAGGATACAAACATATGAATTAAATTGAAATGAAATGAATTTCGTTTAAGAAAGAAATTAAATAATCCGTACACTGTATATTGGAAGGAATCATAAGTGGTGTGCAATTAATTAATTTGGTGAAGCATATCAATCAAAGTTATTAGTGGCCTTTGAGAGAAATGAGATGGAAGAACTTACTTTGGCCTCACAGTAACTGGAACTGGATGCCTCGGCGAGGAGGCGACGTCCATTCCCAGCTGATGAGATGAAGGAAGAGAAGATGGTCTGGAAATGAGCAGAAGTAGTGGAAGTGGAAGCGTCTTCTTTCTTCTTGCAAGGAAGCCAGTTATTGGCCCAGTCCTTAGGCATGCAGATTTTAGCAATCCTTGTTTGGAACACAGTCAGTAGCAGAGATATAAACCCCAACAGCATCAACTCTGCATCCAATTAATATATACTACCATCAACACACACACACACACACATACATACATATATATATACTCACAATCACAGAGAGAGAGAGAGAGAGAGAGAGAGAGAGAGAATTTTAAGAGATAGGGGACGGGCGTTGACCTTCTTTGATTTTCTGTAACGCTTCGTAAAGGGGTTTCTGATTCTTTTTCTTCAAATACTGCAAGCATCATTAAATGAATGATCCACAAAATTAATAGGCCAATCAATGAATGAAGCAAATTGATGTTTCCTTTATATATATGCGCGCGCGCAGTAGAGTTAATGAGAAGAGAGAGAGAGAGAATAGGGCATACCTTGCCAGTGTAGTGAATGAGCCTTTCGACAGCCAGAGAGATGGCAACGATAACTGTACAGACGGCAGCCACCACCCATGTGGGCGTGTACTCTAAGGTTGTCTCCCCTTCAACTGCCATCTCTTTCAACTCTCTCCTCTATCTGAGTCGCTTATTGTCTCTGCTCTCTCTCTCTCTCGATATAGATAAGGAGACGAGGAAATTATCAAGAGGCTGTGAGTAGAGAGTGAGGCGAGGGCTGCCTGTAGGGAAGGGAAGTGGTGGTGGTGGTGTCAGTGTGTGGACCTGGGGAATTGGAAGTAAAGACGATTTTTATTCACATGCAAGTACACTGTCATTCGTTCATAGGTGCGCCCACCACCGCGTCAGAAAAAGAAAGGGGCTAAAATGGGAAGTTGTTAGCTAGAGATTAGCTAGAGAGAGTGAGACCCCATCTCGTATGGTAAAGACAGATCGACAACTAGACAAGACTTAACGAAGAAGGTGAAACTGGGCGAACGCGTCATAACGGAAAGGACGCGTTTACCAGTCTTCACGGACGTGAACCAACCTATAATATTGCATCCTCGTGCTTCGAATCTTCGGTCCCCTGCCTCCCTCTCCTCTTTTGGTCTTTTTTTAATCTTTTTGGTGTTATTCTGATTTCTTTCCCCTAATCATCATTTATTTATTTTTTATTTTTTTCATTGAATTCATTATTCTTAAGGAGAAAAGCTTTGAAGAGAGCGTCCACATGGATGCTTCAACAAGAAGCTTCGCTTCCTTTTGTTCCGGGGTCATTAGACCAATACTAAGACACACCTCTTACCGTTAATAAATGCACAATCCTTTTTAAGGAATTCATGCTACATGTTTTTAATCACACCAGTTGATCAGAGTTTTATGATTCCTCTCATTTAACTGTGTAAGGTTTGTCTAATTCAGGTGGATCAATTTTAGCATTTTTATTGTATTTTGTTTTGTATAATTTGTATTTATAAGAACAATTCGATATGATAAATGTAATGACGTAATACTACCTTAAATCATGCATCTATGTTCCATAATAATTAAACAAATGATAGAGCACATAACAAAAAGAAGGGATGAGAGTTAGCCTAGAGGGAGGGTACAGGAGACAAAAAGAATGATTAATTATAATAGATTAGGGGTTTGAAAAAGAATGGGATGAGGAACCCATGGTATAGGCGGACTCTTTGCTAAGCAGCGACAACCTCAATACACTTTTGTTCAGGGTGTGGTGGCAAATAGACAAATTATTCCTCAGTTGGATTAAAATAGGGAGTGAGTGGTAAACCTTGTAATAAGTCGTGCATGCCATACAGTGAGATACAGATAGAGATAGAGATAAAAAAAAATTAGGCAAACAGACACGGAAAGTCAAATGGGAAATGCAAAAGCAAGCACATAGTATTAGGGGTGTTAATGGTTTTAGTTAAAACCGAGAACCAAATCGAACCAAACCGAACCGGGTGGTTTGATTTGGTTTTTTTGTCATTAGGTTCGGTTATGGTTTTAATTTTAGAAAACCAAACTTAATTGGTTTGGTTTTGGTTTTTAGTTTTAAAAAACCGAACCAAACCGAAAAACCAAAAAAACCGAAAAATATAATATATATATCTATATATATATATATATATAAACTTAAAGTTTGTAAATTCCCAATTCTAATAAGAGTAAAATAGGTAATGGACTTGTTTTTGTTGATTTTAAGTTTCTTATTGTTTTCCCTTTTTTAGATTGGCATGTATTAAACTAGCTATTAATGTTGTGTGTGATATTAACATATTAATATATGTCAATATGTTTCTATTTTAATATAATGTTTGTTTTTTTTAGTTGCTAATGTAATGCTTTTATTAAAAATGTTTTCATTTGGAGTTTGGCACATCATTTTTTTCATTTTCAATTATTTGTTGTTACTTGATAGGTTAAAACCGAAACCGAACCGAACCAAACCGAAATATAATTGTTTGGTTTGGTTTGGTTTAGTTTTTTTACAATATGGTTTGGTTTTGGTTTGGGAGAAACAAAACTGAAGTATAATGGTTTGATTTGAAATCTCTCCTAAAACCGAACCAAACCGAACCATTAACACCCTACATAGTATGTTGATAATGTATTGATTTAAATTGGTTGATTGGGTATTTTTGTACGTATGTTCTTTTATCCATCAAGCCGCGCGCCAAACAAGAACCCCAATCAGAGTTGAGTTTTGATGGAACACCAAATCTCCTCCCTGTAAAAGAAAGAAATGGACAGACGGTAGGTACCAAATTAAATTATAAGAACAACTTTATCGATCATACAAAAAGATTCGTCGAATATGGGAAAACGACTGGATCCAACTTGACTGGCACGATTGTATATATATGGTACGCATTGATGGTGAGTTGTGATCTTTTATTATTATTATTATTATTAATTCAAGACGAGGTCATGAGCGCGTAGGAGTAGTTAATGGGAGCCAGAACCAAAAAAATGTCTTTAATAATTTAGTATAACAAAATTATTAAACGAATGGTTCGAAATATTCAAACATGAAAACACATGCTTATAAAAAATCCCATAGGATCCACACGTCAGTCTCTATATCCATGTCTCTCTCATTATCATTCAATTTTTATATAATATTGAAGACATAAATCTATTACATTAAATTAAAATGTTTAAAAATGTTATAATAATCATTGTAATTGATGTTATAAGGATCATTTCTTAAATATTCATGAAATACCACTATTTTGAATTTTCACTTTTACTTGTGATGAGATTATTATTTTCCTGAATTTGTTAGTTCAATGCGATAGATTTGTACTTTCAATATTATGTAAATTTTGTTGAATTATTTAATTTTGAATTGGACCCCTAAATATGTCTTCATTAAATTTGGTAATGAGAAGACAAAATTCCCAATCCCCAACTACAATGGATTGAGCACATCATGTAATTGAATACAATTATGCACCTAGAATTGGTAATAAATCAAGCGGCAGATGTAATAGCAAAATTTACTCTTAGGATAGATGATTTTGATGTTTGGGTTGAACATTACTCTTCTTGGCTTTCCCCTCTTCTAGAGGAGGATTTGCCTTTGATCATGTAACTGTTTTTTAATCTTCAATGCAATATTTATATTGTTTGAAAAAAAAATAAAAATAAAAACAAATAACCAATGAACTGATCACATCATCTTTTTGCCCCCAACTTTCGTAAACCTTTCTTTAGTAAAAATAAATAAATATAAAAAATAAAAAGCGAAAGACAAGACTTATATATAATTCCTAAGGTGAGACCCGTGTAAAAGCACATGATATAATATTTATAAAATAAAATAGTATATATAAAATATTATGCTTTTAATTAACTAAAAAAATTATAAATATGTTAAAAAAAATTCTAATAAAAATATAAGTTGCGTAGATGACCAAAGTCAATTAAGGAAATATAATTAATAGAGGTGTTTTTTTTTTTTTTTTTGGCCTTTTTTAAAGTTTAAATTATAAATTTAGTTTAGGTGTCTTTAGAAGATAACTTGGGAATACTGAGTTTGATTTAGGCTCTTCATAAAATAACTTTACGTTGGTTTAAGTGTCTTAACGGAAAGGACGCGTTTACCGGCCTTCACGGACGTGAACCAACCTATAGTATTGCATCCTCGTGCTTCGAATCTTCGGTCCCCTTCCTCTCTCTCCTCTTTTGGTCTATTTTTAATCTTTTTTGTGTATTCTGATTTCTTTCCCCTAATCATCATTCATTTAATTAATTTTTTTTCATTGAATTCATTATTATTAAGTAGAAAAGCTTTGAAGAGAGCGTCCACATGGATGCATTAACAAGAAGCTTCGCTTCCTTATGTTCTGGGGATATTAGACCAATACTAAGACACACGCCTTGCCGTTAATAAATGCACAGTCCTTTTTAAGGAATTCATGCTACATGTTTTAATCACAGCAACTGATCAAAGGTTTTATGTTTCTTCTCATTTAACTGTGTAAGTTTTGTCTAATTCAGGTGAGTCAATTTTAACATTTTCATTTATTTTTTTATTTTGTAAAATTTGTATTTATAAGAACAACTCGATATGATAATTGATAAATATAATGACATAATACTACCTTAAATCATGCATCCATGTTCCATAATAATTAAACAAATGATAGAGCACAATAACAAAAAGAAGGGATGAGAGTTAGCCTAGAGAGAGGACACAGGGGGCAAAAAGAATGATTAATTAGAATAGATTAGGGGTTTAAAAAAGAATGGGATGAGGAATCCATTGGTATAGGCGGACTCTTTGCTAAGCAGCGACAAGCTCAATACACTTTTGGTCAGGGTGTGGTGGCAAATAGACAAATTATTCCTCAGTTGGATTAAAACAGGGAGTGAGTACGTGGTAAACCTTGTAATAAGTCGTGCATGCCATACAGTGAGATAGAGATAGAGATAGAGATAGAGATAGAGATAAAACAAAAATTAGGCAAACAGACACGGAAAGTCAAATGGGAAATGCAAAGGCAAGCACATAGTATGCTGATAATGTATTGATTTAAATTGGTTGATTGGGTATTTTTGTACGTATGTTCTTTTACCCATCAAGCCGCGCGCCAATCAGAGTTGAGTTTTGATGGAACACCAAATCTCCTCTCTGTAAAAGAAAGAAATGGACAAACGGTAGGTAGCAAATTAAATTATAAGAACAACTATATCGATCATACAAAAAGATTCATCGAATATGGGAAAACGACTAGATCCAACTTGACTGGCACGATTGTATATATGTGGTACGCATTGATGGTGAGTTGTGATCTTTATTTTTATTATTATTATTATTATTATTAATTCAAGACGAGGTCATGAGCGCGTAGGAGTAGTTAATGGGAGCCAAAACCAAAAAAATGTCTTTAATAATTTAATATAACAAAATTATTAAAAGACTGGTTCGAAATATTCAAACATGAAAACACATGCCTATAAAAAGTCCCATAGGATCTACACGTCAGGCTATATATCCATGTCTCTCTCATTATCATTCAATTTTTTTATATAATATTGAAGACATAAATCTATTACATTAAATTAAAATGTTTAAAAATGTTATACTCCCTCCGTCCCTAAAAGATAGGCTAAATTCTCAACTTTTTGTGTCCCAAAATGATAGGCTATTTTGAAAAGTCAAACCATAAAATTGTTTAACTTTCCTATTATACCCTTTGTTTTGTTAAAAAGTTACTTTATCATTTCAATTTCATTTCATAAAGGAAGGGTATTTATGGAAAACAAAATTTAGTCAATGCATTTATTAAGTTTTCTTAATTTGCGCGTTTAGGTCAAACTTGGCCTATCTTTTAGGGAAAGAGGGAGTAATAGTCATTGTAATTGATGTTATAGGGATCATTTCATAGATATTCATGAAATACCACTATTTTGAATTTTCACTTTTACTTGTGATGAGATTATTATTTTCTTGAATTTGTTAGTTCAATGTGATAGATTTGTACCTTCACTATTATGTAAATTTTGTTGAATTATTTAATTTTGAATTGGACCCCTAAATATGTCTTCATTAAATTTGGTAATGAGAAGACAAAATTCCCCGTCCCCAACCACAATGGATTGAGCACATCATGTAATTGAATACAATTATGCACCTTAGAGTTGGTAATAGATCAAGCGGCAGATGCAATAGCATAACTTACTCTTAGGATGGATGATTTTGATGTTTGGGTTGAACATTACTCTTCTTGGCTTTCCCCTCTTCTGGAGGAGGATTTGCCTTTGATCATGTAACTGTTTTTTAATCTTCGATGCAATATTTATATCGTTTGAAAAAAAAATAAAAATAAAAATAAAAAACCAATGGACTGATCGCATCATCTTCTTGTCCCCAACTTTCATAAACCTTTCTTTAGTAAAAATAAATAAATATAAAAAATAAAAAGCGAAAGACAAGACTTATATATAATTCCTAACGTGAGACCCGTGTAAAAGCACATGATATAATATTTATAAAATAAAATATTATATATAAAATATTATGCTTTTAATTAACTAAAAAAATTATAAATATGTTTAAAAAAATTCTAATAAAAATATAAGTTGCGTAGATGACCAGAGTCAATTAAGGAAATATAATTAATAGAGGTGTTTTTTTTTTTTTTTTGGCCCTTTTTTTGTCTTTTTTAAAGTTTAAATTATAAATTTAGTTTAGGTGTCTTTAAAAGATAACTTGGGAATACTAAGTTTGATTTAGGCTCTTCATAAAATAACTTTACGTTGGTTTAAGTGTCTTAAAATACAATAATTAAAAAAAAAATAAAAATACTAAGCTTGGTTTAGGCTCTTCATAAAATAACTTTATGCTGATTTAGGTGTCTTAAATTACAATTATTAAAAAAATAAAAATAATTTATAAATAAAAGAAAATAACATGTAACCGCACAAAATGGCGTCACATGACTAGCTTGAACATTATTTTATTATCTATATATACCGAGCAGTAACACGCACAATGCACTAAATATATCCAATTGGCCTATTGATTAAATCAAGTCAATCTAGTTTAGTCTAATCTCATAATACTCTATGAATTGACTAGTGTATTTCATATAAAAAAATCAAAAACCAACTTAAACCGAGAAAGAAAAAAAAAAGAAAGAAAGAAAGAAATACTTAATGATTCAAACTTTTCATTTACTAGCAATGCACGTGAAAATTTTTGGTCGAAACATAAAAATTAGTATAAAATATTTAAATTGATTGAATACTTTGTTCAAAAAAAGAAAAAATTGTTAAATGATATTGAATTTTCACGTGGGCACCATGAAGAATAGTTGAGAGTTATAATCCTACTCTATACAAACTCTCGAGATACTAACTCCTCTGAATGTGCTTTTCTAATCATTTTCTACACAAACGTGTTGCTATAGGGGCCACCACGAAAAGCCGTTGAGCACGGCTCGTCCAGCGGCACAGATGAATTTGGCGTTCACCAATCCAAACTCGGGAAAAAGAGGGAAATTAAGAAAGGAGTCAGATTCAACACACCACGGGACACACGTCTCGTATGTTTTGGGGCACGATGACCCAGTTAAGTAAGGACTACGGAGAAAACAACAAAGAGACTTCCCCGCGTTCACACTGACCAATGAAGAACGAATAATATTAAACTTTAAAGGAGGAGAAAACGGGAAGAGACTTTGCCGCATTCACACTGACGTAATGAATAAAAAATAATGTTATTATATCAAATAAAGGATACCCATAAGATTTGATCCAAAATAATCTACTTATCATTTAAAGTGATTCACTTATTATTTAGTCATCGCTTATCATATAGAATGACCTATTTTCTATTTGAAGTCACCTACTTATCATTTAAAATGGCATTGTAAGTATGATACCTAATTTTTTAATGGGTACCATAGAATTAGCCTCAAATAAGTCATGGTATTGACCAGTTTATGGATTTGTTTGAGTTCAAGCTCTGATTTATCCCGCTGTTTTTTATTGTGCAATCAGCCATCATAGGAACTGGGCAGCTGCCTTCCCATGTGGAAGTTGCCAGCCAGCGCATAGGGCCACTGTTCCTTTCTCAAATAAAATTACAAATGAGAACCCTAGTTATTAACTTATTATTATTACACATTATTATTCTTATTCTTATTATTATTAGGGTTTTATTAATGTTTTAGGGCACATGCAATGAACTATAAAGTGCATGGAAAAATGACTTTGTACAAGTTTCTCTGCATTTTCACATTTTTTTCAATGCTAATTGCTTCACTTTCCAATGCATTTCTATATTTTCCGGTACACTTTTTACATCATTAAATGTATCTTAACAAGTGCCTTAAAAGGCACACTTTAATAAAAGAGTGAGGCTATTGCCACCACATAAAGTACTCAAAACCCCCCTTAGTTTACACTTTTTGAGGTTTTATGAAAAATATAAAAGGTTTTTACGAAAATTAATAACATTGTTCACTAGAAAACATCATTTTGAACAACTTCGTAGAAGAAATTTTTTCAAAATCTATCATTTAAGCAAACTTTTTGGCCATTTACAATCTCTATTTCATTTTCCATGAAAAATTGTCAGAAAGTCTACTTAAATGACAGATTTTGGTAAAACTCTCTTCTACAAAGTTGTCCGGAATGATGTTTTCTAGTATACTATGTGATTAGTTTTCATAAATTTTTTTTCATATTTTTCATAAAACCTTAAAAATGTAAATTAAATGGGGGGCTTAGAGTATTTTATATGGTGGCAATAGCCTAGCCCTTAATAAAACCCCTTTCTATTATACATTCCGGCCATCCAATTGGCCAGGAAAACTGATTCGCGGCAGGTCTTGCAACAAGGTTTAAATTGTTGCACAAAAAACATACCGACTTTGACCACAACGATTGAGCCAACCAACATGTACATGCATGCTTCGGCATTGAGAATGAAGGCAGAGCTAACATTTACGATTTATCTACTAGGTTAAGAGTACGTGAAAGGAAAACTCCTAATTCGCAATGATATATCTAGCAATTGCTCGGTCTAGAGAGATTGAAACCATTTTTGTTAAAAGAAATCAAAGCGGTTGATTTTTCGGCCCCTCCTCCATCGCCCTTATCTCTAATAATAACTAGCACATATACCAGTGTAGCTATGAAGAAGCATTTAAAAACAACTTAAACAAAGGACACCTAGTTTAAGTTTTATACGAGTACAAGGTATGTTTTAAAAAGTGCAACCGACTTCACTGCTTAATTTAAATACATGTAGGTTCCAGATCCAAGTGGTAGTATCAGTGTCGGCCTTAGCAGTAGGCCTCACCATATTATAACCTTCCCTTATAGAAAGGGGAAAAAATAAACTTAAAAGACATAAAAATGTTGTAATTGACTGTTGAAAACCCTAATGGGCAGCCTATATAAGCCATTCTTCCTCGAGTTCATTACTCTAGAGGTCCTCATCCCATGATGTTCCTCCCAAACATTCCCTGATAGAAATGTTCCTCACCATTTGTCACAAAATTTAAATCCAATGAGAAAGGCCTTACTTTCTTTTTTTTTGTTTGTTTTTTTTTTTTTTTTTTTTGTACGAAGAGAACCCTTACTTGGTTAGACGTTCTTAGCAGCAGATGGGGTTACAAGATCTGCCTCACTCTATTTAGAATAAAAAACTGGAGCAGATAATGATGCACAGACTTTTACACCAAGCATTCTGCTAGAAGCAAATTCATAAATTTCAAAGAACGAAAAAAATTGGGCAAAAACCAAAGATTCATGTGATGCTTACCAGATGCATGTGGCCTTTTTTTACTTCCTTCTTCGCATCCTCGTCATCGACCAAACTCCATCGGACCCCAAACCTGAGAAACAACAGCAAGATATAGGCCTCAAAATCCATCTAGCAGGATTACCACTGATCCGCATATGATCATACATAACTGTCACCAATTAATGAAACCAATGATATGACAAGCAATTATGGAAAAATGGTAAACGAAATGAGGTCTCTCCACCCCCGTCCACCTTTGTTCTTTGATTTCCATGACTCATCTGGACCATGCAAAACGGATGAAGAGCCAAACCCATCGATCAAGCTAGGCACATTACAAAAAAACAGACAGTTTCAATAAGAAAAGAGGTAACAAAGCTTGCTAGTTACATCTTCTAGATAGAATAAACTTAAATAAGAAGCACCATCCTTGCCAACTGACATGTGAATGAACTGCATGATTTTTGGATGAAATAAGAGTGCCATGGAGAAGGGCAATCAGCAATGTCCATAAAGAGCCCCTGATACATAACACTGAATCTTGTCAAGAAATAGTACTTTAAGAATGACAAGTTACCAAAATTCACAAAGTTAGCCAATTAAGCCCAAGTATACAGTTAAAGTTAATCCAAGAGGATCAAAACCCAATGCTGACCTGAAAAAAAAAAAGATGATTTAAGGCCTGTCATCAAATGCAAATGAATAAACGATTTTGATTGGAGAATCAATACAGTGCAATATTTATAATTAGAGGCTTTAAAATCAACCCGTATGATGATAGCATTGGCCAAGTACCCCCACATCCCCATCATCCCAAAGTTCAGAATCCAAGTGGTTGTCCTACGGCTCTTGGAAGGCTTGTTCGCCTGTTTCAGTGCCCAAAGCCCTCTCTAGGCATACGAAAACATTTGCTGGCAATCAATTGAGAAGATTTTTGTTTTTGTTTTATTATTTTTTTTTTTTGGTGGTAACTACCAATTGATGTGCTTATGAGAGGAGCAACTTCCATGGGAATCCCTATAAATTTGACTAAGGAAAGGAGAGGTGCTACTTGGTTGCATTGCCAGAGCACCTCCCACAACTTGAGTCATATCAGAAGACATGGTTTCCCATCATATAAACGAACTTCAATGATGATCAAGCATATTTGGTGCCAATCTTCATGAGAACACAATTGATTTGTTAATCAAGAGGTCCTATTGCTGTACTATGCTGCCTACAAGGAAGGGTATCTACATGTGATGACCTCTGTCCTCCACTTCCATCTATCCCAGTAATATATACAAGAAAACCACTATCGGATGATTGGTGGTAATTCTCCATTAAAACCCAGTGCCCCATCTCTTGGCCCTCTGGGTGCTCATCCTAATTTAAACAGATACAAATGCAGGGCTATGCAATACTACCATTTATTCCAATCATAATTGTCATATAAATAAAATGAAAATTCTCTATAAAGAGGACATGCACACCTTGCATTCCCTGCCATATGCACAACAACCAATTTCCATGCATGTGCCCTATACTACCACAATTCTTTCATAGTTTATAAACCTCCTCATATCTAAATGGCAAACATATTAACTCCCCCATCATCCTTCAATGAATAACATTCTATCATGATAAGGCTCAAGAAATTTAAATTATTCTTGGAATCTTAAAATCTCCAAAATTTTCAGACAACCTGCAACTAAATCAAGATTTAAAACACCTCCAACAAAAAGGTTTCCCACACTATATCCATAAGGAGATTTTCCAGTGGCGAGTGGTCACCCATAGATATGCACCCATATTGGAGTATTAATAAACTCATCCTGGATACTCTTAAAACATGAAAACCCCTGACAAAGGACCAAGAATATTCTAAATCTCATTCACAAACCAGACCATATATATGAGCTACTCAGTAAATCACCTCCACTCTACCTAGATGACTCCAAAAATCATAAAAGCTAGTCTGGACAGTACTCACCAGTAATCTCCTGAGACCATGAAGATAACTCATACTTCAGGGTACCAAATGTTGAGCAGTCAAATAACATATATATGAAAAAAAGTGTAGCTGAAATGTGAATGTTGAGAGGGATGGAGCATTAAGATGAGAAATGAAAATGAGAAATAAATATATTCCTGAAAAGTTGGAGGTAGCATCATAAATGAACAAATTAGAGATAGTGACTTGAAGATAGTTTGGTCATGCCTAACAAAGTCCAATAATTGCACTAGTAAGAAAGAATGAGCATTATTTTGAAGGGGCTATATGAACAAGGGAAAGCTGAAATTTAGAGACTCCTGTAGCCCTTTTTTTTGGAGTATTTGGAAGGAAAGGAACTAAAGAACTTTTGAAGAGGCTGAATCTTCGATCATTGACCTTAAATCCTTGTTTGTGAAGACTTTTGGTGGTCAAGTTGCCACTCAAAGGAGTGCAAAGTCTCTTTTGTTCATTTTATGGATTCCCTATAGTTTTAGTTTTGGGGCTCTTTTTTTATAGCTCTTGTACATTCCTTAGGTACTTGGGTTATACTTCTTTTAATACAATTATTTACTTCATAAAAAATGATAAAGCAAAACGACTTCACAAGAATAATATATCCCCAATTAGTCAGGATTAGGTTTTGTTGAGTTCCATTGAGTAGGCTAAGTTAACGACTTCTAGTTTTTACTTTCTACAAGCAGTACTTAAGTGAGATCAGGTAAAACCCACATGCATCCAATTCTGAACTGGAAACTGGAGAGCTTTCATCAAAGGTTGTCAAGTCTTTCTAGGTTTTTCTAGGTATTAGTAGTAATTAACCAATTCTGGAATTGCAAGGGGAAGCTATCATATAAAGAGGGGACTGGCTGCTCCAACACAAGTACAGTGAACCATTTATATAAGTGAAAATTTGGAAATTGGGAACTTATGAAAGTTGTTAAACAAAAATTAAGGCAGAGGAAAATATAAGAATTACCTTCAACCATGCACAGACAAAAATAAAATTTTGTTCTGTTCAAAAGGGCGGAATGCAATAAATGCACATGGACATCAGCAACAATCAACATTCATATTTAACAAAAAGCATCCTAGCTTTCTAAGAACTCCTTCCACCCCACACCCAAACCACACACACGCACACACACACACACCCCCCCCCCCCCCCCAACCCAACAAAAAAAGGGGGGGGGATTATGGATTGGTTCGGCTATGGGCAAATAATTACAGTTAGTAGTCATTTACTACGAAGTTATTAGTAATTTGTATTGAACTGCCTCAGTCTATTAGTGAACTATCTCTCCAGAGATTGTGAAAGATGTTCCACTAGAGATTGTTGCTTCGACTCATATTCCCCAGCCGGACCAACCTGTAATTCTTCCACAACACCCCCCCCCCCCCCCCCCCCAAAAAAAAAAAAAAAAAAAAAAAAAAGAAAGAAAGAACCCCTAACAATTGTATGTAGGCCAATGAAAACCACATCGAGCTCCAACAATGAGGCAAGCAAGGAATCCATTCACCTGCTTACAAATTTCATTTCTATACAATGATCTTATCTCATAAACTGTTTTAATTTACAAAGCCTCTGCGTCTAAAAGACGAATTTTCAAACAGTTGCAAAATCCAAACTGGTTTAAGAGAAAAAATTACAAATATCTAGACAAATGGAAACGGTTCATATATACATCTGTGGTTTGGATTATTCAATAGAGTTAACATACCTTTCAGCTTGGATAATCACAGACGGTAATCTGTAACTGGGAATCATCCTGGTAGGCCACATATTGTCTGCATAAGCTCTTCTCCAGAAAACCTCAAATGCCCTCTGAATATTGGGAGAGTCATCTCCTTTATCACGAAATCGACCAACGTCACCAAACAAATTAAGCAAGAGAGCCTGTTGCTGTTGCTGTTGTACCGGCAGAGTAAGAATCGTCTAGCTCAGTCCATCCTATTTGTTGTCAACAGATCTAGAAGCCATCCTCATCCATCCAAAGTCCTCATAAAGAACTTCCAGCCACATGGAAAGTGGAGAAACCGTGTATCTTTCAGCACAACAATGCTGATTTTGTGCCAGTACATGGTGGGAATCCTTTAAATAATATGTAGCAAGCTCTTTCTGATCTGCCCACAATTTAGCAAATTCATCCGCCATATTTTTGTTAGTTAGAATATCAACAATCCACTACATATTGTCAGCTTCTCGAGCAATTTCACCCATTAAAACCCCTTGATCCTGCCTGCCTCATCCATGCATGTAGCTTCAGATAAGCATAGCATGAAAGAACTAAGACAGTCATGGCAGTGATGACAGAGAGAGTATTTTTGAAGGTGAATTGAGCCTAGGCTGTCATCGGATATATCTTCTCTAAGCAGCCAAGAAATTAGGATTTTCATCCCTCAGCGCACTTTATCGTCTTTGGCTCACAGAATACAAGTCAGCAGTCTCGAGGAGATGTCATCTGCTCTTGTAGATGTAGACTGTTCAGCTTATGCTCTCTTTAAAACCTCTGTCATGGATTCATGAAGCTGAAGTTGACTGAGAAGAAACATTACTTTCTCCTCTTCATCCTTTGACCATGGAATGGCTTCCAGATACTAAGCATGACAAAATCTCACATCATACATAATAGTCACCGATACCTAAAACAGAAAACTGATATTACAAATAATTCACCACAGCAGAACAAAGTGGGAACATAAATGTGAGAGATTTCTATTCCAAATTATAAATACAAAAAGGAGAATATGAGCATTTCAATTGATATGAGTGTTTTACCCTTCTATTTTGTTGATATCCATTTAGAAATTGTTTAAAGAGCCCTGTATAATGAGAACTTTAAGATCCAAAATCTTAATTTCTTTTCTTGTCCTACATTTTCTCAGCATCCAAACACGAATATTTCATTTCAAATCTATCTGTTAAAAAACCATTTTTAATATATATATATATATATATATATATATAGATAGGGGAGGGATCCATTTACACTCGGTGTAAAACTTTTTACTCTTACACCCCTTGATATCTTTTTGTGAGAAAAATATTTCACCTATCCAACCGTTGGATTAGGTTCTCTATTCATGCACACCATGCATGCCAAATTTTAAGTAAATCAGATATTGGGAAACGTTTGATCTGTAAACTTACATTTCTCGCAATAAATAAAATTACAATTTGGGGCACTTTATGAATGACATACTTCCCGATATCCGATTTACTTGAAATTTGGCATGCATGATGCGCATGAATAGAAAACCTAATCCAACGGTTGGATTGATGGAATATTTTTCTCACAAAAAGATATTGAGGGGTGTAAGAGCAAAAAGTTTTACACCGAGTGTAAACAGATCCCTCCCCATATATATATATATATATATATATATATAGATTGTTGGAAATATACCACATCCCACATTGCCCAAATATTGGGTTTGACAGAGCTTCATATACTTGTTTGGGCCCTCCACTTACAAGCTTAGGCTTGTAGGTTGGAAACTTAACATGGTATCAGAGCATGTCGTTCTTGGGCCTATTAAGCCCGTATTTGTTGCCCATGTGACAGGCCTATGTTAAGCCTGCACGTGAGGGGGAGTGTTGGAAATATACCACATCCCACATCACCCAAATATTGGGTTTGACATAGCTTCATATACTTGTTTGGGCCCTCCACTTACAAGCTTAGGCTTGTAGGTTGGAAACTTAATATAGATATATATATGTATTTTGCTAAGTAAACCATTTTTTTTAACAACTTACAATGACATTTTTTCGTTACCAACCATTACACTACCCAGGTACATATCCTCGAACCACTTGAGTCTAATCATCTACCACCCAGCTAATTACCCCATACAGCTGATCAACTAATGCCCTGTTTGGTGGCTGAGAAAGATTTTAGAAGAAAAGATATCAAAATTCCAAATCTTCGATTTCTCATTGTTGGGGACCCACTCAAGCAAGCTTAATACAACAATCTCACTTAGTTTAGGTTATTTTTTCATTTTCCAAAAATCAACACAAAGAGAACCATTGTTCAACTTCAAACAGCCATGGATTTGTCTAAGCTCCGTGTCTCTAATTTTCTTAAGTTCACTTTGCCACTTCATCAATACAAGCAGCCCCAGAAAAGTAAACGCTCTTCTGAGAATGCATAGGAGCTGACTCTGAGAATGTTACATTTTTTGATGTACTAATAGATCCCAAAGTAAACCTCCTGATGCAACACAAAGCACGTATAACACAGACAAAGAGAAGAGAGAAGAGAGAGGAGAGAAATGAGAGAAATAGGGAGAAGAAGAGAAGAGAAAGGGGGGAGAGAAGAACCCTAGGCTTCATACCTAAGGCTTTGTTTGGAATCAGCACCAAACACTAAGGAAAAACACCATTCTCAATTCATCATAAGCTGATTTTCTTAAAAAGTTGTGGAGCCTTTATACAGGACTCCACTTACATCAAAAGTGGTAAGCTTGGGCTTCAAGAAACTTAGGCCTCAAATTTTGGGAAATTAAAAAAGCAAATATAGTAAAAACTTAACCCCTAAGTCTAAGAATTTAAATGCAACAATTTATTACTCTAAGATAAGTAGCCTTAGTCGTCAAGTTAATAGGCCAAGTTGGGCCACCCTGTTGTAAATTATGCTTGATGTCCCCATCAACTCTCCCAGGGTAGGAAAAACTCGACCCCGAGTTTGAGGTTGGAGTGAGATATTGAACGCAACCTTCCTAGTGAAACAGATACTTAGAATAAGTAAGCCGCTTCAAAATCAGGTGAAAAATAGCAGCCTCAAAGTGTGCAAGCTGACATATAGTCCTCAATTTGTCAAAGAATGCAATCAAATAAGAGTTACACTACAACTCGAAACTGTCAACACCAAGAAAATCTACAATCGGGACCTCAAGTATTGGACAAACAAGCAACAAAATCTGACAAGTTGGTCTCCTTAGGATGAGATTCTTGCACAACAATTTCTTCAACTTCCAAAACATCACTAACAAGTGCAGGATCCACGCCCAAATCTTTGGTAACTGGCCAAAATTCTTTAGGGAATGAAACAATTTCGTATATTGTAGATTCGTGCTCATCAAATTGCTGCGTTTTGATATTGAATATTGAGCACATTTCTAGATAAATAGTGTTCTCAACACACCAATTATCAACTTCAAGCATAGGTTTAACAAAGGCATAAGGCACTATATTCTCGTAATTTGATTGATGTTGTAGTTATTGCAACCCAAAACATAAGGCGAAACAGGCTGAGTTAGGCATTTCTTCTTGCTGAGTTATAAAACAAGTTGCAGTAGTGCCCTATCTAACCTAGCACCCAAATCATTGTAATAATTATCCATCTCTTGGTCAATCTTAGTAGACAGGTTTTGAAGGGCATTGAATATTATCTCATATGGAGTGGGTTCCATGATAAAATATTCAAAATTAGCTTCAGAGCAAACCTCGATCCATGGAGTCAAAGCCTTCCGCCAAGCCGCATTTCAAGATGCCCCACGAGTTCTTCCACCCAAAGAGAACATTTCCTTTTCCTTTTCCTTGCTGAATAAGAACAGAAGTCTTCCCTCCCCCTCTTCTTCTTCTTCTTCTCTTCTCACCATTCTCTCTCTTCTCTGTTGTTGTGTTTAAACAAGACTGTACGTGTGTGTGCTGCATCAAATTTGGCTTGAGTTGAAGTGAGGATAACTCTCTCCATAATTTGGTCCTAGCTAGAATGGCCCACAGCTGTTACCAAACAGCTCAAATCTGCTTATATCTTTAAGCTGAAATAGTCAAAGGGAAGAGTCTGACCTCCTCAAAGCTTCAATTATGATGGTAAGAAAGAGAAGCAAATGGTGTCTTCCATAACGGGATCCTAACGGTTGTTCAACGGCGGTTCAATGACAATGATGGATCGGCGACAAAAGGAAGGCAATGGTGATGCTGTGGATTTGACAGTGCTGGTCAAAGACTTAACCCTTGACTCAAGGGTTCACTGAAAATGGGGAGAGAAACTAGGGCTTGAGAAACTCGTGATGGCAGGATCAATTCAGGTCTCTCGACAAAGGTGGTCGACAGTGATGTCTTGTCTGTAGGATCTAACAGAGTTATGGTGGTTGATAGGTCTGCTCGTAACTCATAAGTAATGGAGCAATGGTGGTGGCTCACAATGGCAGAACAGATCTAGAAGAGAAGTAGAGAACTGGATCTCGACTGGCTCTCCTAGCTTTCTTGACAAAGATCATCAAAGTGCAGTTAATGGTGGTGACAGTGAGACCTGACTCACGATAACATTTGATGGAGATACCCTTGATGGTCCAACGATGGTGGGTGACTAATCGACCATGATCTACTGATTGTACAGCTCTCGATGAGAGTTTTGTAGTAGCAATGGTGGAGGTAGAGGTTGTGTAAGGGTTTATTCTTCGGGCAGGGTTCTATGGTTTGATTTGTTGTTAGCAATGGGTACGGGGGGTTTCGTTTCTGGGGTTTTGATGAAGTCTAAAGTAGTCAGGTCAGACTGGTGGACTATGAGGATTGATTGGTGTGTGGTGTTGAGATGAGGGTTGTGGGTTGAGGGACCGACTGATGATTATGGCAATGGTGGCTGTGTGATTGAGGCTTGACTGCAACAGGTTATGATGGCTGGAGTTGGCTGGTTGCTGTAGAGTGCTTCACAGAGGTGCGAGGGATTGGTGTTTGCTGTGATTCCAAATCTGATGCAGCACAAAGCACGTATAACACAAACAGAGAGAAGAGAAAAGAGAAAAAAGAGAGAGATAGGGAGAAGAAGAGAAGAGAAAGGGGGGAGAGAAGAACCCTAGGCTTCGCACCTAAGGCATTGTTTGGAATCAGCACCAAACACTAAAGAAAAACACCATTTTCAATTCATCATAAGCTGATTTTCTTAAGAAGTAGTGGAGCCTTTATATAGGATTCCACTTAGCATTAAAAGTGGTAAACTTGGGCTTCAAGAAACTTGGGCCTCAAGTCTTAGGAAATTAAAAAAGCAAATATAGTAAAAACTTCACTCCTAAGTCTAAGAATTTAAATGCAACAATTTATTATTCTAAGATAAGTAGCCTTGGTCTTCAAGTTAATGGCCAAGTTGGGCCACCCTGTTGTAAACTGTGCTTTAATGTCCCCATCAACTCTACTTCATTCTTTGTTTGCCCTATACTACACAGACTCACCCTCCTCGCCTTCTCTTTACCAATGTTGACTTCAATGTCTCTGGGGACTTAGAAAACCTGAACCCTTTATATTTCCTCCATCAAGGCCCACCATTCAAATGTCATGGGAGCTCTGAGTCTAGGGGCAATAACATTGGCAATATTTAAACAAGTAACCTTCAAGCCTACATCAATAAATTCTTGGGTTAGAAATGATGTCCATTCAATCACTCGGATAGGGAGGAGTATCATTTGGATGGAATTGATATTGATTATGAAAAACTCAATTCAGATCCCGATACATTCACTAGTGTGTTGTACCGCTTCTATTCTTCCTTAAACAGAATAAAGTTGAATTGTTTATATCAATAGCACCATATGAAGATACTTGGTTCAGAAAAATTAATTGGCTCTCCTGTAGAAAATATGCATATATCAGACTATGTTAACTTTCAGTTTTATTCCTACAAGAAGGAGACAATTGTTCCTCAGTTCAAGCAGAATTTGCAACTCAAGGGTTTACTTAAAGAGGAGGTAAAGTCTTAGTAAACCTCGATACTGATGGAAGTGATGGTTTCTCTCTTGAAAATGGATTCTTTAGGGTTTGCAATAGGCTTAGCCGTCTCTGTAAACTTCATCGCATCTTTGCGGATGACATCAATAAGTCTGATTATCACAAAATGATCTCTCTCTCATATGGTTGAAATTGGGGTTATTCTTTGTTCCTCATTAAATCTTTAGAAAGGGGTTGAGTAATGATTTTTTTTGTAACACATGCATTATGGTTTTTTTTTTAAAAAGATTTATATTGAGACATGTATCGTACTGTCAAAAAATGCATAGTATTTTTCACATGAGGTTATTTAATGCAATTGTGTAATCACTACCATTGGTGCAGGAGCGTGTATTTTTTATGGACTGTGAGATGTGCAGAAAGGGATGAGATCAGGACATGTGCGCATCTTTGTGCCTAATGATTATGGGATGGGAAGATAAGATGTGTGAGATAGAAGGTAATCAAGTCAAGTTACGAAATGATGATCCCTTAGTCCTCTATAACCTAGTTAAGGGTAGACCAAAATCAACAGCCAACCACCCATAACAATGGCTGGTTCCCCACTCTCACACTAAAAATTCAATTCAACTCGACATGCCTTATCCCCTTTGAATCTTTTTTTTTTTGCAACTCAAACTTTATCTAGAATCACCATTAAATCATTGACAGACATATTTTCTGTCGACACCTCAACGGGTATTCTTTTAGGCCTTCCTCTTATCCTTGTGTCCCCTTCACCTTGAAAAATCAAATCAGTTGTCTTTGTCGCATCAATTGTATTCGTTCTATACCACCATAAAGTGACCAACATACCCAAAAAAATCGGTGGGTTTAAATGTGTTAAAATGATGAACTGGAAGCCTAACACATTGCCACTCCATATGTCTCCTTCACCTTGAAAAATCAAATCAGTTGTCTTTGGTGCATCAATTGGATTTATTCTACACCACCATAAAGTGGCCAACATACCCAAAAAATCAACTAGTTTAAATGTGTTAAAATGATGTACTGGAAGCCTAGCACATTACCACCCCAACCACAGTACTGCACAAGTGATTAAGTGGATAGCTTCTAAATCTTAAACCACCTCATATAAAGCAAAGCTGGAAGGATGAAACAAAATAAGATTTGATGGATTGGAAAAGACGTAGAAGGGAGGTAGTGAGAAATTGCTTTAAAGTGGAAGAATTAGAGACTTGCGAAAGAGATGACAGGGAGGACAGTCTTCCAGATCGAGATGAAACCTTTGACTTCTTTCAATCAGAGGCTGATCTTCTGATAATCAAAAGAGGGAGAGGTCTCGCTCGATTGCTGAAGATAAGCAAGGTAGGGGCTACTTGATCGGCCAGGGGGTTTCACACATTGACTAAGGGCCTAGGAGTGTCAGCTAGGGAATGGATTTGGGACAAAAACAGGCAAACAACTTGGCTAGATAATCAACGAAATGTGTATGAGATATTTATGGCGATGGGTTCCATATATCAAGAAGGCAGAAGGGGGGTTCTCGTGTTCCAGGATGACTATAGCGACGAAGGTTGGGGCGCCATCTCCAGGGCTCTACAAGGGTGGATGGAAGAAAGCGAGGCCAAATCTCATGGTAACCCAACATTGTAGCTTTCAACAAGCTTCAGAAAGATTGTGGATGATGTTCCACTTTGTAAAGCTCCACCCAATTAAACAGGTATTCAAGATATTGTATTTCTTCTTATGATGCTTACCATTGCATGCATGGGAAAAAAAAAAAAGAAAAAGACATTCAGTTAAGGAAAATAATCAGAGACTTGCTCAAGATGAAAATTTATTCCATTTTGAAATCTGAAGTTTTCAGTACTTGATTAAAAAAACAGTTAATATTCTATTCCAAGATTTTTTTTTGATAAGGTAATATTCTATTCCAAGAATTGTAAAGCATAAAGGTCATATCAAGACAACTATAGGGATTGTCATATCAAAACTCATTCCTTTAAACATCATATAAAAGCATAAATGAATATATTAATAGAAAAGAAGATCTTATAATACCTGCAATAGTCGCACAAAGTTCGTGTTTTGAATCACAGGATCATCAAACTTCACCACCAGCCCAACCAGCCAATTTTATTTTCTTTATACTACATACTGGTACAAGAAAGCTACAATTTGTAAACTCCTATCCAGCACTAACAACTGGAATTAGTGTCAAACATGCAATGATGAATTCAACACAAATTTTCTGTGGTGCCAAAGCATACACAGATACATCTTTTAAGCATGATGGAAACTAGCAAAGAACAATATGCATTATTAGATCATTCTGTCGAGTAAACCATGTAAGCATTAATAGCAATTTCCATTTCGATCAATCAACTCAGGTGAAGTACAACAGCCTCTGTGGACGACTGACTAAGCATGTCATTTTATGGTGAATCTAAATGCTCATGTATATTGCATTTCTAATAAGTTAACAAGAAAACCTTGTATTGCATTTCTAATAAGTGAACATAAACAACTTGGAAAAGGAGCAAAACACGATATTTGATGACAAGTGAAATTATATTGCATTTCTAGTACAGAGAGCTTTATATAGAATTGAACATAAATTTTCATTTCACTGAATAGCTCAACATATAAATTACCAGGTAACATTTTCCCCCCGGTATTACATCGAAAACATCACCACGCAAAATCACCCAAACGAACGCTGAGCTGTAGATTTCTTTGAAACAGAAGCTCGCTCAATCAATAGCACAAACAACATTGCAAGAAAAAAGAAATGCAAAACCACCTAATCCTAATCATCTCCTTCGCTTCTCCTCCTCTTCTTCTTTTTACTACGGGGCGCCTCCGAATCAAGTCGCTCCGCATCCTCAACCTCCCCAATCTTCCTCTTTTTCCTCTTTTCCTGCTCAATCACCACGCTACCCTCCCCCTCTCTCTCTCCGTCCTCAACTTCACCCCCCCGATTTTCACCAAAATCACCTCTCTTATTCTTTTTCTTCTTCTTCTTCTTCTCTTTCTTTCTCACAGTGTCATTTTCTTCATTACCATCCAAAACCTCTCCTTTCGAATCTCCGTGAATCTGTTGTCGACCCAAATCGAGACTGGGGACACCCTCGGATCCTCTGAAGTTTTCTTCTTCAGCCTCGTAAGGGTTTTCACTGTATGTAGCTTCTGAAGAATGTATCTTGCGTTTGCGTTCGGATCGTGAAGCCTTGAGTTCTCTGTGGAGCTGAGTCAACTCGTTGAAAGCGGCTGAGGCGCGTCTAAGGTAGGCTGTGACGGCTTGGGAAGCTCCGGTTTCGGCTGAGATGAACGCGGACAGAACTCGGGCGGCTTTGGAGATGGAGATTGGTTTCGAAGACAGGACCTTTCCTGAAACTGTCTTCATGTTCTCCCCCTTTGCTTTCTCTCTCTCTGCCTCTGAGAGGTTTAGGGTTTTTGGATCAATCCAATGCTCTGCCGTTCCGATTTTAGTGGAAATCATTGTGAACCAGGGGCGGAGCCAGGGGGGGCCTTGGGGGGCACGTGCCCCCCGGCTGAACCAAAATTTTTTTTTTTTGGGGAGAGATATTACCCTTTCATGATTATTTCTCAACATAATGCCAAAAAGAGGAAGACAATAGTCATTTTACAATCAATTTGTAACAATTTGTAATAAGTTGACAACAAAATCCTTTTTTGATATTAAATTGACAAATGATAACTAAAAAGTAATTTTTTTAAACAAATTGCTTTATAGGGCTTTTAGTTCCCAATTCTCATTTCATAGAATCATACCACAGTGTCTCCCTTAGAGATAAATCCTGGCTCCAGCCCTGTTGTAAACTAACTGACATGGAACATTCAATTTAATCTCAAATCGTGACCAACAGACATACTAAAGATAAATATAAATTTTTTATTTTATATCAAGAGGAAAAAATACGAGTAAACTACATATTAGTGTCACGAATTTTACCCCAAATTTTAATGAAATGTACAAACTTATAATTTAAACAATGGGTTAATAACGATTTAATACCTTCAACTTTGGGGGCAGCTTCAATTTGGTCCATAAATTTAGAATTGTCTCAATTTAGTGATAATTTATGAACTTTTGTTGCAATGTGGGACAAAGACCAACGTCCGTTAGGTTTTTGGATGAAAAATGCACGTGAGCGGCACATGCGGCTGACGTGGAGCTTATGTGGCTTATGTCCGCTGACGTGGAGCCTATGTGGCAACCACATAAACATTCTCACCCAATTATAGTCGACTATATCATTTTATAGTCGACTATAATAAACAGAGAATTGAAGTTGATGTTTGAACATTCAATATAGTCGACTAGCAAACGTTATAGTTGACTATAAAATTTTATAGTTGACTATAAAATTTTATAGTCGACTATAATAGACAGAAAGTTTATTTTAGTTCCGGAATCCATTTATAGTCAACTATAATTTGTTTATGGTCGACTATAACAGTCAGAAAATGTAGTTACATATGTTTTAATGTGAAATTATTGTTTACGTCCATGATGTTAACTTAGGCCATTTCAAATAAGATGTTACCATACTCATGTGCTTGATGGAGCAATCATTTACAATACTAAAGACCTAAAAAGTGGGTCAAAACTCACACTCGTAATGTTAGTCGATTCCTCCTAAACCAAAAGGCATCAACTTGATTATGGTCGACTATAACAGTCAAAAAAGGTAGTTGCGTATGTTTTGATGCGAAATTATCGTTTACGCTCGTGGTGTTAACTTAGGCCATTTCAAATAAGATGTTACCATACTCATATATTTAATGGAGCAATCATTTACAATACTAAAGACCTAAAAAGTGGGTCAAAACTTACACTCGCAATGTTATAGTCGATTCTTCCTAAACCAAAAGGCATCAACTTGATTATGGTCGACTATAACAGTCAGAAAATGTAGTTACGTATGTTTTGATGTGAAATTATCGTTTACGCTCGTGATATTAACTTAGGCCATTTCAAATAAGATGTTACCATACTTATATACTTAATGGAGCAATCATTTACAATACTAAAGCCCTAAAAATTGGGGCAAAGCTTACACTCACATTGTATAGGAAGGCTGTAACCAAATTCCTATTTAGCATCAAAATTTTGGGTTTATAACAAAAACCTTACCCTTACAAAGATAAGATTAATACAACTATTTGTCTTAGTTGAAATGGGTTTTACACTGTCTCCAAAAATGGTAAATTATAGTATGAACCCACATTTAAACTAAGTCCTGTAGTTTTTGCAGCAAGAAAGACACGAACAAAATAGCTTCTTATTTCCCTCCTCTGATGCCAACACTCTTTATAGCAGC
Organism: Liquidambar formosana; assembly: GCA_039720395.1. NCBI lineage: Eukaryota > Viridiplantae > Streptophyta > Magnoliopsida > Saxifragales > Altingiaceae > Liquidambar > Liquidambar formosana. The sequence continues at coordinate 47,590,241 of CM077822.1, read as the reverse complement.
TAAATCTAAAGCCACCAAAGCACATTCCAGCCATGATGAGAATCTACTGAAAACCTCCCCTATAAATATTAGAGAAAAACACGAATGCTATAACATCCCAATCACAAAGCCATATCAGAAAAACACAAATAATACTATGAGGTGTTTTTGAAGGTGTGGATTAGGAGGTTTTGTGTTTTGCTGTATTTGGCAGGATAGGATTAAAATTTTGTTTTGTTAGAAAAAATTATAAAATGTTTGGGTAAAATGGTTGTTCTACTTCATTGGTCATGAGTTGATTTTCAACATGGTTGGATTTCTTGATGAGAATTTATTGAAAAAGTTGTTTGAGGTTAGAAGCAAGTTTTGGTTGCATCTCATGCTATTAGGTTGCTAAGATGGATGGGAAAGATGTTGCTATGCTTCTTTGTTTCTTAGTAGATTCTCATTATGGCTGGAATGTGCTTTAGGTGGCTCTAGATTTAGCTGCATAAAGGGTGTTGGCATCAGGGGGGGAATAAGAGGCTATTTTGTTCGTGTCCTTCTTGCTGCAAAAATTACAAGACTTAGTTTAAAGGTAGGTTCAAACTATAATTTACCATTTTTGGAAACATGTAAAACCCATATCAACTAAGCCAAATAGTTGCATTAATCTTATCTTTGTAAGGGTGAGGTTTTTGTTATAAACCCAAAATTTTGATGCTAAATAGGAATTTGATTAAAGCCTTCCTATACAATGCGAGTGTAAGCTTTGCCCCACTTTTTAGGGCTTTAGTATTGTAAATGATTGCTCCATTAAGTATATGAGTATGGTAACATCTTATTTGAAATGGCCTAAGTTAACATCACAGACATAAACGATAATTTCACATCAAAACATACATAACTACATTTTCTGACTGTTATAGTAAACCATAAACAAATTATAGTCGACTATAAATGGATTCTGGAACTAAAATAAACTTTTTGTCTGTTATAGTCGACTATAACATTTTATAGTTGACTATAACGTTTGCCAGTCGACTATATTAAATGTTCAAACATCAACTTTAACTCTCTGTTTATTATAGTTGACTATAAAATGATATAGTCGACTGTAATTGGGCGAGAATGCTTATGTGGCTGCCACATAGGCTACATGTCAGCAGACATAAGCCACATAAGCTCCACGTCAACCGCATGTGTCGCTCACGTGCATTTTCCGTCCAAAAACCTAATGAACATTGGTCCTTGTCCCACATTGCAACAAAAGTTCATAAGTTGTCACTAAATTGAGACAATTCTAAGTTTATGGACTAAATTGAAACTACCCCCAAAGTTGAAGGTATTAAACCGTTATTAACCCTTTAAACAATTTAGTACATAAACTAGGGGTGTTAATGGTTTTGGTCGAGAACCAAACCGAACCAAACCAAACCGAACCGGTTTGATTTGGTTTGGTTTTTTTGTCATTAGGTTTGGTTTTGGTTCTAATTTTAGAAAACCAAACTAAATTTGTTTGGTTTGGTTTTGGTTTTCATTTTTAAAAAACCAAACCAAACCGATAAAACCGAAAAATATATATATATATATATTAAAATAGTACAAAACCCTAAGTCTTCTAGCCTCAGCCTCGTCTCATTTTAAGTCTCTTATTGTTTTTCCTTTTTTAGATTGGTATATATTAAACTAGCTATTAATGTTGTGTGAGATATTGGATTGACATATGCCAATATGTTTCCATTTTGATACGATGTTTAATATTTTTTTTAGTTGCTAATGTAATGTTTTTATTAAAAATGTTTTTATTTAGAGTTTGGTATATCATTTTTTTCATTTTCAATTATTTGTTGCTACTTGATAGGTTAAAACCAAAACCGAACCGAACCAAATCGAAATTTTTTGGTTTGGTTTTTTTTATAGTATGGTTTGGTTTTGGTTCAGTAAGAACAAAACCGAAATATAATGGTTTGGTTTGAAAATCTACTCTAAAACTGAACCAAACCGAACCATTAACACCCCTAACATAAACTATGCATTTTTGTTTCAATGTGGGAAACCACAGGAATGGACGTTTGGTTCCAAACAGAGATGCCCATGTGCGCTCACGTAGTGCGTAGCTGGCACCAATGTGGCAATCTAAGCCATTTTCCCCCCATTTTTCAGCTCACGTGCGTGGCACGTGAGGATTATTTTACCCTCCTGCCAATTATTCTCACGTACACAATACATGATGTTACATTACCCATATATTTGTCCCCTCACGATCTAGGGTTTGTTGGAGCCCTTACTGATCGAAGCAAATAGAGCAAGAGAGAGAGCGAGAACGAGTGAGACTCAATAGCGATGGAGGGCATTTGATCTGGACAACTTATAGTTGATGCTAGGGTTTGAGATTTGCTAGTTTTTCAACAACTGACAACCCATTTCCTGATTGAGTTTGCGGTAAGTGTTACTAACGGATTAGGGTTAACTGATTTTTGTGTTTAATTGTGATTGTTTTACGAAAAAAACAGATCAGGGTTAACTGATTTTTGAATTGAATACCAATATAATATGATGACGATGAGGGATTTTATATTGCAAATGAAATGGGGAATAACGAATGTGCATTCGATAAGGGATCTTGTTTTGTATTGTAACACTTTTGGAGAAGGATGAAAAACTTTTGGTCCCCACTACACTGTCAAAACATTTGGTCCCCCACATATCATATTGTATGATATTCACTTTTGGGGATGACCCACACTTAGTCCCCCACATATCATCCAACATATGCAATAATTGAAATCTGAAAAGTGTGAACCAATAGTAACCTTAACATGCAATTTTAATTTGGGAAAAACTTCATTTTTTGTTCATTTTTCTGACTTGAAATCATCTATATGTGCAATCATGTCTGTAATCGATTTTGTTTTACATTATGAAAGAAATCTTGATACCCATCTAGTGTTAAATTATATGGGAGGTAGCATTAAGGTCCTTCATGATATTGACATAGACTTTGTAGGGCTACCTAACTTTGGTGTTATGTTGAAGGATTTAGGGTATTTGAAGTACAAGAATCTATGGTATGCTATTCCTAGACAAGATTTCAATACAATGACTTCGACTTCTGGCCACAGACAAAGATGTGTCGGAGATGGTAGGGTATTTAGGACCAATGGACTTGGAAATGCATGCTTATGTTGAACATGTAGTTGAAGAGAGAATTTATGATCTTGCTATGGATGAAGAAGAGACCAATGAAGGTTAGTGCAGGATTTAAAGAAAGTTACCATGCTGACATTAAGAGAATAGTGATTATCTTGATGGGGATAAAGAAGATATCACTGAGGTTGGTGCAGGAGTTGAAGAAAGTTTCCATAATGCTGACAGTTAAGAAGATGGTGATGAAGAAATAAATAATATTGATTTACAATATGAAGATGATAATGCTACAGCAAGGAAAGGTGAATTTGCTGGAATCGGTTTAGACTGTGAAGTAAATGAAGGACATGGTAGTGGTTTTAAGGGTCCTATTAGTGACAATAATTACTCTGATGATGGTGACTTTTTTGTATCCTTTAAAAAAGCACCTCATTCATACTATGGCAATTCAGACAACCTTATTAGTGGGAGTGACTCATCAGATGATAATAGTGGACCAAAGAAAGCTTGTAAAAGTCTCTTAGCATTGAAAATAGGCTTCTATTTATAGAGAACCAACCCTAGGATCCAATGGCTAAGATTAATTTACTATAAAATTAATCTAAAGTAATAATAAATCATTTGGGCCTTAAGTAACTCAAAGTTACCTAAAAATAAGGATGGAAACTCTTTTAGAGCAAGAAAAACGGAGTAGGAAGGTCCAAACTATGCAAAATTGGCAATTAGGCAAAACTAGACACAAGACCTCAGCTGACCGGCTAGGTGGGCCTAGATGGACCAGCTGGGCCAGCTGGTTACCTAAGAGCCTCGGTTTGGTCTCTTCTTCAACTTCCTATTTTAGGTCCTCTTGCTTAAAATGGCAATAACTTGACCAATTTAACTCCAAATTAAGTGATTTCAAAAGCCAAAATTTTCATAATTTAATGAAGAATAAGTCTAGAATATTCTTGAGCCAAAAATCTCCAACCATGGTTAGGTGGCTGGGTTTAACAAGGTGGTTAACTGAAAAGGGTTAATTAGCCGTAGGTGAAAATTATGGTAAATCAATCTCAAAGCCATTCAATCCTTAAATTGACTCTACAGATAGACTCTTTTCATAATTATAAATACAATGGAAACAATTTGGGACGAGTTTCGAGGTCAATTGGAAAAGATACGAATTAAAAGATGAAATTGCCCTTCAAGTCGAGAAAGTTCTAATATGGTATCCAAACCTATCTGGAATTGAACCAAATTACACACACATATCCTAAATGTACCTAGAAACTAAATGCAAATGATAAAATGTAAAAAGGAAACAGAAACATGCATGCAATAATGGACTTTCACGAAAGCTTAAAAGGCAAAAGTGTCATGTGAGGCTTAGAGACTCATAAACACATCAAAACTTAAACTAACACTAGTATAAACTCATAAGGGTGAAAATAGGGTGTCTATAAGATACTTATGTATCATAGCACACTTTATTGATCAAGAGTGGAGGTTGCAAAAAAGGGTTATAAACTCTTGTTTCATGCCACCTCCACATAATGTTATTTTCTTGACTGAGAAGATATATACATTGTTAACTAATAGGCGGATTGAGAAGAAGCTATTTTCTATAAGTTTTAGACAATGCTTCTAGTAATGATTCATTTGTTGAAATGTTGAAAAGTCAATTGAATATAAAAGATGTACTCTTAGGTGGTGGTGATTACTTTCATGTTCGTTGTTGTGCTCATGTTCTCAATCTAATAGTACAAGATGAATTAAAAGAAATAGATGAAGCAATGGGCAAGGTTCGTGAAGGTATAAAGTATGTTCGAGGGTCACAAGGAAGGAACCAAAAGTTCTTGGAATGTGTTGCCCTAAGTTTCTTTAGATCCTAGGAAAGGTTTGTGGCAAGATGTCCCTACTAGATGGAATGCAACATTTCTTATGATTGAAAGTGCTATTTTCTATTGTCATGCTTTTTGTTGTTTGGAGTTAAGTGATTCAAATTTTAAGCATTGCCCATCTCAAGATAAATGGGGCAAAATAGAAAATATCTACAGGTTCTTAGGTGTTTTTTATGATGTTACTTGAATCTTTTCTAGAAATAAATACCCCACTACAAACCTGTATTTTCAGCAATTTTTATGGTTGAGTTGACTTTGAAATAGGAAATGCAAAGTAAGGATGATTTCATGCAAAGAATTGTAACTTAAATGTATGCAAAGTTTTCCTAAGTATTGGTAAGAGTTTAGTTTGATTTTGGCAATAGCAATGATCTTGGATCCTTGTTACAAAATCCAATTTGTGAAGTTTAGTTATATGAAACTTTATGGCAGTGACTCTTTTGAGAGTAAATGTGTTCATGACAAATTATGTACTCTCTTTGATGAATATATGTGCAACTCTCCTACAGCTTTCGACACAGCTACTTCTTCGAAAAAAACTGGTGGTAGTGTTGTTTATAATAAGTATGACACTATATTTGGTAAAGAGAGAAGAAATATCTTAAAGGTAAACCAAAACTTTTCTTTCGAATTATTTATTAAATAATAAATGGTTGTGGGTGTATATTAGGGATGGCAATTTCGCCCCGATCCATAGGGTCCCGACTCGATCCATACCCGAATGGGTGGATATTTTTTTATTTTTTCGGGTATCGGGTCGGGTATGGGTATAAATTTAAAAATTATTTCGGGTACGGGTCGGGCATGGATCCCAAAAGAAAAAACCCAAAAACCCGACCCGACCTGATGTTTTTACAAAATATATATATATTTTACAATAAAATATAAACAGTTACCTTAAAAAGGTCAAAAAACCTAAGCTAAGTTCGTTCTAGTTCCTTCTGGCACTCAGCCCTTACTCCCTTAGCCCTCGCCCCTTGCCACTCACCGCCACTCGTCGCCCCTCGTACCTCGTCGCTCCAATGTTTGATTAAAATGTTGTACCAATGTTTGAATTGTATAAAGATTGACTACCTCTATTTTCCAAATATTAAATTCCAATCAATGATTGATCGAGTGACAAAATGACATCTGATAATAGGATTATGCATTTAAAACAATGTCTTCAAAACGAATTCAATCTAATTAGTTAAACCAATTATGTTTGGCTAGACCCAACACACTTACCATACCGACCAGTTGAATTAACTTATAAAGTAATAAAACAAAAAAACTCAATATCAATTAAGTGGTTCAACCATTGTCCCACAAACCCAACTAAGTCAATTGAACAATAAAAGAATGATAACATTAAAATTCCACCATTTGATTATTGTGTTTTCTTGTGACTTTATGTTTTCCATTTTAATTACTACGAAGTATTATTTATACTGTTTCATTTAATTTGAAATACTGATTATGAATTATTAGTTATTAGATTTCAAATCTAAGGTGGACGTTTAAGCTTTATTAATTCGTGTGCTAAATCATTTTTTCTATTCACGTATACATACAATCGTTTTTCTTATATTAAAAATAAAAATAATTATAAAATTAGGGGTGGAGATTTGGAGGGAAATAAAAATTTATTTATAAAATTAGGATTTCACTCAAGTAGAATTTTAGAATTTTGGTATTAGGAATATTTGGAGGGAAATTAAAATTTCATTGTCAAAACATATACTTTTATAGCAAATTTATTTATTAATTAGTAGCAAAAAACTGGGAATTTAAAGGGAAATACCAAAATGACATCGTTTGACTTAGGGGGAAATTTGTTCCCTATTACATCTCACTTGCTAAATACGGAGTAATTGGGAGAAGAATTTCTCACGTTGGTCTTCATCTCTCTCTCTCTCTATTTCTCTCTCTTTCTCCCTTTCTCACATATAAACCCCCAAACTGCAAAACTTTCTCTTCAGCAAATCTCCATTCTCTCTCTATTAATACCCTCTTCTTCAAAAAATCTCCATTCTCTCGCTAGCAATACCTTATTCTCCTGAAATCCATGGTCCTCTTGGTGACGAAAGAAGGAGGTGATGAAAGAATAGGGTTTCTTCGCATCGTGAACAGGGTTCTCCGACATCCAGGTCAGTTCTACTAGTTTCTCGTTCTCTTTCTTCTTTGTCTTTTGCAATTTTGAGTTAAGGTTTCATCCTCAACAGCATAATGGGTTTGATATATATATATATATAAATCAAATATTTATTTAGTATCCATTTTGTTGTTTTCTCTCTCTCTGCTATACACGTATTGGCTCAGCAAGGATTTCTTTGTATATAGATATAGCTATATATAGCGAGAGAGAGAACTAGTAAGGGGAATGGTGTCATCGTTTCTCCAGAGTAGATAACATGAATCGATCATTTTTTGTTCTCTTAGTAAGGTATGATACTGAAGTAATGTTAGACAAAGATCTAAGAGCGTTTTTTCAGATTAATTATCCTTTTTTTTTCTAGTTGCAATTGTTTCTACAAGATCTGAAAGCGTTTTTTCAATTGTTTCAACAAGATCTGAAAGCGTTTTTTCAAATTATTTCGAAAATACAAAAAACTTCTCACAAACCCGAAAGCAAACACCTAGAAGACAAAGAACAGGGGTCGAAAAACAAAGAAGTAAGGAACCTGGGATCATCCCAAAAAAAACCCCAAAAATAGCCAGATAACAATGCGACGGCCAAGGATAAAGACTAGAAAGAACACCCCAAAAATAAAGACTAGAAAATAAACTAAACCCAGGAGGAGGTTTAAGATGAAAGTTGAAAATTCAAATAGAACGGTGATGTTTACTTCCATCCTTGCGGACTTTAAGGTTAGGTCTATTGTATAGAATCAACTTCAATGGCGTTTATAGAGGATTTGATCCTGCTTTGAGAACTTCTTCTGCCTCTTCCAGTCATATTCTGATTAGGGTTTATCGATGCAGACGACGATGTGCTGAAGGAAGCGATGGAGGATGGTGCACCGAAGGTGGGGCAAGAGGCTTGAGTTCCCAACATTGTTGGAACCCTCGGTTGTTCCAACAATTTGCAGCCATTTTTATTTACGGGCTCACTGACGAGCAACAAAATGCCGTATTTATGGGGACAAGGGGGAAAACATAAAGCGCTTTTATAAATAGCGCTTTCAGCATATAAAAAGCACTGTTACTAATTGTGTTGTCCGTTATGTTAAAAGCGGTGTTACTATTGACGCTTTCAATTTTTTTTTTTCCACAAAACATAAAAAAGGGTAAAATTGTGTTTCACATATGTGACTATGTGAGGGTAATTAACCATAAGAATAAAAAATAATAAATTTTTTTTTTTCCTTGTTTTCTCTTTATTTGGTATCACTTGGGTATGTAGTTTGAAACATACAAATGTAGGGGTCCCCAATTTTTTGAATTCAAACACATGTATTTTATTTTTCTTTCCTTCACACTTTCTAGGATCCAATTGAGCCTAATTCTGTAATACCCTGGGATCTCGCATTGTTTAGCTAGAAAAAGTTGTTGCATTATATATATACACTTTGCTCCCCAACTAGTATGACGTGTTTTAAAGTCATGAGGGATAACCCAAAGCAGATAATGTCATGCTAGTAGTGACGACAAAGTGTTATAATTGGTATCAGAATTGGACCTACCTCGCAATGTATGGGCCATGCTGGGACAGATTGTGTACCCTTAGCGCATCCAGCTTGGAATCCCACATCGCCTAATTAGAAAAAGTGATCGCGCTATACATGTAAATTTCGCTCTCCAACTTATATGACATGTTTTAAAGCCATGATTGGTAACCAAAGTAGACAATATCTTACTAGTGGTGAGAGTGGGGCGTTATAAATTCCCAATTTCTTTGATGTCTATATTGATTATTATGCGGATTCATGAAACCATATAATGAGCGGGAAATAAGGAGGAAAAAAAAAAACCCTAGAATACGTTTAGATTTGATGTTGTAGGAGCCTTTTTACATTGGCATGAGTCTATAACTCACCAAATGGTAATATGAGCAAGTTTATGACGTTAAAGTCTTCTGGTGAGTTACAAGAAGCTACTGTAAAAGGCCTTCTAAAGTCCAAACAGCTTACCTCTACCAATTTGTGAGGGTAAGTTCGTCAGTCAAGTAAAGTGACTCAAAGTTAAGTAACATGGATTCTGTCCTTTTCTAGTCAATAAAAATAACATTTTAAAGTCCCATTGTGCATTACCCGACTTACCTTGCCGGTCCAACCTCTTATACAACTTGTCATCCACAAAAAATTTTGGTATAAATGTTAAGTCTTCTCCTAATCTCCCAACGAACCATGGTTCTAAATGACACATCACATGTGCCACCAACTCCGTCATGATTGAAGGATGATTGTCGCAAATGAAGTACCATACAGAATCTTAAGTTTTGACTTCCTTTTCATCATTGGGTTAAGCCTTCATTTGGTAGCAAAGAAAAGTAGGAGGAAGGAAAGGTGAAAAAATTTAATATATATTTTTTATTAGAAAGGAAAAGTGGAAGAAAGATAAAAGGGATTAGGGGTGTAAGAAAACCGATCAAACTGGATCGAACCGAACCGATTTATCGGTTTTTGGGCAGTTTTACTTCTTAAATTGGGCAGCTCGGTTTTAATATTCACGTTTTTTTTGGGAGTCGGTTCGGTGTTGGTTAAGAGAAATGGAAACCGGTTAAATCAAACCGAACCGATTTGATACACTTTTTAAAGAATATGTATAATACTACGTCGTTTTAACCCCTCAACATAAACACATTTTCACTATCTGAACCCTATTCCCCTCATTCATACGATCACCAAGCCACATCCGTCAGCCAAACCCTCCTTCGTCTCTCTGTCACTCACTGTCCAGTGCCAATCGACGGCGGCTTCGCTTCACCAGTGGAGATCGTTGACGACATAGCTTTTCCAGCGCGTTATCCCTACCAGCGAGCCACGACTTCAGGTTTTTTTTCTCTCTTAAACTCCCGTTTATATCTTCCTTTCTCTCTTTATATATACCCTAATCCCCTCTTTCTCATTGGATCAAAGGGCAGATCCACAGCCGTCACCGTCGACCCTACGGCTTGATGTTTGTCTTCTTTTCTCCTCTTCATTAGGATCTCTCTATATTTATATGTGTATTTCATGACTTTTCTTTCCCACAACTTTTTTATCTACAAATCTGTTGATTTATCTTCTTCTTTTTTTTTACTTTTTTTTTTTTGGTATTTGTACGTGTATTATATAAACAAGATCCAATTGATCGATTAATATTGTTATGAATCTTCTAATTAAGTCTCATTATAAATTCTTCTTCTCTTTTCTCTCATTTTTTTCCCCCTTTTTAATCCCAAAATCAATTTCGGTGGGAACCGAAAACCAACCAAACCGCACCAGATACCAATTTGGTCGGTGTAGCTTATGTTGTATTGGTGTTGGTGCGGTTTCGGTTTGACATTAATGAAACCAAAATGATCGGTTTGGTGGAAAAACCCCTACAAACCGCCCAAACCGCACCGACTTTCATCCCTATAGGGATGGAACCCACAGTCATGCACGTCAGCATGTGCATCAACCATAACATTTTCCTTTCGAATTTCAACTAAATTATGCCATCAAATTATTATATAATGACTTATAAGCTTCCTAATTAAGCAATGTCATCATCACTCTCTATCACAACCTTCTTCCCCTCCATAAGCATGATACATGTCCGTCTTTTAATTTAAATACAAGCTAAGGATTGGATTTTGTCTATAACAGTTTCCTACGTACCATATTACATCGCAATTGTTACATGGACGACTCCGCCTGATCAAAAATTTCCTCGTTGAAACTTTTATTTTGGTGGGGGACAAAGGTAGCTTAGCCCTCCTAGGACGGTGGCACCGATTTTTAAAAAGGGTTTTCTTAATACAAGATATTCTTCATTCTGGTGTTCCTCCAGTTTCTCTCGGTGCGGGTAAGTTTGTAGAGATTTTGCAAGGTATTAGGGAGGAAGGGGTGGATCCAGATAAGCTTGGCTTCGAGGTGATGGGGTTGATTCGCAAGGAGGGCGTTTGCAAATTCGATGCTCAGGAAGATGTTTTCCGACAGATTCTTGACTTCGGTGATGGTCATTCTGGTGGCGAGGCTCAGCTAGATGGAGATAGAGAGGGTTGGTTACCTTTGAATCATAGGGAGTGTATCGCAACCTCCAGCGATGTAGATTCTGATGAATCGTCAGAGGGGTGCTCGTCTTTTGTGTCAGACTCAAATGAAGTTGTGGTGGCTGACTCGTTGGATGGTTTGAATGAATTATTTAATGAAAGAGAGGTAGGTGCTTCTGGTTCTCCTGCTGTACAACATCTGAAGGTATGTTCTCTTTTTGAGCATGAGGTTCCAGTTGAATCTGAACTTCCCAGGCAGTGCTTGAACTCCAATTCTTCTAGTACACCGAGTGGAAAGAAGGATGCTTTCGGGTCAATTTCTACTGGGGGGCAAGGTTTCGTTTCTGCTTCTCATCATCCTATCGATCATTTGTCCTCAGATCCTAAGCAGGCTTTGATTTCCAGTCCTAGGAATCCTCTCAATTCAGTTGTACCCATGCCTACTGATATATTTGGGTACTGATATATTTGGGTGTGACCAGGATGATCTTAATTTAGGGACTGACAAATCTGTTTCACCGGGTGCAATTAGTGTTTCTGGTGATAAAATCTCTACAGCGTCTCCTGTTTCTGGGGTGGGGGACAGGGGAGGGCATGTGTGCGGGGAAAGTAAAGTTTGTGAGGGGGGGGGGACAATGTGAGGGAGGAGGTGTTTTCCTTTCCCATCAACAATCAAGGGTTAGACAGTTTGAAATTTTTTTTAGGAAACATGAACTTGACCCTTATTAGGCGAAGGGGTAAGGGCAAGAAGGATCTTCCCACTTGGTTGTCGAGTGGTGTTGGGTCCAGTCGAGGCAAGGAGTGTAGGAGTGGCAGGGGTCTTAGGGAGTCGAGGAATCTTCAGTCCATGGTTAATTATGGTGAGGTTAGTTCTACTAAGGGTAATGGGGTTATTGCTAGGTCTTAATGAAGATTGTCAGTTGGAATGTGAGAGGTCTTGGTTCGACAAGGAAGCGTTGTTTGATTAAGAATTTTCTGGTAAAAGAGTGTCCGGACATAGTTATTTTCCAAGAGACTAAACTGGAAGATGTTGATAGGAAATTTGTTAAAAGTTTATGGGGGGTTAGGTTTAGAGGTTGGGCGTTTCTTTCCTCTGTGGGTAGATCAGGGGGCATTTTGGTTATATGGGATGATAGAGTAGTGTCTTGTCTAGAGGTGGTTTTAGGGTCCTTTTCAGTGTCGGTTAAATTTAAGGGCAAAGATGATTTCGAGTGGTGGTTGACTGGGGTGTATGGTCCTAATGATCCCCATTTAAGATTTGAGTTTTGGGAGGAGTTATTCAGTCTATATGGGCTATGTCACCCCAATTGGTGTTTGGGTGGTGATTTTAACGTGATTAGATTGGTTTCTGAAAAATTAAATGGATCCAGGGTTACGTTTAGTATGAGAAGTTTTGATGATTTCATTAGGCAGTGCAATCTTAGAGATCCCCCTCTGTGCAATGCAAGCTTTACTTGGTCCAACATGCAGGAGAGGTTGGTCTGCACCAGAATTGATCGTTTTCTTTTTTCTTCTGATTGGGGGGATCATTTTCCTCAGTTGAGGCAAGAGGCTTTGGTTAGAATTGTCTCAGATCATTGCCCTTTGGCTTTAGAGAGTTGTCCCCATAAGTGGGGGCCCACACCATTTAGATTTGAAAATATGTGGCTAAATCATCACCAGTTTAAGGAGAGTTTTGAGTCGCGGTGGTCGGAAAGTAATGTTCAAGGTTGGGAGGGTTTTAAGTTTATGAAGAGGTTAAATTTTGTTAAAAATAAAGTCAAAATATGGAATAAAGAGGTGTTTGGGGATCTTAGGGAGGCGAAAGACTCAATTGTTAAAAGAATCAGTGAGTTGGACTCTCTTGAGATGGGTGGTTTCTTAGAGGATGATTTTAGAAGGGAGAGAAATGATCTTAAGAATAAACTTCAGGAGGTACTGTTTCGGGAAGAGATTTCTTGGCGTCAGAAGGCGAAAGTGAAATGGTTAAAAGAAGGGGATAATAATTCAAAATTTTTTCATAAGGTTGCTAATGGTAAAAGGAAAAGAAATTTTGTCAAGCGCCTTGAGCTTGAGGGGGGTGGGTTCATTGAGGACGAGAATCAAATCGTTAATGAGGTCTATGATTTTTTTGCTAATTTATATTCTTCTGATGGGGTTGATAGACCTGTCATTTTGGGTTTGGAGTGGTGTCCGATTGAGATTGATCAAGCTGTTAGGTTGGAGAGACCATTTGAATTAGAAGAGATTAGGTGTGCTGTGTTTGAATGTTGTAGAGATAAAGCTCCGGGTCCGGATGGTTTCACTTTGGCTCTCTTTCAAGATTGTTGGGAAGTGATAAAAAATGATTTATTGAAGGTTTTCTCATAATTTTATGATAACGGGATTGTTAATGCTTGCACGAACGCATCATTTATATGTCTTATCCCTAAAAAAGAAATGTCCTTGAAATTAAAAGATTTTAGACCCATCGGTTTGGTTACATCTCTTTATAAAATTATAGCAAAAGTTTTGGCCAATAGGTTGAAAGGGGTGCTTAGTGAAACTATCTCTTCTTCTCAGAGTGCTTTTATTGAGGGTCGTCAGATTTTGGATGCTGCTCTGGTGGCTAATGACTAATGAGGCTGTTGATGATTATAAGAGAAGAAGGGTGGAAGGTGTGCTTTTCAAGGTTGATTTTGAGAAAGCATATGACCATGTAGATTGGAATTTTTTGGACTTCGTGTTTGAGAGTAAGGGTTTTGGTAGTAGGTGGAGAAAGTGGATTTGGGGTTGTTTGTCTTCCACTAATTTTTCTGTCGTCTTGAATGGTAAACCTGGCAGGGTGTTTAAAGCTTTTAGAGGTTTGAGACAGGGGGACCCTTTGTCCCCCTTTTTATTTATTTTGGTTGCAGATGTTTTGAGCAGGCTTATGGATAGAGCTAAAGCTTGTGGTATGTTTGAGGGGTTTGTTATGGGTAGGGATAATGTCTCGGTGTCTCATCTTCAGTTTGCTGATGATACTCTTTTCTTTGCTTCAGGGAGTGATCAGAATTTTGTCACTATACAATCTATCTTGAGTATTTTTGGGTTAGTGTCTGGGTTGAAAGTGAATATGGGTAAGAGTTCTTTGGCAGGCATTAATTGTTCTCAGGATAAGTTAGCTGGGTTTTTGGGTTGTTCTATTGATGGGTGGCCTATGAAGTATTTGGGTTTGCCATTAGGGGGTGACCCTAAATCAGATGTCTTTTGGTCTCCAGTCTTAGAAAAGATTGGGAAGAGGTTAGATGAGTGGAAGAGGTCTTTAATGTCTAAAGGGGGGAGACTTATTTTGATCCACTCAGTTCTGGAAAGCTCACCCATTTATTATTTATCTCTTTTCAAAATTCCAGTGAGGGTGGCTTCAAGGATTGAAAAGTTGATGAGGGATTTTCTTTGGGAGGGTTGCGGGGAGGGCAAAAAGGATCATTTGGTGAAGTGGGAGGTTGTATCTAGGCCTAGAAATTTGGGAGGGCTCGCTGTGGGAAATATTATCACCAGAAACATTGCGTTGTTAGGTAAATGGCTTTGGAGGTTTCCTTTGGAAAGAGATTCTTTGTGGCATTCAGTATGGGATGCAAGGGAATGGTTGGGATTCTCAAATTAGTATCAGGGCTCTGCTAGGTGCCCATGGAAATTTATTTCCCAAGGCTTGCCCCGGTTTTTGAGTCATTGTTCATTTGTGGTGGGTAATGGTGAAAGAATTTGTTTTTGGGAAGACGTTTGGAAGGGGGACATTCCTTTATCAGATCGTTTCCCTCGGTTGTACACTCTTTCTCGTGCTCACAATTCATCCATATTGGACTTGGTTGTCTCTCCCTCTTTTCCTTTGGGTTGGGATTTTAGGTTCTTCAGGAATCTTAATGATAGGGAAATTTGTGAGTTTTCATCTTTGCTTTCCTTGCTTGAGGGTGTGGTTCTTAGGCCTTCTACTTTGGATAGGAGAAGGTGGTTGCTTCACTCTTCTGGTATTTTCTCTTGTCATTCTTTCATGGAATCTCTCATTCTTGGCTCTAATGAGAACTCTTTTCCTCCTTTCAAGATGATTTGGAAGTCAAAAGTGCCTCTAAAGGTTCAGATTTTTGCTTGGACGGTTGCTCACAAGAAAATCAATACCAATGATATGTTTCAGATAAGGTGACCAAAGCATTGTTTGTTACCTCAGTGGTGTGCCATGTGTAGGGGAGGTGCGGAGAGTCTTGACCATCTGTTTCTTCATTGTGAGGTGGCTACTGTGTTATGGCGAAGATTATTCTAGAGGGTGGATGTTTGTTGGGTGTGTCCTGCTTTGTGCTCTGATTTGTTGGTCATTGACTTCGCTGGTTTAGGGAGAGGTCCGAGAGGAGTGGTGTTGTGGAGGTGTGCGATTCTTGCTGTTTTCTGGGTCCTATGGCTTGAAAGAAATGAGAGGATTTTTGAGGGCAGGATTGAGGAAGTTGGTGGTTTATGGGAAAGGGTTGTTTTCTTGGCTTCTTTTTGGGCTTCTGTGGCTAGGGAGTTTTCTGGTGTTCCATTGTTTCTTATTATCTCTGATTGGAGGGCTGTATGTGGCCTTTAGTGTTAATTTTCTTGCTCTTCATTTTTGTTTTCTTTCTCCCTCAATAGGACTTCTCGTCCTATTTGTAATTTTTTTCTCTCTTCTTTTTAATAAAATTTTCTATTGCCTATCAAAAAAAAAAAAAAAAAAAAAAAAAACGTGTGCCCTAGGGGCACATGTTAACTTGCAATTAATAGCCCAATCATTGCATGAAAAAAATGTATTTTCATAGTTTTCTAAACATTTTCACATTTTTCCGATCAACTTTTATCATTTACAATGCATTTTCATCATTTTTTATACAATTATTGGATCATTAATTACAATTTAACGTGTGCCTCTTAGGACACACGTTAAGAAAAACCTTTTAAAAGTGGGATAGAAATTATGGTGGTGCCATGGCTTCATTATCCCTACATAGGTCTGCTCTTGTAGGGTTAAGATCGTGAGGGTCAATTTTTGACTCAATATTTTACACAATTCAATCTTAAACCACTGGATCTAGGAATGGTCTAAAAAAAGGCTAACCAAAAAAACAATAAACATTATAATGAAACTGTTGGATCTTGTGAGATCCAATAACTTAAGAATTATGTAAGAAATTGAGTGCAAAATTGATTGGAGTTGGCATGCTTGTTATTATTTGTGATAAAAAAAATTTGGTTTAAGCTGAATCGGGTAAAGGGGTAAGGTGGCCCAGTTGCCAAACGGGCTGTTTGCTTTGCCCCTATATAAAGCGTAAGGATTTTTACAATGACCCCATTCTCCAATTCACTGGATCTAGGGTTTGCAAGGAGCAGCATTCAAGCAAGTAATTTTTATTTTCTTTATTTTCTGTTTACAGAGATATTATTTCCTGTTTAACCCTCGTTTCTTTGAATTGTTAAGACAACATTTGGGTTCTATATATTTGTTTTGTTTTGTTTGCTTGCTGAGAAAATGTGCGAAAATTTGCGGGATCTGTTTACACACACAGTTTAATGGATTTTATTGCACTGATGTTGGTAACATTTTTAGTTTTTATCTTTTTGTTTTAAAACCAGGATTCAATTTACGTTTTGTTGCTTTGTTTGGTTGATGAAGTAATTTGGGAAAATAGATGTCGGATCTTATGTTATATGCCTTTTTGCTTTAGAAACTAATCCAAATGCTTGTATTAGGCTCAGTGGGGTGGAGTTATAAATATGTATCCTGGAGACTACATGGTATTTATGCATTGCGTTTCTGGTGTTCATCACATCTCCTATTGATTGCCAATTACTGTACATTGCATCATCATGAATTTGTGTGTTGAATATTCCTCCAAACGATAGAAGGGATAGATCTTTTTGGGATTTTCATTCGTTCATCCCCCGCCCATCTCCCACCCCTCTTCCCCTTTCCTTTCTCTTCTTCTGTATTTTCTGAAATCGGTGAGGGTAAAATGCAAAAAGTCAATACTTTGCTCCCATTTGTCAAGTGCTAGGAGAGAAACCTTACGAGAATGGTGGTTTGCAATATTTTCGTATATTGTTGTTTGAACAATTTAGCTTCACCATTCTTGAGCTAGAACTTTCCAAGTTTGTCTTCATTAACTCTGTGCGGTAGCCGACGACCCTGCTGCTCCTCCGCAACTGTTTTTTTTTTTTTGTAATTATCAGTCGGTTTCCGGCGAGATCTCCGACCGGATTCGATCTCTCTAACATGAGAGTCAAGAGAGTGTTCCAAGTTGAAGACAAAACTTTCGAAGTCGTGCTGGAAGATGAAGATGGGTAGATTTTTGCGAATCACAGAGAGGGGTAGAGGGTTTACAAGCAGCATTTTCCTTGAGAGGGTTTTTGTGCAAAAGTTGAGAGATTTGATCTCCTCTTTTCTTCTACATGGCAAGGGTAAGAAGATTTATTGGAAAGAGCAAGGTTCGTATAGAGAAGTGGTTGCGATGATGAGGTCGAATAACAGAGGCAGAGCGATTTTCATCTCAGAATTTGTTTAAGGGCAACAAATTTTTGGTGATCATTCCAGAAGGTGTAGGTGCCTGTGGTTGGGAGTCTCTGTACGAAGCCCTTAATGTGTGCTTGAACTCTATGAACACTTTGGCTAAGGCTGTCGATAAGATGGCAGTAGGGTTGGCAGATCTTAGAAACAAATCATTCCTACAAGCAGCTAGGGGTTCTTATTTCTCTTTGAGAGGGGAATGTAAGGTGGAAGCCCAGGCGAATCGTATTGTTTTCAAGCCAGACATTAAAGATGTCGAGAGTCACACTGATTTATTGAAAACTTGCCTGGTGGGGAGATTTGAGGGTTTTGGGGGTTTTCTCTCTGATATAGAAATATGGGCTGCGAAGACTTGGGGGGTCACGACCGGAGTGAAAGTTCACATAATTCCTGATGGTCTTCTTTTATTCTGCTTCCCATTTGAGGAGGAAAGTTTAAGAGTCTTGAATGTAGGTAGTCGTCATAAGGGAGAAGCAATGTTGCAGCTTGATCGATGAGGTAACAGAGCGGGGTGTATGGGAATTACTTCAAAGGAGGGGTCTCGGTGGATTCAAATTCTGGGTATGCTTGTTCACCTTTGGAGCTGGGATCTTTTCAGATCCATTGGTGATTTTTGTGGAGGATACATAGATGCCGATATTGATTTGGAAGGGCGATGGGATAGAGTTAGGGTGTTGGTGAAGAATGAAGCTACCATCCCTAATTTTGTTGATGTAGCGGCACATAAGGTTTGTTACAGAGTGCAGATTTTTGAGGAAAGGGAGCCGACTATTCTGTCGATGGTTGATGAAGGGGTGAAGCGAAGGCAAGTGGTAGATAAAGGAAAGGGGGTGTTGATGGAGGGAGGCAGTGTTCGAAATTCACAGCATTGTGAAGGAGTTCGTAGGGCGCTAGGTAGGAGACGGGTGGAGAGCCACGCGCGGTGGAAGAGAGTGGGAAGGAAAAGTTCGGTTGGTGGAGAGTGGACACGTGGCGATAGAGGAATGGAAGGAATAGGGGTGGTAGGTGAGCCATCTGTGTCAACTGACAGAGGTTTGATTTTTGAACGGGAGATGATTGTTACCCGTGAAGAGGCACGTGAGAGAGAGGGGGTCATTAATCAGATTGGGCCAGCTAGAATTGAGCCTTTTGATCCTAGTCTCTCTTTTGTCAATACTCAGGATGGGCCTGAGAAGGTTGGGCTGTCTTTTAATAGAATTGCAACGGACTGGTTGCTTTCTGCTGAGGGGTGTGTTTCGGGTCAGCAGCCCAGGGAGGAGGCTGATGCGTGTTACGAAATTACAGGCAGAACACTAGAGCCAACCGGGGAATCTTTCGTTGATGCAGCGGATGTGTGTAGCGCTATACCTAACTTCTCTTACAGGCAGGATGGGGCTTTTGATGCTCTGATTTCTGGGCAGATCACTTGGAGGCCTGAAGAAGCTAGTGGTGAGGAGACGGACAGAAGCTGGTCGGAAAGCTCAGAATTTTCAGAACCTCTGGATTGCTTACCTGTGGCAATGCTACATCCTGGTGAGTTGTTAAGTACTATTCATAGTGCTTCTAATTCAGAATTTTTAGTGACTGAGGAGAATGAGAAGGATGCAGATATCTCTGATTGGGTAAAGTCTAAAAGTAAAAAATTGAATAGAGTGTTGGGTTTATCTTATGGAGGGTTTGAAGAAAGTTTTATTGACCTGTTGTCACGTATAGAAAAAAGGAGGAGTGTATCTGGTGCTAATTCTCCAAGAAAATGTTTGGTTAGCCCAGGTGAGAGAAGGAGGAGGGAACTTAAAAAACTGGAGTTTGCTATTAATTATGAAGGTAGAGAAGGAAATGGGGAATCGTCAGCAGGGAAGAGGAAGGGAAGAAATCTTGAACTCATTGCTTTATGAAGATTCGTATTCTTTCATGGAATGTAAGAGGTTTGAATAGTAGAGAATGTAGGAGGAGAATTATGTCTGCCCTAAAGAAATGGAGGGTTGATATTGTGGTTCTTCAAGAATCAAAGATCGAGTGTATGAGTAGGGAGGTGGTTAGAGATTTATGGCCCGGTAATTTTATTGATTGGGTCTCTTTGGATGCTAGGGGTACGGCAGGTGGGGTTATAATGTTGTGGCCTTGTGGGATCGTAGAGTTGTGTCTAAAATAGACGAGATTAAAAGGGTTTTTTCTATTTCTTGTTTCTTTAAAAATGTTGTGGATGTTTCTTTAAAAATGTTGTGGATGGTTTCGAGTGGGTGTTGTCGGGGGTTTATGGACCCAATGAAGACTCTTTAAGAGGTTCTTTGTGGGTGAAACTTGAAGAAGTTAAAATCAAGTGGATGGATTCTTGGTGTATTGCTGGTGACTTTAACATTGTTAGAGCCCCTAATGAAAGGAAAGGATGTTTATTCTCCAGTTTGGCTATGAGAATGTTTTTGAATTTTATTGAATCCAATGAGTTGATTGATCCTCCTTTAGTGGGTGGATGGTTCACTTGGTCAAACAATCGTGAGGTGCCTTCTCTATCCCGTCTTGATAGATTTCTCTTCTCAACCTCTTGGGAGGTGCATTTTCCAAGGGTTATGCAAGGGACTTTGCCAAGGCGTTTATCAGATTCCTTTGATTCTTGATAGTGAAGGAGTGAGTCATGGGGTGGGCCCGTTTCGTTTTGAAAATATGTGGCTTGAAGTGGAGGGTTTTGTGGAACTTGTTAATGATTGGTGGAATGCTTTTAATTTTGAGGGTTCTCCAAGCTATGTGTTTGCAAACAAATTAAAAGCTTTGAAGGAGGAATTAAAAAAGTGGAATAAGGAAGTTTTTGGGAATTTGGATGTGCTTAAAGCTAGTGTCCTTGAACAAATTCATGCTTTAGATGAGAAAGAAGGTGTTTCTGGGCTTTTGGAGAAGGATAAAATTAGAAGGATGGAGGCTAAATCAGAATTTTCAAGAATTGCTAGACTTGAAGAGATTTGTTGGAGGCAAAAGTCTAGAGCCTTGTGGTTGAAGGAAGGCGATAGAAACACCGAGTTTTTCCATCGTGTTGCTAATGCTCATAAAAGAAGAAATTTTATTGGAAAGTTGAAAGTTCGTGGGGAGATGGTGGATGAGGAGTCTATTTTTTCCAAGGAAGTTGTTGATTACTATGAAAAGCTCTTTTGTGAGGAAGAGGACACAAGACCTCTTTTAGATGGGGTGGTCTTTCAAGAATTAAGTCAAGAGGAGGCCGATTGCTTGGAAGGTGCTTTTGAGGAAAAGGAAATTTGGGATGTTTTGTGTGATTTAAATGGTGATAAAGCGGCCGGGCCGGATGGTATGACTCTAGCCTTTTTCAAAAAGTGTTGGGAGTGTTATTAAAGGGGATCTTTTGAAAGTCTTTGAGGAGTTTTTTTCTAAGAGCTAAGTTGGGGAAGAGTATTAATGCTACTTTTATCGCCCTTATTCCTAAGAAGGGGGAGGTTGTTGAGGTTTGTGATTTTCGCCCCATTTCTCTATTAGGTAGTGTTTATAAGATTATTGCTAAGGCTCTAGCCGGTAGACTTAGCAAGGTGGTGGGGAAGCTTGTTTCGTCTTCCCAATTTGCGTTCATTAAAGGAAGACAAATTCTTGATGCGGTGCTTGTGGCTAATGAATGCGTGGACTCTAGAAAAAGAAGTGGGGATTCGGGCATCTTGTGCAAAATGGACTCGGAAAAAGCTTATGATCATGTTAATTGGAACTTCCTCATTTACCTTCTTCGTCGTATGGGTTTTGGCTTAAAGTGGCAAAAATGGATTGCTTGGTGTATTTCCTCTCCTTCTTTCTCGGAGCTTGCGAATGGTTCTTCTTATGGTTTTTTCCAAGGATCTAGAGGGCTTCGACGAGGGGATCCTCTTTCCCCTTTAATTTTCATTCTTGTGATGGAAGCTTTGAGTAAGCTTACCTTTAGGGCTTATGAGGAGCATCTATTGGAGGGCTTTTTGGTGAATGGAGGTGGGGGAGAAGAAGGGGTTATTTCTCATTTGCTTTTTGCGGATGATGCTTTGTTCTTTTGTGGTGCTAGTAATGAGCAACTTAGATATCTTAGGTTGGTTCTCGTATTTTTTGAAGCGGTTTCGGGCTTGAAAGTCAATCTTGGTAAGAGTGAGATCATCCCTATTGGTCACATTAATAATATCAATGAGCTTTCCGCTAATCTCAATTGTAAAGTTGGGAGTTTGCCTATCACTTACCTTGGTCTATCTCTTGGTGCTAATTACAAGGAAGTTAAAGTTTGGGATCCGGTTCTTGAGGAGATTGAGAGAAGACTTAGTGGGTGGAAAAAAGGATATCTTTCTAAAGGTGGCAAGCTTACCTTGATTCGGTGTTCTCTTGCTAGTATCCCAATTTATTTTATGTCCATCTTTAAAATTCCCAAATCGGTTGTTTTAAGAATTGAGAAGCTTCAAAGAGATTTCCTTTGGAATGGTTTAAATGGGGAGTTGAAGTATCACCTTGTTAATTGGAACACGGTTTGTTTACCAAAGGTTCATGGGGGATTAGGTATTAAATCTATATCCAATATGAATCAAGCGCTTCTTGGTAAGTGGTTATGGAGGTTTGGGGTAGGTGACCAAGGTTTATGGAGAGATGTTATTTTATGGAAGTATGGGGCAAGGGAAGGAGAATGGTGGACAAAGAGTTGTAGAAGTTCTCATGGTACCGGTATATGGAAAGCAATTATGTTAGATTTTGATACTTTCTTTAAAGTAACAAGGTTCAAAGTGGGAAGGGGGGATAGAATTAAATTTTGGAAAGATATTTGGCGTGGTTCCAGGCCCCTCATGGAGGAATTCCCTTGTTTGTTTGGGATTGCGGTTGATAAAGAAGCTTGGATTTTGGATTACTTTGTGGATGGAGGGGCTAGTGGTGGGATTTTTTGGAATGTCCCTTTTGGTCGTAATTTTAATGATTGGGAGTTGGAGAATGTGATGAATTTTTTCCATATGCTTTATGAATGTAAGATCTCTTTGGAAGGGAATGGCACCCTGTTGTGGAGCAATGGCCCTAAAGGTTTATTCTCGGTGAAATCTTTCTATTCTTTTTTGGGTTCCAACATGGAGACTTTTCAACCGGCAAAGAACATTTGGATTCCCTTGGTGCCATCAAAGGTGGCTTTTTTCTTATGGTTAGTGGCACACAACAAGTGTCTTACCATTGACAATTTGGTTAGAATGAGGTGGGAGTTACCTAATAGATGCATCATGTGTAAAAAGGTGGCGGAATCGGTGAACTACCTTTTCATTCATTGTGAGGTGGCAAGAAGTCTAGGGGAACTAATTTTCAACCTTTTCAGCATTAAATGGGTCTTGCCTTACTCTCCTCATGACTTAATTGCGGGTTGGTGGGTTATAGGTGCCAAGAAAGATGCCAAGGCTGTTTGGAGGATGGTTCCTCATGCCCTTTTTTGGTGCATTTGGAAAGAACGTAACTTGAGAACTTTTGTAGGAGAGGAGTCCTCTATTGTGAAACTTAAAGCATCTTTGGTCAATTCTCTTTTTTGGTGGTTTTGTAACTACATGGGTGGTAGTAAACTTTTTTTTTTATCTATTGTCAACTCCCTGTCTTTGTAATTGGGTGATGGGGGTTTTTTTGTGGTTCCTGTTTGTACATGGAACTTAGGTTTTTTTCTTCTGTATATGTCTTATGTACGAGGGTTTAAACCTTTTTTAATATACAATCATTACCTTATCAAAAAAAAAAAAAATTCCTCCAAACGATTGTGTGGTAGTGTTGCATTTTATTTTCAAAACATTGCTTCTTGGTTGGAATAAAAGCATTTGATCCCCTTAGGCCACCTTGAGGGCCCAATAGGTTCGGTAATTGGTTGGTGCATGTGGGACGGGGGGAAATGGACATGCTCGAGGGATTTGTTGGGATGCGAAGCCCTTGTCATTTCTTGTGGATCTGTCCCTTTTTTTATTAGGTTGAGAAACTTTTGGTTTTAACTTATTTGCCTGCCATTATGGATTAACATAAATTTCTAATGATTTTATTGAATTATTGGTCTATTTTAACCCTCGTTTCAACATGTTAAGTCACCTTCTTTTATATGTTTTATCATTCTGAATTAACTGCTTGCAGAGTGACAATGGCTCCAACAACTCAAGGTTTCAAGACCTTCATGTATGAAACTGGTATGTTCTTACGTGTGCTTCTGTCCCTTTGCTTTGCTTTGCTTTGTTACGGATGCTTTTTGATTATGATTATTCTCTTTTTGATGCTTGTTCTCATCTTACTGCTACCACTCCAGGTACTACTGTGTCCCTGACTGTGGCTTCGAGTTACGTCCTTTATAAAGCTGTGAAGTGGTATGTTTCACACCGTTGTCACGGGTTTTTCAACTATCTATTTTCTGTTTTTCCCCTTTTTCATTGTGGTTTTTGGCCCAGTGGTTGTTGCAAACTTGCAAACTTGTAATTCGGATTTATAACTTTTGTACCTTGACAAAAAAGTTGCTGATGGCTGAACTTCTGGGTGCACCTTTTTTTCCCCCCCCAGTTTCACAATGTTGTGGACTCGTTAGTTGCTTTGTGTCTAGTAATTTTTACCCGAGAAAAAGCTTTTCAGCAACATACAGTTTTTGGTATGTTGTTTCTCATGTTATTTTTTTCCCTCAGTTTTTTGTTTTTGTTTTTGGTTTTTTTTTTTTTTTTTTGGCTATGTAAAAGAATTTTTCCCTCAGTTAATTATACTGTTTATAGACCTGTAGTCAATCCCCCCAAATTTGTATTGATATTTGATTACAATGGTGGGCATATTTTGCTAACTAGAACTAAAGCGACCTTTTATTGGGTTGTTTATGATGGGCATTTTACAAGTGTAAACACAGGAAGTAGCTTTTTGTCATGCTAGGTTACCCGTTTCAAAATGGGTCACGACATATTATTTATTTTGGTTATATGAAACTGTGGAGACACTAAGTTTCTTTCTGTCATGCTAGTTTACTTGTTGAAAAATGGGTTTGCCTCATGTTTTTCTGTTCTATGCAAGATCTGGTATATGAAATAGTGAAATGTTATTGAAAATTGTTATATATTGAATTTTGCTCAATAATTAGACGTCTCTTGGGTTTCTTGAATAAAATAGGGGAAAGAGAGAGAGAGAGAGAGAGATGAAACCTATTTTCTAATTCTTATAGTTGGAATTTTCATTTCTTTAGGAATTTAATTGAGTGGGAACATGTCTCACTATCTCCTTTCCACCCGCTATTGGCAAACCACATCTTATTTTTAATCTTTAGTCCCCGTAATACCAAAAATATCCTCATCCCCAACCTTCTACCATTGCCCTAATCCTAATCAACTTTCTCTCTTAGCACCATCTATTACTTCCATGGTTCAAAGTCCTAGTTTCGGTCTCGGTCATCGTCATGTTTCGATCTCAGTCATCTCTTTTTTTTTTGATCAGCAACAAAAGAAGATATTATTAATAAGAAAAAACGTTACAAAGGTGGGCAAGAAGTCCACCAAAGAGATAGCATGAAACTAAGAAAGGAAAGATTAAGAGGACTCCTTATGAAAGAATGAAAGAAAAAAAATATGAATTAGGACAATCATGGTGGAACCATTAAATAAGTAAAACAAATAATATGGTTAAGAACATCAAAATAGGTGCTAGGACATTGGTATAATATAAAAGTACACAGTATTTAATAAGTGTATTTTTTTATAAAAGAAATCATGGCTATTATTTATTATTATTATTATTATATTCTTGATGGCTAGGCCAATGATCGATCACAAGACTCCTAGTCAAGGCCTGGCTATCATTTATTATTATTATTATACTTAAAAGAAGCTTTAGAAGATTTATTAAAATTTAGAAATTAATTACATATTTTTTTGATGAAGTATAAATTAATAATTTATTACAAACTTTTTAAGAGGAAAATAACATTAGGAAATAAAAATTAATCCTGAACTAAACCCTACAGCCCTGCCTAAAGTAAGTTTGAAATGTGGGTGGCATGGGTCCTCTCTTGAGATATGTCCTGATCCCCCATCATTTTGTCTTTTACTCTTGATGAGGAAGGGTGGGATAGGTTAAAAGATTTCCTAAATATAATGAATTTGTCATTAGTTAGAAAGAAGGGCAGGCCTAAGAAGGATGTAAGAAATGGATTGGGTAGTAAAGGGGTAAAGTTGAGTTCGAGAAAAGGCACAAGGGAATTAAAAAAAATTCCAATCAGGGATCAATAATGAGGGGATTAGTGCATCTAAGGACGTTAGGGTTCATGAGGTTTCTTAATGAAGATTTTCAGTTGGAATGTTAGAGGTTTAGGGTGGAGGATGAAGAGGTGTGCTATTAAAGAGGTCTTGGGTAAGGTTTGTCTAGACTTTATAATTGTACAAGAAACTAAATTAGAGGAGGTTGACAGGAAAATTATTAAGAGTTATTGGAGTTTTAGTTATAAGGGTTGGACATTTTTATTGTCTTGTGGTAGGTTAGGAGGGGTTTTGATGCAGTACAAGGTTAAAACCTTAACCTAGACTACAATAAAGGCCCCAAGAAAAGGAATTTTTTTAGGTTTTAAGGGTGCTGTGAACAGTGCCCGTGAACAGTAATACCCTGTGAACGGCAACTCTAGAAAAAGATATAAGAGAAAAGATAAGAAAGAACGAGATAAAACCCTGAACCAGTAGGGTTTGTTTGAGATCCACACTCAAACACAAAGAAGATTTCCACACTCAACTTAAAATAACTTTTGTTCCATCAACTCTACTCTTGATTGAGCCATTACAATCCTATTTATAAAGTCCTAACATGCTTGCTCCTCAAGTTAACTAAGTTTCCTATTCTCTCAAGTTCTAATTCTACTAGGTTTCTAACATAACTAGTGATGCAGAGCGCGTTTGCAATAAAAGGGAAAGTGGGTTTCTTTGGGATATTCATTGTATTGGAATTTTTGTTAGTTTCTAAATCAAGGTATATTAATATTAGTAATTAGTTTAGCGACTTTCTATATTAATTAGTTTCTATCTTCTTATTTTCTTGTTCTACAAGGAATAGATCTTATGTTGCTTTTATGGTTAGTTTCTATTTTCTTATTTCCTTGTTCTACAAGGACTAGGTCTTATTAGAACTCTATATATAGGCTTGCAACTCTTTCTTTCGGGAGAATAATGGATTATTGAGAATTTACAGCTTTGAAGCTTTCTTAGAGGGTGTGATTGCCTTCTTCTCCTAAGTGCGATTGCTTGGGAAACCCTAGGTGTGATTGCCTAGGTTTGTTTTCTTTTTCTTCTTTTCTTCTTCTTCTCCTCATCTTTATTTTATGTGTTGCTGTATTTTCTTAAGAAACCAGTTGTAGCCAGATCTGAATCTCTTTAAATAAACCCTATTAATACCCTAAATCCATTCTCTAAAACCTTTCTCAACCTAACCCCAATTGCCCCTAAACCTTTGTAGACATAAGGAATTTCGGGGCAAGCTCCCTCCATGTGTCAACTCCCGAAGGTCCGAGCTGGCATGAATTGTCAGATGTTCCTTCATCACGTGAATATCTCTTGATCTCGGAGTTTGCCCTGAGTCACGTGCAGGTGATGTGGCGTAATGAGATACAAAAATACTTCAAGATATTGCCTAAGGCAAAGATCAGGTTGAGACACTGAGTGGCCTATATTTCGAGGGAATATAGACCCCGAACGACCTTGGCCTTGGGGATATGAAGACCTCGATGGTGACCAACCTCGATGTCGAGAGAGCAACCACGATGATCAGAAGGGGGAATGTGATCGTATGGTACGAAGGGCGGAGATTGAGAGAGGCGAGGTCATGGAAGAGAATGCTCGAGGTTGACCCAAGGAGCGATCGCTCTCTTCTATGCCCTAGCCAAAATAGGGATAAACTTGGGTAGAACTATCATCTGACACAGGTCTGGGCAGAAGTGAGGAAGTACACTAACAACTGTACGGACAAGACCTTACCTAGAGCTTCTCGAGGTCTAACAACGAGGGCGGTTGATGTGACACGACAAGAGTAGGCCCCCCCTTATACGTCACATCAGGCGACCTCTGAGAGGTCATATCACACCCTTTCAAGAGGTCACATCATAACTCCACTATAAAAAAGGGCTCTAGGTCTCTTTTAAAGGTGGTAGAGTCGGATCTGGGAGAGGAGAAAGGGATTATCAGAAACCTTCTTTGAAACCAGAAAAGAATGTTAGCACTCATAGCTAATATCTCCCAGAATAAGACATGATTCCACTTTTTTCAGCCCAAGTCCTAAACGGAGTCTCAATCATTTGCCCACTCCGTACTTATCACTTATTCCCCTTGCAAATCTGTTTGATGTCTCAGACGTGTCACCTCACGTGCCGACCTCACCGACACATTGTTCTACTCCAGTGAACTCAGAGAATCTCTCTATCAACATTTGGCGACTCCGCTCGAGAGGTAGCACGCGATGGTAACAACACGGCAAAACGTTGACATCCCCAACCTCGCGGGCGAGGGGGTCAACGAATCTCGTCCAAGAGAAAATCCCCTCGATCCAACCACTAGCCAAGTGCAGCCTGTGAACCAGCCCTATGGCATGCCCGCCAGCTTTGACCTAGGAGCCTTCGTTGGCCGTGACCTTCGCCGATTTCATAGCGGCTTTTGGTCCTGTGCTGGCTTGTACTCCAGTACAAGAAACTAAGAATCACATCCTTGCTGCTTTAAGCCTTATGTGGTCATACACACCTTCAACAACTTCTCTCGCCTCATCGAGGCTACTAGGCGAATTAGTGATAGCATCACCCAGCCTCCAAACTCAGCGAGCACTAAGACACCCTGGAGAGGGGAAAAGAGGTGAATTTAGTAATGCACCGCCATACCCCTGCAGCATGAAGGAAGTATTGGTAGTCCTCAACAAGACGATACATGATGGCATGGTTGACCTCCCTCCAGTTAAGCAAGAACCAACTTCGTCCGACAAGAAGAACAACCGCTATTGCGCCTATCATCGAAGGGTAAAACATCCCACCACCTGTGATTGCTGGACATTAAAAAGGATCTTCTCCAGGAAGATCAAAGCTAATGAGTTAGAGCTCTCAACACTGCCTGATAACGTAGGGACAACACCCTACCCCGATCATAACAAGTGGAAAGAGCACACCTACGCCGCGGCTCATCACTGCAACTTGAACCTCGACAAAGAGGAGGAAACAACCTCGGAAGCACTCGAGTACGCCTCTATGGCCTCGAAGCTACATCATCATCAAAAGTTTCGCCACTTCTATGACCAAATGGGTTTCAGTCCAAACACGAGATTTGAGGCTACCAAGGCACTAATCAAAGTGGCTCATGAGCAATAGGAAGAGAGCTTTGCCGCGGGAGATTACGCGCACCGCGCAATTAAGAACCTCGAGTCCGTTATCTCTTTTAGCGATGCGGACCTCGATCCACACAACAATTCACATAATCTCCCCTTCTACCTAACAGCTCTTGTCAACGGAGGGTCAGGCGAGCTCTTGTAAACAGAGGGTCTTCCATCAATGTCATGCCACTAGAGACCATGAAAGCGGTAGGAATCCCACAAAAAAGGATCGTCAAGCAAGTCATAGAAATTGCCGGTTTTGTTGCGGAAGGCCAATGTACCCTCAGGCATATAACTGTGGACCTCAAAGTGGGGTAGATCAAAGGACCTACGAGGTTCCATGTTATAAGCACAAGGCCCTCCTATCATATTCTCTTGGGTCAACCATGGATCCACAAGGCAAAAGCAGTACCTTCTTTTCTCCATCAGTGCCTCAAAGCAGTAGTGAAAGGAAAAAGTGTTACCATACCAGCCTCGACCATGCCTTTCAAAAGAAGAGAGGCACACGTAACGGAGGACTCCTTTTTTCAAGAAGTAGCACCTGTTGCGGAGTCCACCCTCTATGCACCGAGGTTAGTACACCTTCTGAGATGGGAAGAAGCTCGAAAAGGAAACTTCGCCCCACCTCCAAAGAAGCGAACCCAGGTAGAGACCACCACCAAAGCTCATAAAAATGAGGAGGTAGTCAGACAGTGCATACGGGTCGAACTCCCAGATGGAAGGATGGTATACCGCTTATGACGGTGTACGAGGGAAGATCCTAATTCACTGGGTCCTCCCCCATACACCTAAGCAAGCTGTTGAGCCCACGATTGCCCTTGAATATCTCCAAGACCAACTGCGACCTCAAGAGGAAGAATTGGAGGAAGTTAACCTTGCAAGCCTTGGAGAAGAGCCTCGGCCGATATTCGTCAGCAAGAAAATGGCCCCCACGGACAGGGTTCAAAGTCTCGTTCATCTCGAACAAGATCTCGCCGGGTCAACCTGGTATTGTCGGGTTCCAAGACAAGAAAAGCAGCCGTTACAAGTAAATATGGTGGATTCCATATCTCATTCGAGATTCTCGAGATCTTGCTCAAGACGAGACGAGACACGCGAGAACTCGCAGTATCGTCACGTCTCGAGCGATATCTCGAGAATCTCGGGCGAAATTTGATCTTTCAAACAAGAGAAGACAGAAAACCCATTCGCAGTGGCATAAGCTAAAATATTTGCTCAGATCTTTCTATGATTCCGCCAATTTGCATCCTCTCAACTCGAGCTTGAGTGGCTGACTCGTCGTCCCAACTCAAGAAGATAGTATTTCAATTTTCGACCAACGACTTCATCTCTCTCTGATTCTCCGGCGAGTCGCAAGCTAGCATCTCTCTCATTCTCGATGTTTGGGGTTAACTACAACCAAAGTCCCAGATCGGGGTGGGGTAGGGGGGGTGGG
This sequence comes from Liquidambar formosana, assembly GCA_039720395.1. NCBI lineage: Eukaryota > Viridiplantae > Streptophyta > Magnoliopsida > Saxifragales > Altingiaceae > Liquidambar > Liquidambar formosana. The sequence continues at coordinate 47,559,873 of CM077822.1, read as the reverse complement.
GGAGAGAGAGAGAGCACTTGTGCTTTCTCTGTGTCTGTGGGTAGCAGCAAAATAAGAAGGGGGATGGGTGCTTTGTCTGTGTCGGTGGGTAGCAGCAAAATAAGAGGGGAGGGGAGGCGAGGGGAGGGGAGGGGAGGATCAGCCAACTAATAAAAGTGAATAAAAGTAAGGGTTTTGACGGTTTGACCCTTATAACTTAACTTTTGAAAAGTACAAGTTTGTCCCTTCTGTTTTAAAATTTTCCCAAAAGAAACAATCTCTTTTAATATTAATTTTTTTATTTATGAAAACTACGTAATAATTTTTGAATTTCTCTAAAAAATTTATTTCTACCATAAGTTAATAATTGGGTTTTTAAAATAATTTATAATCTATTCATATAAATTGTCTTAAATATTTTATTACTTATTTTCAATATAGTTATAATTACTAACAAAGCCTTCTATTTAAAAAAAAAAAAAAAAAAAAAAACCGTTTAACGCTAGCGCTTGTTTTTAGGTTTTTTTACTGTATTTTGTGTCATAGGTTATTTATTTTGCTTATTTGATGGTTCCAATGTGATTGTCTTCTTTTTTCTGATTTTTCTATGATTTTTTTGGATTTTTTAAAATGTTTTTTCATACTTCAAGTTGCATCTCGCACGAAACGCGACGAGACCGAGATGATCGAGACCGAAATGCGACGACCACCGAGACTGAGACTTTGAACCATGCCCACGGAGAAAGAAGCCCTTATCAAGCTTGTGAAGAAATACAAGAAGATTTTTGCATGGACATACGACGAAATGCCAGGCCTCGAGGCATGTGTGACCACCCATCAACTTCACATTTCACCAGCTATGTCCCCGGTAAAACAGCACCCTCGCCCTTTTAAGCCCGAGTTCGAGATTCAAATAAAGCAAGAGATCCAAAAGCTGTTAAAAGCCAAATTCATCAAACCGATCCAACATCCGAATTGGCTAGCAAACATTGTTCCAGTCAAGAAGAAAAATGGGCAAATACGATGTTGCGTAGACTTCAGAGATTTGAACAAGGCCTGTTCCAAAAATGATTTCCCCCTACCTAACATCGATGCATTGGTGGATGCCACCGCGGGCCACCAGATATTTTCTTTCATGGACGGATTTAGCGGGTATAATCAAATCAGAATGGCTCCTGAGGATGCAGAGAAGACCGCCTTCAGAACGCCCTTGGGAAACTTTTATTATGAGGTAATGCCCTTTGGTTTGAAAAATGCAGGGGCAACATATCAAAGAGCAATGACTGCGATCTTCCACGACATGATGCACGACATCGTTGAAGACTGTATCGACGACCTCATAGTCAAATCCAAAACTCGTAGTGGCCACCTCGTAGACCTAGAAAGGGTTTTCGAAAGGTGCCTGAGATACAAGCTCAGTATGAATCCTCTTAAATGCGCCTTCGGAGTGACCGTGGGAAAATTCCTCGGATTCCACGTACACCGACATGGGATTGATATAGACCCGAGCAAGGCAATGGCGATAAGAGAAATGCTGCGGCCAACCTCGCTAAAGCAACTCAGGAGCTTCTTGGGTCGAGTGTCCTATGTTAGGAGGTTTATCCCAACTTTGGTAGAAACGATGGCTCCTTTTGCCACGCTCCTCAAGAAAAGTGCTTTCATATGGAAGCAAGAGCACCAAGCGGTGTTTGATCAAATAAAAGGCACCCTATCCTCAACTTCGACTATGGTAGCACCGCAACGAGGACAACCTCTGGTAATGTATATAACCTCCACTAGTAGATCAGTGGGGGCATTGCTTGTGCAAGAGATCGATGGCCAAGAAAAACTTGTCTATTATATTAGCAGGTTTTTACGAGGGCTAGAAACATGGTATACAAACCTCAAGAGACACTGCCTCGCACTGGTTTTCGCCACCGAGAAGTTCAGACACTACCTGCTTTCACACCAAGTAGAACTTGTCACGAGGTGCGATCCCATCTGATTTCTTCTCTCTCGTCCTTCTCTCTCGGGGAGAACAGCCAAATGGTTGTTATCACTTGTAGAATTCGACATTACCTGTGTAAACCCAAAAACCATCAAGAGTCAGGCCTTGGCTGACATGCTCGCCCACTTCCCAAATGGAGATCATGAGCCATCGTCGGAGGATCTCCCAGGGACAATGGCGGAAGAATCGTGGGTGACAGAGGATGACAGAGAATGGAAGATGAGTTTTGATGGATCAGCCGCGGCAAGGAAAGAGGAGCTGGGATTGTCCTAACTTCACCCGAGGGCACCACAGCTTCCCTATCCTATAAACTCGCTTTCCCCTGCTCAAACAACGAAGCAGAGTAAGAAGCTCTGGCTTTGGGGCTTTTGGCAGTGCTTAACATCTGAGGCAAAAACTTGTGCATCCAAGGAGATTCCAACCTTGTGGTCAAAGAGGATGCCTTGGCACCCTACCGAAGTAAGATCCAAAAGATGATGAGACGGTTCTAGGAAGTTAGAATCGAGCATAGACTGCAATCATCAAATTGTCACGCGGATGCTCTGGCAACGCTAGCATCAAAGGTGGAAATGACCTCGCCAGAGCTACATAAAGATCAAAAAGCAAGGCATCCCCTTACCACTAAGAGACCTCGATGTCAAAGAGAATTGGGCCAATGATGACCAGAGGAATGACATTGTCAGATAGATGACAGGAGAAATCCTTCCCTCAAGACATCTCCAGCATTTCACCTACCTCAGTGGGGAATTATACTTCCGAGGAAGCGGAGGTATCTTAAGCAAGTGTATTGGGGGTGCTTTAGCTGATGAAGTCCTCCACAAAATCCACAAAGAAAGGTGCGGAGTGCATGTAGTCAACCTGTATAGACAAATCCAACGGCAAGGGTACTATTGGCCCACCATGGCTGTAGAAGCAACCAACCTCCAATAAGAGTGCATTGGATGTCAAGCTCTCCTTGATAGCAAAGAGTGCTGTTGTGGAGAAATACGAGATTGGCATATCCCTTACTTAGAATACCTCCTCGAGGGAGTCCTCCCAACTGAAGCAAGCGAAGCAATTCCACTCAAGAAGAAAGCAAAAAGATTTTTTGGACTCCCAATTGAAGCAAGCGAAGTAATTCCACTCAAGAAGAAAGCAAAGAGATTTTTTGCAAAAGATGGGGAGCTTTTTAGGTAAGGTTCAATGGCAGACCTCTGAACTGTGTGGCAGGATCTGATCTCGGAAGAATCCTCAAAGAAGTCCACGCGGGAGCTTGCGGAGAACACCAAGGTGGAGCGAAGTTGCTGTAACAAGTCCTCGACATAGGATACTACTGGCCAACGATGGAAACAGATTGTATAACATTCGTTAAGGGTTGCTTAGCATGCCAAGAGCACGGCAACCTTGTCCACGCCCCCGCGGTCGAGCTACACAGTTTGTCCACACCATGGCCTTTTTACACTTGGGCAATGGACCTCGTGGGCCCAATATCAGCCTTAGGAGGCGGAAACATTTGGATCCTCACCGCCACAGAATGCTAAACCAAGTAGGTAGATGCGATCCCACTTAAAAAGGCAACCGGGCAGCAGTAATGAACTTCATCATCGAGCACATCATTTGTCGATTTGGAATCCCAAAGAGGATTCTCTCTGACAATGGGTCGCCCTTCGTGGATAGACATGTTCGAAGTTTGTTGGCTAGATATGAGGTCACCCATCACAAGTCCTCCGCATATTACCCAAAGGGGAATGGACAAGCCGAGGCCACCAACAAGACACTAATCAAAATACTTAGCAGAATGCTGCACGAATACCCAGGAGCATGGCATGAAATGTTACTTCTCGCCCTTTGGGCCTATAGGACCTCGAGGAGAGGGACAACTCAAGCCTCCCCTTTTTCTCTTGTTTATGGGTTTAAAGCTGTATTGCCGATCAAGATTGTAGTCCCATCGGCGAGGATGGCCTTGAGAAGCGAGGTCGACCTTGACGCCAGAACCACAAACCTCGAGGTACTCGAAGAAAGGAGAGAGAAAGCCAAAACAAGAAACCTTGTTTATTAAAGAAGAATGTCCAGAGCCTATGACCAACTGGTAAAGGTGAGAACGTTCGAAGAAGGATATCTTGTCTTAAGAGCAGCCTCGCACGTAAGGGGAGGCACCTCGGCCCCTAGCAAGTTCGCACCGAAGTGGGAAGGACCCTATGTGATCAGAGAAGCCAACGACATTGGGTACTATAGAATCTCCGAGGTTAACTCAGATGCTTTGTCCCCACCAATTAATGCAATGTGGATTAAAAAGTTTTATCCATAGCAAACAATGAAATTGTAATTGGCAATGCTAAAAAATTTTTGTATTTTGGCACATTTTGATCCCAGTGCAAAGAACTTTTGAATATCAAACACCTAGACCTTGATAGCTTGGAGCTCATAGTCACTTTCATAACCCTCGCCTGCCTCCTAGTTTCCATCTTTCCCAAAGTCCTCGAAGAAATGCCTCACCTAGTTCGCCATAGTACATTTCTTCTAAGAACCCCTTATCTCAGCCACAGCCTGGCGCAAGGCATTGTCAGCCTTTTTCTTCTCCTTATCCAACTCAATATTTGTCCACTGAGAAGTCCCAAAGAGTGGAAGCCAAGTCAGAACCACCACATCTTCAAGTGTTGGTGCGAACTCACCCCATGCGGTCACAAATGTATGAGTCTCGGCCGACCATTGAGAAAGTAGGAGCTCGAGGTCTAACTTATCTCTCTTGACCTCCAGCATAGTTGTGAGCTTGATCGCCCTCCAAACACCGGCATCAACCAACCTTTGTCGAACATCTAGATTGGAGCAGACGTCTGCACACCATTCTTTCCAACCAGTGGCAGGTTGAGAATGCGACCCCTAATGGAGGTTGCTTGCAGGGAAAATCCCTTTTCTCGATGCGGAACCGCGGGAGAGACTCAGCAGAGGGAAAGAAGCCTTCCCTGCCTTCCACGTCTCCGTGGGGAAGCAAGAACTCATGACCAGGCTGCGCGGTGGGTTTCACTTCCCCCTTGTCAGCCACCTTCCAGAACCGATCTCACAGCAGATGAGTTTCCTTCCAGGATTAAAGATCTGGGACACGAGGGACCACACCATCTTTTTGCACATAAATGGCACCGGTAGAAGCCACCGAAAAACAGAGAGAATGAGGAATGATAGTTCTTAAGAGGAAAAGATGAAGAGAAGGACACTGAGAACGATAGAGAAACAAGAGGAGAGAAAGAGCAATAGGAAAGCAGAAGAAGAAGAGAAATAAGACTAGGTGTTTTATTTATACCCAAAGTAGGAGAGGGAGAAGAGAAGTCATCATTATAACTAGAAGGTGAAGAGGTTAGGGCAGCAGCTTGCAGAAGCTCAACCGCCGGGGCTACATTACATCAAAGATGGACGGACCTCGGCGTGACACGTAGGCCACGATCGTCTGCAAGAGCCGGCGCATTAAATGCCACATTTAATGCTAGACCGTGTGGTGAAGGGAAGGTCACCTCGGAAGTCAGAGTCATGATGGCACATTTATTAGCAAGAGTCCAAAAGGTTCGCTGCGACCCATGCGCACCACACGCGAAGAGCGTTTTTGTACACGCGTGTGGCAGGGGGCAGCTATAGACATAAGGAATTTCGGGGCAAGCTCCCTCCACGTGTCAACTCTTGAAGGTCTGAGCTGGCATTTATTGTTGGATGTTCCTTCATCACATGCATATCTCTTGATCTCGGAGTTCACCCTGAGTCACGTGCAGGTCATTTGGCGTAATAAGATACAAAAATACTTCAAGATATTGCCTAAGGCAAAGATCAGGTTGAGACACAGAGTGGCCTATATTTCGAGCGAATATAGACCCCGAACGACCTTGGCCTCGGGGATATAAAGACCTCGATGGTGACCAACCTCGATGTCGAGAGAGCAACCACGATGATCAGAAGGGGGAATGTGATCGTATGGTACAGAGGGCGGAGATTGACAGAGGCGAGGTCATGGAAGAGAATGCTCGAGGTTGACCCAAGGAGCGATCGCTCTCTTCTATGCTTTAGCCAAAATAGGGATAAACTTGGGTAGAACTATCATCTAACACAGGTCTGGGCAGAAGTGAGGAAGTACACTAACAACTGCACGGACAAGACCTTACCTAGAGCTTCTCGAGGTCTAACAGCAGCAGGGGCGGTTGATGTGACACCGACAAGAGTAGGCCCCCCCTGTTAGTCTGAACACCTGTGACACTGAGGGTCTTAGTTGCCCTTTTGATACGTCACATTAGGCAACGTCTGAGAGGTGATATCACACCCTCTCAAGAGCTCACATCAGAACTCCACCATAAAAAGGGGCTCTAGGTCTCTTTTAAAGGTGGTAGAGTCGGATCTGGGAGAGGAGAAAGGGATTATCAGAAACCTTCTCTGAAACCAGAAAGAATGTTAGCACTCATAGCTAATATCTCCCAGAATAAGACATGATTTCACTTTTTTCTGCCCAAGTCCTAAACAGTGTCTCAATCATTTGCCCACTCCGTACCTGTCACTCATTCCCCCTGCCGATCTGATCTGTTCGATGTCTTAGACGTGTCACCTCACGTGCTGACCTCACCGACACACTGTTCCACTCTAGTGAACTCAGAGAATCTCTCTATCAACAACCTTCCACATAAAACCCTAATTTTAAATCCCTGTTTTAGTGCTAATTTATTAGCTGTCCTGCATCAACTAGACTACTAATTATGACTACCATAAGTAATTAAGCCCTAACCCATTACAAATAACATAAAGCCTATAAAGCTGGCCCATTCCCTAATTATACTAAATTACTAAAATGCCCTTATAAGAAATACAATATTCCCATACAAAGAATACCCCCGATAAATGCAGCTTTTCTTTTTCTTCTTAACACGTTCCGCATCATTCTCTCCTACATTGGAGAAAACTCGACCTCGAGTTTTGTAGTGTTGAAGTATGAAAGGCCTTGAACTTTGAACTTGTACCCGTAGAATAAGTGCTGAAACTTGAAGTTAAAGCAACTTCATCTTCTTGGTTGGAAGCAATAAGTATGACAATTGCAAATCTATCATTTTCCTTGTGTCACTAAATTTATTTGGAATGATGAAATCAATTGGTGGAATAGTTTGCAAGTCAAACACACCCTTGACATTGTAGTCATGATCTTGCTCCGTTACAGGGTCCTCTTGCGGCGCTTCTTTGGAAAGCGTTGGTGCCAAAGTTGTTGCAGTAGGATTAAAGACCGGTGTGGTTGAAGGCCTTGGAGTTGATAAGCTTCTCATTCCTTTTGACTGAATTAAGGGCTTTAACAATTCTCTCATCTCATTTTTGAAGGAGTCAAGTTCAGCCACCAAGCTGTCTACCTTTTGAGATAGAGCATCAAATTCCTCTTTTTTCACCATGATGACAAAAATTTCAGCAACAACTTCAACAAAATTTAGGCCCTGAGACCAAAATTGATGATCACAACCAACTAACCAACATCAGAACACTTTGTACTTCATCGTTGGATTAAAGTATCCACTCAGAAAGCAAAATCCAAGCCAAAACAGACAAAAGTTGGGGGTTTTGAAACATTAAACCGCTTCAAGAGATTAGAACAGCCCTAAAACATAATCGAGCAACCACAGACCTTCATAGATAATTAAAGTACGCATCACGAGACACCCAAGAAGGGGTGTCCATACTGCCATATAAAGTTCCTCTCGTCACTACTTCAACTCCCAATTCTGGTCTGGGCAACTGAGATTTGGTGTCCTTATTTTGGTGTGCTTGTTGGTTGATTTTGTTTGGATCGTGGGTCTGATACCATGTTGGGTTTGTAAAAGAGGAAAAGAAGAAGAATGAAGGAATTGTCTACCTTTATCATACATGATTTACTTTTTTATTTATTTATATTATTATAAATAAAATCATTATTGAGATTCTATATTAATAGAATGCTCATAATTGGTGTTTGTGTACGTTTTCGAATTCATTTTAGACAAAAATAATTGTTGTTATAATGTATCTCATGTTAACGAATAAATTCTTGTAACAGGGCTCGTGACAGAAGGGATCGGCTATTTCTTGAAGAAGTGTATTTTTCCGACAACTTCATTGCCAATAATTTGAGTGTATCTTTGTCTCTTTTACTTTATTATCAATTGTTATCTTGTGGATAAGTACTAAGGATCTGACTGATCAGGTCTTCATGGTAGAAACAATTCCTTAGGTCAGATTTTATGCTTCCATAATATATGCTGGGTAGACAACTAAAAATTGGATGAATTGGTATAAACGCATTCTTTTCATTTCTCCTGTTTAGAAGATCTCTATTGTGAGATATTGGAAGCTTGTGGTTGATTTGGTTAGAGAATTTTTCATAGTTGTTCGTTATTTAACAAACAATATACGTGGGACTAGCCACAAAGGCAAATAGCTCAAAAGCTCATGAGTGCAAGGACTACTCAAGACTGTTTGGTTTCTACTCCTTTTTATCGTTTATAAATTGAAATATTTATTCTCAATGTAATTTAACATGATGAATGATTTTACCATATGGCCATTACGAGGAAAATAACGAGTCACTTATTTTAGGTGGAAGTTGGAGTGGTTATTGAGACTAATTGTAACTTGGGTTAGGCACTTTTTGGTGCTCACAAGAAGCTTTAAGTGGTGGAGTGTTTTAGGTCAGGGCTTGATGTGGGTACACTTTTATGCCCTCCCACTTGGAAGAGAGAGAAAAGGGGGCAGGGAAGGTTATTAGAGGTGCTTAGTGAGGATGCCTTTGTGTTAAGAGGTATCTCAATATGGCTCTTGGCTCTGGCGAGTACTAAAAGAAGTGTTGGTTTTCATTAAGGAGACACTATGGCAGTAAAGGGTGAACTTAATGTAGAACTTTGGGAAATTCTAGACTGCACATATTATCCTATTGTGTGGAATTGTGTGGAAAGATGTCAGTGATGGATACCAAGGATTACATTTAGATCGCCTAATTAGCAGGTTTTATAAGATTGTGGGAAAAGTGATGGTTTTTTATTGGAGGAGGTAGTCTCACAAATCATCTTTGTTTGTGCATTTTATTCTGGAACGATTAAATCTTGATTATGCCCTTTTAGCTTAGAATTTTAATCAAAGGAGATCGTTAGTGTGGTTTTATACTGGGATGATAATTCTTAATTTTTTAAAAAGAAATGAAAGAATTTTATTAACGCAAAAAAAGGGTACATACAAGGGAGGAGAAAGAGAGTTCCTCCTAGAAGCCAAAAAGCTATACAATCCAAAACATCCAAAACAAAGCCTACAAAAATCCACCCCCGAAAACCAGCATCAAGGAGGGAAAATGCCCTCTAAAAGGCTGAAGGGTAAGAGCACCCCCTTTAGCTAGGTCATTAGCATCACTATGCATGATAAATTCTTGATTACTTATTTTTTGCTAATAAGATCACATTTTGGTGTTTTAGTGGTTGTCCTATAATGGTGTGACAGAACCCTATTAACATTTTAATTGTATATATGATATAAATACATTCCATCATGGGGTTTTGAAGTTAAATGGCAGTGATAAATCCATCAGTGCGTATCCTTACATTCATTCTTTACACTTGTGAAGGGGGTGTTTATAGAGGGTGATACGTCATGATGAAGCACTAATTGGCTTATTATATGGGAATCCTATGGGGTTTCTTGGTTGAAGGCTTTGTTGCTAGGAAAAGCATTTATCATTGTAGATGCAAACCATGCAAGGTATTTGAGAGGGTATAATATGCATCTGACCTTCATATTTCTTAGGATCAAGGGGACTTCGAGGTCAATATTAGCAGATTTAGAGGGTCCTAAATAGGGAAATATTGAGAGAAAATAGACTGTGCAATATCGATTTAGAGAAATGACAGAAATTAGTTGTAAACCTAAAAAATTTTAATGAAATTTTAGAAAATAATGAAATAGACTCAGATAAACAATTTAGACCAGATTATAGTAAGTAAAATGCGTATATGACAAGTGGAAGTGCACGTCTTTTTTTCACATACCATTGTGCAAATAAAAAATTCAAATTTGTACAAATTTAAGTTAAGGAAGAAGAATATTATATTTATGATGTTTTATATATGTGCCCATTAGATTTAATAGTTGGGGTTTTTCTGGGGTTTTTTATTTTGTGATATACTGAGGTTATGTCCAAGCTGTCAAGCATTATATATTAAGTGCTGAAAGAAATTCATTGCACGACCCTTGCCGTCTTTAGAGGAAGGCCCTTCTGTTATATATATTGTAAGTTAAATGATGGGGCCTAATAAATTATGAGGGATCACTCCAATTAAGAGTCTTCTGATAGTTTCCCTTGCTTTAAGCCTCGAATGGATCTCTATATTAGGCCTGTTCGCTTTTGATAAGCTCCCTCTCCTGAAGCTTTATCTCCCCAACGTAAAGAGATAGTCAAATTCTATTGATGTCAGTGATGTGACCATTTGCATATTTTCAATTATTATAATATATGTTTAAGCCAGCAGATGGATTGCAAACATGCATGAAGGCTGAAAGCCTTTAGTCCTTTACTATTACTTTATGCAGCTTTGCAGAAGTTATCTAACTTTATTTCAACATGAAGTTTCAAAATCTCATTGACATCACTTAATATTGGTCAATTTATAAGATAAATGCAAACCAAAAAAAGGTGGAATAAAAGTTCTACCACCGATATCTGGCCGAATAATTGGGGAAAATATATTATTGCTGATATTTAACTAGGTTACTTCCGATAAGAGATATCGACAAATATATTGTTGGAATTAAAAAAATTTTAGTCCTTTCTTAGGATTTTCATTGCTCGCCCTTTTAAAGGCAAGTTGGTGTGGAAGCCAATTGAAAGATGCAATTTAATTTTTTAGATCTTTCTGCTGAGCTATTTTCTGATGGTAAGGATAGTAAATGTTCAGCCCGTGAAAAGTGTAAAACATTTCTGCCCTCCCCCTCCCTCTCGCCACTGTTTTAGAAATGCAATTGGAAACGAAAATAGTTTATAACTCAATATAGATTGCTTTAATAATGCATTTCTGTTTTGATATAATATATTTGGAAACCAAAATAGGATGACAGGAAGCAGCAATTATCCCAAAGGAGAACCACACAAGTTTGTGGGTCTAATTTTAAGCTCTCCATCTTTGTAAACTTGATGAGTGAACCTCAATTAGGGTACAGTTCATGCTGCACCAGACATACATTTGGTACATTGACAATGTACTAGCCTAGTTGTTTTGACGTGTCTTATTAGTATGTTATCTAAATTTGCATTTACTAAATTTTAAACATTGGTTTTTATTTTTAAATTTTAAATTTTAAATTATTTATATTGTATAGATTAGATGCTAATAATTGTTATTATGGCGCTTCTATAAATTCTATTCAATAAAAATAACGTTTGTATGATGCAGCCCTCGATAGTAATTTTTTTTTTTTTTTTTCACATTAACAGAAAACAAAGGCATGCCAGAGAAATGGAAGATGAAGCAAAAATGAGGTCCATCTAAGTTTCAACAGATTTTTCCATTTTGAATTCCTATTTTGTCCTATTTTAGAAAAGAAAATGCTTGGTTTGTTGTTATTCTTGCATTTTTAGCTACACTGAATTTTCTTTAAAATGCATATTTTTCCTGCATGGCCCAGTGAGGTACCCCTGTTGTTGCATTTTTGGATAATACTTCAAAATGCGTATCTTGTCTGCATGCCCCAGTGAGGTACCTTTAGTACCTTGTCTATTTATTTTTGGAGAGGATGCAAGTGCTTGTGCATCATGTTGTGGTTGTAAGTTTCCTCTTTAACACTCAAAACTGGAAAAATATATGTAACATATATTTGAAACCCTATGATGCTTATGTGCACGATGCACGCATAAGGCTTTGTCTTAATTAAAAATGGTCCATTTGTAGGAAGATAATGAAAATTTTAATAAGCTAATAATGAACTGGTACAATACATATCGTGTATAAAAGGTACACATGCTTAAAATTTGTATTTTATTATATTAGCATATATATATCCTCTGGCCGCTTGGGCCAAATTATTGCCCAGGGGAAATAGCTTTGGATTGAATTTCTACTTGTTGCTGTCTGGTGTATACAAAAGTTTGAGTGGCTTTGGTCTGCCAAAGGCTCTCAGATTTCAACTATATATTAGCTTACTTTCTCAATTCAGTTACAGCTGAAAGTACCAAGGGACCCAGCACATCCATATGGTTTGGTATCCTTGTCTCGTGTCTAATGTTTTATATTGCACTAATCATTTCTGTTGCTGTGGGTAACTCTGAGGAATGTGCATTGACTCCTGTCTCCTTTATGGATTTTGTGAATGATGACATATTTATTTATTTATTTATTTTTATTGTTCTCTTTCTTTAACACTGGTTGCTTATCCTTTTTGCTTTGGTATTAGAGAGGAGACAGATGCTCGAAGGCGTGCTGAAGTAGCTGAAAGAGAAGCATTTTTTGCAAAATTGTAAGCCTTATTATTGTAGATGCAAACCTTGCAAGGTTTTTGAAATGTATAATATGCACCTCACCTTCATATTTCTTAGGATCAAGGACTTAGATGTTGGTATATCAGAAATATAATAGGGAAATATCGAGAGAAACAAATTCAATATCAATTTGGAGAAATGACTGAAATTTAAATGAAACTTTAGAAAACAATGAAAGACTCCAATAAACAATTTAGAACCAAATTATTATAAATGAAATTTGTTTAAGACAAGTATGTGGTGAGTAAGGTTAAAAAAATGTGCGCCTTTTTTGCACGCGATGTTGAGAAAATAAAAAATTCAAATTTATACAAATGCAAATTAAGGGAGATATTATATATATGATGTTATATGTGTACCCGTTACATATATTATGTATTATAAATGGATTAGGATTTTATTATTTTGTAAAATATACTGTATTATGTAAGTATGATGTACTAAGTGCTGAAAGAAATATGTTGCATGACCGTTGTAGTCTTAAAGGAAGGGCTTTTTGTTTTATCATTTAATTGATGGGGCCCTAATAACTTCTGAGGGAGCACTCCAAGTAAGGAGTCTTCTGATATATTTCTCTGCTTTTAAGACACTAATGGATATCCATATTTGGCCTTTCATCCTATAATAAGCTCCTCTTCTGAAGCTTTATTTTCAGAACAAAAAGAGATACTTATATTCCATTGATGTCAGTGATGTGACGATTTGCAGATTTTCAATTATTTATAATATATCATATTTGTTATAAAATAATACATGTTTAAGCAAACACGCTGTATTGCAAATCTGCAGGAAGGCTAAAAGCCTTTAATCTTACTTTTTGCAGCTTTGAAGGAGCTGTGTAACTTTATTTTTTAACATAAAGTTTCAAAATCTCACTGAAATCACTTAATATTGGTCAATTTCGAAGATAAATGTAAATAAGAGGAATAAAAGTTATATCGATGATTTCTTACTGAAAAATTGGAAAAAATATATTATTTCCGAGATTTAATTAGGTCACTTAATATTGAACATCACCAACCCACACAAAACACCCTTCAAAAACTATAGGCCTAGAGCACCACCCAACATAGTTTTCCTACCCCAGTTGCACGACCCAATCACTATTGCTCTAGTCACACCACCCTAACCTCCTCCTAGCCCTAGTCTCACCACCCATCCACCACTATAGCCCTAGTGATGTATTCTCACCAAGAAATTCAGCTAGAAAATGAAGGAAAGTGATTGAAAAGATTTTGATTTGAAATGGTGGGATCTTTAGAGATTTATCCTTTTTGAACTAGGAAACTTTCCCTTATTGTCATTTCCCTTATTGTCGTGAAAACTTTTTTTGTTTTTTTATTTATTTAAATAACGGGGGAACCATCCCATAGCAAGGCCCTTTAGACCCACCCATGGAACCTAAACCCTCGGGGAGACTAGTGCAGCAACCCACCGCCACAGCCCCCACTTAAATCTTAGGTTGTCCTTGTGGGGAACTCCCCGAGGGTTTAGGTTCCATGGGTGGGTCTAAAGGGTTGCTGTGGGATGGTTCCCCCATCCTAAGAAAAAGAAAAAAAAAAAGAAAAAAGAAGAAGATGATGATTTGGATTTTCTCGGTTCCTATTAAAGTTGCCCTTTTTGCTTGGTTGGTGGCTAAGAACAAATGTTTGACTATTGATCACTTGACTAGAAGACCGTGGGTTATGGCTAATAAGTGTATCTTATGTAAGGAATCGGTGGATTATCTTTTCATCCATTGTCATGTGGCAGAGTCTTTGGATGATCACTTTTAGCCTCTTTAGAATCCAATGGGTTTTGCCTTTCACTACTCATGATCTCTGTAATACCCGTGTCATTTAATTAGGATAATCTCACCTTTAATGCATAATTTGCATGTACTTTAGTTGATTTGTCGGGTATTGTCACGCGTGGGTATTGCATGTATGTGATGTTGTGTTTACGATTTCACACTTTTAGACTGCTAAAATTTGGTTTAAGTGTTGGGAAAAAATGAATTTTCATAAAACTTCGTTTTTAAAGATAATTTTTGGCGGTAATGGAAGTTTATAATATTATAAGACATCTATGATTTTATGAGATTTTATTACCACGATTCGATCGGGTTCCTCGTACGTTTGTTTTTGAAAAATCTGTCGGGAGTCGGATTTTGTACTAAAACTTGAAAATGAGATTTTGATATACTTGGAATTTGATTTTTTTGATATTTTATTTGGATTCAAATGGGGGGTTATTTGTTTATTTTCATTAAATAACTTAAAGTAAAAGGAAGAATAAATTACTTAAATGTTTTTAATGAAAATAAGGTAGTGATGGGTACTGTGGAAGTTTATATACATTTGCCTGAGTTACTGGGCATTTTCAGCAAGGGACGATCGATCCTGACTTGGGGACGATCGATCCTGTCCTGAGGACGATCGATCGTAGCTGCCTCGGAAATGCATTTTCGCTTCTGTTTTTCACGATCGATCATGCCCTCAACCCACGATCGATCGTGCATCGCGGATTTTGCAATTTTTTTTGCGTCAAATGATGCATGTGCCCCTCACCCCTTTTAAAACCTTCATATCACGACTCTAACACCCATTTTTCAGCATTTTGAGAGTTAGAGAGCTTGAGAGAAGAGGAGAGAGAGAGGAAAGATAGGAGAGAGAAAGGGAGTGTTTGGAGAGAGAAAATCACATTTTTCTCTTGCATGCATGGGTTTTTGACTCTCTCACCTCATATTAACGCTTGGATTCACGTTCTAGGAGCTGGATTCACGTGCTTGGAGATGATTCAAGCCTGATTTGTGGAGTTTAGAGCTTGTTCTCGCATTTTAGGCTCAGATCCGACCCTCCCAACACATTTTCTCCACGTTGGGTACAACATATTTGAGGTAGGTGTAATTTTCATGGGTTTCAACCGTAGGGATGATAATGGGTTAGTATATAAGCCCATATATGTTGGATAAAAATGTATTTTGGGTGTTATTTATGAGTTTACGTGATATTTGGGTGGATTATCATACATATTTTGTAATGCATGTACTGAGGGGTCTAGTTTACATAACCCTATATTTAGGAACATTACATTTGGGAGTATATGGGTTGATATACTTGTTATATTTTGGTTTATTTTGGATGTATATGCTATGTAAATTCTTGTTGGTCTATATTTCACATGTTTTACATAGCTCCCACATATTATATAATTATGAAATAATTATATATTGTTGATTTCTGGAATAGCTGACACGTGTATGAGTTTTTATGCTTTTCATGGCATTCATTGGCATAAAATGCATGAAATGGATTTAATTAATTACTTGGTAAAAGTATATTAAAAAGGGTCATTGGATTTGGACTACTAGCGGTCAAGGGACTTAGCAGTGTTTTCCATTCCTTTGGTCCTGGGTACTTTCCGGTTCCAGGTAGGAACCCTTGTATTCCCGAATCAGAGGCTACTTTCCGGTTCCAGGTAGGAACCCTTGTGTTGTCCTCTTGGAGGTGGGTTTAAATCCTCTGTTTCCGCGCGAAGACTTTTACGGGAGTGGTTAGTAATCATGGATTATGTTAAATAGACATGAGTCGTATATCATTCATGACATTGCATGGGTTTTAATTATTTTAAGCATGGTTTTAATTGGTTATATTATCATACTTTGGTTATTTCTATATGAAAATTATATCTACTGAGTTTTATACTCTCCTATGTTTTATAAACCCTTTTCAGATGATTTCATAGCTGGGGAGACCTCGCCTTGAGGAGTTATGCTTTGATAGGAACAAATTTTAATATTATGGATATGTATTAACTAAACACTTTGTATTCGGCCAATGAGCGCTAGACACGTAATAACTCATGGTTTGTAATATTTTAATTTTGTAGGTCTCTTTATATGGTTTGTTTGGCATGTGATGATACCAATGATGGATGACAGGAACTTTTATAACTATTTTATACAGGATTTGGTTACGGTATGGTCCATTTACGAATGGGTCATGTTGAAATTTTTATTGAAATTACCGTTTTTCTAATACGTGCCATTCACGTGCTTCCTAAATGATTTTCTTAATTAAACTGGATTTATTAATATTGATCACGGCTTAACTAATTTGGGTCGTAACAATCTCCTTTTGAATTGGTCAAAGCAAGGCAGTGCGCAAGAAATCTAATATGGTGTGGAATATGGTCCCCTAAGCCCTTTTTTGGTGTATTCGAAGCAGAGGAACTTGAGAACTTTCGAAGAGACTAAAGCTTCGACTATTGACCTTAAATCCTCCTTTGTGAGGACTCTTTTTTGGTAGAATAGTTGCCATGCAAATGATCGCAATTTCCCTTTTGTTGATTTCGTAGACTCCCTTTAGACTTTGTTTAGGGGCTCTTTTTGATAGCTCTTGTTTATTCCTTATGTACTTGGGTTATTCCCTTTTCCTTTTCTAATACAATCACTTACTTCATCAACAAAATTATGGAAAGATAGATGAGATAGGGTCTTGCATCACTTTTAAATTAAAAGTATCACCTCTACCATCTCGGTCGAGATATTGGCTTCATCTCAATCTCAAGTGAGATCTCAGCCATCTTGTTCGAGAATATATATATATATGTTATATATTTTGACTTGTTGCAATACACCAGGTTGTGACATACTAATATTGTTATGTATTGGTGATCTCGTTGCATTTTTGTCTGAAACTTTCAATTGTGAACCATATACTAGTATACTTTCTCAAGTCAGCAATGTCTGGGAGTACCAAGGCGTTTACCTCCAGATACTCTTCTAGTATAGGTAGTTTTTGGTTGATACATCCTTGCCTTGTGGTTTTAACTGCTAGTGATATTGTTTCAGGATATCGGGGAATTTAAAAAATGGGGGGAGGGAAGGGAGGCTTAATTTATTCTCTTTATAGCTAGTCTTAGTATTGATTAGATTATAGCAATGTTGATTGTCATTGGATGATTTAAAATGGTCATTTGTAGTTGTCGAGACAGAATCTATTCTGGTGTTGTTCTTTTTGAGTTCTTATATTAAATAGTTCGTTTGACGCTTTCTTCTGTCTTTTTCTTATTCCCCCTTCCCCTTTTTTATTGAAGATAAATTTCTTTGCATTTTGCATTATTTATTTGCCATTCTTTGTTTTACTTAGTTACTATTTATAATATTTCCGATTATCAGTCGGATTATATATGTTTTATCAATGTGTGTGTTGAGAAATCTCACATCGTATAAACATTCAATTTGATACAGCTTCATGTACTTATTTGGGCCTTCCATTGAATAGCTTTGGCTTTTAGGGTTGGAAACTTTAACATCATATTAGAGCACGTCATTCTTGGCCCGTTTTATTTGTGAGCGCCTTTGTTGTCCACGTGATTGGCCCATTTGTGTCTTGTTAGGCTTGCATGTGAGGAAGAGTGTTGGAAGTCCCACGTCCCATATTGTATAAACATTGAGTTTTATACGGTTTTATATACCCGTTTGTGTCTTGTTGGGTAATTGGGCTCTCCATCTAATAGCTTAGGCTAGTGGGTTGGAAAGTTAAAGTATGGATGTTTGTTGTGTTTATCTTATATTGGCTAGGTCCATGTCCTACTTTTTCAAGAGTTATACCAGCACGTCCATATGGTTTTTGGTCTTTGTGTTTAATGTCTCTACTTCAGAGGATGTTGCTCATACTTTTATTCATCTCAACTATGCTTTGGCAATTTCAATTGGTTTCATATGTTTAATATTGCATTAATCAGTTCTATTGCTATGGGTAATACTGATGGCATCTCTTTCTCCCTCTCATACTTTTTTTTTGCACACTAATAACTTATCTTGTTTGCTTTTGTATTAGTGAGAAGGGAAATGCCTAATTGCATGTCGCAGAAGGTTAAAGCTGAGGAAAGCTGAGGAAGTGTCGATTACAGCAAAGTAGCTTTGAATGATACTTTTGTTTTCCATTGGCAGATATCATCCTAACATTTGAATTCTACTTGATAGTATTGGCATGTTAATTTTCTGTATTTACTCATTATTGAAAGTAATTTTATGTAAGATTTTTATGAGCTCTTCAGTGGTGGTACAGTGACCATATTGTTTTCCCTTACTTCTGTTGGGGGTTTGTGTTGCACCAAGCTTACTTGATTAGAGTAGTCATTTCATTTCTTCCAAGTCCAACACTGGCATGCCTATAAAATTTCAGCCGAGCTTAGACATTGCCTTGATTATTCGAGTTGAGCCTGAGGAACTTCGAATTCAGGTTCAGACATTGCACTTTGGCCTCTACCAGGTGACTTGCCTGATTTGTGACTTCCAGCGCTCACCTTCCGATGTTTGTCCCCCCCCCCCCCCCCCCCCCCCCCCCAAAAAAAAAAAAAAAAAAAAAAAAAAAAAAAGAAGCAGTTGTATTTGATCGTTATTGAATTTGATCTGCTCTTGTTTCATCATGATATTTTTTCATTTGTAAGTTAATAATCCGAATCAAGTTAATTTATCCTTTTGCACGTTGAATTGTCAGTGTGCCAATAAACCGATGTATTGCAGATTTCCAATAGATTAAAGGATAAGAATCCATTAGGACTTGTTAATGTTTGCATTCAAATGTTCATAAAATTTCCTGTACAAATACCCACCCCAGGTCCTATATGGAGAAATCTGAATGGGGGGAAATGGTTCAAGAGACCAGAATTTTCTCATCCACACTGAATTTTCTCATACATTTCAAATATATAGGGCAGCACGCACAAGGTTTGGAATCATTTGGAGGGCAATCTGACGGCTTTTTGTCATGTTGCGGAGTCCAACCGATCCAAAAACCTTCGATTGTAATTAAAATTTCAGCTGATTTGAACCTACCATTTCACTAGGTAGGATCAAGCAACCAAGACTATTGAGAATGGAAATCCTCTACCTTCTTAATCATGCTGCCTCCATATAATTATACCCCATTAGTATTAAAAAATAAAAGCTAACCCAAAAAGATTAACTCCACTAAATGATCTTATTATTAACCCATCAATTTTAATCAAGTTGTTTGAACAATAACGGCACTTTTGATAAAGTTGTTGATAAAGTTATGAGAAGCAATATAATTTGAAGTTAAGTGGCACTGTTTACAAGCATATCAATAAAATGAAACAGTTGAGTCTGATGATTTAAATGTGTAAATACATTGCAAGGAGTGGGCCAACAACGATCTGTACTTTAAACATGCATGTGTTGATGGCAAATTTTATCCTTCACGATTTCATCATCCTAATGTCCATGAAGGAGTGGTGATTATTGTAATTTAATTTTTTGTGATGATGGTTGAAATTTGAAAGCCCAAGAGAACATGCCCCCCCAAATCTTAAACTTGGCATGATTAGGCAGGGCCAACCTTGGCAAAGCGTACTATGGCCAAATTTTTTGTTGACACCAATTGGTGGGAAAGACTTTTGGTGACAAAACAATGTATTTGTAGCAAAAAGAATAAACAAAACGATGCCATTTAGCATGTGCCTCACTATTGGTGACAAATTTTTTTCATTGCAAAAGAGACACAATTAGCGACAAAATACTATTTGTCGTTGAAACTTTGGAGGCAAACTTTTTGTTGACACCAATTGGTGGGAAAGACTTTTGGTGACAAAACAATGTATTTGTAGCCAAAGGAAGTAACAAAACGACGCCGTTTAGCATGTGCCTCACTATTAGCGGCAAATTTTTTTCATTGCAAAAGGGGCACAATTAGCAACACAATACTAGTTGTCGCTGAAACTTTGGTGCCAAATTTCTTGTTGGTGTGAAAGACTTTTGGCGGCAAACCAACGTATTTGTTGGAAAAAAGAATTAACAAAACGATGCGGTTTAGCATATACATCACCATTGGTGACAAATTTACTTTGTTACAATAGAAGTACTATTAGCGACAAAATACTATTCCTCGTTGACACTTTGGCGCCAAATTTCTTGTTGGCGCAAATTGGTGGGAAAGACTTTAGTGACAAACCAATGTATTTGTCGCAAAAAGAATTTATAAAACGACACCGTTTAGCATATGCCTCACTATTGGTGACGAATTTAATTTATTGTGGAAGAGGTACTATTAGCAACAAAGTACTATTTGTCGTTAAAACTTTTGGTGCCAATTTCTTGTTGGTGTCATTTGGTGCGAAAAACTTTTGGCAACCAAATAATATATTTGTCGCAAATATGAATTAACAAAAACGGCACTGTTTAGCAAAAGAGACACTATTAGATACAAAATAAATTCGTTACAAAAAAATGCATTATTGATATAATTAGCATAGGATTTTTTTTTTTTTTTTGGCGAGGGGGGGAGGTGGGGGGCGTGCAATGAAATGTTTTGTCCAACATTAGATGTTGCTGGCAAGAAATATGCTTTCCTCAAATTTAGATGCCATTAACGATGAAATAGTATTTGTTGGAACCATCTCTTTTATGATGTAAAAAAATATACTCCCTCTGTTCCACAAAGATTGCCCTTCTTTCCTTTTTTATTGTCCCAAAATGTTTGTTACTTTGAACAGTCAAAATATAAATTTTCTTAAATTTTCCATACTATCATTTATTACACCTATAATTTCTTTAAACACAACCAATGCATTGATGATAAGATAAGGGTACTTTTGGGGAAAAAAAAACAAAAAGGTTGAGTGGATGACAAATCAATATATTAATTGCTTTTATTAATCTGCTTACCTTTTTTAAAGAGGCCTATCTTTATCGGACGGAAAGAGTAGTTATTTTCTTAATCAAAAATATTGTCGAAAATAATTATTATTGTTAATGAAAATTTTTTCTTATTGCGAAATGTATACTATTAGCAACAAAATAGTATTTATTGCAAATGATCTCATTTATGATGATAATTATTGTCACTGTCACATCAAAATCAACAATTAAGTAGTATAGGGTAGTGTTATTAAACCCGGACCAGACCGGCCGGTTGAACCAATAAACCGGATACCAGATCGGTCCGGTTTCTTAATTGGATCGGAAATGTATGTGAACCGGACAAACCGGTCTAGACCACCGGTTTTTTATGTGAACTGGATGCAAACAAGTCCGGTTGGACCGATACTAATACTCAAGGAGTAATGCCTGTGTTTAAAAATTCTAACATTTTTCGTGAATGGGGAATAGAAATGTTGATGTACACACCCAAAGGAGTTCTTAACCACTAGACCACCTAGTGCTTATGTGAAAAACTTCAAAACACATATTATCTAAAGTCTAAATGTATACATTTTTTTTTTGTATTATTTTAATTATTTATTATTATTTTAATTATATAACTGGTCCAACTGGTGACCCGACGGTTGAACCAGTGACTCAATGACCTGACCTCTAGACCGGCCAATGACCTGTCTGGGTTTAATAACTATGGTATAAGGACCTCTAATCTCAAAATTCTAGCTATGTCAAGAGCAACAATGAAATGATATATATTAAGATCTTTAATCATTGAATTGGTGCTATAAAGATACCTTGTCGCTAGAATATTCCAAGTTCATTTTAAAGATTGAACGATTCAAAATTTTCCATTGTTAAATGCCAAAAACAAGTCAAGGCCAGATGCTATAAGGAGTTTCAATCGCTAGATTTTGAGTTCATGCATCAAATAATACAAAGACCTTTTGATTGCCACAATTTAACTTACAATCAACAATTGAACGATAGAAAGACCTTCGATTGTTAGATTAAAATGTTGTACCAATGTTTGAATTGTATAAAGATTGACTACCTCTATTTTCCAAATATTAAATTCCAATCAATGATTGATCGAGTGACAAAATGACATCTGATAATAGGATTATGCATTTAAAACAATGTCTTCAAAACGAATTCAATATAATTAGTTAAACCAATTATGTTTGACTAGACCCAACACACTTACCATACCGACCAGTTGAATTAACTTATAAAGTAATAAAACAAAAAAACTCAATATCAATTAAGTGGTTCAACCATTGTCCCACAAACCCAACTAAGTCAATTGAACAATAAAAGAATGATAACATTAAAATTCCACCATTTGATTATTGTGTTTTCTTGTGACTTTATGTTTTCCATTTTAATTATTACGAAGTATTATTTATACTGTTTCATTTAATTTGAAATACTGATTATGAATTATTAGTTATTAGATTTCAAATCTAAGGTGGACGTTTAAGCTTTATTAATTCGTGTGCTAAATCATTTTTTCTATTCACGTATACATACAATTGTTTTTCTTATATTAAAAATAAAAATAATTATAAAATTAGGGGTTGAGATTTGGAGGGAAATAAAAATTTATTTATAAAATTAGGATTTCACTCAAGTAGAATTTTAGAATTTTTGGTATTAGGAAGATTTGGAGAGAAATTAAAATTTCATTGTCAAAACATATACTTTTATAGCAAATTTATTTATTAATTAGTAGCAAAAAACTGGGAATTTGAAGGGAAATACCAAAATGACATCGTTTGACTTAGGGGGAAATTTGTTCCCTATTACATCTCACCTGCTAAATACGGAGTAATTGGGAGAAGAATTTCTCACGTTGGTCTTCATCTCTCTCTCTCTCTATTTCTCTCTCTTTCTCCCTCTCTCACATATAAACCCCCAAACTGCAAAACCTTCTCTTTAGCAAATCTCCATTCTCTCTCTATTAATACCCTCTTCTTCAAAAAATCTCCATTCTCTCGCTACCAATACCTTATTCTCCTGAAATCCATGGTCCTCTTAGTGACGAAAGAAAGAGGTGATGAAAGAATAGGGTTTCTTCGCATCGTGAACAGGGTTCTCCGACATCCAGGTCAGTTCTACCAGTTTCTCGTTCTCTTTCTTCTTTGTCTTTTGCAATTTTGAGTTAAGGTTTCATCCTCAATAGCATAGTGGGTTTGATATATATATATATATATATAAATCAAATATTTATTTAGTATCCATTTTGTTGTTTTCTCTCTCTCTGCTATACACGTATTGGCTCAGCAAGGATTTCTTTGTATATAGATATAGCTATATATAGCGAGAGAGAGAACTAGTAAGGGGAATGGTGTCATCGTTTCTCCAGAGTAGATAACATGAATCGATCATTTTTTGTTCTCTTAGTAAGGTATGATACTGAAGTAATGTTAGACAAAGATCTAAAAGCGTTTTTTCAGATTAATTATCCTTTTTTTTTCTAGTTGCAATTGTTTCTACAAGATCTGAAAGCGTTTTTTCAAATTATTTCGAAAATACAAAAAACTTCTCACAAACCCGAAAGCAAACACCTAGAAGACAAAGAACAGGGGTCGAAAAACAAAGAAGTAAGGAACCTGGGATCATCCCAAAAAAAACCCCAAAAATAGCCAGACAACAATGCGACGGCCAAGGATAAAGACTAGAAAGAACACCCCAAAAATAAAGACTAGAAAATAAACTAAACCCAAGAGGAGGTTTAAGATGAAAGTTGAAAATTTGAATAGAACGGTGATGTTTACTTCCATCCTTGCGGACTTTACGGTTAGGTCTATTGTATAGAATCAACTTCAATGGCGTTTATAGAGGATTTGATCCTGCTTTGAGAACTTCTTCTGCCTCTTCCAGTCATATTCTGATTAGGGTTTATCGATGCAGACGACGATGTGCTGAAGGAAGCGATGGAGGATGGTGCACCGAAGGTGGGGCAAGAGGCTTGAGTTCCCAACATTGTTGGAACCCTCGGATGTTCCAACAATTTGCCGCCATTTTTATTTACGGGCTCACTGACGAGCAACAAAATGCCGTATTTATGGGGACAAGGGGGAAAACATAAAGCGCTTTTATTAATAGCGCTTTCAGCATATAAAAAGCACTGTTACTAATTGCGTTGTCCGTTATGTTAAAAGCGGTGTTACTATTGACGCTTTCAATTTTTTTTTTTTCCACAAAACATAAAAAAGGGTAAAATTGTGTTTCACATATGTGACTATGTGAGGGTAATTAACCATAAGAATAAAAAATAATAATTTTTTTTTTCCTTGTTTTCTCTTTATTTGGTATCACTTGGGTATGTAGTTTGAAACATACAAATGTAGGGGTCCCCAATTTTTTGAATTCAAACACATGTATTTTATTTTTCTTTCCTTCACACTTTCTAGGATCCAATTGAGCCTAACTCTGTAATACCCTGGGATCACGCATTGTTTAGCTAGAAAAAGTTGTTGCATTATATATATACACTTTGCTCCCCAACTAGTATGACGTGTTTTAAAGTCATGAGGGATAACCCAAAGCAGATAATGTCATGCTAGTAGTGAAGACAAAGTGTTATAATTGGTATCAGAACTGGACCTACCTCGCAATGTGTGGGCCATGCTGGGACAGATTGTGTACCCTTAGCGCATCCAGCTTGGAATCCCACATCGCCTAATTAGAAAAAGTGATCACGCTATACATGTAAATTTCGCTCTCCAACTAATATGACGTGTTTTAAAGCCATGATTGGTAACCAAAGCAGACAATATCTTACTAGTGGTGAGAGTGGGGCGTTATAAATTCCCAATTTCTTTGATGTCTATATTGATTGTTATGCGGATTCATGAAACCATATAATGAGCGGGAAATAAGGAGGAAAAAAAAAAACCCTAGAATACGTTTAGATTTGATGTTGTTGGAGCCTTTTTACATTGGCATGAGTCTATAACTCACTAAATGGTGATATGAGCAAGTTTATGACGGTAACGTCTTCTGGTGAGTTACAAGAAGCTACTGTAAAAGGCCCTCCAAAGTCCAAACAGCTTACCTCTACCAATTTGTGAGGGTAAGTTCGTCAGTCAAGTAAAGTGACTCAAAGTTAAGTAACATGGATTCTGTCCTTTTCTAGTCAATAAAAATAACATTTTAAAGTCCCATTGTGCATTACCCGACTTACCTTGCCGGTCCAACCTCTTATACAACTTGTCATCCACAAAAAATTTTGGTATAAAGGTTAAGTCTTCTCCTAATCTCCCAACGAACCATGGTTCTAAATGACACGTCACATGTGCCACCAACTCCGTCATGATTGAAGGATGATTGTCGCAAATGAAGTACCATACGGAATCTTAAGTTTTGATTTCCTTTTCATCATTGGGTAAAGCCTTCGTTTGGTAGCAAAGAAAAGTAGGAGGAAGGAAAGGTGAAAAAATTTAATATATATTTTTTATTAGAAAGGAAAAGTGGAAGAAAGATAAAAGGGATTAGGGGTGTAAGAAAACCGACCAAACTGGATCGAACCAAACCGATTTATCGGTTTTTGGGCAGTTTTACTTCTTAAATTGGGCAGCTCGGTTTTAATATTCACGTTTTTTTTAGGAGTCGGTTCGGTGTTGGTCAAGAGAAATGGAAACCGGTTAAATCAAACCGAACCGATTTGATACACTTTTTAAAGAATATGTATAATACTACGTCGTTTTAACCCCTCAATATATACACATTTTCACTATCTGAACCCTATTCCCCTCATTCATACGATCACCAAGCCACATTCGTCAGCCAAACCCTCCTTCGTCTCTCTGTCACTCACTGTCCAGTGCCAATCGACGGCGGCTTCGCTTCACCAGTGGAGATCGTTAACGACATAGCTTTTCCAGCGCGTTATCCCTACCAGCGAGCCACGACTTCAGGTTTTTTTTCTCTCTTAAACTCCCTTTTATATCTTCCTTTCTCTCTTTATATATACCCTAATCCCCTCTTTCTCATTGGATCAAAGGGCAGATCCACAGCCGTCATCGTCGACCCTACTGCTTGATGTTTGTCTTCTTTTCTCCTCTTCATTAGGATCTCTCTATATTTATATGTGTATTTCATGACTTTTCTTTCCCACAACTTTTTTATCTACAAATCTGTTGATTTATCTTCTTCTTTTTTTTGGTATTTGTACGTGTATTATATAAACAAGATCCAATTGATTGATTAATATTGTTATGAATCTTCTAATTAAGTCTCATTATAAATTCTTCTTCTCTTTTCTCTCATTTTTTTCCCCCTTTTTAATCCCAAAATCAATTTCGGTGGGAACCGAAAACCAACCAAACCGCACCAGATACCAATTTGGTCGGTGTAGCATATGTTGTATTGGTGTTGGTGCGGTTTCGGTTTGACATTAATGAAACCAAAATGATCGGTTTGGTGGAAAAACCCCTACAAACCGCCCAAACCGCACCGACTTTCATCCCTATAGGGATGGAACCCACAGTCATGCACGTCAGCATGTGCATCAACCATAACATTTTCCTTTCGAATTTCAACTAAATTATGCCATCAAATTATTATCTAATGACTTATAAGCTTCCTAATTGAGCAATTTCATCATCACTCTCTATCACAACCTTCTTCCCCTCCATAAGCATGATACATGTCCGTCTTTTAATTTAAATACAAGCTAAGGATTGGATTTTGTCTATAACAGTTTCCTACGTACCATATTACATTGCAATTGTTACATGGACGACTCCGCCTGATCAAAAATTTCCTCGTTGAAACTTTTATTTTGGTGGGGGACAAAGGTAGCTTAGCCCTCCTAGGACGGTGGCACCGATTTTTAAAAAGGGTTTTCTTAATACAAGATATTCTTCATTCTGGTGTTCCTCCAGTTTCTCTCGGTGCAGGTAAGTTTGTAGAGATTTCGCAAGGTATTAGGGAGGAAGGGGTGGATCTAGATAAGGTTGGCTTCGAGGTGATGGGGTTGATTTGCAAGGAGGGCGTTTGCAAATTCGATGCACAGGAACATGTTTTCCGATAGAGTCTTGACTTCGGTGATGGTCATTCTGGTGGCAAGGCTCAGCTAGATGGAGATAGAGAGGGTTGGTTACCTTTGAATCATAGGGAGTGTATCGCAACCTCCAGCGATGTAGATTCTGATGAATTGTCAGAGGGGTGCTCGTCTTTTGTGTCAGACTCAAATGAAGTTGTGGTGGCTGACTCGTTGGATGGTTTGAATGAATTATTTAATGAAAGAGAGGTGGGTGCTTCTGGTTCTCCTGCTGTACAACATCTGAAGGTATGTTCTCTTTTTGAGCATGAGGTTCCAGTTGAATCTGAACTTCCCAGGCAGTGCTTGAACTCCAATTCTTCTAGTACACTGAGTGGAAAGAAGGATGCTTTCGGGTCAATTTCTATTGGGAGGCAAGGTTTCGTTTCTGCTTCTCATCATCCTATCGATCATTTGTCCTCAGATCCTAAGCAGGCTTTGATTTCCAGTCCTAGGAATCCTCTCAATTCAGTTGTACCCATGCCAACTGATATATTTGGGTACTGATATATTTGGGTGTGACCAGGATGATCTTAATTTAGGGACTGACAAATCTGATTTACCGGGTGCAATTAGTGTTTCTGGTGATAAAATCTCTACAGGGTCTCCTGTTTCTGGGGTGGGGGACAGGGGAGGGCATGTGTGCGGGGAAAGTAAAGTTTGTGAGGGGGGGGACAATGTGAGGGAGGAGGTGTTTTCCTTTCCCCTCAACAATCAAGGGTTAGACAGTTTGAAATTTTTTTTAGGAAACATGAACTTGACCCTTATTAGGCGAAGGGGTAAGGGCAAGAAGGATCTTCCCACTTGGTTGTCGGGTGGTGTTGGGTCCAGTCGAGGCAAGGAGTGTAGGAGTGGCAGGGGTCTTAGGGAGTTGAGGAATCTTCAGTCCACGGTTAATTATGGTGAGGTTAGTTCTACTAAGGGTAATGGGGTTATTGCTAGGTCTTAACGAAGATTGTCAGTTGGAATGTGAGAGGTCTTGGTTCGACAAGGAAGTGTTGTTTGATTAAGAATTTTCTGGTAAAAGAGTGTCCGGACATAGTTATTTTCCAAGAGACTAAACTGGAAGATGTTGATAGGAAAGCTGTTAAAAGTTTATGGGGGGTTAGGTTTAGAGGTTGGGCGTTTCTTTCCTCTGTGGGTAGATCAGGGGGCATTTTGGTTATACGGGATGATAGAGTAGTGTCTTGTCTAGAGGTGGTTTTAGGGTCCTTTTTAGGGTCGGTTAAATTTAAGGGCAAAGTTGATTTCAATTATTGGATCATTAATTACAATTTAACGTGTGCCTCTTAGGACACACGTTAAGAAAAACCTTTTAAAAGTGGGATAGAAATTATGGTGGTGCCATGGCTTCATTATCTCTGCATAGGTCTGCTCTTGTAGGGTTAAGATCGTGAGGGTGACTCAATATTTTACACAATTCAATCTTAAACCACTGGATCTAGGAATGGTCTAAAAAAAGGCTAACCAAAAAAACAATAAACATTATAATGAAACTGTTGGATCTTGTGAGATCCAATAACTTAAGAATTATGTAAGAAATTGAGTGCAAAATTGATTGGAGTTGGCATGCTTGTTATTATTTGTGATAAAAAAAATTTGGTTTAAGCTGAATCGGGTAAAGGGGTAAGGTGGCCCAGTTGCCAAACGGGCTATTTGCTTTGCCCCTATATAAAGCGTAAGGATTTTTACAATGACCCCATTCTCCAATTCACTGGATCTAGGGTTTGCAAGGAGCAGCATTCAAGCAAGTAATTTTTATTTTCTTTATTTTCTGTTTACAGAGATATTATTTCCTGTTTAACCCTCGTTTCTTTGAATTGTTAAGACAACATTTGGGTTCTATATATTTGTTTTGTTTTGTTTGCTTGCTGAGAAAATGTGCGAAAATTTGCGGGATCTGTTTACACACATAGTTTAATGGATTTTATTGCACTGATGTTGGTAACATTTTTAGTTTTTATCTTTTTGTTTTAAAACCAGGATTCAATTTACGTTTTGTTGCTTTGTTTGGTTGATGAGGTAATTTGGGAAAATAGATGTTCATCACATCTCCTATTGATTGCCAATTACTGTACATTGCATCATCATGAATTTTTGTGTTGAATATTGCTCCAAACGATAGAAGGGATAGATCTTTTTGGGATTTTCATTCGTTCATCCCCCACCCATCTCCCACCCATCTTCCCCTTTCCTTTCTCTTCTTCTGTATTTTCTGAAATCGGTGAGGGTAAAATGCAGAAAGTCAATACTTTGCTCCCATTTGTCAAGTGCTGGGAGAGAATCCTTACGAGAATGGTGGTTTGCAATATTTCCGTATATTGTTGTTTGAACAATTTAGCTTCACCATTCTTGAGCTAGAACTTTCCAAGTTTGTCTTCATTAACTCTGTGCGGTAGCAGACGACCCTGCTGCTCCTCCGCAACTGGTTTTTTTTTTTTTTTTTTTTTTTTTTTTTTTTTTTTTTTTTTTGTAATTATCTGTTGGTTTCCGGCGAGATCTCCGACCAGATTCGATCTCTCTAACATGAGAGTCAAGAGAGTGTTCCAAGTTGAAGACAACTTTCGAAGTCATGCTAGAAGATGAAGACAGGGATAGATTTTTGCGAATCACAGAGAGGGGTAGAGGGTTTACAAGCAGCATTTTCCTTGAGAGGGTTTTTGTGACAAAGTTGAGAGATTTCATCTCCTCTTTTCTTCTACATGACAAGGGTAAGAAGATTTATTGGAAAGAGCAAGGTTCATATAGAGAAGTGGTTGCGATGATGAGGTCGAATAACAGAGGCAGAGCGATTTTCATCTCAGAATTTGTTTAAGGGCAACAAATTTTTGGTGATCATTCCAGAAGGTGTAGGTGCCTGTGGTTGGGAGTCTCTGTACGAAGCCCTTAATGTGTGCTTGAACTCTATGAACACTTTGGCTAAGGCTATCGATAAGATGGCAGTAGGGTTGGCAGATCTTAGAAACAAATCATTCCTACAAGCAGCTAGGGGTCCTTATTTCTCTTTGAGAGGGGAATGTAAGGTGGAAGCCCAGGCGAATCGTATTGTTTTCAAGCCATACATTAAAGATGTCGAGAGTCGCACTGATTTATTGAAAACTTGCCTGGTGGGGAGATTTGAGGGTTTTGGGGG
This sequence comes from Liquidambar formosana, assembly GCA_039720395.1. NCBI lineage: Eukaryota > Viridiplantae > Streptophyta > Magnoliopsida > Saxifragales > Altingiaceae > Liquidambar > Liquidambar formosana. The sequence goes on along the minus strand of CM077822.1, from coordinate 47,529,577 downwards.
TTCTCTCTTTGATATAGAAATATGGGCTGCGAAGACTTGGGGGGTCACGACCGGAGTGAAAGTTCACATAATTCCTGATGGTCTTCTTTTATTCTGCTTCCCATTTGAGGAGGAAAGTTTAAGAGTCTTGAATGTAGGTGGTCGTCATAAGGGAGAAGCAATGTTGCAGCTTGATCGATGAGGTAACAGAGCGGGGTGTATGGGAATTACTTCAAAGGAGGGGTCTCGGTGGATTCAAATTCTGGGTATGCCTGTTCACCTTTGGAGCTGGGATCTTTTCAGATCCATTGGTGATTTTTGTGGAGGATACATAGATGCCGATATTGATTTGGAAGGGCGATGGGATAGAGTTAGGGTGTTGGTGAAGAATGAAGCTACCATCCCTAATTTTGTTGATGTAGCGGCACATAAGGTTTGTTACAGAGTGCAGATTTTTGAGGAAAAGGAGCCGACTATTCTGTCGATGGTTGATGAAGGGGTGAAGCGAAGGCAAGTGGTAGATAAAGGAAAGGGGGTGTTGATGGAGGGAGGCAGTGTTCGAAATTCACAGCACTGTGAAGGAGTTCGTAGGGCACTAGGTAGGAGATGGGTGGAGAGCCACGCATGGTGGAAGAGAGTGGGAAGGAAAAGTTCGGTTGGTGGAGAGTGGACACGTGGCGATAGAGGAATGGAAGGAATAGGGGTGGTAGGTGAGCCATCTGTGTCAACTGACAGAGGTTTGATTTTTGAACGGGAGATGATTGTTACCCGTGAAGAGGCACGTGAGAGAGAGGGGGTCATTAATCAGATTGGGCCAGCTAGAATTGGGCCTTTTGATCCTAGTCTCTCTTTTGTCAATACTCAGGATGGGCCTAAGAAGGTTGGGCTGTCTTTTAATAGAATTGCAACGGACTGGTTGCTTTCTGCTGAGGGGTGTGTTTCGGGTCAGCAGCCCAGGGAGGAGGCTGATGCATGTTACGAAATTACAGGCAGAACACTAGAGCCAACAGGGGAATCTTTCGTTGATGCAGCGGATGTGTGTAGCGCTATACCTAACTTCTCTTACAGGCAGGATGGGGCTTTTGATGCTCTGATTTCTGGGCAGATCACTTGGAGGCCTGAAGAAGCTAGTGGTGAGGAGACGGACAGAAACTGGTCGGAAAGCTCAGAATTTTCAGAACCTCTGGATTGCTTACTTGTGGCAATGCTACATCTTGGTGAGTTGTTAAGTACTATTCATAGTGTGCTTCTAATTCAGAATTTTTAGTGACTGAGGAGAATGAGAAGGATGCAGATATCTCTGATTGGGTAAAGTCTAAAAGTAAAAAATTGAATAGAGTGTTGGGTTTATCTTATGGAGGGTTTGAAGAAAGTTTTGTTGACCTGTTGTCGCGTATAGAAAAAAAGGAGGAGTGTATCTGGTGCTAATTCTCCAAGAAAATGTTTGGTTAGCCCAGGTGAGAGAAGGAGGAGGGAACTTAAAAAACTGGAGTTTGCTATTAATTATGAAGGTAGAGAAGGAAATGGGGAATCGTCAGCAGGGAAGAGGAAGGGAAGAAATCTTGAACTCATTGCTTTATGAAGATTCGTATTCTTTCATGGAATGTAAGAGGTTTGAATAGTAGAGAATGTAGGAGGAGAATTATGTCTGCCCTAAAGAAATGGAGGGTTGATATTGTGGTTCTTCAAGAATCAAAGATTGTGTGTTTGAGTAGGGAGGTGGTTAGAGATTTATGGCCCGGTAATTTTATTGATTGGGTCTCTTTGGATGCTAGGGGTACGGCAGGTGGGGTTATAATGTTGTGCCCTTGTGGGATGGTAAAGTTGTGTCTAAAATAGACGAGATTAAAAGGGTCTTTTGTATTTCTTGTTTCTTTAAAAATGTTGTGGATGTTTCTTTAAAAATGTTGTGGATGGTTTCGAGTGGGTGTTGTCGGGGGTTTATGGACCCAATGAAGACTCTTTAAGAGGTTCTTTGTGGGTGGAACTTGAAGAAGTTAAAATCAAATGGATGGATTCTTGGTGTATTGCTGGTGACTTTAACATTGTTAGAGCCCCTAATGAAAGGAAAGGATGTTTATTCTCCAATTCGGTTATGAGAATGTTTTCGAATTTTATTGAATCCAATGAGTTGATTGATCCTCCTTTAGTGGGTGGATGGTTCACTTGGTCAAACAATCGTGAGGTGCCTTCTCTATCCCGTCTTGATAGATTTCTCTTCTCAACCTCTTGGGAGGTGCATTTTCCAAGGGTTATGCAAGGGACTTTGCCAAGGCGTTTATCAGATTCCTTTGATTCTTGATAGTGAAGGAGTGAGTCATGGGGTGGGCCCGTTTCGTTTTGAAAATATGTGGCTTGAAGTGGAGGGTTTTGTGGAACTTGTTAATGATTGGTGGAATGCTTTTAATTTTGAGGGTTCTCCAAGCTATGTGTTTGCAAACAAATTAAAAGCTTTGAAGGAGGAATTAAAAAAGTGGAATAAGGAAGTTTTTGGGAATTTGGATGTGCTTAAAGCTAGTGTCCTTGAACAAATTCATGCTTTAGATGAGAAAGAAGGTGTTTCTGGGCTTTTGGAGAAGGATAAAATTAGAAGGATGGAGGCTAAATCAGAATTTTCAAGAATTGCTAGACTTGAAGAGATTTGTTGGAGGCAAAAGTCTAGAGCCTTGTGGTTGAAGGAAGGCGATAGAAACACCAAGTTTTTCCATCGTGTTGCTACTGCTCATAAAAGAAGAAATTTTATTGGAAAGTTGAAAGTTCATGGGGAGATGGTGGATGAGGAGTCTATTTTTTCCAAGGAAGTTGTTGATTACTATGAAAAGCTCTTTTGTGAAGAAGAGGACACAAGACCTCTTTTAGATGGGGTGGTCTTTCAAGAATTAAGTCAAGAGGAGGCCGATTGCTTGGAAGGTGCTTTTGAGGAAAAGGAAATTTGGGATGTTTTGTGTGATTTAAATGGTGATAAAGCGGCCGGGCCGGATGGTATGACTCTAGCCTTTTTCAAAAAGTGTTGGGAGTTTTATTAAAGGGGATCTTTTGAAAGTCTTTGAGGAGTTTTTTTCTAAGAGCTAAGTTGGGGAAGAGTATTAATCTACTTTTATTGCCCTTATTCCTAAGAAGGGGGAGGTTGTTGAGGTTTGTGATTTTCGCCCCATTTCTCTATTAGGTAGTGTTTATAAGATTATTGCTAAGGCTCTAGCCGGTAGACTTAGCAAGGTGGTGGGGAAGCTTGTTTCGTCTTCCCAATTTGCGTTCATTAAAGGAAGACAAATTCTTGATGCGGTGCTTGTGGCTAATGAATGCGTGGACTCTAGAAAAAGAAGTGGGGATTTGGGCATCTTGTGCAGAATGGACTTGGAAAAAGCTTATGATCATGTTAATTGGAACTTCCTCATTTACCTTCTTCGTCGTATGGGTTTTGGCTTAAAGTGGCAAAAATGGATTACTTGGTGTATTTCCTCTCCTTCTTTCTCGGAGCTTGCGAATGGTTCTTCTTATGGTTTTTTCCAAGGATCTAGAGGGCTTCGACGAGGGGATCCTCTTTCCCCTTTAATTTTCATTCTTGTGATGGAAGCTTTGAGTAAGCTTACCTTTAGGGCTTATAAGGAGCATCTATTGGAGGGCTTTTTGGTGAATGGAGGTGGGGGAGAAGAAGGGGTTATTTCTCATTTGCTTTTTGCGGATGATGCTTTGTTCTTTTGTGGTGCTAGTAATGAGCAACTTAGATATCTTAGGTTGGTTCTCCTATTTTTTGAAGCGGTTTCGGGCTTGAAAGTCAATCTTGGTAAGAGTGAGATCATCTCTATTGGTCACATTAATATTATCAATGAGCTTTCCGCTAATCTCAATTGTAAAGTTGGGAGTTTGCCTATCACTTACCTTGGTCTATCTCTTGGTGCTAATTACAAGGAAGTTAAAGTTTGGGATCCGGTTCTTGAGGAGATTGAGAGAAGACTTAGTGGGTGGAAAAAAGGATATCTTTCTAAAGGTGGCAGGCTTACCTTGAAGTATCACCTTGTTAATTGGAACACGGTTTGTTTACCAAAGGTTCATTGGGGATTAGGTATTAAATCTATATCCAATATGAATCAAGCGCTTCTTGGTAAGTGGTTATGGAGGTTTGGGGTAGGTGACCAAGTTTGATGGAGAGATGTTATTTTATGGAAGTATGGGGCAAGGGAAGGAGAATGGTGGACAAAGAGTTGTAGAAGTTCTCATGGTACCCGTATATGGAAAGCAATTATGTTAGATTTTGATACTTTCTTTAAAGTAACAAGGTTCAAAGTGGGAAGGGGGGATAGAATTAAATTTTGGAAAGATATTTGGCGTGGTTCCAGGCCCCTCATGGAGGAATTCCCTTGTTTGTTTGAGATTGCGGTTGATAAAGAAGCTTGGATTTTGGATTACTTTGTGGATGGAGGGGCTAGTGGTGGGATTTTTTGGAATGTCCCTTTTGGTCGTAATTTTAATGATTGGTAGTTGGAGAATGTGATGAATTTTTTCCATATGCTTTATGAATGTAAGATTTCTTTGGAAGGGAATGGCACCCTGTTGTGGAGCAATGGCCCTAAAGGTTTATTCTCGGTGAAATCTTTCTATTCTTTTTTGGGTTCCAACATGGAGACTTTTCAACCGGCAAAGAACATTTGGATTCCCTTGGTGCCATCAAAGGTGGCTTTTTTCTTATGGTTAGTGGCACACAACAAGTGTCTTACCATTGACAATTTGGTTAGAATGAGGTGGGAGTTACCTAATAGATGCATCATGTGTAAAAAGGTGGCGGAATCGGTGAACTACCTTTTCATTCATTGTGAGGTGGCAAGAAGTCTAGGGGAACTAATTTTTAACCTTTTCAGCATTAAATGGGTCTTGCCTTACTCTCCTCATGACTTAATTGCGGGTTGGTGGGTTATAGGTGCCAAGAAAGATGCCAAGGCTGTTTGGAGGATGGTTCCTCATGCTCTTTTTTGGTGCGTTTGGAAAGAACGTAACTTGAGAACTTTTGTAGGAGAGGAGTCCTCTATTGTGAAACTTAAAGCATCTTTGGTCAATTCTCTTTTTTGGTGGTTTTGTAACTACATGGGTGGTAGTAAACTTTCTTTTTTATCTGTTGTCAACTCCCTATCTTTGTAATTGGGTGATGGGGGTTTTTTTGTGGTTCCTGTTTGTACATGGAACTTAGGTTTTTTTCTTCTGTATATGTCTTATGTACGAGGGTTTAAACCTTTTTTAATATTCAATCATTACCTTATCAAAAAAAAAAAAAAATTCCTCCAAACGATTGTGTGGTAGTGTTGCATTTTATTTTCAAAACATTGCTTCTTGGTTGGAATAAAAGCATTTGATCCCCTTAGGCCACCTTGAGGGCCCAATAGGTTCGGTAATTGGTTGGTGCATGTGGGACGGGGGGAAATGGACATGCTCGAGGGATTCGTTGGGATGCGAAGCCCTTGTCATTTCTTGTGGATCTGTCCCTTTTTTTATTAGGTTGAGAAACTTTTGGTTTTAACTTATTTGCCTGCCATTATGGATTAACATAAATTTCTAATGATTTTATTGAATTATTGGTCTATTTTTAACCCTCGTTTCAACATGTTAAGTCACCTTCTTTTATATGTTTTATCATTCTGAATTAGCTGCTTGCAGAGTGACAATGGCTCCAATAACTCAAGGTTTCAAGACCTTCATGTATGAAACTGGTATGTTCTTGCGTGTGCTTCTGTCCATTTGCTTTGCTTTGTTACGGATGCTTTTTGATTATGATTATTCTCTTTTTGATGCTTGTTCTCATCTTACTGCTACCACTCCAGGTACTACTGTGTCCCTGACTGTGGCTTCGAGTTACGTCGTTTATAAAGCTGTGAAGTGGTATGTTTCACACCGTTGTCACGGGTTTTTCAACTATCTATTTTCTGTTTTTCCCCTTTTTCATTGTGGTTTTTGGCCCAGTGGTTGTTGCAAACTTGCAAACTTGTAATTCGGATTTATAACTTTTGTACCTTGACAAAAAAGTTGCTGATGGCTGAACTTCTGGGTGCACCTTTTTTTCCCCCCCGAGTTTCACAATGTTGTGGACTCGTTAGTTGCTTTATGTCTAGTAATTTTTACCCGAGAAAAAGCTTTTAAGCAACATACAGTTTTTGGTATGTTGTTTCTCATGTTATTTGTTTCCCTCAGTTTTTTGTTTTTGTTTTTGGTTTTTTTTTTTTTGTTTTTTTTTTTTCTATGTAAAAGAATTTTTCCCTCAGTTAATTATACTGTTTAAAGACCTGTAGTCAATCCCCCCAAATTTGTATTGATATTTGATTACAATGGTGGGCATATTTTGCTAACTGGAACTAAAGCGACCTTTTATTGGGTTGTTTATGATGGGCATTTTACAAGTGTAAACACAGGAAGTAGCTTTTTGTCATGCTAGGTTACCCGTTTCAAAATGGGTCACGACATATTATTTATTTTGGTTATATGAAACTGTGGAGACACTAAGTTTCTTTCTGTCATGCTAGTTTACTTGTTGAAAAATGGGTTTGCCTCATGTTTTTCTGTTCTATGCAAGATCTGGTATATGAAATAGTGAAATGTTATTGAAAATTGTTATATATTGAATTTTGCTCAATAATTAGACGTTTCTTGGGTTGCTTGAATAAAATAGGGGAAAGAGAGAGAGAGAGAGAGAGAGAGAGAGAGAGAGAGAGAAATGAAACCTATTTTCTAATTCTTATAGTTGGAATTTTCATTTCTTTAGGAATTTAATTGAGTGGGAACATGTCTCACTATCTCCTTTCCACCCGCTATTGGCAAACCACATCTTATTTTTAATCTTTAGTCCCCGTAATACCAAAAATATCCTGATCCCCAACCTTCTACCAATGCCCTAATCCTAATTAACTTTCTCTCTTAGCACCATCTATTACTTCCATGGTTCAAAGTCTTAGTTTCGGTCTCAGTCATCGTCATGTTTCGATCTCAGTCATCTCTTTTTTTTTTATCAGCAACAAAAGAAGATATTATTAATAAGAAAAAACGTTACAAAGGTGGGCAAGAAGTCCACCAAAGAGATAGCATGAAACTAAGAAGGGAAGGATTAAGAGGACTCCTTATGAAAGAATGAAAGAAAAAAATTTGAATTAGGACAATCATGGTGGAACCATTAAATAAGTAAAACAAATAATATGGTTAAGAACATCAAAATAGGTGCTAGGACATTGGTATAATATAAAAATACACAGTATTTAATAAGTGTATTTTTTTAAAAAAGAAATCATGGCTATTATTTATTATTATTATTATTATATTCTTGATGGCTAGGCCAATGATCGATCACAAGACTCCTAGTCAAGGCCTAGCTATCATTTATTATTATTATTATACTTAAAAGAAGCTTTAGAAGATTTATTAAAATTTAGAAATTAATTACATATTTTTTTGATGAAGTATAAATTAATAATTTATTACAAACTTTTTAAAAGGAAAATAATATTAGGAAATAAAAATAAATCCTAAACTAAACCCTACAGCCCTGCCTAAAGTAAGTTTGAAATGTGGGTGGCTAGGGATGGCAATTTTGCCCCTATCCATAGGGTCCCGACTCGATCCATACCCGAATGGGTGGATATTTTTTTATTTTTTCGAGTATCGGGTCGGGTATGGGTATAAATTTAAAAATTATTTCGGGTACGGGTCGGGCATGGATCCCAAAAGAAAAAACCTGACCCGACCCGATGTTTTTACAATATATATATATATATATTTTACAATAAAATATAAACAGTTACCTTAAAAAGGTCAAAAAACCTAAGCTAAGTTCGTTCTAGTTCCTTCTGGCACTCAGCCCTTACTCCCTTAGCCCTCGCCCCTCGCCACTCACCGCCACTCGTCGCCCCTCGCCCCTCGTCGCTCCTCACCCCTCGGCCTCGCCCTTGCCCTCGCCCCTCGCCCCTGCCAGTCACCCATTTACCTAATACCCACACCGCCCCACGATGCTCCATATGTTGTAGATCCGGGAAGCGTGGCCACCGTCGGACCGAGGAGGAGGGTACATCGTGTAGTGGAAGTTCTCAAGTCGACTAGCTTAGCGGGGCTTCAGCTGTGTTTGTAGGAGGCGACAACGACGGTGAAGAGGACGACGATGAGGAGGCTGATGGTGACGAGGCCAGCGATGGGGAGGGCGACGACAGCAAAAGTTGCCGAAGATGAAATCCTTCACCGTGACACCGTCTGGCAGTCACCCTCATGGACCACGGTCATGGCCTCAGTCCTCACGCCTCACCCATCCCCATCCCTCAAGCTCGTTGCTTCACCCTCATCGTTGCCTCCCAAATTCCAGATCTACACTGCTACACATCCCAAATTTCAGATCTGACCAGATCTACACTAGATCGAGTGGTTCACTGGTTCGTTTCTTACTCTCCCCATCTCTTAGCCGTCTGTCTCTTCCCTTTCACCACTGTAAGTCCAACGTGATAGTGGGCATGGGCGGGTCGGGCATGGATGGCCCAAGGTAACAGTGGATCGGGGATGGATTTCAATTCTCCTGCTCCATCGGGTATCGGGTCGGGCATAGGCATAGGAGTTCAAAGTCGGGGTCAGGCATGGGGTAGTGCTGACCCGCATCCGACCCGACCCATTGCCATCCCTAGTGTATATATTAAAACTAACACTTTAAATTCTTGGGTAAATTGCAGAAAACTACCCCAACTTTTGGGATGCGTTTCACTTTGGTACCCTCAAGTTTAAAAAGCGTTAATTTGGTACCAAAGATTTTTGTTGACTCAAAATCAGTAATGGTGTTAACGGTGGCAAGAAAATGACGTTTTTACCCTTCATACAAATAACATCATTTTGAAACACAACCCTGTTAGCACGTTAACGATGTCATCTCTATCTTTTTTCTTTTCTTTTTTCTCTTGCCCTTTAGATGAAGAACGAATAAGGAATGGGAGAAGCTCATAAAGTCATTGGTCTGATCCCTCCACACCATCAGCATTGCTGTCGTTCATGGAGATTAAGATGGCATCGTCGTCGTTCACAGAAGAGGGTTTTGATTTGCATAGGGTCCATCGCACGGCGTGGGATCTGATAATGGGTTGCCGATCTGATAATAGGTTTCTATTAGCGGGTTCTGATAAGGGTCTCACCAAGCCTTTGCCAAAGTGAGGAGTTTATGGGGAAGGGAATAGTAGATCGTGGAGGGAAGTGGTAAAATCATGTGACTAAGGTTATTATTGTAAAATGTACGCAATTTTTTTTCTTAGATGAAGAATGGAAAAGGAAAGGGGGAAGCTCATAGGTCTAGTCTAGGTTTCCCTCTCTCTCTCTCTCTCTCTCTCTATCTATATATATATAGTACCATAACTTTTTTTTTTTTTTTTTAAATTTCCTTTTGTTGATGGTGCTGAATTAGTGGCGTTTGGAATTCTGAAGGGCTTTCATCTAGGATGGAATTCAAGAGCTTATGCTCTATTTAGCTAGTGAGAGGGGAATTCATGGGTTGATCGAAGTGGGGAGTTGGCCAGGAGTGGCTGTCGTTGAGGTCCTTTCCTCTCCTACCCTCCCACTATCTCACTTTCTCCTTCCTTCCTGTTACAAAAAAAAAAAAAAAAAAAAAAAAAAAAGACAACAGTTGGTTGGAAAAAATGGAGTTGGTCGAAGTTGAGGGGTAAATTAGGATAGATCTGATGGGAGTAGGGGTAGAATAGGCGTTCCAAACATAAAATGGCAAAAAGGCTATAAAATAACCAAATAAGATCACGTGCACATTGTCTGACCAATTTACCGTTTGGTCAACAGACGGTTTATCACGGTAGGACCCAATTGAAAGATAACTAAAACCTTGGGTACCAAATTGACACTTTTTAAACTTGAAGGGTACCAAAGTGAAACGCACCCCAAAGGTGAGGGTAGTTTTCTACAATTTACCCTAAATTCTTTAATGTAGGAATTTGATACTTTTAAAAGTCAAGAATGTGTTAATTGTTAGTAGTGTGCCCTACAGCCAATCATAGAGATGATGCTTTAGAGATAAAGAAAAATCATAGGATTTCATTTATTGTATGTTACATTTATTATTATTTTAATAAATGGCTTATTTTATTATTTTTATTTTATTTTTTATATTTACATGATATGTTCATGGAATTAGAGTTGAGAATATGAAATTAAAATGAGTAATGATTTTGAGACTGTATATATATCTTTGTACTAAACTCCTAAATCATTCTTAGTTGAAGGTTCATTATGATTGGCAATAATGAACTATAGGACTAGCACATGTTAAGTTAGCTTTATAGAAGGATAGCTAGTCTCAAACTATTTGTGTGTAGACACTATAACCAACATGTGGGTGCCTATTACATGAATAGGTACACTAAATGTGACCATAGAATATGAGATCAACTGAATAGACTTTTAACTGCCTATCAATCAATTTCTCATAGTTGTAAGTGGTACAAGTAATCCTTAGACCTGAGACACCATAGTTGTCTTATGCATATAGCCTTAGAAGTTTGATAACACTAAGTGTAGATTCTTATGGGGTTTACAAAGGTGTTCATTGGCTCTATTGATATATGTGTGAAAGCATGTAAGTGATCAATAAGGAATCCACATTCTCAGTAAAAGGGAGAGAATGTTTCACATAGCATTCATAATATAACTCATAAAGTCCATGGCCACGATAGGATGATTATGGAAAGGAGTTTTTATAGTGCATCAATGAGTTGATATTCATGAATGGGTATAAAGTATTAAACTAAGGATTTGACAGACTTCCATGTCCTATTAGTTTAATCAGAAACATTGTATAAATGGAAGGATGTAATTGTAACCTTAAGCTGTAATTGAAGGGTTCTTTGTTTGATATTTATTCACCTCATCAAGGACTACACCATGAGCCATTACTAGATGTTACTCATGGTTAGTAGAAGCCTTAATTTATATAAGTGAGTTATAATCAATTAGGGAATTAGAAGTTGTTCCAATTAGACCCTTAATGGAAAGTTGTTCCATTGTGCACATCTTGTGCTATTCCTACTACTCGATGATGTGAACCCAATAAGTCACACACTAATCATGCATAGATGGACTTTAAAGCTTTGAGAGAAAGGGAAAGATTAAATAAGAAAATTTTTAGAGGGCCACACTTGTATTAATATAAGAAGGAGGGGTTAAATTGCAATTTAGAAAAGTTGCAAGTTTAAATCCACAAGGGATTCTCTCCCCATGGCCAGCCCTCGTTAGTGGCTACATAAAGCCACACTAGCATGTGGCAAGTCACTTTAATTCAATCTCTCTAGCCCTAGTCAAAATTCCTAGAGTGTTCTCTCTCTCTTTCTCTTCCACTCTCCTCTTCTAGCTTCAACAAGGAGATTGCAAGTGAAACTTGAAGGCTTTTGCTAGGTGTGGATACTATTGGAGGCAGAACTCTTGGACTGCTCATCCATTACTATCTGGAATCAAAGCTTGAAGGAAGAAGAAGAAGACATTACTAATTGTAAGTATTCAAACCCTTCTTCTAGTTAGGGTTTATAGTTTTGTATTGAAACATAATTAGATTCATAGGCTGCATGGAATTGATAGGAAATTTTTGTTATTCAAGTTATTCTGCATTTTTATTTCCCTCTAGTTCAATTCCTTACAGTAATATGCAACAGACGCAGCTGGAGTTGTATTTAGAGGATTCAAGATGTGATTTAAAGGCAAATTTAGGACGTTCTGGCCTTTTGGAAAGCTAATCAATTTCAATATCCTTAATTTTCTTGCATGGCTTGTGATATTTTGAGTATTCCTATACCTACAGTTGCCTTAGAGTCTGCATTTAGTGTTGGTAGTCATGTTCTTGATCAATATCGAAGTGCACCTAAACTTGATAATGTGCAGGCATTAATTTGCACTAGAGATTGGTTATTTGGAGTGAGAGGTAATTATGATGCTATGTAAAGGCTTTGATAACAAAAATGATAAATTAACATCATAATTATTTTGTTTCTTATCATTTTAGTTTATTAGATGTGAAATTAGGAAGTTTTGATATCTTGTCCTTATAGGGATATATTAATTACGTTAATTTTAAATGTGAAATTTATATTATCTTTAGTTTTGGTGTTGTTTTTGTTTTTTGTTTTTTGTTTTAATTCATGCTATATTTAAATGTAGGCAATCTTGAAGTAAGTTTAAAAGAGCTCACTGAAGATATCTTAGATTTGAATATCAACAAGGATGAGCCTTCACCAACTCAAAACTCCAATGTTGTTGAACATGAAGCTTAATTAGTAGTAAGTCTTATCAAAATCATGATTAACTTATTTGGTTATACCTTCAATATATATATATATTTTATATATATATTATTTACTCTTCTCACTAAAGCTTTGTACTTTTGTAGGTGATATTTGTGCATAAGGTTGGTCCATGATTTACTCTTCTCATTAAAGCTTTGTACTTTTGTAGGTGATATTTATGCATAAGGTTGGTCCATGCACTTAGAAGTGGAGTTTAGTTGAAGAATGAAAGTTTTTCATTTTGAAAACTTGAAATATAAGAACTTATTATGGGATGTTCATTTTAGAAGAATGTGTTTTTCTTATTTGGTACTCGGAGATAGTTTTTGGGGACATATTCTATATTTTGGTTGTGGGCTACAATGCTTTATATTTAATTGTTTATGGAATTATCTTAATAAGGGATGTTTATTTTAGGAGATTATATATATTTTTGTCATTTTATAGATTATAGTGATGTAGCTGAAAGATGAAGACATATGAATCATATGACATGAGAAATGTGATGTTTTAATTTAAAATTATGCTTAGATTATCAGCACCATGCATTGGGGATTGTACCCCTTGCATTGGTCCAATGTACCTTATATCCCATTAATGCACAAGGTACAACTCCCAATGCGGGTGTTGATATAAGTTATATCAGCACGTGCTTACCTGATCATTATATCTGTATATATATATATATATACACACACATAATTATTCCTATCAGCGTACACTGTTATACCATATATCAGTGTGAACCCATCTAAGCCGTCCATTGCGTTGGATTTGATCTAATGGCTAAGGGGAGAGAAGACACAACTGACGAATAAACAGTGCTTGCAACTTTGCAAGCTCATTTCACATCACCTTCTCCCTCCTCACATCACCTTCTCCTTCTTCCATTTTGAAATTGGATCTACAGAAAAGATGAAGAAGCCCACTTCTCACCCGAAAATACACATGGAGAAGAGTGTTGCCTAAATGGTTTTTACCCCATGGTTTTGATGATAACAATACATAATTAGATATTTAAGAACTAATGAGCATTTAAGTGATTAATCAAGACAGGTATCAAGGCCATTTCAAGAATCAAGAATCAAGCTATAAAAGCAAACACAGCACAAGATCAAATGAAAACAGAGCAAATTGAATCAATCCATCATTCAAGAATAATCAAGCTTTGTTTCAAGTCAATATGTGAGAAATTTAAGATTTTATTGTAAGATTAATTTCAATCATTGCTCACACAAGTTTAAGGGCTTAAGACTATGCATATCTGGTAAAGATAAAGACCTAAAAAGACTGATCAAGCCACCTAAACTTAGTGCCGTTTTGATAAATTTTTAAATTTGGAAACAAAAATTTTCAGATGACTGAAACCATATTTCAGACGGCTGAAAATACTATTTCAGCAGGCTGAAAATGGATCCTCCTGAAATTTCAGCTCTCTAGAATTTTCAAATGGCTGAAAGATCTTTGAGACAGCTAAAAGTGGACTTTGAGACGGTTGAAAGTCCTGATACTTTATTTCCAATTTACACCCTTTCTAAATTTTTCAACAGCCTTCTTCAGCCGGTTGAAAAACTCGGGCTGAGTTATAATGGCTAGTTTTCTAACGGACTTTTGAAGCATTAAATGCCCATTAAGCCTTTTTTCTCGACATTTATTGTTACAGAACGGTTATATTGGACTCTTTAGGTATAAATACAAGCCTTGAACTAATTTATGAGCATTCATTGAACTACAAACAAGATTATCAATTGCAAGCCCTAATTTATCTTAGAGCATTCATTGAGATTTAATCAATAGCTAAGTGTGCATTTAATTTCTGTGTATCTACGCTTTTGAGAGAGCTTTCTTGAGCACAAAAACAAACTCCAAACATTTTGTATCAAAGGGTTGTGTGAACCCTCACTTTGTAAGCACTTGAGAAGCTTTTTTTTTTGGACAAGTGTTGGTGTAGAACACTTGGATTGTAAAGGTTTGTTGTTTCACCTTGAAGGAAAGTGACAGTGAATTGGTGAATCCTCAAGCGAGCTCTTGAGGTGAAGATATAGGCGGGAAGCCGAACCTCGTTAATATCGTTTGCATTCTCTTCTCTTAATCTCTTTATTATTACTTGTTCTTGTATTTGTTTTTACTTACAATAATTTGATTTTGAATTTGTAATTAATTTTAATTTAGCCAATAACCCTACTCACCCCCCTCTAGGATTATATATTTGGGACAACAATTGGTATCAGAGCCTAACCTCTTGTATTTGACATATTTGTCTTACGAGAAACGATATGGCCAACTATAATGGAAATGGATTCACCGAAGGACAATCGTCCAATAGACCACCTCTATTTAATGGAGATACTTCTCTATATAATTTCTAGAAAATTAGAATGCAAATCTTTATTCAATCCATTAGCTATGAGTTATGGAATATTACCTCTAAGGGTCCTTTGATCCCTACTAAAGTGGTAGATGGAGTTACACTTCTTAAAGTCCCACAAGAATACACTAGTGCTGATTATAAGTCTCTTGAACTCAACTCTAAAGCCATTGGCTTACTATATTGTGCTCTAACTAATGATGAATTTACAAAATCTCTAGGTGCACTAGTGCCAAAAAGATATGGGATACTTTAGAGGTCACCTATGAAGGAACTTCTCAAGTGAAAGAAGCAAAGATAAATATGCTTGTTTGTGAATATGAATTGTTCAAAATAAAAAAGGAGGAATCAATTAGAAATATGTTTGCTTGTTTTAATGCTATTATAAATCCTTTGAATTTTCTTGACAAAATTTATACTAACTCCGAATTGGTGAGAAAAATTCTTAGGAGCTTAGCAAAGGAATGGGATACATTCACAACGGTCATGATTCAATCAAAAGAACTTGGTTCAATGACTCTAAGTGACCTTGATGGAAACCTAGTCACTCAAGAGTTTATGTTCAAAGCATGTGAAGTAAGTGAAAGCAAAACTTCCAAAAGCTTAGCTCTCAAAGCCTCACATGATGAAGAAGAACCATCAATTGAAGAATCTGAAAATGAGGAAGAAGAAGATATAGCTTTCATATCTCAAAAGCTCAAGAGGTTCTTTTCTAAAAGAAATCAAGGAAGGAGATTCAACAAGGGTGACTCCTCCAAAAGAGTTCCAAAAGAGTTCCAAATAGAAGAGAGACCTTTAATAGAGAACCTTAAGTGTGCTTTGAATGCAAGAAGCACAGACATATCAAGATAAATTTTCCTCAACTCAACAACTATAACAAGACAAGCCACAACAACAACAACTTCAAGGACAATAAGAAGTTCAAGAAGAAAGCTTTCATCCTCACTTGGGATGATGAAGCCAATAGTGATGAAAAGATGGGAAGATTTCTTGCGATCAAGAGGTTGCAAATTTTTGTCTCATAGGAAAAGAAGATGAGGTAATTGAACCTAACTCAATTGATTATTCTATAAAAGAACTTCCCACTTATAAAGAATTACAAAATGCTCTTAAAGACACCTTTCTTGAATTAAAAATATTTTCTCACAAAAACCATGATTTGAAAAAAGAATATCACTTCACTCAAAGAAGAATTAGATGTTTTGAAAAATGAAAATTTGGAATTAAAAGGTAAGATAGACTTATCCCCCACCATCTCTCAATCTAGTCTTGAAAATGAAAACATTTCATTGAAAGAAAAGATTGAAAACTTGACTAATACACCTTGGATAGGTTTACCAATGGAAGGGATAACTTGGATGAGATATTAACTAGTTAAAGATGGTGCTTTGACAAGGCCGAAAATTGGTTGTCAAGAACATGTTAAATAAAAATCCTACATAAATTTCTTTCCTAAGCCTAATGTCTCTAGCACACCTAAAGTCTCATGTACCTAATGTAACAAAGATGGACATAATTTCTATACTTGTAACATGAGAAGGAGACCTAAAGGTTTTCCTAAGAAGATATGGGTAGTCAAGGGAACTTCATTACCTATGGCTAACTTATATGAACCCAAGAAAGTATGCGTACCAAACAAAGTTACTTGAAATTGTTGATGTAGGTATGCTTGAAGTCATCAAGCAATGAGAAATGGTTTCTTGATAGCAGATGCTCAAGATACATGACAGGTGATAAATTAAAGTTCATCTCTTTGAAGCCCAAGGATTGAGGAATTTGTGACTTTTTTTTTGGAGACAATGCTAAGGCTAAGATAATCGGCATTGGTAAGGTTGGTAAGAATTCCTCTCTTTGTGTTGAAAATGTTTTATTGGTTGATGGTTTAAAGTATAATCTCCTTAGCATTAGTCAATTATAGAGTTACTTTTAAAGGTTATAGAGTTACTTTTAAATCTAATAAGTGTATAATTAAAGATGATGATAAGACTCTATTTGTTGCATATAGGATTGGTAACATCTATGCTATAGAGTTCGAAGAAATCGCATTACAAAATGTACATTGGTTTCTCCGCTTTAAATGAAAATCATTGGTTATAGCATAGAAGACTTGGACATACAAGTATGGATTTGATTTCAAAACTCTCTAAGTATGAACTTGTAAGAGGTTTACCAAAAGCAAAATTTACAAAAGATGGAGTTTATAGTGCATGCTAATTTGAAAAACAAACCAAGTCTTCCTTCAAAACAAAAACTCATATTTCAACCACATGACCTTTACAACTTATTCATATGGACTTATTTAGACCTATTGCTATTGCAAGCCTTAGAGGCAAGCACTATGCATTTGTGATTGTTGATGACTGCTCTAGATATACATGGGTGTTCTTCCTTACACATAAAGATGAGACTTATGCTACATTTGTAACATATTGTAGAAGAGTTCAAAATGAGAAAGGCTATACCATTATATATGTTAGGAATGATAGGGGAGTGAATTTGTTAATAAAGATACTGAACATTATTGTGATGAAAATGGTTTTGGTTATAATTTCTCCACTCCTAGAACTCCTCAACAAAATGGTGTAGTTAAAAGAAAGAATAGAACACTTGAAGAAATATCTAGAGCCATACTTAATGAACATTCATTACCTTAATATTTTTGGGCCAAAGCCGTTAATTCTTCATGCTATGTAATGAATAGAGTACTCTTAAGATCCAAACTTAGTAAGACTCCTTATGAATTATAGAATAATAAGAAACCTAACATAGGTTACTTTAAAGTCTTTGGTTGTAAATGCTTTATATTGAATGATAGGCATAAACTTTCCAAATTCGATAAAGGTGTATTTCTTGGTTATTCTATGAAGAGTAAAGCATATAGAATCTTTAACAAGAGAACTTTAACCGTTCAAGAATCTATGCATGTTGTATTTGATGAAACTAACCCTCTTACCACAAAGAGAAATGTAAATGATGATGATGATGTAGGTACAAGCTTGCAAGAACAAGTTAAAAACTTGAATCTAAATGACAAGCAAGACCCACAAGACAAAGGCAAAGAAAAGGAAGAAGATGAAGTCATTGAAGTTAAGAAACCGGAAGAAGAAGTAGAAAATGAAAATGCTCTACTTCATTCGGATGTCACCAAAACTTGAAAATTTATGAGGAATCATCCTAAGGATCAAATCTTAGGTGAACCCTCACGTGGGGTAAGAACTCACTCTTCAATGAGAAATATTTGTGATCATCTTGCATTTCTATCTCAAATTGAACCTAAAAATATTAATGAGGCCGAAAATAATGAATCATAGATTCTTACTAAGCAAGAAGAACTTAACCAATTTGAAAGGAACAAGGTTTGGACCTTAGTTCCTAAACCACATGACCATGGTGTAATAGGCACTAAGTGGGTCTATAGAAATAAGAACGATAAATTGGCTGCCATTGTAAGATAATAAGGCACGATTAGTTGCCCAAGGTTTCAATCAACAAGAAGGCATTGATTATGATGAGACTTATGCACCGGTTGCTAGACTTGAAGCCATTAGGATGCTACTTGCATTTGCATGTCATAAAGATTTCAAGCTATTTCAAATGGATGTCAAGAATGCTTTCTCAAATGGTTTTATTGAGGAGGAAGTTTATGTTGAATAACCTCCCAGTTTTGAAAGTCATGAACTTTCAAACCATGTGTTTAAGTTATCTAAAGTTTTATCTAGTTTAAAACAAGTTCCTAGAGTTTGGTATGAAAGATTTAGTGGATTTCTAATAAAAAATGATTTTAAAAGAGGAAAACCTTGACACCATCTTTTTTATCAAAACTATTGATAAGGACATACTTATTATTCAAATATATGTTGATGATATTATCTTTGGTTTACTAATGAAAGTTTATGTGAGGATTTTGCTAAAGTCATGCAAGAAGAATTTGAAATGAGCATGATAGGCGAACTCAACTTCTTCTTGGACTACAAATCAAGTAAACAAAGGAAGGAACTTTCCTAAATCAATCCAAATATGTCAAAGATTTAATCAAGAAGTATGGATTGGAAGATGGAGGGAACTTCGCCACTCCTATGAGCACCTCCATCAAACTTGAAAAGGATAAGAAAGGCAAACCCGTGGATCAAAAGAAATACCGAGCTATGATTGGTAGTTTACTTTATCTCATCGCTAGTAAACCGGATATTATGTATAGTGTATGTTTATGTGCTAAATATCAATCATGTCCTAAAGAATCTCACATGTTTGCTGTTAAATGCAGATTTAAGTATCTTAGTGGCACTATTAATCTTGATATATGGTATCCTAAATTCACATCATTTGATATGATTAGTTATTCCGAAACAGATTTTGCTGGATTACAAAGATGGTAGCAAAAGTAAAAGTGGGACTTATCACTTTCTTGGACATTCCCTAGTTTCTTGATTTAGCAAGAAGCAAACTTCGATTGCTCTTTCTACAGCCGAGGCTAAATACTTGGCGGTCAGGTAGTTGTTGTGCACAAGTGTTGTACATAAAACAGCAACTTGAGGACTTTGGACTTCACTATGATCATATTCCCATAAAATGTGACAATACAAATGCAATTGATCTCACTAAGAACCCTATACAACATTCACGCACTAAACACATTGAAATAAGACATCATTTTATAAGAGATCATGTTCGAAAAAAGGGATGTTGAAATTGAATTTGTTGGTACTGAACACCAATTAGGCGGATATTTTTACAAAACCCCTTCAAGAAGATAGGTTTAATTTCATAAAACGTGAACTTGGCATGTGTTTAAGTGATTATATATTATAACTTGATCATTATGATGCTATTTTGTGCTTGAATGCCTTAATTTTTGTGTATCCTTATGTCTAATATTTTCAGACGGTTGACTTGTAGAGTCAGACAACTGAAAGTTGACTGTTTGATTGGCAAAATTAAGGGTTCTATGGTTATTTCAGACGCTTGTGTCACACCCCATTTTCGTCACCTTAACTAGGGTTCATCATTTCATGTAGCTTTTTATGTTCTTTTCGAGTATGGTCTTTTACATTGAGTTCTTATGGTATTGAATATCACGTGTATGGATTTTGAAATGATTTGGAGTTCATTTCAATAGTCAATAAGAACTTTTGCGACTTTGAGGGCATAATCGTCTTTTAAGTCATATACTTTCCATTTGACTTTGAAACAAGTCTCGAGTTATTACTTTGAGTTCATATGGATATATAGAATCTATATATAGGTTCAATTTGATGAATTAATGGTTTAAGATCAATTCAGCTCATAACGATTCAGGTTGGCTAAAAGACCCTTTCTTGGTTCGCTCAAATTGACTCATGTGACCCACTTAATTCTCTCTCATTTAACTTCAATTGGGCTTTATTTACATCCTAAACATGTTTAAAAAGGTTGAATTTTGATTTGGAAAGTATTTAGCTCAACCATGTATGCAAACCCTAGCTTTGCGACGGTGGTGCACCATAGGTTAGTCGGTTTTGTAAAACCTAACCATGCACCCATGGTTAAGGATTTTTGTCTTAAAATGTCTAAAAATGTGTTCCCCTTCAAACCACGGTCGTTTTGGCTTTTATTTCGTTAAAATCGAACTTAATTTGACCCCTGTATGACTTCTGGAAGGATTAGAAGTTAAAATCGAAGCAGACAGAAGAGAGGCCTCAGGTAACCATCCAGGGCTAGACGTCAGCCGTCAAGGCTCAGACGGCTAACCATCTAGGCCTGGTTGGTCACCCGAGCCACTTCGTCTTAGCTTAGGATTCTGACTCCTAACCTTTCTTTTGACGGATTCCTCCTGCCCTTGCAAATTGTTTCTTCCTAGGATTGAGTAAATTTGAGTTGTTTGAGCACCAAGAGAGTCTCTAATAGCCCTAGGATCATTATTTAGTGAATTAATCTTAGCCATTGGTTTATGAGGTCAGTCCCTTATATATAAAAACACGATATTCAGCACATAGGGGGGATAAGTGCACTTTATACTTAGAGAGAGAGTGAGCTACAAGTTTGGAGAGCTAAAGAACATCAAAGGGAGGCTCTTTAACCTTAATCAAGCAAGAGAACAAGGATTTTGAAGGCAAGAGAAGTTCTATAAGAGGTAAACACACTTTCAATTGCTGAAATTAGACTTTTTTCCTTCTTTTTCTCCTTCTTTCTTTATGATAGTTCGAGTGCATGTAGTAGCTCCATATGTTAGTTCAATTTAATGCTTTTGTGATGCTATATGAATGATTTTAGGATGACGCATGGTTTAATATGCCTGAAAAACTTTAGTTTACTAAGGTTTTGAAGGCGTTATCTTTTCTCTCCTCTTAAATCATGCATGTTACATATAGCTTATTTGCTGTGATAATTGTCATGAATTGATTTTTCTGTTAGTTAATATACATGATATGAATGATATTCATGATAGTTTAAGCATGTGTTAGGGTTAGTTCATATGTTAGTATGCATAGTTAGTGAAATTAGGGTTTCGGATAACCCTTATTTCATGCAAGTTCCATATAGCATGTTTAGGTTAGCTTTGTGAGTTGTTGCTCATCATAGTCATTCAATATATGCTGCATATAGTTGAATCATGCTAGGTTTGCATTCATATAGTAGATTTTATAGGGTCTTTGGAGGGATTATCCTTTTATAAGGATAATTATCATTTTTGTTAAGTACGGTTTTGCATGAGAGCTTTCTGTGATGTGTTTAAGCATGAAATCACTTCTATCGTGTTCTAGAATATATATTTTATGTAGGATATGATGATTGCACCTCCCCATATTAACTTTTTTATGTGAAACTATCTTAGGATAGTTTTGCTTAAGAAAGCTCGCAGTAGGAAGGTCCTTTTTCATATTTTACATAAAATATCATTTTTTTGGTTAAAATAGACCTTGTTATCATGTTTATTGATGTTATTGGATGTTCTCATGACTATTAGTATGTTTTTTATAAGTTTTTATGCATGTTAGTTAGGTCATTACATGTATGGTTGTGTTAGGGTTTTTAGTTATTCATTATTCTTGTTATTTGCATGATTAATGGATGATTTTAGGCCTTAGTATGTTTCTGTCCAGATTAGTACTTTGTTCTTTTTGCATGGTTTTGAGCACGTATAAGGGTGCAAACAGGTGCAATAATTGCCTTATTGTAAATAACGTTGTTATTGCTTAAGCTTGCCATTGCTTGGAGAAAATTGCATAAGGTAAGTAGGGTATGAAATTGCATAAGGTAAGTAGGGTATGAATTAAGTGTCCTAATGTCACGACCCAAATTAATTAAGCCGTGATCAATAATAATAAAACAAGCTTTTTCTTTAATAAATCCCTTGATAAAAACATGGATGACACGTGTTAAAATCCTCAATCATTTTAAAAATTTTCGGCATGACCCATCCATAGATAGGACATACCATGGTGAAAACCTGTTATAAAAATCCATACATAAAATTTCCTGTCATCCATGGAAGTGGTATCATCCCATGCATCGCATTCCACATACACACAACCATAAGTAATTAAAATTACAACCCGGATTAAATTTACAATTACATTCGCCAATGGCTCGAATAAAATTTAACGAAATACATTCATTTATCCTATGAAAATACATTAATAAATCCCAAGAAAGCGTGCCTCCGCATAACTTCATGTCCTGTAATACTGAAAAACATTTAAAATAATAGGCGTGAGTCCGACGACTCAGTAGATACAATTTGGCATAGTAAACTAAAGCAATGATATAAATAAAACCAATTATATTATTTACATCAAAATATACTAACCGAGTATATTACAAATCCCAAAATAAGTTATAACCCATAACTTAAAATAAATAATGCATAATGCCCAATGCATGTGACTCATGTCCAATTTACATTAAATCCATTTATTACCAACCACTCCCGCAGGAGTCTTCGCGCGGAAACGGAGGATTTAAACCCAACCTCCAAGAGGACAACACAAGGGTTCCTACCTGGAACCGGAAAGTAGCCTCTGATTCGGGAACACAAGGGTTCCTACCTGGAACCGGAAAGTACCCCAGGACCAAAGGAATGGAAAACACCGCAAAGTCCCATTGACTGCAAGTAGTCCAATTCCAATGACCCCTTTTTATGCAATACTTTTACCCAGTATTCATTAAGTCCATTTGATGCATGATTATGCCCAACATGCAGTGCGATAAACCATAAAATGATTTTAACCAAAATCACTTCCAAAAATATACCACATAAACCATCATGGGAATAATCACATAATTATACCAATTTATGTTAACAACATAAATACCCATAAAATCTATACAATTATATTCTATAGAATGTATAAAACAAACCAACTCATTAATAAACGTAATTTCCAATTTACGTTATCAAATACCCAATGTTCCATTCAAGATTTATTCCATAAATCATGTATATATACATATTCTAAGCCCAAGAATACCAAATAATATGATAATATATACCATATTATCATGTCCATAGTTTAAACCTATGTAAATTGCACCTACCTCAACCAAATGCGTAGAAAAATGTAACCTTTGATGTTGTGGGTATGAAATCCAAGCCCTATGATGCAAATGCAAACTCCCAGTCCAAGCCCTAGCTCCCAAATGACTTGGTTGATGAAGATAATGGAGGTCCCAACTCCAAATCGCCACCAAAACTCCCCAATATGCATGAATAACCCAAAAAAATGTAAGAATGAGATGATAAACCCTCAAAAGAATACAAACCCTAACCTTTAAGTGTGAGAAAATACCTCTAAAATGCAAAGGAATTGGTGAGGATGAACATCCATGCCAAATCCCATGAAATCCAAGCTCAAATCCACCAAGAGCAAGCTCCAAGACACATGTGTGAGCCCAAACAAGAAACCCTAACTCCAAATGCCATGAATGATGCTCTCTCCTGCCATCCAAAAGTGAACCCTAGCTAGAAATGGAGAGAGAATACCCAAAAATGCATGAAAACCCATGAAAATGGAGGGAGAAGCTCTTTCTCTCTCCACCGTACCCTCTCTTTCTCTCCCATTCTCTCTCTAGCTCTCCCATACTCTAAAACCCAGATCTGGAGTGTT
Source organism: Liquidambar formosana (assembly GCA_039720395.1). NCBI lineage: Eukaryota > Viridiplantae > Streptophyta > Magnoliopsida > Saxifragales > Altingiaceae > Liquidambar > Liquidambar formosana. Next base: position 47,505,869 of record CM077822.1, on the reverse strand, counting down.
TGGGACGAGTTAGATGGGTTTATATAGAAAAGGGGGGCAAAAATGTCATTTTAACCCTTTATGAAATCTGCAGATCGCAACTTTCAGACGTCTGAAACTATACTCCAGAAAACCTCGCTCTCTGGAACTTTCAGACGTCTTAATGTAACTTTCAGACGTCTGAAATGTCACTTTCAGACGTCTGAAATGTATTTCAGACGTCTGAAACACACAGTCAGCAGAAAAATTGGCAGTCAGTCAGACTACACCTCATCAGCACAGACATCAGCCTTATTTTCATCCAAAACATTTAAGTAATCTTCTCCATTTTTATATTATCCTTTTACTTTAAGTTATTTAATGAAAATAAGCAAATAACCCCCCATTTGAATCCAAATAAAATATCAAAAAAATCAAATACCCAATATATCAAAATCTCATTTCCAAGTTTTAGTACAAAATCCGTCTCCCGACAGATTTTCCTAAAACAAACATGCGTGGAACCCAATCCAAACATGCTAATAAATTCCCATAAAATCACCAATGTCTTATAATATTATAAACTCCCATTACCGCCAAAAATTATCCTTTAAAACGAAGATTTACGAAAATTCACTTTTTCCCCACACTTAGCCAAATTTCAGCAGCTTAAACCCTTAAGTTGCAAATAAGGCTAAACGCACCCGAAAGATACTCAATGCACCAACACAAGCATCAAAATACATCCAACATCATAATATCATACACATGCATTACCCATGCATGTAATCATTCGAAAAATCAAGGGATTAGCTACGTTAACCATAGATTAACCCCGTAATACCCTATTTAAAAATTACGGGTATTACAATTCTCCCCAACTAATAGGAAATTCGTCCCCGAATTTCGCCAAACCAAATTTGATGACATTTCGTCATGAGTAAAAAGAAAAGAATAACAAAATACCCGTCAAATACAAACATGTTGGAGTTAACCACCATGGTTAGCTCACAAGTCTCAAACACCTCAAACTCGATGACGACTCATTATGAAATAAAGCAATGAAGGCGGAATACCTACCAACACAAACATAATGAAACTAACTATCATAGTTAGCTCACAAGCAACCAATTCCTATTACACAATCATAATACAATTGGTGTCACTCACCAATCTTAACAAGCATTACAAACACAAAAGACTATACAGTCTTCCAGGTTCAACACAAAATCACAACAAATTGGTGTTACCCACCAATATTCAACTATCATCACATCAAACAAAGGACAAACAAGTTCCAAGTCCTCAATACATTCAAAACATCCAATATTACATAAATAGTCACAAACTACCACACATGTGACCTTACCACAACCATCCCATTACCGCGGGATTTAACTAAAGTAACAACTAGCAATGAAGACAGTGGAGGAGTTGTCCTCGATCCGAAAGACACGCGGCAAGGCAGGACCAAGCATCTACTCCTCCTTGACGAGCCCCACGAGCTCTGTAGCCACCTCCGGTGGCACTACCATCTCCTCCACGTAGCGCTCCTCCCAGCGACCCCAATTACGATTTGGGGCATGAGCCATCCAAAGGCCATGAAGTTTAACCTAAAGTCGATCCTCCTATATACCTCACTCTTGAATTTGGTACCCTCTTTGCCCAAAAATTCTACTCCAAGAAAGTGGTTTATCCAAAAATAGTTGATCCTTCCTTTTTGAATCAATACCACTTTCGTGTTTGTTCTTTATTACAGAATGTAGGTTTACTAGATTTTTGTTGTCTTTCTGAACCATGTTTTAATACATTGGTTCATATATTCTACACCCACTTCACCATGACTTCTCCTGGCATTGCCACTTCTTATGTCAAGGGTAAACACATGACCCTAAATGATCGAATGCTTAATAACCTCTTCCATGTTCCTCAAAATGGGGTAGTGATCACAGAGACTCATACTCAGCCACACATCGAGGGAATTCCACCATGTCGACACCCTCAAGCAGATTTTAGGCCATGATGATATCACCGAGCCTTATAAGCCCAACTTGAAGGAATTTTTTTGGAATGCAATTTGCTACACAAAATTCTATTTTACAATATTGTGCCTCGAGGTAGGAGGAAAAGATCATGTCACCTACATGGACATAGCATTGCTTTGGTGTATTATGAATGGGAAACCCATTAATTTGGGTCACTTGATGTTATACCATATGCGGTTATGTGTGGAGAAAACTAAGAATGAGTCCTAAGAAAGGAAAGGATGTCGAAGGGAAGAGCATCCTTCCTTATGGAACTGCCCTGACTAGTGTTATTTCATTACTATGGAGTGCCTCAGACCTCTGGTGACATTTTCTACCCCTCCATCAGAAACAAAATTAATTCATCATTCATGAGTTAGATGAACTATGTTCTACAGCATGGAGTTTGGGTGAAGCAGGGAACTATGCTAAATGCACCAGATGATGTCAATCCTGTTGTTGATGAGCCATTGCCTAATGACTTTGACACTTCCCTTGGCCAGGATCTACCTATCCCCCCTCCTGCTTCCACCACCTCTACTCCTTTTTCCTCTACTATCCCACATGCAGACCCACCTACTACTTCATCTACTCCAGCTCCTCATGCTCTTCCTTCTTCTGTCTATAAGATGTTCAGGGTGTTGACACAACAGATGACGGAACTGCAAAAATATGTCTCCACCAAGATGGAAGGACTACATAACTGAATAGATGAGATGGCATGTGACATTGCAGATGTGAAGAAAGCTTAGGCCTAGATGGCTCAGAAGCTCAGCGACACTCTTCCTGCTTTCTCATTATGATTCTTTTTTATGATGCCATAAGGGGAGAGAAGGTGTTGATAGATGTTTTGATGTAGCTAGATATTTTGATTGATGGATATATTTTGATGATGTATTGGATGTATTTTGAAACCTTGGTGATCATTTATACATTTATGATTTCATTTCATAGAAATGCTTTAGTGTATCTATTTTAGTGTATGTATTTTCGTGAATCACACTTTAAATGGTTACATATTAGTATCAAATGACATATTTATATGATGCATGTTGATAGAGGGAGATGAGTGCTTTAACTTTGCATATTTTACCCTATATTAAACATCTATGGATTGTCATCATCAAAAAGGGGGAGATTGTTGGCCTAAATGGTTTTTACCCCATGATTTTGATGATAACAATACATAAGAACTAATGAGCATTTAAGTGATTAATCAAGACAGGTATCAAGGCCATAAGATACTTCAAGAATCAAGAATCAAGCTATAAAAGCAAACACAGCATAAGATCAAATGAAAATAGAGCAAATTGAATTGATCCATCATTCAAGAATGATCAAGCTTTGTTTCAAGTCGATATGTGAGAAATTTAGGATTTTATTGTAAGATTAATTCAATCATTGCTCACACAAGTTTAAAGGCTTAAGACTATGCATATTTGGTAAAAATAAAGGCCTAAAAAGACTTATCAAACTACCTAGACTTAGTGCCATTTTGATAAATTTTTAAGTATGGAAACAGAGATTTTTAGACAGCTAAAACCATATTTTAAACAGGCTGAAAATACTGTTTCAGCAAGCTGAAAATGGTCAGCAGGTTGAAAATGGACCCTCATAAAATTTCAGCTCTCTGGAATTTTCAGACGGACTCTTTAAGCTGGCTGAAAGATCTTTGAGACAGCTGAAAGTGGACTTTGAGATGGCTGAAAGTCCTGATACTTCATTTCCAATTTACACCCTCTCTGGATTTTTCAGCAGCTTTCTTCAAACGGCTGAAAGAGAAGTTTTAGACTGGCTGAAAGATATTTCAACCGGCTAAAAGACTCAGGGCTAAGTCATAACAGCTAGTTTTCTAACGGACTTTTTAAGCATTAAATGCCCACCAAAACTTCTTTCCCGACTTTTATTGTTACAGAACAGTCATATTGGACTCCTTGGGTATAAATACAAGCCTTAAACTTATTTATGAGCATTTATTGAGCTATAAACAAGATTATCAGTTACAAAACCTAATTTTTCTTGTGAACATTCATTGAGATTCAATCAATAGTTGATAGTGCATTCAATTTTTGTATATCTACTCTTTGAGAGAGCTTTCTTGAGCACAAAAGCAAACTCCAAACATGTTGTATCAAAGGGTTGTGTAATCCCTCACTTTGTAAGTACTTGAGAAGTTTTTTTTTTGGACAAGTGTTGGTGTAGAACACTTGGATTGTAAAGGTTTGCTGCTCCACCTTAAAGGAGAGTGATAGTGGATTAGTGAATCCTCAAGCGAGCTCTTGAAGCGAGGATGTAGGTGGGAGGCCGAACCTCGTTAACATCATTTGCATTCTTCTCCTCTTAATCTCTTTATTATTGCTTGTTCTTGTATTTGTTTTTACTTTCAATAATTTGATTTTGAGTTTGCAATTAATTTTAATTTGGCCAATAACCCTATTCACCCCCCTCTAGGGTTATATATTTGGGACAACAAAGAGAAGCTCACCGGCATAAAGTAGAAGTTCACCGACACCTAGCATTCTCCTCCCTACCCTCTCACTGAACCGTCCAAACCATGAAGCAGGGGCATTCAGGTCAACCACATCATTCAAGATGTTCCAAAAAATGAGAGAAAACTGAAGCTAGGTTCCAAATTCTGGAAAATCTAGTATTTGGTGGAGATAAATATATTTAGGGACTTAGGGAGCATTACAAATTTGCAGGGGATTTTAGTTATTCCCTTTCAGTTTTATCTTGAAGATACCCAAACATACTTTGTGAGCCTTCAGTACACTTGAAATGACTTACAGGTAACCATAACACTTGGGCAACCCTGGTATTGGAGAACTAAAATGCTGGATCTTGCCTCCAAAATTTATGGGAAACATGTGTAAAGTTTGAAGAAAGCCCACTTCGAAATCAATGTTTTAATGGTGGTGAGGTAAATAGTGAAAACCTAAGGTTTCATGTGCTTTCTAACACTTGCAATTTGCTGTTGTTTTTTATTTTTCCTCCTCAAAATAAAATTTTTAATTAAAATTTCATATCATATTCCCTATACTTTTAATCTCCATGAAAGCAATCTCTAGCAACAAAAAATAGAAAAAAAAAAAAAAAAAAACTAAAAAAGCAAAAGAAAAATCTCCATGAATCCGGCAGGTCAATGGCCATTTTGGTATTCTTTATGTGCTACAAGAAAGCTTTGGTTCAAGGCCTTGTAGCTTTTCTATGTTGTGCATGGATGACTTGCATCGCCCGCTTCTCGTGTTATCCACTCTCCTTGCACCTGAAACTATTAAACTAACATAGGCAAATATTATTTGGCAGAATTCACAACATAAAATTACACATGCTTTAAAATGAAGATCAAATCGCATTGGTAATATTGCTTGGCAGAATTTACAACTTAAAATTATGCAAAATTTACAAAGGTTGAGTCTAGAGGAGATGTATTGGTACAGTTTGAACCACACAAACCTTTATTAATCAGCTATGTCTTGTTCTACATCATTTGTCTTGTGACATCAGGAATGAGCAAAGAAACAAAAGGAAGCAATTTGAAACCATTTTGCACTTTAGTTAGATTCGATGAACATAGCAGGATTTAGACTGTTTGATCCCAGCATCAACTTGGTAATGGGGGAATTGAGTGAGCATTGACGCATGAATGCAAGCTTCTTATCATCGATGCTTCAATTTGCAGTAGCCAAGCTGATTTGGAGAGGCTGATTTGGAGAACCTAGTGGCTGACTGAATGACCCTGCTTCACGGTTCGGACGGTTTGGAGAGAGGGGAGGGAGGAGAATGCCAGCACCGGTGAGCTTTTACTTCACAATACAGTGAGCTTCTCTTCTCCAAGTGTATTTTCAGGTGAGGAATGGGCTTCTTCATCTCTTCTGTAGATCCAATTTCAAAATGTAAGAGGGAGAAGGTGATGTGAAATGAGCCTACAAAGCTGCAAGCACTATTTATTCGTCAGTTGTGTCTTCTCTCCCCCCGGCCATTAGATCAAATCTAACGCAATGGACAGCTTAGATGAATTCACGCTAACATATGGTATAACAGTGTACGCTAATAAGAATAGTTCTGTATCTATATATATATCACTACATCTGATTAACCCCAACCATTTATTCTTCATCTTCTCTCTTCTTTTTGTTTTTCCTTTTCACATATTTGATCTAATTAAACATGGTAGGTGCAAAAATTATTGTTCCACTCTAGTGTCGCAGCCATCAATCTTTGTAGATGAAGCACATCTACCCTGTCATCGATTTTGCCTCCATCTCTCCTATCTTGTCTCTCTCAACTGTTGAAATTTGTATTGAAACATAGGAAAACAAAACTGTAAGAGGGAAGAAAATGGTAGAAGAAGAAACAGAGATTAGAGAATTTGTTAGACTCTAATAAGTTCATCGGAGAAACAATCGGCAGAGGAGAGAGTAGGGTGTTAGAGTCTTAGATGAGGGTTGCTAAAATGGGTAACCATAGAACTATTAGTGAGAGTTGCAGGTTTTATGGTATGATCTATAAGGTGTGGACCCACCGTACCCAAGTGGCATAAAATGTGGTGTACTGAAGACCTATTGTGAGAAAAACTTTTGTAACTAACCTAGAGTGAGAATAATTTATTAAAATAGTATTATTTAGGAAAAAAACTTTTATGGTTTTCTACTAATTTTTTTAATTTGATTTATCAAAAGTTGCTCTGAGATTTTTATATTAAATCAAACTTGTATATACTAATAATAATACTCACTTTGTAACCCAAGGGTAGCTCAGTTAACAAGAATTACAGAGATTTTGAGTTCGACTCTTACTAAACTTCTTGAGGTCACCCACATAAGGTTTCATGGTTCTCATAAGTCTTGGACTTACTTGATTCATATAAGTTATGGGACTTATTTGAGTTCGGGATTTGTTAAAAAAGTTTCCTCATCATAAAAAAAATAAAATAAATAAAATAATAATAATACTCACGATGTAATCAATGTATTGACAAGCTATGAGAGTGGGAGTGGTCTACTAAAGTTTCAAATGTAAAATGAGGTGATTTTGTAGACAAAAGCGCTGAATCAACGTACAAAAGGGAAAGAAAGTCTATTGGTGATATCCTAAGAGCTTCTTCTTTTAAGAAAGTGAGCAGATAGGCGAATGCTGCTACCCATGAGATGGCTCGTTGGGCTCTTGCTACTGGTTTTTCCGGTTTCCTCAATACCTCATGTTTACCAGAAGTTGTAAGGAATGTTTGTCTTGTGGATGGCAGTGCCCATCCTTAATTTTTTTGTTTTGCTTCTTTCTTGCTTTGTCTTTTGTTGTTTCTTCCTTCTTTGTTTGTATTGTTGGTTTACTTAGGGAAAAAAAAAAAAAAAAAGAGGCGCCGCCGCAGGGGGGGAGGGGGGAGAGGCGCCGCGGGCGGGCGGGGAACGCATATATGAGATTGCCTTACTTTTGTGTATTCCAATCCCTTATTCATTTCTTTATTGGACGAGGGAAGGGGTGTCCATGCAAAGAATGGGGCCAGTTGCTTGAGTGGTTTTTTTTTTTTTTTTTTTTGTAATGTAAAGGAGTTTTATCTTGTGTTGTGCGTAAATGCTATTAGGTTGCATTTGGTCTTAAGGAATGAAATAGAGAGGAAATGGAATAGGAGTGAGAATAAAATGAAAATGGAAATAGTTATTTCATTGCAATGTTTGATAAGGAGTGGGAATGGAATGAAAAAAGTTAGATGAAACCTATTTTTAACAATTTCACTCTTTACATTTCTTAAAGAGTGAGAATGGCTACTCTTCTTAGTTTAGGAAAGAATGGTTGATTCCACCTAGACTCTCACAAATGAAAGACCATTCTATTCCCTTGGATTACTAAACAATCACTATTTTTGGATAATGGAATCATCATTTCATTCCTTCCTAAAATGTTCTGGCATAAGTATGAATGAGGTAGGTGATATTTGTAAAAATAAAATTATAAAAAAATTATTGTTTATTAAAATATTGTTGTTGATATAATCAATAAAATAAAAAAGATCTAGGGGAAAACTTTTTCATTTTTTTAACCTCTTTTATTTTTCCAAGAAATTTTTTCAATTTATTTACCTCTTTATTTTCACTAGAGGTGACTTCACACGACATGCAACCCCTATTATATAAGGTCCAACCTTATAAGTTAATTATATTGAGTATATATTAATTAGACAATAATTTAAATCATTTGATTATAAATTTATGGCTTCAAAACTGATTGACAGTACTCTGCCCAACTAATGAGTGCGCTCTGCCTAGGGCTTCCAAGAAGCATGTACAAAAACGACGTCGTTTCTGGAAGGGTAAAAGCGTCCCAAAAGGAACCAACTTTCTTTTCTAATAATAATATAGATATGATGTGGACATCATGTCAAACACCATCAGATAAAGATGAGAGTGGCTAAAGGATATTAAACGACAATTTAATTTCAAAAACTTCAAAGTTACATCGATAGTTTCTTGGACTCAACGCTTTGAGAGAAATATAATGTAATGTCTTGTATTTGATTTTTTATTATTTTTTATGAATTATCATAAATTATATTTATTTTTACATTGAAGAAATAAACTCAAGTTACTTAAGACATGATCGCTTGATAAACCTCGTAGCAACTCATATGTTTTATTTCATTTCTAATTCAAATTTTGTGAATAGGGCCTTTGATTTCTTATCTTCTTTGGAAACCAAGGAATATGGATTGCTATGTAATTATTGAAGGGCAGACAATCTGTTAACCTTTTGACACTGATTTGTCAATACAGCTAGCTACTAGCTACAAAATGCTAAGGAGTATATCTGTTTTCTTCCTTTATTTATCTATTCATTTTTACTTTTTTATATCAGGTAAGATAAGATTTGAACTTACAATAACCACAAGTTATCTAACTGTAATTAATTGTTCCACTAATAATGCAAAATAAATCACTACACTTGGCATATTTCCCTTCGCCCCTGATTGCCTAGTGGGCTAGTGGTGCATTATTATTTTATAAGATAAAGCCACAGCAGTCACCGACTCTCCAGCCGGAGACCATGCGGGTGACAAATCAATTTTCCTCCCTTGTCTTTACTCTATCTTTTTCTATTTCTCTCTCTCTCTCTCTCTCCCCCCAATTTATTTTCTTCTGCTGGCGGGGCTCTCTTCTTCTTCTTTTTTTTCTGGAAGACAAGGACAGAATGATTTAATAAAAGGGCGCATGGTCCGTCAGTGTCAAGTGCGCCCACGCGGCCTAGCATCTAGAACATTTGCTTTTACACGACACTCAATATTAACTCTTTTATGTGGTCCCGACTGCTCAAGATTAAATCTTTTCTTTTCTGGTTCACTCATATTTTATTGTCGAATTTTTAAAAATTAAATTTTTTATATTTTATTTTTTTCCAGCAGATAGAATCTATTCTTATTGTTAATATATGATCAAGTATCAATGTTTATCAAAAAAAAAATATGATCAAGTATCAATATTTTTCTTTGAATTTTAATTTGAAATCGCATACTTAATAAATAAAAAAAATTTCACTAGATTATTAGCAAGCCATCGGCAAAAATTAGATTAAAGTAGGTTCATCTTTGTGATGCTATTTGGTTTTCTAAATCGATAAACCCGCAGTTTCAAAAAAATTATGTTTTTGTTTTATTTTCCATACAAGGTTAAACCAAGATTTAGAGGGAATAAAACATAGAGCTTATCAAATAGTAGTAAAGTTAAAACCAATTAGATTTCATTTTTTAGCTGTTTATGATGTGTCTACTAATTACTAGAGAACATATCACGAGGGCATCAAAAGATCCATGTACTAGCTCCTCTGGGTTTGGTTGAGTGTCTCCATTAACTTACGATTTCGTTTCCCATTTGTTCAAAATGTGCCTCCTTTATTTATTCACAGAGGAGCATTTTTATTTTTTTCCTTTTTTTTTTTTTTGCCTTTTGTTTTATGGTTGGAGTTTGGTTCACTTTTGCAGGTGCAGTGAAGAAATCAGCCCCCAGCCTTCCTCTCTCCCAAAGTTTCTTGTTGCAATGGTCTCATTCACATCCAGATGCATCTGTCCGTCCGATCAGAAACCCAAATTCGATAATGAAGGAAAAACTTGCAGGGACATTCTTCTCTTGCACCGTGAAAATTACAATATGTAGAAGCTACTAATCATCCACACCAAAATTTGCACGTGGCCAGACTTGCACTGTCAAATATATGAGACATGGAAATTAAAAAGCCATGTAGGAGTGCTATATCTATATATAAATATACATATATATATATATATATATATATATATATACACACACAAATCGTGACTCACGCGATGCACGAAATTGTATAAAATATTTTATATTCACTTTTGAGGATTTAATATTACAAAACATTAATTATTTTTATTTTATTTAATTTTTTCCAAAAAAGCTTTAATTATTATAGAGTGTTACTTTTTCCTTTCGAAAATTTCTAAGTTAGACCAGTTTGATTAAGTTATGGTAATTTTTAGTATTCATTATTACCATAGGATCATACTTTAAATATTATTTTTTTCTTTCCTAAGATTCTTGAGTTTCTTATTTAAATATTTAAATATTTTAGATTTTCTATTTAAATTAATTTCTTGAACCAATGATTAGAAGTTACGTCGATTTAAAAGTAGAGGCATAATTAATGAGAGAAGAAAATAAATGAGATAGGGAAGGTCAAAAAAGTATGACACTATCATCATTACCACTCTTTATATTATTTATACTCCTTGGTATAGATATGAGAACTAATCTTTTAACACTTGGTATAATCTTTTTACTCTTACACCCCTTAATGTATTTTTTTGTAGAAATCAAATTTAGTTAATCTAACCATTGAGTTAGATAGTTTATATATGCATGTCATGCATGACGAATTTTAAGGTTTTTTTTTTTTTTTTTTTTTTTTTTGGCCAAGCAACGAGATGTCTGAACTGTTAGAGCCCGACTAATCCCCGCTCCCCACACAGTGCCACCACCCTACGAAGTCGTTTAACGTCTAGGCTAATAACCCTGACTGGTGGCTTGCCAAGAGAGATTAACTAATTTCGAACCTAGGATGTTTGAATTTATAGCTCACCCTTTTGCCACCAGGCCAACTCTCGTTGGTTGAATTTCAAGTTAATTGAAGACTAAAAAATATGTTATCTGTAAAGCGTCACAAATTATAATTTTATTTAGAAGATATGTATCTATAAAGTGTTACAAATTATAGTTTTATTTATATAAAAAATATAAATTCATAGATAAAAGATTTTCTGATATCCAATTAACTTAAAATTGAGCATGCATGACGTGCATAAATAGAATATCTAAACCGATGGTTGGATTAGCGAAATATTATTCATATAAAAAAAAAAAAATTCGAAGGATGTAAGAGTAAATTAAAAATCGATCTTATACCAGGTGTCAATAGATTTTTTTCCTTATATATATATGTGTGTGTATGTATGTATATATATAATCCGTATATATTTATTCTAATTATGATGTGCCAAACAAGTATTAAATCAGTTGGCACTTCATTTTTATTGCATGGTCGAGACACATATAAATCATGATACATTATTATTGCTCTTATTTTATTTTATTTTTCTCTCACTGTGAACATTCAAAATCCAACTTTCAGACTAAATCACTATTAGGAAGTTATCATAGTTAAATCACTAGATTTTTGGTGGTGCTAAGATAACGGGTTCGTCCTTTCAATAATAGTTGTGCCTTAAATCGAATATTTTTAACTTTCATAAGGATGAATTGCGCCTTAAATCGAATATTTTTAACTTTCATAAGGATGAATTGCTTTCATTGGTCACCCCTTCTGCCCTTTTCTACGTAGCAAAAAACTAAAATAAATAAATAAAATAAAAATAAAAAAAGGAAAACTAGGCAGGCACGGCACCACCAATTTTGATAAAAAATGAAGAGGAAAAGGACAAGAGGGTCTAGAAGCTTCTAGAAGGTGAGAATTAGTGTATTATGACATTTTTCCTTTTCCAGAGTACAGTTGCAATGGGCCAGAGTTTGTCGTGAGTGGTGGGATGGCCCCACGTGAAGGCCGTGCTCCGAAATGGGGTAAAAGGATATGTCGGATATCGATCTCCAATGAAGGGGCGGGGGGCTTAATTAATTTTGGAGGGTGGTCCCTATCTGATAGCTCACTCTCGAAGGAATGGCATGCACTTTGCATACATACGCCATCATGGATGATTAATCAAATATGGTAAAAACTTTTATGTAACTGTGATATGATTAAGTGGTATCATAAGCTAATAAAATTTAAATAAAATGAAAAAATAGGACCAATAAATACACTAATATTCTCACTCTACTTGAATCCTATTGGCTTGTGATATCACCTGACCATATCACAGTTACATGGAAGTTCTATTCAATACAACTCTATATCTCTTTGAGTTTGATGGTATATACTGTAGATTGACTGTAGAGAGCCAGTTAGATAAGGAATTTTTTATAAAAACTTTATAAATTTCATCTCAAAAACAAATTTTATCTAAAAATTCATGATCCAAACATAGCGTTAGGGGATTTAGGGAAGTAGTTATGTTGTAATAATAATAATAATAATAATGGTAAATTACATTTTAGGGTATAAAGTTTTAGTCAAATTTCACTTTAGGGTTTAAAGTTTAAATTGCATCAATTCAGTTCCAAAATTAGTAGTTGAGTTGCCATCAGAATTTTTTATATTATCCCTGCTTTGGCATTTTTATGTGTTTGAAAACCCTATTTTACCCCTATCAACATTTAATAAATCTTTATATTTTGACCAAATTTGAACAACTCTTATCTTCCTTCTCTCTCTCTATATTACCCTTATCAACATCTAATAAACCTTTATATTTTTTATTTACAAAATTATAAATCTAACGGTAAAGTGATTTAGATATGATTAAAATATAGAGGTTTATTACATATTAATAAGGTTTTCAAACCCATAAAAGAGCAAAATATAAATAATACAAAAAATTGTGATTGTATGTCCCAAATTGTAACTCAATTAATAATTCAAATATTGAATTGATGCAATTTAAACTTTAGACGTTAAAGTAAAACTTAACCCAAACTTTGGATGTTAAAGTGTAATTTACCCTAGTAATAATAATAATAGGTATGGGAATGGAACAAATATATATATAGTTGTGACACAAAGGCTATGTTTGTTTGGCTGTAATGGAATGGGTAGAATGAAATCATATTCCAATTCATTCCCAATAACATGTTTAGATGAGGTAATTAAATAAGAATGGAATCAAAAATCAGTAATGAGTTATAATGATATTCATTCCCCAATGTTTATTTCAAATCTCATTCCATTTCAGACTAATTCAAATATGGAATCAGATTCCATTTCCGTCCATTCCATTCCAACCAAACAAACATGGCCAAATAATACCATCAATCATCATTATCTCTACATGCATGTATGCACCATATACTCCATGAATATTAATGTAGTGCCTCTCTCCCTCTCCTACTTGTGTATGTATATATATACCCTTCTCAATTGCCATGATCCCATCCCACCCCATGTAGACAACCCAAAAAAAGAGGCCAAAATCGATCTCTACTAGCTACATTACACGGGCGTATATCACTATTTGAACTGTTTCCGTGCCCACCACCCCCTTTAGAGCACACTCTGGCCTGAAATTAACTACAACCCTCGATCCTTAAATCTCAATTTCACTGAGACCAACCGATTGTTCATCTCTCCACCCGCTTCTTCTCTATTCCATCCCTGATCGAGCTACAAAATTACACACACACACATATATAAAAAAAGATATTGATTTTGGTCTTCAATTCCCAGTTTTGTATCTATCCTAGTAGTAGAGTGTGATTTTATTCAGATCGTACAACATCCAGAAGGAAGGAAAAATGACAGCGGCAGATGGTAAGAATGAGATCCGCCAAAGGGTTGAAGACGTCATCCCAGGCCTGCCGGACGACATAGCCTTGGAGTGTTTGGTCAGAGTGCCCTACCGTTTCCATTCCACCATGAAGTGGGTGTGCCGGGGTTGGCGAACCCTGATTGCCCATCCTTCCTTTTACCACGAAAGGCGAAGGCTCAGAACCGCAGAGCATCTGGTGTGCCTTGTTCAAGCCCTTCCATCTCCCTTGCCGCCGCCGCCACCCCCACCACCAAGAGATTCTACTACTGACGATTGCATTAATAATATCACCATCAACACTGCCAAGGAAGTAGAGGAGGAACTGCATCACCACCACCACCACCACCCCCTTTATGGTGGCCAAGATGATGCAGAAGACGAGAGGCAGCTCCATTGCCCGCCGCCTCTGTATGGACTGAGCATCTACAACGCCAGCCGTCACACATGGCATCGAATGATGCCTAACTGCGGCTTTGGAAGTAGTGGAATCCCCATGTTCTGCCACTGCGTGGCGCTTCCTTCCTGTGGCAAGCTCCTCCTCCTGGGCGGCTGGGACCCCACCAGCTTGGAAGCATTGCCCGACGTCTACGTCCTCGATTTCATTGGCGGTGGGTTTAGACGCGCAGCATCCATGTCGGTGGGGCGATCCTTCTTTGCGTGCGCGGCGGTAGGACCGTCCACTGTGTACGTGGGCGGGGGGCACGACAACCAGAAGAACGCGCTGCGGTCGGCGGAGGTGTACGACGCGGATGCGGACGAGTGGAGGACGTTGCCAGCGATGGCGGTGGAGAGGGACGAGTGCCAGGGGCTGTGTTGGGAGGGGGATCCCGATGGCAGGTTTTGGGTGGTGAGTGGGTATAGCACCGAAAGCCAAGGCCGATTCCGGTCGGACGCCGAGTGCTATGACCCTGCCACGGGGTGTTGGTCCAGGGTGGATGGGGTATGGCCATTTCCGAGTATGAGCCCCAGAGGGACCACCGCCAGTAGTGTCGGTTACGAGTGGTGGTGGTTCTTGGGAGGGGAACAGCAACAACAGAATATTATTAATGGAGATGCTCTTCAAATTAGGGGGGAGAATAATGATGAGTGGAGGAGCAAGGAGAAAAGGGTTGGAAGGTAGTGAATCATACAATTCTACTTCCAGATGGCATGAATATTGGATCATCGCCGCCGTGTGTCACTGCTCTTGGAGGAGGAGGAGAAGGAGGAGGTGGTGGAGATAGGATATTCGTGATGGGTGGCAGATCTAGAAGAAGAGGATCATCATCATCAATAGGAGGAGGAGGGGGAGAAGTATCAAGTTGCGGGGAATGTGATGGGGAAGGGGCGATGGTGATAGAGAGGGATAGTAAGGGTGACAAGTACAAGTGGAACCACATCCACACTCCTCTCAATTTTACGGGCTTCCCATATTCGGCCTCCTACCTCCTTGTCTGATCAACCAATTAAGCCTATTACAGGGCTTATTATAATTACATTGTTAATCCAAGCTAGCAGCACCTTCTACTCCATTTGCTAGACTCTCTAATTAAATTTGCAATTTTGAGTGAGTACTGTATATATGACTGAAAACGTTCTGATATAGTTATATCAACAGTTCAACAGTAGGAATTGCACCCCTTCCATTGGTGGGTTTTGGGAAAGAACCACACCAGTCTTTCATACCTTGAAACAAAAGCCCAAGTGCCTCTGGCTCCTGAGACATATTGTCCAACCAACTGACAAAATCTTTAATTCAACATCTCACATTTTATAGTCATACAATACACTATAACCTATTTAGGGAAAAAAGAAATACTACGATCAGTCAAATAAATAAGTAAAAAAATAGTATGTTGAATAAAAATGGAATACCTGGATTATCATACACCATTCATATTAATTTGGTTAATTATATGAAATTGAAAAGAAAATATACAATAATTTAAATTATTTCTACAAATGTAGAATCTAACAAACTCAATAAGGAATGAACAGAAATGCACGAGTCAATTGAACTAGTGGCTTTAATAAAGAGAGGGGCTTTGGGGTTGGGTATACAACCCAATACAAGCCCCACAATCATGTACAAATTTCCCACCCCAGTACTAGCCTTCCAACCCACGTATTTCACTAAAGGAGTTGCCAATCATCCTCATGTGCATAGCCCTCTGGATCACTCATGGGCACCATGTCAAAGGAATCATCCTCCCGGACCCCACAATCATCCCCCAACATGTCATTTTGGGTGACTGGCCTTGGCAATTCGTGGGTATTAGCCACAGTAAATAATGGAGCGCCATCTGATTGATCTGCTAGCTTGGAAGCCCGAGAACAAAAATCATCAAAATCATCTGACAACCAAAACAATGACACTATGGTCAACAAGAGCTTTATTCATAGCTGTGACTGAAAAATATAAGAGATTTAGTCAAAAACAAACAACCAACCTTTGCCTCGGCAATAAAACCCAATTGCCAATGATGGATCAATGGAGTCAAGGGGGATGTGCCGTATGACACTGCACAATTATTAAATATATATATTTTTTAAATGAAATACAAAAAAGAAAAGATATGGCATGGGGTAATATTGAAGCAAAGCAGTCCCAGCCAGAAACTTACTTGCAGTGATAGGATGAGGTATCAGCCTCTAGATTATCCCTACTAATATCAACTACCTGATGAACCAGCCAGCATCGGAAAACAGTAGTCAGAAATGAATACCACCACAACTAGAACATAGTACAATGATATTATCCAACCTAGAACAATAAAACCCAGAAATAAAAGTACATTCCTGTAAAATCATTGGAGAGCCGAGAGCAATAGTAATATATATATAGTCCTTTTAATATCATGTGCACTTGATGCTAATGCACTCCAAAACTCTTACCCACGATTCGTATTTTTTGAAACCAACAATTGGATTATATTTATTCATATGTAAGCCATTCATGCCAAAAATCAAGTTGATCCAAGATTGATTGCTAACTTACATTTTTCAATCAATAACAATCACTAATTTATGGCTATTTATGAATGAAGTAGCTCTTAATTTCAGATCAACTTGATTTTTGGCATGGGTCTGATTGCTATTTGATCCAAAACTTACATTTTTCAATCAATAACAATCACCAATTTATTGCCATTTATGAATGAAGCAGCTCTTAATTTCAGATCAACTTGATTGTTGGCATGGGTCTGATTGCTATTTGATCCAAAACTTAAATTTTTCAATCAATAACTATCACTAATTTATGGCCACTTATGAATCAAGCAGTTCTTAATTTAGGGTCAACTTTGGCGTGGAACACTTACATGAGAAGGCTATCTAATCCAACCATTGGTTTCGAAAAATACAAATCACGAGTAAGAGTTTTGGAGTGCACTTGAAGCAAAGTTGCATCAAGTGCACTTCATATGAAAAGGACTCATATAACAATGATAAAGTTAAGTGCTGGGACTAGTATACAACCATCCACCCTGACTTTTATCATCATAGGTATTATATTTTTCCAATTCTAATAGGATTCCATTAAGCTAAAGATTTCACAACAAATATGAACGGGACTTAGAATTTTTGGAGGTCTTGGCTATGCTTTAAAATAACATCTTCAATTACTAGTTAAAGTGCATGTGCAGCGCATCTGATTTCATCTTTTAAAATTATAATTATAGCACAATTTTGAAACATTGCAAAAGTGAGTAGCAGGAACCATCTCTAAAATAAAAAATATGGAGGGCGACACAAACGGCATTATCTTTCCTGAAGTAACGATGAAATATGTAATTATGATATATGAGTGAATAGATAGGAAATATCAATTAGGACAGCATTATACCGGCTGAACTTCATGTGGATCAAGGTAGAATGCCTTCTCATCTTGCACTCCAACAATGTAAGTTGAAGCACCAGGTTTCCCTCCCAAAATGCCAAGGCTCTGAGGAAAGGTGAATGTTGCCCCCAGAGATGGAATGTACCTTATAAGAAGTCAAAAATTCCAACAAATAAATATATAAAGCAGTAACTTAAATACAAGTTGCAAGTTTCATATTTCCACAAAACTAAATCAATAAACAGCACAGAAAAAACACACTAATTGCAACTTAATTCGAAGATTGAATCATGATCCATGTCTACATTCTCTAGGTAAAAAGATTATAAAGAATTTCACACAGAAAATTTTATGTTAAATTTGGTCTGACTAACTGCTTCATCCCCCTATAAGAATCCCTAATCTTAGTAAAACAGGATCATCACTCAACATCCATTCCTGGCTTTGAGAAAATAAATGCTGGCTAAAGTAATAATAAAAGTTACTTTCAATCAATGGATATTCAGGGCCATTAAATAATCTAAATAGTAAATAATAAAAATATATCATAAGAAAAGAAAGGTCAATAGGAAAAAATAAAAAGCAGAGGAAGGAGAAAAACAGCCTCACCACGCTGCGGTGCAAGCTTATCGAGATACCAAATTTGCTAAGCCAGAAGTCACAACATTAGCACACTGGATTATGGAATATGAGACAAGAACTTAAAGGTATATTCCAACTCTTTTCAAAGGAAATGCTAATGTCTTATTCTTCAATGAGACTCCACAAGCTAAAAATCTTCAGAAGTTTTTGACTCATAAAGGAGAGCTAAAACTTTGGTCAGTCAAAGTCAAGGTATTAAATTTCTTTTCCTTTTTTTTTTTTTTCTTTTGCCATTTTAGTTACTTAGAAAATGCATGAAAATACTTGCGAACATGAAAAATATAATTAAATAAACATGAAAAATAAAATAAAATAACAGAACATGTAGATTAGAAGATAAGGCTAATAGATGACAGTGTGTTGGAGGCCTATATGCCCACCATGTTGGAAGACACTACAGTGCAACTGAAAAAAGGATGCAGCCCTAAAGTTCTGCCATTATAACATGATGTGTAAATGATATACTGACGTATTAAAGGTGTTGCAGTCATGTAAAATATAATAGTAAGTTGGTAACTATAAGCTCAAAAACTGTCAAAGTACCTAAAAATTCAACCATCCAAAACATAAATCCCAAGTAGAATACCATAGTACATAGCATGGCATAAACATCCAACTAAGCACTTTACAACATGAATTCAAAACTACTTATAGTACTACTCGCACAAAAATAAATGCTAATAATAATATTAATAATAATAGTAATCAGTACAACTCATTTCAACCAAGACTCGATCCCAACTACACCAGGTCGGCTACATTAATCCATTTACACCATTCGGTTCTATTAAATCCTTAGCACACATATCCTTTCTTGACACCTCTAACCACATTATTTTGAGCCTTCTTGTCCTTTCGAGGCCTTCAACTTCAATCAAGTTACCTCACAAACAAGTGCATTCCTAAGTCTCTGAGCACATGACCAAACCACTTTAGACAATTTGCCCTCATCTTCTCCTCAATGGGGACCACTCCCACATTCTAAAGAATGCATTCATTGATTATTTCATCTTTTCTCCTCTCTTTTTTTTCCCCCTCCTTTCTTTATAGGGAACAAAGAATTTTATTAACAAAAAGAAAGATGTACAAAAGGATGAGAATTCCTCTAAATAGCTTACAAACTATACACCTGTAGACAAAAACTGATCATAACCAAGCTACCAAGCTACCAAAGTCCAAAACACAACCTCACAGAGGAAAAAAAAAAAAGCCCTCTATAAGGCTGTGATGTAGATGCGGACCTCTTGTCAAGCTCGTCCGCAGACCAATTGGCTGGTCTAACCACCAAATCTGCCTGAACTGGCAAGATACCCACTAGATCCAAAACTTCCCCGGACAAATAAGCAAATCTCCGTGCACCCAGACTTCCAGTATTTACCCTTCTAATAACAATGGAGGAATCTCCTGCAACAATCAAAGAAGACAACCTCAATCTAGCAACCTCCCTCGATCCCTCCCACAATGCTAATAATTCAGCTTCTAGGGCAATCCCCTCCCTCGCCAGAATAGAGAACTCCAATAAGGTCTCCCCTTTAGAGTTCCTGAAAATCCCTTTGATGCCTAGTTGCCCTAGATTCCTAAGTGAACAACCATCAAAATTAAGTTTGATAAGTCCTTCAAGAAGAGGAGACCACAGTGGTTTAAGACTAAACGGTCTCCTAACCAAGTAACACAAAGCTGCCCCATCCCTCATAGTGCTATCCAAGGGATTACCATCAATCTCTCTGGAAACTGCGGTCCACAAAGAAGCAAGAAACACAATTCTATCCCAAAGCATCTCTCTAGGAGTGTAAATGTCCTGAAAGAGTCTGGAGTTCCTCTCCAACTGGCACCCAGAAAACGAACTGAATAACGCAAATACACAAGACCTTGCCTCTCTAGGATCTACCAAAACCATAGAAGGAAGTGGACATCCAAGACGCAACATCTGGCAGATTTACCCAAGTAGACCCAACTCTTCTCAAGTAACAGCTGCCAAATCTAAGGAGCAGAGGGGGGCAATGGATAAGTAGATGACCGAAACAGAACAAAACTTGCACATCAGACAAATATATGGGCTAAGGGCCTTGTTGGGTCTCAATTTTGGAGATTGTCATTAGTATTGATCCTCTTGTGAGCCACTAACCAAGCGAAGGCTTTAACCTGGCAGCCAGGGGGGCGGGGCGGGGGGGGGGGGGGGGGGGGGGGCAGTGCTTTAAAATCCAACACACAAACTTAGCTGGAAAGGAAAATCCAAGGTCACTGGAACCCAGGAAATATAAAAACAGAGACTTAGACAAGAAAATCCCATTATCTTTCCTCATATTACCACTTGTCCATCTTAAAAACGCATTCATTGCTTTTCATAAAAAATTAAAAATCTAAAAAAATAAAAAACAAAAGAAACCAAAAGGAAAAAAGAATGCCAAATTTTATTTATTTATTTTTATCAACAAAGAAACTTTTATCAACAAAAAAAAAAAAAAAAACTCATAAAGGGAAACAAGAAGTTGACCTAAGAAAAAGAGCCAAAAACAAAAAAACAACAGAAACTACAACTCACAAATTGACATCCAATATGGAACTGATCCCACAAACCATCCAAATCAATGCGCTTATCCTAAAAAATCATACTCCCTCCTTTCCTAATTGACAGTCCCCTTTGAAAAAACACACTTTTTAAGGAAACCCTATTAAATGCTTTCACACCAATACATATGTTTTGGCATTCCAATTTTGCCGTCAAGTGTGCAAAACATTTGAAAAAGAGAGAATACCTTTTTAAGGGTATTTTAGGAGATGAATCAAAAAGAACCAATGACTTTTGAAATTTGACAATAATTTTGAAACATCCCAAAAAGGAAAGTAGGCCACTAATTTAGGAACGGAGGGAGTAGCATTTCTATCCAACCATAAGACACAAAGACTACCATAACAGCACATCTCGAAAGTGTAACAGCCTTCTTGGTCCTCCTCAAACCCACAAATAAGATCTTGAATAGCTGAAAACTTAAACCAGGGATAACCCAACACTCATCAGATAACCGAAATAGCTTCTGCTATAACCATATAGCCACCAGCAATGCAAGAAGGTCACCTTCCTTCGTAGAGAGTTCTTCTATTTATAGGCAACAAGTGGCTTCTTCTACAACATCTCCAGCTCGGCTTAATCCCAAGTAATCCACTGAAGCTCACACCTTCTTTGCTGTGGTTAGCTCTTCCTCTACTGTAGTGGTTAGTAACTACATTCTCTTGAGATTTTGCACAAACTGGTGTGAAGACATCTTCTAGCCACTGGGCTCACTAAGGGCATGGTGTTGGCCATATGGTATCTCTGTGGACTCCATCTTCACTGAACCATTGTTACCTCTGATTCATCATTGGTTCTCTCTCTTGTGATGAAAAAACTCTGACACTTCTGGAAGCTTCCTGTACAGGTGTCGCAATATGGGCATACTTGTGCTGAAAATTGCCTCATTTGATCTCTAGTTAGTTTGTTAACAACCATGGTTTAATTAACATGATGTGCAAAAAGCAGTTCCTTTCTCTTCCACATAGCGGTGTATCCATCTCTTAAGTTGGTAAGAGTAAGTACACAAAATATTCTTACATCACTAAGCTTAGGGCTCCAAAACGACAATGTTTTGGCCATGTCTCAAGAGAGTCTTTATTTTTTATTCAGGTGATGGTCCGAAACTCCAAGGCTTCAATTACCCTTGAAGTTGGGTTTACTTACGGTTGTGCCATTATAAGTAATGACATATCCAAGTCGTTGATTCTCAGATGCGATCTAATCTGTTGATCTTTTGATAGTTACAGCATGGTGTAAGCAATCACTAGTGTTAATTCTTTGCGTGCAAACACTTGAACCTTAAGACGCACTTTAGCTTTCCAAACCATTTTAAAGGGAAAGCAATCTCGAAATAATTCCAAGACTTTATGAAAGAAATCAAATTTAAAATAGGGGATGGGGAAAGAATGAGATTTTGGAAAGACTCTTAGTGTAATGACACTCTTCTGATGATTGACTTCCCTCTTTTATTTGCTATTGCGGGGAATAAGGATGCCATGGTTAAAGACTTATCTTAATGGGGTTAATGATTCTATCACTTGGAATGTCAACTTTATTAGGCATTTCAATGATTGAAAAATGGAGGGCGTCTTGAATTTTTTTCAAAATCTTTATGATGGTAAGATTTCTTTAGGAGAGAATGTTTTATTGGTGTGGCGCAAGGACTTTAAAGGGTCATTCTTGGTGAAATCTTATTATAAGATCTTGGTTTCTAGTGGAGTTTCTTTTCCATTGGCAAAGTCGATTTGGATTGCTTCGGTCTCTTCTAAGTCTCTTTTTTCACATTGCTGGTAAGTAGAGACAAACGCTTGACACTGGACCATTTGGTTAATAGAAGATAAGTTTTGGAAAATAGGTGCATTTTGTCCAATGAAGCGACAAAAATAGTTGATCATCTTTTCATCCATTGTCACGCGGTGTGGAGCCTTTGGATACTTATCCTTAGCCTTTTCAAGACTCGTAGGGTTATGCCTTCTCAACCTCATAACCTTCTTTCAGGTTGGCGGATCAAGACAAGGAACAAAAAAGCACAGTTGGTATGGGATATGGCTCCTCACACGCTCTTTGGTGCCTTTGGAGAGAAAGAAACCTTCGAACTTTTGAAAATAAGGAAAACTTCAATCATTGAGCTCAAGTCTTCTTTTGTCAAGACTTTTTTTTCGTGGTTTCATAGTTACACTAATGACCACAACCCCTTTTTTGTTTGCTTCATAGATATGATATAGGTATAGTTTAGGGTTTTGTTTTTCTTTCTTTGGATAGAACTTGTATATATCTTATGCTATAGTTACAGTTTAAGGTTTTGTTTTTCTTTGTATATATCTTATGTCATAGTTACCTCTGATTCATCATTTGATATTAAATCTTAGCACACATGTCCTTTCTCACTACCACTGGTCACATTATTTTAGGACTTCATCTTATTCTATTAAGGCCTTCGACTTGAATTAAGTCATTCTTACATAGAAATGCATTCATGGGTCTTCATTGCATATGAGCAAACCAACTAAAAAATTTTCCTTCATCTTCTCCTCAATTGCTACTACTCCCCTATATTCTTGAGAATGCATTCATTTCTTAATTTATCTTTCCAAGTAATATCACAAATCCATCTTAACATCATCATCTCTGCTACGCTCATTTTCTACACATGTTGTTTCCTAATTGTTCAACATTTTGTACCATAAAACATAGCCGGTCTTATAGCTGTCTTGTAAAATTTTCCTTTTAACTTTATAGGTATTTTATTGTCACACAACAATCCAGATGCACTTCTCCACTTCATCTATACTGCTCTAATTCTATGAGCAACATACTCCCCTATCTCTCCATCTTTATGGATAATTGATCCAAGATATCGAAAAGAGTCACTTCTAGATATCTCTTGGTCACCAATTTGCACAACACCCTCATTTCCATTACTAGTTTGACTAAATTTACATTCCATATATTCCGTTTTTGTCCCACTTAACCTAAAGCCTTTAGATTCTAGGAATCCAGGGTGTCTTTCCATAAATCCAATTTAGAATTTAACCCCAATCTAGTTTCATCAACTAAAACTATATCATTAGCAAATAGCATAAACCATAAGACCTTATCCTAAATATGTTTATCCCTGGTGCAAAACTATTAAGATTGGAAATTCACTTGTCTCCCCTCTAATTGTTCTAACACTAATTATAGCTCCATCATACATGTCCTTGATTATATTGATTGACCTAATAGGTATTCATTTCCTTTCTAACACCCCCCCACCCTATCATATGCTTTTTCCAAGTAAATAAAACCATGTTATACTTTTCCATTAATCTTCTGAGAAAAAAAATTGCTTCCATAGTCGATCTTTCTGGCATGAAACCAAGCTAATTCTCTAATGCCATTGTCTCTCATCTTGATCTTCGCTCTATCACTCTCTCAATCTCTCCCAAAGTTTCATCATATGACTCATAAGTTTAATGCCATGATAGTTACTGCAACTTTGAATATAACCTTTGTTCTCGTACAGCGATACCAAAATGCTTTTCCGCCATCCATCTGGCATCCATCCTTTTGGACTTTAATATCTTATTAAACTTAGCCAGCCATCACACCATCATCACCCATAGACTTCCAAGCTTCAATGGGAATTCCATCCATCCCTACAGCTTTCCCTACTTTCATCTTTTTCAAAACCTCTCACTTGTCGCCTTTATCAAAAAAATAAAAAATAACCTCTCACTTCAGTTACCTAGAATCTTTAAAAACATATTATTTCTGTCTTCTCTAGGAGCTTAAATTATATATGTAATTCTCATCAAATAATTTTCTAAATAACTCCTCCACCTTTCCTTAATCTCATCCTCCTTTACTAAGACTCTCTAGTCCTCGCCTTTAATGCACTTAACATGGTTTAAATATCTAATTTTCTTTTCCCTTATCCTAACAAGTTTATATATATATATATATATATATATATATATTTCTCCCCTTCCCTTGTGCCGAACTTGTGATACAAATCATCATATGCCTTGAGTTTAGCTTCACTTACTGCCTTCTTAGCTTTCTTTTTAGTTAATTACTTAATTTATAGTTTTTATAACTTTCCTTATTCCTTTCTTTATGCAAAGCCTAATAACATGCTCATTTTGCCCTAACCACTATCTGAAGATCCTCATTCTAATACCACGTTTCCTTATATTTCAGTCCATTCCCCTTCATTTCTCCAAAAACCTCTTTTGCAACTCTTCTAATACAACCAGCCATTTCATTCCACATAATATTGCTTTCTTCATCTAAATTCCATTTTCCTTTTTTAATATTTTATCTTTAAACATTAGTTGTTTTTCTCCTTTTAAGTTCCACCACCTAGCTCTTGGTTTTCTACTTTTCCTTTATTTCTCTTCCATCTCCTAAGACACAATTCCAATACCACTAATCTATATTGTGTGGTTAAACTTAATCCAAGTACTACTTTACAATCCTTAATCTATCCATCTTTATAGTAAGAAAAAAAATTCCATTTGACTCATATCATATCACTTTTAAATGTTATTAAGTGTTGATCTCTCTTTTTGAAACAAGTGTTAGCAATTACAAGATCAAAAGCCATTGCAAATCCAAAGATAGAATACCCTTCCTCATTCCTCTCTCCAAATCGATATCGTCCATGAACCCTCTCATATCCTCCACTATTCTTCCCAACATGATCATTTAAGTCTCCTACAAAAATCTACTCCCCGTTAAGTATCCCTTGAATTAAACCATCCATATCCTCCTAAAATTGCCTCATA
The DNA here is from genome assembly GCA_039720395.1 of Liquidambar formosana. Lineage (NCBI taxonomy): Eukaryota > Viridiplantae > Streptophyta > Magnoliopsida > Saxifragales > Altingiaceae > Liquidambar > Liquidambar formosana. Next base: position 47,480,182 of record CM077822.1, on the reverse strand, counting down.
AAGGATTCATCCAATCCTAATTGGGGTGTATAAGCATTAATTATATTGATCATCTCTTCCCCAGTACCAGTTTAATTACTATTATTCTATCACCTCTTCTCTTCACATCTACAACGTCCTCTTTCAAATCTCTATCTCTACTTATCCCTACTTCATTAATATGCTTTTCCTTTCCTGCATACTGAAGTTCATACCCCGTATTTTCAATTTCCCTGGATTTTTCACCTACCCACTTAGTTTCTCTAGATTCTTCACCTACCCAATAATGTGAAGTTGTGAACAGTACCACGCTACAATAAGTTGACTCCTTCCCCAACTTTTAACATGGCAGATATTAATTAAAAAGGTCTCACACATAAAAGGCCTAAAACAAATCAATAATGGTCAAATTAAGAATCTCTTACACAAGTACACAACTAAGAAGCTAAAGAACCTCCCAAGTGGGCCCCATACCAACTTAATATTGCCATGGGTGATGCAAGCTATCCCGAATACAGTGGGTCCCACCTGTGTGTCTGCCTGTGAATCCCGAATTTGGGATACGCAGTATTTTCCTATTGCCATATGAGAACTTGAGCGCTCATTTGTAATCCTTTTGCTGCTGCTGTTGATACCATCATCCCAGGCCCATCCCACAAGTGGGCTCGGGAAATTGATCCTTCAGACGAACAAGAACTCTAATAGGGGAAAAGGTTCACTCTGGTCTTTCCCTAATTCTAATTGGCCCGTGCCAGGGGTCCATCCCTCTCAACCAAAGAAGATGGACCTCACTTACCATGGCAGACAGATTTGCATTTCGAAACTAATAGTGGTTGGTTATGAGTTTTTTGCATCCTCAGATAAATGTGTAGGTGTGCTTAGCCCTTTTAAGAACACTCAGATGCTTTGCAGAATAATGATCCATGGGAATATATTCTCTAACCTTATGCCAAAATCAGTGGTTACCATACCAACATTTAAAATTGTTTTTATAAAATCAGTTTAGACTCCCATAAGCCACTCAGGGAAAGAGTACAAGGGAAAATAAGCAAGACAATCATGAAATATGACATAGATAAATGTCAGAACATTACGAACCTGGGATTGACTTTATCAAGTCCAAGAACCAAAGGAACCAACAGTAGAATAGGTGTCCAATCATCTTGACCTTTTGAAAATTCAAAACAGTGTCTATAGGCATCTTCGATGCAAACAACTGGAGCTCCACCTCGCTCCCCATCTTCATCACCAGAAACAATATAGACAGCCATGGACAAAGAGTGGTCTTCGAGGTCATTCTCTACTCTCTTACAGCGGGCTAGAGTTTCCCATGAGCGACACATGGCGTATGGGCCTACCCATGACCCAGCAGCGAGGCCATAAGCCTTTCCAGCCTGAAGAAGATTATGGATAGAGAAAGCTGATGCCTCAGAATCACCAAACAAGTGCAAGATCTCAATATATTGTCGATCCACTGGCTGCATTGTACGAAAGGCAACAAAATAAGCACACACACTTGGCAATTAAACATGATTCATGACTCTCCATATAAAAATCAGTTGGAGTCTATTTTTCATAGCTAAAAAAACAGATAAATATGATCAAAAGAAAACAGGAGTATACGATCCACCTTACCTTGTTTAAAGGTTTTCTCCAAGACCTCCCTAATCGATGAAAGAGCAAAGCCTGTATGTATAGAAACCAGTCATTCACTAAAATGAAAATATAACAAAATGGGAACAATACATATGACAAAATAACTTGACAAAAACTTGTTTTCGGGTAATAAAATAGTGGGAACACCACACCTGAGCAACAAGCATCTGACTGCTCCGAAGCATGCAACCCCAGTTCACATCGCTGGTCAATTTTGAATCTTCAATAGCATCAAAACCTGTGGGTGAAGAGATTTTATGCCAGATATTGCACTTTGCTCTAGTTTGCTATTCAAGAGTAAATCATTCCAGCAAAAAGAGAAAAAGGGGGAGTGGAGTTTTACATGAAACGAACCTTTACGATAGGTCATCAAAATTCTTGATGAAAAATCTTGTTCAAATTCAGCTAATCCATGGGTACTATGTGGATCTCCAGAAGAGGAGTCTTCCGGTGAAATTTTGTAGCGCACACCCAGAAGCCATATGTCACTAGTGGAGCTAGAAAGGCCAGTCTTGGTCTGCCCTAGCACACGCTCGTGAATTCTCCTCATTGAGCCACCACTCACAACTCTCTTCACAGCAGCCGTCCACCCATTGTTGTTTCTGCTATGAACTGCCCTCTTTTGGTCGCTGTAGGTTTCAAAGATTGAGAAAGCAGACGCCAAGAAGCCTGACCATGAGGAAGCCTTGGAGCAGTTAGTTTCGCCGTTGGATCCTGGGTCGGAACAAACAGATGCCGCGGGACTTGTATTGGGGGAGTCAGTAGAAGAAGTTCTCGAAGCAAAACCCCTCTCACGGAAACCCTTCATTCATAACCTACTCACAAAGCGGAAGGAGCATACATTGAGACAATCGGCTTATAGAAGCCAGCCCCCCTCCCTCCAGTTTTTTTATCGTATAACAATAAATCTCTGCAGTCCCACAGACACCCACAGGCAAACCAGACACCTGAGTGAGATACCATACATATACGTATATACAATTATATATGGCCACCCAACAGACTTTCCCTAAACGATCTTAAGCCCTAACTAACTGAATAACTAACTAACTAACAACAACAACAACATCCCAGGAAACAAATATTGATAAATTCCCAAAAATCAATTATGCGATTTGAAGGGGTTTGTTTGTTTGTTCGTTTGTTTTGGGTAATCAATCAAAGAGATTCGGATTTATTATTTTTGCTAAATCAAAATTGTCAAAAGAACTCGTTTCAATGATTCATTCAAAGGCAGAACAACGATGAGTTACCTGGGAGAATAGTAACGGCTGAATCGCCTGTTCCTGGAAAATCTTCGCTCGCGTCACCGGGGAATGATAACAATCATGGAATGGAATGGAAGGGTCCTCTCTCTCTCTCTCTCTCTCTCTCTCTCTATATATATATATAATAAATAATAATTTACAACAATTTACAGACACGCCCGCCTGAAGTCCCGAACCAACTGGTTGGCTTCTTTTTTGGGAAACCCCAACCAAGTCTACTACGTTGTCTATTTAGGAATTTGGGAAGACGGTTGAGTTTTTAACTTCATATGCGAATCCGAACCCTGGAACAATTGTAATTACTTTTCCTCTTCTTTCTATTTTCCCCCTTTTTTATCATTTATTATTATTTAATTAAAATACAGCCCCATCGGATGTTGTATTTACAGAGACGCTACCACGTGGGCGCTCTTCTTTGCCAACCATAGTGACCTTGTTTGGAAATCAATGCTCTTTGGCTTATTTGCGAACACGCTAACCTGCGGGCTAGCGGCCTCATTCTTCCTCTCGTCTTTTGGGGATAATTGTAGGATTTTTTATTACCATCCTATTTGTAAATGAATAAAAATAATAATGAGTCATTAAATCATCAAAGCATAAAACAAACCCTACAAAATTCTCACAAGAAAAAACCTACATAGGATCAAGTCTATCATATATCTTCTAAAATTATGGTAAACAAATGGTTGTCATAACTATTATAATGCTATTTACTTTTTTTTTATCACATTAGAATTTTCTTCTTAATAACAAGGACAAATTACATTCCCTCTCCCGAAACTATGGGTTGCAGTAATTTAACCCCTTCTAGGCCACTTGAGTAATGAAAAGTGGTCATGCAATCTATACATAATCACATTAAATGCTTATAATGCTATTCCTATCCTTTATTTATGATTTTGCCCTTATCTATGTTAGATAAGGACCTCTACGACCTTACCTACATCATCTTGCAGCTTAGGGTGAGTTCTCTCTCTCTCTCTCTCTCTCTCTCTTTCTCTCTCTCTCTCTCTCTCTATATATATATATATAACACCACGAATAGCACCTCTTGTAGTTTCTTTTGTATGAATTTCTTGGACAAAGGAGTTTTAATTACTGGGTGTGGACATCGGAGAGGAGGCTGGGTCCTTGTTTACGTGGGCAACGTTGGGTTTTGGAAGTTGTCATCTTATTTTTAAGGAATACGAAAACTTTAGGGGTGTTTGGCAAACTCGTTGAAGCCACTTAACTGGTTTTACATTATTCTAATTTAAAGCCCAAAATCCAATTCTGTTCATTCCAACAATTTGTTGGTTTAAAAATTTTGGCTCAACTCTTTTTCAAAAATTCGATTAATGAGAAGAAGAGTTTTGAAGGTCAAGGTTTCTTCAACCAGATCTGTTCCTCTTCTTTCCTTCCTTCTTTCTTTTGAACTGTTACAACACTTAAAGAGCTCTCAACAGTAAGTGCTCCATCTCTACATTTGCTTTACAGCTCTCGCATGTCTCTATCATAATGTTGTCATTATCTTTATCTTCTTTCTTCTATTTCTTCTTCTCCTTCTTCTTTAATCTACAATTTTTATTCTCATTAAACATGCTATTTTCTGTAAACAAGACATTTATCCTCCATTTAGTTCATAGATTCTACCAAGGAAAAAAAATGAGGAGGAAAGAAAAAAAAAGAAAAAGATTGTTGGAAAACAGTGCAGATGCTACTGTGTAAAATTAGAACAAGAACTGCAGAAATATAAAACACTTATCGATTGAGACGTGTACGAAACACTGTCCTTAAGAGTAGTTCCACCCCTTTGAGTATGAAACTCGATGCAGTAGGTCACAACGCTTTACCCTCCAAGATTCAACAACTGGGCTCCCACAAACGTGCACTCGCAAGTGTAGGAGCGAAGAGAAAAACTCAAAATGCTCATAACTCTTAAAAAAATAAAATTGCAGAAAGAAAATAGAGAGTAGAAGAGAAGAGACTATTGCTCTTTTGTGTGTTTTCTACTGAATGAGAAGGTTGGTTTATAAAGGCTTTAGAAATCAGTAACAGCCCTAAAAAATAAATTCCCAACAATAAAAAAATATAAGTACTAAATCAAATTCACAGACTGGGTCGTGGATATGCACACGTGAAGCTAATTTCCGAGATTTGCACCCCTTGTGTGCACGTCGTACGCTCACGATGCACCCGACTAAGTCAATTTTCAAACCCTTATCCCGCAAATCACTCAATTGGGCTCCATCTCATGCGCACGTGGAGACTCCCTACATCCTACCACATGATATTACATAATGTGGGACAAGGTGACTTCAAAATATAAAGAGAGAAGAGAAAAACTCTTTAAGAAAAACTTTTGGATCTTTGAAATACTTATTTTATATACTTAAAATACAACAATCCTCACATATTTCAATATACAAAAAGAAAGAAAGGAACGTGAGAACTTAATGCATCAGCTATAGTGACTTTTGGACTATGAACCAAACTTAAGATATATAAGCAGTAACCCACAGAAACTTGGGGAAATATAAAATTTCTATGAACCAAAATTCCTTAGTGTGGATCAGTTGACTTAGAACCCACATACAATTCCCAAAATTTGAGTTATTCTAATTTAGGTGGCACGAATAGGCCATGCACCATACCTAGAAATTCATAAATGCTCTAGAAAACCTGCCTAAGTTCTTATAGGAAGCGGCCCCACTTCCACACTCATATAAATGGATCCATCAAGTGTGCACTACAACTAAACACACCATTCAAATAGAACTATGGAATCCATTAAGAGTTAAACTCAACCTTACACGTTACAGTTTGCACTATCTGCACTATAGGAAGGGACTCTCAAAATATTATAAAATGGATAGTGCACTCCAAGTCAACCAATAACTTGTTATTACCCATATGAACCTAATTCCTGGGATCTCCATTCACACAGGTTGGATTACCATTATTGTTGACTCTTAGTTACAGGCATTAGTCCCATTCTCTTCGATGTATTACTCATTAGGTTTCTACCTAGTGGTTTTGTCAAAGGATTGATCAAATTCAACTCTAACCTCATAAAGTCAAGGGATATAACCCCATCACTAAACAATTGCCTCACTATATTATGTCTTAGGCATATATACCGACTCTTCCCATTATAAGATTTATTCTTAGCTTTGGTTATAGTGGCCTGGCTATCACTATATAGAGACATAGAAGGAGTTGGTCTCATCTAAAGGGGATTATTTGCTAAGAGGTTTCTAAGCCACTCAGCCTTTGCACTTGCCTTCTCTAAGGCAATGAACTCGAATTCTATAGTAGACCAAGCTATGCATGTTTGCCTGGTAGATTTCCAAGTACTGCACATCCGCCAATTGTAAACACATAACTGCTAGTAGATTTTGTTTCATCTGAATCAGAAATCCAGTTAGCATCACAATACCCCTCTAATACATAAGGAAAATCATTATAAAATAAAAGTATAATTAGTTCCTTTCAAATATCGAAGTATCCTATACAAAGCAATCCAATGATCTCTACTAGGATTATGAGTATATCTACTCAATCTACTAACAGCATATGCAATATCAGGTCAAGTACAATTCATCAAATACATTAAACTACTAATTATTTGAGCATACTCAGATTGTGAGACACTATCTTCTTTATTTTTCTTTAAATGAGAATTAGCATCATAAGATGTAGATACAGATTTACAATCAAAGTGTCCAAACTTTTTAAAAAGTTTTTCTACATAATGTTTTTTGTGAAAGAAAAATACCCTCAATAGATTTAGTTATTTTCATTCCAAGAATAAAATCTGCCTCACCTATATCTTTCATATCAAATTGAGAAGATAGAAAATTTTTAGTCTCTTTAACAACATCTAGACTAGTTCCCATGATCAACATGTCATCAACATACAAGCAGATAATAACATAAGAATTATCATGAAATTTGCTATAAATACATTTATCAAAATCATTAATCGAATATCCATTAGATGTCATAGCATTATCAAATTTCTCATGCCACTGTTTTGGTGCATATAGAGATTTAACTAGTTTACAAACTTTATACTCATTACCAGGGACAACACAACCATCAGGTTGGTCCATATATATTTCCTCTTCTAAGTCTTCATTTAAAAATACAGTTTTAACATCCATTTGATGAATATCCAATTTATTTATAGAAGCTAATGCAATTAAAATTCTTATAGAGGAAATTCTAGTCACAGGAGCAAAAGTATCAAAATAATCTATACCTTTCTTTTGAGTATATCTTTTAGCCACCAACTGAGCTTTAAATTTATCAATTGACCCATCAGGTTTTAACTTCTTTTTAAAAATCCATTTGCAACCAATGGTTTTAGTACCCAGAGGTAGATTAACCAATTCCCATGTAAGATTAGACATAATTGATTCAATTTCACTATTAATTGCTTCTTTCCAAAAAGGTGAATTAGGAGAAGTTACAGCCTCATTATAAGTTTGTGGGTTATTATTAATAAGAAAAGTATAAAAATCATCTCCAAAGTTGGTTTCTTTTCTTACTTTGTTACTCATTCTTAACTCAATTTCAATGTTATTATTAAATTCTTTTTCAATTTCACTTTGAGGTTCACGAGTTATTTTTTCACCTTTAGATTTTAAAGAAAAATATTTTCAAAGAAATCTGCATTTTTAGTTTCCACAATTGTGTTTGGTTCCATAATATTATTTTCACTTCTAATTACCAAGAACCTATATATAGCGCTATTATGAGTATAACCAATTAAAACACCATCAAAAGTTTTAGGGCTGATTTTTCTCTTTTTAGGTTCTGGTAATAATACCTTAGCCAAACACCCACACATTTTTAAATATTTTAAATCATGTGCATGTCTTTTCCAAAGTTCATAAGGTGTTACTTTAGTTTTCTTATAAGATACCCTATTTTGTACATGACATGTAGAAAGAATAGCTTCCCCCCCACAAATTAAGTGGTGCCCCAGCACTAATTAACATAGCATTCATCATTTCTTTTAAAGTTCTATTTTTTCTTTCAGCTACTCCATTAGATTCAGATGAATATGGAGGAGTTACTTCATGTATTATGCCATGTTCTTCACAAAAATCATTAAGGGGTTAATATTCATATTCTTCTCCTCTGTCAGATCTAAGTTTTTTAATTTTCCTATTTAATTGATTTTCAACTTCTACTTTATATTTCAAGAACATTTCAGTAGCTTTATCTTTTGTTCTTAATAATAAATCTTTGTATATCTTAAATAATCATCTACAAAAGTTATGTAATATTTCTTTCCACCTCTTGTTAATATGCTTTTCAAATCTTCAACATCACTGTGAATTAATGCTAGAAGTTCAGTTGCCCTATCAACTGATTTACAAAACTTTTTTAGTTAACTTTAATTCTACACATACCTCACATTTTTCATTATTTGTTATTGATATATTATGAAGTAAACCAAGTTCTTTCATTTTCTTGATATAAGAAAAATTCACATGACCTAGTCTAGCATGCCATAAATCAATAGAATCAATCAACTAAGCAGAAGAAGATGCATTTCTATTCATGATTTCAAGTACATTCAAAAGAAACAGACCTTGGTTACAATAACCTCTCCTGAAAAACATACCATTCTTAGTTATAATAATCTTATTAGATTCAAAAGATACCTTAACCCCAACCTTACCTAGCAAAGAAACCGATACCAAGTTGTGGCAAATGTTTGGAACATGGAGCACATCACTCAGTGAAAGGAATTTTCTATAAGTCAGTTTGAGAAGAACTTTCCCTTTTCCTACAACTGGCGAGGGCCTCAAATCGCCCATGAACATTTATTCCTTGCCTTTCCCCACAGGAGTATAGGAAACAAAAGCATTTCTATTCATACAGATGTGCTGGGTAGCCCTAGAGTCTACTACCCAGTCCTTCACATTTGTAACCATATTCACCTCAGTAACAACTGCAGCAAAAACATCATCTATCTCTACTAAATTAACATTCATCTATGCAAGAAAATTGTGGTAAACAAATGGTTGTCATAACTATTATAATGTTATTTTCTTTTGTTTTATCACATTAGAATTTTCTTCTTAATAACAAGGGCAAATTACATTCCCTTTCTCGAACTATGGGTTGCAATAATTTAACCCCTTCTAGGCCACTTGAGTAATGAAAAGTGTTCATGTAATCTATACATAATCACATTAAATGCTTATAATGCTATTCCTATCCTTATGATTTTGCCCTTATCTATGTTAGATAACGACCTCTACGACCTTACCTACATCATATTGTAGCTTAATGTGAGTTCTCTCTCTCTCTCTTTCTCTATATATATATAACACCACGAATAGCACCTCTTGTAGTTTCCTTTGTATGAATTTCTTAGACAAAGGAGTTTTACTTGTTGGGTGTGGACATCGGCAAGGAGGTTGGGTTCGTGTTTACATGGGCAACGTTGGGTTTTGGGAGTTGTCATCTTATTTTTAAGGAATAAGAAAACTTTTAAGGGTGTTTGGCAAACTCATTGAAGCCACTTAGATGGTTTTACTTTATTCTAATTTGAGGACCAAAATCCAATTTTGTTCATTCCAACAATTTATTGGTTTAAAAAATTTGGTTCAATTCTTTTTTAAAAATTCGATTGATCAAAAGAAGAGTTTTGAAGGTCAAGGTTTCTTCAACCATATCTACTCCTCTTCTTTCTTTCCTTCCTTCTTTCAATTGAACTATTACAACACCTATAGAGCTCTCAATAGTAAGTGCTCCATCTCTACGTTTGCTTTACAGCTCTCACATGTCTCCATCATAATGTTGTCATTATCTTCATCCTCTTCTTCTATTTCTTCTTCTCCTTCTTCTTTAATCTACAATTCTTATTCTCATCAAACATTCTATTTTCTGTAAATAGGATATTTACCCTCTATTTGGTTATAGATTCTACCAAGGAAAAAAAAAAGGAAGGGAAAAAAATGAGGAGGAAAGAAAATGAAAGGAAAAGATAAAATCATATTAAGCCAAAATTATTTCAATTCTTCTTCTTCTAATTTCCATTGCAACCAAGTAAAGAAATAAAGAAAAGTGCAACTCCTTAAATTTTAATTTTTTTTCCTTGATAAAATCCTCAAACCAAATAATTAAAGGTTCTGAAAAAAAACAAAAATTATTTTGATGGGAATTGGGAGCTTTTGGAGTTAGGGTTTTGATTTGGAAAATTCAAATAGTTGATTTGAATTGGGGATATGTTGGGTTATGATTTTTTGTTGAAATATTACGACGGAAAATTTTTTTATTTAGGGATTTGTGAATCCAGATTTCGATTTAAATTTTTGTATCAATTTTTCCAATCTTTTTAGTATGTTCTAATTGTGAGAATTAAGAACACCACGAATGCCTTCTCCTTCATCTTTTCCCTTATTTTTTTTCATCACCTATGATGCATATAATGTGAAGCAAAGAAAAAAAGATTGAAAATTGGAACTGTATTAAACCAAACAACCCATAAGGAGGAAACGATTCAGTTTAAAAATAGTTTTCATATAAACTAGTTAGTTTCTTTAGTTTTAAACCGACCTGGACCAAATCCAAAGATTCCAAACAGACCTTTAAAAAGAGGGTTTTAATAAAAACCATTTTGACTCCAATTTTTAAGAAAAAGACGGTCTTGAACAAAAAACATGGATTCGGGGGCTAGGTTAAGATGTGGAAAAGTTCTAGACCATGGCGTATTGGCACCCACCTTGCCATAATTAGTCTCTTTTTATTGGTTTGAATAATTTATTTCTATCACCTTACCTATTGTAATTATAAAGGAAAAGAAGAAGAAAAAATTTAACCTAGTTAGACTTGAGCTTAAGTGAGCGGCTTACACACCTCTTGTAAGGATCAAAGTCCACATAGTTTGGACACGTATAGGAAGGTTCTACCCTTTGTAAAGATTATCAATCTCAAATCCATGATTATTCTCTCGTAAACTAAAACAAAATATTTATTTGATTTGATAAGAACTTTATTTTGAACATTGTCGCTACCGCAGCGCGGAAATCCTATGTTTTGCGCAGGTGCACACGGTGTCGGGCGCGTTAGTACACCCTTGTGCCGATTGGTTGGTTGCATGTGGTGTTTGTACTATTGAAGGGTGTTTGAAATTGATTTGATTTTTAAATTGAAAATCTTGGTCTTATTTTACTCCTTTTTTGGGGTGCCTCCCTTCATTCAGCCATGTAAACACAACTTAAATTAAGTAAGGCTTGGAGTCGCCACCAACCATATATTTAAAGACGTGGAAGGTCGTCTCTAAGGTCTCAAATGGTCCTTATAACTTGAAAATAAAATGACTCATAAACTTGGTTGGCGCACTAGAAATCTAGGTAAGGAGGCTCTGTTATGAGTGGGGAAGGTGTTAGGCACTACACAGCATCCGTTAACAAACGGTTGTCCTAATTTTCTAACTTTCTTTTATTTAAACCCTATTTCTTAAAGTGAATTCCCAATTTAAGGCTTGAAATTCTAAATTGATATGCAGCTCTAGGTTGTGATCTTGTTAAAGCATTACTTACACTTATCTAGGCGATGGATGTTCTTAAAGCTTTAAAGAGTGGCATCATTCCGTGCAAAATTTAGCCATGTGTGTGAGGAGTGTATTGAAAATTGATTTTTGAAAAGAGATTATTTTGAAAACCTTGAAAAATGGTATCATTCCATGTGGAATTCAACCATTTAATAGCTTGTTCAAAAAAAAAAAAAGAAAAAAAAAAGGAAAAAAGGGTTTTTGAAAGATTGATTATTTTGAAATTTAAAAAATGATGGCATCATTCCATGTGGAATTTAGCCTTTTAAAATGTTTGTTTTGAAAACTTGTTTTTTTGGAGGATTTGAAATATTTGCTATGAAAATTGATTTTTGGAGGATTTGAAATGTTTGCTTTGAAAATTGATTTTTGGAAGGATTTGCGAAGTTTGCTTTGAAAATTGATTTTTTTTGAAGGATTTGTGAAGTTTGCTTTGAAAATTGATTTTTTGGGGATTTGAAATGTTTGCTTTGAAAATTAATTTTTGGAGGATTTGAAATGTTTCCTTTGAAAATTGATTTTTGAAGGGATTTGAAATGTTTGTTTTGAAAATTCATTTTTGAAAGAGTCGTTTGAAAAATGGCATTTTTGGGTTTTTTTCAAGGTAACCCCATCCCTTTATGTCGGGACACCTTAAATTCGTTTGAAAGCTTTGGTTTTGAAATGCAGCATTTTTAGGTTTTTTTTCAAGGTAACCCCATCCCTTTGTGTTGGGACACCTTAAGATCACTTGAAAGATATGGTTTTGAAATTGATTTTTGAAGGTGTAAAAATCCTTAAAATCGATTGGGATGCTTGATTTGCTTGCAAGAAAATAATGGTTCTTTATAAAAGTTCAAAACTCGCATTCATTTTAATTGATTTTACCTTTACCTGTGTGACCTTTTTTATGGTAACCCCATCCCTTTGTGTCGGGAGACCACATTAACCAGGTCTATTCTAATATCAGATTTAGCGTTGTAAGCCTCGGGTTAAAAAAATTGCATGGAATAGATGGAAGACTTTGTAAGAATTTATGTGTCAAGGTCCATTACTTAACTAAATCTCCATTAAAAAAAATTGTTTGGTTTTGAAAGAGGTTGTAAAAAGATTATGGAGACTTAATCTTGTAATTTGGCTGGAACTCATTAATTCTAACTAAATCCAGAAAGCATGTGTAGTAAAAATATGGAATGGAAATATACTTGTCTTGAAAAATGCATCTTTATCAATACAACAGATATTATAGTGCTCGGAGAGTAAAGCTATACTAGGCAGGAAAGTAAAGCTATACTAGGTAGAAAAGTAAAGTTAATTAGGCAGAAATCTTTGCACTGAAAAGCTACACTAGACTTAATCGGAAAAGTGAGTTGATACGTGCACTTGATGTACGGTGTGATATGTGATGAAAATGATCGGGAGAGGTAATCACCACTAAGCTTTCCCCTTACAAGGTGCCTTAAACAGCAAAAACTTAGTGAATATTATTTCCCCTTCACAAATCTTCGATAAAAATGCAAGTGGTAAGTCTGTGAGGGCTTTCTATGGATGGAGTGGAATTTTTTTGGAGTTTTAATCGGTAGAAAAGCTCTGAATATAGAAAAAGAGGCTCAAGTCTACATAAGGACTACACCCGGTATGGGGAATCTGGGTATACAAGTCAAAGTCTGGCGAAAATCCAGCAGAGGTTCAGTAGGGTTCTCCCTGGATCCTCCTAAATGAAGAGAAGAGGGAGGAGCAATTTATAGAAAAAAATTCCTCCCTACCATGCGCCTATTATATAGGAGCAAGGTAGGGAAGCCTCTTTTTTAAGCTTTTTAGGCTTCCTCACTAAAAGCCTAAAAAAGAGAGGCACGGTGAAGAAGCCCAAAAAAAAGGGACAACTGCAATGATGACTTTAAAGGAATATTCCAAGATGCTCTTTGGATATTCTAAGATGCCTTTAGGATATTTCAAGATGCTTCTAGATATTTTGAGAAAATATCTGCGTGCCTGGGCGCAGATTATAAGATCCAACCGGGCAATTTGAGTCCGCTAATGGACCTGAGATCTAAAGGCAATGTCCTGCTAAGGTAAACGGGACGCTATGAATCCGAAAATGAAGTCAGAATTTCAAATCGATGTACTATTTAATCTGTATTGAATAGAGGCTGAGCTAGTGAGATTTGCTTGTAGCATTTTGTAGTTCTAAGGCGTGTACTAAGATGAGATCAGCGGCAATGGAATTTCTTGCATAGTTTTCTTCAGGATGACTGTACGTTTGACTTTACTTGATTGGAGTCGACTTTTTCTTGATTTAAGTTGACTTTTTGTAGCATTCTCGCTAATTTGGAATATCTTGAGCTCGGGAACTCTGATTGAGAAGGTTCTGGAAGCATTGGAAAGCCTTAGACATGTTCTTTGAGATTTAACTTTTTCTCTGCCATTTTGAATTTTCTGGTGCGCTCCTCAGAAAAAGATTCCTTTTGGGTTTTTTGCAACATCGATGATTTCTGAGTGATTTGTAGAAAATCTGTACTTTTGCTATTTCACAAAAAGTGTTTTAAATTTGATTCCAGACATTTTTCCCAAAAAAAAAAAAAAAAAGAAAAAAATTTCAGTCGAGGACCTTTTCTGAAAAAAGTTGTGCACAATTCTCTATATTCTAGACTTTTTTGGTACTTTTGCTATTTTCACAAAAAGTGCTTAGAATTGGATTTTAGGTACCTTATCAAATTCTCATTGTAGACACCCTATTTTGTACCATCTAATAATTCTAAAATCCTTTTTTGACCCCAATGATGAGTTTAGTGAGATTATTCATGAATTATCCTCAAAGGATTAGTGCGAATAACAGCATGGGATTAATTGTTTAAAATAAAGAAAATTATTTTATTAAATTAGTTGTTTTTTTCGTGCCATTAACATGTGTACATATGTGATAGATGTGTGTACGCACATACGATACATGCATATGAGTGTTAGCGGTCACTTTCCTAATTTTTAGAAAATGCAATTTCCCTTTCCTATTCAAATTAGACGACTTTTCTAATTATTGGTAATATCTTTTAATTATTATCCAAGTAAACCTAGTCTAGAAAGGAAAGGAAAAAACCCTAGTTTTCAGATATAAATATTCTTGTAATGCCTTAGAAAAGGGGAGGAGAAAAGGGTTTTTAGAGAGTGAAATTCGTTACAATTCAGCAGCAGTTTTTTTGAAAATCAGTGAGTGTAGTTTAATCATAACTTTTGACTTTGAAGTCGGAATTTGATAAAATTGGTCTTCTTAGAAGATAATTCAACTCTCTACAACTTTGTATTTCACGAGTTTTGTCCAATTCCAATGTTTTCATACCTAAAAACTCAATTGAAGTTCCTACTGTTGCAAAGTGACGAAAATCACTTTTCTTTTTCTCTTATTCTCTTTCGTTTTCTATTTCTTTTCGAAGTTAAGAGAGTTTTGATCCCTTTGCTGTGATAACACTTTAACGAAAAGGAGTATTCTTGTTGGCTTGATTCAATCCAAGGACCTGAGGGGCCACGAACAAGTATAAAGTCAGTACATTTGTATTTATTTTATTTTATTTATTTTTGTTTAAAGCATGATTAACATAATTTAGGTTTAGTTTATATTCGTATTTATTTGTATATTTTATTTTATTAAGGATGTATGATGTATATTAATATAAGGCTTCTGTGATTATATGTGATGTGCCAGTAGGGTGTGTACGCACCTATCTCCAGTGCATACGAACGTATCTCGAGTACATACGCATTCCCTTCTAGGTATAAAGTGCATTTTCTTTTGTTTTTTTATTTCTGTTTCATTTGCCCCTTTTAAGTATGCATGTGTTAATGAGTATGCCTCCTATTTTGCTCGAGTCTATATTATGTGCCAAGGTTGCGTACGCAACCACTTTAGTTGCTTACGCATCACTCTTCTGACAAACAAATTGCTTATTCATTCATATCTATTATATTCTCTTGTATATTTGTTATGTATATGCATGATTTGTCAAACAAGGCCAATAGACGATATATGATGTGTACGCAACTGGCATAGATGTGTACATACCCAAGCTTAGCAGACAGTAATTTGTTTTCTGTGCACACCTATTTTTACTTATTGATTGATAGTTCTTCGCATGTTCTGTATATTCTGTATAATTGCTGCAAATTTTCTATCTCATGTACTTTATTATCATTGTTATTATTGCATGCCATTTAATCTAGTGTATGATTTAGGGTTGATTTTAATTAAATATCGAATTAATTAAGGTGAATAGTCACTTGTGGGGGCCGGTTTTGATCAGGAATCATTGAGTGCCTCATGCCTTCCCAATGATATACTCTAGCTCCGAACCCGAATCTCTGGTTATGACGAGCTGAACCTACTAAGGTTCATTATTCTCAAATAGTAATCAGGTGGTGACTCCTCCTCGCGCTAGCCTTTCGAGGCTAGATGCATATTCTCGAACCATCGTGGTTTAAGACGTGGTGCTCACATTCATAATTTTCTGAGACTTCTAATTTTAGCGCGCTTTCTAACACTGCCAAGAATGGCCTGAAACTTGAAAAGGCTCAACATGGAACTTTCAAACTCGGAATTAAGAATGCTACCAATCATTGAAAAGATAATTCCAACACCATCAAGACCGTTGAGGTCCCAACTCCTGTGCAAGATTCACTCTCTGGACGAGTTTTAGGATAGCGGCTTAGCTGGAGGGTTCCGGAGGGCAGAGCCTGGAGGCAGGTCTGGTGGTCTTTTTAGGGTAATAGGAGTGCTTCTAAACTTGAAAATGCAATCTGTTTTTTTAAAACAGCGCTCTGTCTGCTCTGTATCTGAATTTCTTCAATACGGCAATGAAGACGAGTGAAGTTGCACTATATTTAAATCTCTTCAACTCGGCAATGAAAACAAGTGAAGTCACATTGTATCTCTAACTGTATCTGAATCTCTTCAACTCGGCAGAAAGACGTGTGAAGTTGCACTGTATTCTCTTCAACTTGGTCCGAAGACTGGTGAATTCGCAAATTATTCTCTTCATCTGGGTCCGAAGACTAGTGAAGTCGCTTTGTATCTCTTTAACTTGGCACGAAGACAAAGGAAGTCGCACTGTATCTCTTCAATTTAGTTCGAAGACATATAAAGTTACATTGCATGTATCTCTTTAACTTGGTCCGAAGACGAGTGAAGTCGCACTATAAATCTCCAACTTGGTCCGAAGACGACTGTAGTTGCACTGTATATCTCTAACTTGGTCCGAAGACAAGTAAAGTCGCACTGTATTCGTACTGTATCTGATAGGTGTCCAAAACATGACATGTGTGAGAATGCTCACAAGCTAGAAAAGAATGAGATGTTCATGCAATAGGAAGCAGAACTTGCACTACTAGATCTCAAAAGTCTTTAATATCTTAAAAAGCTTTCGTGTGAGGATACTAAGAAGTAAAACTCACAATGCTAACACTTAAGAGTCTTCATCTAGTTTTGCTTTCATTCATGAAAGCTCCACTAAGACTTAATGATCTAAGAGGGGGAATGAGAGTCTATATTTATAGGGACAAGATAAAATGACTAATTAAAATGCCGTTTCTTAGCATTTTGCTCCATTGCTCTCCCAAAAATCCTTAAAACATGAAATTCACCTTAAAATATGATATTGAACCTTTAAACTATTTAACCATACCTCTCAAATATGAATGTGATGAATATAATACACATCAAGGTAATA
Organism: Liquidambar formosana; assembly: GCA_039720395.1. NCBI lineage: Eukaryota > Viridiplantae > Streptophyta > Magnoliopsida > Saxifragales > Altingiaceae > Liquidambar > Liquidambar formosana. The sequence continues at coordinate 47,463,029 of CM077822.1, read as the reverse complement.
AAAGTAAGGTATCACAATAGGCAATTTAAAGGATAAATAGAATATGTTGCTCTATAGTCACCCTTTTATGGTAGCTCTTATAACTCTTTGCAAATCATGAGATCTTAACATATCACTTTTTGCTAAAATGGGCCATACGAACCCCAATAACCACTTTTTGTAGAAGTCGTTGGACAATTGATCCACCCATACAAATAAATAATGTTTTGTGGGTTGAGCACATCTATATATGTAATAGCTCCTGTAATTCTTCCTAGATTATGAGATTAATGAACCAACTTCCACTAACTTTTTGGTAAAAAGTTGAAGTTTGACCCCTAAATTAATATACCAAAATTTTTGATCTAACCATACCGATGCATAAGGATTTACCAATAATGAAGATCAGTTTTTGAATTTTTTTAAACTTCATTCAAATGAAGGAGATATGATTAGCGATTAAAGTTGACGCATGAGATTGCACCACTTAGGCATTCTCATGTTAAATCATGACATGTAGGCATTTTTGTTTTCATAGCATATGATGTTAGTCTTTCCCAACAAAACACATTGAGCTTTTATAGACAACCAATTTTCATCCATTCCTTCTGACCTTTCCGACTTAGGAGCATTATCACATGTATGTTTTTACATCATTTTGGTACCAAAACTTTCTAGTAAGACTGTACATATCCCAAATAATCCATGGTATCTTTCAGAGTTCAATTTGGTTAAGTTTTGATCGCTAATAAAAACTTTTGCGATTTAGAAGGCATTTTCATCATTTCACTTGCATAACTCTTGATTGGTATCCAATTCCCACCAAATTCATCCCAGGATGATCCTAGAGTCCTTAGGATGTTATTTATAGTGTTGGTTTAACGTTTGGTTAGCATCGGATGTGATTTGGTTAAGAATGATCCATAGTAGGCCCGGTTTGACCCTGTTCATCAGTTTTCCTTAAAATTGCTTCCTAATTCAATCCCATTGGTTCAAATTGATGCTTCATTGGTATCAATTAAGTCTTACTTAAGGTGTTTTAATGTTTAAAATCATCTTCTGAAGCGCTTGGTTGCAACCGTGGTTCAATTGGAATACAAACCCTTGTTTTATCCTTATTAGTCTGATTGACCCTAGTGAGCCGCCTTGGCTTAAAATATGACTAATTAACCAAATGTAGCTTAATTTCAAGTGTTTTAAATCCATTTTGAATAGATAATTGAACCATGGTCGTTTTGAATTCAAAATCATTGAATTCTGACTTAATTTAGACCCGATACGTGAATTTGATGGGCAAAAAAGTAAGGAAGCAAGCAAAGTCGGCCAAAACACCTCACTGGTGGTTGGTTGGCCACCCTAGGGTGCCAATCAGCGGCCACCAAACAGAGGCCGACTAGCCAGTAAATGGTGCTTGTTGGCACTCTACCCCTTCCGCTTTGTTTTGTCCTTATCCCTTTATTTTGGCTTTATCTCTTCAATTAATTCGGATTTTCTCCAAATTTTGAAGTGTTTGAGATATATATCAACTCTTGAGGTTGATTTTGGGCCTTTAGATCATTCCTAACTAAGTTTAATCCTAGCTATCCATTCCACCCACCTATAGCTATAAATAGAGGTCCTTCACTCCTTTATTCTTCACCAAGTCTAGTAGAGTATTCTGAGCAATTGAAGAACTTGATCTCAATAATGAGGGGCAAACTTCCTTATTAGTACCCTCTCACTAGCGACTCATTCTAAGAATAACTTGGGCTCAATAGTAGAGGGGAAACTTCCTTATTAGTACCCTTTTACTAGTAACCCATTCTAAAAAGTTTAGAAATTCCGAAGTTCTACCCGACTCTCCACCCAAGGCTTTCACACAGAACCCTACTTCTGTTCTATCAGGTATATCTCTCAACCTATCTCCATCATGTTTAAGTTTAATGCCATGATATAAATACTGATGTGATATTGCATATTCCTTCGATTTCTCTCATTTGTAGGATAATATTAGTTTTTTTTATCTTGAATTAAATTCTTTTATCAAACTCAAGTTGTGTTTTTTTTTTTTTATTTATCAATGAAGGTTGCTTTTTAAATACAAGTGTTTGATTATGGATTGGAGACTAATAGTGTCCTACAAAGGGTGAAACTCTCCCCCTAACTTATTTGTTCGAATTACGTGGACTTTGATCTTCGTAAAAAGTACATAGGCCACTTACTTGAACCCAAGTCCAACCTAGTTTAGATTTTATCTTTTAATTTTCATAATTTCTAATTATTATGCATGGTTGAAATTAAATAGACCCAATTAATAAATGATATTGATTTATCTGCCAAAATAGGTGCCTATGGGCCGTGATTTGGAACCTTCTCATTTCGTAACCTAGCATCTAAACCTTTTGTTTTTGCTTTAAGACTTGCCTATTTTTCAAATATGGAGTCAAACTTGTTTTTATAAAACAAATCTTTTAGTAATTTTCTTGTACCCTAAAAATGAGGTGGCAACTCCCTTTAAACTCCACAAAAGTGGATAGAACTCGATTCCCAAAGTCCACAGCTTTACAGTTTGTGCTAAAATATGAACAAATAAAAATGTTCCAAAGTTTTGGACCCCATAAAGGTGAAATAATTTAAAATGAAGATTGACCAAACCTTAACAGCATCGATGGTTTTGCCAAGACGAATCCACTATGTTACGTTCAGTGATTATTTCTTGGATAAAACATATTACTTTAAAAGGTTTAGGAAATATCAACCAATGAGATTACACTACCCTAACGAGTTGAAGTTGAATTCCAGTAAACGAGGTTGAAGGGCTAATTAAAATTAGCATGATAGTATAAATCTTGTGTAGTAGGTCTTCTGTATATGGATGGCTAATAATTTGAAGTTTTCACCCTAGAATGGGTAAATGATAACTCTAAATAGTGTTGACTTTTCAAAAGACAAGTAAAGGAGCACATTAACATGAGTTTAATGGTGCAAGTCTCAGTAATTAATTCATTTGATAATGGTATTATTTTAAGACTTAAAGTTTCATGATCAAAGGCAAAGTCAAAGGTTCTCCTCCAATGAAGAATAAACTTAAAATGAGATCAAAGCATGCAACAACTTTCACACCCATTATCTTCTCTAAATGTCAATGATTGCGGTACTATCTCTATAAATTGTGGTAATAGCCATTTGAATCTTGTGCATATGTTTTTTTTTTTTTAAAACAATGCTCATATTACGCCTGTGTCATTTAATGAATTATTTATTTCATTAATGTGTGGCTTGCATGATTATTAGTTGTTTTGTCGGATATTAACTTGCATGTACATCACACGTGATAATTATGATGATATTAGGTATGCATGACATGTGGATAAGTGTTATTTTGCATGACATAGGAGTCAGATGTGCATAGGTAGCATAAATCAACAATTTCATTCGTTGTTAAAGAAATTCAGCATAAGCCGATCGAGGCCTGATCAATCAAGGTAGCTAGAATTAGGCAAAACTATTATTGGAAATTCTACCCATACCGATTGAGCCTTTGACCCCGATCGATCACGCATTTTTAATCAATTTTTTTTAAAAATGCGTCAAATGACTCATATGCCCCTCCCCCCTTTTAAAACACATTAAACCTGATTTGGCACCATACATTTAGCATTTTACTTCCAATATACATATAGAGAGATGAAAGAGAGGGAAGGGTTTACCTTTGCATGTTAGGGTTTTTGAGCTCTATTCGTCATCTTAAAGCCATGGCTACCCTTTTTAAGACTAGATTCATCATCTCCAATACATTATGTCAAGATTAAAGCCTGGTTCTTGAAGTTGGAGCTAGTTTTTACATCCTATGCTTGGATTCCACCATTTCCACTCATTTTCTTGTATTTCCTTATACTACATCTAAGGTAGGTGTAATTTTCATGATTTTTAACCCTTGAAATAATAATGGGCTGTTAGAAAAATGTTAATAGTAACCCTTGGCAAGTGGTAAAGCTAACCTAAGATATTAAACAGTTTTCTTGGAATTTTAAAGAGCTACATTGCACCATGTTTTTCATCAATTCAATTGGGTTGCAAATTTTATTGTTAGTGCTGAACATTCTTATATTGACTATCTCATTTAGGAAAATAATTTTCCTTGTAATTTTTGGAATATTTGTTGGGAGGATGTGTATGATATGTTGTTTCCTTGATGTACTAGTCCTTAAATTTAAATGAAATTTTATTTTATATATTAAAAAAAAAACATATGAATGATTTGTGTAGGGGCATTAGTGGTTCTGCTAAAGGAATTAAATTAAAAATCAAATTTTTATTATTTTTTTCATCTAAATCGATGTCATTGACTAGTTCAAGATCCACAACATTTGAATGCCTATTAGTTTTTTTCATTTAAATAATCAATGTATATTCTTCGGCTTGGATCTTTATAATTCTATAGTGTTTTGACTCTAGTACTGTAGTGTTTTTTGAGCTCATCCTTTAACCTATCATATGTTGGTGATTTTGTTGCTTGTGAGTATTAAATCTAAACTCAACTCAACTTAGTCAAGCTTTATCTATATCTATACTATATATACTATTGTAGACACACCGTTTTCACTTAGGTGTTTTCCTAATGTTTGATTTTGTTTTTAATGAGATTTATAGCTTTTGAGCTTTAGAAGGAATTTTTGCTTTTTGATTTCTCATTGTTTAGGTTATCATGCATGTTTTTGCATTTCATCACTTGCATTAGTTTTTTAGGTGCATGTAGATCATGTTGGTGTGTTTTGGTTTAAATTCAAATAATTTTTGACTGTTAATAGGAGCATTTACGATTTTAAGGGTATTTTTGTTCTTTTGTTTGTAAAATTTCAATTTGACCTTAGAATTTTTCTTAGATTGTTCCATTGAGTTCATATTGATTTAGAGAAGCTATTTATAGAGTCCATTGGATGATTGAATGATTTTGAGATTGATTTAGTTCATAATGGTTCATGTTGACTTTCAGCTTTTCTGAAAATAACCCTTGATTCACTCTCAAATTTCGAAATTAATGATTCCATTTATGTTCTTTCAAGATTAATTTGATAATGAAATGTAATTTGAGAATCTTTGTTTTCATTTGAAACAAAATTGGTTTGATTAGAGAGTAAAATACTCGTTTTGATTAAATAGCCACTGTTGAACCCTCTTCGGCTGGCCATTTTATCAAATCCAACTACCAAACAATTGTTGGTGATTTTTACCCAAGGAAGTTTCTAAGATCATACCTTAATGAGTTATGGTCATTTGGCTTTGGAATCATTGAATTTGGACTTAATTTGAGCAAAATACATAACTTGGAATGGAGGTAACCTGAAGAAGGAAACAATCAGAAAGACCTTCTCAGGTGAGGCTAGGTCTTGTCAATCACCTGAACCAAGTTTCTTAGTTTGCAATATTTTTTTAATTATATATTTTGCGAACTTTGACCTAAATCCATTTTTCCTGAGTTTCCATGTAATTTTTAGATAACTTTGAGTTACATAAAAGCCTAAAAGACGCATTAATAGCCATTGATTCATTTTATGGTAAATCAATCTTAACCATTGGATCCTAGGGTTGATTTTCTATAAATAGAGACACTATTTTTGGCATTAAGACTCTTACACAAAACCTACATCCGAGAGAGAGAGAGAGAGAGAGAGAGAGAGAGATCTATAGATTTGTGTGCTTTGTGAGACCTTTATAAGTGTATTGAGAGTCCTTATAGAGTGAAGAAGGAGAATTAAGTAAGGAGGAGCATAGAAGAGAAGACAAAACGAAGGACTTGTTGAAGACAGGTTTCCACTCTTATTCTTTTAGTTCTCTATACTCTGAAATTTTCTGCATGCATAAAGTAGTTAGATGGCATGCTTTTGTATTGTCTTGAGCATGCTAATAATCTCATTTTTCATGGTAAATGAATCAGGTATTAATCATTTTCTTGCTTTACTATCTTAGCATTATTTTTAGGGTAAAATGCAGAAAACCCCCCTCTATTATTAGCCATTTTGCAAGATACCCCTCTCTAAAAAAAAACCCAACAAAAAACCCCCTATATTATGCCAGGGGGGAATGCCGTTAACAGAGATGTGAAAAGTCCATTATACCCCTGTACGGAAAAAAAATTAAAATATTAATATTTGATATTTATAAATGATTTTTAAAAGGTTAAAAAAATTAATTTTGTTATATATATGAAACGGTGTCGTATAAGAAACAAAAATAAAATAAAACAATTGCTCTCCATTCCTCTGGCATGCTTTCCAATCATCTTCATCGATGCACACATATACACCACCAGCAGCGGCAATAGTGGCAACAGTGGAGGTGTAGTGGCAACATCCCGTGAAGGAGGCAGCAACAACAATAGTGGCCCATTGGAGATGCAACGGCAACAGTGGAGGTGCAGTGGCATCCTGTCCTTTAATCTGTCTTTTATCTCCAAATACCCATCTGGAGGTGTAGCGGCAACGGCAAAGATGGAGGTGGGACGAAACCCATACGTGGGCAATGACGACAATGGTGGTGTGGAGGGTTAGGGTTTTGAAGATGAAAACTAATTGTCAGTGGGGAGGGTTTAAGGATACCCATTATTGCAAAATACCCATTGTCGATGGTCTTCAGTGGCACCATCATCTTCACTTCACCGGCACCACCATGGATAGCGAGATGAAGGATTGGCGTCAATACCCTTAAACTTAAATTCACTTCTATTAAACAGTCATCGTCATTGTCGCATATGATTTAGCCCCATCTACAGGTCATAGTCGCTATCAATTTGAAATTGGTAGAGGCAAAGGATAGATGAAGTAGGCTATTGCATAAGGTATTTGATCAGAATTAATGAAGTCACCGAATTCCCCACTCCTCCAGTAGTGGATCGATTTTTTATGACCATGAATTTGAAGAATCACCCTTTTTAGACCTACCCACCACCACGAGATGGGCGTTTTCAAGCTGTTGGATCCATGACGCACAAGTCATGGAGCCCTAGTGCGGCCGGTCGTCCTCCATCAATTTTATAGAGAGCAAGAGAAAAAGATAGAGATATATAGAGTGAAAAAGAATTACAGAAACCTCTATATATATATATAGAGAGAGAGAGAGAGAAAAAGAGAGAGAGAGAGAGAAAGAGAGAGAGAGAGAGAGAGGTGTTCTTGTTGTTGAAATTGGGAACTGCAAAATCGACGATAGAGAGTGTGGCAACCATGGCTTTTGGCGAGGTAGCGATGACGAGAGAGAGGGGAAGAAGAGTGAGTCAATGAGAAGGGCAAAAGAGTAACTTCAGTATAGGTAAGGGCATTTTTGTCTTAAAGGTGATAAATAGTGTCACGTGCTAGTTTTTGTCTTAAAGGCACGTGACACTATTCTGTTAAGTTTCCTAATGACAGATGGACGGTAGGGGGCAATCTATCAATCCTAATTAACATGGGGGGTTTTTTGTTGAGTTTTTTTTAGAGAGGGGTATCTTGCAAAATGGCTAATAATATAAGGGGTTTTTTTGCATTTTACCCTTATTTTGAGGATGTTTCTAGTAGATTTAATATTCCATCCAGATTTGCATGCGATAGTATTTATGCATGTTTCCTTAATCTTTATATATTTTTTGCATACTAATAGCCTCGTAGGATGTTTAGAATTGATTTTCTATTTATTTTTTATCGTCATGATGATGGTTTGATGATCTTGATATAATTATGATGTTATTATTTTCTAAGTTGATTGACAACTATCCTTGTTGATTAATTTAGAATTTTATCCCTTCCCCCTTAGCCTACTCTTTTCATATAAAATTATGGTAATTTTCTAAGTTTTCCTTCTATAAATTTTCTTTTATTAAAACTTCAATTCACTTAAAACTTCTTCTTTGACAAACTTTTCTTTTTCTTAAATTTTTCTTTTCTACCTTTCATTTTTCTCAAAACGTTCGCCTTCTAAAACTTTCCTATTCTTAAACTTGCCTTTTTGAATAACATAAAGATTTGGAAACTATCGTAATTATTTATGAGGGGAATAACTCTCCTTTCAAGCTACACGGACTTTGATCCTTATTAGGAAACTAATAAAGTACATAGACACTCATTTGGGATCAAGTTCGTCCTAAGATATTAAATATCATAAGTTTTATTCTTATTTTTATTTTATTTTATATTATTTATTTTATTTGTTATTGGTGTGAGCACCACGTCCTAAATCATGCGGCTTACGATTATGCCACTAGCCAAGAGGGCTAGCGCGGAAAGGAGTCACTACCCAATTTGACTCGGGAACTAACTTGAACCCTAACAGGGTTTAACTCGTCACAACCAGAGATTCTTTGGTTTGGAGTTAGGATACATCGCCGGGAAGGTGTAAGGCACCTAGCAATGTCTAGTCGAAACCGGCTCCTATACGTAATTATTGGCTTTAATTAATTAATTATTCAATTAAATTCCACCCTAAATCATGCAATAATAATAGCACACACAATGGCTTAAATAATGAATAAATAAAATAAAGAAAAGAGAATAAAAAATACATCAGAAAGTAGAGATCATAATATACAAGATAATATAATAGATATCAGCCAACCAGAAATAAAAGATATAAACAAGCCAACAAGCTGTCTGCTGAGATAAGGTACGTATGCATTATTGATAGGTGCGTACGCACCTAAAAGGCATTTCACATACACAAGAATCACATATCAATCTACATCATGCATCCTAAAATAAATAAAATATATAAAAATAAATGCAAATATAAAAACTAAATCTAAATCATGCTAATCATGCTTTAGACAAAAATAAAATAAAAGAAAAACTGGAATAAAAATGCTAAATAAAACTAAATTTACCGACTTTATACTTGTTCGTGGCCTCTCAAGTCTTTGGATTGAATCAAACCACCACGAATCCTCCTCTTTGTTAAAGTGTTATCACAACAAAGAGATCAAAACTTACTCAACTTTGAAAAAAAATAGAAAACGAAAGAGAATAAGAGAAAAGAAAAGTGATATTCGTTACTTTGCAACAGCAGAAACTTCAATCGAGTTTTTGGGTATCAAACATTGGAATTGTACAAAACTCGTACAAAGTTGTAGATAATTGAATAATCTTTCTAAAAACACCAATTTCATCCAATTCTAAGTTCAGAGTAAAAAATTATGACGAATTTTCAGAAAAACTGCTACTAATTTTCAGAAAAACTGCAATTGAATTATGATAAATTTTACTCTCTAAAAACCCTATTCTCCTCCCTTTTTCTCTAAGGCATTAAAATAATATTTATATTTGAAAATTAGGGCTTTTCCTTTCCTTTCTAGATTAGGTTTTCTTGAAGAATAATCAAAAGATAATGATAAAAGTCTTCTAATCTAAATAGGAAAGGGAAATTACATTTTCTAAAAATTAGGAGAGTGACCGCTAACACGCATATGCATGTATCGTATGTGCGTATACACACTTATCACATACGTACACATGTTAGTGGCACGATAAAACAACTAATTAAATGAAATAATTTTCCTTTCATTTTAACCAAAAATCTCATGCTGTGATTTGCACTAATCTTTCTAGGATAATTTGTAAATAATCACACTAAACTCATCATTAGGGCCACGGGATTTAAGATGACAACTGGTACAAAATGGGGTTGTTGTCCCAAATATATAACCCTAGAGGGGGGGGTGAATAGGGTTATTGGCCAATTAAAAGGTTAATTGCAAACCCAAAAATCATATTATTGCAAGTAAAGATAAATACAAGAACAAGCAATAATAAGGAGATAAAGAGTAAGAGAATGCAAACGATATTAACGAGGTTCGGCCTTCCCGCCTACGTCCTCGCCTCAAGAGCTCGCTTGAGGATTCACCAATCCACTATCACTCTCCTTCAAGGTGGAGCAGCAAACCTTTACAATACCAAGTGTTCTTCACCAACACTTGTTCAAGACACACTCTTCAAGTGCTTACAAATGGGGTTTCTCTCAACCCTTGAATACAAGAAGATTTGAGTATGTTTTTGTGCTCAAGAAACTCTCTCAAAAGAGTGGATACACAGAAATTAAAAGCTCACACAACTATTGATTGTATCTCAATAAATGCTCACAAGTGAAATTAGGGCTTGTAAATGAATGATTTTGTTTGAAGCTCAATCAATGAATCATAAATGAGTTTAACTCATATATATATAGCCCAAGGGGTCCAAGTGACCGTTCTGTGGCAATAAATGCCGGGAAAGATGGTTTGGTGGGCATTTAATGCTCAAAAGACCGTTTGAAAAACTAGCCGTTATTGGTCAATCTCGAAGGATTCAGACGTCTGAAATCGATTTTAAGACGTCTTATTCTGTTTAAGACGTCTTAATCAGGCGTCTTAAAAAACCAGAGGACTGATTTCTATAGAGGTTTTTCAAGGTCACTGTTCACGAGGATTCAGACGTCTTAAACATTTTTCAGACGTCTTAAACCTCTTTAAGACGTCTTATTCTCACGTCTTAAAGAACCAGAGATGATGTAAATTGAGGTCTATCCATTTCAGACGTCTTAAACATTTTTCAGACGTCTTAAAGTCCATTTCAGACGTCTGATTTAGACGTCTTAAAAAATCAGAGAAGGTGTATTTTAGGACTTCATACCTCAGACGTCTTAAGCCTATTTCAGACGTCTTAAACTTGATTCAGACGTCTTAAATAAAATTTCAGACGTCTTAATCAGTTTTCAGACGTCTTAAATATATTTAAGACGTCTTAAAGCTCTTCATCAGAAAATTGATACAAAGAGTTTAAGACCTGATTTTTAAGGGGTCATTCCAACGAGTCAAGAGACTCTAAACATGATCAAATAGGTTCTTTTTAGTTATTACCAAGTTAATGCATGAACCTAAAGCCCTTTAATCACAAATGACCATTTCTTGGGATCAATCTTACATTGAATCCTATTTGTCTAAACTTGATCTTCATTTGGCTTTGACATGGATTCTTTTGATGTTCATATGTGCGTTATGCCTTTGATTGACTCATTTGATTTGCTGTAGCTGGATTTTACCTGTCTTAAGCTTAATTTGAAATCATTAGTACTTAAGATCATCTTATGCATTGTTATCATCAAAATCAATGGTTGTGAACCCATTTGGGCCAACAATCTCCCCCTTTTTGATGATGACAATCCATGGATGTCTTTGGGAGGAAATGAATCAATTTAAATATAGCATACATAGCATATTTCTCCCCCTATCAATGTGCATAAGATAAAAAGCAGACATATATATTCACATTCATGGAATTTCAAAAATAAACTGATGTTCCATTTCAAAAGCAAAATAAAATGTGTACAATCAAGAGTTCCAAAAAAAATAACCAACTCCCTTAACCCATGTACACCCAAAACCATCCCAAAACATAAAGTAAAATCACACACTTCTCCCCCTTTGTCAACATCAAAAAAGAATCAAGGGGCAGGAGGTGAAGGAGGCAAACGATCCTTGATGTTCTTAACATCAACAGCCAGCTCATTTATACAATCGTGCATGCCTTCCATCTTCTTGTGCACATATTTCTTCAAGCTTTTCATCTGGCGGGAAATGGACAGAAAGAGATCTTTCACAGAGGTACCAGAGGAAGAGGAGGGAGCATGGGACGGAGAATGGGCAGGAGAAGGAGAGGAATGGAGAGAGGTAGAAGAGGGGGAATCGTCCTCACCAGTGGGGTGAAAACTAAGGGGGTCAAGGTCATCGAGAGAGGGGTCTGTGGATGGTGGAGGAACAGAAGAGGAGGAAGGACGGGAAGAAGAGGAAGGAGCAGCACCAGGGATTTTGGGAACCCATATATCATCCTTTAAAACATAGCCCATTAGTCCCAACATGTATGTCCCTATTTCATCCTTATGAGATGGAGTTTTAGTGATAATTCCATAGTGCATGGGAACTTGAAAATGATGAAACACAGCGGTGAGAGCAACACCATAGGGGAGTAAGCTTTTGGCGTGTTTATGGGCGGCAAGCATGTGATAAATCATTAGGTGTCCTATGTCGACACGAGTGCCGGTAAGGATACACCATAGGAGACACACGTCGGTATAGGAGACGTGGTCGCGACTACCACTACGAGGCAATATAGAATTTGAAATAACTTTATGAATTAAGTTGCACTCGAGGGTGAGTTTTGAAATGGGGATCTTAGCATCAGAAGTGATAGAATTATCACCACTAATCATTTTAAGGGCTTGTATTTTATCAAAATTTGCAACTCTAGGCCACTGATTCTTGTCTTGAAAAGCAACCCCACCCAAGGGAATTTTGAAAATTGTGTTGAGGGTAGAGGCATCCAAAGAAATTTGAGTGCCATAGAGGAAGGAAGTGCCCATGCCCAACTTTTTCATTTCAAAATTTGCATAAAAAAGTTGAACGTAATTGGAGTATTCAGGAAGAGAAAGAGAAACAAAATCGAACAAACCGATGGCTTGAAAGAGATGGATGATATGGGGAAAATACTTGGAAAGGAAATCAGGCTTGATTACCTTGGGATAGATGATCTTTCTGTCCATGAACTTTTGGAGATACAAAGTGCGCGCCGCATCGGAATGGTAGAGGTCGGCATCGGTGATTTGCCGTGGATGCTGAGGCGGTGGGGGCGCGAGATGCTCAGGCTCGTCGGGTTCATTGCCGGAGTCGTAGTCCGGGTGACCAGGAGGAGCACGAACTGGTGGTGGTGGAGGCGGAGCAGTGCTGGAACCCCCTTTCTTCGAGGCGCCGCGAGAAGAACGAAGACCCTTGCCTTTCCGGGTACCGGATGCGGAATGCTTTTTGCGAGAGGAACCTATGTCGGCAGTGGTGGACGGTGGCGGCACCGGCGGTGGTGGAGGGATGGGATCCCCTTCACGATTGTGCTTGGTGCCGGCGGTGGAGGTGGTCTTCTTCAAGTTAACCATGATGGAGGGTTTGCGGTTTGAGGAAGGAGAGAGAGAAAGAGAGATAGTAAAGGTGTGAGAGAAGAGACGAGCGTGAGGGTTTTTGTAGAGAAAGGGTGAAACGGAAGGGAGGCGATGGTTGATGATGGAGGTGACTGTTAGGGGAAGACGAAGAGGAAGAGCCCGCGAAAAGAAACGACTTTTGAAAAACTAGGGCTTGAAACGGCTTTTATACAGGAACAATTTCAGACGTCTGAAATTGTTTCAGACGTCTGAAATCCACGGGATTAAAGATCTGGCCCGATGATTTCAGACGTGACAACCTGTTTCAGACGTCTGAAACAGGCGTCTGAAAAATCCAGAGAGCCATAAATTAGGTCAAATGCTGTTAGGATTTTAAGACGTCTGAGGGAGTTTTAAGACGTCTGATAAATCTTTAAGACGTCTGAAATGGAAATAAGACGTCTTAAACATCTTGAAACGAAATTTTTGAAAAATTTTCAAGTATCAGCACACTTCATCATACAAGCACATCCCTAATTCACGTTTTATGAAATTAAACTTATCTTCTTGAAGAGGTTTAGTGAAGATATCCGCTAGTTGGTGCTCCGTACCAACAAACTCAATCTCAACATCTCCTCTCTGAACATGATATCTTATAAAATGATGTCTAATTTCAATGTGTTTGGTGCGTGAATGCTGTATGGGGTTCTTAGTTAGATTAATTGCACTTGTATTATCACATTTTATGGGAATATGATCATAATGAAGTCCAAAGTCCTCAAGTTGTTGTTTCATGTACAACACTTGTGCACAACAACTTCCGGCCGCCAAATACTCGGCCTCGGCTGTAGAAAGAGCAACCGAAGTTTGTTTCTTGCTAAACCAAGAAACTAGGGAGTGTCCAAGAAAGTGGCACGTCCCACTTGTACTTTTGCGACCATCTTTGCATCCAGCAAAGTCCGCATCGGAGTAACTAAGCATGTCAAATGATGTAAATTTAGGATACCATATGCCAAGATTGATAGTGCCACTAAGATATTTAAATATGCGTTTAACGGCAAGCATGTGAGATTCTTTAGGACATGATTGATATCTAGCACACAAACATACACTATACATAATATCCGGTCTACTAGCGGTGAGATAAAGTAAACTACCAATCATACCTCGATATTTCTTTTGATCCACGCATTTACCTTTCTCATCTTTCTCAAGTTTGATGGAGGTGCTTATTGGTGTGGCGAAATTCCTTCCATCTTCCAATCCATACTTCTTGATTAAATCTTTGACATATTTGGATTGATTTAAGAAGGTTCCTTCCTTTGTTTGCTTGATTTGTAATCCGAGGAAGAAATTGAGTTCGCTCATCATGCTCATTTCAAATTCTTCTTGCATGACTTTAGCAAAATCCTCACACAAACTTACATTAGTAGAACCAAAGATAATATCATCAACATATATTTGAGTAATAAGCATGTCCTTATCAATGGTTTTAATAAAAAGTGTGGTGTCAAGTTTTCCTCGTTTAAAACCATTTTTGATTAGAAAACCACTAAGTCTTTCATACCAAGCTCTAGGAGCTTGTTTCAAACCATATAAAGCTTTTGATAATTTGAATACGTGGTTTGGAAATTCATGACTTTCAAAACCGGGAGGTTGTTCAACATAAACTTCCTCTTCAATAAAACCATTTAGAAAAGCACTCTTGACATCCATTTGAAATAATTTGAAATCTTTATGGCATGCAAATGCAAGTAACATCCTAATGGCTTCAAGTCTAGCAACCGGTGCATATGTTTCATCATAATCAATGCCTTCTTGTTGATTGAAACCTTGGGCAACTAGTCGTGCCTTGTTTCTTACAATGGTACCCGATTCATCTTTCTTATTTCTATATACCCACTTGGTGCCTATAACACCATGGTTATGTAGTCTAGGAACCAAGGTCCAAACCTTGTTCCTCTCAAATTGGTTAAGTTCCTCTTGCATAGCTAGTACCCAAGATTCATCACCTTCGGCCTCATTTATATTCTTAGGTTCAATTTGAGATAAAAATGCAAGATGATCACATATATTTCTCATAGAAGAACGAGTTCTTACCCCACGTGAGGGTTCACCTAGGATTTGATCCTTAGGATGATTCCTCACAAATTTCCAAGTCTTGGTGACATCCGGATGAAGTGGAGTGTCTTCAATTTCTACTTCTTCTTCCGGTTTCTTGATTTCAATGACTTCATCTTCTTCCTTCTCTTTGCCTTTGTCTTGTGGATCTTGCTTGTCATTAAGATTTAAGTTCTCAACTTGTTCTTGCAAGCTTGTACCTATATCATCATCATCATCCACATTTCTCTTGGGAGCAAGAGGGTTAGTTTCATCAAATACAACATGCATTGATTCTTGAACGGTTAAAGTTCTCTTATTAAACACCCTATATGCTTTGCTCTTCATAGAATAACCAAGAAACACACCTTCATCGGATTTAGAGTCAAATTTGGAAAGTTTATCTCTATCATTTAATATAAAGCATTTACAACCAAAAACTTTAAAGTAACCTATGTTAGGTTTCTTATCATTCCATAGCTCATAAGGAGTCTTACCAAGTTTAGATCTTAATAGCACTCTATTCATTACATAACATGAGGTGTTAACGGCCTCGGCCCAAAAGTATTGAGGTAATGAATGTTCATTAAGCATGGTTCTAGACATTTCTTCAAGTGTTCTATTCTTTCTCTCAACCACACCATTTTGTTGAGGAGTTCTAGGAACGGAGAAATTGTGATCAAAACCATTTTCATCACAATATTGTTCAATATCCTTATTGACAAATTCACTCCCCCTATCACTCCTAACATGAGTAATGGTATAGCCTTTCTCATTTTGGACTCTTCTACAATATGCAATAAATGTAGCATGAGTCTCATCTTTGTGTGCAAGGAAGAACACCCATGTATATCTAGAGTAGTCATCAACAATTACAAATGCATAATGCTTCCCTCCAAGACTTGCAATAGCAATAGGTCCAAATAAGTCCATATGAATAAGTTGCAAAGGTCTAGTAGTTGAAATATGAGATTTTGTTTTGAAAGAAGACTTGGTTTGTTTTCCAAATTGGCATGCACTACAAACTCCATCTTTTGAAAACTTTGCTTTTGGTAAACCTCTTACAAGTTCATGCCTAGAAAGTTTTGAAATCAAATCCATGCTAGCATGTCCAAGTCTTCTATGCCATAACCAATGATTTTCATTTAAAGCGGAAAAGCAATGTACATTTTGTAATGCGATTTCTTCAAACTCTATAGCATAGATGTTACCAATCCTATATGCAACGAATAGGGTCTTATTATCATCCTCAATTATGCATTTATTGGATTTAAAAGTAACTCTATAGCCTTTATCACATAATTGACTAATGCTAAGGAGATTATGCTTTAAACCATCAACTAATAAAACATTTTCAACACAAAGAGAGGAATTCTTACCAACCTTGCCAATGCCAATTATCTTACCTTTGGCATTGTCTCCAAATGTCACGAAGCCGCCGTCCTTAGGCTTCAAAGAGACGAACTTTGATCTATCACCCGTCATATGCCTTGAGCAACCACTATCAAGAAACCATTTTTCATTGCTTGATGACTTCAAGCATACCTACACAAGTTCAAGTAACTCTCTTTGGTACCCATACTTTCTTGGGTCCATAGGGGTTAGCCATAGGAGGTGAGGTTCCCTTAACTACCCACACCCTCTTGGTGAAACCTCTTGGTCTTCTTCTCATGTTACAAGTATAAATGTTGTGTCCTTCCTTATTACAATAAGTACATGAGATTTTAGATGTGCTAGGAACCTTAGGCTTAGGAAAGAAGTTAATGTAGGTTTTTTGTTTAACATGTTCTTGATAACCAATTCCGGCCTTGTCAAAGCACCATCTTTGACTAGTTAATATCTTATCCAAGTTATCCCTTCCATTGGTAAACTTGGCCAAGGTATTAGTCAAGTCTTCAATCTTTTCTTTCAATGAAGTATTTTCACTTTCAAGACTAGATTGAGAGATGGTAGGGGGTGAGTCTATCTTGCTTTTCAACTCTAAGTTTTCATTTTTCAAAGCGTTTAGTTCTTCTTGAAGAGATGAGACATTCTTTTTCAAATCATTGTTTTTGTGAGAAAATCTTTTTAATTCGAGAAAAGTATCTTCAAGAGCATCTTGTAGTTCTTCATAAGTAGGAGGTTCTTCTATAGGATGATCAATAGAGTTAGGTTCGATTACCTCATCTTCTTTTGCCATGAGACAAAAGTTAGCAACCTCTTGATCGCACGAAGCCTCCTCATCTTCTTCATCACTATTTGCTTCATCATCCCAAGTGACGGTGAAAGCCTTCTTCTTGAATTTTCTATTGTCCTTGAAGTTGTTGTTGTTGTGACTTGTCTTATTGTAGTTGTTGTTGAGTTGAGGACAATTGATCTTGATATGCCCGGGCTTCTTGCATTCAAAACATACTTGTGGTTCTCTATTTGAGGTCTCTCCTCTATTTGGAATCCTTTTGGAGGAGTCACCCTTGTTGAATCTCCTTCCTTGATTTCTTCTAGAGAAGAACTTTTTGAGCTTGTGAGATATGAATGCAATGTCCTCATCTTCCTCATTTTCACACTCTTCACTTGGTGGTTCTTCTTCATCTTGTGATGCCTTGAGAGCCATGCTCTTAGGAGTCTTTCCTTCATCAATTTCACGAGCTTTGAATGCGAGTTCTTGTGTGACTAGGTTGCCATCAAGATCACTCAAGGTCATTGATGATAGCTCCTTTGATTGAAGTAGAGTAGTGGTGAGGACATCCCATTGCTTAGGCAAGCTCCTAAGAATTTTTCTCACCAATTCAGAGTTAGTGTAAGTCTTTCCAAGAGAACTCAAAGGATTAATAATAGCATTAAATCTAGCAAACATATCTCTAATAGATTCATCCTTTTTCATTTTGAACATTTCATATTCACACACAAGCATGTTAATTTTTGCTTCTTTTACTTGAGATGTTCCTTCATAGGTTACCTCCAATGTGTCCCATATCTCTTTGGCACTAGTGCACCTAGAGATTTTGCTAAACTCATCATTAGTTAGAGCACAATATAACAGCCCAATGGCTTTAGAATTAAGTTCAAGGGATTTGTGATCAGCTGTGGTGTATTCTTGTGGTACTTTAGGAAGTGTAACTCCATCTACCACTTTAGTAGGGATCAAAGGACCCTTAGAAGTGATATTCCACAGCTCATAGCTAGTGGATTGAATAAAGATTTGCATTCTAATTTTCCAGAAATTGTATAGAGATGCATCTC
Source organism: Liquidambar formosana (assembly GCA_039720395.1). Taxonomy (NCBI): domain Eukaryota; kingdom Viridiplantae; phylum Streptophyta; class Magnoliopsida; order Saxifragales; family Altingiaceae; genus Liquidambar; species Liquidambar formosana. The sequence continues at coordinate 47,444,852 of CM077822.1, read as the reverse complement.
CATTGAAAAGTGGTGGCCTATTGGACGATTGTCCTTCGGTGAAACCGTTACCACTATAGTTGGCCATATCGTTCCTCGCAAGACAAATATGTCAAGTGCTAGAGGTTGGGCTCTGATACCAATTGTTGTCCCAAATATATAACCCTAGAGGGGGGTGAATAGGGTTATTGGCCAATTAAAAGGTTAATTGCAAACTCAAAAATCAGATTATTGCAAGTAAAGATAAATACAAGAACAAGCAATAATAAGGAGATAAAGAGTAAGAGAATGCAAACGATGTTAACGAGGTTCGGCCTTCCCGCCTACGTCCTCGCCTCAAGAGCTCGCTTGAGGATTCACCAATCCACTATCACTCTCCTTCAAGGTGGAGCAGCAAACCTTTACAATACCAAGTGTTCTTCACCAACACTTGTTCAAGACACACTCTTCAAGTGTTTACAAATGGGGTTTCTCTCAACCCTTGAATACAAGAAGATTTGAGTATGTTTTTGTGCTCAAGAAACTCTCTCAAAAGAGTGGATACACAGAAATTAAAAGCTCACACAACTATTGATTGTATTTCAATAAATGCTCACAAGTGAAATTAGGGCTTGTAAATGAATGATTTTGTTTGAAGCTCAATCAATGAATCATAAATGAGTTTAACTCATGTATATATAGCCCAAGGGGTCCAAGTGACCGTTCTGTGGCAATAAATGCCGGGAAAGATGGTTTGGTGGGCATTTAATGCTCAAAAGACCGTTTGAAAAACTAACCGTTATTGGTCAGTCTCGAAGGATTCAGACGTCTGAAATCGATTTTAAGACGTCTTATTCTGTTTAAGACGTCTTAATCAGGCGTCTTAAAAAACCAGAGGACTGATTTCTATAGAGGTTTTTCAAGGTCACTGTTCACGAGGATTCAGACGTCTTAAACATTTTTCAGACGTCTTAAACCTCTTTAAGACGTCTTATTCTCACGTCTTAAAGAACCAGAGATGATGTAAATTGAGGTCTATCCATTTCAGACGTCTTAAACATTTTTCAGACGTCTTAAAGTCCATTTCAGACGTCTGATTTAGACGTCTTAAAAAATCAGAGAAGGTGTATTTTAGGACTTCATACCTCAGACGTCTTAAGCCTATTTCAGACGTCTTAAACTTGATTCAGACGTCTTAAATAAAATTTCAGACGTCTTAATCAGTTTTCAGACGTCTTAAATATATTTAAGACGTCTTAAAGCTCTTCATCAGAAAATTGATACAAAGAGTTTAAGACCTGATTTTTAAGGGGTCATTCCAACGAGTCAAGAGACTCTAAACATGATCAAATAGGTTCTTTTTAGTTATTACCAAGTTAATGCATGAACCTAAAGCCCTTTAATCACAAATAACCATTTCTTGGGATCAATCTTACATTGAATCCTATTTGTCTATACTTGATCTTCATTTGGCTTTGACATGGATTCTTTTGATGTTCATATGTGCGTTATGCCTTTGATTGACTCATTTGATTTGCTGTAGCTGGATTTTACCTGTCTTAAGCTTAATTTGAAATCATTAGTACTTAAGATCATCTTATGCATTGTTATCATCAAAATCAATGGTTGTGAACCCATTTGGGCCAACAGGGGTGTCTACAATTGAATTTAGTATTTTTTTTCTTAATTATTGCTTTATTTATTTTGTTATGGATGAATGGATGTATTAAATTATATTTGATATACATGCTGTATTTTTTTAATGCATGATGTCATTTTAAGGTAAAAGAATTAAATTAGCCCAATTAAATTAGGAGACTAATTTGGGCGACGTGAGTGTTTATGTGATGTTTTTCAAAACTTTCTCACATCGTAACTTAATCTCAGAATCTTTATTTTTGGTTCAAAATTGATTTTTCCTAAAATTGTAGTTATTATGGTTTTTTGAAATAAAATTGTTTTTATGATTCTCTTGTTCCTTAAAAATGAAGTGACGACTCATTGTTTTCTTTTGTAAACCATAAATAAATAAAGAAATTTATTTAAAGTGTTTATTTTTCGACATTCACCACTATATAATTCAGGCCGGCGCTGGGATTTCTTAACCACTTAACTACTTTATTTTGTCTCTACTTAGCATCAACCAAGTTTCTCAAGCCAATAGAAAGAAATAGAAAAGTTAAAACCAACCCACGTTTTATGCAACATGGCAAATAATCACTACCAAAGATAAAAAATAGGAGGTGCTCATCATTTGTCCATTGGATTGACAAACATGGTTATCATTTAAAACAAAAGGATTTAGAACTTATCTAACTCAAGTTCATTATTATCTTTCTCTACATGGTTATAATTTTAAAAATGATAATAATCATAATACTCTTTATCTACCAATCAACTTTCAAGGAAAGTCCACAATTTATGATCTCTATCAATCAGCTTTCAAAGAAATAAACTGGCAAAATGGGATGGAAGAAAAAAAAAAGAAGACAGAACATGAATCTTGCCAATCAGCATTCATTCTTAAGGACTTTATGTGGTTTTCCTCACTAAGGACTCTTTATAATAGATATTTTATTTGGTTTCCACCAAGTTTAATCCAAACAAACCAGCAAAAATTGGGAGAAAACTACCCACTTTTCATACAACGTTGCTAGTTCTCCACTTCTCTCTCCTACTCATGCTTCTCCATCTATACACTTTACGTTAATATGCCTCCACAATTTATGATCTCTATCAACTATACACGTTACGTTAATATGCCTCCACCTCTAGTCTTCTCTTTTTTTTGGCTATCTAGTTTAATTTAATTTTTATTTTTTGATAGTATTACTTAAATACAATTCAAGACATGGACCACCACAACAAAATTAGCATGATGAGTTTATCTAATTGGCAAATTTTTTTAAGTAAAGACAAATTAATATTTGTGTACAGGTATTCAGGTAGTGATGAAAGTTGATAAAGAAATTTAGTTAAATAGTATTGGATGAGAAGAAAATATAAAACTTCAATGTCCATGATCATCACACTACACGTGTTGAAATCATCATAAACTAACAGAACCTGTTAATGTCAGATTAACATTTTATCAAATACTCCGTAGTATATAAATATAACTATAAAAATAAATAAAAAATGGGGATTTTTATGAGGTCGGTGATACATAAGCAGCGAGGAGTTGGCGAGGAGGCGGAAGGGGTAGGTGCGGTAGGTCCCACCCACCAACCCAACCCAACCCTTTCTGCTCTGCTCCCGGGTGCTGGTGGGGGATGGGGACACCGGGAGAATGGTGGGGTTCTTTTGGAATTTTTGGTAGGGATGGTGACGAGTGGCCGAGAGGGTATGCCTAGCCTTTACCAGTGGAGCCAGGAGAGCGATTGGTTCCCAGCGACCAATCAAGGGTCAGGAGAGCCGCCAGCGTGGCTGGAGGATCTCAGAGAGAGGCCGAGGAAAAAAGAGGGGGTTGATTTGCTCGCTTCCTCGAGTCGTGGTTGGTGGTGGGTGGACTTCGCGACATGGGAGGAGGCACGTCTCTCTGTGTGGAATCTGTTGTATATAAATATATAATACAACAAATAATAAGAATAAGTAATACTCCGTAATAATAAGAATAAAAACATTAGAGTAGTAAATCGAGTGACAATATATATAAGAAGGGCCATAGGAAAAGGATTCGGTGTGCCTTCTCCCTTTCTTTCTCCTGCCTTGCCATTCCTTCTTCTTTTAAGTTTTACCAAGTAACTAACGAAATGATATGAGATCTGATTGAGCTTGTTTTTTGTTTACTGCTGTCGGTGTGCTGTCTCCGCTTAGCTCGGATCCGGTATAGGCCAGGCAGCATTCTAGCAAGCCAAAGCAAATAAGGGACTGAGAAATGAAGGTGATTGAGAAGATCAGAGCGGCGGCGGAGGAGGAAGGAAAGGTGGTGTTCTCCTTCGAATTCTTTCCGCCCAAGACGGAGGATGGGGTGGAGAACCTGTTCGAGAGGATGGATCGAATGGTGGCCCACAACCCCACATTCTGCGACATCACCTGGGGCGCCGGTGGCTCTACCGCCGATCTCACCCTCGACATCGCCAACAGGATGCAGAACATGATCTGCGTCGAGACCATGATGCACCTCACCTGCACCAACATGCCCGTCGATAAGATCGACCACGCCCTCCAAATCATCAAGTCCAACGGCATCCAGAATGTCCTCGCCCTTCGCGGCGACCCCCCTCACGGCCAGGACAAATTTGTTCAGATCCAAGGCGGCTTTTCTTGCGCTCTCGACCTCGTTCGTTGCTCCTCCTCTTCTTCCCCTTCTCTTCCTTCTGTCGAATGCCCAAGATCTGCTTCCTCTCATTCCCATTCCTAATGATGCAATGTGTTTGTTTGTTTATTTGTGCAGGTGAAGCACATACGAGCCAAATACGGTGACTACTTTGGCATAACTGTTGCTGGTTATCCGGGTGCGTGCTTCATTTCTTGATTTTAGCTGTTTCTTCTTCTTCTGTTTGTTTTGGGATTCATTGCTCCACTACCACCACCACCACCACCACCACATCCGCATGCTGTTTATTTTTATTTTTTTTTAATATAAAAAATATATTCTCTACTATTACATTTCTTCGCAGAGGCACATCCCGATGTGATACAAAGTGATGGCGTTGCTACATTGGAAGGTTACCAAAGCGATCTTGCTTATTTGAAGAGAAAGGTTTTATCCATTGCCGTTGCTGCTGCCTTTTTAATTTTTGAACGATATATGTCTTGAAACTATTTGTTTATAATAAGATGATATTGATAGTCGTAGAACTACTGTAACCGTAGTCCTTTTTTTCTTTAGTTCAACAGATCATAACTAGAACACTAATTCACAAAATTGAGCATGAAAGTGGCTTACATATTCAAAGAGCATGCATTTAGGTGTTCTTTTGTAATTAAGTCCATGATTTTAGTACTCTTGCATTATGCACTGGTTTCTACTTCTATATGTTTCTTTGCTTTACATTTTTTATATTTTATTTTTCTATTCATTATATTAATGACTGTGGGGTTGCTTGCGGTGAAGAGGTCAGTATTTTGGTAGAGAGGAGAATGAACAAACTTGGAACATTGTTTACAAGTTGGAAATGTGAGGTGAGATGTTGGGATATCCATGTGCATGAGGAGTGAGATTTACTGCTGTTAAATTGTTTCATACTTTATAGTTTGTTTGAATCTTCTGTAATTCCTCTATTTTATCCTCCATAACCCTTTTCTCCCCAATCTACTTTACCAACAATTTAATCATGTTGCCTATCATTTTTTGTTGTCTTCTTCTTCTTCTTCATTATAGAATTTATTTATTTATTTATTTTCCCTTTCGTAGTAATCTGGTGCCACAGTAATATAATTCGCATTGTCTACGCTTCTCTCAGTTTGATCCCCACCATGTCAACATTTTGTCTCCTTGATTTGTTGTCTCTCTTCTCATCTCCTTTTTAGATTTTGAAGCAGTACTTTGTTTCATCATATCCAGTAGAACATGTATAAGAGGTTTCAAATCTCCCTTCACACCAGGTGCGTCCATACACTACTGTCTGTGTACCTTTGCAGAAAAAATGAGTACAGCACCCCATCCATATCTTACCTTTAAACCTGATGAATTCATTTTTTCTCCCAATAGATTACCTAATACAACTACTTGATCCCCGCATAGCGTAGACAAAGTTTTTATTTTCGTGTCTCGTACTTGAGGAGGCACAAAAGCTTGAGGGCATTTCAACAAGGGCAGACTTGTGGTACATGAAGTTCGCACAATTTCATTCCAGCCAAGAATGCAACTACTTTCAAAGTGTCCACAGAGTTAGTCCCATCCATATTCATTGCAGAGTTGCAGTCATGGAATCAAAAAGTGGCTCAATTCATCAGATTTGTTTGCAATTGACACCTGTTGTGGCCATGTCCCCAACATGTTCTATACAAATGACGTTTTGTTTTTGCACGAGCTATGGACATTTTGAGTACCTCCTTGCATGTGCCATTATAGTTTTCTTTCTCACTACCGTTGTTTGAAGTTTAAAACCTTTGTTTGTGATACATGTGAATTGCCTAGGTATATTTGGTTAAGAGAATGAAATATGTAATCCCTTTCTGTTAATTTAGACATTATTTGATGCTGTTCATCCATAAGGCATGTGCTAAAATTAATTTGATTTTTCTTGTTTCCTATAACGATAAGCATGTGGTTCGTTATAATAGAAACCATCTTAGGAGTTTATGGTCCTTGTCTGATATGAAAACTTCATAGATCTCTTCATATTTTTCAGCTAGATAGATCAATTGGCTTTTGTGATGGAAAACATGGATGCTACATAAGGTTCCTGATATTTTATGACTGTACTCAGGAACAAATTCACTTCCATCAGTTTCAATACCTTTTTTTTTTTTTGGGTACAATTGGAGGGGTTCGAACCCATAACCTATCCTAATCCTACCCTTTACCACACCCTCCCTCATCACTAGGCTAACCCCATACCTTTGTTATTTTCTTTTGTCCAATGTTAATTTTATTTTTATTATGTATTATTTATTTATTTTTTGACAATAGATAGAATCTGCCCTTATCCTTAACTCCCCAAATATCAACAAATGGGTACCAATGCTCCTCCATAAACTTGGGACCCGAGATCTCTCACTTAACAAGTTTGGCAAATGCCACTAGGCTATCAGGCCATTGGCTCTTTTGTCCAATGTTCAATATGTAGAAATTTGGATTCTCAACAGTACCTTGAAATTGGAAGGTTAACATGTGTCAGCGAAAAATGCCTATAGGTTAGAAACTTTGGAATTCATACCAATTTTTGAGTCTACATTCGACCAGACAATATATTTATCATGGAATTAAAAGAATCCTTACTTTGTATTCATAACATGTCCCACCTATGTTAGGTATTTTTAATTTTCTCCATCATAAAATGATTTTACTAACTCGTTGAAACTTTTGGAAATTCATATTGTATAATCATGAAGAGCAAATATTTCTTGTATAAATTCTTGTGGCATATTGCTTTGTTTATAATCCAATCCTCAAAATACATGATATATGTCCTGATTCAAGATTTTCCCTTCTTTCTTTCTCATTGTAGTTATCCACTTCTTTTTCAAGCTTTAAAACAAAATTCTTGCAATGGTTGTCTAATTTAGGAAAGAAATAATAATAAAAAAATGAATTGATGTGCTGATTTCCGTGGGTAGTGTTTGTCCCTTCAAAAAAAATTCTAAACTGGTATCTATGACTTTTGAGTGTTATTATCCCTTGAAATACTCTGCCTTTATAGCTTTTTGCTACTTTGGTATACTATTGGTAGACTTTTGTATATGGGTCTTGGCCCTTTTTTTGTCAATAATATTCATTACCTTTATCAAAAAAACAATTATCCCTTGAAATACTTCATTTTTCTGTAAACCATAGATTGCAATGAGATGCTTCTGGTCCTCCTCAAACTCCTATATTGTAGATGATGCACACATAAGTACATCTCTATTACTCATGCTTGAATACTGAGTTTTTGTGAGAGTGTTGCTATTCTCCCACCACTTTTACCACCTCTCATCAATTGCCTAATGTGGCCAGTCATATGACAACACCATGTTAGTACGGACTCACATGGGATACCATGTCCAGGGGTGGGATAGGATTTTGTCCAAGTGAGGCAACTAAGAACTCATTAATAGTATGATCATTTGAAAGGACAGTCCTCGTTGCTGTGGCTACAGTGAGTATGGGGGAGCCTCTCTCTTCTCTCTCTGTCTCTGTCTCTGTCTCTGTCTCTCTCCCCTTTAGGCCTTAGTTGTTAGAAGTTGCAGCACTGGCAGGCTAGAAGTGTAGAAGTGTGGAAGTGTGGAAATAGGGGTGAAGGACCCCTATTTACCCAACTAAAATGCCAAATAATGCGGCTCACCACTTGTTATGAATCAAAATTTTTTACTGTTGAAAAGATCCTAATACTTCTTAAAAACTTAAAACTAGCCTTAAAGTCATTTTGCAAATAACGTAGGGGGGCTGTTTTAATTTTTTTTGGAAATTCGTAATATTGAATTGATCTCAAATTTTCATAACTTTTGTGGGGCCAACTGGCTCCATTATAAATTTTCCCCTAGCTATGTCATCCACCACATCAGCACAACAAACATATTGGTGTTGACATGGTATGTCATGCCAACCATTTTGTTGACATGATAGTAGGAGTGGTGGTGAGACTAGCATTTTTCATTTTGTGATTTGTGGTAGGTATTCTTGATTAATTTCTTAATATGCGCAATGCAAAGGTGATGAATACTTTTGCAAGAGATGCTCCAATAGCTAAATCTTGATCTATGATAATAGATGATTTGGGATAATAAATATTGGTTACTGCCCATATGTTGCCTCAGGCCCAATTTCATAGCCAAACCAAACAAAATGTATTTCTTCTTGTCTTGCACCAATGCACCAACCAGATAATATTGATTTGTTGTAAAAAGTATACTCAAATGGCATTTCTTCCCCCACAAGGGTGGAAGGGGGTCGTCGTGGTCTCTTACCTGGCACAAAAAAAAAAAAACAAGACAAAAAAAAAAACCGGCTAGCAATGATCAATCATCCACCAAAAAAACCTTGTAGACATTTTGTTGCATAAAAGGTTGCTTCTTCTTCTTCTTCTTCTTCTGTGTGTGTGTGTGTGTTGTAGTTTAGGACAGCAATATTTATATTTTTGCCTCCTGAAATCTATGGCGGATCAGTGGTCTTTGTTGAGAACTTTTGATGAATACTGCTAAACAAAGCAGACACTTCTCCATGGGCATTCTTTCCTCTTAATTATTTTTAACAAGGCTCTTGGCAGCAATGGGCATTTTCTTTCTTTCTTCCTTTCCCTTGTTATTGTTGTTTTTACACCCCCAAATGGCATTGAGGTTAACTTTCCGTATTTTAGGCTTCTTTGGGAATTTGGAAAAGTGGTCAGGCTAGGGTCCATTAATGCTATCTGGTCTTTAAAATAAACCAACTCACATTTTATTTGGAAAAAAAAAACTGTATTTATGCCTTGTTTTTTGCACAAGATTGAACAGATTTGGAGGAAAAAGGGACTTTTCCAAATAATGGGGAATTCAAAGCTAGCCAGACTCATCTTCAGTTTTCCAAGTTTTTATGTTTCCCAAACAGCCCCTTAGACCGTATCCTTTGTCTTTACAATCCTTTATACCCTAAAGATTCCCCAAAACAACCCTTTGTTGCTTGGTCTCTTTATTTTATATTGGAATTAGCTTTGGTGATATGAAGCCCTTCATTACAACATACATAAATATGACTTATTGCTTACTTTTAGGGCTGTTTTTACTAGTAAGAAAATGAGTTCCGATGCCTTCTTCACTGGCAAATGCCTTGTACCAGTTTTCAGCCGTTGAGGGAATCAACCTTATTCACACATGGCTTAAAGCTTAGTTAAGCATTGACAAAACAACCATGCAGTCCTTTATTCTCCCTTGGTTTTCTCAACTCATAAATTAGTTACAAAGAACTTTGAATTCTCTTTCCCCTTGATTTTTAACATCATTGAGAAGCTAGAAACTATTTAGAAATCAACTGGCCATAACCCTACTTATGATTTTTGCATGTAGAGAATATATGATTTTAAATTGATCTAAATTAGAAATAGGAGTAAAATTGAGGAATTAGAGGTTCACTTTATGTGCATGGTTCTAGAGGTTCAAGAAATCTTACTGTAATAAAACTTATTCCCAAGTTCTTTAACAATTCAATGAAAGTTAGTTGTCTGGCCATGCCAGTAAGGATATCTGATGAGAATACAAAAAAGGGAAAAGAGCAAAAGAAAAGGAACTTCTCAAGTACTATAAACCAAAATCTCATTGTTACAAGTTTTTAACAATTTGATGAAAGTTAGTTTATCTGGCCATGCCAATAAGAAAATAGTTTGTATGGGGAATATCTGACGAAATACGACAAAAGGGAAAAGAGCAAAAGAAAAGGAACTTCTCAAGTTCTATAAACCAAAATGTCATTGTTACATGTTTTTAACAATGTAATGAAAATTAGTTTTCTGGCCATGCCAATTAGAAAATAGTTTGTATGGACACTTCTCCATGCTACATGGTTTGTGCAAGTAAAATTTGATGCTTTCTAAACCAATGTAAGAATTCCACGGGAATGATTGGTTACCTGAATTTGTTTCCCCCTTTTGAGGGATAGGTTTCTTACCTGTCTATTTTATTTTAGAAAAAACTTCTATCTGAAATAATCCTATTTATAATAAAGGTTGGAAAGAATTCAGTATTTTTCTTAGAGATGTGTCAAGTGAAATTTGATGGACTGGTTTTGCAGCATGCTTTTGATGTTCTTGTATTTGTTTCTCTCTCTCTCTCTCTCTCTCTCTCTCTCTCTTTCCCCTCCAGTATTGATGGTGTGTTTATCTTGTAGGTTGATGCTGGGGCTGATCTTATTGTCACTCAACTATTCTATGATACTGATATTTTTCTCAAATTTGTGAATGACTGTCGGCAAAGTGGAATAACCTGTCCCATTGTTCCCGGCATTATGCCCATTAATAATTATAAGGGCTTCTTACGTATGACTGGTTTTTGCAAAACTAAGGTATGCAATCTCTTGCTCATTGACCTTTCATAATAAATATATGAAATGAAGATCATTCTCAGATTTTAACTGTGCCCTTAGGTTTTATAGTGCTTAATAAATTCAACAAACTTTGAAACCTTAACCAGCTTATGTTGTTGTATAGAATTTTCAAACAGATAGCTCAATAATTTAGTCTCTGGAATCATATTTTTCTTCTAATAGATGCAATACTAATGTAACAAAATTTTTTAAGTAGATGAAACTTGTTCAAATCATGGATGAGCAAGCTAAAGAGAAATCTAAGAGACTTATTGAGATCAAATTTTTTATAATACTAGACACGCTAATGGGAGAGTAACATCAAGGTTCAGTAGCACATGGTTTGGGATTTACAAAGTATCAGGTCAATCAAACTGGGCCAATTTTGAAATATCCCATAGTTCTTCTCCTTCCAACTAGCCCATTGAATGTGGACACATCTTTTCTAACATCTCTTTTAATGAGCTACAAATCATAGAAGCATGGAGTGAGAGTGGGGGCGGGGGCAGGTGCGGGTGCAAGAGTGGGGGTGGGGAAGCAGGAGGCACATATAAGAGCCAAAGGTTTGGGGCGTGTAGGAAGCGTTTACATAATATATATATATATATATATATATATATATATATATATATATCATGTGTTATCTAATGTTATATCATGTGTGTGAAATTGTAGAAAAATTCCATTAAATTCTTTAGAATTATAGAGGAACTCAAGAAAGAAATTTGTGCAAGGAATGAGGTATTCTTATGAGAAGCTATGCTAATGTAGAAAAAGAGAGAAAATATCATGTATCCTTACTCTTTTTTTAGCAAACTATTAAATATCGAAAGAGGACTAGTAAGTAGATTTTTTACTAAAAAATAGAAACATAATCAGGAATTAGATAAAGGGTCACCATACAAAAAGGTCAATGATTTAATTCATCACAAGATATTTGACCCTTCTTAAGTAACTCCTAAAATTTTTAGAGGTCATAGCCCTACTTTCCCTCTCCCGCTCTCACAAGGTTCTATCTTAGTTAGGAGTGATATTCTCTCTCAAGATTATTGTGGTTACAAGATTCTCTCTGAGAAGCGCAGAATTGAGGTTCCGAAGGAGTGGCACTTCTGGTGGAAGGTTCCTGCTTCTAAGGCTAAAGATTAAATCCTCCAAGGGGTTAGAAGGTTGACAACTCTCCTCAACTTCATGAATGGAATTGCTGATGCTATTAAGAGTGGAGAAGAAATGATCTGTCTCTTTGTTAGGTTGAATGCATATATGACTATTTAGAACTGTTCAACTTCTGGAAGTGAGGTTACTTATGGTCAAAACTTTGATAAAATCCTTTTTTTTTGAGAGGTAATACTGAATTTCAATTAAATTAAATATCCATTGAGGAATCTGAATGATAAGTATATCTAAGGATTTTAAAACATAGCCAAGGATCATCACGAACAACTGAGGAACTATAGAACAAGTTAATGGAGCCTACTTGATCATCACCTTTGATCCCACTCCATAGGATCCAATCACACCAAATATAGGGGTTCCATTATACATTTTAAAGACCTATTTCCAATGTCGGAGATTTTTGCAAAAGAAGAAAGTTCATATTATACTGTTTCTCCGATTTGTGGAAGTGATAATTTAGTTTTTACCCATGCATGCATATGTTCAAGGAATAGGAACTTGCCCATGCTACATCTCATAGTAAAACTTCACCTACATCCTGTAGGCCATTTCAATTGTAATTCCTTTCTTAAAGGATGAAACAATGTTGGAAGTATCTTTATTGAGACCATAACTGTATGGAGCACAAACTATGAACCCATTATATTATTGCATTTACGTTTCTCCAAATACCAGCTACTTTCATCCCAAGTCTCCAGAGCCCCTTATCCAACAAGGTGATGGTAATATTCATGGTTGTCATTGGTAATACCAACCCACCATCCCCTTTTGATGTACACAGCTAATAAAAGTTCATTCTCTGCACTCTGCACTAAGAAAGCGACTTTAAATGGACATGTTTCCTTCGTATGTCTTAGGAAAGAATAACTCCTCTGCTATGTCTTAGATAGGAATGAATAACACTTCTGCCTGCTAAACATCTTTAAAAAAGGGAAATTAAAAAAAAGATTATTGTTAGAAAGGATACACATTTCCCTTTAGGGAATGAGGCACCAGAAACTGTGATATTTGCTTGCATAACCTTATCAGTTGTCACGACCATGTCATTGACACTACAGCTACCAATGCCAGTCATCGGCTCACTGCCACTGCTACCAACTCAAAACAGAGTCTCAACCACCCACGCACCACCATTGACAAGCCACTAGCATCTCCACCTCTGCTAACTACTCACTGCTGTTTAGTTGCCACTGTGGTACCACTTCCAGTACAATTGTACTTACTAACCACCCACACTACCACTTTCAGCTTTATTAACCACCCACACTACCACTATCAGCTTTATTGCCAACTTGTTACTTGTAGCACCTTGTACCACCTCTACTATGCCGCCTCTGTCACCATTACCTCACAATTTTTTATCGCTGACAATTATGTAATTTCTTATTGACTTGAAAGAGAAGCTTAAGGTTGAGCTTTAGTTTCATTTAGGAAATTTTGATAAAACAATGGCGCTATTTGATACAAAATTACAAGTAACAACTTTTTCTTTTCTTTTTTTATTTATAAATCATAATAATAATTTTCTGGTTTTTCAATATGATAACTCATAATTTTGTCAAATTTTGATACTCACCTGAAATTATGTAATGTTGAATTTTTTTATTTTTTTTTTTTTTTTTTTTTTTTTTTTGTGATGAAAATATGTATTAAACCAGAAAAAGGGAATAGCCCAAGTACATGAGACATATACAAGCACTATGCAAGAGCCCCAAACTAAAGCTTTAGTGACTCCGCGAAGGAAATAAAAGAGATGCTACTAGTATTAGTATAGCTACAAAAGCACCAAAAGAGTCTTTACAATAGAAGACTTGAGGTCTACAATTGAAGCTTCCACTCCTTCAAAAGTTCTCGAGTTCCTCTCTCTCTCCAAAGACTCCAAAAAATTGCACGAGGGATCATCTTCCAAATCACTATAGCCTCCTTGCCCCTTTTAACCCACCATCCCAACAAAAGATCATGAGTAGACGAAGGCAAAGTCCAATGGATTCCACAAAGATTGAAAGAGAGTGACCATAAGCACCTCGCCACATAACAATGAATGAAAAGGTGGTCCACCGTCTCCACCTCCTCCTTACACATAATACATCTATTGGGTATAATCCACCTTCTTCTAATTAAGTGGTCCAAAGTCAAACATCTATTTCTAGCTACTAACGAAGTAAAGATACTAAGAGGAACCAAAGCAACCCATATAATCTTTGCCAGGGGAGAAAGGAACTTCAAAAGGCCCCAAAATGTTGTAAAAAGATTTCATGGAGAATAACCCCTTAGAGTTCTTATGCCACACCAAGGAATCATTCTCTTCAACTGAAATCTTACTATCATATAATTTTTGAAAAAAAAGCATCACACTTTCCAACTCCCAATCATTAAAATGTCGTAAAAATTGAAATTCCAATGAGTCATCCCATCAACCCCCTCCTTACAACCCAAACAAATGCTTCCTTATCCAAAGTAATATCAAGCAAATGAGTAAAATTCACCATGAGTAGGGAATCACCACACCAAATATCCTTCCAAAATTTAACCTTCCGCCCTTCCCCCACTTTAAAGCCAATTTCTTTATCAAAAACATTTAATCCTTGCATAATAGCTTTCCAAGGACTCATATCATGAGAGCCCCTCACTAGTTACTCCATACTTCCACACCACCACATCCCTCCACAGACCTCGCTCATCTTTACCAAATCTCCAAAGCCACTTTTCTAAAAGAGCTTGATTCATTTGTGAAAGGGACCTAATACCCAATCCTCCCATACTCTTTGGTAAACACACAACTTGCCAATCAACAAGATGGGTACTTCAACTCCCTTCCCAAGCCATTCCATAAAAAATCTCTTTGAAGCTTTTCAATTCTAATCTCCACTAATCTAGGAATTTTGAAGATAGACATAAAGTAAGTAGGAATGCTTGAAAGAACACTTTAGATTAGTGTCACTTTACCCCCTTTAGAAAGGTAACCTTTTTTCCATCCACTAAGCCTTTTTTCAACCTTCTCAACTATTGGATCCCACATCTTCTTGTCTTTAAAGTGAGCAACCAAAGGAGGACCTAAATAAGTAACTGGGAAACTTAGCACCTTAAACTCGAAATTGCTTCTAAACAAAGGACCACCTTCAAATTTCTTATTTGATCTACATCATTTCCACAAAAGAACAAAGCATCATCGGCAAAAAGGTGAGAAACCTTTCCTTCCTTAAACACTACCATCATTAACCAAGAAGCCTTCCAACAAATTTTCATCAATAGCCTTCTAAACAAGTTTGCTCCAAGCTTCCATGACTAAAATGAATAGAAGAGGAGAGAAGGGATCACCTTGTCGGAGGCCTCTAGAGTTATGGAAAAAACCATAGGGATTCCCATTGACCAAAACCGAAAAAGAGGGAGTCGAGATGCACTAAGAGATCCATTTGTGCCATTTTCCTCTAAACCCACTCTTCCAAGTAAGTAAACTAGAAAATTCCAATTCACATGGTCATAGGCCTTTTTTAGATCAATTTTAGCGATGACTCCCAGGATCCCACTTCTGTTCCTTGATTCCACACTCATTTGCAACCAAGACGGCATCCATAATTTGTCTCCCCCTAATGAAAGAAAATTGAGAAGAGGATACAAGATTACCAACAACTTTCGCAAGTCTTCCTTCCAAAATTTTGCAATAATTTTATGGACACTTCCAAGAAGCGAAATTGGACGAAAGTCCTAAACATCCACAACCTCGCCTTTCTTAGGAATAAGAGCAATGAAGGTGGGATTAAAACTCTTTTCAAATTTTTCCTTAAAAAAGAATTCTCCAAAAACATTCAAAAGGTCCTCTTTGATCACTCTCCAACTTCTTTTAAAAAAAGCAATGGTCATGCCATCTGGGTTGGGAGCTTTATCTCCACTAAGATCATGAACCCCTTTAAACACCTCTACCTCCTAAAAAAAAGGATTTTCATAGTAATCCATTATTTCTTTAGAAAAAACCGCCTCATCCTCCAGAAGATCCCCATTAACCACTAGCTTCCCAATGAAATTTTTTCGTTTGTGAGCATTGGCCACCCGGTGGAAAAACTTAGTGTTCCTATCCTCTTCTTTCAACCAAAGTGCTCTTGATTTTTTCCTCTAACTAATTTCTTCTAAATGGGCAAGTTTAGCAAAGTCCACTTTATGTTCAATCCTTCTCAATTTTTCCTCTTCTGTAAGCCCTACAATACCTTCCTTCTCATCCAAAAGATGGATAGAGTCCAACATTGTAGCCTTAGATTTTCATACATTACCAAAAACCTCCCTATTCCACTTCTTCATCTCTTCCTTCAAGGCTTTCAATTTTTTTTTTTTTTTTGGCAAAAATGAAACTGGGGGTGCCTTCGAACGAAAAGGAATCCCACTAAGTTTTCACCAAGTCTACAAAACCTTCCCCTTCCAACCACATATTCTCAAAATGAAAAAGGTCTCTAGCAGATCTTAACCCTTCACTATCAAGCAACAATGGAACATGATCGGACAAAGTTCTAGAAAGGGCGGATTGAATAACTCTAGGAAAATGTTCCTCCTAAGAGGGGGAGAAAAGGAATCTATCCAACCTAGAGAGACTCGGATCTTCTTGATTGTTGGACCAAGTAAACCAACCTCCAACCAGTGGCAAATCAATTAACTCATTTGACTCTACAAAATGTGAGAATAGATGCATAGTCGAAGAAGAAAAAACACACACTTTCCTTTCATTTGGAAATCTAACCACATTAAAATCCCCCATCAAACACCAAGGTCTCCCCCATTTGTCCTTCACGTCCTCCAATTCCAACCACATAGAGGGCCGGAGAGCATCATCTTTCGGACCATAGACACCCGACAAAACCCAGTCAAAATCATCTTCCACATTTTTAAAAAGACAGGAAATGGAAAAAGTACCCCTTACAACATCTAAAATACTCACAACTCTATTATCCCATAAGATAAGACCTATCAAGTTTTACAAAATGGGCCCGCTTATGGGGTTGGTTGAGCGGTTAGGCCCTTGGTATGCTTCTCAGAGGTCATCGTTTCAACTCCTTGCAGCTATCATTGTCTGTGTTGGTATGGGGCGTCTCACACGGGCTGTTAGGGGATTAGTTTGGGTTGAAACCTCCGTGAGAGTAAGGCCTGGGAAACCCCTAATCATCAATTAAAAAAAAAAAAAAAAAAAAAAAAAGGTTCTACAAAATGGCCAAGAACTGGTGAGGTAAATTTGGCTGAAAATCAGGCTTTGAACATACTTGCTATATATAGTAGCCAAAGCTTTCAATCTTTATTTTCATGGTCTATTTTGTAGATTATATGTAGCATCTCAAATATTTTTTAGACGGTGCTGCCATTTATATTGACATTTCCCTTTTTTTTTTTTTTTTTTGGTACACAATGACATAATATAGATACCAGCAGAGATTACTGCTGCCCTTGAGCCCATCAAGGATAATGAAGAAGCTGTTAGAGCCTATGGAATTCACCTTGGAACTGAAATGTGCAAGAAGATTTTAGCTCATGGGATTAAGACATTGCATCTTTATACCCTCAACATGGAGAAATCAGCATTGGCTATATTAATGGTTAATTCTCATATTCTATAAACCATTTTGGCTTGAGAAATGCATAACATTGGTTCCATTTTTAATGATAGACTTCCATTGGCAGAATCTTGGGTTAATTGAAGAGGCCAAAATTTCGAGGTCCTTACCATGGAGACGCCCTACGAATGTTTTCCGTATTAAAGAAGATGTTCGGCCGATATTCTGGTATGCACTATATCCAGAGATACATTATGTTGGGCTGGAATTCAAATTCTTGATGCATTTCATTGCATTGAAGTGTGGTCATTTTTAAGCCATCTGATCTTTCTTGGCAAATGGTGATAGGGCTAATCGTCCAAAAAGTTACATATCAAGGACTAAAGGCTGGGACCAATACCCACGTGGGCGATGGGGTGATTCTTGTAATCCATCATATGGAGCTCTAGCCGACTATCAGGTGAACATGATTCATTGAATTTAATCATTTTTTTTTTTAATTTTATGATAAATTTAATCAAGTTTTGGCATGTTAGCTAGCGTGCCCTGTTCTTATTTCTGCCTCTTTTTTTGGTTGTATCCTTTTAGTTATATTGACAATTATGCTTAAACACAGTTTATATATTGGAATACATTTATTCTATCTTCACATGCGCATGTGAGCACGTGTGGCTTGTCATAATAAAGAGGGGGTTTCTCCACTGTCACCATAGCCTTTCTCTTTCTTTGTTGGTTTCTTTACATGGTACAGATGTGCTGATGTAATGGGTGTATGACTTTGTACAGTTGCAATTTGCAAGTCCCACATCTGTAATTTTCTTCCAATTTAATAAATAAGGACTGAGTGAGAAGTTAAAGATGAAAAAAAAGAAAGAAGGTAAAGAATGAGAGAACATGACAGAAAGCAAAGAAATAAATTACCAAAGGTCTTGATAGAACATAAGTGCTCAAGTCAATTTTTATTTACATTTTATTAAAACACCTCCTAGTGCTTCCATAGCTTCAGTTTATAAAAGAAAAGGTCCCTAACAGTTGGGGCCTAGTAATTGATCATGGTTGTATATCTAACATAACACATTCAAAATAAAAATACCTCAAAAAACTATCATGTTTTATCCTCTAAACTTTTTATCAAGTTTTGAGCTGGATGACAAATCTTATCATTTTATGTTACATTTTAAAGACATGCCTAAATGATAAATCTTACCAGTACATGTTTTTATGAAAAGATTATAAAAAGACCTGATCCTTGGGTTCACATGCCTTTCTTCTTGCTGTTTTGAATAGTGGCCTCCCATTAAACCAAAAAAACAAAAAACAGCCCCTCGATTTCTTAATTCTGCTCCCAAAAATTTATTCAACGGATACCTAAATTCTTCATTATTGTACTGGATTGTTAGGATCTCCCTTATCTTTGGGTCAGCAGGTTACTAGTTCAGATCTGGTCTTCAACTGTTAGGTCAGACTCAGATCTTTATATTATTTGAGAAGCAAATACTATTAAAAAATGCGTAAAAAAGATTTAAGGTATAAACATGTTATAGTATTATAGATGTACGTATTGAGGTGCTTTTATGTATTTGTTGTTTATGTACGTTTTTTAATTTAAAATGCTTTTATTTATTCATGTATATGTATATGTATATGGATATTAAATGTTGTTTACTCTTTCCTTCGTTTGTGTGGCAAGCACTGTTAAATAGTATAAAATGATGCCGCTTAACCATGGAGATCTAGTGGTACAATAAATAATTGGGGTGATAACATCTAAACTGTCTGGTCAGTTGCTCAACACCAACTTGCATGCCTGGGTGACTGATTTCTTGGTTCTAACAGCTGGGCCACACAGGGTATGGTGGTTTTGTAGCCAAATCAGTGCATTGCATGGAACAAACCAGCCAAGAGGCCTGGTCACTGCTTTCTTAGTCCAACTTACCTGGCTCGGTCCATTTATGATACCTTTGGCTATGCCCCTTAGAAATGACGTCATACTGCCCATCCTTGCATGCATACTTTTGCAACTCATTTCATATTTTCTGTTCAATTTTAATATTGGGATAACTGCTGACAAGATGTGTGCAGCCAGAATTGTGGCTGTGCGCATTGTATTATGGAAACCATTTTAGTGGAGAACAAGGATGATCCTGTATGAAACCTTTCTCTATATAGAAATAACTACGTATTATGGATAATATAATAAGCATTGTTATCTTGCTTATCTAAGTGCTGACAAATTATGTGGACAGTCAGAATGGTGGATGACTGCATTGTATTATGGAATCCATTTGAGTGAACTACTATCGGCTTGCTAAGACGATATCCCTTAATCCTTTCTGTTATTTTTAATCATTTAAAGTTTGCATGCTTAATTTAGGAACATATATATTGTAGTTGTATCTTTGTCTTTTTGCATATGATGACCTTAGTTCTAACTTTCCAACAGTTCATGCGACCTCGTGCTCGCGACAAGAAACTTCATGAAGAATGGGCTGTTCCTTTGAAAAGTGTTGAAGATATTAATGAGGTATGGTTGCCATATTATCGTTCATCCTGCCTGTTTACTTTGAAAGACGATTAAATAGAGTTTCACATGTAAATGTGACCCTTTTGGAATTTTACATATCAGAGATTTATGAAATTCTGCCTTGGAAAATTGAAAAGTAGTCCCTGGTCAGAACTAGATGGACTTCAGCCAGAGACAAAGATAATAAATGAACATCTGGGGAACATTAACTTGAAGGGTTTTCTCACCATCAATAGCCAACCAGCAGTTAATGGAGAAAAATCCGACTCCCCATCTGTTGGTAAGTGCAATGTGTGTGTATTTGGATGTGTTCTCATGAAATTTAGTTTATTATACAAGATTACAACTCATCTTTCATGTCTAATTATATTGGTTTAATGTGAGTGAAATTTTAATGAGATTGATCCCATTGGGGTTGAACATGATTTCTGGTTCATTTGAATCCCACTACTAACAATTTAGCAAGCACACAGGTTACTGAAGAATTGAAAGGGCATGGAGCTCCATTGTGGCATAGAAGTCCATGCAAAGGCCATAGGCTGATGGCTAAGCAATACTTTGACGCCTGCAAAATTTTAGAACCAATTTAGCTTCTTTCCTTATTTTCAAGGATAATTAATTAATCATTTATTTGTTTAATTGTTTATTTGATAAGGCTTCATTATTATTGAGATGTGGAAGGTAATGAAAAATACTTAGGAGCGTAACTGTTAAAATGTTGTATCGTAGTGGGACTTTATGCCCACATAGTTTGAGATTTTGATCTGTATTAGTAATCTGGTTGTTGGGCTTCACCTTCTCGCTCCTGTTTGTCGATTCTATTGTGCCTTGGCATCTATTTCTGTTGGATATTTTCCTTATATAACTGTTAGGAAATCTCCTCCACCTTGTAAACCCCTCTATCTTATCAATCACCTAAATTATTGAAAAAGTTAAAAATACTGTGGCTCAAGTGTCTCATTTTCAGTTGTAGTTTTATTTCTATCTCCAAACTAAGTTTAGTTTTTGGAAAATATTAAATGATGGATTTTGGGAGGATAATAAGAACATGTCTTCAGGTGCATGGTAGTTATTTGCCTAAGAATTTATGAGGTCTATCAAGATATCCTAATGGGATTACTCTTTGCTTTTAAACGTGATCTGAATGAATTGTGTTCCTCTCCTTTGGTAGGCAAACCATCTGATGACATTAATTGGATTTCGTAATATCTTCACATAACTAAAATATTGTTTGCAGGATGGGGTGGGCCAGGTGGGTATGTTTATCAGAAGGCCTATCTGGAGTTCTTCTGCTTGAAGGAGAAGCTGAATGCGCTTGTTGAGAAATGCAAGGCCTTCCCATCTCTAACCTACATGGCTGTTAACAAAGAAGGGGGATGGGTGTCTAACATTGGCCAAACTGATGTGAATGCTGTGACATGGGGAGTCTTCCCAGCAAAGGAGATCATCCAACCTACTGTTGTGGATCCTGCCAGCTTTTTGGTGTGGAAGGATGAGGCATTCGAAATCTGGTCAAGAGGATGGGCTTGCTTATACCCAGAGGGTGACCCATCCAGAAAATTTCTTGAAGAGGTTGGTTCTCTTCATATGCTTTCATACCTGCCCCTTTCTCACTTTTATCTGTGTTTGAAACTTGTTTAGTATGTATTCTATTTATTTGTTTATCACTTGTTCTCTTGACAAGGATTCAATTTAGTAATTGGTATAATATGGTAGTTTCATTATATTTTACAGGCCCAGAGCAGTTATTTCTTGGTGAGCTTGGTAGATAATGATTACGTCCATGGCGATTTGTTTGCTGTTTTTAAAGATTTCTGAGTTGTGCTGCTTTACCCAGCTCTTTCATCTCTTTTAAAGCTCGCAGCAGAAATCCACATTGTTTCTTTGTTGTCTGTTGGATCAAAATTTGTTGTCATTGGGTTGTTTTAGATTATAATTTTAACTGTTATGTAATAATGTAACCCCTTGGGTTTTGATGTCCCCTGCTGCGTAGTGCAAATCGCATTTAGAGTTGCCACTGATTTACTAGTTTGTAACAGTTCTCCCAGCGGTACTCTATTACTGGTTTCCATGTTATTGGGTGAATAACACAGCAAAAGTGATATGTTCCATGTAGCAAATTATTTCTGCAATGCATCATACTTTAGGACACCAAATTTTAAGGCATGAGCAATTTTTGGGCATGGAAGCCCATCAATGAATGATTGGGAAAATGTCAAGCTGGCATTTTGCTTTTCTAGTTCGCTCTTCTCAGAATATCAAGCATACATTTTTCATTCTGGTAGAGAGGCAGCTTCAATGGGGCCCGTGATATGAGCCTTTTGATTTTCCTGTCATGAAGGTTGTTTACCCATGAAGAATGACCCAGAAGTTTGTTTTATGGGTGAGAGATGTGCAAATCAAGAGCAGGCAGGCTGAGCCCAATTTTAGCTCACAGTTGTGGGCTTTAGGCTAATATTAGACCGGGTCAACTCACGTCCGTGAGAACAATCAAAACAAGCCTTGACTCATCTGATACAAAACCTAGTGAGAAAAAAAGGGAAAAATACACTGACCTCTACTGAGATTTCAATGAAATTACGTTGCATTTGAAAAATGATATGGCTTGTCATTTGAGGTTCCAGCATATGCACACTTATTACACTTGTTAGTATTACCGTGAAGTGATGAATATATCACCTTATCAATGAGTGCTTGGATTTGGTGCTATGCGCATCTAAGGGTCGGTGTGCTGCCATTTGTACTGAGCACAATTAGGCTTCGTATGTCCTAGCCTTGGGTGACGATTTGAGAAAGTGTTTAGTGATAGCGAGCAACTTTCTACCAGGCACGGGACTTCGTGAGCTCCGTGTAGAGTTATTGAGCTAGGACTATTGTTGATGGGCGCAAATTGAGTGTGATAATTTGAGCAACGTTTGGATCCAATGAACGTTCTCATTGCTAAGTGTTTAGACCAAACAAGCCTAGGATGAACAGTCGTGGATCGAACAACCTTGGACCGAACAGAGTCTAACTGAAAGCTGAAGTTTAGTCGTGGCCAAGAGTTCTGAGATGGAATGTACATTGTGCTTAGGTAACAATGGGATTTATCTAAGCAATCTTTCCCGAACTGAGTTCCTCGTTTTGATGTTTCTCCTAATATAAGAGAGAAGTTTGATTGAGCACCTTATGATGGGTCTATAGATCATTGGTGGGTTATTATTTTCCCACATAATTGCCCCCAAGCTATTATTGCGTTGCTTGTCAGGCTAATGATGGCTTCGTAACCAAGCTCGATTGGTTCTCTTCTCGTTCGGCATTCTAGGCTCTTGGATTTGGCGCTTTATAGAAGGCTTTTGGTATCCTAGCTCTTCAAGCTTAGTGCCTCCTAGAGGACTCAACTTCCATTCCTTGTCACTTTGGCAAAAGTAGGCGGTAAGGAAACCCTTGTTGTCTTAGTAAAACTAAGGAGCGATCCCTTATCACCTAGGCGAGACTAGGGTTTGATTGACGCCTGCAGGAGTGCTTTTTATTGACCGAACATTCTTCAAGTTAGATGCAGTCTTAAGGTCCTTTGTCACCTCAGCGAGGCTTAGGTGATCAACTCTCTCTGCTTTAAAGAATGTGTTAATGGTAATTTGTCACCTAGACGATGATAGGGTGATCAACCCTTCGGTGCTTTTGTGACACCCAGGAATATATTAGTGGTCCATTTTCATCTCAGCGAGGCTAGGATGATCAGGCCTCGTCGCTTCGATAAGACTAAGGAATGTGTCAATTGTCCTTTGTCATCTTGGCGATGTGAGGGTGATTAGCCCTCGTCACTTGGATGAGACTAAGGAATTCGACTATGTTGATTCGTTATCAACTAGTTGGTTGTTAGGTCGCCGATGCAGAAATCATCCACGAGGTGGTAGATCCTACATTTATTTATGAAATAGTGGGCTTTGAAGCTGCTGATGTTTGTGATGGTCCTCGCATGAAGTCGTGGACCTAGGGTGAAGTGATGAATCCGAGAATCACGGCTTGTGGGATGTTCTTGCATGAGACGTCGACTTTCTCCAAGGTACACGAGGTATAAGAATCCAATAACTCGTGTTTTATGCTAACAATTACTCCCTCCATTCCTAAATTATTCGCTTGTTTTCCTTTTGAGTTGTTTCAAAATTATTGTCACATTCCAAAAGGCAATGATTCTTTTTATTTAATTTACTAAAATACCCTTAAAAGGGTATTCTCTCTTTTCCTAATGTTTTGCATACTCGAGGGTAAAATTAGAAAAAACATATATATATATATATATATATATATATATATATATATATATATCGATGTGAAAGCATTTAATAGGATTTCCTAAAAAAAACGTGTTTTTTCAAAGGGGATGGTCAATTAGGAACAGAAGAATATAAAGTAAGCATTGCATTGTTTAAATAGTAAGTGAGATCATAGGATAAATGAGAGATTCGTGTGTACTGAGTTATATGTCCGAGTGTAGACTTTAAGGTCGGTTCATGCAAAACAAGGAAATGATATGCATCATATGTAACTATTATGCCTAGTTAGAACAATAACTTGGAATCTGGTCATGAACAAAGTTTGGGTAAGGTGAAAAAGCTAAACTCATTGGTTCGTGGAGGCTTAACCAAACCAAGCCATAATAAATAATCTAGGACACTTAGTATGCTTGGAGTCTCAGACAAATGTCTAGTCCATGTGCCAACTAGCACATATCCATTTTCAGTGAACACAGATAGGTGCTCTAAAGTTCTGTTTGTTTGCACGTAGACTATTTTATTGTCCGGTCTACTTATGTCATTCTATCTCATAAGTTGAATACGCTTTGTTATGTTTCTTGGGCTAGCCCTAGTGAGAGAAAATTTGAGCAACATCGCTTGTCTTCGGTTTTGTCATTCCGTTGGCTGACATGCTCTTTCAGTCATAAGGTTGGTTTGTCTATACAAGGAGTACGACAATGCATAGGTTCATGTGTGGACATACTAAAGTGTACGAGTGACCATGCATGAAGTCGATATTTATATCATTGATTCAATATCATTGAACCTCCTAAGTTCTTGTTCGAGTCAATCCACTATTGATGGCAATAAGAATTGCAACCCAAGTCGGAACCTCCAGACTTCTTGTTCAGGTCAATCCACTATTGATGGTGTGCGGGGGCTAAATCTGGGCCTCGAAGATTGCTGATGATGGAGCTGAATCTCATGAGTGGATCTGCATTCACAAGCTAAGAAGAAACGTCAGAGAGTAAGCCAAGGTGGGTTTTGGCCAAGCCCTTTCCAAAGCTCAAGTCAGAAGCCGTTTATGGAGGTAAAGGTAAGGAAGAAGATGATTCATAGAGGATTAGGATACTGTAGCTTATCTTATTTGGCTACATCGCATTTTATTTATACCCACTTGCATGGATTGACCATGTGAGGTCAGGTAACTGCGTTGGTTAGGTAAGATTTGACCATGGTTTGCCAATAATCGTCTGACCATGGTTTACTGATCTTAGTTAGGCAGTTAACCATGATTTCTTATAACCGCTGTGTTAGGAATAGCAGCTGTATTTAGAGTCTTGGACTGTAGTGATAATTTGGACTGTAGTGTAAGTCACATGATGGGGTCCCGAGCTGAATATACCTCCTCGAGCTGGGTGATGACGTGCTTTGCCTTGGGTTGACTGAGCTGTTATAGCCACATGTCAATAGTCCCAATTCGAGTTCCTTGGCCCGAACTGGTCTCTTCGGTTCAGGAATATTCCCACACAACTTGCCCCAATTATGACTTTCTCAAAGCGGGACTTGTTATAATTCACGATTACTGAATGGCTCCCATTATGCCCCTATAGCGTTTGAGTTTCTTAGGGCTTAGCTGGCAGTTGTCAGTTACGCTCTTCCGTGTTTCGAGGCGTTGACATTATGAGTAAGTAAGGATGTCTTGTCTACCGTAAGTAGCATTAAATGCTCCAAAAGCATTATGTCTTTGGGGAAATCAAATCACTATTCACTTTACCTCTTGCTTTCTCTCTCTATTCTTTTTGCCTTCTCTCTCTGTTCTCTATGCTTTCACCGAAACACACTGTAAACATCGCCTTTTCGCAGGAATCCATTGTTAACATTGTTCATTCGTTGGAAAAAATATGTCTCGTGCCTTTTCACCATTCTAGGGTTTGTTCCATCGTCATTGTTCTTCGTTTGAAGGTTGTTCTTGCCTCTTCCACCGTTCCAGAAGCAGTTCTTTGGAGGTTCTCAGTGTTGCGTAATTATACTTCTCTCGCGAATTTGCTTTTCTGGCCTACTTCTTGAAATCTTGAAACGGTACGACTTTCTACTTTTCTTTACTTTTTAATTTGTTTGATGCTGTTTTCTTTTGCCTGGGACTATTGGTGTTGCTCTTGGGGTTTGTTTTGCGATCCTAGGGTTTTCCCTCGATTTTTGGGGTAAATCGCTAAAATTCCAATTTTCCCGCCTTTTAGGGTTTTAAAATCCCACTTCGGGGTAAAAGTAGGAAGGAGATTCTTAGTCTCCTCGTTTTGACTTTTCCCAAAACCAAACTGAATGACTCCTGAGCTGACCTTTAGAACAATTTCGAGTTTGCTGAGGCAAACATACCTGTTAGGACTTTGTTTTAGAGACTCAGTTCGGGGCATGTGAGAAGAAGTAATTGATCTTGGAATTTAACCTTCCCCATTTCAACCTTAGTAGATGTCATCTTTTTACTAAATTAAGGACAATCTTGCAAGACTAGTAGAATTTAAAGCCTCGTACGGTTTCGAGGATGGAAAGTTTAGCTTTTGATGTGATGATCCAGATGATGACATATATTGATCCGATTCTAAACATGGCCTTCCTGTTCCTGTTGCTGCGTTTTTGGAAGGTGGAGTCCATGTCCCATTTTTTGACTTTTTCATTTAATTTCTTCTCTACTGTAACTTGGTTCTAATCCAACTAGGGTTGAACTCAATTAGGATTGTCTCGAGTGTCCATGCTTTTAACCAAATTTTAGGAACCATTGTTGGAGTAAAGGAAATATTCCACCATTACAAAATTTCCTGCTTAAAAAACAAGCTGGACCATTACCTCTCCGTTAAGCCCAAGAGAAAGCCATTCGTGACCCATATCTTAGATTCCAACCCCAGGGCTCATGATCATGTCATCTTTGTGTATGGGCCCGTTGATGGGACTTTACTTGGGGACAACACCATCATTCCTCGCAATCATGGTTCTTCATGTAAGCCTTAAGCGAAACTCATCATTTTTTGATTCATATGTATGGGTCCCGAGGTGACTGATAAACTTATGTTGATGCTTATGTTTTGTTTCTCTCTAACAGTTCCGCACGTTAATCAGCCTATTGGGGATTTAAAGAAAAAAGATATCAAGAAGTTACTGAACTACCAGGTGGACCAGTACTGTAGAGCTGCTCATACCCTACTCCATTACCACCCGAGGTACCAGACCTACAGTAAGGCAAGTCTCCCCCATTGGGAGGAACCCGAGGAAGAGTTAACCCTCCTTTCAGAAGAAGAAGAAGAAGGGGTTCAACTTCTAGTTAAAGGGGAAGGTGCTGTCGAGGTAGGATTCCTAGATCAGACTGGTGATTATGTTCTTCTTATAATAGAGAGTTCCAGTTTAGAGGAGACTGTGTCGTAGGCAATGGAACGACGATGTTCAAATCCCCCCTTAAAAAAGACAGAAAGCTGACTCTGGGAGTCAAAGGCCCAAGAAAGATTTTGGGATGAACTTGAGGGCCTTGGTGGCCGAGAGAAAAGCTATCAAGAAAGAGGCTATTGAGCAAAAGGTTGCTCTGCAAAAAACCAGTCAGCAGAAGCAACTGCAGCAAAAGCAGACCCAGCAGAAGACCATCCAGAATGCTTCTTCCAAGAATGCTGGGCAGGATGTTAGCAAAAAGTCCACTGACCCTAACAGTGGCAAACTCATGTCTTCTACCATGAAGGGGCAGGTCGTTCCTCGGCCCAAGGTGCTCGAGGTCACTGGGAAAGGGAAAGCCCCCAGGTGGAACCTCCAAAGAATAAAAGGCCCACTAGTGGCTTCCAGCAGCAGCCCCCCGTATTGAGGTATGGGTGATAATAACTTAAAATTGCATTAACATTATACTTTTAGTAGGTATTATCACATCTATTTGGTACTTAATTTCGCATTTTACACATTATACATGAGTTCTCTTGATACATGCTCTTATACTTAAAGTGGTGCATTAATGCATGTTTTATTTTTGTAGGAAACCAATTTCCTATGGTTAAGCATTCTAAATTTATTTGGAACTATATGGAAGCTTTGCAAGGGTGAAGTGCATTAATTTTAGAAGATTTTAGCAAAGGAATTGGCAACCCCAAAGTTGGAAAGAATATTAAAAAGGAAGTTTGGAGCAGCTATCGTATTTTGGCCATAACTTTTGACTCCGAAGTCCAATTAATGCGAAATTGGTGTCCCTGAAAAGATAATTTGAAGCCCGACAATATTGAATTTCGACATTTAGTAGGTCAAAAATGGATTACAAGTTGGCCTTGCTGGAAAAAATGGGATTCCTAATTTGTTTCCTTATTTTTCTCCTCTTTCCTTTGGAAACCCTAAGAGCACATAGAAAAAGAAAAGGCGGCTGCACCTATATATTACTTCTCCTCTTTTCTTCTATTCCCACTTCTCTCTTGTTCTTGTTCTTCTACCTCTCTTTAGTTTTATAATTTTTAATTATCATGAGTAGCTAAACTTTTTGCTAATGCTAGGAGTGAAGCCACAACAATTGTTTGGTATTTGTTTAATGACTCTTTCATGGATTTAATGTAAGCTTTCATAGTTTTGATTGATTTTGATTATTTTGGAAAGTATTTATTTTGTATAATTCTTTGATTTATCGTTAATTCCGAGTACGGTGAATGCTTAGAATTCCATGCGAATTAAATTACTAGTTCTCTAATGCATTAAATCAATCAATTTTATGAATTCATATTTTTAGAATTGTTTTGAATAAAATTAATTGTTAGATCATCTGACTGGGATCATTCTTCGTATGAATCTCAATTGAGTTATAAAATTGAGTCATTAGCAAATATCTAATACTTGTTGTGAGTGGATCTTTGAACTTTAGTACTTTTAAATTATTGTTTTCAATCAAACTAATTCTCTACAATTAAGCAGCTAAATTTCTAAAATCTTTTCTCAATCATCTCTACTATTGATTCCTCTTCCCTGTGGTTCGACCTTTGACTCACCGAGAATTTATTACTTCGCGACATCCTGCACTTGGGAGCATTATTAAAGTTGTAACAAATTTTTGGCTGAGGCACGTTCCCTGCTGCCACTGCGAGGGAGGGTGCTGCTTCCCGAATTGAGATTGTGGCTAAATTCCCTGAGGTGAGAGTTCATTTTCAGTTCCACGCTCATCCTTTGCCTATGAAATTTTGACATGAATTTTGACTGACCCATTTCTCGAAAATTCTCAGTTCCTTGTGCCCACAGATGAAACTGTCACAAGCGTTTACTTTGTGGATTACAATTTTAAGCACTTGGGCAACCCCATAAGGCTACCAGTTGACATGGCCCACTTTGGCAAAAAATTCGCTCTCAAGCTAATTCGCTTCGGGTTCACCATCCTTTACAGAGTACACTTTGATACCTTCAACCTTTCCTTTATGGTCTTTTGTTTTGGTTTCTAACTTGGTCACAATTTCGCAGGGCTGCTAACAGATCCTGCTAGCTGGTGACCTCCTCGCTGAAGAGGATAACAAATTGGAGATTGAGATCACCAAAGTCCGAAGTGAGTTCGAGCGAAAACTGCAAGAATCTGAGGCTAATTGCTTTGCAGCGATGTCTCAAGTTGAAAAATTGAATACTGAATGCAAGACATTCTAGTCCAATGCTGAAAGTGCTATCAACATGCTCGAGTTCACGAGGAAAGACTATGCGGATTTGGAGGCTGAGCTGAAGAAGACAAAGAAAGGTAGTAACGAATTAGCTTAGGAGAAGTGTGGGCTGGCGAGGAAGGTTCGGGCTTTGGAGGTTGAGGTGGAGAAAGAAAAGGCTTTTGTTGATGTGGTAGTAGAGAAGGAAAGGAAGAAAGTCAAGGATACCTTTGTCGAGCAGATGACTAATGAGCTCGAGACGAGTTATAAGCTTGCATGGGACACCTTGGCCGAGTTGGCCCTTGCCCAATTTCCTGGCATCGCTGACATTCCCTTCGAAAGGAGAGAACTACCCCAGAAGGATGACCCTGAGGATGGCCATGTTGGGGAAGCTGACGCTTAGGCTGAAGTTGAGAATGAGTTTGGGGTGAATGAACCCGAGGTTACATCTCAGTCCGAGGCTGATGCAGCGGCTGGGAAAGGTGTTAATGCTTCTAATGAGATTCCTGCCACCGCTAATGGGACTCATACTGCTGTAACTACAGAGAACGTAACTGAAGTAGTCCTAGATCCACCTCAGGCTTCTACCCTCCTAATTCTGCCTCTGGGGGCCAAGTGACTGAAGTTGCCGACCAAGCTGCAAAAAACTCGGGGCAGAAATGACTATAGTTTTTCATGTTTTTGTTTTTCTGTATCTTTGTAATGGCCACGATCCCTGACTTGTACAAACTTTTTCTTTTTAAACAATATATACCTTTTCCTTCTTTGGTTATATGTGCTTGTGCATATCTTGTGGCAGTGAGTCACTTATATACGTTTTCAATATAGGACAAACTTGGAATTATTCTTGTGCATGCTTTGAATTTTCATTTGAATTTATGTCCCTCTTAATTTGACAAGTGTGAGCTCGGGCCCCTTATTAATCCTTAGGCAAGCTCTTAAACTGCCACATGGTTCTTGCCTGGCTTATAGACTTGCTGTACCTAAGCTCAACTTCAGGCTGGATCTTGACTTGGACCCATTCTCAGTCAAGCTTTAAAACTGAGCCCATTCTTAGGTAGATTTTGCTTGGACCCATTCTTAGGAATGTCTTAGAATTGAGCCCATTCTTAGGCTAATTTTGTTTGGACCCATTCTTGGGCAAGTCTTAGAATTGAGCCCATTCTTAGGTAATAGTTGACCAAGACCTAGATTTGGGCAGATTCCTTTTTAACCCATTCTTAGGTTTATTGTGCTTGGGCCTATTTTTAGGTGAGACTTATGCCCATTCTTAGGCAATAATTGACTTGGACCCATTCTTGGGCAAGTGCCTTTAGTTCGCAATAATAAATGTACAATAATATTTATGGATAACATCTGTATTTGTATTGATTGATCTTTGTACATAATTACAACTCTCTTAATAGTAGAACAATCTCAAATTAGCAATGTTAACTGATTTGGGGAGTTCTTGTCCTAACTCTAGGCTCTTTAGTCTGTACGAACCCATGCCTCCCACACTAATGACTGCGTAGGGTCCTTCCCAGGTTATCCCAAGCTTCCCTACTGTAGGATTCCTAGTTCCAGAGTTTACTTGCTTGAGCACCAATTCCCCAACTTTAAACTCTCTGGACTTGAATCTTCTGTTGTAGTATTTTTTTCAACTCCTGTTGGTAAGATGTCATCTTGATTCGAGCTCTTTTCCTTCTTTCCTTTGCCAGATCTAAGTCTCGAGCCAACACTTAGTCGTTTGTTACCGCTTCGTACTGCTCCGTTCTAAGACCTGGTAAGCCTAGTTCAATTGGAATTACTACTTCCATCCCGTAGGTCATTGAGAATGGTGTCTCTCCTGTGGACCTCCTTGGTGTAGTTCGGTATGCCCATAAGATGGAGTGCAACTCATCAGGCCATGACCCCTTAGCATTATCCAGCCTCTTTTTTTATCCCCACTACTATGATTTTATTCGTTGCTTCAGCTTAGCCGTTGCACTGTGGGTAGCTTGGGCTCGAATACCACCATTAGATTCCCTATTCTGCGTTGAACTACCTAGTTCTCCTCTATCAAACTGAGTTCTACTGTCTGACACGAATGCCCTGGGGACCTCGAAGTGGGTGATGATATCTTCCCAGAGGAATTTAATGATATCAGAACCTTTATAGATGCGAGCGTGATAGCTTCCACCCACTTGGTGAAATAGTCCGTTGCAATAAACATGTATGTTCTATTCCCTGAGGCTGCAGGTAGCGAAATGATGAGGTGTAAGCCCCACTATGCAAAAGGCCAAGGACTGGATATGGGATACAAATCTTGAGCTAGCTGGTGTATCTTGTCAGCGAACATCTGGCACTTCAGACACTTCTTTACATATCTGACAGCATCTTTTTGCATGTATGGCCATTAATACCCTTGGGAGTTCGCTCTATGTGCTAGAGATCTTCCCCAGTGTGACCCCCACACAACCCTTCATAGAGTTCATTTAAAAGATCTACAACCTGGTCTAGATGTACATACTTCAAGTAGGGCCCTATATAAGATCTTTTGTAGAAGCTGCTCGAAAGAGATAACCAAAATCGAGCTGACTTGGTTTGAACTTGGTGACCTTGGTTATTATCCTTAGGTAGTTCATATCTTTGTAAATAAGTGATAATCTCGTCCATCCAGCTAGGGGATAAGGTCTGAATGTTTGAGATGATATCTTCTATTCTAAAACTGGGTTCGTGAAAGACTTCAATGCGTATGGTCCTGGGATTATTTGTTTCCAAAGCTGCAGCCAGAGCAACCAACCCATCTGCATGTCCATTTTGATCCCTCACAAAGCGCTAGAACTCAATACTTTTGAAATTGGAGGCTAGCTCCCAGACTTTGGGCATGTATGCGATCATTCTTTCATCTTTGGCCTCATATTCTCTGTTCAGCTTGTTAACCACAGGCCTGGAATCGCTGTATACCAACAAATCCTTTACTCGCACTACTAGGGCTATTCCTAGTCCAGCCACAACTGCTTTATACTCAGCTTCATTATTCAAGGCTGGGAACATAAGCCTTATTGCTTGCTTAATGATTTCTCCCTTGGGAGTTGTCAACACTATACCCAGACCTACTCCTTTTTCGTTCGATGCTTCGTACACTTTAAGCTCCCATTTCTTCTTCTTGTCACTGTCTGTATTGTCTCCCCTCCCCCAGTTTAGCCAGAGAGGAGTGAACTGCTGTATGGTTGGAACTAGAGTTGGGATTTGCAAATTTTGCGATGAAATCTGCTAACACTTGGCCTTTAATAGCGGTTTGGGGCTAAAAGTGTATATCATAGGCATTAAGTTCTACCCCCCACTTCGAGACTCGTCCTGAGAGGTCAGCTCGACTCAAGACATTTTTTATTAGATAATTGGTGAGCACAGTGATAAGATGAGACTAGAAGTAGTGCTAAAGTTTTCGGGAAGCTGTGACAAGAGCTAAAATCAACTGTTCAAAGGGAAGGTAGAGGTCTCAGCATCCAATAGTGTTTTACTAATATAATAGACTGGTTTCTGTTCGGTACCGCACTGAGCAATGAGTATTTCACTAAGGGAATGTGCTGAAATCGTAAGGTATAGGTAAAGTGTTTCCCCGAGGTGAGGGTGGGTTAGGGTGGGGAGCGTTTCTAAGTGAGCAACCAGTTTTTGGTAAGCTTTTTGGCATTCTGTATTCCATCCTGAGTTCTTGCCTTTCTTTAGGATCTTAAAGAAGGGGTGGCACTTGTTTGATGATCTCGAGATAAATCTACTAAGTGCTGCCACCATTCTATTTAATTGTTGGACATCCCTGACATTTGTTGGCGTTTTGAGAGTTCTAATTGCCTCAATCTTACTTGGGTTTGCTTCTAATCCCTCTCCTCGAAACTAGGTGACCCAGAAATTTTCCCAAGCCTATCCTAAATGAGCTTTTCTTAGCATTTAACTTCATCCCATATGCCCTGAGTCAGGTAAAGACTTCAGTCAGGTCTGCCAAGTGGTTTTTTCTGAGCTGCTCTTCACGATGGTATCATCGACATACGCTTCTAGGTTTTTGACAATCAATCCCTCAAACATCTTGTTTACAAGGCGTTGATAGGTTGCCCCAGCATTTTTTAGTCCAAATGGCATTACTTTATAGCAGTAAGTCCCATTCGGGGTGATAAACCATGTTTTTTCTTGATCATGCTCTGCCATAGGTATTTAATGATACTCAGTCGTTGAAGATACTCAGTCGCTCGTACCCCGAGATAGAATCTATTAGTTGGTCAATTTTTGGCAATGGAAAACTGTCCTTTGGGCATGCCTTATTAAGATCTGTGAAGTCGATGTATATACGCCAATCTCCTATTTTCTTCTTTACACAGACGGGATCTGCTAGCCAACTTGGGTACTTCACCTCCCTAATAAATCCCGCTTTTAATAGCTTATCTACTTTAGGAGAAATTGTTTGAGCTTGATTATTAGATAGCATCCGTTGTTTCTGGATTACAGGCTTGCAGTTCGGGTTAACCTACAGTTCGTGCGTGATAATCTTGGGGTCGATCCTAGGCATCTCATGAGGTGACTAAGCAAACACATCAGCATTATCTTTCAGAAACTGAAATAGTTCTACGGCGTCCGCCTTGTTCAATGACTTCCTGATCCAAAAGAATTTCTCTGGATTCTCGGGATTAATTATCTTATTTACTAATTCTTCCCCAATTCGATCCGCAGCCTCCAGAGCAGTTTCTTCGATCCCGGGCCACTCCCCCTTTCGTTGCTATAAGGGATTTTGATCAACTCTAGCTTTCTTCTTCTGCTCTAGCATCTGCTTTAGGTCCTTTGTCTTGTCAGCCCCATGGCTAGGGAGGCATAGAATTTTAGACTTGAGCCTATCCTCTAAGGAGGTTGGGTGGTACGCATATTCTGCCAAGAAACATTCTCGAGTTGCTGCTTAACTTCCTTTTATTTTCATGATGCCCTCTAGATTCGGGAACCTGATGGACTGATGGTAAGAGGATGGAACAGCTTTGATGGCGTGGATTTAGGGTCACCGAAGGATTACATTGTACGCTGATTTCTCCTGAATGACCACAAAAGTTTCCATGGACTGAACTGGGAGAATAATCTGCCCCAGTGGAAAGGTCATGTTCCCATTGAAAGCCTTTAAGTTGACGTGGCAAGTTTTGAGGTCAGAGTTTTTCAGCCCAAGTTACCCAAACAACTTCTAGAACATCACGTTTACCCGATACCCCATTGTCCACATAGACCTTTCCCACATCATAGTTCCTAATGAGCATTTGTACTACTAAGGCATCATTGTGGGGCCATCGCACTGTCCCATCAGATTCAGCGTCTCCAAAGAACATAAGCTTTTCCCTAGACTCTCCTTCCTCCTAGGGAAGTAGCATCTGTTAGTTATATGCCCTATAGCCAATCATGGAGATGATGCTTTAAGGATAAAGAACAATCATAAGATTTTATTTATTGTATGTCACATTTATTATTAATTAATAAAGGGCTTCATTCTATCATGTTTATTCTATTCTTTATATTTGCATGATATGTCCATGGAGTTATAGTTGAGAATATCCAATCACAAAGAGTTGTGATTATGAGACTATAAATATATCTCTGTAATTAATTCCGGAATCATTCCTAGTTGAAAGTTCATTATGATGGACAATAATGAACCATAGGACTAGCACATGTTAGGTTTGCTTTATAGGAGGATAGCTAGTCTCAAGCTATTTGTGTAGAAGACACTAAAACCAATATGTGGGTGCCTGTTTAATATAAACAGGTACACTGAATGTGACCAAAGTATTTTGAGATAAACTTAATGGAGTTTTACTAGCTTGTCAATCAGTTTCTCATAGTTGCAGTGGTACAAGTAATCCTTAGACCTAAGACACCATGGTTGTCTTATGCATGGAGCCTTAGGAGTTTGATAGCAATGACTGTATATTCCAATGGGGTCTACAAGGGTGTTCATTAACCTGATTGCTTCATGGATAATGGCATATGAGTGATCAATAAGGAATCTATCACTTCTAGTAAAAGAAAGAGAATGTCTTACATAGCATTTACTAATATAACTCATGATAGTCCATGGCCATGGTAGGATGACTATGGAAAGGAGTTTTCATAGTGCATCAATGAGTTGATATTTGTAAATGATTATAAAAGAATTGAACTAGGGAATTGACAGACTTCCATGTCCTATTAGTTCAATTAGAGACATTGTGTATGATAGAAGGATGTAATTGCAACCTTAATTGTAACTTAAGGGTTCTTTGTATGATTTTATTTCACCTCATTGAGGACCACACCATGAGCCATGCTAGGTGTTACTCATGATTAGTAGAAGCCCTAATTGATATAAGTGAGTTATAATCAATTAGGGAATTGGAAGATATTCCAATTAGACCCTTAATGGAAAGTGTTCCATTGGGCACTCTTTGTGCCATTTCCTCCTACTAAATGTTGTGAACCCAATGGGTCACACACCAGTAAGTGAAGAAGGACTTTAAGTTGTGAGAGAAAGGGCATTAGTGCATCGAGAAAAGTTCGTAAAGGGCCATTCTTGCATTTGATGTAAATAGAGGGGTTAAAGTATAATTTCCTTAAATTGCAAAACCCACTTAGAGTGGGATTCCCCCTAGGGCCAGCCCTTGTGGTGTGTGTATAAATAGCACACTAGCAAGTGCTATTCACATACTACAATCATTCCATTCTCTCTTTAGCCCAAGTTTGAGTAGGCCTCTCTCTCTCTTCTTCTTCTTCTCCATTCTAGCAAACCCTAAGGAGAACTAAAAGACCAACTTGAAGACTTTTGCTTGGTGTAGATACCGTGGAGGCAGGACATTTGTGCTGCTGGATTTTTGCTCTCTTAAAGATCAATTAATTTTCTTAAGGACCTACTGTAAGTTCTAAACCCTTTCTTTGTAATTAGGGTTTTATTGTTTTGCATTATATCACAATCAGATTCATGGTTTCAAGGAATTTAATGAAAATTTTTGTTATTTACTTTCTTTCGCATTCTTGTTTTCTCTAATTCAATTCCTTATAGCATCGGCTCGCTCCCAACATCACTGACCTCAGCATTTTGGCAAGCTACTCTGTACTGAGCTCTGAGCTGACTGGCTGACAGAGCAGTTTCCTCATATCCCTATGTGATTACATCAATTTTTCCCAAGATCTTTGGTTGAGCAGATTGAGGAACTCTGTTCTCAGGCTTCTTATGCTCGGATGGCTACCCCTTCTCACCTCGGGCTATGAACTCATTTAGTTTACCATGGCCCAAGCCTTGAGATTATTTTTCAAGATCCTATAATCTTCAGTTTTATGGCCATAGTCCTTGTGGTAACTGCAAAACAACTTTCTGTTTCTTTTCTTGGGGTCTCTAGCCATAGGTCTAGGTCTCTCGAAGAAATCTTTCTCTTCTACTGCTTTCATCAACTTACATATGGGGAGAGTGAATACTGTGAAGATGGCTCGATTTGGATTAGGAGTTTGTTTAGGTTTCTCTCCTCGGGGTGTGTCCCTGTGAGGTTTTGGTGGGCTTTGGGTTATAAAAGTCATCCAGTTTCAAGTGATTGGCCACAGTGGATAGCAACTTAGCCAGGCTTCTAGGGGGATTAACTGTTAGTTCCTTGAACAGGGGCAATGGCTTCTTTAACCCGAGGCGAAACAAATCCATGGCATTTTTCTCCACTGGATCATCGATCTCATTGTAAACCTCCCAAAATCTTTGAGAGTATTCCTAAAGACCTTCCCCATCTTTCTGTTTTAGCTTGTAGAGGTTCTGCATTGTCATTGGGAACTTGCAACTAGTGATAAATCTCCTCTTAAATAGCTTACTCAGCTCTTGCCAGCTGTCAATGGACTCATATGGAATCTTGGCCCACCACTTAAGGGCTACATCCCCCAGACTCATGGGGAAAATTTTGCAAAGAAAACCTTCATTCCCAGAATATAACGATATACGTTGCAAATAATAATTTAAATGATGATCTAAATCTATTGAAAGAAAGTAAAGAGTAAAGGTTATTTCAGAGTACCCTCATGGGATTTGAACCCGCTGAATCCACCTCGTGAATGGACTCCGAACCACTACGGAGCTCCCTGGCTTATCTCCTCTTTTCCCATGGTTATCCCGACGCCTTTTGGAATGTTCTTACTCATTCTCTTCGTGCTTGGGAAATTGGGGGTGTTTTCTGCTAGTTCCACCAGAACTCCTTTCCCTTATCCTTTCGAGAGATCGAGATCTATGACGTTGCCTCTTGTCTTTGTGTGTTTCATCCTTAGAACCTACTCGAGCACGAGATCTATGATGGTCCTTGCTCCATCTTCGGGAGTGATCTGAACATTTAGAATTGTGCTCAGGGACCTCTGCACTAACTCATTGTATAGTCTATCCCCCCTATCGCTGAGTGCACGTGTTCTGGACTTGGGGAATGTTGCCTATTATCGCGCCCGCTGCAATGGTGATGGTGCGAGGCTCCATGTCTGGATGAGCTTTCTTAATGGCGAGTGCGATGAAGTAGGCTAGTTTGGCTGGTTGCTTCAATAGCAACATTAGCATCACAACGAGCAAAGATTTACTGGAGATGGCGATGGTAGTTTTGTTCCACCGTCAGCTTGGTGAGCTGTGCTGTTTGGATCTCTAACTGCATAATAGCTATTAGTTCCACCACTGCCGTTGGGTTGGGGTTGTTTGTTATAGCCTTGTCAAATGATGCTTTCAAGGCAAGCTGGTTATCCATAGAATGGAGGACAACAGTCATATTCGGCGAGATCTGATGCTGCTGAATTGAAGGAGGCTGATTGGTTCCTACGGCAGTAGAAGAAGGATTATCGGCAGAGGTTGGGTTTTTGCACATTTCCTTGCATCTCTTCTGGTGGTTTGGTCTACACGAGTGAAATTTGCTCCAGGTATAGTCCTCTTGTAGGTAGACGGAGGTGGAGTGACCATCTAATCGCGATGGTTCCCACAGATGATGCCAAATTGTGCAGGAGCTAAATCTAGGCCCCGAGGACTGCTGATGATGAAGGAGTTGAATCTCATGAGCAGACTTGTGTTCATAAGCTAAGAAGAAACGTTAGAGGGTAGGCTAAGGTGGGTTTTGGCTAAGCCCTCTCCAAAGCTCAAGTCAAAGGTCGTTTATGGAGGTAAAGGCAAGAAAGAAGATGATTCCTGGAGGATTAAGGTACTGTAGCTTACCTTATTTGGCTGCCTAACATTTTATTTATACCCACCTGTACGGACTGACCATGTAAGGTCAGGTAACTACCTTGGTTAGGTCAGATCTGACCATGGTTTGCCAGTAACCCTTTGGCCATGGTTTACTGATCTTAGTTAGGCAGTTAACCATGATTTCTTGTAATCGCTGTGTCAGGAATAGCAGTTGTATACAGAGTCTTGGACTGTAGTGACAATTTGGACTGTAGTGTGAGTCATATGATGGGGCTCCGAGCTGAATATACCTCCCTGAGCTGTGTAATGACGTGCTTCGCTTTGGGTTGACTGAGCTGTCATAGCCACGTGTCAATAGTCCCAATTCAAGTTCCTTGGTCCAAGCTGGCCTCTTCGATTCAGGAATATTCCCACACAAATGGTGATAAGAATTGCAACCCAAGCAGACTCATTTTCTAATAACTCAGAAAAATTTTATTTGGAACTTAAGAGTAATAATAAAATAAAATAAGCCTAAACTCAATACTCTCATGTATGAGCTTTGTATGGAAGAAATGCACAAACACCGATGAGGTTAGCGATATACAAGCTCGGTTTATTTGTTTGGTTCGTATTATGAGCTTGGCCAATTAGCTATGCATGTGTCGGGATTCCACCAAAATTATGACTTCGACATAAATTCATGCCAAGGTGAATCTTATACACAGTGGATTTATATTGTCATACCGAAGTTGCAGCTTTATAGGGTGTTAGGAATTTTTCCCTAACCCAAGATCCACAAGATATGATAATAAACATAGAAACGAAAAATAAAAAACACACAAGAAACACAGATTTATTTGGTTTGGCAAAACTCTGCCTACATCCACGGAGTTGCTTCAACTTTCACTATGTTTTTCGCAAAAGAAGAAACAAGAGAATTAAGATGGCCACCCTTTATAATAACACATACATAACACAATTGGGATCCGTGCAAACAGAGGTAGGATGTACAATACAATCAGGATCCACACTACCTAACAATCTCCCACTTGGAGACTGATCCCATAAAAAAACTATAATCTCCTCCATGCTTCCAAAGCATAACAAATGTCGCAGCAACTAACTCCCTTGCCTTTAAGCTCGAAGACTAACTAAAGCTGAATACAACTTCACTTTCTCAATTATGACTAGCTTCGTTAACATATTTGCCGAGTTTTGACTTCTACGGATCTTCTCAAGTGACAATACTCCATCATCCAAAAGTAAATGTATGAAATGGTATCTTAACCATATATGTTTCATCCTAGAATGAAATGCAGGATTCTTTGCAAGATGAATAGCACTTTGACTATCACTGTATAAAACACTGCTTTCTTGCTCCTTACCCAATTCTTCCAAGAATGTTTGCAATCAAATCATCACTTTGCTAGCTTCAGGAACTACCACATATTCAGCTTTTTCTGTAGTGGAGAGAGCCATAATCTTCTATAGTTGTGAGACCTAACTCACTGTTGTACCACCCAAAGTATACACATACCCAGTAGTACTCCTTCTATTATCAATATCACTTGCTAAGTTTGAGTTAACCTAACCCTGTAGTGCTATACCTCCTCTAAAACAAAGTGCCTTGTCTATGGTACCCCTTAAGTATCTAAAGATCCATTTTACTGTCTCCCAATGTTGCTTACCTAGATTACTCATGCACCTGCTCATAACTCCCATTGTATGTGCTATGTCAAGCCTAGTACAAACCATAGCATACATTAAGCTGACAATAGCTGGAGCATGAAGAACTTTTTCAATGTATATTTGCTCTTTCTTAGTCTAAAGTGACTAGCTAATGGAGTGTTGATTGGTTTTGCTCCTTACATGTTGAACTTGCTGAGAACCTTTTTGACATACTTTGTTTGCGACAACATCAAAGTACCAGTCACCTAGTCTCTACTAATCCTCATCCCAAGATTTTTTTTTTTTTTTTTTTTTTTTTTTTTTGCAGCACTTAGATCTTTCATTACAAACTGTTTAGACAATAACTTCTTCAAGTTATTGATGTCTTGAATGTTTGATTCTGTAATAGGTATATCATCCACATATCATTCAAGTTATTGATCTCTTGAATGATCCGCGTGACATCTCATGAAACCACTACTACATATGAATCTATCAAACTTCTTGTACCACTGTTTGGCGCCTATTTCAAACCATACAAGCTCTTTTGAAGCTTGCATACCAAATTCTCTTTACCTGGTGCTATGAATCCTTGTGGTTGTTGCATATAGATATCCTCCTCCAAGTTACCATAGAGGAAAGCTGTTTTCACATCTAATTGCTTAAGATGCAAGTTCTCTATAGCTACAATTCCCAACAGCAATATGATTGTTGTCAACTTAACAATCAGAGATAAAATCTCAGTGTAGTCAATTCTTTCTTTCTGTTGAAATCCCTTCACAACCAATCTAGCTGTGTAGCGCTTGCTACCATCATGTTCTTCTTTAACCATGTAAACCCATTTGTTATGTAAAACCTTCTTGCCTTTTGGTAGTTTAGTCAACTCCTATGTCTGATTTGACATCAATGAGTCCATCTCATCAAGTATTGCTGACTCCTACTTAGACGAAATTTCAACCCGCAAAGCCTTATCATAATTCTTTGGTTCACAACCATCAGGTAGCACAAATAGTGTAAGGAAGGCAAATAACACTATGTAGGTCTAGAAACCCTAGAAGACGTCTCAATGCACATGGAGTTGTGCCATGTTCTACTTATAGAACTGCGGTTTTTGGATTATTCTAAACTTTATCCTGCACATCACTCTCAGAGACCTTTTCTAATTCAACATATTTAGTCTTTTCAAAGTGAGTACCTATAATATCATACTCTACAGCTTACCTATCCCTATACATTACTTTCTCATTAAATATGACATCTCTACTTCTGATTATTTTTCGATTTTTATCATTCTAAAACTGATAATCAAACTCATCAATGCCATACTCAATAAAAGTACATTTTTTGGATTTCAGATCAAGCTTGCTCTTTGCATTAGAGTCTATATGCACATATGAAACAAAGGCAAATACTTTCAAGTATAAAAGATTTACCTCTTTTACACTCCAAGCCCCTCTGGCAAATTTCCATCTAAAGGAACAGATGGTCCACAGTTGATCAAGTATGCCACAGTGTAAACTGCATAAGTCCAAACATTTTAGGCAATCCAGTGTGTATCATCATGTGTCTAGCACGCTCATTTAGAGTTCTAGTCATGCATTCTGCAACACCATTCTGCTGTGATGTCCCTGGAATAGTTTTCTCCATTCTAATTCCATTAATAGCACAAAATTCTTTAAACTCCCCATTAGTGTACTCATTACCATTATTAGATCTCAAACACTTTAACTTCAAACCTATCTCATGCTCCACCATGGCCTTGCACTTCTTAAAAGTGTTAAAAACATTAGATTTATTTTTCAAAAAATAAACCCATACCTTTCTTGTTGAATCATTAATGAAGGTAACAAAATACGATAAACCTCCAAGAGATGAAATCGGAGCAAGCCTCCATACATTAGTATGAACCAGCTCTAATTTTTCTATCTTAAGTGTCTTGCCATCCTTTGGGAAATTGACCCTATTTTGTTTTCTGAATATCCAGTCTTCACACAAACCAATATCCATTGATTTTATACGTGGCAGCTTTTCCTTTGACAAAAGTACCTTCATCTCCTTTTCACTCATATGCCCAAGCCTATGGTGCCACATATTCGAATCTACTCCTGCATCAACTATTGCAATTGAATTCTTAGTGTTTGTAGCCACGTAGAGAGTACTAGTTTTATTTTCTCAAGCCATAACTATGGTTCCTTTAGTGATTTTCCACAAACCACCTTTGAATACCCTTTGTCATCCAATTGTCCCATAGAAATCAAATTTATCTTCAGTCCAGGAACATGTCTCACATTTTGCAACTTCCATATAGCCCCATTCGCTAATCTGATCCAAACAACTCCTTTCCCCACAATATTCAAAGGTTTATCATAAGCCAAGTAAACTTTTCCAAAATCACCATTAATATAGTTCTCCATGATTTCTTTGTATGACGTGGAGTGAAAAGATGTCTTTGTGTCCAAAACCTATGATTTAATAGGACCGTCAAAGCTTAATATCAAAGCATTATAAATCTCTTTTGTTGTAGCGTTTACAAATTCCTGCTCACCTTTGGCATTCTTCTTTGGTGCCCATTGTTGGAAATAAAATATGGAAGCTATAAAAAAGGCAGAAACTTATTAGACTGAGGCATGTGAGAACACTACCCTTAAAAGTAGATCGTGCTCCATGGAATAAATCGTTTAGTGCAGATGGACAATGGCGGCCTACTCTCCAGCGTACAACAGTTGCACCTCTTGCAAGCGTGCACTTGCAATGCTAGAAAGATCTAAATAGCTCGAATTACTCCTTTATAGAACAAGAATTACAGAACTAGAATACTTAGAACTGTAGAACTAAAAATAAAAACCTAAAATACTTGAAAAGAAATAAAGAGAGAGAATGAGGGAGTAGTAGTTGCTGGTGTGTTTTAGAAGGGGTGGAAGGACCTCTTTATATAGTGTTTAGAGAGAAAAATAGCTGTAAAGAATTAAATAAAATATTTATTTATGAAATAAATATTAAAACAGCGACAAATGAATCTGGATGAAAACATGGGAATATACAGAATTTAAATCTGCAACAGTAAAAAATATTTAATCTGCCAACAATAAAAAATAAATAAGAGGAATTAATCAAAATAAATTTCTGATTTGAATGCAAACAGTCAAATCAAATAAGTGGACTAGAAGAGTATTGGGCTTGGTCCGACCCAGAAGCCCAAAGGCCCAATAACCAAAATGATTAAAAGTGGCTAGGCTTGCGCACACACACGAAACCAAATATCCAGGATTTGCAGCCCCCCTGCTCGCACGTTGCACCCCTGCGTCACGCTCGGCTAAGTCAATTTTTGGACCCCTATCCCGTAAATTAATCAATTGGGCTTCGGCTCGTGCGCATGTGGGCCTCCTTAATCTCTACCACATGTTAACCAAACATAAAGTGTATAAAGGTATATAAACACAAGATGAGACTTTATAGATTTCTAATGTGGGACAAGGTGTTTTGGGCCAACAACAATAAACACAAGAACAATCTAAGTATTTTGAAATACCTACTATATACAACAATCCCCCACATATTTCAAAATACAGGAATAAAAGAGATACGAAAGAGTAAGAGAATTAAATGCATGAATAATGGTGTCTTTAGGACTATGAACCATTACCTAGGATATGTAAGTAGTAACCCACAAAAACTCGGGGAAATTAAAAATTTCTATGAACCAGAATTCTTTATTGTAGATCAACCATCTTACAACCCACAAAAAATTCTTGAGATTTGTTACACCCCATTTTTTACTCACATTATGAGAATTATCACTTTGAGGTTTACATGAGCATTTAGTTAGGGTTTAGAATGGAAATTGTGCCTTTAAGCTCAAGTTGAAACTTTTTGCCCGTTTATCC
Source organism: Liquidambar formosana (assembly GCA_039720395.1). Classification (NCBI taxonomy): domain Eukaryota; kingdom Viridiplantae; phylum Streptophyta; class Magnoliopsida; order Saxifragales; family Altingiaceae; genus Liquidambar; species Liquidambar formosana. Next base: position 47,400,498 of record CM077822.1, on the reverse strand, counting down.
CTTTTGTTAGAGGCTATTATCATATGCATGTTTTTGTTTTGTTTTTGAGTCTTTTCTTTTGCATTGAGTTTTTATAGTGTTGAGGAGCATGTTGATGAATTTTGGTTCCAATCCGAGTGAGTTTCGATGGTCAATAAGAATTTTTGCGATTTGGAAGGCACTTTCATCCTTTTGATTGTATAATTTCCATTTGACCATGGAATTCAATTTGGAATGTTCAATCATGTTCATTTTGACATTTAGAGTCTATTTATAGGTTCAATTTAAGGATTCAATGGTTTGAGATTGGTTTTGGCTCATAATGGTCAATGTTGGCTAATTGACCCTTTGTTGGTGCTCAGAAAGTTAACTTATGGTTCGCACTTGGATTTTCAAACAAATAACTCCATTTACATTTTTAAAAGACTAATTTCAAATTTCAATATGTTTCTTGAGGTCTCATAATGATTTGAAATAAGAATTAGGTTAATGAGAAGGTAAAACCCTTACTTAGTTAAAATAATTTTTCTTGAACTTTTGACGGTTGACCCTTTCTTAAAACCAACAAATTTAACAATATTTGAGGATTTTCACCTTGAGAGTCTTCTAGATTCATTCTCCTTTGAGTCATGATTGTTTTGGCTTTCGTTTTGCTCAAATCGGAGTTAAAATGACCAAGATACGCCCCTGGGAGTGCTGAAACGTCGAAAAATGGAGTTGAGAGGCCTCTTGGGGGACCATCCGAGTTTGGACGGTTTGCCATCTAGGGATGGATGGTTAGCTATCCAAACTTGGATGGTTACCCAAGATTGTTTCCTATTTTTTGTCCTGTTTCCGATTGTTAACGATTTTTAATGATTTTTGACTTCTAGTGCGACTTTTTCCACTTTTTGCCGACTTTCCTTTTACCTTTTGGTTCACTTGAGCACCAAGAGAGTCTCTAATAACCCTTGGATCATTATTTGAAAGACTAATCTCAACCATTGAGTTATTAAGTCACTTCCCTATAAATAGGAGCCTCCCTTTAGCACTTAAGGAAAACAACTTGCCTCCAAACCCTAGAAGGAGAAACGGCTACAAATTTGTGTGTATTGTGAGACTTTTGTGAGTTTCAAGAGACCTAAAGGAGTGCTTCAAGAGTATTTAGAGAGGGAGGAAGATAGAGAATCAAGTAAGGAAGAGCAAAGGAGAGAAGAAACACAGTAAAGGAGAAGAAGCAAAGCGAAGGAGTTGCTAAAGGTATATTATCATCATGAACTCTCATGTTTTGATCTTCTAGTATGTTTATAATGATTATATGAGTTGTTCATATTAATAATACATGTTTTATGGTGTACTTTAGATAATATGATGATAGGGTTTTACTATTTTGATTAATACTATGATATTTATCATCATATAAAGCATGTTTTTTTTTTTATCTTATTGCCACTGTTTTGAAGTATAGTTATAGGCTCTCTTCATGCATGATTTTATTAGGCTCTTTACATGTTTTTCATGAGTTTTTCCTACTGTTTTATGGTCATATCATATGAGGGTTTCATATTAGGGTTTTCATATTAGGGTTGCATACTAGGGTTTCCTTATTAGGGTTTAGTATTGTTTCATGCATAACAATAATCCTTATTCATATAAGAGCATGCTAGGGTTTTTGTCACGACCCAAATTAATTAAGCCGTGATCAATAGTAATAAAACAGGCTTTATTAATAGATCCTTTGATAAAATGTCGATAACACGTGTCAAAATCTCGACCATTTTAAAATTTTTCCTTTTTCGGACATGACCCATCTGTAGATAGGACATACCATCATGAAAACCTGTTGTAAAATTCATTTCATAGAAATTTCCATGTCATCCATAAGACTGGTATCATCCCATGCGTCGCATTCCACAAACACGCAACCATAAATAATTAAAATTACAACCCTGAATTAAATTACATGTAAATTGGCCATTGACCCAAATTAAAACCAATTAATACATATTCCTTCCTATGAAAATGAATTAATAATTAACATCATGAAATTTCCATTAGGAGCATCTTCCGCCTATGATAGCATAAACCAATCCCTAGATTATCTGAAAAATATTTAAAATAATAGGCGTGAGTCCGACGACTCAGTAGATACAATTTAACATAGTAAACTAAAGCGATGATATAAATAAAACCAATTATATCATTTAAAACAAAATATACTAACCAAGTATATTACAATCCAAAATAAGTTATAATCCATAACTTAAAACGAATAATGCATAATACCCAATGCATGTGACTCATGTCCAATTTACAATAATTCCATTAATTACCGACCACTCCCGCAGGAGTTTTCGCGCGGAAACGGAGGATTTTAAACCCAACCTCCAAGAGGACAACACAAGGGTTCCTACCTGGAACAGGAAAGTAGCCTCTGATTCGGGAACACAAGGGTTTCTACCTAGAACCAGAAAGTACCCTAGGACCAAAGGAATGGAAAACATCGCAAAGTCCCATTGATTGCAAGTAGTCCAATTCCAATGACCCCTTTTTATGCAATACTTTTACCCAGTATTCATTAAGTCCATTTAATGCATGATTATGCCCAATATGCAATGCGATAAACCATAAAATGATTTTTAACCAAAATCATCCATAAAATATGCCATATAAATCATAATCAAATAACCTCATAATTGTACCAAAATTATGATAAATAACATAAATTCCTATTATGATTATAGTCTTAAAATCGTAATCGAAACCATCAATTAACTATGGAAATTCACCATAAAATCCATACATCTATATTCCGTAGAATGTATAAAATAAACCAAAATTCGTTAAGAACATAATTCCCAAATTAGATTATCCAATACCCATAATCTCATTCCAAGATATATTCCCCAAATCATTTATATACATATTCTAGGTCCAAAAATACCAAATATTATGATAATATATACCATATTATCATGTCCATAGTTTAAACCTATGTAAATTGCACCTACCTCTATGAAACGTGTAGAAAAAATGCGATCTTGTGTGTCGTGGGTGTGAAATCCAAGCCCTAGCTCCCAAATGCCTTGGTTGATGAAGATAATGGAGGTTCCAACTCCAAATCACCATAAAAAATCACAATATGCATAAATAAACCCATAAATGCAAGAATGAGATGATAAACCCTCAAAAGAATACAAACCCTAACCCTTAAGTGTGAGAAAATACCTTTAAAATTCAAAGGAATTGGTGAGGATGAACATCCATGCCAAATCCCAGGACATCCAAGCTCAAATCCACCAAGAGCAAGCTCCAAGACACATGTGTGAGCCCAAACAAGAAACCCTAACTCCAAATGCCACGAATGATGCTCCCCCATGCCATCCAAAAGTGAACCCTAGCTAGAAATGGAGAGAGAATACCCAAAATGCATGAAAACCCATGAAAATAGAGGGAAAAGCTCTTTCTCTCTCCACCGTACCCTCTGTTTCTCTCCCATTCTCTCTGTAGCTCTCCCATACTCTGAAAATCAGATCTGGAGTGTTTGGGACGAGTTAGATGGGTTTATATAGAAAAGGGGGGCAAAAAGGTCATTTTAACCCTTTATGAAATCTGCAGATCGCAACTTTCATACATTTCAGACGTCTGAAACTATACTCTAGAAAACCCCGCTCTTTAGAACTTTCAGACGTTTGAAATGTCACTTTTAGACATCTGAAATGTGTTTCAGACGTCTGAAACACACAGTCAGTAGAAAAGTTGGCAGTCAGTCAGACTACACCTCATCAGCACAGACATCAGCTTTATTTCTTATATTATCCTTTTACTTTAAGTTATTTAATGAAAATAAGCAAATAACCCCCCATTTGAATCCAAATAAAATATCAGAAAAATCAAATTCCCAATATATCAAAATCTCATTCCAAGTTTTAGTACAAAATGCTTCTCCCGATAGATTTTCCTAAAACAAACATGTGTGGAACCCAATCCAAACATGCTAAAAAAATCCTAGAAAATCACTAATATCTTATAATATTATAAACTCCCATTACCGCAAAAAATTATCTTTTAAAATGAAAATTTACGAAAATTCACTTTTTCCCAACACTTAGCCAAATTTCAGCAGCTTAAAACCTTAAGTTGCAAATAAGGCTAAATGCACCCGAAAGATGCTCAATGCATAAAACAAGCATCAAAACACATCCAACATCATAATATCATACACATGCATTACCCATGCGTAAAGTCATTTGAAAAATCAAGGGATTAGCTACGATAATTGTAGATTGAACCCTTAATACCCTATTTAAAAATTACGGGTGTTACAATTCTCCCCAATTAATAGGAAATTCGTCCTTGAATTTCGCCAAACCAAATTTGATGACATTCCGTCATGAGTAGAAAGAAAAGAATAACGAAATACCCGTCAAATACAAATATATTGGAGTTAACCACCTGTCCCACCCCATTTTTGCACCACCTTACTAGGGCTCATCATTTCATGCATGTTTTTGTTTTGTTTTTGAGTCTAGTCACTTGCATTAGTTTTCTAGAGTCACAAGGACAATGGATATGAATTTTGGTTCAAATTGGAGTTGATCTTGAGGGATAATAAGAGCTTTTGTGACTTGAGGGGCATAATCGTCTTTTAAGTCCCAAACTTTTCATTTGACCTTGGAATGATCTCCAAATTGTCAATTGGAGTTCATATGGATGCATATGAGATATTTCTAGGTTCAATTTGGTAAGTCAATGGCTCAGGATTAAAATGGCTCGATGTAGTTCAAGTTGGTTAATTGACCCTTCCTTGGGTTAGCTCTAATTGACTCACAATTACCAACCAAATCTTTTCAAATTGACTTTCATTAGTCATCATTTTACCCTCAAAAGTGTTTCATGAAGTTCAATTTTGATATGGCCTGATGATGAGTTTAGTGTGGTTATTTACGGATTATCCTTGAAGAATTAGTGCGAATCACAGCATGAGATTTTTGGTTAAAATGAAAAGAAAATTATTTTATTAAATTAGCCATTTTTATCATGACACTAACACGTGTACGTATGTGATGAGTGTGTGTACGCACATACGATACATGTGCATGCGTGTTAGCGGTCAGTCTCCCAATTTTTATAAAAGACAATTTCCTTTTCCTATTCAGATTAGAAGTCTTTTATCATTATAAAATACCTTTTGATTATTCTCCAAAGAAACCGAGTCCAGGAAGGAAAGGGAAACTCCAAATTTCAGCTATAAATACTCTCTTAATGTCTTTAAACAAGGGGGGAGGAGAAGAGGGTTTGGAGGGAGTGAAATTCGTCATAATTCAGTAGCAGATTTTCTGAAAACCAGCAGTCGTATTTTAATCATAACTTTTTCATCCGAAGTCAGAATTTGATGAAATTGGTCTTGTTAGAAATATAATTCAATTCTCTACAACTTTGTATTTCACAAGCTTTGTCCAAATCCAACGTTTTCATACCCAAAAACGCGATTGAAGGTGCTGCTGCTGCAAAGTGACGAAAATCACTTTTCTTTTCTCTTGTTCTCTTTTTGTTTTCTATTTCTTTTCAAAGTTGAGTGAGTTTTGATCTCTTTGCTGTGATACCACTTTGAAAAAGAGGAGGATTCGTGTTGGTTTGATTCACTCTAAAGACCTGAGGAGCCACGAACAATTACAAACACAAGGGGAGCCACTTTATGCATTAATACTTGAGTGTTTGAGAGAGAATAAGGTATTCTCCTTCTCTATTCAAGCTTAAACTAGGTTTTCATATGGGTTAGGCTTATTGCATGTTAAAGGTAACTTTTTTATCATGTATTAACACTCTAGCTAGTTAATATACATGGAATATCTATTTTTTATCTACTGTTTAGCATGCTTTAGGGCTGTCCTTTAGGTTTTTAATGCATAGTTATGATTCTTGTGCTCCTGTTTGTCCTTGTGCTAGGATTAGTGTCATTGCATGTTAGAGTTAGGATTTTCATCATGTTATATTGCTTTAGTTAGTTAATATGCATGATATAATTTCTGTTTAGTTTGGTTTTAGCATGATTAAAGTATGTCTTGTGAGTTTTTAAGCATATTTGTGAGTTTAGGGTTTTAGAGTTATTGTTTTGTGTTTGTTTTCATATAGCATGATAAAGTAGACTTTTTTATTTGGTTTTTCTTCGTGTTTGCTGTATATGTTTTTCATATGGAGTAAACATGATAGTTTTGCATGCATGTTAGTATGTTTTAGGGTTTTTATGCATGATATGGTTCTAGGAATATGTTAGGACTTATTATTGTTCGCTGTTTTTGCTATTGGCATGCTTAGTGGATGATTTTAGGTCATAATACTATTCTGTCCAGATTTGCATGTTAGTGTTTTCGCATGGTTTTGAGCACTTGTAAGGGTGCAAATAGGTGTGGTATTTGTCCTATGGCAAATAGGTCTGCTCATGTCTGAAATGGCTAAATGCTTGGAGCTAATTGCGCTCAGGTAAGTGGGTGTGAAGGTGCCCCAATTCACCTTTCTTCTTAACTCATTCTCTTCTCCCTATCTAGGGTTAATTTTTAATACAAGTCTATGGTTTAATCAAAGGTTTCCTTCATAAATAAAATTCTGGTTTTTATTAAAGTTTCCATTTTGTGGAGTTCTTTCTAAAATCAAACTCTCTATCAAATTCAACTCTTTTGATCAAATAAGGAAACCTAGGGTTTTAACCATAGGTTTGTATTAAGTCTTAACCTTAGTTCTAATCGAACTACGTGGACTTTGATCCATGTATTTCGTTGCATGGTACGTAGGCGCTCTTCGTGAGGCTCAAGTCCGTTCTAGGATCCAAGCATCCTAGGTTTATTTTTGTTTTGTTTTCTTCTTTTTCTTTTTCTGTTTTTATGTGCTTATTATGCATGGATGGATGAATGAAATATATGATATGCATGCAATTCTTGTGATGATATACTTGCTGATTTTTGTATGGGAAAGATCTTAATTTAGCCCAAATGAACTGAGAGACCGAAAGGGTGACATGGGTGCCTATAGGCTTTGCCTAGAACCTTCCCATGTCATAACTTAGCCTCCGAATCCCCGATTTCTTTGGTTTTCAAAAGATTGGTTTTTGCCTTTCCTTTTTTATGGAGTCATTCAAATTGTTTTCTTAGAACAAACTATTTTTAGGGTTTTCCTTGTTTCCTTTAAAAAATAAGGTGGCGACTCCTTTCCTTTTTCTTTTTCAAACCCATTTTCTTTCAATCCCTTGTGGGCCCAATTTCCGGGGTTCACAGTTTGGTGACTCCACTGGGGATTTGTGGGCTAGACTCTATAAAGTTTAATTGGGCTAGGTTAATTTCTTATGTTTAATTAAAATCAATCACATTGCATCCGCTTGATTGTGTGCTTTCATTTATTGCATTGTGTGCGCAAACTCTTGCATGTTAGGATCGATGTCCCTCGATGTATCCTTGCCAACGATCGGCCTAGTCTCAACCTTGGTTTTCCTGATTCCATGTGTTGGGGCGAAAGCTATCAACCTCTCTTGCCTAGTACCCTTGGGCTTGCCATTGGGTATATTAAATGAGTTAATCACGTACTGCTGGACCCACGCGGCGTTCCTGATGCCACATGTGGTTAGGTATAAGGATTGCTCAAGCAAGTGAAGGACCCTAGCCTACCCTTATCATTAGTCCATATAGACAGACTTGTAGGACACTACGGTCTCACCTTTATGCACCCACAATTGTTTGTAATGATGCTATGCCGTGTTTGTGGTGTGAGGCTTTATATCTTATGCCCTTAATATAGACCTTTAAACCCTAGCCTTCGTTAAGGCCATGGGTTAGGAGGAATAAATTAAGGAAATAGGATGTAAAGCTATGTTTGTGATGTGCTAGTCCTAAGGGATTAATTAAACCTAATTGAAGGACTCTATGCCCTATTCTTTAAAACATACCCTTAATCCATGACCCCTGTAAAGGTAATTGGATAAAAGGAATGAATTAATTGAACATGGTGTAGAGACCGAATTCATTAAGGAAAATATGGAGGTTTAGGACAGATCCATAGGCTAAAGGTTAAAACTTTTCTATCCATAGACGTGCTGGCTTGGATCCGCAATCCACAAGGGCGTCTAGTGAGTGTTGAGTCTACCCATCAGACAGACATGGCCGACGAAAGAACTAGTGAGGGGCACTTTGACCTTAAGGCTTGCCTGAAAGCCATCATGACCAAGCTTGACCATACCGCCGAGACATCCGATACCGCATTGAAAATGGCTCAAGAGAACCAACAGAAGATGGCGGATCTTGAACAAAATGGCTCTAAGGCCCATTCCTCGGGTATACCTCATAGGGCTAGCACCGAAGAGGGACCTCAATCCAATGAGAACACCAAGACAAGGGGGGAAAGTAGCTCGAAACCTGAGGTCATCAACCTAGAAGGGGAAGCCAAGGGGAAAGGTACTAGCAGTGATTCCGTGTTAGCTAGCAAGGTAGAAGCTTTGGAGAGAACCATAAAAGGGATTCGTAGGGCTGATGACATGGTCGATGTGCGGACTCTATCCCTGTTTCCAATGGCTCGTATTCTACTACAATTCAAGATGCCGGAGTTAGAAAAGTTCGATGGGACGGGTTGCCCTAAGACTCATTTGAAGATGTACGTGCGAGCTATGCACCCTCGAGGGGCTACTGACGAGCTTTTAGCTCAAATGTTCCATGAAACCTTGGCCACTTCTACTTTGAAATGGTTCTTATCCTTGGATGAGAATAGAACCCGGACTTGGGAAGACATATGCAATGAGTTTTCAGAGCACTACAAGTATAACACAGAGGTGGACGTTACTCGAAGGGACCTAGAAACTACCAAGCAAGGGGACTCATGAAACTTTCTCCGCTTACATTACAAGGTGGAGACAAAAGGCGTCGAGAATGACGGATAGGCCGAATGAGGAGGACCAAATTCAGTTAGTGGTTAAGAACCTGCTGCCCGTGTATCACAAGCACCTATTTGCCCACTATTTCCCAAATTTCAAAGCTCTCATTGGGGCTGGCACGCAGGTTGAAGATGCTATCAATGATGGGACAATCAAGACTGAGGAAGTGAGGAGTCGCAAGACAAACTTTACTGGGAAGAACAATGCCGAGGTCAACACCATAACTCAACCAATCCAACCCTTTTCTCTCAATGATGTCAACCCACCTCGCCAATTCACTGACCTATTCATGCCACTCGAAAGAGTCCTTGAAAAGCTCATAAGTCGTGACCTATTGAAGCCACTCGACCCAAGACCTCCACCAAATCCCTTACCCAAGAGCTACAATGAGAATGAGTACTGCAAGTACCACCAATCCAAAGGCCATGCCACCAATCGCTGTATTCGCCTTCGCCACCAAGTCCAAGACCTCATTGACAAGCAAGTCATTTCACCACCAACCCGTCCAAATGTCACCCATAATCCTCTCCCATCACACAACAACACACCCCCACCTAACACCATAAATGCCATTGGGGTTGAATCCTCTCGCCCTCGCCATCCCATAAGACAATACACTCCGCTCCCCATGACCTTAACCCGTCTCTTCACCATTTGCCGCAATAACAGCCTTATCATGCTACTTCCACCAAAGCCAAGACCATCAACCCCTCACCAATATTGCCAATACCATCGTGCACCCGGCCATGACACCGAGGCTTGTTCTATACTAAAGAAGATCATCCAAGACCTCATTGACCAAAAGGTTTTGTTGTTGCCAAAGAAATCTATCCAACAAGAACTGAAAGAAAGATATGAAGCAGGGGATCCTCAGGTTGGCCTATTAGGTGAAGCGTTGGGGAAATATGATTACTATGTGCTGTACTCAAGCCCAAGTCCGATATCAGATGAGCCGATAGTCCCTTCAGGTTGGGATGACTTGCCGACAGAGATGGAGAGCATCGACATGATAGAATGGGATGACTTGATGAATGACTCCGAGGAAGTCCATGACATATGGGCTAGCGATGATGAGTTGGACCATATAACCAGAGGGGATCGTCATTTCAAGCCCCCCCACCTAGAATCTGAAAATCCGTTGGAAGATTTGGAAGGGCAGAGGCGTCCTAGCTTGCAAGAAGAAGAGGATGAAGTGCTTAGGCAGCTGAAGAAGACCAATGCCAACATCACTATTTGGGGCTTGCTCATGGCCTCGCATAAGCACAGACAGACCGTGTTGAAACTGTTGAATCAGATACAAGTGCCTGTTGACACATCCCCCGAGGGATTGGTACATTTGGTGAATCCAACTCCCAAGAACTCAACCATCGTGTTCACCGATGTAGACCTACCCTAAAAGCGGGCCAAGCCATTCTCAAGCTCTCTACTGTGACCGTTGACACTATGGGGAAGAGGGTTCCCTACCGTCCTTATCGACAATGGGTCCGCACTGAATGTATGTCCTCTCCGAACTGCCACTGTTTTGGGTTTGGGACCCACCTGATTTCACGCCATCTGGGCAGACCGTAAGAGCTTATGACAACACCCGCCGAGAAGTAATAGGGGTAGTTACTTTGCCTCTTATCATGGGACCCACTGAATTTAGGGTGGAATTCCAAGTGTTGGATGTGCCGTCATGTTTCAACTTGCTGTTGGGCCGACCTTGGATCCATCCTGCTGGGGCTGTGCCATCTTCACTCCATCAAAAGGTGAAGTTTCCTTATGAAGGAGCCATAGTAACGCTTCAAAGGGACTATGAATTGAAACTTGCAGGTGTGCCTATATGTGAGATACAACCCGAATCAGCAGCGATACCGCTATCTGGGTTTGACTATGTCCAATGCATTGAGAAAGAGCTCGAAAAGGGTGAATTAATACCCTTGGACTTTTGCCCCCATGGCAACTTGCATGTTGGTGAAATCATGAGAAGGATGAGTTTCTTTCCAGGCATGGGGCTAGGGCGTCGCCAACAAGGGATCCCTACGTCTATTCAAAGCCGTGTCACCTCATATACTTTTGGGTTAGGATATGAGCCCTCCAAAAATGATTATGCGGAAATGCTGAAGAGGAACAAAGAGAAAGTAAGAGCCAAAGCCGAGGGAAGGGTGCCAGACCTGAAGATCTCGCCATATCGACCTACTTTGAATGGTTACTTCGTCAAAGAAGGGGATGATTTTCTATATTGCGGGTTTCCAGAGCCCACCTTTGACCAAGCTACCAAGATCCGAGTTCCGAGTTTTGAAATCTTCTTCACCGAATGGTATCCAATCACAGCTAAAATGGTGGATGATGAAGCCATCAATGATGAGTTCTGGGAAAAGAAAGAGGAAGACTGGGCAGAGAACCTTGATGCGGGGGCTATGACTGAAATGTTCCAAGACATGATCCTCACCGTGGAAGACTCGACCATTGAAGAACTCCAGGGTTCATCCATTAGCCATGCTACCGTGCCATTCCTGAATTGGTACCTTGAATGTGGTGTCATTGCGGAGATCCATGAAGAAGAAGACCTTGGCCTACCTGATAGCAGCTTGTAGGTGTCTTAGTTTAGTAATATTTCCCTAATTCAATAAGATGTATCTACTTAACTCACCTTGTGGAGTCATAGTATTGGTACAGATTTGTTTGTTTTCTTTCTTTCTTTTGTGTGTCATTCCCATTATTCCTAGTCAATAAAGTGTGCTTTCTTTCTCTATATATGCAGTGTCTCTTTTCTCTCCTCTATGGATATTTATGGCATGGATATAGATCCTAGGAACGATGTCCCCCCGGAGCTCGTTGAGCGAAGGAAAAGGGGTGTCACCGAACCTAATATGGATGAATTGGAATCAATCAACTTAGGGACGAATGAATTGCCAAGAATAGTTAAAATTGGGAAAACCCTCTCCCCCGTTGAAAAAGAAAAGATGATCTCCTTCTTGAAAGCCAACATTATGGCTTTTGCATGGTCTTATGAAGACATGCCTGGCATCGACCCCGATATTGTGCAACACTATATCCCCACTAATTCCCTAAAGAAGCCGATAAAGCAGAAACTCAGAAGATTAAAACCAGAATGGGTTCTAAAAGTAAAAGAAGAGGTAACTAAACAACTAGACGCGGGTTTCCTCCAAGTTGTGGAGTACCCCGAATGGTTGTCGAATATAGTGCCTGTGCCTAAAAAAGATGGGAAAGTAAGGATGTGTGTCGATTTCCGAGATCTCAACGCCGCGAGCCCTAAGGATGACTTTCCTTTACCCCATATCGACGTGTTGGTGGATAGTATAGTGGGACATGCACTCCTCTCCTTCATGGACGGATTCTCCGGGTATAACCAGATAAAGATGGCGCCTCAAGACATGGAGAAAACAGCCTTTATCATGCAATGGGGAACGTACTGTTACAAGGTAATGCCTTTTGGCTTAAGAAACGCTGGGGCTACTTACCAAAGAGCAGCTACGACCCTATTGCATGATATGATCCATAAGGAAGTCGAGGTTTACGTCGATGATATGATCGTGAAGTCCGTGGATAGGGAAGGGCATTTCAAGGCACTAGAGAAATTCTTAGAGCGAGCAAAAAAGTACAATCTCCGTCTCAACCCACAGAAGTGTGCTTTCGGCGTCACTGCAGGCAAGCTATTGGGGTTTATGATCACTCAGAGAGGTATCGAAGTGGACCCAGGGAAGATAAAAGCTATTGTGGAGATGGAGCCGCCTAGCACTGAGAAGCAGATTTGGGGTTTTCTGGGAAGAGTTCAATACATAAGCCGATTCATTGCCAACTTAACCATGGTTTGCGAACCAATCTTCAAATTGCTTAAGAAAGGTGTGCCAAAAATATGGAACAAAGAATGCCAAGAGGCCTTTGAGACCATTAAGAGATACTTGAGCAATCCTCCAATCTTAGTTCCCCCACGGCAAGGTGCGCCGCTTTTGTTATACTTAACGGTCACCGAAACCGCGACGGGAGCTTTGTTAGCTCAATATCTCGAAGGGTCTACAAAGGAGAATGCCATCTACTACCTAAGCAAGAAAATGACAGACTATGAAGTGAAGTACAATGCAATTGAAAAGGCTTGTGTGGCACTAGTATGGGCGATGCAGAAACTCCGGCACTACATGATGTCCTTCGAAGTGTTCTTGATAAGTCGCATGGACCCGTTAAAGTACCTGGTAGAAAGGCCGGTATTGTCATTCAGAACTGCTCGATGGTCAATTCTCCTCAACGAATTCGACATCAAGTACGTGAATCAGAAGTCTATCAAGGGAAGCGTCATCGCAGACTACCTAGCCAGCTGTCCGGTGTCATCATCTGCTCCATTCAACGATCAATTCCCAGATGAGGACGTGCTAGAGATTGGTAGAAAAACTTGGAGAGTATACTTCGATGGGGCAGCCAATAAGAAAGGTTATGGGATAGGAGTCCTGCTGGTCTCACCCGAAGAGGCATTTACACCGTTGGCGGTCAAGTTGGGGTTCGAAGCCACCAACAACATTGCTGAGTATGAGGCCTGTATCCTAGCACTGGAAGCGGCACTTGAATTGGGGATCAAAGAATTAGAAGTGTTCGGGGACTCGGCGCTAATCATTTGTCAGATAAAAGGGGAATGGAAAACTCGAGATAAGAAGCTGCTACCCTACCATGCCTACCTGGAAGCTCTAACCAAGGAGTTCTCAGAGATAAAATTTAACTACCTTTCAAGGAACAAGAACCAGTTCGCCGATGCCTTGGCGACCCTAGCATCCATGGTGGAGATACCTGAAGGGGGAAATGTGAAGCCGTTGGTGATAGAATGCCGAGACAAGCCTGTGTACTGTTGTGCAATCCGAGGAGGGGAGGTGAATGATGGCCATCCATGGTTCCATGATATAAAGAAGTTCATTGAAGAAAGGGAGTACCCAGAAGGAGCGTCTCGCATTGATAGAAAAACCCTAAGGCAGTTGGCAAGTCACTATATACTTTGTGGAGGAAAGCTATATCGGAGATCATACGACGGGATCCACTTGCTGTGTGTCACCGAGGAGGAAGCCGAGCATCTGATTAAAGAAATCCATGAAGGGACAGGGGCTCCGCATATGAATGGCTATATGTTAGCTAAGAAAATCATGAGGCTAGGCTATTACTGGTCTACCATGGAAAGGGACTGCCACGTACATGTCAAGAAGTGCCACAAATGCCAACTGTTCGCCAGTGGACAACATTTGCCTTCTATGCCTTTAACAAGTATGTCGTCACCTTGGCCATTCGCAGTATGGGGGATAGATATCATCGGACAGATCAAGCCAAAGGCGTCAAATGGGCATGAATACATCCTGGTTGCCATCGACTACTTCACTAAATGGGTGGAAGCAGCATCCTTCAAGACCTTGAATTCCAAGAAAGTAGCACAGTTCATACAGCACAGCATCATCTATCGATATGGGGTACCGCATGAAGTTATCTCAGACAATGGCCAGCACTTTCAGAAAGAAACCCATGAGCTCTTGCAAAAGTATGGCATAGTTCACCATCTGTCGTCACCATACCGTCCTCAGACTAATGGAGCAGTGGAAGCAGCTAACAAGAACATCAAGAAGATACTACAGAAGACTGCGGACTCACACACAGACTGGCATGAGAAGTTGCCATTGGCTCTATGGGGTTACAGAACATCAATAAGGTCGTCAACAGGGGCTACCCCTTATTCTCTAGTTTATGGAATGGAGGCCGTGTTGCCAGTTGAATTGGAAGTTCCTTCACTAAGAGTTGCCGTGGAGAGCCAGATAACAGAAGTGGACTGGGTTAAGAGCCGCTATGATGAGTTAGCTTTGCTGGATGAAAGGCATTTAAGGGCGCTGTATCATGTTCAGGGGTATCAACGGAGAGTTGCCAGAGCATTCAACAAGCATGTCAAAGATCGAGGTCTAAAGAAAGGGGATGTAGTGCTGAAAGAAATCAGAGCTCCAGTGTTCGATCTACGGGGAAAATTCAAGCCAAGTTGGGGTGGGCCATACATTATCAAAGAGATATTGCCAGCAGGGGCTGTTCGCCTCATGGATTTAGATGGAATTGAGTTCGCTCGTCCAACTAATTTGGATCAATTGAAGAAATATCATGTTTGAAGCCTGCTAGGTTGAAAACCCGTAAGGGTGGCCTAGGCAAAAGTTAAGGCATGAGAACTACGTAAGACCTGATTCTCCATTCAAAAACAAAAAAAAACAAAAAAACAAAAAAAAAACAAAAAAAAAAGAAGAAAAAAAAACCATGGAGATACGTAGGCAACCCATAAAGTTACCTTGGGTGCGGTCTAAATCAAACAAGAAAATCCCAAATTTGATTTATTATTGGCAATTTATTCAAAACTAAAATTGATTGACATAGCAATTCATTGGTATTAAGTAAAAGAACTATAAATATGCCATAAATATCCTATTCTATTGAGTCTTCAGTTTTTCTTGGGCTTCTTTGCAGCTCGCTCCTCAGCTTTCTTCTTCTCTCTTTCATGTCTTCTTTTCTTCCTCAAGTCATGTTCATAAGCTGCTGTCACTGCTTCCATAATATCTTCTCTGCAAGATCCAAGTTCATTGTTCTTGATAAGTCCAAAAATCCTTTCTCTTCGAGTAGTCTCTCTCTCACCTAAATTGCTTTTCAACCATTCCTTATACTCGGGGCTCATCATATACGGACCATCAGTATTCGTCACTTGAGTCAGTGTCAGCTTTCTAGGCCATCGGTCCTTCGCCCAAGTCACTACAGAAAGACCCGCGGGCACTACAGGATAGTCACCTTTCAAGGAAGTGGGTATGGTTTGCATGGCGCCTATCTGACGCAGAACCCTTGAAGGCCAATAGAAGGAAGTAGACCTCAGTCCTATGAGTCTCACCATGGCACATCCAGAAGTCCGCAGAAGCACCTGGTCACTGCAGCCCCATATGAATACAAACCATTTGACACTCCTCCAAGAAAGGGTTTGGAAGTAACCTAGCCAATCTCTCAATGAAAATTGCCCAGGTAGTTCAATGTGGCGAAGGCAGTAATGCTGGGGCTTGTATGGTGTAATGGCAACTGGTGACAAGAAATTCAGTCTTTCAAGCAACCACATTTGCAGCAGAATGGGGCTACCTCCTAAAGGAACCTTTGGGTCCTCATGGACTTTATCCAAACTATTCAGGGTTTCAGCTAGCACCATGGGAATCAAGTTATAGCCCTTGGCAAGGAGAGGAATCAAGTCACAAATTTGTATGGGAACATGTGGAGTACCAGTTGAAATAAGGAAACGACCAATGAGGCAAAAGGCAAGAGCATGCTTAATAGGAAAGGTAAAATTCAGAATACCTTTACTTTCACAAGCTAAAAAAGAGGTTGCCAATTTCATCAAGTCTACCATATGGTCCTTTACAAACGTAGAGGCATATTGTGAGTGAATCCCAAGTAGATTGGAGAAAGAAGTAAGAAAGCTTGGGTGAGGAGTAGGGAGAATGAAAGGACCTACCGTTGAAACTCCATACAATGCACAGAATTCCTCCATGGTTGGGCACAGTTCTTCATAGTTGAAGTGGAACACATGAACTTGAGGATCCCAAAAATATGTAGCAGCAGTCAAGAGGTTCGTTTCAAGCCTCACATGCCTCAAGGAGAGCAATGGATCCAAGCCAAAGCACTTGAACTCAGATTTTGCTTCAGCACTCATAACTCTCAAAAACCCTCCTAAAAATTTGTCTAGAGCCTCCATAATTTCTAATGAATGAATACAAGTAGGTTTAGGAACCTCTTGGATGTGTTTTTATAGGGAAAAGGTCACAAATCCAAGTTCAAATAGGAAAAAACCCATCAGAATAGGAAGTTTCCTATTCAAAGTGGGATTTCCGCTTCGGGCTCGGGTAACCACCCAGGCCTGGGCGGCTAGCCTCCCGAGGCCTGGTGGTCACCCAAGCCACCTTGTTTTGGCTTTCTCCCTCGCTTTGTCTCGCCTTGACGCGTGATCAAACCTCCTTCCAAATGAGATATTCAACACTTTTTGAGCTTAAAATCAATCAAATTCCATCTTGAAATCAATTCCTTGAATTGATTTTATGTTCAAAAGGGTTGAATATATTTCCCCTGTGTCATGCCAACTCAAGTGACAATGTGTTAAGTCACTTTCCTCTTGCACCATGCCTGTTCAATCTTGATAAATTGATCATATATCCTCATTTCAAATCTTGATTTTTCATCCTACTTGGTTGAATATATTCATCGCTTGAATGTGTTCTTCCATTTCAAAAGTGTATTCACCCTTTGAATATGCTTCTCAGTTTCAAATTCTCATTCTCTATCATACTTGGTTGAATATATTCATCACTTGAATATATTCTTCCATTTCAAAAGCATGTTCACCCATTGAATATGCTTCCTAGTTTCAGATCCTCATTATCACTTACTTGGTAAAATATATTCATTGCTTGGGTATATTTCTCCATTTCAATGGTATACTCATCACTCAAGTATACTTCTCAGATCATTTGTCACTTACTTGGTTAAGTATATCCATCACTTGGGTATATTTTTCCATTTCAATGGTATACTCATCACTTGAGTATACTTCTCAGATATTTTGCCACTTACTTGGTTAAGTATATCCATCGCTTGGGTATATTTCTCCACTTCAATGGTATGTTCATCACTTGAACATACTTCTCAGATTATTTGTCACTTACTTAGTTAAATATATTCATGACTAGAATATATTTCTCCATTTCAATGGTGTACTCATCACTTGAGTACACTTCTCAGATTATTCTCTATCTTACTTGCTTAAGTATATCCATCGCTTGGATATATTTCTCTATTTCAATGGTATGTTTATCACTTAAACATACTTGTCACTTACTTGGTTAAGTATATCCATCACTTGGATATATTTCTCTATTTCAATGGTATGTTTATCACTTAAACATACTTGTCACTTACTTAGTTAAATATATTCATGACTAGAATATATTTCTCCATTTCAATGGTGTACTCATCACTTGAGTACACTTCTCAGATTATTCTTATCTTACTTGGTTAAATATATCCGTCGTTTGGATATATTTCTCCATTTCAATGGTATGCTCATCACTTGAGTGTACTTCTCAGCTTACTTGGTTAAATATATCCATCACTTGGATACATTTCTCCATTTCAAAAGTATGTTCATCACTTGAACGTACTTCTCAGTCTTTTTCAATCATTAAGTATACTCATCACTTGAGTATATTTCTCAGCATCTTTTTCATCACTTGGGTAAATATGTTCGTGACCTGAATATATTTCTCCATTTCAAAAGTACACTCATCACTTGAATACACCTCTCAGATTATTCTTATCCTACTTGGTTAAGTATATCCATCGCTTGGGTATATTTCTCCATTTCAATGGTATGTTCATCACTTGAACATACTTCTCAGATTATTACTTGGTTAAATATATTCATCACTTGAATATATTTCTCCATTTCAATGGTATACTCATCACTTGAGTATACTTCTCAGTTCATTCTCTATCTTACTTAGTTAAATATATTCGTGACCTGAATATATTTCTCATTTTTCAAAAGTATGTTCATCACTTGAACGTACTTCTCAGTCCTTCTCAATCATTAAGTATCCTCACCACTTGAGTATACTTCTCAGATTTCATTCTCAGATTACTTGGTTAAATATATTCGTGACCTGAATATATTTCTCCATTTTAATGGTATACTCATCACTTGAGTATACTTCTCAGATATTTTGTCACTTACTTGGTTAAGTATATCCATCGCTTGGATATATTTCTCCATTTCAAAGGTATGTTCATCACTTGAACGTACTTCTCAGATTTCATTCTCATCACTTGGTCAAATATATTCGTGACTAGAATATATCTTTCCATTTCAAAAGTATGTTCATTCGTAGTGGCTTGAATATGCTTCTCTTATCAATTCTCAACCCTCAGTGGTTTAAGTATACTCATGACTTGAGTACACTTCCTTATTTCAGTCTCAGGTTTTCAACCTCCCATCATTGTTGGTATCAGTGTGTGATTTCTCCGGGCTTTTTGGCCAAAAATGGGTTGTTCTTTATCATTGGTTCACAAGTGTAACTTGTTCGCCAATGAGGGGCTTCTGTCACACCCCATTTTTGCACCACCTTACTAGGGCTCATCATTTCATGCATGTTTTTGTTTTGTTTTTGAGTCTAGTCACTTGCATTAGTTTTCTAGAGTCACAAGGACAATGGATATGAATTTTGGTTCAAATTGGAGTTGATCTTGAGGGATAATAAGAGCTTTTGTGACTTGAGGGGCATAATCGTCTTTTAAGTCCCAAACTTTTCATTTGACCTTGGAATGATCTCCAAATTGTCAATTGGAGTTCATATGGATGCATATGAGATATTTCTAGGTTCAATTTGGTAAGTCAATGGCTCGGGATTAAAATGGCTCGATGTAGTTCAAGTTGGTTAATTGACCCTTCCTTGGGTTAGCTCTAATTGACTCATAATTACCAACCAAATCTTTTCCAATTGACTTTCATTAGTCATCATTTTACCCTCAAAAGTGTTTCATGAAGTTCAATTTTGATATAGCCTGATGATGAGTTTAGTGTGGTTATTTACGGATTATCCTTGAAGAATTAGTGCGAATCACAGCATGAGATTTTTGGTTAAAATGAAAAGAAAATTATTTTATTAAATTAGCCATTTTTATCATGACACTAACACGTGTACGTATGTGATGAGTGTGTGTACGCACATACGATACATGTGCATGCGTGTTAGCGGTCAGTCTCCCAATTTTTATAAAAGACAATTTCCTTTTCCTATTCAGATTAGAAGTCTTTTATCATTATAAAATACCTTTTGATTATTCTCCAAAGAAACCGAGTCCAGGAAGGAAAGGGAAACTCCAGATTTCAGCTATAAATACTCTCTTAATGTCTTTAAACAAGGGGGGAGGAGAAGAGGGTTTGGAGGGAGTGAAATTCGTCATAATTCAGCAGCAGATTTTCTGAAAACCAGCAGTCGTATTTTAATCATAACTTTTTCATCCGAAGTCCGAATTTGATGAAATTGGTCTTGTTAGAAAGATAATTCAATTCTATACAACTTTGTATTTCACAAGCTTTGTCCAAATCCAACGTTTTCATACCCAAAAACGCGATTGAAGTTGCTGCTGCTGCAAAGTGACGAAAATCACTTTTCTTTTCTCTTGTTCTCTTTTTGTTTTCTATTTCTTTTCAAAGTTGAGTGAGTTTTGATTTCTTTGCTGTGATACCACTTTGACAAAGAGGAGGATTCGTGTTGGTTTGATTCACTCTAAAGACCTGAGGAGCCACGAACAATTACAAACACAAGGGGAGCCACTTTATGCATTAATACTTGAGTGTTTGAGAGAGAATAAGGTATTCTCCTTCTCTATTCAAGCTTAAACTAGGTTTTCATATGGGTTAGGCTTATTGCATGTTAAAGGTAACTTTTTTATCATGTATTAACACTCTAGCTAGTTAATATACATGGAATATCTATTTTTTATCTACTGTTTAGCATGCTTTAGGGCTGTCCTTTAGGTTTTTAATGCATAGTTATGATTCTTGTGCTCCTGTTTGTCCTTGTGCTAGGATTAGTGTCATTGCATGTTAGAGTTAGGATTTTCATCATGTTATATTGCTTTAGTTAGTTAATATGCATGATATAATTTCTGTTTAGTTTGGTTTTAGCATGATTAAAGTATGTCTTGTGAGTTTTTAAGCATATTTGTGAGTTTAGGGTTTTAGAGTTATTGTTTTGTGTTTGTTTTCATATAGCATGATAAAGTAGACTTTTTTATTTGGTTTTTCTTCGTGTTTGCTGTATATGTTTTTCATATGGAGTAAACATGATAGTTTTGCATGCATGTTAGTATGTTTTAGGGTTTTTATGCATGATATGGTTCTAGGAATATGTTAGGACTTATTATTGTTCGCTGTTTTTGCTATTGGCATGCTTAGTGGATGATTTTAGGCCATAATACTATTCTGTCCAGATTTGTATGTTAGTGTTTTCGCATGGTTTTGAGCACTTGTAAGGGTGCAAATAGGTGTGGTATTTGTCCTATGGCAAATAGGGCTGCTCATGTCTGAAATGGCTAAATGCTTGGAGCTAATTGCGCTCAGGTAAGTGGGTGTGAAGGTGCCCCAATTTACCTTTCTTCTTAACTCATTCTCTTCTCCCTATCTAGGGTTAATTTTTAATACAAGTCTATGGTTTAATCAAAGGTTTCCTTCATAAATAAAATTCTGGTTTTTATTAAAGTTTCCATTTTGTGGAGTTCTTTCTAAAATCAAACTCTCTATCAAATTCAACTCTTTTGATCAAATAAGGAAACCTAGGGTTTTAACCATAGGTTTGTATTAAGTCTTAACCTTAGTTCTAATCGAACTACGTGGACTTTGATCCATGTATTTCGTTGCATGGTACGTAGGCGCTCTTCGTGAGGCTCAAGTCCGTTCTAGGATCCAAGCATCCTAGGTTTATTTTTGTTTTGTTTTCTTCTTTTTCTTTTTCTGTTTTTATGTGCTTATTATGCATGGATGGATGAATGAAATATATGATATGCATGCAATTCTTGTGATGATATACTTGCTGATTTTTGTATGGGAAAGATCTTAATTTAGCCCAAATGAACTGAGAGACCGAAAGGGTGACATGGGTGCCTATAGGCTTTGCCTAGAACCTTCCCATGTCATAACTTAGCCTCCGAATCCCCGATTTCTTTGGTTTTCAAAAGATTGGTTTTTGCCTTTCCTTTTTTATGGAGTCATTCAAATTGTTTTCTTAAAACAAACTATTTTTAGGGTTTTCCTTGTTTCCTTTAAAAAATAAGGTGGCGACTCCTTTCCTTTTTCTTTTTCAAACCCATTTTCTTTCAATCCCTTGTGGGCCCAATTTCCGGGGTTCACACCACCATAGTTAGCTCACAAGTCTCAAACACATCAAACTCAATGACAATTCATTGTAAAAGAAAGTAATGAATGTGGAATACCCACTAACACAAACATAATGAAGCTAACTATCATAGTTAGCTCACAAGCAACCAATTCTCCATACAAAATCACAATACAATTGGTGTCACTCACTAATCTCAACAAGCATTACAAATACAAAAGACTATACAGTCTTCAAAGCTCAATACAAAATCACAACAAAATTGGTGTTACTCACCAATCTTTAACTAACATCACATCAAACAGGGGACAAACAATTTTCCAAATCCTCAATACATTCAAAACATCCAATATTGCATAAATGATCACAAGCTCCCACACATGTGACCTTACCACATCCATTCTATTACTGCAGGATTTAATCAAAGTAACAATTAGAAATGAACATGCATTGCTTAAAGCCAAACCCAAAATATATACTAAGTAAACAAATACATAATCCACATCGCATATAGCAAATCAAACAAATTCATGAGTTCTTTACAAGAACTCAACCAACAAGAATTAAGGCTCTCACAAGAACCTACACCCACATTCCCCAACTATGTGAATGTAATCCATCACAATAACACATCCAACAAAACACATTTACTTGCACACCATCAAGTCATAACATATACACATCGCATATCACAATTATAAAAAAATCACACCTATAGTAACCCCATAGGTGCAAACCAATGCATATATACATACATATAACTCACTGTAGAGATATACATAGGTTTATTCCAACAACTCAAAATATAATCATCACAGAAACATTCATTCACAATATAATCCATGAGACTCAAGCATCTCAATATGGAAAGTGGTTCGTACTTATACAAGCATCACCATAAAAGTACTACACCTATACTTCACACTCATCACGACATTGCAGACCCAACGTTGTGTCTACAACTCAAAACATTACAAATCACCCAATATATATATATCCAAATATATATATCTATATATAACATCCAACAAAGTACAAGGCTAGCCGCTTTCAAACCAAAAGAATGTGGATCCATAGAATGTGGACCACAATAATCCACCCAATTCAAATAAATATTGCACATAGCAATCCTACATATCAATACAAAGATTATCAAACTCGATAATCTCAAATCATCAATATCAAAGATGCATCATAGATCACATGTGATCTATGACACCAATGGAAATACGCATGTTCAGCCCTGACCCTAGAGATTTGGTAACCACAGCCATAGAAAGAAAATAATGGATGTCCCAAACCCTTGGACATTCAAACTCTCACCTGAGCCCATCTCCTAAGCCACAACTAATGGACATGCCATGCACTCAACTCCCTAAACTATGGGTAATAACTAACCCAAGATGCATATGTGTGCCTGCACATGTATATACTTAAGTCTTCATTAGGGTTTCCCATCCTAAATACGTACGAAAATAATTCCTCAAAGAATCATGCATATGCCCAAATGTCTATAACATGAATAGCAATATTCATGAACATGTGTGCCTAACATGTTTCTATGTTCACAAAGTGTGTTGGTATTCAATCAACAAGATTATAAATCTTCGATTATACCCAAAATCAAAGTTATTAACATGTGTACCTAACATGTTTCTAAGTTCCTACACTGTATAGGTTATAACCCCAATATGTATATACCTAAATATATGCTATTCCCCCACATATCACCCCATGTGGATCTACTAGCAAGCTTTGATACCAAAAAAACTTGTCACGACCCAAATTAACTAAGCCGTGATCAATAGTAATAAAACAGGCTTTATTTAATAGATCCTTTGATAAAATGTCGATGACACGTGTCAAAACTCAACCATTTTAAAATTTTTTCCTTTTCGGACATGACCCATCCATAGATAGGACATACCATCATGAAAACTTGTTGTAAAATTCATTTCATAGAAATTTCCATGTCATCCATAAGACTGGTATCATCCCATGCGTCGCATTCCACAAACACGCAACCATAAGTAATTAAAATTACAAACCTGAATTAAATTACATGTAAATTGGCCATTGACCCAAATTAAAACCAATTAATACATATTCCTTCCTATGAAAATGCATTAATAATTAACATCATGAAATTTCCATTAGGAGCATCTTCTGCCTATGATAGCATAAACCAATCCATGGATTATCTGAAAAACATTTAAAATAATAGGCGTGAGTCCGACGACTTAATAGATGCAATTTAACATAGTAAACTAAAGCAATGATATAAATAAAACCAATTATATCATTTAAAACAAAATATACTAACCAAGTATATTACAATCCAAAATAAGTTATAATCCATAACTTAAAACGAATGATGCATAATACTCAATGCATGTGACTCATGTCCAATTTACAATAATTCCATTAATTACTGACCACTCCCGCAGGAGTCTTCGCGCGAAAACGGAGGATTTTAAACCCAACCTCTAAGAGGACAACACAAGGGTTCCTACCTGGAACCGGAAAGTAGCCTCTGATTCAGGAACACAAGGATTCCTACCTGGAACCGGAAAGTATCCCAGGACCAAAGGAATGGAAAACACCACAAAGTCCCATTGATTGCAAGTAGTCCAATTCCAATGACCCCTTTTTATGCAATACTTTTACCTAGTATTCATTAAGTCCATTTAATGCATGATTATGCCCAATATGTAGTGTGATAAACCATAAAATGATTTTTAACCAAAATCATCCATAAAATATGCCATATAAATCATAATCAAATAACCTCATAATTGTACCAAAATTATGATAAATAACATAAATTCCTATTATGATTATAGTCTTAAAATCGTAATCGAAACCATCAATTAACTATGGAAATTCACCATAAAATCCATACATCTATATTCCATAGAATATATAAAATAAACCAAAATTCATTAAGAACATAATTCCCAAATTAGATTATCCAATACCCATAATCTCATTCCAAGATTTATTCCCCAAATCATTTATATACATATTTCTAGGTCCAAAAATACCAAATATTATGATAATATATACCATATTATCATGTCCATAGTTTAAACCTATGTAAATTGCACCTACCTCCATGAAACATGTAGAAAAAATGCGATCTTGTGTGTCATGGGTGTGAAATCCAAGCCCTAGCTCCCAAATGCCTTGGTTGATGAAGATAATGGAGGTTCCAACTCCAAATCACCATAAAAAATCACAATATGCATAAATAAACCCATAAATGCAAGAATGAGATGATAAACCCTCAAAAGAATACAAACCCTAACCCTTAAGTATGAGAAAATACCTCTAAAATGCAAAGGAATTGGTGAGGATGAACATCCATGCCAAATCCCATGAAATCCAAGCTCAAATCCACCAAGAGCAAGCTCCAAGACACGTGTGAGCCCAAACAAGAAACCCTAACTCCAAATGCCATGAATGATGCTCGCCCATGCCATCCAAAAGTGAACCCTAGCTAGAAATGGAGAGAGAATACCCAAAATGCATGAAAACCCATGAAAATGGAGGGAAAAGCTCTTTCTCTCTCCATTGTACCCTCTCTTTCTCTCCCATTCTCTCTCTAGCTCTCCCATACTCTAAAAACTAGATCTGGAGTGTTTGGGACGATTTAGATGGGTTTATATAGAAAAAGGGGGCAAAAAGGTCATTTTAACCCTTTATGAAATCTACAGATCGCAACTTTCAGACATCTGAAATGTAGTTTTAGACGTCTGAAACTATACTCTAGAAAACCCCGCTCTCTAGAACTTTTAATCATCTGAATGTAACTTTCAGGCGTTAGAAATGTCGCTTTCAGACGTTTGAAATGTATTTCAGACGTCTGAAACACACAGTCAGTAGAAAAATTGGCAGTCAGTCAAACTACACCTCATCAGCACAGACATAAGCCTTATTTCATTAAAAACATTTAAGTCTTTAACTTTAAGTTATTTAATGAAAATAAGCAAATAACCCCCTATTTGAATCCAAATAAAATATCAGAAAAATCACATTCCTAATATATCAAAATCTTATTTCCAAGTTTTAGTACAAAATCCGTCTCCCGACAGATTTTCCTAAAACAAACATGTGTGGAACCCAATCCAAACATGCTAATAAAATCCCATAAAATCACCAATGTCTTATGATTTTATAAACTCCCATTATCGCAAAAAATTATCCTTTAAAACGAAGATTTAAGAAAAAATTCACTTTTTCCCAACACTTAGCCAAATTTCAGCAGCTTAAATCTTAAGTTGCAAATAAGGCTAAACGCACCCGAAAGATACACAATGCATAAAACAGGCATCAAAACACATCCAACATCATAGCATCATACACATGCATTACCTATGCATGAAGTCATTCGAAAAATCAAGGGATTAGCTACGTTAACCGTAGATTAAATCCTTAATACCCTATTTAAAAATTATGGGTGTTACAGTTTTCTTTTTTTGTTTTATTTATTATTTTTAAATGATTTTTAGAGTAATCTTAGGTCATTATGCATTCTATCCAGATTTGTTTTAGTTGCCTTTTGAGCCTTTTTGGTCATGGTTTTTGTGTCTCTTATATGATAATAGCCTCGAGTATGATTAGGGTTAGAATCCTATGATTTGTTCATGATTTATGGTGATGATGTGATGACTTTGATATGATTGTGATGTGATGCATGTTTGATTTTGGATTAATTGGCGGTTAAGAGTGGTCAATTAATTTGGAATCCTCCCCCTTCCCTTTGGGCTATTCTTCTCATATTGAATTATGATAGTTTGCAAGTTTCCATTTTTTAAATCTCCTTTTATTAAAGTTTCTTTTTTCTAAAACTTTCATTCTCTTTAAATTTCCTTTTATTAAAGTTTATCTTTTTTCAATCTTTCCTTCTTCTTAATCTTTCCTTTTCTTAAATCTTTTCTTTTTCTCAATCTTTCCTTTTTATTAAATGGTCTTCTTTGATTAATATGGAAACTTGGAAGCTATTGTAGTTTTTTTGTGAGGGGAATATCCCTCCATTCAAACTACGTCAACTTTGATCCATGTATTTCTATACATAATACATAGGTGCTCATTTTGAGGTTCAAGTCCGCCCTAGGATACTAAGTATCCTAGGTTTTCTTTTCTCTCCTTTTTTCTCTTTTGATGGATGAATGGATGATATGTATGCTATCTTGTGATGATAATTATTGATTCTTGCATGATTAAGACTTTGATTTAGCCTAATTAAATTAAGAGACCGATTAGGGTCATATGGGTGCCTATAGGCTTTGCCTAGAACCTTCGCATATCATAACTTAGTCTCCGAATTCACAATCTTTGGTTTTGAAAAGATATTTTGCTTTTCCATTTTTAAACATGGAGTCACTTGTTTTGGAAAATAAAACATTTTGGGGTTTTCCTCTTTTCCTTAAAAAATGAGGTGGAGACTCCCTTTTTGATTTCTAATGTGGGCCGTTTTCCTGGGTCCACAAGATCTGAGCTATTCAAATCAGTTTGGCACGAATAGGCCATATGCCATATTTGGATATTCATGAGTGCTCTAGAGAACCTACCTAAGTTCTCATAGGAAGCGGCCCCACTCCCACACTTATATAGGTGGATCCATCAAGTGTACACTGCAATTAAGTACACCATCCAAATAGGACTACGGTCTCCATTAAGAATTAAATTCAACCTTACACATTGCAATTTGCACTATCTACACTATAGGAAGGGACACTCAAATATAAATGATAGTGCGCCACCAAATCAACTAGTGATTTGTTATTACCCGTATGAACCTACTTCTTGTGATCTCCATTTACATAGGTCGGGTTACCATCACTGTTGATTTTTTGTTATAGGCATAAGTTTTATTCCCCTCGTTGTATCACTCACTAGTTTTCTATTTAGTGGTTTAGTCAAAGGATTAGCCAAGTTCAACTCTGATCTCACAAAATTAAGGGATATAATCCCATCATCAAGCAGCTGCCTCACAATATTGTGTCTTAGGCGTATATGCCTATTCTTCCCATTATAAGATTTATTTTTA
The DNA here is from genome assembly GCA_039720395.1 of Liquidambar formosana. NCBI lineage: Eukaryota > Viridiplantae > Streptophyta > Magnoliopsida > Saxifragales > Altingiaceae > Liquidambar > Liquidambar formosana. The sequence continues at coordinate 47,372,648 of CM077822.1, read as the reverse complement.
GCCTTGGCAATTGCAACCTGGCTATCACAGTGAATAGACACGGATGGAATTGGTCTTATCCAAATGGGAATATCTGCTAAGAAGTTTCTAAGCCATTCAGCCTCAATACCAGCCTTCTTTAAGGCAATAAACTTGGATTCCATAGTGGACCGAGCTATGCAAGTTTGCTTGGAAAATTTCCAAGATATTGCACCTCCACCAAGAGAAAATATATAACCACTCGTGGATTTTGTCTCATTTGAGTTAGAGACCAAGCTAGCCTCGCAATACCTTTTTAGCTCTGTAGGAAATCCACTATAAAATAAACCATAGTTAATAGTTCCTCTAAGTACCTAAGTATCCTATTTAAAGCAGTCCAATGATCTTTGTTAGGACAATGAGTATATTGACTTAATCTACCTACAGCATATGCAATATTAGGTCGAGTGCAGTTCATTAAATACATAAGACTTCCAATCACTTGAGCATATTCAGTTTTAGAAACACTATGTTTTTTATTTTTCTTTAATTAAGAATTAGCATCATAAGGAGTAGATATAAGATCACAATGATAATGTTTAAATCTCTTTAAAATTTTCTCTACATAGTGCTATTGTGAAAGCATAATACCATCAGAACTTCTACTTATTTTAATTCCAAGAATTGCATCAGCTTCACTCATATCTTTCATATCAAAGTTGGATGCCAAAAAATATTTTGTTTCATTCACAATATTTAGACTAGTACCCATAATAAGCATTTCATCAACAGACAAGCAAATAATCACTCCAGTGTTATCAATAAATTTACTATATACACATTTATCTGCTTCATTAATCAGATAACCATTAGAAGTTAATATTTTATCAAATTTTTCATGGCATTGTTTTGGTGCTTGTTTAAGACTATATAAAGATTTCACTAGGCTACAAACTTTGTTCTCATTACCAGGAACAACAAAACCTTCAGGTTGATCCATGTAAATTTCCTTTTCTAAATCACTATTTAAAAACGCAGTTTTAACATTCATTTGATGAATTACCAAGTTGTTAATAGAAGATAAAGCTATTAAAACTCTTATTGAGGAAATTCTTGTTATAGGAGCAAAAATATCAAAATAATCTATACCTTTCTTTTGAGTAAATCCTTTAGCAACCAACCAAGCTTTAAATTTATCAATTAACCCTTCAGCTTTTAACTTCTTTTTGAAAATTCATTTGCAACCAATGGTTTTAGAACCCAGAGATAAACTAACTAATTCCCAAGTATGATTAGACATAATAGATTCTATCTCACTATTAATTGCTTCTTTCCAAAAAGGTGAATCAAGAGAAGAAATAGCTTCATTATAAGTTTTTGGGTCATTATCAATAAGAAAAGTATAAAAATCATCTCCAAAATTAGTTTCTTTTCTTACTCTGTACTCCTTCTTAATTCAACTTCACCATTATCATTAGTCACCTTTTCAATTTCACTAAGAGGTATATGAGAAACTTCTTCAGTTTTTGATTTTAAAGAAAATACATGTTCAAAGAAATCTTCATTCTTAGTCTAAACAATAGTGTTAGGTTCCATAACATTATTTTCACTTCTAATAACGAAGAATCTATATGCAACATTGTTTTGAGCATAGCCAATAAATATGCAATCAAAAGTTTTAGGACCAATTTTCTTCTTTTTAGGTTCAGGTAATAAAACTTTAGCTAAACACCGCCACACTTTCAAATATTTAAAAACTGGTGCATAGCATTTCCAAAATTCGTAAGGTGTTTTACAAGTTTCTTAAATGGTATTCTATTTTAAATATAACATGCAAAAAGTATTGCCTCCCCCTCACAGGTTTGGTGGTGCTCCAGAACTAATTAACATAGCATTCATCATTTCTTTTAAAGTTCTATTTTTTCTTTTAGCTACACCATTAGATTTAGGTGAATAAGGTGGCATTATTTCATGTATTACGCCATGTTCTTCACAAAAATTATTCAAAGGTTTATATTCATATTCTCGTCCTCTATCAGATCTAAGTTTTTTAATTTTCTTGTTTAGTTGATTTTCAACTTCTGCTTTATATTTTAAAAACATTTTAGTAGCCTCATCCTTAGATCTGAGTAAATAAACTTTTGTGTATTGATAAGTACAAAATATTCATTGAAATTACTCCCTAATTTATATTTTCTAGTTATTTTATTATATTTAATTTTATGTGTTTAAAGTATTCTTGATTTATTGCAGGGTTGTTGAGTTTATACCAGAAAAGATGACAATCAGGACTACTTAAGCTAATAAATGCAACTTGAAATGGGTTTCTCACCTACCTAAAATTTCATGGAGCTGCAACAAGAGTTGGGTCAACAATTTTGAAGATTTGAGCAGCTGAAATTCAAAGTTAGGCAAAGAAATTCATGATCCTAAAATCAGCAGCAAATCTGGACAGATTGACCAAGTTTTGGTAATCTGGCCATAACTTGTGATTCCGATATCCAATTTGGGTGAAATTTGTGGCTCTGGAAAGAGGACTTAAAGAGCTACAATTGTTTAGTTTATGGCATTTCCTGATTCAAACGTCTTCCAAGTCAAAAATGAGCTGGAAGTGGACTTATTTGCAAAAATCTGAATTTGGCAGCATTTGTCAAAGTGAGAACATGGGCAGCCAAGAATTCAAAGAAATTAGGCATTGCTTTTGACTTGTGGGATCAGCTAGATCCTTCCCCCATCTCCTATAAATACCAAGGGAATTCACATAACAAAGGAAAAAAAAAAGGAGAGAAAAAGAGGAAGAAGTACAAAGGTGGCAAAGGGGAGAGACTAGTTCTTGGTTATCTACATGGCCAACTAATCTTTGTCTTAGGGGGGAGATGAAGCCCTAATCAAGTATGGTGTATTTTATTGTATTGTGTTGTTGATTTGATTATTTGTGTATGAGGATTGCATAACTAGGAGGATTGTATTATTGATACAATTGGTTTTAGTGTTTTTATCTCAAATTGTGTTTAATTTCTGTGATTTTAAATACAATGGTTATGCAATGGTTTTCACTGTACATATATTTGGAGATTAAGATGATTCATGCTTAGACAAGATGAGTCGTGCTCACAAATTAGTTTAGAGTAGAGTAGGTGAGACGGTTCATGCTATATCTTTGATGAGTTATGCCTAATTTACAAATATATGAATCTTTCTTGATGATGTCATTGGGCTTGTAGCTACAATGAGTCTTGCTCATACCAAATAATAATTTCTTGAAACACGTTACAATAAGTGCATTTTTATACAAGATTAGTGGTGGATTCGAGACCCTAAGTATTTCCTTTCTTGAAGAAAATATAAATTTATTTTGCTTGCATTCCATAGAGTTCAAAACTACAAAAATCATTTTTGTGAATTATTTTAGTATTCAGTTTTCAAAATTAAAATAATCCCAGTACAGTCCCTGTGGTACGACACCCATACTACCACTATATACAAATTTTTGCATCCTACGGGTAATTGATTTTGACACGATCATGTATCTTGAATAGTCATCTACAAAAGTTATATAATATTTTTTACCACCTCTAGTTAATGTACTCTTTAAATCACCAATGTCACTATGAATTAGGCCTAATAATTTAATTTCTCTCTCTATTGACTTGCAAGTTTTTTTAGTTGATTTTGATTCTACACATATTTCACATTTCTCTGTATTTGTTATGGATATATTATGCAATAAACCAAGTTCTTTCGTTTTCTTAATATAAGAGAAATTCACATGTCCTAGTCTACCATGCCATATATCAATAGAGTCAATCAAGTAAATAGAAGAAGATGATGCATTTCCATTCATTATTTCAAGTACATTTAAAAAGAAACAAACCTTGGTTACAATAACACTTCCCAACAAACATACCATTCTTAGTCATAATAATCTTGTTAGATTCAAAAGATATCTTAACCCCAACCTTACCCAGCAAAGAAACCGACACCAAGTTGTAGCAAATGTTTGGAACATGGAGCATATCACTCAATGAAAGGACTTTTTCTGAAGTTAGCTTAAGAAAAACGTTCCCTTTGCCGATAACAGGCGAGGGCCTCAAATCGCCCATGAACACTTATTCCTCACCTTCCCCTATAGGAGTGTAGGAGACAAAAGCACTTCTATCACCACAGATGTGCTTGGTAGCCCCAAAATCTACCACCCAGTCCTTCACATTTGCAACCATGTTCACCTTAGTAACAACTGCAGCAATGACATCATCTATCTCTACCAAATTAACATTCGTACATGCAGGAGAATTGTTTGCCTTTCTAAACCTGCACTCAAGAGCATGGTATCCGTGCTTCCCATAAACATAAGAGTTAGCCTTTTTCTTGAAGGTGGGTTGGGACTTTTGGTTCTGACTAGATCTAAAATTCTTATTGGTCTTACGGTCTTGATTAGGTCTATTGTTCCAGTTGGTATTGTGATTCTTTTTGTTGTTGGCCCTTCTATTGTTACTAGGTCTACTAGGTTCATCAACCAGATTAAACTTTGAAGTTAATTCTTTGGCTTCTTCAATCTTGTCTCTAAGCCTATTCTTTTCTTCAATTCGAATGTGAACAATCACATCTTCAAGACTTATATGTTTTCTTTTGTGTTTCAAATAATTTTTGTAGTCTTTCCAAGAGTCAAGCAATTTTTTAATAAGAAATCCTACCAGAAAAGACTCTTGCAAAACTATTTCTTCATTTTTCAGGTCACTCACTAGGATATGAAAGTCATGGATTTGAGATGATACATCTCTATCCTTGGTCATTTGGAAATTAGCAAAATTCCCTATGGCATATTTCTGATTACCAACATCTTCTAGGACATATTTCTTTTTTAAACTTTCCCAAATATCTTTAGCAGTCTTATAGGAATAATAAATATCAAAAATCTCATTAGACAGTGTGCTAAGTATAGTGTGTCTACATACCTTATTACCATTTTCCCTTTTTTTTTTTTTTTTTTTTTTTTTTTTTTTTTTTTCAGCTCTTCCTCATATTTTTCAGTACCTTCTTTTGGTTGAGAGTCTGTCAGTATATGAGTCAGGTTCACCATGTCTAAAGTAGATTAAACACACTCTTGCCAGCGCTTAAAGAAAATACCATTGAAGTGCTCGATCTTAGAAACATCATGCATAATTTTAGTAGTTATACTAGTAGTATCCATGATATTTACTTTTAAGATTGTTGGAAATAAAATATGGAAGCTACAAAAAAACAAAAAAAAACAAAAACTTATCAGACTGAGCCCTTAAAAGTAGATTGCGCCTCATAGAACAAATCGCTCGGTGTAGATGGACAGTGGCAGTCTACTCTCTAGGGGTACAAAAGTTGCACCTCCCGCAAGCGTGCACTCGCAATGCTGGAGAGATGTGAATAGCTTGGATCATTCCTTTGTAGAATAAGAATTGTAGAACTAGAATACTTAGAACTGCAGAACTGAAAATAAAAACCCGAAATACTTAAAAGGAAATATAGAGAGAAGGAGAGAGCAATAGTTGCTGGTGTGTTTTGGAAAGGGTGGAAGGACCTCTTTATATAGTGTTTAGAGAGAGAAATAGCTGTAAAGAATTAAATAAAATATTTATTTAAGAAATAAATATTGAAATAGCCACAAATGAATCTGGACAGAAACATGGGAATATGCAAAATTTAAATCTGCAACAGTAAAAAATATATAATCTGCCAATAATAAAAAATAAATCAGGGTAATTAATTAAAATAAAATTTTGATTTGAATGCAAACGGTCAAATCAAATAAGTGGACTAGAAGAGTATTGGTCTTGGTCCAACCAAGAAGCCCAAAGGCCCAATAACCAAAATGATAAAAAGTGGCCAGACCTGCACACACACGAGAAGCCAAATATCCAGGATTTGCACCCCCTTGCACACACATCGCACGTTTGCATCACACCCGACTAAGTCAATTTTCGAACCCCTGTCCCGTAAATTCATCAATTGGGCTTCGGCTTGTGCGCACATGGGCCTCCTTAATCTCTACCACATGTTAACCAAACATAAAGTGTATATAGGTATATAAACACAAGACAAGACATTATAGATTTCCAATGTGGGACAAGGTGTTTTGGGCCAACAACAATAAACACAAGAACAATCTAAGTATTTTGAAATACCTATTATATACAACACCCAACAATCTCTCTTTAAATGTCCTTTCTTTCCATAGTTCCAACAACCACTAGATCTTGACTTACTCTTTCTTTTGGATTTTGATCTGCTACGATTTGAGCTTCTTTCAGATGTTCTCCCCTTGGACTCTGTATTTAAAGTAGAACCTAATATTTCACTTGATTCTTTCCTGTGGATTTCTTCACTCAAATCAAATCATGAATATCACTATATTCGATTGTCTAGAAGAACTGCCAACAGTCGTTGTAGTACTATTCAAACCATCAGGCAAGGATGAAAGAAGAATAAAAGCTCTAACCTCATCATCAAAATCAATTGCCGTAGAACTCAACTGAGATGTAAACTGGTTGAAATTGTCCAGAACACTACAGACGTGCCTTCTAATATCTTCAGGTCAAATAGCCGCTGCATCAAATATACCTTGTTAGTGGCGGAAGGTGTAGACACCCGATTTTGTACCAATTGTCATTTTAAGTCTTGAGACCCCAATGAGAAGTTTAGTGAGATTATTTCTGGATTATCCTTGAAGGATTAGTGCGAATCACAGCATGAGATTTTTGTTTAAAATGAAAAAAAAAAATTATTTATTAAATTTATTGTTTTTCTTGTGACACTAGCATGTGTACGTATATGATAGGTGTGTGTACGCACATACGATACATATGTATGCGTGTTAGCAGTCACTCTCCTATTTTTTAGAAAAGGCAATTTCCCTTTCCTATTTAGATTAGAAGACTTTTTAATTATTGGTAATATCTTTTGATTATTCTCCAAGTAAACCTAGTTTAGAAAGGAAAGTAAAAAATCTAGTTTTTAGATATAAATATTCTTTTAATGCCTTAGAGAAAAGGGAGGAGGATAAGGTTTTTAGAGAGTGAAATTCGTCATGATTTAGCAGTTGCTTTTCTGAAAACCAACACATAGTGTTTGATCATAATGTTTGACTCTGAACCTAGAATTTGATGAAATTGGTCTTCCTAGAAAGCTAATTGAATTTTCTACAACTTCGTATTTTACGCGTTTTGTCTAATTCCAACGTTTTCATACCCAAACACTTGATTGAAGTTTCTGCTATTGCAAAGTGACAAAAATCACTTTTCTTTTCTCCTATTTTCTTTCATTTTTTTTTTTTTAAAAAAAAAAATTTTGTTTTCAAAGTTGAGTGAGTTTTGATCTCTTTGCTGTGATAACACTTTGACGAAAAGGAGGATTCGTGTTGGCTTGATTCAATCCAAAGACCTGAGGGGCCACAAACAATTACAAAGTCGATAAATTTAGTTTTATTTAGTTTTTTTATTCTAGTTTTTCTTTTATTAATTTTCTTTTATTTTATTTTTGTCTAAAGCATGATTAGCATGATTAAGTTTAGTTTTTATATTTGTAGTTATATTTATATATTTTATTTATTAAAAATGCATGATATAGTTCAATAGTGGAGTTTTGCGATTCTATGTGAAATGCCTATTAGGTGTGTACGCACCTATCAGTGATGTGTACGCACCTTTCCGGCAAACAGATTGTTTGTTTATTATTTTATTTAGTTTTGTTCCTAGTTGATTAGTATCTGGTTGATCTTTTGTATATTTTGATCTTTGCTTTCTGATGTATTTTGGTTATTGTGTGTACAATTATTATTGCATGATTTAGGGTGGAATTTAATTGAATACTTAATTAACTAAAGCCAATAATTATGTGTTGGGGCTAGTTTCGACCTGGCATTACCGGGTGCTATAGACACCCCATTTTCACCCCTATGAGTTCATGTTAGTATTGGTTTAAGTTTGGATGTATTTAGGAGTCTTTAAGCCTTTAAGGACATTTTTGCCCCTATAAGCTCATGTGAGTAGTTCATTATTGCATGCATGTTTTTGTTTCAGTTTTGCATTCCATCACTTGCATTTAGTTTTTAGGTACATTTAGAATATATTGGTGTAATTTGGTTCAATTCCAGATAGGTTTGGATAGTTAATTAAAACTTTTGTGACTTGAAGGGCAATTTCATGTTTTGATGTAGTGGAAAATATGCGGTCGAGACTAGCTCACCAAATTAATCAACAAACTTCCACCAATCTGTTGACTGTTGCAAGGACAATGCCAGATAGTAGGCAACCACAATCAATATTCTCTCAAGAACATGAAAGTAGGAAAATAAAGGAGAAACTCTCTCTCTCAATATTATTAATCAAAATAATCAAAATCTTCACTTCTAGCCAAAAGGCTTACATCCCTTTATATAGAGAACTAATAATAAAAAAAAAACCTAATTCTACTAGGACAAGTAAATAATAACTTCCTAATTCTACTAGGGCAAGTAAATAATAACTCCCTAGTGACAAGTAAATAATAACTTCCTAGGAAACTAATTAAATAAAGTAAAAAATAAAAAGGAAAACAAATAAAGCCTAGAAATAGGAAATAAGCTAAAATTTTCAGAATTCAGCGCATCCCAATCAATTGGCAAAGATTCCAATCGATTGGAATTAACAGAAGCAAAAATCAAATTCCAGCAAGTTCCCAATCGATTGGCATGAAACCCCAATCAATTGTGAGCACGCGCCATAAAGCATGCATACACCAATGCGTTCTGCATTATTATCCCCTGTTTGGAAAGAATTCACCCTTGAATTCGTAGCCTCTTCCTCTTGAGCTATCTTCATGATAAGGAACTAATGCTAGCATCGAGCACACCATGAGTATGAAGACTACTACCGCATGTGCAGTTGCTGATATTGTGAGTCCATTACTTGATTTGCAAAGGTTCGATTGCACAAAATTGATTATTCCACACTATACATCATCCTCCCTATTCTCCCCTGTTTGGAGGGAGTTCGTCCCCGAACTCTACAGGTTGTCTTCACAGAAGTATTGATGCCGACTACTCCATCTAAATAAATATTTAGAAGACTTTGTTTGTTTCAATCATCTCCAAAATTTATTTACCCAAAATTTCACGACAAAATATTTTTTCTCTGAACCCCTCATCTCATTCACAATTTTCAGCAGTAGAGGATTGACAACACAATAAATATATTTAACTCTGATAAAATCATAATGCTTTAACTCTTCAATGACAAAAACTTCTTCCTCTAGAAAATCACAAAGTAAATTATCACGAAAACAAAAATTATGACTTGAATAATTTTTATTATGTGTCTTGTAGGTTATAGCCTCCTTTTTCCCTTCCAAATTTTCAATAATATTTAGCTTAATATCATTATCACCATATTCATCAAAAAAAGGCAGAGAACTAAAATCCATCAATTTTTCAGCTTCAATATCATGAAAATTATTTAAAGAAAATTTTTCTATAACTTCAAAATTCTTACCTTCTTCAACTTCATCCTCCACAAAAACTGAATTTAAAGGTTGATTTAAACGAACCTTTAGTGCTTCAAATTTTTTACTTACCACATCAAGTGCACGTCCAAACGCCTCCACAAAATGTGGAGACATAGGTTGACTACTACGATGCTACTCAAGACAAGTTTTCTCGAATTGGGCTTGTAGCTCGTCTGTTTCTTATCGAATTTGGGCTATGTCCTCGTGATGAATCACGTCCTCCAGATTGGCTTCACGGCGTCCTCCCTGTCTTGGCATGATGGCAAGAACGAACTGGGCTCTGATACCAACTGATGCAGTAGAAAATACGCGGTCGAGACTAGTTCACAAAATTAATCAACAAGCTTCTACCAATCTATTGATTGTCGCAAGAATAATGCAAGATAGTAGGCAACCACAATCAATATTCTCTCAAGAACAAGAAAGTAGGAAAATAAAGGAGAAACTCTCTCTCAATATTATTAATCAAAATAATCAAAGTCTTCACCTCGAGCCAAAAGGCTTACGTCCTTTTATATAGAGAACTAATAAGAAAAACCTAATTCTACTAGGACAAGTAAATAATAGCTTCCTAATTCTACTAGGACAAGTAAGTAATAACTTCCTAGGAAACTAATTAAATAAAGTAACAAATAAAAAGGAAAACAAATAAAGCCTAGAAATAGGAAATAAGCTAAAATTTTCAGAATTCAGCGCAGCCCAATCAATTGGCAAAGATTCCAATCGATTGGAATCAACAGAAGCAAAAATCAAATTCCAGCAAGTTCCCAATCGATTGGCATGAAACCCCAATCAATTGTGAGCACGCACCATAAAGCATGCGTACGCCGATGCATTTTGCATCATCTTTTAACTCGTATCTTTTTCAATTGACCTTGAAAGACATCGCGGATAGTTCCATTGAGTTTATACTTATGAAAATAGTCTATTTGTAGAGTCAATTTAAGGATTGAATGGGTTTGGGATTAATTTACCAAAATTCACACTTTTGGCTAATTGACCATTTTCGATTAATCGCCTTGTTAAACCCAACCACCTAACCATGGTTAGAGATTTTTGGCTCAAGAATATTCTAGACTTGTTCTTAATTGAATTATAAAATCTTGGCTTTTGAATAACTCAATTAAGAGTTTATTTGAGCAAGTTATGACCTTTTGAAACTAAAACACCTGAAATAGGAAGCATCCAGGGGAATTGGGAGAAAACCCTTAGGTGCTCGGTTCACCCAACAGGTCCAACCAGTTTGCCGAACCGGTCTCCTAAGTTTTGTGCTTAGTTTTGCTAGTTTCTCTATTTTCGCTCCGTTTGAGCTTCCTATTCCATTTTTATTGTTCTAAAAGGACTCTAATCCTTGTTTCTTCGTAACTTTGAGTTACTTAAGGTCCAAGTGAATTAATAATATCTATTCATTCATTTTATGGGAATTAATCTCAGCCATTGGATCTTAGGGTTGGTTGGTTATAAATTAAGACCTTCCCATCAGCATAAAACACTTTTCAGCCCCCTATATTCACTAGTGAGAGAGGAACCATGAATTTGCACACACTCATACACCTTGAGAGAGCTATTCTACTATATATTTGAAATAAAACTAGAAGCATATGAAACCAAAGCAGAAGGAAGCATCCAGCAAAGTCCCTTTTTTGTAAGTAAGCCTCATTCTCCTCTTCTTCTCTCATTTTCTTAGGTTTTTTTCTTTGCATATTTAGGATGATTTCTTAGTTTGGTTATCATGTCTATTGGATATTATTGAGATTATTTGATGGATATTATATGAATAGCATAATAGTTTGCTAGGTTTCTTCTTGTTGTGTGCTAAAATAATGATTTTCTCTATCTAGAATTAGGGTTTTCTCTTGTATTGATATTGTTGTGATGCAATCATGCTTAGGATGTTAATATGAATTGTTTGTGATGATTTGGCATGATTCATGATGTTATTTTCATAATATAAATATGCGTGTTTGATAAATTATCGCAAGCATGAGGATTATTGCATCCAAGGTATGTTTTCTTTTCTCCTATGTGCTCAAAAGTTTACTGTTTTGAAGCATGGTTAGTATCCCTCTTTGTTTATGATTTTGCTAGGTTGCAAGCATGTTTTTAATTAGTTTTGCTACTGTTTTGGTGTTATATCATGTTAGGTTGCATGCTAGGGTTAGGGTTTGCATAAAAGATTATCCTTTTTTTTTTTTTTTCTTTTGATCATGTAGATTGCATATAGCATATTAGGAATGCATGTGTGGGTGTTCTATCACTTTGGCTCTATTCCATATGTTATCTTAGGGTTATTCATGTCTAGATTTGCATGCATATAGGTTGTTTTCCAAGATCTTGGAGAAATTATTTTTTAAGGATAATTATCCTTTTTAGAGAGTAGGTGTTTGCATGGGTGTCTTTGGTAATGTGTTTAGGCGCACAACCACCTCTAGCATATTCTAGGGTATTGATTTCATGTAGGATATAATGAGAAACTCCTCATATGTCATAGTTTTTATGCAGAATTATCCTAGGATAGTTTTACTTAGGAAAGCTCGTGGTAGGAGCGACTTTTGAGTGTTTTTGCATGAAATCCATTCCCTATGAATTGTGCTTGAGTTTCTTTTCATATTTTGAGTTGATATACCACATTTACATGTTAGTGGCTTTAGGTTGCATATAGAGAGAGCGAGTTTTGCATGTTCTAGGGTTAGTTATTACATGATAGGTGTCCTATTACATTAGGGTTTTATTAGTTGTTTGATTTCTTCTTTTTGCATAATTATTAGGATGGTTTAAGGTTGTTTAGTATTCTATCTAGATTCTATTTAGGTCTTCTAATGATGATTTGAGCATGACTATGATTGATTTGAGCATGATAATTGTCCTATAGCATACATAGGGTGATTATTTGGTATTTTCTCATTGTTTTGAGATGGTTGGCATATGGTAAGTTTGATTATGGTAAGTTTTGTTATGAATTGTTCTCTTCTCCCTCTTGGGTTATTTTCTAAATAATGAATTATGATAAGTCTTAAGTTTTCATTCTCTTAAACTCTTTATTCTCTCCAAAGTTTCCTTTTTTTACAAAGCTTCTTATTTTCTCTTTCTCCTTTCTGGAAACCCTTTTCTTTTGGAAACTTCCTTTTTTTCTTTAAATGGAAACTTAAGATTTATGGTAGTTCATTGTGAAGGAAATAACCTCCTCTCTATCGAAATACATAGACTTTGATCCTTACATCTTTGTATGTGGGGTACGTAGGCACTTATTTGATGTTCAAGTCCATCCTAGGATACCAAGTATCCTAGGTTTTATTTTCTTTTATTCTTTATTATTCTCTTTATTGCTTTTCCTATCTCTCTCTTATTTTTCATTTTTTTGTGAATGTTTATGGATATGCATGGATGTATGTGGATGCATGGATAATTCTTTATATATGCATGGTGATTAATTAGGAAGTGATTGAAATTGCCCATACAAATTAAGAGACATTTTTTAGGGCTATATGGGTGCCTATAGGATGTTTCCTAAAACTTTCCCACATCGTAAATTAGTCTCCGAATCCCCTCTTTATTTCGTTAAGGCTTACATTTTCCTATGTTGGAGTCATTTGTTTGGTTTTCAAAGGTTTTCTTTAAAATGTTTTTATGGTTTTCTTTATTCCTTAAAAATGAGGTGGCGACTCCTAGCTTTTTGTTATTTGTTTTTGTGAACTTTAAAAACATATTTTTATTTATTTAAATCTCTCTTTTTAAAAAAATGGCGATCAAAACCCGTGGTTCATAGGTGCTTTACACCTTCCCAGCGATGTACCCTAACTCTGAACCCTCTCTGGTTATGACGAGTTAGAATCTGATAGGGTTCAAGTTAGTTCCCAAGTGAAATTGGGTGGCGACTACTCTTTGCACTAGCCCTTTTGGCTAGTGGTATACTCATAAGCCGCGTGGCTGAGTACATGGTGCTCATAGAGGGTTTTTGATACATATTCTCTAGGACTGCTATAAGACCTGCCGTGGTCGTCTCCTTCGCTATGTTGAACACAACGCTACGAGCCAGGGATAATTGAATAACCCTGAGCACCTATCGTCAAGAAGCTTCCATTCTTCTTCCTTCATGTCATCTAGTTTCTTCGCTGAAAGAGGTTTATACAGATTTTTCTGATACAAATAATCTTCAACCTACATCTTCTAGAACCCAAAGTCCGTGCCATCGAACTTTTCAATCTTGACTTTCCTTTTGTCTGTAGCCATCGCTCCCATTCAAACCCAAAACTGTAATACTAGTTGTTAGGAATTTTTCCCTAACCCAGGATCCACAAGATATGATAGTAAAAGCAGAAACGAAAAATCAAGAACAAAAGAAACACCGATTTACGTGGTTCGAAAAAATTTTGCCTATGTCCACAAAGTCATTGCAATTTTCACTATGTTTTTCGCAAAGAAAGATACAAGTAAATTAAGATGGCCACCCCTTACTATAACACATATAAAACAAAGGTAGGATGTATAGTACAATCAGGCTTCACACTATCTAATATAGAGAAAATGTTGGGTTATAGCTTCGATTGTTAATGCATTAGTCGTGTTGTTTACCTCATGGCTTAGCAATAGTCGACCTATGATGCATGCAATTCATGTAGTCGGTATTGATTCATATGGAGGTGAAATCATATCCAAGCTTATGAAATGCTATGTTTGTAATTAAGTTTCCATGAACTAGGTTTAAATATTTGTAGCCCAAACTTGCGTATGGGTCCTTACAATATTATATAATATGGCAACTCCACCGAAGTGTGCAAATAACAAATCATCTACCTTGTAGAAATTTGAGGTGAACTTGTAACTAATATATTCGGGTGCATGTAAGTTTGCCAAGCATTATCTTAAGCCAAACTCATTTGGATGTGCACGGTTATAGAACCAAAACGCTAAGGTCTAAGGTCCAATCTTGTGTGTGTCCATTAAATTACAAATGAAGTTGTGTTTTACACAACTCGGTTCCTACATACACTATCAAAATAAAACCAACTTTGGTTTGGTTGGGTCATGGTTTTGTATAGTAGTCATAAAATTGGATGTCAACTTCATTGCCCTTTATCAATCTGCTAACGCATAAACAATCCCGACTTGGTGATTTCACAAGAATCTAAGCCATGACTGTATAGAAATCAAGCTATACATACTTAAACTTATGGTCAGGTTGGGCATGCATGCACTATCGAAGCCATGACTGTATAGAAATCATGCTATACTTAATCCAACTTCATTTTTTTTCGTGAGAAAACCAAAAATAATATTAACTTGAAAAGGAATAATACATCAGCAACCCGAAACACAAAAAGAATCCCCCACAAACACATCAAACTCAACAAACAAACCCCCACAAGTAGAGAACATAGAGAACCGACCCTAGAGGCTAACATGCTATAAACTACCCCAAAACCAACACAAAACCATAAAGCCATCATCATAAAAGAAATGCAGGTCACCCAATCACCCAAGCAAAACGCTAGACAAAAAGCGAAACCAACATAAAAGAGGACACCCAAATAAAGCTCCAAGAAAAGAACAATAGAAGAAATGTAAACACCCAAAAAGAGCGAGAAGAAGGAAAAGGAGGAACTCAACTAGAAAATAGCCCGCAACTACAACGGCCAAGATAACTCTAGGTCAAACTAAACAACTCCAAACAAAAGCAACCCAACCAGCATTGGCCCTAAACACTTCCACAAAGACAACACCAAAGCACAGCAACCCCTGAAGCAAAACTCCTACATCCAAAGCAATAACCTTAAGCAAAAAAAAGCACGAGTAAAAACCCAGGTAGCTCCACAAACTAATAACAAAACTATCTTAGAACCTTGACAAAAACGAATCCTTCAGAACCCCAATATTTTTTCTTGTTAGCAACAAATTGCCCTCCCTTCTTGTGACGATGCTTTTCCTTAACAAAATCATATTGAATATCATCTTCCCTCATTCCTTCAAAAAAAAAAAAAAAGAAGAAAGTATCCCAATCAATAGATTGCATTAAGGCTTTACGCTTTTGATCCTTATATTTTTTCCCATTTTCATTTTCATAAAAATGGCCATCCTTAGGAAGAGGCATAACACCAATAGCATTAAAGTTGGAGGGGACATCAACACTAACAAACCCTTGAACATTACCATCTTCATGAGGATTCTAACTGTGAACCACGGGTTTCGAATGGGGGAGGGGAAACCCTTCTTTTAAAACGACTTGTAGATATTTAAATGAATAAAAATCTAGTTTTTAAAAGGTTCACAAAAACATAACAAACAAGGAGTCGCCACCTTATTTTTTAAGGAAAAAAGAAAAACCATGAAAATATTTTTAAAAGAAAATCTTTGAAAACAAACCACATGACTTTGATCAAGGAAAAGCAAGTCTTAACAAAACAAGAGAGGATTCGGAGAATAAGTTACGATGTGGGAAGGTTCTAGGAAACATCCTATAGGCACCCACATCACCCCAAAATAGGTCTCTGAATTTATATGGGCTATTTCGATCACTTCTTAATTAGTCACCATGCATATGTAAAGAATCATCCATAACCTATCCATTCATCCATGAGCGTCCATAAAGCAATAAACATCCACAAAGCATGTAAACATCCATGAACAAATAAAAGAGATATGGAAAGCATGTAAGAGAGACAAAGAATAAGAAACAGATCCATCCTACTCTTCTAGCAAATATGTGATGGATAAATGAATAAGCATGGATCCATCCTACTCCTCTAGCAAATATGTGATGGATAAATGAATAAGCATGAGTCCATCCTACTCCTCTAACAAATATGTGATGAATAAAAGAATAAAAGGAAAAGAAAAACCTAGGATACTTAGTATCCTAGGGCGGACTTGAACATCAAATGAGCGCCTACGTACCTTATATACAAAGATGTAACGATCAAAGTCCACGTAGTTCGATTGAGAAGGAGTTACTCCCTTTACAATGAACTATAAACCCTAAGTTTCCAACTTAAGAAAGGTTTTAAAAACTTAGGAGTTTCCAAAAATAGTTTGAGAAAAAGTAGGTATTTGAGAAAGAATAGAATTCTAACTCAAATAGACTTCTAAAATGATTTGAATTAAAAAAAGAATAGAATTCCAAGTAAAACAGAATTTTATAAAAGTTAGAAACTTAAGACTTCTAATCTAAAGTAAAGACAATAACCCGTGGGGGGAGAAGAGAACAAATCATAACAAAAGACTTACCATGAACCACTTACCATATGCAAATTATCCCAAAACATCGAGAAAACACCAATTAATCACCCCATGTATTTTATAGGGCAATTATCATGCTCAAATCAACCATATTCATGCTCAAATCATCATCAGAAGACCTAATTCAAATCTTAAAAAAAAATACTAAACATGCATATAATGACCTAATACTCATGTAAAGAATAAAAAATCAAAAGAAAAACAAAATCCTAATATGCCCTAAAAACCCTAATATGCATAAAACTATCAAAAACATGCTAAGCATGAATTATCATAATGAAAATATCATATAACAATCCAAAACATAAAAAGAAAACCTAACATGATGCCTTAGGTAAGTATTTTATATAAGAATGTGAAATAATCATCCTTACGGCGAGCTTTCTTAAGTAAAACTATCCGGAGATAATTTTACGTAGAAATCACTCCGCATGAATGGTTTCTTCACATATCCTATGTAAAATATATACCTAAGAATGCAAAGAAACTCACAGCGCACTTAAACACACACCAGAAAGCACTTATGCACAACCTCACCTTCTAAGGACGATAATTATCCTCGAAAAGAATAATCATCCATACACCTATGAAGATGAGGCTTACACAGCAAGTGTCTTATACAAAAGATGCTTAAAATCATGCATATAATTGAACCGTGGATAGAAAACGGCCTAAACATATCAACTAATTTTTTGTACAAAATGTGCCTCTATCTTTAAGAGAGAAACTATCCTAATAGCAAACAATTCACAATCCTATTCCACTAGCATGCTTTCACATCATATTTGAATATATTATATACACTCTAAAATATAGAGCATATATGATTCCTAATTCAATACTAAGCCATAACTATGCAGCGAATGGAGTAGAAGAAGAAGGAAGCGTAAAGGGATGCAAGGAAACTTACAACAAAGCAAAGGTCTTCGCTGTGTTCTTCCTTTTCTTTGGCTTGGTTCCCTTCTAGTTCTCTTTTGAAATTGCAGTAGAAAGCCCTCTCCAAGTGATATGGGTGTGTGCAAACTCGTTCTCCCTAACTTTCTTATGAATATGAAGTGTCAAAGAGTCAAAAAGTCCCTTATGCTGATGAATGAGCCTCTATTTGTAACCAACCAACCATATGAACCAATGGTTGAGATTAATTCACCATAAAACCAATCTAGGGCTATAATTGAATCCCATGAATGTTAAACAACTCAAAACCACATCCTAATAGGTTTAGAAGACCTTTGGAGGGTAGAAATTCAGAGTGGTAGAGTCCTCTTACATCAAAAACTCAAAGAAGGACAAATCAGGACAGAGTGCTCGAGTGACTGGTTGGGGTGAACCGGTAACCCGAGAGGGATTTCAGGTTTCCTCGGTTTTGAGGATTCTTGACCCGTTTCGGCTTCCTAACTTCAAACGGACACAAATTCTTCATTTTAACTCCGATTTGAGTGATTCAAAAGCCAAAATTTCAAGGATTTATTGTAGAATAAGTCTAGAATATTCTTGAACCAAGAATCCCTGACCACGGTCAAGTGGCTAGGTTTTCATGAGGCGATTAACTGAAAAAAGGTCAATTAACCATAGGGTAATGTGGTGAACCAATCCAAAACCTATCAATAAATTAAAGTGGCACTTCGATTAGGCTCATTTTATAATTCTAAGATCAATGGAACACTCTGGAACAAATTTGGAGGTCAATTGGAAAATATGCGAAGTAAAAGACGAAATTACCCTTCAAGTTGCAAAAGTTCTAATTAACTGTTCAAACCTATCTGGAAATGAACCAAATTTGACACACATATCCAAAATGATCCTAGAAACTAAATGCAAGTGATGGGACTCAACAAAGAGACAAAAATATGCATGCAATGATGTCCTATTCTCCTAAGGCGCAAATAGGCAAAAGTGTCCTTTAAGGCTTAGGGACTCCTAAATGCTTCTATCCTTAAACAAATGTGATCATGAACTTATGAGGGTAAAAATGGGGTGTCTACAGGTGCCCTTCATTGGTGGAGCTTGCTTCACAAACGACACCAATGTTAGAAAAGACAGCCCATTTTCACGAGAAAAGGGCAAAGAACCAAAGATTAAATCTCATCAGCAACTACTAGGGAAATTTGTGATCACTATAATGTACGCTTGTACAAAATAGGGGGTTGTGTGTGACTTGTGAAAGTCATTTAAACACACGGTGCTCTCATATGCCTATTCTTTCTAATAGGGGAACATATGCTTCTATAATGTACGCTCATTCTTTATAATGAGGACACGCACAAGATAGGAGGCGTGTGTGACCACGAGGGTTATTTAAACACACTATACTCTCATACGCCTATTCTTTCTAATAGAGATATATATGTTTCTATAATGTACGCTCATTCTTTCTAATGAGAACACGCACAAGATAGGGGGTTGTGTGTGACTACAAGAGTCATTTAAACACACCATGATTATTAAACAAAATCATGCAACTTTAATTTTAACAACTTTGTTAAAATTAAGCAAGGACAACCAATTCATTGTTCTATAATTTCCTCAAGAAATAAATAGCAATGCAAAGCAATTCATATATGTGACTCAAAGAGTCATTTAAACATAGTATCACAATCAATTCCATCCAAATAGTCATAGGCTTTATTTTAACAACTTTGTTAAAATTAAGCAAAACAAATATTCCAATTATGCCATAATTTCCTCAGGAAATTAATAGCAATTTAAAGCAATCCATGTATGGGACTCAAAGAGTCATTTAAACATACTTCCAAACCAATTACAATCAAGCAATCATAAGCTTTATTTTAACAATCTTTGTTAAAATTAAGCAAAGCACACATTCCAATTATAATATAATTTCCTCAAGAAATTAATAGCAATTCAAAACAATCCATGTATGTGACTCAAAGAGTCATTTAAACATACTATCACAACCGATTCCATCTACACAGTCATAAGCTTTATTTTAACAATCTTTGTTAAAATTAAGAAGCACACATTCTAATTATGCTATAATTTCCTCAAGAAATTAATAGCAATGTCAATTCATCACAAAGAATCAAGAAATAACAATTTCATGACCTTTCAAAGCATCACAAGCATTCAACAACTCATCATCCAATCAACAAAGCTTTAATTTAACCCTAGAGTTCAAATAAGCAAGAACACTTAATTAATTCCAACGTGCTATAATTTCTTCAAGAAATAAATAGCAATAGCAATCCATCATGAGAAATCAAGGAATATAAAATTCCATGGTTCCAAACAAGTATCATAAGCATCATCCTTTCATCATCCAAAGATAAAGCCCTTTAACAAAGCAAATGTTAAAGTAAGCTTGCAATTATTATCACGAGTCAACTAATAATTCAATTAGTGACTAAATCAACTTTATTTCATGTATTTCAAATTATCCACATCAGGTTCTAGGCTTCTCAAGAGAGATTTTGTCAAAAAAATCAAGTGAAAAGGGGCTCGATTAAGCGAAATTGTGCAAAATTTGCACAAAACGAAAAATGGGCATGGGGGACCGATTGGACCGGTTGGGGCCAACCGGTCACCCGAGAGGGGCCTTTTTTTGCACTTTTGTGGTGTTTTGGCTATAAAGCCTTGCACCTTCCTCATTTGTTCATTCTTCTTTGCTTGTTTTTAAGAGCTTCTCTCTCTAGAAACCCAAAAACCAACATTCAAAACACCAAACTTTTGGCATTAAACTTGAATCATTGTGGTGATTTTTTTAGGATTATGCCCTAGAGCCAATCATAGAGATGATTGTTTAGGGATTAGGAACAATCATTTGATTTCATTTATGTATGTCACATTTATTATTGATTTAATAAAAGGGCTTATTCTATTATGTTTATATACATCATTTATATTTACATAATATGTCCATGAAGTTAGAGTTGAGAATATGGAATTACAAAGAGTTGTAATTTTGAGACTATAGATATATCTCTGTACTAAACTCCTAAAGCATTCCTAGTTGAAGGTTCACTATGATGGACAGTAATGAACCATAGGACTAACACTTGTTAGGTTGACTCTATAGGAGGATAGTTAGTCTCAAGCTATTTGTGTGGAGACACTACAACCAAGAAGTGGGTACCTATTACGAGAATAGGTACACTGAATGTGACCAAAGATATGAGATAAACTGAATGGAGTTTTATCCTGCCTGTCAATCAATTTCTCATTGTTATAGTGGTACAAGTAATCCTTGGACCTGAGACACTACAGTTGTCTTATGCATGTAGCTTTAGAAGTTTGATAACACTAAATGCAAATCCTATTCAGGGGTTTGCAAAGGTGTTCATTGGCCCTACTGCTATGTGTATGAAGGCATGTGAGTGATCAACAAGGGATCCATCATTTTCAGGAAAAAGAGAGAGAATGTGTCATATAGCATTCATAATATAACTCATTAAATCCATGGCCATGGTAGGATGAATATGAAAAGAGTTTCATGTGTTCATCAATGAGTTGATATCTATGAATGAGTATAAAGTAATTGAACTAAGGACTTGACAGACTTCCATGTCCTATTAGTTCAATTGGAGACATTATGTTGAAGGAAGGATGCAATTGTAACCTATAAACTATAACAGAAGGGTTCTTTGTAAATGACTATTCACCTCATTAAGGACCACACCATGAGCCATATGCTAGGTGTTACTCATGGTTAGTAGAAGCCCTAATTGATATAAGTGAGTTATAATCAATTAGGGAATTGGAAGGAGTTCCAATTAGACCCTAAATGGAAAGAGTTCCATTGTGCACACCTCGTGCTATTCCTACTACTTGTTGATGTGAACCCAATGGGTCACACACTGATCATGCAAGATGAGCTTTAAAGTCTATGAGAGAAAGGTTATGAGTGCATAAAGAATAGTTCTTTAAGGCCAAATTTATATATGATATAATTAAGAGGGGTTATTGTGTAATTAATAGTAATTACACAAAACCCTAAGTGGGTTATCCCTCATGGCCGACCCCCCCCCACCCTTGGTGGGCTATATATATGTAGTGTGATGTAATGACACAACAACAAGTTCAACTCCCCAAAGGGCTGGCTGAAAATTCCAGCCTCCCTCTCTCTCTCTCCTCTCTTCTCCTACACTAGCAACAACAAGGAAAAGGAGGAAAGGACTTAAAGCTCTACCTAGGTGTGGATACCGTTGGAGGTAGCACACTTGGGCTGCTCATTCACCGCTGTCCAGAATCAAAGCTTGGAGCAAAAAGGAGAAGACAAAAATTCTGTAAGTGTTCTAACCCTCTTTGTAGTTAGGGTTTGATTTTGTGTTATGCATAGTTAGATTCATGGGCTGTGGAATCGTAGGTAAAATTTTTATATTCCGCACTTCAATTTTTCCCTCTTGTATGATTCCCAACAGATTTAACACCAACAACATCATTTTTAAGGAATCAAAACAACCTTTGATTCAACTATCATCCTTCCCAACTTACTTTTTCAAATCAAACCCATTTTCTCAGGAACACCCAACATGAATAATTCTTCAACAAACAAGTATTCAAATGCCAAGTACCCACATCATTTCCTCAAGAAGACATACAAAGCTCCTCAATATGAAGATCAACCGGATAGTTTGCTCTTGGAACCCAACAATCATCTTTCCTACATCCATTCCATGAATAAGGTAAGATAATTCCCAACTTCTTCAAGTTCATCCTTATTCTTTCATTTCATTGTTTCATTTCAAATATTTGCTATTCTTATGAATGCAATGCATTGAGTTCTTGCTATTTTGACAACTTTTGGGAGTTTTCCATGTACAAAAACCTCATTTTCCAACATAGACATAAGTATGCCCACTAAGTGTTTGATAAAATTCCCAAGAGAATAAAATCTTTCTTTTTGCTTTCAAATAGTGAAGATAATCAAAAGTGAACTCAAGAGCATTCTCTAGAAAGCTAACTCATGAATTTTGAAGTTCTTTTCTTTACAAAAAACCTTGTAGGCATAACCATGCCCACCAAGTGTTTGATAAAATTCCTAAGAGAATAAAATCATTCTTTTTGCTTTCAAATGCCCAAAGTTCTTGAACAAACTATCAAAGGTATTCTCCAAGAGGTTTACCCATGAGTTTTAAAACACTTTCCTTTACAAAACCATGTAGGCATAGCTATGCCCCCCAAGTGTTTAATAAAATTCCCGAGAGCATAAAATCATTCTTTTTTTCTTTCAAATGCTCAAAGTACTTTAACAAAATATCAAGGGTATTCTCTAAGAGGTTTACCCATGAGTTTTAAAATACTTTCCTTTACAAAAAAAAAATAATAATAATAATAAAATACCATATAGGGATAACCATGCCCACCAAGTGTTTGGTAAAATTCCTAAAGGAATAAAAACCATTTTTTTGCTTTCAAATACCTTAGAAAATCAAAGGGAAACTCAAAGGCTTTTTCTAGAATGTTAACCTATGATTTTTGGAACACTTTTCTTTATAAAAACTTTGTAGTCATAACAATGCCTACCAAATAAAACCATTTTTTGCTTTCAAATACTTTGGAAAATCAAAGGAAAACTTAAGGGCATTCCCTAGAATGTTAACCTATAACTTTTGAAATACTTTCCTTTATAAAACTTTATAGTCATAACAATGCCTACCAAGTGCTTGATAAAATTCTTCGAGAGAATAAAATCATTCTTTTTTTTTTCTTTTTTTTTTTTTTTTTTTTTTCCAAATGCTTTAGCTAATTAAAGGAAAACTCATGGGTATTCTCTTGAATGTTAACCTTTGAATTTTTTTTTATTTTTTTTTGAATTACTTTTCTTTGCAAAGAACTTAATTTCTTTTCACATGTGTAAACTTTTGAAAACTTGAAAAACCATCAATTTAAGCATTCTTGAGTTAGTCACTAAGCATAGCAAATATTTAAAATAACAATTTCCATGATTTCCTTCATTCTTTGTAGCCAAATTTTGAGGATAGAACGAGGCATGCTCTTGGAGGTGTCATTGAATGGTGGCGCAAGATGGCCAGATGACAACCCAAAACCCAAAAGATTATAATTAATGCGGGTTTTGGAGACTTCTTGAATGCTTTGTGGGTGGAGCAAAGGGACAGACAAGCATTGCTAGCCCTTACTGAGTTGTGGTGGGACATCACTAACACTTTTTACTTTAGCTTTGGGGAAATGACTCTTACCCCAATGGATTTCACCGTCATTACAAGGACTTCGCCTAGGTGGGCGAAGGTTATCATATTATGAGAATGCTCATGGGGATCCCCACTATCTCTTGGAACAACTTGGGACTATGGTACCAAGTTCAAAGGGGTGGGGTATGCAGAACTTGGTTGAAAAATAATTTTTATGACCAAAGAGAAGAGGATGATGCGGATCCACCATGTCTTGCTCGAGCTTTCATGCTATACATGTTGTCTAGCATATTCTTTGCTAGTTCTGGCAATGTTGCTCCTCTCGGGCACCTTGCTTATATGGAAGATGTCTGGGAGATTGGTGAGTACAATTGGGGTAGTGCTGCGCTTGCTGTATTATATAGGTCCATGAGTGACAGATCACGTAGAGTAAGCACAAACCACTGCGGGATGTCCTTCATCTAGGAGGTAAATCAACCTACAAGCTTCCTTTTTAAAAAAATATTTGCAATAAATACACATCATCATTTTCTTTTGAAATTCATTTTTTTTTTAAAAAAAAAAAAAAACAGATTTGGTACTATGAGTACTTAGGGTTTGAACGTCCCGCCCTCATCGACAATGATCCCTCATGGCCCGTTATGTCAAATTATCATATTGATAATAGGTGCGATTCTGTAGACAATAAACATGACTATGCCCATGTTAGGGCATTCCTAGCTTGTATTACCGCTGACAAGGTAATCTCTAAGACCTTTATCCCTTGAATTCCATCTTTTCTTTTTTTTTTTTTCTTTTTTTTTCAATTCTTTCACTTAACACTAATTCATGAATTAGGTCGACTGGGACCCATGGGCACAATGGAAATATACCCTTGAAGAGCAATGCCACAGGTGTGTCGATATGTCTGAAAAGAGGATCCTTCTAGAAGGTCCTATGGGTCGCTATTGGTACCTCAGGGAAAGAGTTTGGCGCCAAGTGAAAGCCACCATTAATGCAGCTGTGGTTCCTATGGCACCACCTGGAGGCATGAGACATGCCAACTCCTTGCAGGGGCACGAGTTGATCAAAACTATAAGGGGTAGCGAGGCAAGTGACTTCATAGTCCCGAATAAGGACTACGAGAGCTTCTGTAGGAAGTATCTGATGCCTCCTAGGGTCGTAGGAGTTCCACCTGTAGGGGTAAGTACATACTTAACCTTGTACATGCTTTACAAGTGTTTCCTAGCTGATTATGTGCAACTCTTTTCAGGACCGGCGAGCTTGTGGTCACTATTCCACAGTGGGTTCAACCTCGGGCGTGTTAGGGGTACATATGGATAGTGATAACGAAGGTGCCGACAGGGATACACTTCCCCCTTTACCCCGGCCTAAGTGGACCATTGACTTGTGCCAAGGAGGCGACATTATGTGTACAAACATAGCACCTCCCGTGATGGATGAGGTTCCACAGATAAATCCTCGATATGAGACTATAAGTTTCAAGGTTGACTTGATTCTCTTAATTCCTAAATATTCATTAGACACTTATTACCCAATTTCTCTTCACAGACACCTGCCGGGTATACACAAGAATGGATCAATCTCAATGCTAGCTTAAGAAGGGACATGATGAGGATGAGCCTAAGCCTATCAAGGCAAAAGGCGTATAGAACAGGCGAACACTCACACCCAGTAAGAATAGCTCAAATCAAAACTTTTGAAAATTCTTGGTTTTTTCCTTAAAAAGTAGTACTCAAATCATTTATTTTCTTGGAAACTTATAGATTGATTCCTTTGTTGGGAATCATACAAGAGGGAAAAATACAAAGGCGGAATATAAAAATTTTTCCTACGATTCCCAATCCCATGAATCTAACTATGCATAACACAAAATCAAACCCTAACTACAAAGAGGGTTAGAACACTTACAGAATTTTTGTCTTCTCCGTTTTGCTCCAAGCTTCGACTCCGGACAGCGGTGAATGAGCAGCCCAAGTGTGCTGCCTCCAACGGTGTCCACACCTAGCTAGAGCTTCAAGTCCTTTCTTTCTTCTTCCTTGTTGTTGCTAGAGGTGGAGAAGAGAGAGAGAGAGAAGAGAGCCTCCAAGGGGCTGGACGGCTAGGGTTTATTGTGCAAGCCTCTTGTGCCATGTCACACATAAGTGTGACTTATATAGGCAGCCCACTAAAGGGGGCTGGCCATGGGGAAGAAACCCTAATAGGGTTATGTGTAATTACTCTTAATTGCACATTAACCCCTATTATTTGTATCAAATACAAATAGGCCCATAAAGAACTATTCTTTATTCACTAAAACCCTTTCTCTCATAGACTTTAAAGCCCTTCTTGCATAATCAGTGTGTGACCCATTGGGTTCACATCATCAAGTAGTAGGAATAGCACGAGGTGTGCACAATGGAACTCTTTCCATTTAGGGTCTAATTGGAACTCCTTCCAATTCCCTAATTGATTATAACTCACTTATATCAATTAGGGCTTCTACTAACCATGAGTAACACCTAGCATATGGCTCATGGTGTGGTCCTTAATGAGGTGAATAGTCATTTACAAAGAACCCTTCTGTTATAGTTTATAGGTTACAATTGCATCCTTCCTTCAACACAATGTCTCTAATTGAAATAGGACATGGAAGTCTGTCAAATCCCTAGTTCAATTACTTTATACTCATTCATAGATATCAACTCATTGATGAACTCATGAAACTCTTTTCATATTCATCCTACCATGGCCATGGATTTAATGAGTTATATTATGAATGCTATATGAGACATTCTCTCTCTTTTTCCTGAGAGTGATGGATCCCTTGTTGATCACTCACATGCCTTCACACACATAGCAGTAGGGCCAATGAACACCTTTGCAGACCCCTGAATAGGATCTGCACTTAGTGTTATTAAACTTCTAAAGCTACATGCATAAGGCAACTATGGTGTCTCAGGTCTAAGGATTACTTGTACCACTATAACAATGAGAAACTGATTGACAGGCAGGATAAAACTCCATTCAGTTTATCTCATATCTTTGGTCACATTCAGTGTACCTATTCTTATAATAGGCACCCACTTGTTGGTTGTAGTGTCTCCACACAAATAGCTTGAGACTAGCTATCCTCCTATAGAGTTAACCTAACAAGTGCTAGTCCTATGGTTCATTACTGTCCATCATAGTGAACCTTCAACTAGGAATGCTTTAGGAGTTTAGTACAGAGATATATCTATAGTATCAAAATTACAACTCTTTGTAATTCCATATCCTCAACTCTAACTCCATGGACATATTATGTAAATATAAATGATGCATATAAACATAATAGAATAAGCCCTTTTATTAAATCAATAATAAATGTGACATACATAAATGAAATCAAATGATTATTCCTAATCCCTACACAATCATCTCTATGATTGGCTCTAGGGCATAATCCTAACAATCTCCCACTTGCACTAAAGCCAATCGACCATGTATCGCATACCTATCTTCTCAAGATGTTGGTCTTAGACATAACCAATTATGTTTTAAAGCTTTAGTCAGTAGGTCTACAAAAACTTATGTAGATAATATCTTCTATAATGTATCTATTACCTTTTCCAACGATTCCTCTAATCACTTGGAATTGCCGCTCTATGTGTTTGGATTTTTGATGAGACCGTGATTCCTATACTTGAGCTATAGACCCATTGTTGTCACAAAACAAGGTGTGGGCAACTCAATGGAAGGAACAACTCCAAGTTCTAAATGAACTTATAGATCCAAACAGTCTCCTAGACAATGCGACAATTAATTCACCCTCAATAATGGAATCCACTATATCTTTCATACAGTTCTTCCATTAAGTATTTCACCAACTAAAGTGAATATAAAATATACCCCATATAGATTATATCCAAATCCATATACCCATCTACTATGAGTTTACAATTTCCATATACAATCCAATATTCCAAATTTGAATTGATTGATAACTATTTGTAACAATTACAACATAATAGATATCAGGTTCAATACATAGTGTAAAATAAGGCTTCTTAACACTTTAAGAATCTTACTTGTGTTATCCTAGGGCACATGCCCTTGAATAATGAATTCTTATCTGAAGTAAATCAGACCTCCCTTAGAATTCTCCATGTTGAACTCCTTCAACATTTCAACTATGTTTGATGATTTGGAGATACTTAGCAATCTATATGATCTATCTCTATAGATCTTATCGGATGCTTTTGCCAAATCTTTCATGAAGAAGTTTTTCTCAAAAACTAAAACTTCACATTAGATAACATTCATATATCATTCATAATGATTATGATGTCATCCATACTTAGGATAAAGAAAAACGATCGCACTCCCACTAACCTTTTATACACTCATGGTCCATCTATACAATGAGAGAAATCAAACAATTTGATTACTTCAACTTTATAGATGTTCTAATTATGAGAACCTTGTAGTCTATTAATAGACTTCTATAACTTACACACTTTTATGGTTTTTCACCATTTGATATAACATCTTTATATCCTTTTTGGCATATCTTATATTCAAAATGTGTGCTTATAGATAACAAGATCCAAATGGATTTCAGCATAACTATTATCAAACAAGTTTCTTTATAGACAACTTTTTGCCTATGTTGAAAACATTCTTAAATAGCCAAGCCTTTTAGGTCTCTACCTATCCATATTGGATTTAATGACTCTTAGTCATTTCTCGAGTTGATGTGAAACATCGTCTAGTCATAATCAATAGGATTATCTTGGTGATCTTTATCACCAAAGAACAATTCTTTCACATTCTAATAGAGATACAATATCTCTCTTATGTTAAGAAATATCCAATTTGATCTATGAAAAGATTGTAGTGTAGTTAAGGGTTTTGTCTTAACAGAGACAAGGGTTGGATCTTTGTTCGTTTGTGGCTTTACAGACAATTCTATAAATTCTATCTACTTTTGCATCTTCTTGAATGAACTCTTTCTCAAGAAAATCCAGCAAACATCCTAATGGACAACTTTTGTTCATTAGGGTAATAGAAATACTATCCCAACCACTTTTGGGATATATCACAATTCAACACTTACTTGACCTTATTTCCAGATTGTCTACATTATGTTTCCAGACATACGTAGCACAAGCCCAAGCCTTAACTTCTATAAGTTGGGTTTCTTCCCATATCATATCTAATATAATTGGGACAAAACTGGAGTGAACCATAAATTATCAATATGTAGCAATTTTAAGGTATATCCTAGATGGATACATTAGTAAAACTCATCATGGATCAAACCATATCTTAATAGGGTTCAATTCGTTCTCTTAGATTCACCATTGAGCTATGGTATTCTAAGATGAGTCTACTGTAATTGAATGCATGCTCTACATGACTATATACATCACAATGTATTAGTCAAATTATAAATGTAACTCTTTCACTTCACCAAGTAAAAGATGGGTTTGGTCATCTCATAACCAAGTCATAATCGTTACATTTAAATGAGAGTCTCTACATCTCTTGTATTCTCGGAATACGTTGCATTCGCTCTAATTAGTCATTTAAATTCGGAAATCAAATTTCTAGAATGTCTTAAATGACTTAGTTAAGAAATAAGTTCCCAAAATTAATCTAGCAACTCTTGCTCTATTAAAAATTTTAAAGGTAACTTATTATCTACTTAACTTTCTGCTTCGATTTAGATTATACTAGAATCCAAAAACCAAGAAGCAGAACTAACCAACAATTTAGTTTAGAGCATGAACCAAAACTTCAAAAGTTTGGTTCTTCTAGGAAGACTGATACTTTATCAAGTTCCCTTTACAATACCTTATATTTACTACAAAATAATTATATTTCTTTGTCTTTGACTTTTCAAGACTTGCTTTCCTTTATGCTTCCATTTTAAATCACATCTAGCTTCTCAAGCTATTCTATGTGATTAATCATTTTTCAAAAGAATGATTATTAATAAACAACTTTTATTACATCCTAGTCTAGAAGAAGTCCTTTATAAATACTATACTTTATAGTATTATTTTACTCACTATACAACCTTTGTATGTGATGTAGGACATCAAAGGCACTTGCATTGACTAATTTTGCTTCTGAAGCTCATTAGTCATCAATACTATCATATAGCATGGCAAAAAGATGCCAATTGTGCATAGTGTCTTTTTCTTCTTAGGATGTTTTATGGAGGGCCTTTAAGAAAAGGCCTAATAGCATATGAACAATCTTTTGAAATTAAGAACAATTCTCAATTTCCTAAGTCAATCAAAGAAATCGGGTTTAGTCAAACTATCAATATCCTATATATTAGGAAATAGGGGTTTTGAGGTGAGTAATTAGGTAATCTACATAAACAGAGAATTAGATTTCATTTTTATCCATAATGATTGGGTCTTTAATCATATGGTACCTCCCACTATTTTATCAAATTCCATACACCCTCTAATGGAATTCGGGAATCTCATTCCTAATGGGGATTGGGGTCCCACTGTGACCTAGAAGCCTCACATGTTAGTTTCTTGGCTTCTAACCCACAATAAAAAGACAACTCTTTGTCTATTGCTTCATAAGCAAGTTCCAATCGTTTTGCCTCTAGGGAACATACACCTCACATGTTAGTTTCTTGGAATACTTCCCTAGTTAAGTTAAACCCATCATTCACACAAGTATGTTTCGCCAAATATATACCTCACATGTTAGTTTCTTGGCATATACCAGTTTAGGCACCCCATGATATCTCATATGTGATAGTTTCAAGTAATGTCTTTAACATGGGTAGCTCCTACATGTCTGCAGCCAGGTACCCACATTAAGGGACGTTAGATGATCCTATAATGATGGAAGGCAATGGACAATTCATTCCCTAATGACTTCTCCATTTTCAACTTAATATTAAATAAGAGGGGTTTTAAAGGGTCTCATCAAATTAACATGCATCCTATGTATCAAAATTTAAACATATAAATTATGCTATTTATAATCATACATCTCATGCTATTATAAATCATACATCGCATGCTATTATATATCAACATATATAAAGTACCATATTTTGATATTAGTCCCTAAGTGAATAGGTAACATATACCAAACTATGGTATTGGAGCTAATACAATTATCTCACAAATTAAAGCTCCCACTATGATGATTATGGACTTTGAGAGGATTCAATCCAAGCCAATAGATTGAATCCAAGGTCTAAGGTGGGTGTAGGTGATCGTAAAATAAACCATTCGTAACATGCATGCTTTCTTGAAACACTTCTCTAAGCTTTCAAGTCCTTCAATCTACTCCCTTGGCTTG
The DNA here is from genome assembly GCA_039720395.1 of Liquidambar formosana. Lineage (NCBI taxonomy): Eukaryota > Viridiplantae > Streptophyta > Magnoliopsida > Saxifragales > Altingiaceae > Liquidambar > Liquidambar formosana. Next base: position 47,341,536 of record CM077822.1, on the reverse strand, counting down.
ATGGTCTCCACCATTGGCTTGTTGGGCTCTATCATGCTCCTTTGGGTCCACCATGCTCCTTAGCGCGCTCTCGATTACATAACATTTACATAATTTAAAGAAAGGGATACATAAGGGGAATGTGGGGTACATAAGAGAATGATAGAGAGAGAGGGAGAGGGAAGGTGGCATGCAAGCCCCAAATAAATTACATCACCTTAATAAAATTACAACTCTTGAAAAATTATTACAACCCATTCATAAGACGGCCAATCACAATTGGTTTAAAGGGTATAGTCCATAATCATCATCCAAACACATACATACAATCTCATTGCATAATGTAAAGAAAAACTGTAAGCATTAAAACATATGGGCAGTATGGTAATTCTCTTGAATGATTTACATTAATCTCATTAATGCATCCTAATCTTATTAGGTTTTAACAAAAATATCCAGAATTAAATAAAGTCTTAACATTTAAGATATTACAGTTTCAATTAATCAAATTAATTTAAAACATGCAAAGTTTCCTAAAATAACTCTAATATCCAATATTAGGGTTTCCTTAATTAAACCAAACAATTTCATTTAATTAAGAATTTCCAGATTTTAATTTAATCCCTAATTGTGTTTTAAACCATTTAAAACATTATAAAATTAATCAATATTAATTAAATAATTAATATAGGAATTAAATAAAATCATTAAAATGATGAATTAGTGTATTAGGGTTTCCTAAAACCCTAAACCCTAAATGCATAACCCTAAACCCTAAACGCAAGCCCTAATCATTAAATGCCTTATGATTGGTCATTTAATGTCCAATCATTAAAACCCTAGGTTCATATGGTATTTAATAAAAGGGATTAGGGTTTAATTAATGCCAAATAGGGTATTAATTACCCTAAATTAATTACACTAATTAGGGTTTTCAAAACCCTAACCCTAGACATCATTAATGGTATTAATTATGCCCTAACAATTAATAACCATGATTGGTCATTTAATGACCAGTCATTAACTCTTAATTAAGGTAATTAATATTCCAATTAGGGTTTTAATTAATGCCACAATGAAATTAGGGTTTCATCATTAACTCAAAATTAGGGTTTCATCCTTAACTCTATGCAGCCGTCACTACCAGGGGCTGCCTGAGCTTGGCTAGGCTGCCATGGCCGCCAACGACTGTGGGAGGCCATGGCCAGTCATGGGAGAACATCCTAGGGGTGTGGGACAAGCCTCTGGACACGTGAGAAGTGGTGGAAGTGGCTGCCATCATCAAGAACAATCAGGGTTTCCAAAACCCATTGCTGGAGCCATTGTTGCAGACCTTGAAGGTCACAATAGCTTCTAAAACCTTATCAATTCGACTCCTCCATTGAAACCAGCTTTTGTATCATGTCCCTACATGAAATACTAAGCTAATAGAAGAGGTTTGGATGATCAAATCATCATCAATTGTTCTAAACAATTAAAACAACAGTAGGCTGCCCAGAAATTTACAGCATACTGTCCATTGTCAGAAATTGATTTAAAACCCAGCAAGATGAATGAATTAGGCTACCAAACGAATTTTCCCAGTATCCTACATGTCTTAGGAAACTAATGCAATTGGTTTCATGCAATTTGGAGTTCCCTAACTCAAGTTCTAATCAAAACTCCATTGATGACTTTTCTGCAGAGAAAATCTGCTATGCTGTTCATGAAAAATTTTCAAACTTTTTGAATCTTTTTCCATCAAAACCTTTTTGAAACTTAAAGAAAATCATATACACATGATATATAATGATCCTACAATGATCTTCCATCATAAATACAGCAGCTTTAATTAGAATTAATTGCAAGAACCTTAGGGTTCTAAAACCCAGATTCAGCCTCCATGGTGTTCTTCTCCTTCTTCCTTCTGTTCTAGCATCTTAATCCAATTATGATGCATCTAAATGCTTGGGAACCTTTCCCTACCATGTCTAGAACATAACCCAAGTGGTGGCAACCATTGCCATGCCTTTGATCTCCATCAATAACTCAAAGTTGTGGCTATTGCATCATTCCCGAGCAAAACTGTCTTTCCAGACAGCCTGTAGTAAAAAATTCATAACTTTCACTACAGAACTCGGATTGATGCACCGTTTGTTGGGTTGGAAAGCTTATTCAAAGAGCTTTCTAACCATATATGGCTCGAAAATTTTTGAGAAGAACTCTGAATTCGGCAGGCAAAACAAGATGACGGTTTTTCATGGCAACCATGAAAACTGTTCATAACAGTTTTATAAAACCCTAGTTTCCTTATTCTTCTTCTCCAAACTCAAACCCTATGCAACCTATTGCATCCATGGCTACACTTAACCATCAATTAGAAGAGGAGTAGAAGAGAATTGACCTAGGGTTCCAAACCCTAGGTTCAGCCATGGAGGAAAACCAATTATGCAGAAAAATTTTTCCAGATTTTTGAATCATTCAACTACACCATAATTACCAGCCCATATGTATTTTGTATTATGCATAATCATGGCTCTGATACCACTGTTGGGAATCATACAAGAGGGAAAAATACAAAGGCGGAATATAAAAATTTTTCCTACGATTCCCAATCCCATGAATCTAACTATGCATAACACAAAATCAAACCCTAACTACAAAGAGGGTTAGAACACTTACAGAATTTTTGTCTTCTCCGTTTTTCTCCAAGCTTCGACTCCGGACAGCGGTGAATGAGCAGCCCAAGTGTGCTGCCTCCAACGGTATCCACACCTAGCTAGAGCTTCAAGTCCTTTCTTTCTTCTTCCTTGTTGTTGCTAGAGGTGGAGAAGAGAGAGAGAGAGAAGAGAGCCTCCAAGGGGCTGGACGGCTAGGGTTTATTGTGCAAGCCTCTTGTGCCATGTCACACATAAGTGTGACTTATATAGGCAGCCCACTAAAGGGGGCTGGCCATGGGGAAGAAACCCTAATAGGGTTATGTGTAATTACTCTTAATTGCACATTAACCCCTATTATTTGTATCAAATACAAATAGGCCCATAAAGAACTATTCTTTATTCACTAAAACCCTTTCTCTCATAGACTTTAAAGCCCTTCTTGCATGATCAGTGTGTGACCCATTGGGTTCACATCATCAAGTAGTAGGAATAGCACGAGGTGTGCACAATGGAACTCTTTCCATTTAGGGTCTAATTGGAACTCCTTCCAATTCTCTAATTGATTATAACTCACTTATATCAATTAGGGCTTCTACTAACCATGAGTAACACCTAGCATATGGCTCATGGTGTGGTCCTTAATGAGGTGAATAGTCATTTACAAAGAACCCTTCTGTTATAGTTTATAGGTTACAATTGCATCCTTCCTTCAACACAATGTCTCTAATTGAACTAATAGGACATGGAAGTCTGTCAAATCCCTAGTTCAATTACTTTATACTCATTCATAGATATCAACTCATTGATGAACTCATGAAACTCTTTTCATATTCATCCTACCATGGCCATGGATTTAATGAGTTATATTATGAATGCTATATGAGACATTCTCTCTCTTTTTCCTGAGAGTGATGGATCCCTTGTTGATCACTCACATGCCTTCACACATATAGTAGTAGGGCCAATGAACACCTTTGCAGACCCCTGAATAGGATCTGCACTTAGTGTTATCAAACTTCTAAAGCTACATGCATAAGGCAACTATGGTGTCTCAGGTCTAAGGATTACTTGTACCACTATAACAATGAGAAACTGATTGACAGGCAGGATAAAACTCCATTCAGTTTATCTCATATCTTTGGTCACATTCAGTGTACCTATTCTTATAATAGGCACCCACTTGTTGGTTGTAGTGTCTCCACACAAATAGCTTGAGACTAGCTATCCTCCTATAGAGTCAACCTAACAAGTGCTAGTCCTATGGTTCATTGCTGTCCATCATAGTGAACCTTCAACTAGGAATGCTTTAGGAGTTTAGTACAGAGATATATCTATAGTATCAAAATTACAACTCTTTGTAATTCCATATCCTCAACTCTAACTCCATGGACATATTATGTAAATATAAATGATGCATATAAACATAATAGAATAAGCCCTTTTATTAAATCAATAATAAATGTGACATACATAAATGAAATCAAATGATTATTCCTAATCCCTAAACAATCATCTCTATGATTGGCTCTAGGGCATAATCCTAACATCCTTCCCTTAGTACAACCCAACTGCAGCTCCACCACCTCCTCCACCATCAGAAGAAGCAGGGCCAAGCAAGAGAAGGAAACCACCAAGGAAGCATTGAAGAAACTTATTTTAAGTTTTAGAAACTTAGTTTAAGCATCTAGAAACTCTTAACTTGTGAAAACCTTGTATTAAGCCTATATGAGCATTTATGTCAACTTTCAAGTTCTTGCTTTTAAAACCAAGTTCATGCATTCCCCACCTTTGAATTATGATATTTATTTCTTGTTGGTTGAATTTTATGTCTTTTGACACAAATTTGAGTCAATTTGAGCTCAAAATGGTCAAAATTGGCCTTCCGAAGCATATGGGGGTCATTGGTGGTCAAAACAGGGAAATGAGGTGAACCGACTCGGGTGACCAGTTAAGCCCAACCGGTTGGACCGATTGGGGCCAACCGGTCTCCTGAGCGGTTTCGTTGTTATGCGTTTTTGCGACTTTTTGGACCCTTTTTCGAATTCTAAGTACTCTAGGACTCGAATTTGAGCTTGAAAGCCTATAAAAACCATCCCCACATGTTCATAAACCATTATTATTTATTCAACATCAAATTGTGGAGACTTTTGATAGCTTTTTGACACTTTGCTTCAGCAACATGAGTAAGGAAGACAAAAGGGTTTTCAAGAGTTATGGCTTAGACGCACTTTATTCTCTCACCAAAGTCAAGGTAAATTGGACCATGCTCTATGCTTCTACATACTTTTGGGATCCTGAGCTTCATGTTTTCCGTTTTCATCGCAATGAAATTTACCCAACCCATAAAGAATCCTGCGCGTTGATCGGAGTGCAACCATCAGGACCTTTCATCCTTTCGTACCTTTGGCAAGGTTATGTTTCTTCCTTTGCTTCTCTTTTGGAAATCTCTACCCATGATGCTATGATCTTTATAAAAGATAACATGGTAGATTTAAACAAGCTAGCAACATCTTTTCTGCCCCTTGGGAAGTCATGTGGACTTCCTTTGTCTCGACCACGTTAACATGCCTTAACTTTCTGCTTGATTGGGAGGTTCCTTATCGCCAATGGTACATTATTTGTCCTAATTGAAATTTGTTAACTTGTTATCCCTCTTTCTAAGTCTCAAAACATAATTCCAATGGTTCTAGCGGAAAATTTCAATGGGCTAGATAAGGTATAGGATCGATTTGAAGTGAATTTTGAGGGCAGCCCCTCCTTCTTCATATGTGGTTGCTAGAAAGACTAAATCTCTTGCCACCTCCTAGTGTTGTGAATTATGGGCCTCAGCACTTCTGTCTACGTGTACCTGAATTCCCTCTAGATGCTTCACCAGAGAATAGCTCAACATGCTGTATCACACCTCGTAGCGATCTATTCGCTGGCATATACCTTATTGGAAGTGCACTGAAAAGGTATTTCTATGAACTGTGGGCTATATACTTGTGAAGTTAATGGGCTTGAAGGTGACTTCTTTTTACTAGCCATCTCGGATCCTTCGGCAATTTGGTGCAGCTCAAAGAATTCCAAACCATCAAGCAAGTACCACTCAGACAAATTCAAATCTCATAAGGCAAGTTCACCTCGTTCAACCTGTTTCTCAGTCTCTGGTTAAATGGATGGAGGATAGATGGAACGGTTGGAACTCTACTACCCTAGTTCCAAACACTAATGGACTTTATGAGCTTAGAAGGAATACAAGAAGTGGTTATCTAAAGATTAGTCACAAAGAAACAACAATGAGAGCTCAAGTAGCTAAGTTGATTGGGATTTCTCCACAGGGGCTAAAAAGAGGTCAAGGAAGGATGACATCAAAGCAAACAAGACTACTGGAACAAAAAGGACTTCTTAGAGAGCAAAGAATTAGCGACCTCATTAAATCTTAAGCATGTTAAGCACAATAATAGTCCTTTGAGACTTACAATTATTACGAATAAAGCTATTATCAATTTCTCTAGTTTCGAATGAATTGCCATCAAACAATTAACTTTGATTCATGAATTGCCTTATACATTGCCGTGCCTCTTGTTTCTTTTCTTTTTTAATTGGGCCGCACCCAAGGTAACTTTATGGGTTGCCTACGTATCTCCATCATATTGTAATCTTTCTTCTTTCTTCTTTCTTTCTTTCTTTCTGTTTTTTTGATAGAGAATCAAACCCTCGTAGTTCATGCTTTTCTTTTACCTAGGCCGCCCTTACAGGTTTTCAACTTAACAAGCTTTACACATGGTATTTCTTAAGTTGATCTAAATTGGTCGGTTGAGTGAACTCTATTCCGTCCAAATCCATCAATCGAACTGCTCTTCCTGGAAATACCTCCTTTATGATGTAGGGACCACCCCAGTTAGGTCTGAACTTACCCCTTGGATCGAAGATAGGCACATGGATTTCTTTTAGCACTATATCTCCATCTTTTAGGCCACGATCCTTGACGCGCTTGTTGAAAGCTCTAGCTATTTTGCACTGATAACCTTGAACATGGTATAAGGTGTTTAAACGCCTTTCATCACGCAGAACTAGCTCATCATACCTGTTTATTACCCAATCCACTTCAGATAGTTAGTCTTCTATTATTACCCTGAGAGAAGGAATCTCCAACTCGATCACGAGTACTGCTTCCATACCATAACCTAACGAGTACGATGTAGCGCCTGTGGAAGATCTAATTGAAGTGCGATAACCCTATAAAACGAGTGGCAACCTTTCTGACCAATCGTTGTACTTCTTAGCCGACTTTTATAGCATGTTCTTTATGTTTTTATTAGCTACTTTAACTACTCCATTTGTTTGTGGCCTATAAGGGGAAGACTTGTGGACTCGAATGCTGTACTTTTGCAAGATTTCTTCTACCTCACCTCGTAAATGTTGTCCGTTATCTGATATGATCTCATGTGGAACCCCATATCAGCAAATGATGTGGGTCTTAATGAAATGGGCCACTTGCTTTAACCCCAAGGTTTTGTAAGACTTTGCTTCTACCCACTTAGTGAAGTAATCTATTGCCACCAGGATAAACTTATGACCTTCCTTTGACTTAGGATGTATCTTTCCAATGATATCTATTCCCCAAGTTGAAAAAGGCCAAGGAGATGACATAGTATTCAAAGGCATTAATGGAAGGTGTTGAACATTAGCAAAGATTTGACAGTTATGGCACTTCTTGACATGCATATGACAATCTTTTTCCATAATGGTCTAATAGTAACCAAGACAAGCAATCTTCTTAGCTAGTATATAACCATTCATGTGAGGTGCCCCTACTCCTTTATGTATCTCTTTAATTATTCTTTGGGCTTCGTCCTCTGTCACACAGAGCAAGTGGATGCCATCGTAGGATCTTCTATATAATTTTCCTCCGCAAATGATGTAGTGAGTAGCCAACCTCCTCAACGTATGCCTATCAACCTTTGAAGCTCCTTCAAGATATTCCTTTTTCTCTACAAACCTCTGAATGTCATAAAACCATGTACGCCCATCTGTCACCTGAATATCCTGAATACTGCAACAATACACCGGTTCTTTTCTTCTTTCAATCGCAAGTGGAAAAATATTTTCGCCTTCTAGAATTTCCGCCATGGACGCAAGTGTAGCAAGAGCATCAGCAAAACGGCTCTTTACCCTTGACAAGTAGTGGAACTCTATTTTGTCGAATTCTTTGTAAGTGCTTCTAGATAAGCATGATAGGGTAACAATTTCTCATCTCGAGTCTTCCGTTCTCCTCTGATTTGGCAGATAATCAAGGCTGAGTCTCCATACACTTCTAATTCATCAACTCCCAACTCTAAAGCTGCTTCCAATCCCAGAATGCAAGCTTCATATTCGGTGATGTTGTTTGTGACCTCGAACCCTAATTTCATTGCCAAAAGGATATGGGCATTATTAGGAGAAATCAACAAGACTCCTATGGCGAAGCCCCTTTTATTTGTAGCACCATCGAAGTAGACTTTTCATGGTTTCTTTTCTATCTCCAGTATGTCCTCATCAGGGAACCCTTATTCAACGTCATCTTTTTCTGAAACTGAATTCTCTGCTAAGTGTTCTGAAATGACTCTCCTTTTTATCGAGCTCTGTACCATATACTTGATATCGAATTCAGATAACAACATTAACCATCGCGCAGTGCGATAGTTTAGCATTGTCTTTTCAAGCAGATATTTGAGTGGATCCATGCGACTAGCAAGGAACACCTAGAAAGATAGCATGTAATGGCGGAGTTTTTTAGAAGCCCACACCAGTGCCACGCAAGGCTTTTCCACAGCGTTGTAGTTCACCTCATAGTCTGTTATTTTCTTACTCAGATAGTAGATGGCATTCTCTTTCCTCGACTCTTCTAAGTATCGTGGAAGCATTGCCCCTGTAGTAGTTTCTGTGACGGTTAAGTACAATAATAGCGGCTCTCCTTCTCTAGGTGGAACCAGTATCAGTGGATTGCTTAAGTGGCGTTTAATGGCTTCAAAAGCTTTATAGCATTCCTCATTCCATTCTTTCGGTTCTCCTTTCTTTAGTAGCTTGAAAACAGGCTCACAAATGGTAGTGAGTTGAGCTATGAATGGGCTTATGTACTGCAATCTTCCCAAGAAATCTTGGATTTCCTTCTCATTTTTAGGCGGCGGCATCTCCAGAATGGCTTTGATCTTTCTTGGATCCACTTCAATTCCTCTCTATATTATCATGAAACCTAGCAGCTTTCCCGCAGTGACTCCAAAAGTACATTTCTGAGGGTTGAGGCGAAGCTTGTACCTTATAATTCGATCAAAGAACTTTCTGAGCACAGCCACATGTCCTTCCCTATCTTTTGACTTGACAATCATGTCATTGACGTAAATCTCGACTTCTTTATGTATCATGTCATGCAATAAGGTGATAGCAACTCTCTGATAAGTTGCCCCTACATTCTTTAACCCAAATAGCATTAATTTGTAACAATAAGTCCCCCACTGAGTGATGAAGGATGTTTTCTCCATATCCTCTGGTGCCATCTTGATCTGATTGTAACCCGAGAAACCGTCCATGAAAGAAAGAAGAGCGTGCCCCGCGGTACTGTCAACTAATACGTCAATGTGTAGTAGTGGAAAGTCATCCTTAGGGCATGCCTTATTTAGATCTCGCAAGTCTACACACATATGCACTCTGCCATCCTTCTTTGGAACTGGTACTATATTTGCAAGCCATTCAGGGTACTCCACAACCTTAAGGAACTTAGCTTCTATCTGCTTGATCACCTCTTCTTTTATCTTCAATGCCCATTCAGGTTTCATTCTCCTCAATTTCTACTTAACAGGCTTTATGTCAGGATTGGTCGGAATGTGATGTTGCACTATGTTTGTATCTATTCCGAGCATATCTTCATAGGACCAGGCGAACGCTTCCAGATTTTCTCTCAACAACTGAACCAATTGTTCATTTTCGGAAGGGGAAAGTGTTGGTACTAATTTTAATTCTTTTTGGCAATTTATTTGTCCCTAGATTAATTGATTCTAGTTCTTCTGTAATTGGTTGTGCTATCACTTTATTCCTTTGCTCAACGAGCTCGGGAGGGTTATCTGTGTCTCTAGGGTCTATTTCCATGCCACACACATTAAGAAACAAAAAGGCACAAAGATAATGGATATAATCTCTGCGAGAAAATAAAGAAAGTACTGATTACTAATTGAAGACTCCGAAATAGCAAAACAACACTTAAAACAACTCTAAATGACCCCAAAAAAATGAAATACTTAAACAAAGATAGATTGTTTGCTAACTCAGGACTCAAAAGAAAACCTACATATCCTCTACTGGCTTAGACTCCTCCTTACTTGGAACAAGAATGGGGGATCCTTCGGTGTACCAATTTTGAAGTAGCTCACTAACTATCTGGAACGCTGGAACTGGAATCTCTTCACAATCCTCGATGGCTAGCACATATTCTGAAAACAATCGACCCATAACCTCTAAATCCATGCTATCTGCCCAATCATCTTCTTCTCTGTCACTATCTATTGTAGAATCCTCGACCATGGTTGCTGTAATCGGATACCATTTGGTTTCAAAGAAAATCTCAAACCCTGGGACTCTAGCTCTGATGGACTCCACATAAGTAGGCTCTAGAAGACCACAATATGGGAAATCTTCTCCTTCTTTTATAAAGCACCCATTCAAGGTTGGTTTGTAAAGCTTAAGTGGATGAATAACAGTGTGCCCACGTGCTTTAGCAATTTCTTTCTCTTTTCTCAACCACGCTCGTTCCTTGTAATCTGCTTGTGTTGGCTTATATCCCAAGCTAAAGGTATGCAAGGCCGATTGGTGCTTAATTGACTCTGAAATTCCTCGATGCCTTGGTCCTATTCCCATGCTTGGAAAGAAACCCATGATCTTCATGATCTCGGCGACACGTAAGTTCCTATGTGGTGAAAAGTCTAGTGGGATAAGTTCTCTTCCTGCGGGTGCTGAGTCTATAACTTGTACATATTCAAATCCTGATAACGACATATCTGAAGGATTGTGCTTGATTTCGCAAATGGGGATTCTTGACGTTTGACTGGCAGCGAGTTCAAAGTCTCCTTGTAGGGTCACAATAGATCCTTTGTAAAGGAACTTAGCTTTTTGGTGCAAAGACGATGGGATGGCCCCATTTAGATGGCTCCACAGTCGGCCTAGCAAGAGATTAAAACAAGCAGGAACATCAAGAACTTTGGAATTCAACTTCAAATTCTGCCAACCCTATGATTAAGGGTAAGGTCACCATACCAATCACCACCCTTCTAGTGTTGTCATATGCTCTCACTAATTGTCCAAATGGCACGAAATCTGTAGGTCCTAACCCATAAGATGTAGCAGTACGAAGTGGGCACACATTCAAAGCGGAGCCATTGTCAATAAGAACGGTGGGAACCCGTTTCCCTAAGGTATCAACAGTTATGTTCAAAGCTTGCATATAATCTTTCCTCCCCTTTGGCAAATCAGCCTCTGTAAAGACTATGGTAGCTACTTTCTCAACAGGGGTTATAAGACTCACCAACCCCTTTGGCGAAGTATCAATAGGTCCTTGGACTTGGTTCAAGAGCTTCAGTATAGTCTGACGGTGCTTAAGAGAAGCCATAAACAATCCCCATATGGTGATGTTGGCTTGAGTCTTTTTCAATTGCTTTAAGACTTCATCCTCTTCATCGTAGATTTCAGGTCTCTACTCCTTCTCTAGTGCTTCCACCGGATTTTCATTTTCGAGATAGGATGGTTTTAAGTGACAACCGCCCCTAGTCAAGTGATCAACTTCTTCAGAGTCTTCCCATAGATCATTTATTTCATCGCTGCAAGATTCACCCATGATGTCTCCCCATTTAAGCATATCTACCTCTTGCATTAGAGACTTTTCTGTCGACCATTCATCTTTCAAGGATTTTCCCCATTCGGCTATGTGGATTAGGGATTTCTCCGTTGGTTGCTCATTTTCCCATGGATTTTCCCATCCGATTGCACGAACAGGAATAGTTATTGGAGGTGGTGCAGTGTAGAGGACATATAAGTCAAACTTCCTAGAAGTTTCCTCCAATAGATTAACTTCAGGGTCTCCGGCATCATACCTTTCCTTCAACTGTTGCTAAAATGACTTTTGAGGCTTACTTGGTTTCTTTGGCATTTCCTTCTCAACAACTTTTTCTTTCCCCATAAGCTTCTCTTCAGGATTTTTCCACTCTAGCATATCAATTTCTTGTATGTTTTCCTCATGTAAGGTAGGTAACAATGTAGGCACTTCACATGGATTTGACTGTGGAATTATCAGAACTCCCTCATCAATCAAGTCTTAAACCACTTTCTTTAGCAAGGTGCAATCCTCGATATCGTGGTCGGATTTTCTGTGGTATAGGCAAAATGATGAGTCGGGAATAAATGAGGGTTTAGGTGGAAAGGGAGTGATAAGGCCTCTTTTCTTGCAATAATGAAATACTTCGGTGAGACTCATAGGCAAAGTGGTGTGATGGCGAATGGTCGAGGTGGATGGGGTGAATTATCTTCTATTGCATTGACATTAGAAGTAGGGGATGGGTTATAGGATGGTAAAGGATTTTGAGTGACATTGGCACAGTTAGGAGGGGTAGGTGGGCCTATGATCTTTTTGTCAATGAGGTCTTGTATTTCATGTCTGAGACGGATACAACGGTCGGTTCTATAACCTTTGGATTAATGGAAATGGCAGTACTCATTTTTGTTGTACCACCTAGGTAATGGATTTGGAGGAGGTGTTGGGTCTAGAGGTTTGAGGATGCCCCTTGCTTTTAAACTTTCATAAACTTTGTCCAATAGTGCATACAAATTAGAGAATTGACGAGGAGTAGAATTGTTGCCAATGTTCCATGGCTATTGTGGAACAATTGCATTCACTTTAGCAGGTGCCTTTCCATTGTTCCCTACTCGATGAAACCTTGAGGAATCTTCAACTTTGATAGTGCCATCGGCTATTGCATCTTCAACTTGTGTCCCAGAACTAATCAGAGCTTTGAAAGTGGGGAAGTGATGAGTGAACAAGTCCTTGTGATATATAGGCAATAGGTTCTTGATGACCATTCATATCTGTTCTTCTTCATTAGGCCTATCGAACATTTTAGAAGCTTTCTTCCTCCACCTAGTGATGTAGGAAGAAAAAGATTCATTTGCCGCCTGTTTGGTAGTCTCCAAGTCTCTCCTTGTCACATCAACCTCCATATTGTACTTGTAGTGATCGGTGAACTCTCTACATACGTCTTCCCATGTTCTAGTCTTCGACTCATCCAAATTTACAAACCAATGCAAAGAAGAAGTGCTAAGTAATTCATGGAATATTTGGGTCATCAACTCCTCGGAAGCCCCACGAGGTTGCATTGCCTGGACATACATTTTCAAGTGGGTCTTAGGGCAACCCGTTCCATCAAATTTCTGTAATTCTGACATTTTGAACGAAGTTGGCAATCTTGCTTGAGGGAAGAGAGAAAAAGTGTGGATATCCACAAAGTCATCTGCACGGCGAATATCTTTCAAAGTCTTCTCTAAAGCCAACATCCTTGCATCCATCATCTTTTGGTCATCACTCACAGGAGGGTTTTCAGTGGTGGGGAAAAAAGTGGATGATTGGGTGTAGATGGGGATATTTTGTAGTGGAGGTGGTGGATTTTGAGGCAATGATTGAGTCTGTGGAGGTGGTGGATTTTGGACTTGGCCTTCGACTTAGGCAAATGGATTGGATTAGTTTTAGACAATAGGGACTTGAGTGTTATGCATAGCCTGATCTGTAGGGATATTGTGGATGAGGACAGGAGTTCGGTTGTTGATCTCTTGTGTCATTCTTATTGCAGTTTCAGACTTCACTGATACCTCTTCCAACTTTCTAAGTATGTCATTTAATAGCCTCTCAATCCTCCGTAGATCCGCTGGAGTCCCAGAAACAGATGTTCCCTCCAGTGCAGTCGGGTTATTCAATGCAAAAGTCTCATCCATGGTGAGGTCTTGTTCGGTACTTCATCTGATCAAACGGCTTGAAGAGTTACGAGTCCAAGCCAGCACTCTATTACAATCAAATGACTCATATTTAGTTGCAAAGTGACACAAAGCAACTTTTATCTCCACAATTGATTTGAATGGGCGGGTAATGGTCCAATAACACTCCTTTAGTTGGGCATCTCATCCTTAATAGCCCAATGGGCTTTAGGTAAGAAGGTCATACTAAAGGGATGTAGGTCGATTGATTTTAAAGTCATGTTATCCCTTAAAATTAACCACCCACGTAGCATTCATTCATATCTCCAACCACATTCAAGAGTAAGAAACCGGATCACTGTATCGAGGGCTTTGTGTCATCTTCTTAAAGAACCATGACATGAATTACATTGCCATTCATTCCATTCACATTCATTCCCACAACACACGTTCATGCCACACATATATTCATTCCATACACACATACATTTATACACACATCCACTCTATACCTACATTCATTCCACAAGCATGGTGACTTTAAACTAGGCGGGTCCTTATGTCCTAAACAGTCCACTATATGCACTAACAGGGTAGGATAGTGTCCCCTACTTACTTGAATCAACTATATACCTATCACGTGTGGCATGAAGGATGCCGCGTGAATCAAGTGGTACGTGTTGATCAATTTAATATACCCAAGGGTAAAACCCAAGGATACGTGGCAAGAGGAGTTGATAGCTTCGCAAACATGACACCCGAGAACGAAGGGAACCGGGGTCAAGGCTAGGCCAATCAGAAAAGACAAGGATACATTGACCTATGATTCAAATGCAATTGCGCACACAATGCAATAAAGTAAGCACACATTCAAGCATATGCAAGTGATTGATTTTAATTTAAGTAATTAAATTAGCCCATATAAATTACTTGAGTCTAGTCCACTAATACCCAGTGGAGTTGCCAGACTGTGAACCACAGGTTTCGATCGGGGGAGGGGAAACCCTTCTTTTAAAAAGACTTGTAGATATTTAAATGAATAAAAATTTGGTTTTTAAAAGTTTCACAAAAACATAACAAACAAGAAGTCGCTAACTTATTTTTTAAGGAAAAAAGGAAAACCATGAAAATAGTTTTAAAAGGAAACCTTTGAAAACAAACCACATGACTCCGATCAAGGAAAAGCAAGTCTTAACAAAACAAGAGAGGATTCAGAGACTAAGTTATGATGTGGGAAGGTTCTAGGAAACATCCTATAGGCACCCACATCACCCCAAAATGGGTCTCTGAATTTATATGGGCTATTTCAATCACTTTCTAATTAGTCACCATGCATATGTAAAGAATCATCCATAACCTATCCATTCATCCATGAACATCCATAAAGCAATAAACATCCACAAAGCATGTAAACATCCATGAACAAGTAAAAAGATATGGAAAGCATGTAAGAGAGACAAAGAATAAGAAACAGATCCATCCTACTCCTCTAGCAAATATGTGATGGATAAATGAATAAGCATGGATCCATTATATTCCTCTAGCAAATATGTAATGGATAAATGAATAAGCATGAGTCCATCCTACTCCTCTAACAAATATGTGATGCACAAAATAATAAAAGGAAAAGAAAAACCTAAGATACTTAGTATCCTAGGGCAGACTTGAACATCAAATGAGCGCCTACATACCTTACATACAAAGATGTAAGGATCAAAGTCTACGTAGTTCGATTGAGAAGGGGTTACTCCCTTTACAATGAACTATAAACCCCAAGTTTCCAACTTAAGAAAGGTTTTAAAAACTTAGGAGTTTCCAAAAATAGTTTGAGAAAAAGTAGGTATTTGAGAAAGAATAGAATTCTAACACAAATAGACTTCTGAAGTGATTTGAATTCAAAAGATAATAGAACTCCAAGTAAAACAGAATTTTATAAAAGTTGGAAACTTAAGACTTCTAATTCAAAGTAACGACAATAACCCATGGGGGGAGAAGAGAACAAATCATAACAAAAGACTTACCATGAACCACTTACCATATGCAAATTATCCCGAAACATCGAGAAAACACCAATTAATAACCCCATGTATTCTATAGGGCAATTATAATGCTCAAATCAACCATATTCATGCTCAAATCATCATCAGAAGACCTAATTCAAATCTAGACAGAATACTAAATATGCATATAATGACCAAATACTCATGCAAAGAACAAAAAATCAAAAGAGAAACAAAATCCTAATATGCCCCTATATGCCTTAAATACCCTAACATGCATAAAACTATCAAAAACATGCTAAGCATGAATTATCATAATGAAAATATCATATAACAATCCAAAACATAAAAAGAAAACCTAACATGATGCCTTAGGTAAGTATTTTATGTAAGAATGTGAAATAATCATCCTTACGGCGAGCTTTCTTAAGTAAAACTATTAGGAGATAATTTTACATAGAAATCACTCCGCATGAATGGTTTCTTCACATATCCTATGTAAAATATATACCTAAGAATGCAAAGAAACTCACAGCGCACTTAAACACACTCCAAAAAGCACCTATGCACAACCTCACCCTCTAAGACGATAATTATCCTCGAAAGAATAATCATTCATACACCTATGAAGATGAGGCTTACACAGCAAGTGTCCTATACAAAAGATGCTTAAAATCATGCATATAATTGAACCGTGAAGAGAAAACGGCCTTAAACACATCAACTAATTTTCTGTACAAAACATACCTCTATCCTTAAGAAAGAAACTATCCTAACAGCAAACAATTCACAATCTTATTCCACTAGCATGCTTTCACATTATATTTGAATCATATACACTCTAAAATATAGAGCATATATGATTCCTAATTCAATAATAAGCCATAACTATGCAGAGAATGGAGTAGAAGAAGAAGGAATCGTAAAGGGATGCAAAGAAACTTACAAAAAAGCAAAGGTCTTTGCTGTGTTCTTCCTTTTCTTTGGCTTGGTTCCCTTCTAGTTCTCCTTTGAAATTGCAGTAGAAAGCCTTCTCCAAGTGATATGGGTGTGTGCAAACTCGTTCTCCCTAGCTCTCTTATGAATATGAAGTGTTAAAGAGCCAAAAAGTCCCTTATGCTGATGAATGAGTCTCTATTTATAACCAACCAACCATATGAACCAATGGTTGAGATTAATTCACCATAAAACCAATCTAGGGCTGTAATTAAATCCCATGAATGTTAAACAACTCAAAACCACATCCCAATAGGTTTAGAAGACCTTTGGAAGGTAGAAATTCAGAGTGGTAGAGTCCTATTCCGTCAAAAACTCAAAGAAGGACAAATTAGGATGGAGTGCTCGGGTGACTGGTTGGGGTGAACCGGTCACCCGCGAGGGATTTTAGGTTTCCTCGGTTTTAAGGATTCTTGACCCGTTTTGGCTTCCTAACTTTAAACGGACACAAATTTTTCATTTTAACTCCGATTTGAGTGATTCAAAAGCCAAAATTTCAAGAATTCAATGTAGAATAATTCTAGAATATTCTTGAGCCAAGAATCCCTGACCACAGTCAAGTGGCTGGGTTTTCATGAGACGATTAACCGAAAAAATGTCAATTAACCATAAGGTAATGTGGTGAACCAATCCAAAACTTATCAATAAATTAAATTGGCACTTCAGTTAGGCTCATTTCATCATTCTAAGATCAATGGAACACTCTAGAACAAATTTGGAGGTCAATTGGAAAATATACAAAGTAAAAGATGAAATTGCCCTTCAAGTCGCAAAAGTTCTAATTAATTGTCCAAACCTATCTGGAAATGAACCAAATTTGACACACATATCCAAAATGATCCTAAAAACTAAATGCAAGTGATGGGACTCAACAAAGAGACAAAAATATGCATGCAATGATGACCTATTTTCCTAAGGCGCAAAAGGGCAAAAGTGTCCTTTAAGGTTTAGGGACTCCTAAATGCTTCTATCCTTAAACAAATGTGATCATGAACTTATGAGGGTGAAAATGGGGTGTCTACACTAACAAAAGCTAAGCCTCATATTACCAACAACAGACTCACTTCCTAACCTATCCAAGATAGGTTGAAGCCTAAAAGGATCACTATCAAACCTACAAAAACCAGTGCCTCCATCTGCTGCAAAAATGACATTCCCATCTAACCCTGCCTAATTGATACAACCCACTACAACTTCCCTTTGACCATCATTCTTTACCAAATTCATAGGAACTTCAACCTTTCTACAATCATCAAAACAGAGATCTCGATCATGATAAACTAAACTAGGAAACTTGGACTCCCCATGAATATTGACCACAAACTCTTTTAGTAAAACCTTCAAAGATACAGTCTTGCTTATGGTTAACTGCTCTGTTAAGTCAAGGATCCTCCCATAGTCTAAAACTTTCCTCTAAGAAGTGCTACTGTCAATGGAGATCACCTTCCCTACATATTTCCCAATCTTCTAAAAGGTTACCTCATTCCAAGCATGCAGGGGAACCTTATTATAACACAAATCTAAACCAACTGAGTTGCATTCATAAATTCAGAATCCCAATTGTTAGTATGCACAAACTAATTAGACAACAAGTGGCCCTTATCTTTCAAGAAAGATTGCTTAGCATTTGCATCTTGGAAAATAATCAACACATTGTTCCCACCCAAAGGCCTAATGGAAATATCACAAGCAACAACACCATTAATCTTCTCCTCTAATAACAAAATACTCTCTATACAATTTACCTCACAATTCCCTTATAATCTCACAAAAGCTATTCAAAATCAATTGTTAAGAGGTCAAAAATTACGTGAATTGTTTAAATAGTTGCAATTAGGATTAAAGGGCTGATCGATCAAGCTGGGCGGAGAAACTAAGATGGCTACTGCCATCCTCCAATTGAATTGCCTCCAAGCCCGATCGATCGGCCAAGGCAAAAAAATCCCAATAACAAGATAAAATGTCTATTATGCTACCTTTCAGCATCAAATACATATATGCATCATATCTTACCCCACACTATGCCTATACATGAAAGAACCAACAAAATCTGGTAATACTAGCACTAAAAATGTATCATTTATAAAAATAAAGTTATTATATGCAGAATTCTAGGTTGGGAAGGATTTGGATTTAAGAAGAAGCATAATTTTGTGAAAATGAAAATTAAGGTGTGGAATAAAGAGGTTTTTGGGGATATTAAGTGATTAAAAGACTATTCTCAAGACTATTAATGAATTGGACACCTTAGAGATTGGGGGGGGGGGGGTTGGATGATATTCATAGAACTAAGAGAATTGATCTTAAAAATAATCTATAAGAGGTTATGTTTAGGGAAGAGGTTATCTAGAGTCAAAAGGCGGAGGTGAAATGGCCTAAAGGGGACAATAATTCAAAAAAAAAAAAATCATTTGGTTGCAAATAGTAAAAGGAAGAAGAATTTTATTAAATTCTTGGAAATAGAGGATGGAGTGAGGATTGTAGACGAATCTCAAATTATGAATGAAGTGTATGATTTTATTTTTTTTTCTAGGTTGTAATCCTCTAATGGAGTAGAGAGGCTAATTTTCTAGAATTTAGAATGGTATCCTATTGAGTTAAATCAAGCTGGTTGGTTGAAACATCCTTTTGAGTAAGTAGAGATTAAGGGAGCCATGTTTGATTGCTATAGAGATAAAGTGTCAGGTTTAGATGGCTTTTCTTTGGCGGTATTTTAGGATTGCTGAGATGTCAATAAGGAGGATTTGTTGAGGGTCTTTTCTAAGTACTTTAACAGTGGAATTTTCAATGCTTGTACCAATTCCTCTTTTATTTTCCTTATTCCCAAGAAAGTGAGTTCTTTAAAGATGAAATATTTTTGACCCATCAGTTTGGTTACGTCCCTTTACAAGATTTTGGCTAAGGTTCTATCTAATAGATTAAGGGAGGTGCTTAGTGCTACTATTTTTAATGCCCAATGTGTTTTTGTTAGAGGCCGTCAAATCTTAGATGTTGTTTTGGTGGCTAATGATGTTGTGAATGATTGTAGAGTCAAAGAGTTGGAGGGTCTTCTTTTTAAGGCAGATTTTGAGAAGGCATATATCATGTGAGTTGAGAATTTTTGGATTATGTGTTGGAGTGTAAAGGATTTGGATGTAGGTGGAGGAAATGGATTATGGGTTGTTTGTCTTGTACAGATTTTTTTGTAGTGTCGAATGGGAAACCTAGTAGGGTATTTCAGGCTTATCCATTTTCCCTTTTGTTATTTACTTAGGTGGTGGATACTTTGAGTAGAATTGTTGATAGGGAAAAAGAATTTAATTTTTATTGAAGGTTTTCAGTTGGTAGGGATGGAATTTCTTCTTTACATTTGCAGTTCATTGATGATAGTTTGTTCTTCACTTCTTGAATTGAATAGAATCTTGTCACTCTATGATTTATTTTGTAGACTTTTGAATTAGTCTTTAGACTAAAAGTGAATATAGGTAAGAGTTCTTTAACAAGTATTAATTGCCCTTAGGATAAGTTGGATAAGTTAGCCGAGTTGTTGGGTTGTTCGGCGGAAAATTAGTATATGAAGTATTAAGGGTTGTTGTTAGTGGGTGATCCGAGAACACATTCTTTTTGGTGCCCTACTATTGAAAACATTGGGAAAAAATTAGATGGGTGGAAGAAAGCCCTAATGTATAAAAAGGGAAGATTAATTTTGGTTCAATCTGTTTTAATTGGCTAATTTACCATCTATTAAAGGTTTATTTTTAAAGAGAGAGGTTATTGCCACCACATAAAGTATTATAAGCCTCCCTTAGTTTACAATTTTTAAGGTTTTATGAAAAATTTAAAACGTTTCTATGAAAACTAGCCGCGCTGTACACTAGAAAACATTATTTTGAACAATTTTGTAAAAGAAAATTTTTCAAAAAGCTATCATTTAAGCAGACTTTTTGGTCTTTTACAATCTCTATTTCAATTTCATTTTTCATTATATAAAAAATGGCCAAAAAGTCTAGTTAAACAACAAATGTTGGCCCAAGAATCAAACCTAGAGGGGGGGTGAATTAGGTTGATGCAAAATATATGGAACTTTAAAAACTTTTGCAAATATAGTAAATTAAACAATTATGCAAAAAAACACAATTAATAAATGCAAATAAATAAGAGAGAGTTAGAAAAATCAAATACAAGATATAACGAGGTTCGCTCTCTCACCTATGTCCTCACCTCAAGAAATCTGCTTGAGGATTCTAAATCCACTAACTAATCTACTTGCGGGTGTAGATCAAACCTTTACACAATCTCTTTCCAGGTAAAGATCAAACCCAATCTATTTGCGAGTGTAGATCAAACCTTTGCAACAAGCAAATCCCTTTTGCTCAACAAGGGGTATGCCCAACCCTCAATCTTTTTCAAAGAAAGATATGAATGTAGTACAACAACAATTAAAGCTCAAGTATATGGATCTAAGGCTCGATAATAGGTATGAAGAGTATAATCCTTTTCCTTTTGATAATCCATGCTCCCAAAGTGTTTGAACACTATAACTAAAGGCTGGAATGGTTTATAATCGTTGGGAAAGAGCCTATTCAAAAATAGAGTCGTTGAAGCACTTTTTGGGTCTTAAAAAACTAACTGTTATGTTTTGTCCCGATAGAATCGAACGTTTGATAGTGGTTTCGGACATCTGAAAGTGCTTTTGGATGTCCAAAAGGATCGTCCGAAAATTCCAAAGAGCATTGTCAAGATAAAAGCCATTTCAGAGTTCTTAGACATCTGAAAGTAAACTTGGACATCCAAAAGTGTTTTTGGTCGTCCGAAAGGCTTGACAGTAATAATAATGAATTTTTAAATTTCAGACTAATAGACGTCTAAGTTACAATTTTGGACGTCTGAAATGAACTGTTAGACGTCTGAAATTGAACTTGCACTACTAAAAACCTCTAAGTCCGTAAATGATTTTCCAATTAAAGTATAGGACTTCTTTGGGTTATGGTTTATAATCTAAAGCCATTGAGTTTTCATCATTCAATCATTTACATAAATTTCTAACTCTCACCCAAATACCCAAGTGTTCAATATTTTCAAGTCTTCTCTTAATAGGGTTCTTGAGAGTTGAATCTTCTCTTCCTTGAGGCTCTTTGCTTCTCTTTGTTCTCTTTGGCTTTCTTCTTATGATAGCACATTTGAGTATAGAAAAACCTAGCTTATAATGATCAACTCAAATGATAAACATTAGTTCATAATCATCAATGCTTTGTTATCATCAAAATCATAATATATTCATGAAATAAAACCTTGAGGCTAAAATCTCTCCCTTTTTGATGATGACAAACTATTGATGTTGATCATAAAACAATAAGCATTAAAATTGTTGGAGGATTCCAAATACACTAACCAATCTACTTGCGGGTGTAGATCAAACCTTTACACAATCTCTTTCTAGGTAAAGAGTAAACCCAATCTACTTGTGGGTGTAGATCAAACCTTTGCAACAAGAAAATCTCCTTTGCTCAACAAAGGTTATGCCCAACCCTCAATCTCTCTTAAAGATAGATGTGAACGAAGTACAACAAAAAAATCCCTCTTAAGAGGGTGAATGAAAAATTAAGCTCAATCTAATATGATATGAACAATGAAAGCTCAAGTATATGGATTTAAGACTTGATGATGGATATGAAAAGTATAATCCTTTTCTTTTGTTAATTCATGCTCCCAAAGTGTTTAGAACACTATAAATAAAGGCTGAAATGGTTTATGACTGTTGGGAAATAGCCCATTCAAAAATAGTCGTTAGAGTACTTTTTGGGGCTTCGAAAACTAACTGTTATGTTCTATCCCAATAGATTTAGACGTCTGAAAGTGGTTTTGGACGTCTGAAAGTGCTCTTGGACGTCCAAAAGGATCGTTCAAAAATTCCAAAGAGTACTGTTAAGATGAAAGCCATTTCAGACTTCTTGGACGTTTAAAAATGTTTTTGGTCGTCCGAAAGTGCCTGATAGCAATAATGACTTTTTAAGTTTCAGACTAAGGGATGGCTAAGTTACAATTTTAGACGTTTGAAATGAACTGTTGGACGTCTAAAATTGAACTTGCACGACTAAAAACTTCTAAGTCCATAAATGATTTTCCAATTAAAGTATAGGATTTCTTGGTGTTATGGTCTATAGTCTAAAGTCATTGAGTTTTCATCATTCAACCATTTACATAAAATCCTAACTCTCACCCAAATACCCAAGTCTTCAATATCTTCAAGTCTTCTTTTAATGGGGTTCTTGAAAGTTAAATCTTCTCTTCCTTGGGGCTCTTTGCTTCTCTTTGTTCTCTTTGGCTTTCTTCTTATGATAGCACATTTGAGCATAGAAAAATCTAGCTTATAATGATCAACTCAAATGATAAACATTAGTCCATAATCATCAATGCTTTGTTGTCATCAAAATCATAATATATTCATGGAATGAAACCTTAAGGCTAACAACATATATTTTTTAAAAATTCTTTTATAAAGTTGACCAAAATGATGTTTTTTAGTAGACTAAATGACTAGTTTTCATAGAAACTTTTTATATTTTTCAAAAAACCTTAAAAAATGTAAACTAAGTGGGGGCTTAAAGTATTTTATGTGGTGGCAATAGCCTAACCCATTTTTAAAATACCTGACAAAACCGGTCCAAACCACTTTGAACTGGTGATTTTAACATGGATGTAAATGGAGTGATGAACTGTGAACAAGTATTAAAATTAAAATTCTAATGTATGCCAACACGAGGAGTTGAAATATAGATGCAACTTAGTGGTGAGGGAGGGTGGGGGAAAAGGTAGGAGTATGATAGGTTAGAGGTTCGAACCCCTCCCAATGTATCCAAAAAAAAAAAAAAGGGATTCAAAATGCTTAACGAGATTTTTAACTGCTAGACTAAGTGTTGGTCTTGTGAAACAATTTATAACATATTTTATTTAATGTCTAAATGTACTCATTCCAAATTAAAGTCAAATGTATTTCAATTAGTTAAAATTAGCATATCATATTTTCTCTACTTTATTTACAAAATTTCACTTTTATAATTATTTTAAATTTTTATAATTATTTTTAATTATACAATCGGTCCAACCGGTGACCCAACAGAGGAACCAATGACCTAGACCTGACCTCTAGACCGGGTTAATGTCCGGTCTCGATTTAATAACTATGCCTGTGAGGGTGGGTGAAAGAATTGAGAAATTGAAGATGTATTTTTTTTATGCGAAGGTCATGGGGAGGGGAAAAAGGATCACTGGGTTAATTGGAAGGTGGTTTCAATCTAAGTCGATAGGAGCACTTGGAATAGGTAATATTTTTGCTAGGAATATTGCATTGACAGGTAAATGACTTTAGAGATTTCCTATTGAAAGGGAGTCTGTGTCACTCGGTAGTTAGAAGTAAGTAGGGACTGCAGAACAATGGATGGCATTTAAGGTTTTTGTCCAAAGCCTATGGAAGTTTATTTCTCAGGGATTGCCTCATTTTTTGGATCATACTTCTTTGGTGTTGGGCCATTGGATAGAATTCGATTGTGGGAGGATGTTTGGAGGGTTGGTTGTCCTTTGTCGGTCGACTTCCCCATTTGTACAGCTTATCCTGGACTCACGATTTTGCCATTCAGGGTATGGTTGTTTCATTCTTAGTTCCTATTGGTTGGGATTTCAAATTCTTCAAAAATCTTAATGATAGGGAGATCTCGGAGATGTTTTTTTGTTATCTTTGTTTGAGGGTGTTGTCTTTAGGCCATTAAGTCCAGATAGGACATTGTGGGTTCCCCTTTCAATTGGAATGTTCTCTTGTAAATCTTTCTTGGAGGTTCTTATTGATGATTTGAATGCTCCACCTTTTCTTCCATACAAGATGATTTGGAAATCAAGTGTCTTTAAAGATTCAGTTTTTGTGTAGTCCGTTGCTTATAAGAGAGTTAATACTAATGATGTTTTTCAAAGGAGGAGCCCACCTTTCCCTTGCAAACCCAGTGGTGTATTATGTGTAGGAGGGAGGCTGAGAGCATCAATTATCTGTTTATGCACTGAGTTGGCTTGCACTCTTTGGCAGAAGTTGTTTCGGGTGGCTGAGTTGAGTTGGGTTCCTCCACATTTTTATTTGGGCATGGTGCTTTGGAGATGTGCCGACCTTCTTGTTTTCTGGGTTCTCTGGCCGGAAAGGAATGCTAGAATTTTTCATGATACGTTTTGCGGATGGCTTCCTTTTGGGCTATGGTGGCTAAGGAGGTCTGAGGTGTTCCTTTATTTCTTTTTAGATCAGATTGGGGGGCTATTTGTGGTTTGTAATGCTTTCTTGTTTTCTTGCTTTTCCTTTTTCTTTTGGAGGACTTCTCGTCCTCTTTGTACTCTCTTTTTTTAATAAAATTTTTGTTGCCTACCAAAATAAATAAATATATATATATATATATATATATGTATATCAATTTTTTGCTCAACAATATACTTTAATGTTTTCTTAAACTAAAGTTTGCTATGGACGAAAATGTTGATGGAAAACAATGAGAGTTGGCTTGACGGCAAAGGAGTAAGCTGTAAACTCGGACATCCCGAGTTCGAAACTAACCAATCTCTCTTAGCCAGCCACCAGTCAGGGCTGTTAGCCTAGGCGTTAAACGACTTTATGGGACAGTGGCCCCGCATGAGAAGTGGAGATTAGTCAGGCTCTGGCAGTTCCGACACTTTGTTGCTTGACCAAAAAAAAAAAATGAAAAGTGGACAGAGATCACACTCCTAGGACTAGTTAAGAGTAAAAACCCCGTTAGCTTATTAATTACTGGTAACCAAACAAAGTTAAGGCCAAACAAACACACTAATATCTTATGGCACGCTTGTTTGGTTCGAATCAGGGGAATTGGAATGGAATGAAATGAGATTTTAATTGTAAGTGCGGCCACTCATCATTGAAATCTCATTCCATTCCATTCCAATTCCATCCAAACAAACATGCCCTTAATGACATAGAAAAGAAGATTGACAGAATCTTAACCATCAAAATTGTAGGAATATACTAGAAAATACATTATTCAAATTAGTTGGAAAATAAAAAAGAAAGAAAAAAAATGTCAGGTTGGATGGAAAGGTATCCAAGGGCTAAGTATAGCATGGAGTTCCTATTTTAATTAGGATATAGTTGCATTCTTCAGAGATCTGCAAACCACCACGCCTGCAGATGTCCTCATGAAATGAACCCCAAGCATGGCAACACAAGAAGCATCTGTCTTAAGATGAGGCTGCACGAATTCCCATATCTTTTTCTTCTGAATCTGCAGTTTAAGATACGAAAAAGGAAATGCAAATTAGAGGATAGCAGAGGTAATGAAATTGAGAGAGAGAGAGAGAGATGTAATGAATCCTATAGCAGGGTCCTTATAACAATTTCATCAGCAATTAGTATCTTTGAATTTAATCAGTACCAGATAACACCAAATTCTTTCAGTGGCCTTTTGGTATGCCTTTAGTAACGACAACAAATTAGATAGCGACGTAAAATGGAAAACAAAACAAAATATGTGATGGCTGGGTACACATTAAAAATAAGATAATGAACAGTTTTATATCGATCAATCCAGACATTTCTGATTGGTGACTTATTAGCTTGGTAAACAGTATTTACAATGTACTGTTCAAAATCTTGGCGAACAAATTGAAAGTTGTGTCAGTTTATTTTGTTAAGAAAGCTTACACCATGTCAATTGGTTGGGCGGATGTATTGGATATGGTAGTGCATCATCTCTTACAGTCATCAACTTTTCGGTTAAAATGAACTGGGAAGCTCCAGGATTCATTGAAAGCTCAAGGGCTACTAGATGAGTTAATGAAATAAATCTTCTATTTCTGAAAAAATTAATGAAACTGAATGAACAGAAAAATCAATTTGAAAGTAGAAATTCACATAATTAAAATATAGAGCAGTATTTCAATTATCAACTTTTAAATGCCTTAAAAGATTATAAGACTCAGGTGAGTATTCTTTAGATCTTACAAGTTTGAGAAAACGGGGTTCCTTGAGTTCTCATGATTTTTTTTTAAAGAAAAAAAAAAAGAAGAGGTGTGGAGCATGTTTTATCCCAGGACGCATAAGTTAGTTCACTACCTTTGGCCAAAAAAATAGAGAGGTTAAAAGAACAAAGTAAATTAAACATCTCTTGTTGAACATAAATTTATTGATTGAGGGAGAGAAGTCCTCAATTTTATAACCAACATATTTCCCACAGCAGAGGTGTACTGAAATTGCATGGCTTCCCCACCCAGTGATGATACATATTGATAAATATGTGAATTGGCAACCGCAAATTATCGGTTTATGTCGTGTTTGTATCAGTTCAAGAATTACTACCTCTGGGTTCCCCAATATCCTTAGGACAACCCAATCGATTTCCTGAAGAATTATGAGGCTGAGTTTTCCTAGAAAAACAAGATATATATGCGCATCCAAATATATACATCTCTATACAGAGAAGAGGAAAAGGGGGCGAGTATACTGTATATCTGCTTCAAGATCAAAAGAGGAATAGTATCACCTAGTGTTACAAACTCGCTCAGTTTGCAGTCAAGTATAACAGATGATATATTTGATGTGTGTAGGAACTATTCAAACTTGAGTTTGGTTTAAAAAAGAAACAGAAAGAAGGAAAGAGAGAAGAAAAATAAAAGACTATTGCTGGAATTTAAAGGATATACATTCAGGTTGGGAAGAAGAGAGAATTTTAATTAATGTAATTAGGAATATGAAACAAAAGAATAAGAGAGGCTGGAGGGAGGGGGAAAGAGGAGAGACAGATGTTTGGGGTGAGAAGATCAAACGTTGGGATGGCTGGTATTATAGTATAATGGATTTCTAAATAAGAAAAGTTTGATTTAAAAACATTGGGACTGATTGTAAGAAAAATTGAGACAATTTTTTTTTTTTTTTTTTTAATAAAGAAAGGGTAATAGTGTTTTTATTATTTTAAATGGAGGCAATATAGTCAATCAAAAGTTTTTCCAGGATAGCCACATCTAGAAGTAGTATAGATTATTATTATTATTATTATTATAAAGAAAAGGAAACAGATAATTTTATAGAATTAAGAAAAGGAAAGGTAAAGGGGGAAGAGAGTTCCTCCAAAACAAATAAAAAATCTGATAAAAAGCAAAACTATACATGAATAACAACTTAAAAACAACAAGACCAAATAACAAAGGTGCCATGGAGATCCCCATAAAATCCTTTAAAGTAATAATAGCAGTCCTTTCAGTTTCAGTAAAGGCACCAGCTTCCTGATTTGCTACTCTTTTCTCTCTCTTTTTTATTTTTTTATAAATTTTTTTTTTCCTCTTTTGCTCATGTTTTCTGATTTTCTGTCCATCAAACCCAAAATATCTACCAGCTAAACCATTTGAAAATCAACCATCTTTTTCACCAAATTTGGAAAAATGTTCGGACCTCCCCTTTCATATTTAATCTGCTCAATCCTTTTTTCTTTCTTTTTTTTGGACTGAGAATAAAGGTCATCCACTACAAAGAAGCAAAACACAACAAAACCTGAGGCATAAAAGCAAAAAGGAAAGTAAAAAAAGACAAATCCCCAGTGACATCTATCTTTCTCGCATGGCTTCCTAACTGGATCTGAGAGACCTGATGGAGGCAGAAAACCCATGAACTTAACATTTAGAGCCCAACATGCCATTTCATGAGCAGGCCCCTGTTAGTCGATATAGGCACTTTACAGATAACAGTGCTGCTCAATCACTACTTGACTGCCACCTTGCAGTTGGATGTTTGATAAGCCTCTTATATTTTGGCTTCTTAAAGACCAAAAGGAGAATATTACCTGCCACTCCATTAGGAACTCTGCTACCAAATGGTTTAGGATATGCACAAATGATACAATCCTCAGGAACTCTCAGAATAAATCTGATTCTGGATTGTCCCCAAGTGCCAAGAGAACACAGCTAAAATTGATTTAATAAAACCTCAAATCAAAAGTGGGGAGTATCTTAAAGGGTGCTCGAAGAAGATCCTGCCCAATGTGAGTGACCAAAGCAAGTGGGATTCCTTTAAACATCCTTTAAGGTCAAAGCCAAAAGGAAAAACTCAACATAAAATAAGTCCTTTACATCATCAAAACTTCCATAAACATCATCATAAAGCCTCTATGCCTTTCCTTCCATATACATTAAGTCATGGCTAGGATTATAAATCTTCACATCCATCTTTCCCTAGTGCTATGAATCCTGAAAAATAAGGTGGGAAAGTCCTTAGGTGGAACCCACTTGAAAATTCACAACAGAGCAAACCATCTGATGATGGAAAAACAAATGGTCAATAAATTCCAATACCCTAGTGCTATGAATCCTGAAAAATAAGGTGAGAAAGTCCTTAGGTGGAACCCACTTGAAAATTCACAACAGAGCAAACCATCTGATGATGGAAAAACAAATGGTCAATAAATTCCAATACCCTACTACATGCAGAAAAAAATGAGGAGATATGACCATTGTGAGCCCCCTCCCTGCAGCATATCTCCAGTACTCACCTTTAGATGAAGAAAGGCCAAGCAAGGGCATTCACCTTGGGAGGAGCCTGACTAAACGCAGAAATGTAAAAAACAAGAAAACACCAAAAACACAGATTTATGTGGTTCGGCAAAACTCTGCATACATCCACAGAGTCGCTGCAACTTTCACTATGTTTTACGCAAAAGAAGATACAAGAGAATTCAGATGGCCACCCCCCACTATAACACCATATATAGAACTAGGGCTACAGGTTACAAGTGCAAAAATACTAAAATACCCTTACTAAAAATCTACAAAGCCATTAACCAACTACCTAACAGAAAGCAGAAAAGAGCACATCAGCAAAGGAGAGGGATAGGCAAAGTCACAAAGTTGAGGAAATTATGGCTTTAAAGAAAGACTATAAAGGGAAAAAAACAGAAGTTAATTCAGATTTTGGATCCAATTTTTTGAATAAAAATTATTTAAATTGATAGACGTGATTGGGAATTTCTAGAAAAGAAATTAATTCTTGGGTTTCCAACTCATTAAGATTAAAATGAAAGTTGATACTCCAAGGACCCAAGGAGGAAGGGTAAGGACTAGCAATTGAAGGATTCTTGTTATTTTTATTTATTTTTGCTGAGTTAAGGAAGCACTTGGTATAAACAAAGACATTCAGGGAATCTATGCCTAAAAAGGAGCGACATGTAAACAAATTTAATCCTAGAAGTGATTATTATGACCTGTTTAATGTCATATCCTACAAAAGTAATGAAAACTTGCCTAGACTAACAAATTTCCAGAAAGGAAAAAATTAAGGATATATTTTTCATATCAATCATTTGGCTCCCATATTTACTCTTGATCACAGATTGGTGTAAGCTATCAGTTTCCTCAAAAATCTACAAAGCCATTAACCAACTAAGCCACTGAATTCACATCACCATGTTTGCAATGCCTAGACCAACATTACATGTGGGAGAGGTTACAGTCTTCCAATCTACTAAATTATCTTTTTTCTCCCCCTTAAATTTATTTAACCAATGAAAGTCCCTCTGAAGCTTCTTACTCTCTGAGCCACCTTGACCAGCATCTTTGAAAGGGCAGTGTTTCCTCATTGTTGGAAGGAGAAATAATTAGTCTGGGATGTTGGCTAGAGTTTCTTGAATCAAGGTCATCCACCTCCCAAGATAGGAATAATTTCCCCACCACCAATCAAGAGAGGTCCTGGTTAACATGAAACCATACTCACCCACAAAATTCCAAACCAAACCTGTTTAGTTCAGACAGGTTAGGAGTCCATGTTGGAGTTGACAAGTTAAAAATGTAACGACTCAAGGTTTAATTCGTGCGATTATTAGATTTAACCCTGTTTAGAGGCTTATACTTAAGATGCTTAAGTGGTTTCAAGGATTCAGTAAGTTAATTTTTGCTTTCTGGCATAAGCCGATCAATTGGACCCTAAGCCTGATTGATCGGAGTGCCATGAAAGTACCATTTTGGTTCTGTCTATGCCTGATCAAAGAACCCTATGCTCAATCAATCGGACGTCTGTCGTCCAGATATTTTTAAGACCCGAAGTAACCTTTTTGCCCCTGTTTCCTTTTATAACCTGAACCCACGAAAATTTCTCATTCTTCTCCCTTTTCTTCAGCCGACCAAGAGAGAGAAGCTTGAAGGATTGATTCTTGGGGCTCGGATCTGTGTTTCTTGGCTTGGATCTCAACATCTACACACACATTCTTGCATTTTCACCATAAGATCTTAAGGTAGGTAGGTGCATTTTCATTTATGTAATCCATCGATATGTTGGTGTCATGATTGCATGGATGGATGCCAAAGACATCTACAGCTAGATTTATGTTTTGGAGACTCATGTTTAGAACCCCTTAAGTCATGTGGTATTAATTAATTTCATTATGTAGCTTGAGAGCATTGTAGTTGTATTTTAAATTTGAAAAATGTCTGTAATATTGTGGGTGGAGCCCATGGGAGATACAATGCTACTTTGATACATTATGTGGATGGACACGGTACTTTATAAATTTTGTTTTCTACAATAACTTAGGATGTCCTGTTTATAGTCGAGAGTCGAGACCATGCCATATTTTCCCTATAAATTCGAAAATAAAGTTCTAGATAAAACCATTGCACCATTATTAACAAAAAGAATGATTTTGTCCAAAATAAATGTTTTTCTTCACCTTAATTAGTCATGGCCTATTTCTAGGTCATGATAGTTTTTATTGGTATCAAAGTAAGCTAGTACATTTGCATTGGAGGTGGTGTTTGTGTGTTGTAATGCATTGTGTTTTGTGCATTAATGCCTACACAGGTTAGAAAGATACCAGGTGCATGCATGAACAACATGAAAGGGGGCATTGTGAAGCATGTTAGGAGTGCACTTAAACTAATATAATGCACTAGTCGGCCACATAGATTTCATATTGAGATTTCAAATGCAAACATAATAAATTTGCTCGTCTATTAGAATGACGAGCAAATGGAAGGGGCCGGGCTAACGCTTCCTCATCTAGATAACCCGCTTCTTGGGATTACCTTTATAAGGCATTGCAAGGCATCTGATGCGAGGGTCAAAAGGCCATGAAAATTTGAGCAATTTCAAGATGGGGCTTATTTGGGACCCTGTTTAATTGAGGTTAGTTAGAGTTGTCTTATTTTGTCATTTCTTTAAGATAATATATTATTAGTGTAGTTTTATTAAGTTTTGTGGAGTCAACGGTATTTTTGTAATTTTATGTTTTGGGCCTAATCGGGTTGGGTCATGTATGGGCTGTATTTCGGGCTTTCTAGTTGGGTCAGATTTTTCGGGTCTTTCCTTGTTGTGTGTAGTCCAAGTCCTCTTGGTCCAAGATCTTAGCTTTTGTAGCAAGCTTGCCTAGTTGGCTTGTGTTGTAAGCTAGCTTGATCCCCAAGTTGGCTTCTTTAGCAAGTCTTTTACCCTCCAAGTTTTGGAGCCTATTTAAATATTGTAATAGCAGAATTTTAAGGAATGAATGAAGTATTACAGAATTTTCTACTTTGTGAGTGATTCACAAACTTTGAGGGCGTGAGGCTTTCTTTCTAACCTTAGGTGTGATGCCTATCGGACCTTAAGAGTGATTCTTAGGGACTTCTAGGAGCGATCCCTAGACTATCTTTATTCTTCTCCTTCTTCTTAATTTCTTTTGCTGCTGTATTTTCTTCAGATTAAGCAAAATCCTCCATCTCTAGACCCTTTTACAACCCCAGCCCTTCTCCAACCATCAAGCCTTCATCCTAACACCCCAAGCCCTCAAAAAGCCACAACAAAGCCTCGAAATCACTACCATCTAGAATTTCTAGCCACTGTTTCTTCCATTTCCAGCAATCCAACCCTCATCAACCTGTGGTTTTTCTTCCTACATCAGTTTGGTCATCCGTGGTTTCTGTCCTAAATCAGTTTGGGATCAGAGATTTGGTTTCGCCACGATGTTTTCACAACGTGGTAGATCCTATAGACCTATATTCACTGAACATCAATGGGATCTAATTCTATTTCGGATTATGGAGCAACTTGACTTGATACACAATAGATTGAACATAGAAACTTGAGTGAAACAACGTGCTGAAATTCAGCAACATTATGGTGGTAGAGTTACATCCAATGCTTTGAGAACAAGTGTGGGACATGAGAATCAAGCATTTGAAGGTGATGCTATTTGCTAAGTCTATTCATGGGTCAGAAACAGGAGAAGCACCTCCAGCTTTCATTCTTCTTAAGGTCAAAGTCGAAGCAAAAGAAGATACTTTGCCTATTAAAGAGTAAAAAGAGTCAAATTCCTTAACTATTACTGTAGCCAAGAATGTTCGGACAAGGTGGAACAATGCAAGACAGATTCAAAGCAGCTTGAAGAAGTCAACAAGCATAGTATTGACATTCATGATCAAAATCATTTCATGAATGTAGCTCCTCCACAGATCGCTCCACACATTGATTTTATCATCCCCGAAAAATATAATAGTGTAATTGAAAAGATCAATGGTGAAATATCATCATTGCTGCCTTCAACAAAGAAAATGAAAGGGTATCAAGACCAAATATATCATCTCATGCTAAGAGTGCAACTTAAGAATTTTGGGGTTCTAATACTTCACCACTTCAAAACTCAAAGTCGAGTTTTCTTCAACCAGGGGAGAATGACGCATGCCTCAAAAGGCCATGAAAATTTGATCAATTTCAAGATGGGGCTTACTTGGGATCTTGTTCAATTGAGTTTAGTTAGAGTTTTCTTATTTTATCATTTCTTTAAGATAATATATTATTAGTTTAGTATATTAAGTTTCATGGAGTCAAGGGTATTTTGTTAATTTTCGGTTTTGGACCTAATTGGGTTGGGTCATGTATGGGCTGTATTTTGGGCTTTCTAGTTAGGTCAGATTTGTTGGGTCTTTCTTTGTTGTGTGTAGTCCAAGTCCTCTTGGTCCAAGCTCTTAACTTATGTAGCAAGCTTGCCTAGTTGGCTTATGTTGTAAGCTTGCTCCCCAAGTTGGCTTCTTTAGAAAGTCTTCTTACTCTCCAAGTCTTGGAGCCTATTTAAATATTGTAATAGCAGAATTTTAAGGAATGAATGAAGTATTATAGAATTTTCTACTTTGTGAGTGATTCACAAACTTTGAGGGTGTGAGGCCTTCTTTCTAACCTTAGGTGTGATGCCTATGGGACCTTAGGTGTGATGCTTACAGACTTCTAGGAGTGATTCCTAGATTATCTTATCTTTCTCCTTCTTCTTCTTCAGTTTTCTACTGCCGTGTTTTCTTTAAATTAACCAAAATCCTCCATCTCTAAACCCTTTTACAACCCCAGCTCTCCTCCAACCATCAAGCCTTCATCTTAACACCCCAAGCCCTCAAAAAGCCACGACAAAACCTTGAAATCACCACTGTCTAGAATTTTCAGCAACCATTTCTCATCTTTCCAGCAACCCTCATCAACATGTGGCTTCCATCCTACATCAGGATCCACACGACTATGGCTAATAACAACAACTTGCAATAATAAGCGCATACAGCTCACAAAGATTTTGCTAGGAAGATAGAGATGTGAATGGAGTTTATGAGACAAGGTCCTCCACAACTTAATGGCAAACCCAGTCCAATGAAGGTGGAAATGCGGTTGAAACAAGTGAAGAAGGTGATTGACATTGTAGGTGTAGCAAAAGAATCTCAAGTGGAGTTCACTACGTATATGTTAGTAAGGGGGACTGACACATGGTGGAATGACTTTGTGAAAGTCAAACGGATGCGAGTGATATGGATTGTGAAACTTTCAGGAATTTGTTCAACAGCCAATATGTTCCGAGAGACCGAGAGTGGTTTGGGAGAATTGTGGTCTGTGACATTTTATAATGATGCTATTAGAATTTGATCATGAACTTAAATACATTAAACTCTTATTTATATTAAAATGAATTGAAGACAGAATGAAAAGTATACCCTCCATAGTAACGGATATTACATTTCATAACTCCCCCTCAAGTTGGAGAGTATATATATCATATACTCCCAACTTGCAACACAACAACTCCAAGCGAGCCTTAGACAAAGACTGAGTAAACATGTCTGCAAGTTGATCTTGAGTAGACATGAGGGGTCTCTATTAAGTCATTCTCCACCTTCTCACGAACAAGATGAAAATCAACCTTAACATGCTTAGTCCTCACATGGAACACCAGATTTGAAGCATATGAATAGCAGCTTGATTATCATATGACATCTTCAAAGGCAATGGAACCTCAAATCCAATTTCTCCCAAAAAATGCTTCATCCATGATAGTTCAAATGAAGTATGAGCTATGGCTTGATATTCAGCTTTGGCACTAGACCTGGCAACTACACACTATTTCTTACTTTTCCATGTGATCAAATTACCTCCCAAAAATGTGCAATAGCCATTTGTAGACCTCCTACCAGAGGGAGATCCAGCCCAATCAAAATTTATCTACCCTTGGGTGACCATTGGCTATATAGGAGTCCACAACCTGGGGGAGTCTTAAGATATCGTATTATTATGATAACTGCCTCCCAATGTGGAACTCAAGGAGCTGCCAAAAATTGACCAACAACATTAACTGCAAATGATATATCCGGACAAGTAATTGTGAGATTATTTAATTTACATACTAAACGCCAATATCTTTGGATCTGACAACCTGTGTTACACGGGCTCTTCACTTTACCCATAGGTACTCATGTCGAAAAGACATGACACGACATGGATACGGTGGGATTCATATCGGATACGGCACTTTACAATAGAATACAACTGACCGTGGAAGGAGGAGAAGAAGGAGGAGGACCAACTACCCAATCGTGAAAACTAGGGTTGTTTTCCCACACGGTTAATTGATCATAAAACTAGGGCTAGGTTGAATTTTAACAAGAAGAAGAAGAAGAGACATGCTTGATAATGCTATGCTATCTAACAAGGGCTAGTTAAGGCTCGTTGATGCTTAACGAAACTCAATGTAAGAGAAGCTTGATGACAAAAAGAAGAAGAAGAAGAAGAAGAAGAAGAGAAAAAGAGAGCGAGATAAGTGTTGCTTCTGTATTGTGACAGACCCCTCTCCCACCTCCCCTTCTCTTTATTATGTTTTTTATATTTTCAAATTAGTGCTCTTATTTTATCTAATTCTAAAAGTACAAAAGTTACAATTAACTATTTAACCCTTCAAAACTTAATCATTAGGACAATGGCCCCGTATTTTATATTAACAAATATATCCCTCATCATTGCTCATATAATATTAATAGATGCATATATATATATATATATACACGCACATGTATCCCTATACCTGAATCCAATTTTTGGATCCTTTTTTGCCAAGTCCCCATATCCCAAATTTAGAAATTTGAGGATTCCAATATCCGGATATACACCCGCACCCGACATCTGCACCCGAGTCCATGTAACATAGCTGATAACAATTCCCATGATCACAATGCAACTTTATATTGGAATCCATAGGAGTATCTAAAGGTTTAGTTCCTAAGAATCTAGTTTCTTCAAGAATATCTAAGACATACTTTCTCAATAAAAAATTATACCTTCCTTAGACTGGGCTACTTTGATCCCCAAAAATACCATAGATTCCCTAAATCCTTGTTTTGAAGTTGAGGCTATAGAAAGGTCTTCAACTTTGCAATACCTAGTTGGTCATCTCCTGAATAATTAGACCACCAATAGGATCTTCCCTCGCTCAAAACAATAGAGAACATAGAATGATCAGATTGATGGTGACACATACCAAAGAACTTTGAGCTATTAAGGAAGCCATGGTAAGGGATCAAGGATGGTCATGGCGTCTTCTTCATCTGTTCTATTTCTTCTTTTGATCCGTCTTTCTTTCTTCCTATTCTCTTCTTCGCTCTCTTCTTTCTTCTGCTGTCTTTCTATCTTCTCTGTATTGCTCAGATATGGCCAGCAAGTTTTTGAGAATCGAACATAAGTCTTTTGATATTCAATATCTGGGCATAGGTGACAATTTGCTGAAAATTTCTGAAAATGGTAGGGCTATAAGGATTTCTATGTATTTGTTAGAATTTGCCTGTGGTAATGGTAATCGAGGATGGATCAAAAAATTCAGAACCTCTAAGTCTACTCTGCTGTTAGAGTATCATCAAAACAGTTATGGCTGCTTTGGACGTCTGACTGGTATATTTAAAAATGGTGGTAGCAGATTTATAGTCATTCCAGGTGGTGCTGATGGGTTAGGATGGCGGTACTTTGTTGGCTTCATCAGTGGTTTTTTTAAGAGTGATTCTAATACTAAGGATTCGTCTAATGAGATCAGTTAGGCTCATTTACATAAGGCTCCAAGCATCAACCCCTCCTCTTCGAATGCTATTAAAAAATCCTCGATGCCTGATGTTGAAGAGAAAAAGTCATATTCTAGTAGCAACGTCTCCAGGTTGATAGGGGATTGGAAGAAATTCTTCGTTTGTGAGAGAGATAAGATGGGTGATAATTGGCATATGATTCAAGCTGAGCTTAGCAAGCTTCTAGAATGTGATATCCTACTTATGCCATTCCAGATTAATAAAGCTGTCTTTTTTTGTCAAAAAATGGATAAAGCCTTGTATTTTTTAGGGAGAGCTCTTCTTAAGAGTGACGTTGCTGTTAATCTGTGTGAATGGGAGCCGAATGTTAATACCATTAGAAGTCAGCGTTTCTGTTTCAATGGCTGTGGATAGCGATTGAAGGCCCTCCGTTCCACTTGTGGGGAAGGGAGGTGTTCTCCAAAATTGCTAATAATTTTGGTGGCATTATTGATATCGATAAGAGGACGTTAATTATGGATAATCCGTTCCAAGTTCGCATCAAATTTAGGGGGGTGGTTGAGGGATTTTTATCTAATTTTTTGGATGTTCAGATTGGTGAGGATTTATTCATAGTGCGAGTATGGCTATTGAGCAAATGGGGTGGGCAATGAAGAAGGATTATCTCTAATTCTGGAACCTTGTATCCGGCTAGAAAGCTTAGAAAGGTTGGCAATGTTGTTTAGGGTGGTAAGCAGATTTGGAGGGAGAAGGGAGGTGGTAGTGTAGACTTTCAGTCCACCAAACGTAAGGTTGAAGAAGATGGTTCTGGTACTTATCATCCACGTGGCGCAATAGGGTGGGGGATGTGAAGGTGGTGGGTACTAAAGCAGGTGATGTGAGCAGAGGCACTAGGGTAGCCCATAAGTTGTTCAAAAAGGCATTAATTATGGAAGATCCAGGTTGTCAAAAGTTGGGAATTTGCAACGATGCTGCTTTGGATGGCGAAAAGGTTAGTCAAATGGAAAAGGAGGTGGAAGTGGAAGGGTTCAAGAGCCCAGGCGAGTCTTCTGAGTTTGGGCCTAGGGTCGATGGCTATTGTTTTGTACTCTCATCTATGTCCCCCTCTCTTAGTTTGGATTTCAAGTTTCCGGGATCTCAATGATAGGGAGTGCTGTGAGCTTGTGTCTTTATTATCTCATTTGAAAGGTCTTTCTTTGAGAGAGTTCATCCCTGATAGAAGGATTTGGCATGCAGATTCTTCAGGCACATTTTCTTGTAGGTCCTTTTTTGAAAGTTTACTGAATCCCCTGATTTTCCTTTCTTTTCCCCCTTTTGCACCAATTTGGAAGTCGGATGTTCCTCTCAAAGTTAGATTTTTGCTTGGTCTGTGGTTCATAAGAGAATCAATACCAATGAGATGCTTCAAAGGAGGAGACCTTCTTTGCTTTTATCTCCTCAGTGATGCATTATGTGTAAAAGACATATGGAAAACATTGATCATCTTTTTGTTCACTGTCCTGTGACTAGGTGGCTGTGGTATAGACTTTTTAGCCTTGGAGGGGAGTCTTGGGTTATACCGGACTGTGTATCGAGGTTGTTTCACATTAATTTCTGGGGTTTTGGGACAAGCAAGAAGGTCGTGGTAATTTGGAAGTGTGCTTTTCTGGCAGTTTTTTGGGCCTTCTGGATTGAAAGGAACTTAAGGATTTTTTATAATAGGGAATCCTCTAATGGTTGAACTATGGGACAAAGTGCATTTTCTGAGTTCTCTTTGGGCCCACTCTTCTAAGGAATTTAGGGATATTCCTTTGTTTGTCTTCAATTACGATTGGAGGGCTGCTTGTTGTTAGCCTTTTCTTTCTTTGATTTCTATTGCTTTCTAGGCGGACTTCTTGTCCTCCTTTGTACTTTTTTCTTTCATTAATAATATTTCTTGTTTGTTGCTGATCAAAAAAAAAAATAGTGATGCATACCAAAATGTAGAACTACTTCGCTAAATTTTCCAAGCCATGCCTTAGACGATTGCTTTAGACTATAAATGGCCTTATAAAGTCTACACACTATCCCATAATCCCTCAGAGCAACAAACCCAGGTGGTCGCTCCATTTAAACTTCTTCCTAGAGATCCCCATGCATGAAGGTATTCTTAACGTCTAACTGAAATAGGGGCCACCCAAAAATTGATGCTAAGGAAAACAAAATATGAATGGATGCAATTTTGGCTACCGGGGAGAAGGTCTCAGCATAGTCCACACCATAGGTTTGAGTATGGCACTTTTCCACAAGGTAAGCTTATACATCAGGCAAATACTTCACCATGTATGCCCAAAGACAACCCATAACAGATTTCCTAGAGGCAATGGCACAAGATCCCAAATCTGATTATGAGATCTGATCCTCCATAGCTGTCCTCTAACCAGGAATAGACAATGCTTCCTAAATAGACTTAGGAATCAAAATAATATACGAGGAAGTAATAAATACGGGAAGAGAAGAAGACATTTGTATAAGAGACAAAATTAGAGATGGGATGAGCAGTGCACAAACCTTTACACAAAGCAATGGGCAAGGTATCAAAATCAAACGAAAGTAATGGAACTGAAGGAGCAAAACAGAAGACAGATCTCTAGACAGAGATGATGATGGCAACAAAGAAGGAACAATATGCTGAGCACACCTCCAAGTATATACCTACAATGGTTTCTGAGTAGAAGTAGGTTGAACAAGGAAGGGATGAGGCAAGATACGAAGACAGGGGAGATAAGACTCCAACTCAACCTTAGAAGAAGGTGAAGAACAAGGAATAGAATCCAAAAAAGTAACATTAGCACGCACAAAATGATGCTTCAGTGAAGGAGAATAACATTTGTATCCTTTTTTAGTTTAAAAGTAACCAAGGAACACACATCAAATTGAATGAGGATCAAGCTTAAATCAAAACATGACCAAAACACACACAACCAAGGACTCTAGGAGGTAGAGCAAAGGGTTTGACATCTAGAAACAAGGTGGCATGAGGAGTTTGTCGAGCATAGATAATAGAAGGTATATGGTCAGTAAGGTAGTAGGCTGTAAAAACAATATCACTCCCATAGAGTTTAAGATCATGCATCTGAATAACGAAGCTCAAGTGGTCTCAATCAAATGCTGCATTTTAAGCTCAATGACTCCATTTCGTTAAGGGGTGTAATTGTAAGAAGACTAGTGAATAATGTCATACTCAACAAAAGAACAGGATAAACTAGATTCAAAATATTCTCTAGCATCATTAGATCGAAAAATACGAATGAGAACATTAAATTGAGTCTTTATTTTATTATAATGGCATACAATTTTGATTTTCTTTCATGAGATAGAGGTAAGTCATTCTTGAGAAATCATCCACCAAAATAACAAAATACCAAAAACCTAAATAAGATTTGACTCGATTAGGACCTCAAACGTCTAAATGCACTAAATAAAAGGGTGAGATACCCAACTCTCTATCCTAGACTCAAATCCTACACTCAAAGGGCACATGATGGTGCTTACTTAATTGACATAACAATGACTCAATTTGACAACACTCAGGCATGATGGTAGGCGATGGTTGGTAGTGAGTAGCTAAGGTGGTCACTTTGATACCATGTTATAATTATGGTATTAGGTTTGATCATTAACTGCTGTGTGGGAAATATCAACCTATCCAGTAGTAGGTTAGAGTTGTACACGTGGCATTAAGTCAAGCTTCCAATTTCAGCACCCAGATCTCAAGTCTCGGACCTCAAGACTTAGAACTCAAGTCCGACCTTAAGTCCTAGACCTTAGTTCTTGGACCTTAGCTCTTTGGATTTCAGCTCCTTCAAGGTCCATTCACTTACAAATATGGGAGTTATTTGAGCTCCCTTCACTGTCATGTTCGCATCCCTTTCAAGTTCGCCTCACTTCCAAGGTCGAGTGACGATTCAAGTTCAATTCTCAAGTCCGGGTCCAGCTGAACTCTCTGAATGACATGACCTTACCTAGGTTGGAATACCTTTTAACAAGAACATGCAAAATGTGACTATAATCACAATTGGCTAACAAGAGTTAGACGGTTACAACCATGGTCAAGCGGTTGCCCTCAATGCGGTTAGATCTGACCATGGTTAGATCTAACCCAATTATGGTCAGACAGTTATTCCTTTAACCATGGTCAAGAACCAACCAGAGTTCTCACACCTCTATCAAAGTATAGGAGAAGAACAATATGAGGTAAGATTGACCCCCCCTATAAGCGTCATTTCTCTTTCTTTCTCTTTCTAGCTTTCTTATCTTTCTTGCTGGTTACTGACTTGTCGGAGGGTCTTCAACTAAACCAAGTCCAGTCACCCTTGACCGATGTTCTTTGTTCGATCTCAAGTTCGCTCACCTCCACCTCCATTCTCAACTTCGGCAACCACTGTCAACTCTAGCGTTGTTCTCAGTTCTTGAAGCAAGATCTCACAACCAGCAACTATGGCGAATTTCTCCAAGAGCTGCGCTTTCAGATCCATTCTGACCACCAGATCTGCCCTTGTTCGTCAAGATCTCAGTTGTATCTCGACATCTACCTTCAAGCGTCGTCAATTCTCTTATCGACAACCTCCACAAACAGTGGCCCTGTAGCTTGTCTGGAATTTTTCCCATACAAACCCTAACTACATTAAACTCTTATTTATATTAAAATGAATTGAAGACATAGAATAACAAGTATACCCTTCAATACTAATAGATATTACATTTCATAACACCTGCGTGTTCTTCTAAATTTATAGAACTCTCGCGCTTTGCATCTTATATAGCAAAGGATGACCGTGTGAAGTTTGAGATGGGGTTGAATAAGAATATCAAGAGGATAATGTCAGCATGCAAAGATGATGATTTGATACAATTAGTGAATTGAGCCTTGCGGATAGAGAAGAACAACACTGCTAATCAACAATCTCAGGAACAAGCGAGAGAGCAAAGGAAATGGGTAGAGTATTTGGAAGATTATGACTTCAAGTTACAATATCATTCCTAGTAGGGCAAATATGGTTACAAATGCTTTAATTAGAAAATCTCATGGTGTACCAATGGTCTTAAATATCATAAATATCGGCGATATCCATGAATCGGTGCACATCGATACGAAATTCCATGGTTATTTCATTTCAATAGAATATCGTGGATATATCGACGATATATCGAGAATATCGGTATTTATCGATTATATCAGGATATATCGAGAATATCTCCCATTTTATCACGAGTTACCGATGATATATCGATTTATATCGATACTTTGCAGAATTGTATACTTTTTAAATTTACAGAATTGCAGATCCTTTTTTACTTTAAGGACTTAAGTGCTTTTGTATTCTATGAGCCTTCACGTGAAGGGCTGAAGGGTTGCCACTCCCAACTGTTCAACGTTTTAAGCTTTTTATCTTTTGTATAATTCTATTATTCAAACTTTTAGACGAAGGCTTCCACCCCTCACCATTTCACACACACACACACACACACACATATCATATATAATTCAATAACTATTGGTATATGGTATTATTGTATAAATTATATATATTTAAAAATTTTAATTTCATATGACATTTAGATGTTGAATTTGAATAAATTTATATTATTTATTTTCTCAGTGCATCATATTTTTTATACCCTACACTACACATACTTGTATTATACACATTAAAATTGCAATATTTTGATGCTAGATTGTTTATTAGATTCTAAATCATTGTTTCCCAAAGTTTCAATAAAAATATCTATGTTTAACTAATAATGTCCACCATATCTATATATCGATATCGATATTTTCGATATATCCATCGATAAATCCAATATATCCGTGTTTTTGGACCATCGGCATATCCATCAATACCAATATTTAAGTCCTTGCTCTTACCAAAGCGGATAGTTCCCTAATGAGGTGAAACCTTTAATAGCATCCAGTTTCTCTCTAAAAATTTCAACAGCTCTCTTCTTCAGTCTACATAACTCTTTGAGTTGTACGTAGCTTTTCTCGACTTGATCTAAATCTTTTCTTTAGTTCTCTCATCAAATCTAGTCCAAGAAGAGTTGCATCACCAACCTCTACCCAACATATTGAAGATCGGCAAGGATGTCCATAAAGTGTCTCGAATGGAGCCATCTCAAGGCTCGATTGATAACTATTGTTGTAGGACTCGGCCAAAGCAAGATGCTCACTCCAATTGCCTTTAAAGTCCTACGCGCATGCACAAAACATGTCATCCAAAACTTGAATTGTTCTGTTAGACTATTCGTCAGGGGATGAAATGCCATGCTAAGATGAACAAGAGAACTCTATGTAGCCTCACAATCTCATTAATGTATAACCTAGATAATTTCTCTAGTACATACTTGGATCGATAAGTAAAAAGTGTGCAAATTTAGTCAATCGATCAACAATCACCCAAATTGAGTCACGACCCTAAGGAGTACGAGGTAATCCAACCACGAAGTCAATGGCAATATCCTCCCACTCTATGTTACATGGGTTCAGGGTGTCGGGTGTGGGTACGTGTCTAGAAGTCAGATTAGTCAAATCATTAAATATTAGGATATGCGGACTCAGTTAAAAAGGATCCAAAAATTAGGTACGGGTGCGAGGATACGTGTACATATGTGTGTGTGTGTGTGTATATATATATATACACACACACATATAATATGTCTAAAATAATATAAGGTAAATATGTTTAGGGGTGAATTTAAAAATATTTTGAGGTTTTGGGGCATTACTAGAATAATAAGTTTTTGTGGGCTTAAGTAGTAATTGACAGTTGGTCATTTCAACCAAAAAAAAATAAAAATAAAAAGGGTGATGGAAAGGGTTATCGAGAGAACCCTAGATCTCTTTTATGGGATTTGACGGCATAACCCCCACCCCCTCCGACAATGACGTCAGGCTTCTCTTCGGCATCCTCTTCTGACGAACCTCAAGTCCCCAACAACGACTGAACGAGATACATTCTCTATTTCTCTCCCCCCCCCTCTCTCTCCCTCTCTCTCTCTCTTCCCTTTCTTCTTCTTCTTCTTCTTCTTCTTCTTCTTCTACTTCTTCTTCTTCACCCAGCTGTATCCGCTTTTCAAGTGGAGTATCTGGCATCGATACCATATCCATACCCGTGTCGTGTCGTGTCGACACAGGTACCTTGGGGTAAACCAACGAGTCCGTGTAACACAGCTCCCACTTCCACTGAGGAGTTGGCAAAGGTTGCAAGTGTAAGAGGGGGAATTGGACCCATATTATGTAGGCCCGTTCCAACTTCTCAAATGTGTTGGTGAAGTTGTATATCAAATTGTGTTACCACCGGAGTTCGCGTCCATGCATGACATTTTCTATGTTTCAATGTTAAGGAAGTGTGATTGGCAAGACATACTA
Organism: Liquidambar formosana; assembly: GCA_039720395.1. Classification (NCBI taxonomy): domain Eukaryota; kingdom Viridiplantae; phylum Streptophyta; class Magnoliopsida; order Saxifragales; family Altingiaceae; genus Liquidambar; species Liquidambar formosana. The sequence goes on along the minus strand of CM077822.1, from coordinate 47,297,260 downwards.
GTGGAGGAAGACTGCAACTTATGAAGAGTGGCTAGTCAAAATCTTACACTTCCAAGAACGAATATTGCGTAATCGAGTTATTTCTCAAGTCAAAATATTGTGGAATCATCATTGCGTGGAGGACACAACTTGGGAATTAGAGTCGGATACGTAGGAGAAATACCCATATCTTTTTCATGATAAAGTAAGATTCGAAATTCAAGGACAAACTTCCTTAAGGAAGGAGGATTGTAAGAATCCAAGGTTTAATCCATGGAATTATTAGGTTTAACCCGGTCTAGGGGCTTATACTTAACATACTTAAAGTGTTTTGGAGGATTTCAATAAGTTAATTTTTTATATCTCGTGTAGGCCGATTGATTGGACCAGTCCAATAGATTGGAAGTGCCCTAGATGTACCATTTTGGTTCCGCCTATGCCCAATCGATTGAGGAACCCTAGGTTTAATGGATTGGATGTCGAAAACCTAGATATTTTTAAGACATAAAATGCAATTTTTGCCCATGTTTCTTTTTATAACCCTAACCCACGAAAATTTCTCACTCTTCTCCCTTTTCTTCAGCTAACCAAGAGAAAGAGACAAGAAAGGCTTGAAGGATTGATTCTTGGGGCTTGAATCCGTGTTTCATGGCTTGGATCTCCACATCTACGCACATTCTTGCATTTTCACCACAAGATATTGAGGTAGATGCATTTTTCATTTATGTAATCCATTGAAATGTTGGTTTCATGATTGCAAAGATAGATGTCTTGGCATCTACAGTATAGATTTATGTTTTGGACACATGTTTAAAACCCGTTAAGTCATGTTGTGTAAATTAATTTCATTATGAAGCATGAGGACATTGCACTTGTATTTTAAATTTGAACATGTATGTAATATTGTTTGTGTAGAACCCATGGGAGATACAATGCTACTTTGATACATTATGTGGAATTGTGGATGGACAGGGTATTTTATAAATTGTGTAGTTTTCTGCAGGTCTTGATAAGTCGATAACTTGGGATGTCCTATTTAACCAAGCTGCGTTTGCCCTAGAAATTCAAAAATAAAATTTCAGATAAAACCATCCCACCATTGTCAACCAAAGCAATGAATCGTCAAAATTAAATGTTTTTCTACACCTTAATTAGTCATGACCAATTTCTAGGTCCTGACAAAAGAGCAACAATAATCCCCACAAAAAATATACTCACTCACTATTTAGTCTCACAAGTTCTAATCCTATGCAATGTAACAAGAACAAAAACATGGGTGTTTCCAAGACAAATATGACCTATCTAACATGACAACCTCAAATAACCTAATTATATTTAACATAGATATAGCACGTTAAATTGTGATCTACATGTGTCCATGTGTAGGGCAAAAAAAAAGTCTAAATTACTGTGTCTCCTTGTTAATTTGTAATGTAAGTTCTAAGATACTCAGAATGAAAATAAAAACTATGTTTTTCTGCTTAACCATTTCTGTGCAAGTCAATCAAGAATTTTTAGGCCCTTCAACAAAAAAGTCAAGAATCAAAGATCAAGGAGCAAACTGTTGTTGCGATATAGCTTATAGATTGTACAATGTGTGCATGAAAATCTAATTTATTTATTTAGTTAATTTGGACACTCAAAACTAACTTCATCATACAAAAGAATTACTACCTGATTGGGTGTGGCAGCATCAGGTTGATTCCTTTCATCTTCTTCTGAGCCAAACCATATTCTTTCACCAGGGAGTGAACCCTCAGGAGGCACAAGAAGCTCGACATTCTCATGTGATGCATCAGAAGCAGCCATAAGCATTCCGCATGATTTGATACCACGCATGTTTCTAGGCTTCAGGTTTGCGAGGACAACTACCTTTTTATCCTGCATGCAGGCATATTTGTATCAAACATAATCAGATGAATTATGATCTCAAAGTTTAATTTCGAAGACTGATTCCAGGTTAAATGTAAAGAATTTGGGACTTTCCAATTTTATATAGTCCAGGCAGTTTTCCAATAAATGCTGCAAAAATTATATTGATTCTCACTAGTGAGAGATCCATTAAATCCAACCCAACTGATACTGTTCAGATGATTTTTTTTTTTTCTTTTGATAAGCAATGAAAGTTATATTGATAAAAAGATTAAAAAAAGGTACAAGAATTAGATCTAATCACAAACAAAGGAAACAAATAAATTCCTTGGAAATAGAAACCCAAAAAATAGCCAAAAATTTCAACCTATCCCAAAGACTCCAGACTTCCTCATCCTTATCCTTAAAAATTGTTGCATTTCTCCTCAACCAAATAACCCAAAAAGTATCAAGAACAGACACAAGAAACCCAATAAAACCTAGCAATCTGAAAAATATTAAGCCATAAAAACCTTGCAACTGAACAACACAAGAAAAGATGAGCAACCCTTTCAGCCTCCCTCCTGCACATGATGCACCACTAAGGAAACAGAGCATAGGAAGGTCTCCCCTTCTGAAACAAATCACTAGTATTTGTTTTTCTGTAAACAACAGTCTAAACAAAAACTTGAACTTTAAGAGGCACTGTCGATTTCCAAATCATCTTAAAAGAAGGAAAAGAATAAACATTAGGAATTTAGGATCATTAATTAAAACTTCTGGGAAAAGATTTACAAAAGAAAGTGCCGGAAAAAAGGGGAAGACAACATCTTCTATCCAGGATTGACCATCTCAGAACAACACATTCTAGAAGAGATAAAAGAGAAGATAAATCCAACAACTCCCTACCATTAAGATTTCTAAAAAATTTAAATCGCCAACTCAGAGGAGGAGAGAGATAAAACCATACCCTGAATGGAAACCCCATGAGCATGAGACAAATTATACAATCAAGGAAAACAAACTAAAAAAGCTCTATTCCCCCTCCAAACATCCTTCCAGAAACAAATCATTTCCCATTACCCACCACCAAGGAAGTAGGAGCCAAAAATCAAGACAAGCCTTGAGAAATGAACTTCCAAGGACTTAAAACTTTACGAGTACATATTACAAAAGGGTAACCTTCTACAAAGGATGACCTTTTTCATCCGAAGCTCTACATGCAAAGCCATTCAATTGACAGCTCTGTATACCGAGCCCTTAGTATTGGAGGTGGTTTTGTATCATACCCTTACCATATCAATGCATATTATCTTAAATCTTGCCCCAATATGCGACAGACATGTCAACGCTTAGCCACATCATCATCTTCCTCTTTTGCTCCTCCAGAATCATTAATTAGAAAACTTAGTTAGGATGTGACAAAAACAAACACCTCAGTTCCATTCACCCTCACTTGGCAAGCTGTTCCAACACTTGTACAGCCTCTTAAAACTCCTCAGACCATAATGGCATCAGAAAAGTCTTGATACCATCTGCCACCAAAATGTCGAATGGTCCCTTGGCTCATAAAAAATTCCTTGCCAATAAAATTTTAGCAAAATATCAGCTCATGGTAAAATTTTCTTCTACCTTTAGGAAATTAATTCTAGCATCTTCAGTAAACCGAAGGACTAAACTAACTTATAGGTGAAGTTAAATCCCACTGCCTCACCCATTAAAGTAGTTGAATCTCTGGACTCACTCAAAGACACCTGCCAAGTACCACTAGGGTTTTTACTTTGATTGAGAGCACTGAAACCACCTCCCACCTTTGTCAGAAACCCTTTATGCTTCTTTCTGCCTAACTAGTGCAAAGAAAAAACAGTGATTTCCTTAGGGGGAAAACCTTAACCTAGAGGCAGCTGCAAGACCTTCACATTAATCCCAACCCACAATTCTCAAAATTAGTTGCTCTTTCAGTTACCTCTATCAGCCTACACCATACATGGACCCAAAGTCCCAAACAACAAATCAAAAAAACCTGTGGAGCATTTCATCCAGTTACTTGGACATCAACCACTGCCCAAGCATTAACTTGTTGCTTGGTTGATGCCAGGCCACCATTGTCCACCTACGGCCTAATGCGGTTGGTGGATGGCTGTCCAAGTAGGAATACAACAATCTAGGTGACAATCTAACTATATTGAAATCTTAAAACAATAGAAGGGGGTTGGGGATAGGATGGTCCCTAAATGAGTGCAACTACTTGTATTCAGAAAGGACAAAACAAAAATTACTTTGACACCTTTGAGAAAGTCAAAAATCAATTCGAATCTCTTGAGCCCATAAGGGTTTATGAGCTACATTTGGCAGCAACACTAAAAATCAGTACTTGGGTGCAAATATTAGTGTTCAGAAAAGATAGAAAAAAAAAACAGCATCTCTTCCTCTTTTTGCCCCATCTAGGCTATCAGTCTCACCTTTGAGAGTGCAATATCTCAATCAAGAGCAGAAAGACCTCTATTTTGATCTAATTGAATTCTAACACAGGAACATACAGCATTTGGCCCATTTTGCCGTGCAAGTGTGTGACTGTTTCATCTTCTCTTAGTTTATTTTATCTTTTATGCTTTCTAACTCTCATTTGAACAATCAACATGGTTTCCAACATGATAAATTTGCTAGTTTAATGAACAAAATTTATGAATTTTTTGCATCGCCATGAAATGAAGCACTCCAATACCAAGACAAATTTTTTGTTAAATTTCATAACCATACCCATCAGACTTATCTCGCCAACATTTAGGAAAAGAGGGAAATGAATTACGAATAGTTGGCAGGGTGTTCGCTTACAGTACAACAAAATTATACAGATAAAAAATAATGAGAAATTGAAGGGCAAAAAGAATTTAGATCCAATATTAGGCACGGGAAAGCCTGATTTAGGAAAGGCGATGTGGCTCGGCAAAGCGTACAGGGGCGAGGCGCAAAAAAAAAATTCAGCTGCCAAACTTTTTCAAGATGCTCTGCCGAATTGCCGATTCGGCAAATGAGTCGCAGCATTTGAGGTCGAATCCTTCCATTATATCTTTAGTGACTGGTGAAGCAAATGGATAATGGATGGACATCCACCGACGCTTAACGAATTCTAGCTATCTACCTAACTCTATTGTCGTTGTCGGACTTTAGGGGGTTCACAAGAATGTATTCATATAGAAAGAACACTACCTGAAGGTGTTCAAGAGGAATATAGTTAACAAGGCCGCTGCAGATGATTCTGGTTTCAGGCTCACCCACATCCACTTCTTCCACGAACAGAGAATCTGCCTCCTCATGCCTCCAGGCTCTGAGGATGCACCCAACCCTTATGTCCAGCATGTTTGCCGCATCTTTTATAGGATCGGACGACAAGGCCGAGGCCGAGGAGGAGGAGGAGGAGCACTCGTCCGCCGTAGCAGCAGCAGCAGCAGCAGCATCCGCGGCAGTGCAAAAGGAGGGAAGCCAATGCGCTCCACCTCCTCTAGCTGCTATAATCTTAGTTCTAATGCGGAATATAGAATGTGCAAACGAGCATGTAGACAGCAGGGGACGAGGAGGACCACGATTGCACCATGAAAGCATGAGGACACCGCCTTTCAGAACGTTTGCCGCAGCCGCTGTAGTAACCACCATCACTGTGTTTCCGCTGTGCTCTACTGTGTTTCCTTCCTTCCTCTCAATGGATGCGGTTAAGAATAACAATGGGCAGAAATATGGGAAAATTCTATGGAATTTGGGAGTACCGTTCCCGAATGGTAAGGTGGTCACAGTTTTTTTCAAGTGGTCATATATTTTTTGGTAACCTCATGTCACATTTTGATGAGTGACTATTTATCACAAAATATAATCATGTACTACAAAAATATGACTTTGACCACTTACCATATTAGGCTTAAGTAAACTTTCATGCACTTTTTGTGCATTTAGTTGGCAAAAATATAGGAAACATGAATAACTATCCACTATTTTTTTCCTAGAGGAAAACCTTTCCCACAAAACACATCATGCAAAAAGCATTACGGAAAAGTAACGTTTTATATTTTCTCACAACTTTGTTGTAAACCAAACGTATGCGGGAAAATAATTTTCCAACATTGTTATTTTCCTTTACTTCCCTACACTTTCATTTCCTGCATCCCATTCTGTGTGAAAATTTTTTTATCATATCCTACCTAAAATCAATATCCTAAAATATGCTAGAGGTGGTTGTAAGCTTAAACACACTCGTGAAGGCACTAATACAAACACATACTCTCTAAAAATTATAATTATCCTTAAAAAATTATAACTTCTCCTAAGTACATGCAAACGACTACCATGAATGCAAACATAAACATAAATATTACTTAAACTAGGGATATAAGAAAAACCATAGAAAACAGTCAACCGAACCAGATCAAGCTGAACCGACTAGTTTCAACCAATTTATCAAATCTTTCGATTGGTCCTGGTTTTTATTTAAGGAATTTTTGGTTCTCGATTCAGTCACTGATTCCTTATTTTTATACTAAAACCAACCGAATTGATATTTACATAGGTTTGGTTCTATGTTTTCGTTCAAGCATACAAATCAGAGGGAAAAGACACAATTTTCCAAAAAAGGAAGAGAAGAAAAAGTCTAAAAGGTGCGGCCAAACACTTGCTCAAAGCATACGTTTCTACTTAAAGACGTCTTTGCTTCTCCGAACTTACCCCTCTCTCTATTCTCTATTCTCAACCCCCAAACCAAAAACAATATTCCTTTTCTCCCCTCCAACCCATCCCATCTCGTCTCTCTAAAACTTCTTTGCCATCTGCGTCGCGTGAAGCTTAGCTAGCACACATTTCAACGGATGAGGTACGTTTTCACTTCTCTTTTCCCTTCTCTCTTAATGGACGCTAATAGCGAATAGCTTCTATTACCTTAAATAGTTTCAATATCATAATTTTGATGATAACAATATATAAGAAAAAATTTAGGAACTAAAAAGTTTTAAATATTGATTTAAGACTGTAAAACCACGAAAAAAGCGCGGCCCACAAGGGTTTGGCAAAAGATATGGGTGAAAGACAACAAACGAAAGGAGTCGCCACCTCATTTTTTAAGGAAAAGAGGAAAACCATAAAAGTGTTTTATTTGCAAAAACCTCATAACTCCATTTTAAAAGGACAAGCAAAGTCTTCAAAACCAAAAAATTGGATTCGGGGGCTAAGTTACGATGTGGGAAGGTTCTGGGCAAAACCCATAGGTACCCACATCACCTGAGTTGGTCTCTTAATTTGATTGGGCTAACTTAATAACTTAATCACATGCAAATCAATATCAATCAATAAAATACAGCATGCATATCAATCACAAATCCATCCTACTCCTCTAGCAATCATATGTAATGGACAAATGGATAAAAGAAAAAGAAAACCTAGGATACTTAGTATCCTAGGGCGGACTTGAACTATCAATTGAGCGCCTACGTACCATGTATGGAAATACATGGATTAAAGTCCATGTAGTTCGAATAGAATAGGGTTAAATCCTAATAGCGAATTATGGTTAACCTTAGATTTCCTTCCATAAAGATTTTCGAAGACAACTGATTCTCAATAAGATTTCAATGAAAGATATGAACTTTTGGAAAATGGGTGGAAAGAAACCCTAGAACTCACCATATCCCTCTATTAGAGAATAACCCTAGGAGGGAGAAGAGAAAAGAAAGAAAAGTGAATTAGGGCACCTCATACTCTACTTACCTTGTGCAATTTTCTCCAAGTAGTAACAAACTTAAACGACAACAACCTTATTTGCAATAAGGCAATTATCACACCTGGTTGCACCCTTACAAGTGCTCAAAATCATGCAACAAGAACAAAATACTAATCTGGACAGAATCATATGAAGACCTAAAATCATTCATTAATCATGCAAATAATAAGAATAATGAATAACTAAGAACCCCAACTCAATCCTACATGCAATGACCTAACTATCATGCATAAAAACCTATAAAAAAAACATACTAACAATCATAAGAGACCCCAATAATATCAGTAAACATGATGACAAAGCCTATTCTAACCAAAAAGATGACATTTTATGTAAAATATGAAAACAAGCCTTCCTACAGGCTAGCTTTCTTAAGCAAAACTATCCTAAGACAATTTCACGTAAAAAAGTCGTTATGGGGAGGTGCAGTCATCATATCCTACGTAAAATATATATATTAGAACACAATAGAAGTGACTTCATGCTTAAACACATCACAGAAAGCTCTCATGCAAAACCTTACTTAACAAAAAGGATAATTATCCTTAGAAAATGATAATATCTCCAAAAAAAACCTATAAAATCCACTATATGAATGCAAACCTAGCATGATTCAACTATATGCAGCATATATAGAATAACTATGATGAGAAACAACTCAAAAAGTTATCCTAAACATGCTATGTGAAGCTTGCGTGAATTTAGGGTTACCAAAACCCTAATTTCACAACTATGCATTAAAACTTATGAAACGACTCTAGCATATGCTCAAATCATCATGAATATTATTCATATTATATATATTAATTAACAGGAGCATCAACTCATGACAATTATCACAGCAACTAAGATATATGAACTATGCATGATTTAAGAAGAAAGAAAAGATAACACCTTTAAAACCTTAGTAAACTAAGGTTTTTTAGGCATATAAAACCATGAATTATCTTAAAATCATTCATATCAAATCATAAAAGCATTGAATTAACCTAACATGTGGAACTACTACATGCACTAGAATTATAATAAAGAAAGAAGAAGAAGAAGAAAGAGAAAGACCTATATTCAGCAATTGAAAGGGGTCTTTACCTCTTGTAGAACCTCGCTTGCCTTCAAAATCCTTGTTCTCTTGCTTGCCTAGGGTTGAAGAGCTTCCCCTTAATGTCCTTCTAACTCTCCCAACTCGTAGCTCCCTCTCTCTCTAAGTATAAAGTGTAATTATGGTCCCTTATGTGCTGAATATCATGTTCTTTATATAGGGGACTGACCTCCTAAACCAATGGCTAAGATTGATTCATTAAATAATGATCCTAGGGCTACTAGAGACTCTCTTGGTGCTCAAACAACTTAACTTTACTCAATCCTAAGAGGAAACAACTTGCAAAGGCAGAGGAATCCGTCAAAGGAGGGCAAAAGGAGTCAGATTCCTATTCGAAGACGGGGTCCTCAGGTGACCAACTCGGCCTAGACAGTTACCCGAAGCCTCTCTCTAGTCCGCTCCAGTTTTGACTCCTAGTCCTTTTAAGAGTCCTACAGGGGTCAAATTAAGTCCGATTTTGACGAAATAAAAACCAAAACAACCGTGGTTTGAAGGGGAACACATTTTTAGGCATTTTAAGACAAAAATCCTTAACCATGGGTGCATGGTTAGGTTTTACAAAGGCGACTAACCATGGTGCACTACCATCGGAAAGCTTGGGTTTGCACGTAAGGTTAAGCCAAATGCTTTCCGAATCAAAATTCAACCTTTTTAAGCCTATCTAGGATGTAAATAAAGCCCAATTAGATTTAAATGGGAAGAAATTGAGTAGGTCTTGTGAGTCAATTTGAGCAAACCAAGAAAAGGGTCTTTTAGCCAACCTGAACCGTTATGAGCCGAATTGATCTTAGACCATTAGTTCATGAAATTGAACCCATATATAGACTCTATATACCCATATGAACTTAAAGGAACGACTCGGGATTCATTTCAAAGTCAAATGGAAAATATATGACTTAAAAGACGATTATGCCCTCAAAGTCGCAAAAGTTCTTATCAACTATTGAAATGAACTTCAAATCACTCCAAAATTCATACACATGATATTCAATGCCACAGAAACTCAATGCAAAAGACTAGACTCGAAAAGAACTCAAAATCCTACATGAAGTGATATACCCTAGCTAAGGTGACAAAAATGGGGTGTGACAAAGACAGGTTTTCAAGCTTTCATGTGCAATTAAGAATTAAACAAAACCATCCAAAGCTTAGAGCATTCACAGAACATCAAAAGACCAATTAACTACACTCCAAAGAAGGATCAAATAATGAAACAAGATCAATGCATGAGAGTGTTAGGAATCAGTGTAAGTATAAGATTGATCCCAATTGATGCTCATTTTTCTATAACAGATTTTAGGTTCATGCATTACATGTTTTTCTAACTTAATTAAACCATGTTAGATATGTTTAGAACCTTTAGACTCATTGGAATGACTTTCCAAGATGTTGGACTTAACTGATAAAAATAAGGATTTTTTATGCAGAGATTTAAGACGTTTGGAAGCATGTACCCTAGGGTGTTTAAAACACTCAAACCCCAACCCATTTCACCCATTCTCAACATGTTAGAGTGAGAGAAAGGGAGAAGAGCTAGAGAGAAAGAAGAAGAGGGACGACTTGGATAGAGAAGGGTTTCCCCTCCATTTTTCCATAGATTTCATGCATTTTAGTCTTAGATTTTCTCATTTCTAGCTTGGATTCACTCATGGCCAGCCTCTATTTCAAATTTGAGAGGTATTTTCTTATGTATAAAGTTAGGGTTTGCATTCCTTTTGAGATTGAGTTATCATATCCTAACATTTTCTGTTTATTCATGGTAGTTGTGAGGTTTGGTTGCATTTTGGTGTTGGAATCTCCATTCTTTTCATCAATCATGGCATTTGGAAGCTAGGGCTTGCTTTAGGGAGCTTCCATGTACATCTTAGGCCCAATTTACATGTCTCTAGTAGTGGTTTTTCATTTTCTTCACTCATCATTGAGGTAGGGGACATTTTCTCATTTTAAACCCTTGATGCATGGGGGTTTGGGTATCAATCATGTAGATTTACATGTATTTAGTAGTTTTTGCATAAATATCATGCATGGGTATATAATTGCTAGATTTGACTAATTGTGAAACCCTAGGATTTGATTTCTATATCATTTTGTTGTAAAAATGTTGTTTTTGAAATCATTATTTTGGAAATGGTTTGGAAATGATTTATGGGGGTCATTTTATATGATTTATATGAACCCACCTGTTATACGGTTTTCTTGGAGAATTTATATATAATTTTTTGGTTTTTATAGAAATTATGAAATTGATTAATGAAAAGATAAGTGGTGATAGGTGAGGGCTACTGGAGACAGGATTACTACGGCCCTAAAGGAACGGGACATCTTGCCATATCTTCATATCCTTTAGTCTTAGGCTATGTACCCGAATAGAGGTTACTATGGTCCCATGTAAGAATGTCTTGTCGTGTTTCCTCTTGAGGTTACTGCTGGTCCCAGGTAGGGATGTCTTGTCATATTTCCTCTTATTTTCGCGTGTAAGGGCCCCATATGACCTAGGAAGGATGTATCAATTTGAAATACTGATGTTATGGATTACCAGATATGGTGGATGATAATTATGTTAGGGTTAAACTACCCTATTCTTACGAATTTTGATATGCGAATATAGAGAAGAAAACAGAAACAAATCAAAGGCAAATAAACAACACACAAATTTACGTGGTTAACCCATACTCGGGCTACGTCCACATAGTTGCAGCGATTCACTATGTCTTGAAGAAGAATACAAAGAGATCTCACACCCAGACATAGTACTCACAAAGACGACTCTCTCTTACATATAAGAATATAATAAAACCCTTATATTTACTGGTTACATAAAACAAGTCCGTCGCACATGCACGTACATGCATCCCACAAGAGCATATGTGCATCTGGTATAAAACAATGCTGTAAACTAGATTAGACAAAACACTAGGCTCCACACATAGCCTAACAGATTATTGACTTATAAAGTTATAAGGTCGTGATATGGAATTCAGAAAGAATGATGATGAATTATTGGTAATATGTTGAATTCAATCATAAATAACTTGAGTTATTTCTTACCTTTTTAAAAAGAAAAAGGGGTGTTGGTATCAAATGATTTAACTTCCATAGTTTATTTCATTATACCTATATCTATTTTATTAACTGAAAATTTATATTGCAAACTAATCAATGGTTTTATAGCGCTTTTGAAAAATATATATAAACTATGGTTTTAAAACCTTGGGTTATTTTGGGATAATGTTTTCCTATTGAGCGTGTAGTTTCCCCACAGTTTTCTTGCAGGCCTTATTTTCAAAGCTAAGCTAGACCTAGGGTTTGGGGAGCACATCAACATGCATGCATTCATTTTGGAGATGTGAATGAGACCCCTGTGACTACAATACAGCCTGTAGATTTATTTATTTTTGGAATATTGTGTGGATGAACTGGAAATATTTATAAATGGGTTTTTATAGGTTTTTGATTAGTTGATGACTTAGTATGTCCTATTTACAGACAAGACCATGCAAATTTTCTAAAAAGGTTTTCAAAATAATTATTTCTATTAAATATCCACTAAAATTGGCATTAAAATTGATTTTCTTACTACTTAACTAACGGCCCCCATTTTGGGTTGTTACATTCCTGATCGGGGCAACATGTACATCTAGCATATAGATACTTCTAATTCTCTATAGAAATATAGTTATCAATTATCAATGTTTTCTTTTATACTCAACATGGCCAATTAATGTTGTGTGAACCACACTAATGAATCATGTTGTTAATTATTCTTGTCATTATTCTATATATGTTTATTCTTTGCATTAGTACATCAATAAATCTAACATGATTAGGTCCTAAACCTGAACTAAAGTTAGGGTGTCAATTGTTAGTTAGTGTTGTATAATGCTTGGCTAATTAAATTTCATTTTTTGAACTATACCAAGATCGACTCAGTGATTAGTTTATAGTTGCTTAGTCCCCACCCACCTCCTCGAGGCTAATTTAATTAGCATATATATAAATATATTGGATTCCTCTATGCTCTTGACTTGAAGATAAGATATATATATATATATATAGCCGCAAACAACATGATTTTACCCATTTTTGGTTTTGATAGGTGTTCTATTTCCATCATAGTACTTGATGTAAATTTTGGCCTTTTTTTTTTTTTTTCATGATCTTTTATTCAACCCATTCTTTAAGTGCTCTTTGATAGAGTTAATATTGTTGTGGCTAAGGAGTTATTATTGTTCGCATTGTTTAAATCACATATTATATGAGTTTAGGCTAACAATGGTTTCTTTTTTTTTCTTTTTTCTTTTTTCTTTTTTAAGAGGATTTTTATTTTTCGAATTTTACTCAAATAATGTTATCCACATATTTATGGTCTTTAAAAATCGAGATTTCATGGTTGAGCTTAGAATCCTCTCTCTCTTTCTCTCTCTCTCTCTCTCTCACTTTATAGAGAAAGAAGTCTCCTATGTATTGCTTCAAGTATTTATTTATTATTTTTGATTAAAAATAATATATACAGATATACCCACTTTGGAGGTGCATTGAGTGCATTGAACCTTAGGGTATTCTTAAATTTGATGTTTCAACAATATCCCCCCCTTCTCAAGTATACAATTTTGGCACTTTGCTCATGTCTTGGTACTTAACTCATAAATAGGATCCTAAGGTGTACAATTGATCGTGAAATAGCCTTCCATCGGATCCAAAAATGCACAAATTGGTTAGTTAGTGGAAGTGAAGGTAAAATCATTAAAGACATTGACACTAAAATATGAACCTAGGTGATTATACTTATACTTAATGAACAATGTGGTTACGCTGTGGTTTTTATGCATTTTTATTTGCTTTACGTGGGAATAGAACCACATTAAGTACTTTAAATTTAAATAGCAAATATCTACCCAAAAAAAAAAAAAAATTAAATAGCAAACAATAATCATTCTTTTAGACAGTTTTATTTTATTGTTTTTCCATAAATGAAATGTATGGGATTTTTATTTTATTTTTTTTTTTTTTTAACTTGGAAGCTTTGCTTTGATGTTAATTTGTTTTCAATGTTGATCAACATATGGAAGCTATTGAGCTTTTTGATTGGTTAGAAGTATTTTCAGATTGATTTACCATTTTAAAGGTTTCCTTTAGCAAGGTGTTTGACCTCTTAATTATTATTTGTATTGCATGTGGCTAGATGACATGGTAATGGGATTGACTTTGTGTCTTTCTTGCACATTTTAGGTGGAGGGCAAAGAAGGATTCTTTTGAGGCGTCCTCAACAATTAACGAGTTCAGTAATATACCACTCTAGAAAAGCTAGAAGCCTAGCATTGCATTAGAACCAATGGACGAAGAAAGTATACAATCTTTATTAGGCATAACCCCCTAAAAGGATACACTTATTCCGACTTTTACTTTAAGGCTATGTTTGGTACCCCAGGATTAAAAGGTTTGGGATATGATTATTAGATGAAGAAAAGTCTTTGGTTGCTTTGTTTAAATAAGGAATGTGGTTCTTGGACATTTTTCTATCATCTTGTTTCTTTTTGTTAATATATGGGTCATTGGGTCGTGACCCAAACCCATGGTCTGCCCAAGTATGGGTACTAGACCCAAGTGGTTAAGTGCCCTATTTCATGAGGTTTCCTTATTGTACTTGGAAACCAAGTCCTGCTAAGGTTTTAGACTTGAAATAAGCACACATATATAATCAGTCTCTCTTAGTGATTGAGACTAACTACAACAGAAATACAGCAGCCTCCATTTTTTTTCTCTCTTTAGTATTCTCTCTCTAGGATACCATTGTTAGACACGCAGCCTAGCCCCCATCTTGAGGTATTATTCACTCTAGTCTAGCCCACTGGCCGACCTCACAGGTTTGTCCTTATGGGCCCTATGCCCAAAAGGCGCTTCATTAAGAGGGTAGTCCAGCGCTATCTTATAAGCCTATCTTAGGCAATGTCTTAAAAAACGTTTTTCAAAAGTAGTTTTTAATCCCAAATTGTTATATAGACGTGTTCTCCTATGTGTGAGGAACATGCCTGCAAAATTTTGTGAGAAACAGGACGTGTATTTTGAGAGAAAACGCAAACCCTAGTTTTGGAATTTATGTTTTTTCCAAAACTTTAGGCTTATTTTTGATGCACCTATACCTAGTTTTTAGTAGCGGGAAATTGGCATATTGTTAAACTACGTCGCAGTGGGCTTTCCATAGACATAAAATTTGTGCAAATCCGATATCGTATGTGAAAGTTATGGATCCGCAAAGTTGCCCCCATGAACAATCGAATCTGGTTCGAGATTGTTCAAAGAAGAAGATAAAGTGCAAAGAAATCGCTAGCCCACTCTCACCCTGAGGAGAGTGAGAGCACGTGTGCACATGTGGTTGGTCCCCTTCGAGTGTGTACCCCACAGTTCGATTCCTAAGGCCGAAGCGAGTCTGACTGGCACCAACGGTGTCACTAGTCGAAGGCCTCCTCACCTGCGTGTGGCGTGCACGCTCCAGGCTTGGCACGTGAACGGGATCTGCCATTAAAAAAAAAATGGTGTTGACGCAGTGGCACGGGCCCACACATGGGTGGTGGCACGTAAGGAGCATTCCTGAGGTCCGTTTGGGCCAAATATTTTCCAAAATTTTTTTTTTTTCATGTATGAATTTTTGGTAATTTTTTTTTATTTTTTAATTACCATAAAATATTTATCTAATTAAAAATTGATAAAAAAAAAATACTATAAAACCACACCACTCGCACGCGTGAGGGTGTGTTTGGCATTCTAGAAAATTGTGAAATTTTTATTGGGGGGCTTATTTTACTCTGTGGTATGCTGCACTTCCCACTATAGCTTCTGGATTTTTTATTTTACTATATTTTTAAAGTTTCCTTTACCGAAAAATTAAATAATATTATTTTATGCAAAATTAAAATTTCCAGAGGCTGTATTTTGTTTTTGAGATTATGGGAGTATTTTTGTGTCATGGGGAGAGTCATGCAACGTGGATTAATTGTGCATCTATTAATTACTTGTGATAATTAATTAATTAATTAATGTAATTAATTATTCTTATTACGTTGCGCAATTAGATTGCCGCTAATGTTTTACCCACCTTATGAGACACATTGGCACCCTCCTTATGTGTTTGAGCGTGGCCCCACCATCCATTTAATAGACCAATTTGCTTAATATGTGTTAGCATGTTAGTTATAGGATTAAATGAATGGATTTTTGGTAAAATATGAGTAGAGCTTATGTTTGTTTGCCTTCTATGTATAAGATATTCCTTGAGGCATAATGTGTGGCATAGGCATCCCAATTTATTTATTCATTGAAGTAGATCCATTATATTAGGATTTTTGGGAATGTAATGTATTTATTCATGTATTATTTTTGGAGGAATTATGTAAGGGGATGTGTTTTCGCGACACGCATTATGCTATGGAATTTTCTTATAATAGGCTCTAATATTTACCAAATGATTCCATATGAGAATCCATGTGTTTATGTGGAGCATGTTATCACTATTATTGTTATAATACTGTGGGTAATATGCGTATTTGTTCGAAAAACAATTGGAAAATATACTCCTAACCTACATAATTGGGAGATGATTATGAGCAATAGCAATATTTTTCGATTTTGATTTGTAGGGAGGAATAATGTTTTTCCAATCAGGTTTTCTAAATAAATAATGGATGTGTGTATAATAATGTCACCCCTTGTGTAATTCTTGAATGTAGTGATAACAACCAAGAACCTAGCTGTTGAACTAAATCAGGTTGACAAACTAGTTGGGACCAATTATGACATATGGCATAGGAAGATCACCTACCTCCTGAATGAAATAGATCTGATTGATACCTTGACCACCTCCATGGATGCCCCACAACTTCAGGATGGGGCACCAGTGGGAGAATTCCGCCATAGGCAAGAAACCTACCAAGCTTGGTTTAAGAAAGATCATTATGCACGGTATACTATGTTGAACTGCATGCATAATGATCTTATTGGGGAGTATGAGAACTACCCAACTGCCAAAGAAATTTCGGATCAGCTTAAAATTGCCTTTGGTGGTACATCTACTACTAGACTTAGGAGTCTGGTTTTGAAGTTCGAGATGTACAGAAAGGAACCTAGGCCCTCGATGACTGAACATCTAAGGACGATGTCTAGTATGATTCGAGGACCTTAAGGCTGCTGGGAATGATCTCACTGATGAGCAACAAGTGCAAGCTATTATCCATTCCCTGCCTGATTCATGGGTGCACATAAAACAGATCATGACGCACAATGAGAACATTAAAAACTTCCAGGATATCTCGCGTCATTATGAGCTTAAGGAGGAATGCCTAGGGGCAACCCAAGCTGCTACCCTTATCACCCAGAGTGACAAGCACCAAAGAAATGTGCCTAGGCACAATGGACAAGGGAAGTAGTACAAACAGGGTGGGGCAGGCAAAAATGCGCCTAAAGAGGCAGGCAACAAGAAATTCAAGTGCCTTCGCAAGTGCAAGTGGAAAGAAAAATATGTCCAAAGTGAGGTGCTACAATTGTAACAAAATGGGTCACTTCACCAATTATTGCACTAAGTAGAAGCAGGTATCCACTACACCTAATACTCTCTCCATTTTTGTATGTTCTCATGTTTTAGTTGCTCATTCTCTCATTGATTGGATTGTAGACACAGGAGCAACCAAGCATGTAGCGAGAAATCGAGTAGGCTGTGTAGATTATCATCGCATTCCATCTAGGCACACATAGAGTTTACATGGAAACGGCACTAGTGAAGAAGTTCTTGGAGTTAGTTCTTATCAGCTTTATTTACGCACGAAGCTGCACTTTACTTTTATACGATGTGTTATATATGCCTGGGATCCAATATAATCTACTTTCTGTTTTAGCACTATTAGATGATGGATATTCTTTTAATTTCAGTGGTCATGGTTTGGATATTCTTTTAGGAATAATTGTTTTTGGACATGGTTTATTATCAAATAATATTTATAAAGTTGATTTGGATGATTCTATTTACTCTTTATCCTATACTGTTGATGCTAATAAGAATATAGATTTTGTAACTTGGCATGCTAGACTTAGGACACATAGGATGTGAAGGATGACTAGATTAGCTCGAGCAGGCCTCTTAGGTCCACTCGCTAAGGTTGACCTGCCTGTATGTGAGCCTTATTTGGTTGGAAAAAGCATGTAGGAAGCCTTTTGGTAAGGCTAGAAGAGCTACTCAACCATTATAATTAATTCACTTAGACATTTGTGGACCTATGAATGTTAAGGCATATCATAGCGCCTCTTATTTCCTCACTTTTATTGATGATTACATGCGTGATATGGTTATGTCCATCTGATCGCTCATCGATATGAAGTTTTGGATTGTTTCAAACGATTTGTAGCAGAGGTTGAGAATCAGAAAAATAGGAGTTTGAAAGCTCTAAGGACAAATCAAGGACGCGAGTATCTTTCTAATCAATTTAAGGAATTGTGCGAGGAAAAGGGGATACGTAAACAACTCACTATTCTAGATACCCTGTAGCAAAATGGCGTAGTGGCAGAGAAGGAATAGAACACTTCTAGATGTGGCTAGATCGATGATGGCGCAGGCTAAGCCTACATCTTAGATAGAGTGCATTCTCAGTCAGTTCCTCAACCCCTTATGAGCTGTGGCATGGCGAAAAGCCTAATTTAGAGCATTTGCGCCCTTGGGGTTCAGCGGGTTTTGTTCACAGTACCTCCTATAAGTATAGGAAATTAGGTCCTAGAGCTAGAAAACATATTTTTATCCGATAGTTCGAAACGTTATGTAATGAATGGTGAACACCCTAATGGAAGAATGAATGAAATAGAGTCGCGCGATGTTGATTTCATAGAGAATGATTTTCCTAGCGTAGGCGACACTAAAAAGGATATTGACATTTATGAGATAGAGGAAAGTAAAGACATCTTACCATCTTCGAGCGAGGGTGGGGAATTAGTTCCTTATCTTGTAGTCACTGAAGATAGTAGGAGTGGACTTCAACCTAGTGGGAGTGTCCCGCAAGGTGTTTTGCAGGAAATTGTCCTGCAAAAACACCAAGATTCGCAAGTGCATAGGAGTAAATAAGGAAATATTCCTTGTCGTCATTTTGAGATTGAGGGGGATATCTTCTTATGTGGTCCTAAAGAAGATGATGAGCCATCTTCTTATAAAGAAGGCACTTTCTTCTCATGCTAGAGATGAATGGATATTGCTATGTAGGATGAGATGAGCTCTATGGGCAAGAATAAGGTCTGGGAGTTAGGTTGATCTTCCACCTGGGTGTAAGACCATTGGAAACAAGTGGGTCTTGAAAATTAAATACAAGGTAGATGGTTTAATCGACAAGTATAAGGCACGCCTTGTTGCGAAAGGCTATACCCAACGTGAGGGTATTAGTTATGAAGATACATTCTCCCTAGTGGTGAGGTTTGCATCTATTCGCCTTATCCTACTTATTGTCGCACAGTTAGATTTGGAACTTTTCCAAATGGATGTTAAGACCGCATTTCTCAATGGAGAACTAGACGAAGAGATCTATATGGATCAACCTGGGTTTTGAGGTCAAGGGACTAGAGTGCAAAGTGTGTCGTCTCAAACATTCCATCTATGGCCTCAAGCAGTCATCTATGCAGTTGTATTTTAGATTTTATGATTCTATGACCTCTGTAGGTTTTGAGATGATTGAACAAGACCACTGCGTATATCTAAAATGGTCCAATAGGAAAATCCTTATCCTTTTTTGTATGTTGATGACATCCTTCTTGCTGGGAATGATATGGAGTCTATAGTCGCCAATAAGAAGTGGCTATCCTCTACTTTTGAGATGAAGGACATGGGTGAAGCAAATTATGTGCTGGGAGTTAAGATTGTTAGAGATCATTCTAAAAAACTTCTCGGTTTGTCTCAAGAGACTTATATTAGGAAGATTCTTGAACGTTTTCGCATGCATAACTCTAAACTCATTGACACTCTAATAGAAAAGAACTGTGCTTTATCCATAGACCTTGTCCTAAGACTGAAGAGGAAAAGAATCAGATGTCCACTACGCCATATGCATCTGCAATAGGGAGTCTGATGTACACGATAATGTGCACGTGTCCAGATATCAGTCATGTAGTTGGTATTATCAGTCGATTTTAAAGTGACCCTAGACGCACTCATTAGGGAAGTAGTGAAAAGAATCTTTCAATACCTACGTGGAATAGCCAACCTCATCCTTTGTTACCTAGTGTGGAGACTTGAGACTGAGATGTTATAGTAATGCAGATTAGGCTAGTGAGAAGTTAGGGTACAAGTCCACCTTAGGTTATGTTTTTATCCTTGGAGGTGGAGCTATTTCTTGGTGTAGCAAGAAACAAACTTGCGTAGCCCTTTCCACAATGGAGTCGGAGTACATAGCATGTTTAGTAGCTGTTTAAGATGCAGTTTAGGTTGAGGAGGTTCCTACAGAGTCTAAGGCATTACAGCTCATACAGAGGAAGCTGTGGTCGTATATTCAGATAGTACGTCAGCCCTAACCTATGTGAAGGATCCCAAGTATCATGGTAGATCTAAAACATTGACATTAGGTTTCATTTCATTCGAGATATAGTTGCACATAGGGAAGTTGTCCTGAGGCATATCTCCATTAGCAACATGGTGGCTGATCTTTTAACTAAGCCTATTGCCAAAGGTGTTTTCCTTTCTCACATTTGGAGTATGAGATTACTGTAAGATTTGATATGTTTAGACATTTCAATTGTAATTGACATTATTATTATTGAGATATGATATTCATTCCTTTTGTTTTAGTACATAGGTTATTTATATCATTTGTACACACATCTTTGTAATATCACCTGGGCTTGAATCGACCCACTTACATTGGTGATTCACCTTGGCGCTGAGTTAGCTGAGTAAGATGAGACATTTATATCTTTGGCACCGAGTTGGCGAGCAAGATATATAGTTGCTATATTATATATCGCCATAGATTGAGTTAAGATAGGATCTCTATTAGATCGATCATAGAGATTTTTCCACAAACTCTATGTAGCCCACTTCATAGCCGAATGTGAGATTTAGACAGGCGCTGAAAGAGCGACTGGACTAGAAAACTCAGGTCAGGAACTTGAGTAGTGACTAGACTAAGATTCGTATGGTGTTCTTTTCCTTTTACTTATAGTGACATGCTTATGTTTATGAGTTAAACACCATAGCATACACTTTATACTGTATGTGCTTTATGTCGACTGATGGTAGGAGTGATGAATGGATCCTTATTTCATCACTGTGTGAGCCACATGGATCACTATGATCCAACTTTATACCTTTTTTGACTTGAGACTATGTCATGAAGAGGATATTTGATGACGCTACTTTAGCGTGTTTTCTAAAGGCCAGGAAACAATTCGGTCTTATTGGGGCATGTCTAGGAAAGCGGTTGAGTTGAATTGAATTGGTAGGAGGGCTTAGGGAAGATGATTTGATATTACACCATGTTTTGTGACTCATTAGCTGCACAGTGTCTATGTCGTATTTTGTTATGATATGAGACATGGGTACATTACATATGTGGGATACAACACTGTTTTTATGTTTATATGAGGGATTAGAGAATGCTTATTTGGTGTTTTATGGATTGTCTGGGGCATATGCGAGATGCTTCCGAGAGATGCGTTCTTGTTAGTTTAGTGATACTTAACATTTACGTTCCTATAGTTGTATGTTCTTCTCGTGAGGTTGCACAGCTCCATTTCCTGTATGAGGATATGAATGTTGAGAGATAGAGAAATTATAGGAGATAACTCACCCTACGTGGGCGAGTGGGAAACGTTAATATATGGGTTATTGGGTCGTGACCTGAACCCATGGTCCGCCCACGTGTGGGTACTGGACCCAAGTGGTTAAGTGCCCTATTTCATGAGGATTCCTAATTGCACTTGGAAACCAAGTCCTGCTAAGGTTTTGGACTTGAAATAGGCATATATATATATAATCAATCTCTCTTAGTGATTGAGACTAACTATAATAGAAATACAGCAGCCTCCATTTGTTCTCT
The DNA here is from genome assembly GCA_039720395.1 of Liquidambar formosana. Lineage (NCBI taxonomy): Eukaryota > Viridiplantae > Streptophyta > Magnoliopsida > Saxifragales > Altingiaceae > Liquidambar > Liquidambar formosana. The sequence goes on along the minus strand of CM077822.1, from coordinate 47,275,515 downwards.
CTCTAGGATCACCATTGTTGCCTAGTTGACTTGGTAGTGTGGATTACATGGGAGGACTCTAGTAGCGATCCCTATGGCTATCACGATGTTGAGGAGCATACGCGGAGGTTAAATTTGCAGTAGAGGAGCGACCATTCAAGCAACGGCTACGTGGGGCTTGTAACAAAGACCAACAAAGTTCCTCGGGTCTCTTCCACTTAAGTTATGTCCTTAGACCCATTATTGAGTGCTATATACAGTAGATATAGCATATTTACATTGGTATCAGAGCCAGGGTCGTGCCGGCACCGAGGTAGGGATGTTAGTGTCTCACATCGGTTGCAGACGATGCCTAAGATAGGCTTATAAGACGACGTTGGACACCTTCTTAATGAGGCACTTTTTGGGCATAGGGCTCATAAGAACAAACCCGTAAGGCCGGCCAGTGGGCTGTACTAGAGCGGACAATACCTCGAGATGGGGGCTAGGCTGCGCGTCTAACACTTTTATATAGGATGATGTCCTAGGATAAAAATATACCATATCCTTTGACAGGTTTATTATATCTCACATATGGAAGATATAATTACTATCCATAGGATAGTATATCCCTTATTTGAAAATAGATCCAAACACATGAAAATGATATATTTATCCTATTCTACCTATCCAGTATACCAAACATAATCTAATATAGCATGGGCGGGGCATAAATTTGTTACATTTAAAAAACTACTACTTGTGTTAATAAAATAATAATAACTTCAAAATGTCTACGTGCACTAACTAGTATATATAAAACTTATCAAGCGTAGGCTCGCGCCTTATGAGACTATAGAGAATAGTAGGCCCCTGCTTAGGCTTGGCTCGTTTTGTAAATGAGTTTCATATTTTATCTGACTTCGACTCATTAGTCATTACTCTTTACTTATTTATTTATTTATTTATTATGACAGAAGAAATATTATTAATTAAAAATGTGAGTACAATGGCATAATGTAATATCATAAGTATCTTCTTTACAAATATTCCACAAATCAGAAAGAAAACTATTCTCACATACAACAAGATTACTAAGGGTGTGATTAAGATGAGCTATATAATCCGTTGCGCGATTAATCTGTCCAAAGATGTAGTGAAACGAAATAATTATTCATTATTTTAATGAACAAGTTATAATCCGAGTTGAGCATGACCCAAACTACTAAAAAAAAATGAAGGGTTTTCTTAGGGTCAGGCTATTACCACTACATAAAATACTCTAAGGCCCCATTAATTAAAATAATTTGTTAAATTATTTATATCCAAATGTTCATTTACCAATAAGGACATGTTTACTAAAAGACCTAAAAGAAATTTTCCTATCCCCACCCTACTCCACCCCCAACTCCAAAAACATTATACCATCTATAGACTTCATGCTCTCATAAACCCTAACAACCTTGACACCAAATCCATATGTACATGAAAAATTAGTGTTTCTCATGTTATATCGAATAATGAACTAGCGAATCCAAATACTCTTAGCGAATCCAAAGGGAAAGGAGCTTGAGAGGGACGGGTTGGGGATGGGGTGGAAAAAAGGTTTTCGGATTTATTATTAAGGGTATTTTAGGAAGATAGGGTTGCTTACAGCAAAATTTAAGGGGATTTAATTAGTGGGGGGTTTAGAGTATTTTATGTGATAGCAATATCTTTGCCCATTTTCTTAATGTGTGCCCTAATGGCACATGTTAAGTTGTTATTAATAATCCAATTATTGGGATCCAGATTTGGTGAAATTTGAGACTTTAACTGCATGGTGAAATTACCGTTGGATTGACACCATGTCGCAAAGGAGAAGAAGGGACGGCTCAGATTCGTTGGTAGCAAAGCAGTTGAGATCACAAAATCTGAGAACTACTTTGCTAATAGCGAATCCAAGTCGTCCCTTCTTCTCCCTTGCTATGTGGCGTCAATCCAGTGATCACTTCATCATGCAGTTAAAGTCCCAAACTTCACCAAATCCCAATCCCAATTATTGTATTAGAAATGATGAAAATGTATTGTAAATGGTGAAAGTTGTCAAAAAAAAAAAAAAAAGTGAAAATGCTTAGAAAACCATGAAAACACATTTTTCCATGCAATGATTGGGTTATTAATTGTAACATAACATGTGCCCTTAGTCACCCATTAAGAAAACCCAAAAAAAGAATGCGTCGGCTCATTTTACCATTCTAAGAGCATCTCCAGCATCTCCACTGATGTGAGCTAAATTACCTGTGCTATTACTATTTTAGCACACGCTATAATGCCAAATGCTATAATTTAGCACAAGGTGTTCCATTGGTGCAAATTATATAATGTGTTGTTTTTTGCCACAACTTCAATTCCTTCCTTTTTTTTTTTATAAACTACCAATTAACATCTACTAACCTCCATTGTTCCAACAAAAATAAAAAAAAATAAAAAAAGGGGGTATGTTTTTTCCGTTATTTTTATTTTAATTTTTTTTCATAATATAAGATTTAAGTACTATTTTTGAAAATTTTGTATTTATTTACAGGCTGTTTAGTTACTGAGAAAATTTTGGAAGAAAAATAGAGGAAGAGAAATATTGTATTTTTTATAGCTGCTGGTGTGTTTGGCTGTTGATAAATGGAGGGAGAACTGACATGGCAAATAAAGTAATAGCTCACCCTTGTGCTATATTTGGCACAAGGGTAAACTATTGTTATTTTTAGCATAGGTTTTTTTGGTCAAGACCCAGTGTTTAGGGCTGCAAATGAGCTGAGCTACTCATTAACAGCTCGTGAGAAAGCTCGTTAAGGGTTCGGTTCGAACTTGATCAATTAATAAACAAGTTAAGCTCAAGCTTAAATTCTAAGCTCGTTTAGTAAACAAGCTAAGTTTGAGCATACCAAAGTTTGGCTCGTTTAGGCTCGTGAACAAGCTTAATGAGAAGCTTGTTTAGGGGCTCGACAAGAAGCTCGTTAGTGGGTTCATTTAAGGGTTCATGAGTGGGGGCATAATTGTCCACTATACATTTTGGTGTGAAAGCGATACTCATTCCCTAGTAGGCTAGTAGTAGATGCTTGATACTTTTACTTATCTAAGTAGAGTTTTGGTGTGAAAGAGATACTTCTTTTGTGGAATCCAATGGAAATATGATGGCATGATAACTAGTTTTAAAGCATATATGAGTGTTATAATGTGCTCCAAGCCTTTAAGCCTCCAACCAATAACTTTAGTTTTTTAAGTTTATTGTAATTTTTTATTTAATAGTACTGAAAACAGTTTTGACCTTATAGAGTTTTGATTTTGGGTTATTTATGGTTCATGCTTGGATGATGTTTCTTATTGTTGATTTCTTGGTTTATGTTTGGGATGGTAATTCTAAACTACTTATCCAAAAAAAAATAATAATAATAATTAAAAGAAAAAATCTTAAATGAGCCAAAGCTTGAACTTGAACCGAGCTCAAGCTTGAAATTTAGGCTCGTTAAAAAGCTCGGCTCGTTTACTAATGAACAAGCTTTTTAACGAACTAAGCCGAGCACTCCAAAGCTCGGCTCGGCTCGGCTTGGCTCGTTTGCAGTCTTACCAATGTTTCCCAAAGCTTTCATCCAAGACTAATCACTGTTCCCAGGGGGAAGGAACTGTTGGCCAGAGGCCTTTTTACCAAGGTGCTGGGACTTGAACTCGAAATCTTTTACCTCCACTTGAGCCAGCCGGGACCTAACTTCCTTACCACTAGACCAACCCGTCCTGGTTTAGGCTTTTGGCACACAATTGAAGCAATCCAATTTCTGCTAAATGCTATAATGTAATGTTATACCTCACTCCGGAGATGCTCTAAGTACGGACGAGGAAGCGTCTGGAATTCTCTATAGATTCACGGCGAAGAAAAATTTTACACTATTAGAAGGCTGATGGCGTTGTCGGAGTTGTGAAGCGAAATCAAAGCGGCTTGTTAAAGAAGAGTCAAATCAGAGGGAAAAGAGATGGAGACAGGAAGAGGAAGGAGGTTGTCGCGGGGTATGCTGCCACTGCTTGCTGTTCACGCCGTGAGCGAGTATTGCAGGCGTGAGAGGAAACCCCCTATAACGGCTGGACTTCTTGCTCTCAACACTCTCATTTATTTAAGGCCCGGACCCCTCGATGCTATCCTCCCTTCCATCGATGAGGTCTGGTTCAATCCCCACCTGATCCTCAAGGTATCTCTCCCCTCTTTCATTCTCCTTCAATTCAGGGTTGCTACCTGTTATCTTTCTCTCTCTTGTTATTTGTCTTATCTTTATTTCAGTTTTTGTCCCCATTCTGATGCTAACTGTGTAGAACATCTGCTAAATCCTAAGAGCGCCAGTCCTTCTATATCAGGTGCACCTGATGCAATTTTGCATCAAGTGCCCTCCAAAACTCTTACGTGCAACTCGTATTTGACCAAACCAATCATTGGATTAAATTTGATTCATATGTTGGTCATGCATGCCAAAAATTAAGTTGATCTAAGATTAAGAGCTGTTTCATTCGAAATGTCTATAAATGAGCGATTGTTATTGATTAAAAAATATACGTTTTGGATCGAATATCAATCAATCTGAGATCAACTTGATTTTGGGTATGGAACGCCTACATGAGAAGGTTATCTAATCCAACGGTTGGATTCACGAAATATAAATCACTAGGGTATCATGTGCACCTGATAAGGACTGTATATGTATATATTGTTTACACCTAAAAATAAAATTTTCGGGGTTAAGATAGTATATTTTTAATTATGGCCATGTGAGCATTTTTTGCCAAGTGAGCCGCCACATCATTGGGGTTGGCCAATAAATCCATGTCACCAAAAACACGTTTAATGTGAATATAGAGTTCATGGGGGTAACAATTGGACCACTAACATGACACTTGGCAAATTTCATAAGCTTGAGTGAAAATAGGGTTGGTTATAACTACCCATGTAGCTTCAAAATAGGCACATGGCAAATTATGCTATGTGCATCAGTAGATTTGCTTCTTAAAAGAACATGTGGAAAATGTTTTGACCATAAAGTAGAGGAAAACATGGAGCAATAATCAAGTAACTACCCCACTACCCATGTGCGTGCACTACCCAAGACTCAAGGAATCATGGAGAAATTGGATAACCCACCTTCCCATTAATTTGGAAGCACTCTAAGGTGGTTATTCTATCTACAAGCAAGAGCTCTACAAATACAAGAATTGAAGATTTAGAAGGGGTTCTCACCATCAAAATCCTTCTGAGGAACAATCAACAAATCTCTACAATTTATTTTCTTAGGTTCTCACCATCAAACTCCTTCTCAGGAACAATCAACAAGTCTCTACAATTTATTTTCTTGGGTTCTTACCAAAATCAAATCCTTCTCAGGAAATCAAACTTAGAATATTTGCCAACTTCGTAGCCTTTCATTTAAATTTGTTTAGCTACTTAGCTTGTTGCTTTCAATCGTTTAATCCACCTTAGCTTTCGTTGAACTGTTGCTGTTCGTCTATTGGAGTTCTTTGTAAGTTCATGTAATGAAGTATTCCTTTTTCTTGTGATTTGATTATTTCCAGTTAAGTTAGTAGACGTTTGTTTTTAACCCAAGAGAGAGGAACCCCTATCTCTCGCCAATTGCCTTTTATATTTAATTTTCTTAAGTTTAATCCGTGACTAGCTAGGCATTAGAGGCCAATGGTCTTTGATTCAACGGCCTAGAAGGTGCCGAGGGGTCGTGTTCTCACGATCTTTAGGCTTTTGCCTTGGCACGCCCGCGTTGTAGACCAACTAACCTTTTATGTGAACACACACACACACACACACACACACACACACACATATCCATGGCATGGCAATCTTTTATTTGTTGTTGCTTCGAAGTTTTCACAGTTTCTTGTCTCATTTGATTAGTTGCATGGCTTTTGGGCATTTAAATTTGGCTAGATCCTGGTAGTTTTTCCCACCTCAGGGAATCAATGGTGCTCTTTCTAATTTAATCTTAAATTTTTTGATGGCCTCCCTTTATTTTTTATTTTTAAGGAATTCACTACTCCATTGTTTGGTTTCCAAGCAACCTGGGGAAAAAATATACGAATTTTACAATTTCTGCTCTTTAGTTCATAAGGCATCGTTTGGTTATTAGCATTTTTGGAAATACTTTTTATTGCTTTTAAGAGCTAAAATTCATGTGATCTTAGCCTCCAAGAGTGAGAGAAGTACTTGGAGGTTTTTAACCAAATGATGCCTAGGAAAATAAAACAGTCAGCTCAGCTTAGCCAAATAATTGTACTTAATTAAGTTCTTTCTTTCTTTTTATTTTATTTTATATTATTTTTTGGGAACTAAAGCAGTGGAAAATTTAAGGTCTCAATTTTCCTCTTATTTCCTGTAGTTTCTTAGCAACCAAATGGATTACAAAGAAGTTAAGAAACACATTATGAACTATAAACTTGCATTGTGGTTTGCATATAATATCCTCAATTGCCTAAAAAATCTCTGAACTGGTTTTTGTAATATGAAAACACTCTAATGAACTGTATCATTAAGTTACTATGCCTTATTTCAACGATCTGTTAGTAAGCATCACTATGCTTCTTCTTCTTCTTCTTTTTTTATTTTTATTATTAGCTTATTGAAAGCCATACCTTTAGTTTCATGAATTTATGAGTTTCTTCTGGCTAATTTTATACATGTTGAAGGGAAATGCTAAAAAGACTGTCAGGATTCCTTCCAGGATTTTGAGTCCTTGCAATGGAGCTTCCTTAAAAAATCAACACTATATAGAATTGGCTTCACATAGGATGTAGTGGTGGAAACAATTCCTAATCAATATTTTAAGAGACTTCATTAAGATCAGGGGTGGAGCCACGGAATTTCACTTGCAGAGCCCAAACTAGTAATATGAAGACAAATTTAGAAAATTATCAACAATGATATATTTTTCTTTATAATTTTTTTTATTTATAATTTTTCTTCTTATTTCTTTTTTGCTATTCGTTTTCTCTTCTGTCCAAATAAGTTCCAAATAATGTGTACGCATTTACCAATAACAAAATGTTGAGTGATTTGTAATAATATTTTTAAAGGAGATGTTGATAATCCTATCTATCTAATGCTCCATAATGAGACTAAAATATCGCATAAACTTGCCACAAGAAGACCCCTTCTATGCCCTATGGCTCCCATTTGGTCAAAGATTTCAACGAGGACAATCTCCTGATACTAACCTCCTCACAATCAGCAAAGAAAAATAGTGTCATACTGTCATCAGCAAACTGAAGATGTGAGACACTAATGTTATTCTTCCCACATGAAGATCACTAATCAAATCAACCTCCTCTGCCCTAGAGATCAAAGTACTGAGAATGTCAACAATAAGGGTAAAGACAAAAGGTAGATAGAGGGGTCTCCTTGCCTAAGACTCCTAGAAGCAATAAACTAACCCTCACCTTGCCATTAATCATGATAGCAAATGAAGTAGAATCCAGACACCCCCTTAATCCAGGTCTCCATTTAAGACCAAAGCCTTTCTTAAGGAGCACAAAGTCAAGGAAAGCCCAATCCACATAATCATAGGCCTTCTCAAAATCCACTTGGAAGATTTCTCCTTCTTAAATTTCCTGTACTCCACCAACTCATTTGCAATTAGAATAGCATCCAGGAAATTTTGAGCCCGAGAGATTTGTCTCATAGAGAACCAATCTGAGATGCCTAGAAAGCATTTAGCAGTGATCTTATACAGGCTATAAACCAAGATAATGGCCTAAAATCCTTTATATGAATGGATCTATCCTTCATAGGAATCAAAACGAGAAAGGTGGAATTGGTACATTTATTCACCACCCCATTAGCATGGAAATCCTTAAAAACTTTGATTAATTACTCTCTCAAAATGTCTCAACAATCCAGGTACACAACCATGGAAAACCATCCGAACCAGATCTTTCTCCCTATCTAGCTCAAAAGTAGTCTCCTTGATTTCCTCAATCTCAGATGGCCTCTCCAATCTCTCCACATCCAAATTAGAAATAGGACTCCATTCGATGCCCATAATCCCTTCTGCTCTCTACCTTCTCCGCTGCACGAGTAGAGAGAAGAGAAATACCTGATAAGCTCCTTTGAAATTGACCTAGGATCCTTAGAATCCCCCCCCCCCCCCCCCCCCCCCCCTTGGAAAAACGATCAACCACAACCATAATTGGATCATTCTTCCTTTGGGTAGGTGGAAGAGCTTACCAAGTCCACAAGGGTTGGTTGGTATAGGAAGTGGCAATACAGCCCCGCATTAGTGGCTGTCCTTTCCCCTTTTGATACACATGACACCTTTGAACATGCCTTGCAACATTTCTAGTCATTCCTGGCCAAAAGTAGCATGCTGGAGCAATTCTAGGGTCTTATCCTTACCAAAAATGACCCAAATTAGGTTGTTCAACAAGAAACTTCCCTCTAAGAGGGCATTAAGGCCCACACAAGCTCAATCCATTGAAAAGAAACCCATCTTTCAACAAAATTCAGATTTTGGCAGCATGCTGTCCACTTTGTAGGGTGTGGAAAATCTCCCCAAAATAAGGATCGTCGCCATAATGTGCCTTAAATTCATCAAACATCTCTAACAAGAGATTAGCTCTTCTACTCAAGCCATTGGCTACTTTCTTAAGAACTTCCAACTTGTGTCTCAAAGAGAAATTGAGTTGTTGTAGATGACTCATCCATTTGGCATGTCTCTTGTTAAGAGGTTGTTGAATGTTGAGATGCTTGAGAGCTTTATGATCGGTGTTGAGAATAAATTGCTTGTAAGCCAAATAATAACTCCAATGCTTGATAGCTTGTACAATGGCATAGAATTATGTGTTACATGGACTCGGCATATACACCCAAGGTACTCGTGTGGCTGTGTCAGCACGACACGATGCGGGTACTGGTATGGAATCTGTGGCGGATTCTGCAATGACATGGTCGAACACGGCTAGAGGAAGAAGAAAGGGGGAGAAAGAGAGAGACAGAAGGGTACATATCTCGTCACTGGAGAGAGCTCCTCGAAACCGATGCATGATGCAGAGAGCTCTAGGGCTTTTTTAAAAGAAAAACCTTATCTCTTATTTGTTTTATTTTTTTTCTGATGAGGAACTTATCTCTTATATATTTTTATTTTGCAACCAACTAATCCTTTTTACTTTTTGTATTTTAAAACAACCAAACTTAAATACTGATATTTAGACTTCTATAATTAACTATTATGATAGAACCACTATAAAATTATAAGTTGAACTGTTGCCCCTCTATTATATTTAACTTATATATATATATATATATATATACACATGTATCCCCGTACCTTTATCCCATTTTTGGATCCTTTTTAGTCGAGTCCCCGTATCCTAAAATTTAGGAATTTGATGAATTCAACTCTTAGACACATATTTACACCTAATGCCCGCACTCGTATCCATGTAACATAGATAGAACTCCAAGTCATAAGTAGAATACTTGAGTTGGGCACCATTCAACTTCTTGTTAAAGAAAGCAATTGGCAACTGCCCTTCTTGGCTAAGGACTCCTCCAATTCCCACACCCGATGCATCACAATTAAGCTGAATCACCTTGTTGAAATTGGATTCTTCAAGAGTTGGAAACTCCCTGGCTTCCTGAGTTTATTCAAAGACCATGAAAACTCCTCACTTCTTGCTTACTAGAAGGTGTAGGCCAATCCACAATTGCTTGGACTGTACTTTCATCCATTAGTACTCCATCTGAGGACACAATGTACCCAAAAAACACTAGCTCATCTATGTCAATGCTACACTTTTTAAGTTGCCATAGAACTTCTCCCTTGTAGAATATAAAATACTTTTTGAAGATGCTTCAAATGTTCTTCAAAACAACGGCTATTAACCAAAATATCATCAAAGTAAACTACCACATACCCTCCCAAAAGTGGTTGTAACGTTTTGGTCACAACTCACATGAAGGTCTTATATTGGACACACAGCCAAGACCGACCAGTCCCCTTCGCAGTACGGAATGGTCGGTTAAATCTCACTTTGGCCTGTTCACTATGGAGCAACTTTCTTTATATATATATATATATATATATTTTTAATTTCTTCTTTTGTTTCTTAGTTATTTTCTTTATTATTTCTTTATTTTATTATTTATTCCTTTTTCTACTAGGACTAGTTTATTTCCTTTTCATAGTTTATTACTATTTCTTAAAATTAATTCTCTATAGATAGGCTTGTAGCCTTATGGCAACTCATACTTTTGCTTAATAATATTCATATTTTGTTCTCTTAGTTGAGTGTTGTTCCTGGTCGATTCCAAACCTTAGGCTCTTGACGTTTGTTGTAGTCATATCTTTAGTTTTCCATTGTTTTAGTTGTTATTAAAGCGAGGATTCACCTGGCTTCAGGGCTGACCAAGGAAGTAGGAGAATGCAACCCCGTTGACGGTGATCGTAGGGTGGGAGCCTTTTGGGATGCGTTGGAAGCACAACGCAGCAATTTTCGAACAAGCTTTGAAGTCGAATGATAGTTTAATGAAAATTTGTGCATTGATTGTCAAGCTGAATCTCAACGCTAACAGTGGGCAACCAAACTTTGATAGGAGATGTGTTGATGGATTCGCTAAAGGCCAATTTGTTAACAAAAATGAATTCAGGCGTCCTATTTGTTATTAGACAGATAGCGAGGGTGTGTCTAAATTTAAAAAAAGCGATGAGCATGGTGTATGCCGATCGGCAAAACAACAAAGAGATTTTGATGATTATTGGTTGGAGATAAATATTCCATGCTTTAATGGATATTTTCATATCGAAAAGTTCTTCAATTGGGTATAAGAGTTACAACGGTATTTTCTTCATAAGAAAAAAGAGTTAGAACGGTACTTTGTAATGAGGGATGTTTAAGAGGAGGACATTGTGAAATTTGTTGCATTCAATTTAAAAGGTGAGGCTGTAGTTTGGTGGGATCGGTTGCGGACGGTCAAGCGACGACAATGTAAATCTTGTATTCATTCATGGACAAATATAAGTTCCTTTTTGAGAATGTGTGGCTTCAACATCACCATTTTAAGGTGTCCTTTCAATCTTGGTGGAAGGAATGTGATGTTCAGGGTTGGGAGGGTTTTAAATTAGTGTGGAAGCTTATCTGTGTTGAGCAGAAGATTAAAATCTGGAATAAAGAGGTGTTTGGGGATATCAAGGTTTTAAAAGATTCTATTTTGAAGAGAATTAGTGAACTAGATGAATTGGATTTGAATGGATTATTAGATGTTCATCTTATAAAGGGAAGAAATGATCTCAAGAATCGTCTTTTAGAGATTGTTTTTAAAGAGGAGATTTCTTGGTGTCAAAAGGCTAAGGTGAAGTGGCTGAAGGAGGGGGATAACAATTCTAGGTTTTTCCACAAGGTTGTGAATGGGAAGAGGAAAAAGAATTTGTCAAAAAAACTTGAGAACAGCAACGGATTGTTGATTTAGGATGAGGCTCAAATTGTTGAGGAAGTTTTTGATTTCTTTTCTGCTTTTTATTCCTCTGATGAGGTGGTGCAGCTCAATATTCAAGGTCTTGAGTGGATCCCAATAGATGAGTCTCAAGCTTTGTGGCTTGAAAGGCCTTTTGATATTGGCGAGATTAAGGAGGCTGTTTTTGGTTGTGACAAAGATAAAGCACTTGGCCCTGATTCATTGGTAGTGTTTCAGGATTGTTAGGAGGTGATTAAGGAGGATTTATTTGAAGTTTTTTTTGGAGTTCTTTCATAATGGGGTTGTTAATGCTTGCACTAATGCTTCTTTCATTTACCTTATACCTAAGAAGGACAGACCACTCAAATTGAAGGATTTCAGACCAATCAGTCTAGTTTCTTCGCTTTACAAGGTTTTAGCAAAAGTGTTGTCAATAGGTTGAAGTGTTGAGTGCCACTATTTTTGATCCTCAGTGAGCTTTTGTGAGAGGTCAGAAAATTTTGGATGTAGTATTGGTGGCGAATGATGCAGTGGATGAATATAGATCTTGGGGGAAGGAAGGCTTTCTTTTTAAAGTGGATTTGAGAAGGCTTATGACCATGTAAATTGGGATTTTTTTTTTGGATTTTGTGTTAGAATCTAAAGGGTTGGGGATTAAATGGAGAAGCTGGACTAAGGGTTCTCTGTCTTCAACTAATTTTTCTGTTGTGTTTAATGGGAAACTGGGGAAATTTTTTAAGGCTTATAAAGGGCTTCGTCAAGGGGATCCTTTGTCCCTTTTGTTTACTTTGGTGGTGGATGTTTTGAGTAGGTTAGTGGTTAAAGCCAATGATTCAAATTTGTTTGAAAGTTTTGTTATTGGGAGAGATAGGGTGACTGTTTCGCATTTGCAGTTTGCTGATGACACTATTTTTTTGTTTACGGGGAAGAGCAGAACCTCTCTAATCTTCAATCTATTTGAAGATTCTAAGATCAATCTTCGAATCCAGCATGTAATCCAATCTAGGAACTGGAAAGTGATACTTGATGGTAATTTTGTTAATTGCTCTACTGTTTACACACGTTCTCCAAGAACCATCCTTTTTTGGAGTCAAGAGAGTGGAAATGGCACGTGGACTAATAGTACCTCAAATATAGCCTCTATCAATAATCTCCTCAACCTGTTTTTGTTAGTCTTCCTTCTCTTTTGGTGTTATTCTATAAGCTGCCTTGTTGGGAAGTGCTGAACTGGTAACCAAATTGATTCGATATTGAATATCTTCATTGGAGGCAACTTGGGAGGCAATTCTTGGGGAAACACATTAGAATATTGATCCATTAACTCTCCAACAGCACTAGAAACAACATTTTCAGCAACTTTTTTATTGTGGAACTAAGGTGAACACAACTACATTCAAGGCTTTCTTTAATAAAGCTATTGGAAGTAATCAAAGAAGTTGTTTGAGGCTTGAACTCATCTTCTGCTTCATGGGCAGCAGTGTATATTGTTGATTTCCTTTGCATAAAGTGTAGGTTTACCTCTTTCCATCATGAATAGTTTGCCTATCATATTGCCAAGGTCTTCCAAGAAGAATATGACAAAGCATCCATAGGCACCACGTCACACCAAACTTCATCAAAGTATTTTGTTTGGATGAAGAAAGAAACCAAACACCTCTTTTTCATCTTTACTTCATCCCCTCTTTTAAACCAAGAGAGCTTCTAAGGATGAGCATGCTCTTGGGTTTGGAGCTTCAAGTTGTCCACCACCTCTTGAGATACAACATTCTCACTACTCCTTTCATCTATGATCATATTACTCAGCCTTCGTTCAATGCTACAAGTGGTGTAGAAAATGTTGGTTCTCAACCAATCTTATTTGGTTTCTTGTTTTGGCACAAAAGAGTCTTCTTTAACATAAGTGCCATGCTGCCTTCTTCACAATCTCCACCAATCTCTTCATTCAAGGGCTGGTCATAAGTTGGTAGCTCATCAAATTGTACACTCTTGTCTTTTTCTTCCATCAAAAGTGCTTTATTATGCTCCCCATGGCCTTTCTACAATCCAAGGACTTGTGGCAGGGTTCCCCACACTTAAAGCACTTAAATTTCCCTCAATGGAACTGATTTCCAGCCCCACACATGACTCGAACTAGGCTGATTTGTAGTAGGAACAACAACTTTATCAACCTTAGCATGCTGTTGATTACCTAAATGACTTCCCCTTCCAACTTGTGATGAACCACCACCTCTAGAGTAACTTTGGTATTTCTGTCCAGACTTTGAAGACTCTTGAAATTGCTGACCAGACCTGCAAACACTCCGATTTTTTTGCTTTTCCACTAACAAAGGCTCAATTATGGGCTCCTTAATGGTCCACAATGATTGCAACATAAGGACATCTTGAATAGAAGGCTTGAACTCAAATACTTTGCTACCATCTGTTCTTCACTCTCAGACAGAAAGCTTTGGTGTAGTCATCAACACTCCCAAATTACTTGAGATTATGCAAATTATTGTAAGGAGTTTGGATGTTGTTGAAAGGAAGAAAGTGTTGCTTAAGTTTCTTCTTTACTTTACTCCAATCTTTAATCTTTCCCTTTCCATTCCTTTGGCGAGACAATTGCAATTGCTACCACCAAATAGATGCTCTCCCTTCAAGGCGAATTGATACCAATTTCTCCTCTCCTAGATGGTGCCTGGGCATGTAATTATACAAAATTATTCCCTCTTTTAAACTCTTATATTGCACTTCTTTTTGACTTCTTTAGAAAGCTGGTGGCACCGATTTGATCCACAGATCATTCAACAATTGAACTAAATAATCAATTTTCAAGAAAAACTCTTCTCAATGTTGTATAACAAAATTTATTATTCATTATGAGTCATTCTTCCATAAGACACCTGATTTTCAACTCAACTTCAAACCATGGGGAAGTGGATAAGTTGAACTGCTTACCAGTTGTACGACCACTGGCATAAAGGGAGAGAACAGCTTGAATGGCAACATACATGGCAGGAGTGTTGAATGTTTCAAACTTTGTGGGCTTTGGTGGTAGAGGAATTGGGTTTGGATGTTGGAGTTAAGTCTTGTATAAAGTTGATTTATCGTAAGTATTTAGATGAGTAGGATGAATGGTTACGGAAACTTTTTAGAGATGAGAGTTTGGGGATGGGCAGAGGGGAAGGGGTGGGAATTTGAGTTTCTCAGAGTTTAGAGGTTTGTTATTGGATGGGCAAGACCAGAGGAAGAACGACAATAGACTAATTCAGAAAAATTGCAAGTATGTTGGTTTGGATATTGAGAAGAGTGATACCACAAATGTATATAAAATGCACGACGGTGCTGAAAAGAGTTCTAATGATGATGATGAAAATTTTTATGGTGATGATGACAACGATGATGTTGTCTTGCAAGCAAGTGTTGCTAATAAAGATTTTAGTTCTCATAAGAGAAAGCTAGAATCTTTATCAGGAATGCTGAACTGGGTGATTGAGGTTATGAAGCATCCTAATGATACTACAATTGGGGTAAGACTAGAGGGATCCAAGTGGGAGGAACATGAAAACATGGAGTTTTGGGACCAGGCTTTGTCAGCATGGGAGGTTTTGTTGCTATAAAGGCATATTGATTCTAACGCTAAACAATCTCTCTTGCAGAAGAAGCTGAAGATGCATCCCTCCATGTACGACTGTATGAGGATAATAATTTTTCAATCAGCAGTCTACAGAGAGATTAAGGTGCAGCAAACGGCTTCCTTCTTTGACTAAATCTCATTTTTGCTCATGTTGTGAACCATGTTCAACCACTCAAAGTAAATTAGCAAGTCCTCGCAAGATAGAGTTGGAGAATGTCCCCAAGGAGGAAGAAGTTGTGACTGCTGATTTATTGGCCCAAAGTACAACATTAGGCATGCTTAGGGATCATCCATTTGAGAAACATGTTTCTGTGCGCCCTCTCTTTCAAGTTGAAGTACCTGAGTGGACTGGTGTGGTTTCTGAGAGTGACACTAAATGGCTAGGCACACGGGTATGGCCTATGGCCAATGGAAAACACAATTGGCAGATTGAATTGGATCCTATAGGGAAGGGAAGACAAGATTCATGTGATTGTCAACTGCCAGGGTCTGTCCAATGTGTTCGATTTCCCATTGCTGAGAAGAGGATGAAGTTGAAGCTTGAACTGGGTTTGGTGTTCTATCTTTGGAGATTTGATCGTATGGGCAAGGAAGTTTCGCTTAGGTGGACAATTGAAGAAGCAAAGAGATTAAAGAGAGTGGTAAAATTAAATCCTCCCTCCCTAAATAAGTGCTTCTGGGATGATGCATTCAAGTATTTTCCTAGAAAGGCAAGGGAAAACTTGGTAAGCTACTACTTCAAATTATTTCTTGTTTGGTGCAGAAGCTATCAGAGCCCGTTATTGTTGTTGTCGTTCTTGGGCCATTTCATTTGTGAACCCGTCTTTATTGTCCATGTGATAGGCCCGTTTCTATCTTGTTTGGCCTGCATGTTCCCACCAAGGTCTTTAATATCGATATCGCTGGGTATATCGAGGATCCAAAAATGTGGATATATCGGATATATCGTTGGATATATCGACAATATCGATATCGTTTTAAAGATATGGTGGATATTATGTGTTAAACGCGGAATTTTTTATTGAAACTCTGGGAAACAATGATTTAGACTATAATACACACTTTAGCATCAAAAAATTGCAATTTAAATGTGTATAAAACAAGTATGTGTTGTGTAGGGTATAAATAGTGTGATACGATGAGAAAATAAATAATAGAAATTCATGCAAATATAACATCTAAATGTCATATGAGATTAAAATTTGTAAATATTTATCATTTACACAATAAACACTTACATACTTACATAGTTACATTAGTAGTTTAATACCACATAGAGCTCCTTGGTGGTTCAAAATCATCATTTCTATCTCTATTCTGCCTTTCCATATTGGTAATATTACGACAATAGGTTGGCCATTTCATGTAATTAGCATAATTGAGCAAATAATTCTGTAGATGGCGGTCATATTCATCAGCAGAACAATGCCGTAGGATTCCCATTGGTGGCAAATCTTGTGGTTCAGTCTCAGGAGCTTCTTCATTTGTTTGCGGTGGGACTGATGGATACATTGAGTATGGATTGGGCATATAATCAATTGGTTGTTGATATGGATATTGTTGTCCATAGATATATGCCCCTGAGGGATCAGTGTTATAGTGGCCCATCTCATATGGGTTGTATGACTGATATGGCACAGGTTGGACTTGTTGATGGGGATAGGTATCTTGGCTCGAGTCTGTTCCATAGCCAAAATGACTTTGTTGTGATCCTATACTCATAGACTCGAAGTTCGAGGAAAGGGAATCTACATCTTGTTGGCTGCTTGTGTTTTGTCCCCGTTTTCTCCTCGAATAATGTTTGCCTATTGCCCCGATACCTGGCCCTGCTCTCCTAGAGCCATGGTCCTCATCCTGTGTCGCATGTGTGAAATCCGCTTCACAAGAAAAAGGACTCAATAATGGCCTCGGACTAGCTCCAGCTCCATAATTTCCACCCCCTCTTCCATCGTCCCCATCATCATCTCCATCACTATCCCCACCTCCAGTATTAGTGTCAGAAGAGTCAGAAGACTTAGAATGCACCGAGTCTGTTCCCATTGCATCCTCGCTTGATAAAACCTCCTCAGATATAACTCTGTCGACGTCAATCCCGAGGTTTTGAGCTTCTTCTGCCACCTTTGGATCAGGTTCACCATCTGGCCCATCCATATGTGAGGGCCTAATCCACTCGTAAAGAGGATTCTCATTCTCCTCTCCTAATTCGACTGATATATCAAGCAGATTTAGAGGCTCTAACTCTGCTGCATTTTCCATCTCAGCTTCCATATCTCTGATCCTCAACCTCATGTTGTAATAACAAAAGACCAGCTTTTCGAGCCTTTCGTACGCTAGTCGATTGCGCTGCTTTGTATGTATTAGGGAAAACGTGCTCCAGTTCCTTTCACAAGCTGAAGAGGAGCATGTTTGTGACAATATCTTCATTGCCAATCCCCTCAATGTTGGAGCAGAAACCCCATACATATCCCACCAGTCAGCTGCCCATAATAAAATGAAACTATTAATTTTATATTTACAACTTTAAAATTTATAACTTAACAAATTTGTTAGTAGTCTTTATAGTTCTATACGCACCAGCTGTCATGCTTTCTCTTGATGCAATTGCGAGTCTCTCTCCAAATTTACCCCTCGCTTCTCGAAACATTATAATCTACAAGTGCAACCTTTTCATCAGTGATTAAATAGAATAAATATTAAAATATAAACTTTGATAGTTATTGTTGTTGTGTTACCTCATTTCCAATCTCTCCACCCCTGTCAGAGTTTGGTTCCAACTTTTGGAAGACCTCAAGCACTGCATTAGTCAAGTTTTGGTTGTGACTAATGTTATTCTTGTATTGATACTTTGGGTTTAGGTAGTATGCTAGCATTCATGTCAAACACAAATATACAATTTAATTAGTTTCACTTTGTGTGGTGTAAGTGTGTAACAAACTAACAAATAAAAAATATCAAATAACATATATAAATTATTTTCTATAATTTTAGATATAGGAATTTAACGTAGAAATTTATAATGTATAAATTATACCTGCCGACAATAAAGGATGATCGATTGATTTGTCCCAGCGCTCCTTTATGGCTTTTAAGACCCATTCCACATTCCGATTAGATGATAGGAGAGTCTCTTTCATTACTTGGAACGCTTGATATACTACGCCCAAGGTTGGGAATACCTCACTATCAACAATGCGCAACAATCGGTAAAGAGGCTCATAAATACCACATACTTTTGTAACCCTAGCCCAGAAAGTGTGGTTTAGAATAAGTGATTCAACGTGACGGCCTATTTGCGTTCTATTCAGTGGATGTTCATTCCATTCATCAGAGGTGAACAAGGTTTTCAAGCCCCCCTTTTTCTTCAATAGGCTGTCGAGTGCAATATAATTTGTGGCAAACCGAGTGGCACCCGGTCGCACAATATCTCCTCCACAACATGCTCTCATTTGTGCCAACAACCAACTGTGGTTGTATATAAAGTTTGTGATCATCCTCCCTTCAATGATCACATCTTTAACTCCTTTTTTACCAGCAATCTTCTCAAATATGAGGTCGATGCAATGAGCAGCGCAGGGTGTCCAGTATAAATTATACTTTTCCATTAACAGCTGCCCCGCTTTCTTATAATTGCTGCCATTATCAGTCACTAGCTGGACAACATTTTTGCTACCGATTGATTGCACGACATTTCTCATCAAAGTATAAATATACTTATGGTCCTTAATTTTATCCGAAGCATCCACCGATTTCAAAAAAACTGTCTTTCCTTTACAATATACCATAAAGTTGATGATGGACAATTTTGTTGGACCTGTCCATCCATCACACATAATGGTGCAGCCATATGTCTTCCACAATGGCTTTATTTGTGCAACGTATTTATTCATCTCTTTTACCTGTGAGATGAAATAGAATTTAAGTAAAATCACATAAAAAAAATTAAAAGATCATAAATAAAACTTTATAATGAATAAATTCTAATATTTTGAATTAAATTAGTAATTACCTCCATATCAAGATATTTAGTTCTAATCTCATACGGGGAAGGAGGATTAACGCCTGTTCCAGAATTCTGAGCTCCAGCAATCATATTTTTGAAGTGATGGGAGGCGGCCTTCTCAGGCGCGACATTCTCATGTATAAAGAATTTTGCAACTAATCTACCTAAACCCTCCTTTATCTTGCCTTTACTAAAAGCATCCTTAATAGTCCTTTGCCTTGATTGTGCTGTTTTATACAGAGAAGGAACGGAGGGGATATGAGTTTCTGGCACCCGAACGCTTTGACTACGTTTAAGTGGATGCATTGGTCCTTTGCCTTTACTTATACCAGCACCTGAGCCACCAGCACCAGAACTTCCAAAACCAGCCTCTGATTGGAATTTTCTCCGTTGCTCTTCCTCCCATTCACTAGCCTTTGAGGCACGGTAGGCTTTTTTATAGTTCCTTCTTTCCTCCGCATCCAAATTTGTTGGATACATCATGATGTCCTCATCATCATCTTCATCAGCATCATCTGATTGGGATTCTAATATACCACCCCTTAACATTTGTCTAACATTTGAATCTCTCCTTGCCTTTGCTGCCTTTGCTGCAACTTTCCCTGTCAAAAGTTGATACATCTCATCTTTCACCTCTGGAGGCACATTGTTGCAAGGTGCTATATTATTTTTTGGATCTGACCCCAATAAATGGTACTTAAGCCGCGTCGCCCCACCACTCTTCCATGTCTTCTGACAATACCTACATTGGATACCACCTACTGTACCCTCTATACGACTCCCATGTTCCCACACAGGATCAACACTCTTCGCTCCTGCCATCTTTTGCTAAAAGTATATAACTGCAAATCTTATACATAAGTATATAACATTAGTATTTAGTTATTTACTTACTAGACATATGAATTTGCATATATGATTGTGTAAAATTAAAAGAAATATATAAATTTAATTTCATTGAGATAATAAGAAATTGTGAATTATGCATTACTAACTTTACTGAAATAATTTAACACTTGTAGAATATATAATGATAATATGATATAACTATATAATTATATGAATATGATGATATAACAAATTAATATATAAGTAGAATATGTAATTATATAACAAAATAATTTGCATATGTGATTTTGTAAAATTAAAAGAAATATGTAAATTTAATATCATTATATATCAGTAGAAATGTAGAAATATATAATGATATAACAAATTAATTTGCATATGTGATTTTATAAAATTAAAAGAAATATATAAATTCATTGAAGTAGTAAGAAATTGGAATTATGAATTACTAGCTTTATTGAAATAATTTAACACATTAAATTGGACATATGATGATATGACATATTAATTTAGCACTTGTAAAATATATAATGATAATATGATATAACTATATAAGTATATGAATATGATGATATAACATATAAGTATATAACAAATTAATATATAAATAGAATATGTAATGATATAACAAATTAATTTGCATATGTGATTTTGTAGAAATGTAGAAATATATAATGATTATAACAAATTAATTTGCATATGTGATTGTGTAAAATTAAAAGAAATATATAAATTTAATATCATTGAACTAATAAGAAAATTATGAATTATGATTTATGAATTATTAGCTTTACTATAATGATTTAATACATTAAATTGGACATATGACAAATTAATTTAACACTTGTAGAATATATAACTATATAACTATATAACTATATAACATTAGTATTTAGTTATTTACCACGTTACTGGATGTCTGAACATATGAATTTGCATATGTCATATGTGATTGTGTAAAATTAAAAGAAATATATAAATTTAATATAAATGAAATAATAAGAAATTATGAATTATGAATTACTGACTTACTGAAATAATTTAACACATTAGTATATAATTGAAAATTTGAAACAAATATACATAATTAATATTTAATATTAAGGTGAGTACGTGAGGTAGTCTAACTATCTAAGGGATTATAAATTTATAAGAATAAATTAATTTGGATAGAAATAATGAATTGAAAATTTGAAATAAATAAATTATTTAGACAATTATAAGACATAATCACATATAACATATTCACATAACTAATTAACTAAAATTGTACAAATTAACAGAATATAAATTATATGACCTTCAAGTCTTCAACGAATGGCCTAATTCACAGATGCACTGCTGTCTGCTGTTGCCTTGCTACTTGCTTCTCACAGATGCACTACTTTCTTTTTTCTCAGCACTTTGTTGCTCCTTCTTTGTTCACAAATCATACAAATTTATAGACTTATCACTTATATGAGGAATTGAGGATGATTGATGAAGTGAAGTGATGAGTGTCTGAGTGATAACCGGAAGTGGGAAATGATGAAGGCCCATTTGTTTCTCAATGCAACCAAAAAAAAGCATGCTAAAGGGCTGCAAAGGACAATGAATGACAATACACCAATGTTTGTTCACGTGAAGAAGGCTACAAAGGGCTGCAAAGGAGGGCTGGTGGGAGGGTTGGGTACCGCAAATGGCTCCAAAAGGCTGCAAATGGTTGGTGGGAGGGCTGGTGGGATGGTTAGTGGGCATCTTTGCCCTGCAAAGGGCTACAAAAGGCAGCAAAAGCCCTAGTGGGAGGGCTGCAAAAAGCAAAGGACCTACCCATCTTTTACTTATTTCATGTGAAATAGGTGCAACGGACAAATAATGTGAAAATTTTCACATGCAATCAGCAAAAATGGATTCAAAGGCCTGCAGAAAATAGTAAAAGCCTAGTGGGAGGGCTGCCAAAAGCAAGGACCTACCCATCTTTTACTTATTTCATGTAAAATGCAGTGTAAAGGACAAATAATGTGAAAATTTTCACATTCAATCAGCAAAAATGGATGCAAAGGCCTGCAAAAAACAGTAAAAGCCTAGTGGGAGGGCTGCCAAAAGCAAGTACCTACCCATCTTTTACTTATTTCATGTGAAATGCAGTGCAAATGACAAATAATGTGAAAATTTTCACATGCAATCAGCAATAATGGATGCAAAGGCTGCAAAAAACAGTAAAAGCCTAGTGGGAGGGCTGCCAAAAGCAATGACCTACCCCTCTTTCACTTTATTTCACGTGAAGTGTAGTGAAAAGCACCAATAATGTGAAAAAGTTCAGCAGAAATCAGAAAAAAATGCACAAAATGTGAAACTGGCGATATATCCAGCGATATCGTCGATATATCGCCGATATATCGACGATATATCGACGATATCCTGGCGATAAAAGGCAAAATCCAGGCGATATTTAAACTAAAAGATATATCGACGATATATCGCGATATATCGCGATATATCGTCGATTTCTGGTTTTTTCTCAAATTTTCAAATACCGTGATTGAATATCGTATCGTTGAGGCTCGATATAGCGATATATCGCGATATATCGTCGATATATCGCGATATTTTGGTCCTTGGTTCCCACATTAGTTAATTATAAAATTTGACATAGCTTCATATACTTTTTTGGGCCCTCCACCTAAAAGCTTAGGCTGATAGGTTGGAAACTTAACAATGTTCGACCAATCTACAAATTCATCTGGATTGTGACTTCCTTAAAACTCCAGAATCTCAATCTTGATGTTGTGTTCCAACCTAGCTTAGTCTTCTCCA
The DNA here is from genome assembly GCA_039720395.1 of Liquidambar formosana. Classification (NCBI taxonomy): domain Eukaryota; kingdom Viridiplantae; phylum Streptophyta; class Magnoliopsida; order Saxifragales; family Altingiaceae; genus Liquidambar; species Liquidambar formosana. The sequence continues at coordinate 47,252,826 of CM077822.1, read as the reverse complement.
CAAATGGCCTACCTCTTTGAGGAACTTCAAAAAGGATTCTCTAAGAAGGGGTTTGTGTCACTGGATTCATCACTTGCCTCACTGGCATTGCACCATCTCCATCAAAGTAGCTACCTGTCTCCCTCATTGTTCAATTTCCTCTCTATATTGCTGATTTTGTGGTTGAGCATCACCTACCCATAGGTGAATGCAAATCAACTCCATCAAGATTCATAGCATTTCCTCTTCCCCTACCTCTCCTACCATGACCATGATGAGCCATAACAGCATATAAGTGCTAAAATAAGGTCTGAAATGAATCAATTGCAGCTACCAAATTCACTAAGGGGTCATGATCAAGAACAACACACCTAAGCACTGGTTAGACTCCAATAAAATAGGCTAAGCTTCAATCGATAGCTGCTAGAATGATGAGAAGAAGATCTAGGTTCAGTCGAGAAGAATACCAGAAGAATTCAATCAACTGGAAGTGATCACAATTGATATAAAAGCAGGGCTACAATATGTTGAAAAGGCCTCGTTTTGCAAAATTCTTAGAGTGGATAATGGGTTGGCTCATGAGATGGCCAGTTGGGCTCCCAGTCTAGACTTCTCCGGATTCTGGGAACCAAATTGTATCCCAGCATGCGTCTTGGAAGCTTTCATCTGTGATGATCATGGCTCAGTCCTGTTTCTGACAGTTTTAGTTTTAATTTTAATTTTTTTTTTAATAATTTTATTCTCAAGTTGCTTTAGTTTTTAGTCATTTTATTTTTTGTTGGTTTGTTTCCCCTGTTTTTCTGTTTTGTCTATTTAGTACAATAAAATGGTCTTCGAAGCAAAAAAAAAAAAAAAAAAACTGTAAAGAAGAAAAAAGTGATCACAATTGATGAATCCACTTTCGACTGTACCTTGTACTTCAAATCGTCTGCCTCCTTTGAATGGGACTGCTGCCAACCAAATTGAAGCTTCAACACCCACACTACTGCGATAACCTTTCCACAGCAAGAATCGAGCAGTAGAGTGGAGGAAATTCTGGTCGAAAAAGGTTCCATCAGGGCTAGAAGTATCTATGAACCACAACAGTAACTTTGAGTCCATTTTTGACCACTCAATTGGAGAAAATTCGAACCTTGAGCAGGCCTCAAACAAAGCTGTAACAGATCACCTTGGTAGAACCTCCAAACTTTATTTTTCAATCAGAGAAAAGGCTTCGACTAAGGTGGTTGCTGCTGAAATGAGTTTCAATTACTGCAATACAGTTCATCTACCAACCCTAGGAAAACCCTTGGCAATATCGATCAAGGCTGATCAAGAAAACTTGGTATTGTGAGAGAAAGAAGGAAGAACTCCAGAAGGCTTCACACCACAGTGGTTTGAACTGATCTCTGATACCAAAATAATGTGAATCACCAAGAAAATCAGCAAGTGATGGAAAACGAGAGAAAATGAAGGAAAATAACAAGAACCCTTAATTCTAATCTGGAAAGAGAAGAGTTGAAAGCTCTGAGAAATCTGTTACAATTTTGTTATAATCTGAAAAACTAACTTCAACTAACTTGAACAGCCATATTTGAAGCTTTAAAGAGGATCAAATGCTGGAAAAGACTAAACTACCCCTCTAACTGACTTAACTGACTACTTAACTAATTATATCAGCTGCTAATTACATCTTAGTGCAACTGAGTACGAGATACAAACAAAAATAAGCTGCTGGGAAGCGTATTTTTGTGTAACAGTCCACATCATTTCAATCTCAGATGAGAGATATTGATGTCCTGGAGAGCAATGGTTTGTTTTCTGCGAAATCTTTTTACCTTTCTCTGTTTGTGTCACTTCAACAAAGGATTGAATGAATTTTGAAATTAGATAATATTTTGTGTGTTGCAGAGAAGACAGTGCTAAAAAAAGAAAAGAAAAGATTAAAACGTTCGATTATCTCGTTCTATGTTGTTTTGGTAAACAAAAATAAAAACTCACCCACGAATAGTTTTATTTTTAAATTTTTGTTTTTCCCTTTTTGATTGGCAAAAAGAAAAATTTTATTGAAGAATTAAAAGATAATAGGTAAAAAGGAGGACAAGAAGTCCACCATAGACAAGAGTAGAAAAACAAGGAAAGCACTAACTAGCATAAACCAACTTCCAATCACATCTAATGATAAATAATGGGATTTCCCTAAAAAAAATTGAAGCACAAGCCCAAAAAGAAGCAAGAAAATAGATTCTATCCCATAACCCGTCAAAGCCTTCTTTATTGTTAAAAATCTTTGCATTCCTTTCTTACCAAATTACCCAAAAAACTTCCATCAAAACACACCTCCACAACGTGACTCCCCTCTTATCAGTCCCAAAATCCACAAAAGTAATCTCAAACATCTCAGTTGAAGGACCCAGATGCACCCAAATCTCACTACTTTGGAACAATCTCTGCCATAGCGCAACTGCCGTTGGACAATGTAAGAACTAATGATCTACTGTCTTAGCCTCCTGTTTGAACATAATACACCATGGAGGATGATAGCAAAAGTAAGGTCTGCTTCTCCTTTGAAGCATATCATTGGTATTGAGTCTCTTGTGAGCTAACACCCAAGAAAACTCTCGAATTTTAAGGGGGCACTTTCGCTTTCCAACAAAAGATTCCAACAAAGCAAGTTTTGGACACCATTGAGTAATGTTAAAATATGCCTATTTATCGAACCAAACATACACACACACATAACATTCAAAAAAATAAAGGAGGTAAATGTATCCTTGATTTTCAAACATTGCAGCTTATGATTTGGTTATATGGCATTAAACTGTGATTTATAAGTTTTTGATCGTTGGATTTTGTACCTTTTTGGAGTGATCCTTGTGATACTTGGAGAGGAGTGCGCTATTGATGTCATCTGGAGTGTTAACCTCTTCATTTATTATTATTATTTTTTAAATTTATTTTATTTACCTGTTTCGTGTTTGAAATTTCAATGTTATCCTATCCTGAAGAAGAATAATTTCCTAGCCTAAAGAACAACATTCAATTGCATTTTTTTTTCTTTCTTCTTTATTTATTTATTTATTTATTTTCTGGGGCCTTCCCTAAAATTTCAATTTTTTATCCCCATAACGAAGAAGAAGAAGAAGAAGATGATGATCAAGATGAGAGGTGTTACCTGATTTACTTTGTATTTGAGTGCTCCATTGATGTAATTCAGAGTTCAAATCTTTTTTTTTTAAATTTTAAATTTTAATATATTTTTTGCCAAAACAAGAAGGTTCTATCTTATTTTCCTTTGTTTTTTTTTTTTTTTTTTTTTTTTTTGGGGGGGGGGGGGGGGGGGGGGGGTGGGGTAGTGTGCAGCAAATAGAATTATTATTATTATTTAAATTTCAGCATTCTATAACGAAGGGGTTATCTCAAATTTACTTGGAAAGGAGTGGTCTATTGATGCTTTTTAAAAGTATTCACCTCTTTTATTCAAGGGCTAGGCTATTGCCACCAGATAAAGTACTCTAAGTCCCCCCATGAAGTTGATACCTTTTAAGGTCTTATGAAAATTATAAAAGGTTTCTACGAAAACTAGTTGCGTGGTCTGCTAGAAAACATCATTCTGAACAACTTTGTAGAATAAATTTTTTCAAAATCTGTCGTTTAAGTGGATTTTTTGGCCATTTTTCATGAAACATTTTGTAAAAATGAAAGAGAGATTGTCAATGGCCAAAAAATCCACTTAATGACAAATTTTGGAAATTTTTTCTTCTACAAAAGTTGTTCTGAATGATGTTTTTTAGTGGACAGTGTGACTAGTTTTTGTAGAAACCTTTCATATTTTTCATAAAAGCTTAAAATGTATAAACTAAGCGAGGGGCTTAAAGTATTTTATATGGTGGCAATAGCCTCCCTCTTTATTAAAAATTGAAAAATTTTCTTAGCCAACACAAGATCATCTCTTCGTGTTAATTCCGACCTTTTGCTTTTAGCCAACCCAATTAGTTTGGTTAATTCTTTGTTGAGTGGAATTTCTTTCCTTGATTCTTCATTATTCTGTTTTAACTTGGTGGAATGAAGATATCAGCATTGTTTCCAAGGAATTAGAAGGAGATATGACTGGGATGATGCCTTTCTATGGGTTCATTCCTTAATTCTTTTGTAGTGGCCTATGTTCTGTTTTCTTGTTATTCTCTATGGTTGTGAGCTGGTTTGTGCCGGTTTATAACCCACCAAGTCCAGATAGTTTTCATTCAGGTTCATTCTCTCTTTTTTACTCTTTTTTTTTATCTTTCTTTGATTAATAAAATTTGTTCTTGTTTTGGGTGGGGGGGGGGGGGGGGGGGGGAAGAGTGGAATTTCTTTAGCTAATTTGTTAGTTCCAGATGCCCTCTTTGTTGCACCCATGTTTGTCTAAAACCTTCTGGCTGTGCATCAGCACTGTTCACTCTGCTGCTGTAATGAAACCAAGAGTTGTGCAAAGTGATAGTTGGAGTTATTTTTTGGTATTTTCTGATGATCTTATCCTGGTCTACAAGAGGTTTGGTGGGTTATTCATGAAGTGCTTTTTTTTTTGCCTTTTTTGTTTGACTCCACAGTAGCTCCATATATGGCTTATATATGGAGCTACTGTGGATGTGTTGTGGTTTTCAAAAGACTTGATTCTAAACTTTTAGCATTAAAATAAGTTTGCTATATGTTCCTAAAATCAAGTTTTACATGCAGCTTCCACAAAATGCTCTCATAATGATTCTTGGTATAACAGTGTGCAAGGTTCGAGGGGTTTGCTAAATTCTGTTTCCAGTGTCCGGCTGGTCATGTATGTTGTTTACTTCTTTTTTCTGGGATAGTAGTACATTTTATTGTTGTCCTTCTTGTTATCCCTTTTTCTGTCTTTCCCGGTTCTCTGGACATGAAAAACACAATGATTGGTAATTGTAGGCTTGTCATAGATTCTGAGTAAGATTCCCGCCTGTTGGTTTTATGTTCTCTGGAGTGGTCCTTCCTCCTCAAGAACCAGAGTTTGGTTATGGCAAGCAATTTACATTTATTTTGCAGCTTTTAGTTTTGCATCTCAATTGGGAATGATTAGTCTTCTCATTACTAGTTTTCAGGATGACTACACCTTGGTATTGCATGAATAACCGTTTTTTTTTTCCTTATCTGTTAATGTATCATTGCCTTTTTTGGTTGAACAGCACAGGGACCTCAAGCGCTTCTTCTTGTCGGCATTCTACCACATGGATGAACCTCACCTGGTCTACAACATGTTGTCACTTCTATGGAAGGGGATCCAGTTGGAGACTTCAATGGGAAGCACTGAATTTGTAGCTATGGTTGCTTACACTGCTTCTAGCGAAATCCCTTCTCCTGTTTTTTGACTATGAGAGAGCTTACTACTCAGAATTCGCTGTTGGATTTTCTGGTGTCCTCTTTGCCATGAAAGTTGTCCTCAATTCTCAGTCAGAGAACTACACTTACATGCATGGACTAATAGTACCTAGCCCGTCATGCTGCATGGGCTGAATTGATTCTTGTCCAAATGTTTGTACCTGGCGTCTCATTCCTTGGCCACCTTGGTGGAATACTTGCTGGGATTCTCTATCTTTGGTTGAAGGGTGCATTTTCAGGTTTGAACCCACTAACAATTATCATAAGAGGTCTTACTGGTGTATTGAGCTGGCCCTTGAGGTTTTTGCGGGGCTTGTTTCCATTCCAGCGGCGGCAGGATCTCTGGCAGGGGAACTGTTGGTGAGAGTCAGACAGGAAGGCGTACGTCTGGTATGTGGACATGCCAAGTATGTACATATGATAATTCTGGTCAGTTAAGCATTTGTGAGATGTGTGGGACGAGCCACAGAGGCAATGGACCGTCACACCTTCAGTTGTCACATCAATCTTGTGACCTTCCTTTGGAAGAATTACGCCGTCGTAGGGTTGAAAGATTTGGTAGATAATTTTTCTTGATTAGATAATCAGTTTGGGTTCTTTTGGCTTACCAATCTCCATCGAAACAAAGGATTGGTTAGAGGGCTCCAAAGAATTCTGGTGAGACTCGATGTAATGAAGTTTAGTTCCCTCCATTTGCTCCTATCCTCAATCTGCCGTGATTGGTGCTGCTGTCTACTTAGTTTGGCTAAGAGATCTGGCCCATTTCGATCTGATATATGATCACTTTATTGTGTTATTTGAAGGTAGGTTTTTTGGTAAATTATTTGGTGATTGCAAGTAGATTGGTTTAGTTCTACCCCCGCAGGATGATATTAAACAAAGTTCAAAATAAATCAAGGTATAATGAAAATATTTTTACAAAAAATCATAAAAATCTCAAAGATACACTGTTCTGATGCTGTTTGATATGGTAAGTGAGTATTACATTAGCCCTTGTAATTTGGGTGGGATTTGGTAGGTCATGGATACGGGTTGGATTTTGCGAGCGCAAAAACTCGCAAGTGGTTTTTTGTTCTGTTTTTTTTTTTTTTTTTTTCCTCTTGGGTGAAGCAGTCTCTCCAGCCTTAAAAGGCGGTGTAGCATATGACGTCCCAACATGGTATGCCTATTGAAAGTGGAAAAAAGGTTGTCGGAAAAAAGTTAGTTAAAAAAAAAAGAAAAGAAGTTGCTATTATATGCAAGAAAACCCTGGACATTGTTCCTGGGGTAAAATGATTAAAAATAGATGAACCAACGAGCTTGAGTTTCGTAACCATCAAGCGTCGTTCCCCGGAAGTGTAGGCTAAATGCCCTAGTACGTTTTCATGTGGCCTCGGGGGGTAATACGTACGGTGTTATCTAACCCTTGGAGACGTACTTTCCAGTTGGTTAACCAAAATCTCAAGATCTGCACCAATAAAAACAGTCTGATAGCCCTTGGAGACATACCATATAATTTCGTTTGGAGAGCAGACTCATAATAAACCGAAAGAACTTGCGCGCCACCTTCTTCGGACCCCATTTACCAACCCTACCCAAACCAGCCCATTCACTATTCTCTTTCCAAGCTCCATCACAGAAGATTTTCAGACCAAAAATAGAGGGAGAGGATCCCACCAGATTTCCAAAAGAGATGGTACCCTGCCCTGCACTCACCTCGATCGAGGCTCTCTCTTTCACAGCATGCTCAAACGGAGAATCCTTTCTTCGAAAACTCTGCGACTTGAGTTAATTGAAAATACATAAATATAAAAATAAAAAAAAGGTTTACTTAACGTGTGTCGTAAGGACACATGTTAAGCTGCAATTAATAACCCAATCATTGCATGTAAAATTGTGTTTTCACAGTTTTCCAAATATTTTTACATTTTTTCAAGAAACTTTCACTATTTACAATGCATTTTCATCATTTTCAATACAATGATTGGGTCATTAATTACAGCTTAACATGTGTTCTAAGGGCACACGTTAAGAAAACCCAAAAGAAAAAAATAAAATAAAATGAAAAACCAACTATGAAAACAATTGTGCTATCGCCTAATCGCCGGCCATTAGTTGTGAGTAATTTTTCAGTTGTCTTATTCTACATCCTCGATACATAAATTTATAGTTTATATTGTTATTAGAAAATGAAGCATTTTTTTTTTTTTGATAAATGGAAATTCATTAACAAAGCATAAAGCTGATGTCATGTTGGACTTGGTCCTTAATCTCAGGAACTTCCTCCAACCAGATAGAAGTAGCATTTGTATTACAAGCATGTTTAGCCAAACAGTGAGCTACCTCATTACCCTCCCTATATATATGGTTGAAAGTAGCAATACTGAAGTGCCCTCTGTCCTCCCTTATGTCTTCATATATGAGGCCTAAACTAGAGTGGTCCTCATCCGCTTTAAGAATACTTTGGATGACTTTTAGACTATCACCCTCCACAATAATTTTCCTCAACCCATTATCCCTAGCAAAAGTCAGCGCACTCCGGAAAGCCAAGGCCTCCACCTGTTTTGGCTCCAAATTGCTTTGAAAATTTTGTGCCATTGTTGCTATAACCTCCCCCTCAAAATCCTGAGCCACCACTCCTATGCCAGCAACACTCTTGTTATGTGAGAATGCACTATCAACATTGATTTTCTAAACATCTCTGTTTGGAGGATGCCATATCCTAGGTCTTTGATACTCCCACACCCTCAGCTCAGCGATGACCTTAGCTGTGCTAAACTCCCCCCAAAAATGATGAAGCCCACTTGATAACTTTTGTTGGGCTCCTTTGTATCCCATAGAAAATCTTGTCATTCCTTGCTATCCAGATTGCCCAAGCCAACGTGATAAAGAGTTCAAGAGCTTTATTGTCCACCTTCCCCCAAACCTCCTCCATCTATAACCAAAAATTATGAGCAAATGAGTTTTGAGATCGCAATCCCAATTGACTGCCCATCCACACCTGTACCGCAAACACACACTCTTTGAGCACTTGGATAACACTTTCCTCCCTTGCTCGACATAGCGCACATCGTTCATCCACATTAACTTGCTTCTTTAAATTCAACTTTACTGGCAGGATATCATGGAGAGATTTCCAAGCTGAGAGCCTAATCTTGCTCGGAATATCAAGTTGCCAAATTTTTTTTCCATAGAGCTGTCCCCACAATGCCACAAGTATTAGCTAAACCTTGTGTATTACCATTGCTTAGCTTTGTATTTTGAGCAATGTAATACGCACTCTTTACTGTGAACGTGCCTTTGGGATGATAACACTATGTCCACTGATCTTGGGGCATCCTAACACTCAACGGAATTTGGTAAATGGACTTAGCTTCATGAGGCAAAAATATTTCTGAAATCAGATTGGCACGCCACTTCCCAGTTGAGCTATCAATTAATTCGGCAACACGAGTATCATTATTCCGATCACCCCATGGAGTTGTTACCTTAAACAAAGGTGGTATCGGTAGCCACTTATCGCCCCATATGCGAATAGAATTCCCATCCCCAATCCTCCAACGAGTTCCATCATCAACTACTGACCTCACCTCCCAAATACTTCGCCAAACATAACTCGGGTTATACTCCAACCATGCCTCAAGGAAGGTCAATGAAGGATGGTACTTAGCTCAGAAAATTCTCGCCACTAAATTCTCTAGATTAGTAAAAAATGCTCGCCTTACTTAGCTAATAAAGCTTTATTAAAGCTTCTAGGTCCCTGAACCCCATTCCCCCCTCCTTAACATTACATAATTTTCCCTATCCTACCTAGTGGATCCGATGCTCATCCCTTTTTTGTCCCCACCAAAATTTACTAATTAACCCATTTATTTTTTCACACAAGGAAATAGGCAACTTAAAACAGCTCATAATGAAAGTGGATATAGATTGTGCAACAACTTTAATAAGAACTTCCCTCCCTGCCTTTGAAAGCATTTTTTCCTTCCAACCCTGTATCCTCTTCCGAATCCTATCCTTGATATACTGGAAAATTTCTTGTTTCAACCTTCCTACTAAGGCTAACATTCCCAAATACTTATTGTATGGGAATATTCTTGAACCGAAGAGACCAGTTCAGGCAAAGGAACTCGAATTGGGACTATTGACACGTGGCTATGACAGATCAGTTAACCCAAGGCGAAGCATGTCATCACCCAGCTCGGGGAGGTATATTCAGCTCGGGGCCCTATCATATGACTCACACTACAGTCCAAATTGTCACTACAGTCCAAGACTCTGAATACGGCTGCTATTCCTGACACAGTGGTTACAAGAAATCATGGTTAACTGCCTAACTAAGATCAGTAAACTATAGTCAGACGGTTATTAGCAAACCATGGTTAGATCTAACCTAACCAAGGCAATTACCTAACCTCACATGGTCAGTCTGTACAGGTGGGTATAAATAAAATGTGATGCAGCCAAATAAGGTAAGCTACACTACCATAATCCTCTAGGAATCATCTTCTTCCTTGCCTTTACCTCTATAAACAGCCTCTGACTTGAGCTTTGGAGAAGGCTTGGCCAAAACCCACTTTGGCCTACCTTCTGATGTTTCTTCTTAGCTTGTGAATATTGGTTCGCTCGTGAGATTCAGCTCCTTCATCATTAGTAGTCTTCAGGGCCCAGATTTAGCCCCCACACAATTTGGCACGGTCTGTGGGAACCATCGCGATTAGATGGTCACTCCACCTCCGTCCACTTATGAGCAGACTAGATCTAGAACAAATTTCACTCGTGTAGACCAAACCATTTGAGGGGATGCTGGGAAACATGCAGAAACCCAACCTCCACCGGTAATTCTTTTTCTACCGTTGGTAGGAACCAATCAACCTCCTTCGGTTCAGTAGCATCAGATCTCGCCAGAGATAACTGTTGTCCTCTATTCTATGAATGACCAGCCTGCCTTGAAAGCAGCATTTGACAAAGCTGTAACAAATAACCCCAACCTAACCCAACGGTAGTGGTGGAGCTAATAGCTACTATGTAATCGGAGATTCAAACAGCACAGCTTGCCAAGCTGACGGTGGAACAAAACTACCACCGCCATCTCCAGCGAACTTTTGCTCGTTGCGATGCTAATATTGCTGTTGAAGCAGCTAGCCAAACTAGCCCACTTCATTGCACTCGCCATCAGGAAAGCTCACCCATGGAGCCTCACACCATTACTATTGTAGTGGGCGCGATGACAGGCAACGTTCCCTAGGTCTATAACATGTACACTCAGCGAGAGGGGGGATAGACGGTACAATGAGTTAGTGCAGAGGTCCCCCTGAGGGTAGTTCTAAACATTCAGATCATTCCTGAAGATAGAGTGAGGACTATCATAGATTTTGTGCTCGAGTGGGTTCTGAGGATGAAACACACAGAGACGAGAAGCAGTGTCATAGATCTTGATCTTTTGAAAGGAGAAAGGAAAGGAGTTTTGGTGGAACTAGTAGAAAACCCCCCCGATCTCCCAGGCACGAAGTGAATGAGGAAGAAGATTCCAAAAGGCATCGGGATAACTATAGGGAAAGAGGAGTTAGGCTAAGGAGCTCCGCGGTGGTTCAGAGCCCATTCACGAGGTGGATTCAGCGGGTTCAAATCCCACGAGGGTACTCTGAAATAACCTTTACTCTTTACTCTCTTTCAATAGATCCAGATCCTCATTTAAATTATTTGCAACGTATGTTGTTATATTATGTGAATAAGGGTTTTCTTTGTAAAATTTTCCCCATGAGTTTGGGGGATGTAGCCCCAAAGTGGTGGGCCAAGATTCCAGATGAGTCCATTGATAGTTGGTAAAAGCTGAGTAGGCTATTTAAGAGGAGATTTACCACTAGTTGCAAGTTCCTGAGGACAATACAGAACCACTACGAGTTGAAATAGAAAGATGGGGAAGGTCTTTGGGAATATTCTCAAAGATTTTAGGAGGTTTACAATGAGATCAATGATCCAGTGGAGCAAAATGCCATGGATTTGTTTTGCCTCTAGTTAAGGAAGCCATCGCCCTTGTTCAAGGAACTGACAGTTAATCCCCCAAGAAGTCTGGCTAAATTGCTATCCACTGTGGCCAATTACTCGAAGTTGGATGACTTTTATAACCCGAAGCCCACCAAAACTAGTGAAAAAGACGACAAGAAAAGAGATCCCAAACCTCACAGGGACACACCCTGAGGAGAGAAACCTAAACAATCTCCTAATCCAAATCAAGCCATTTTCACATTATTCACTCTCCCCATCTATAAGTTGATGAAAGCAGTGGAAGAGAAAGATTTCTTTGAGAGACCTAGACCTATGGCTGGAAACCCCAAGAAAAGAAACAAAAAGTTATTTTGCAGTTAACACAAGGACTATGGCTATAAAACTGAAAATTGTAGTATCTTGAAAAATAATCTTGAGGCTTGGGCTAAGGATGGCAAACTGAACGAGTTCATAGTCCAAGGTGAGAAGGGGTAGCCATTCGAGCATAAGAAGCTTAAGAAAAGAGTTCCTTAATCTGCTCAACTAAAGATCCTGGGAAGAATTGATGTAATCACAAAGGATATGAGGAAACTGCTTTGTCAGCCAATCAGCCTAGAGCTCAGTACAAAGTGGCTTGCCAAAATGCCGAGGTTAGTGATGTCGGGAGCGAGTTGATGCTACTTCCTCAGGAGGAAGGAGAGTCTAGGGAAAAGCTTTTATTCTTTGGAGACATTGAATCTGATGGAACAGTGTGATGCCCCCACAATGATGCCTTGGTAGTACGGATGCTCATTGGGAACTATAATGTGGGAAAGGTCTATGTGGACAATGGGGCATCGGTGAACGTGGTGTTCCAGAAGTTGTTTGGGCAACTTGGGCTGAAAGATTCTGACCTCAAACTTTGCCACATCAGCTTGAAGGCTTTCAATGGGGACATGACCTTTCCATTGGGGTAGATTACTCTCCCAGTTCGGGCTAGGCTAGTTCAGTCCATGGAAACTTTCGTGGTCATTCAGGAGAAATCAGCGTACAACGTAATCCTTAGGTGACCCTGGATCCACACCATCAAAGCTGTTCCATCCTCTTACCATCAATCCATCAAGTTCTCGAGTCCAGAGGGCATCATGGAAATAAAAAGAAGTCAAGCAGTAGCTCGATAATGTTTTTTGGTGGAATATGCGGGCTACCTGTGAACCCACGAAAAAGCGCAGCGCCCACAAGGATTTGGCAAAATAGGAGTGAAAGACAATAAACGAAAAGGAGTCGCCACCTCATTTTTTAGGAAAAAGAGGAAAACCATAAAAATGTTTTATTTTCAAAACCACATTACTCCATTAAAGGAAAAGCAAAGTCTTTGAAACCAGAAAATTGGATTCGGGGGCTAAGTCACGACGTGGGAAGGTTCTGAGCAAAGCCCATAGGCACCCACATTGCCCGAGTTGGTCTCTTAATTTGATTGGGCTAACTTAAGATCTTTTCCACTCAAATATCATCATATATCATCACAAGACAACATGCATATCATATATTCCATCCATCCATCTCATCCATGCACAATCAAACAAGTAAAACAAAACAGAAAAAAAGAAAAGAAAAGAAAAGAAAAGCCTAGGATACTTGGATCCTAGGACGGACTTGAGCCTCACGAAGAGCGCCTACGTACCATGCAGCAAAATACATAGATCAAAGTCCACGTAGTTTGAAAAGAATAGGGTTACAACCTAATACAAACCTATGGTAAAAACCCTAGGTTTCCTTATTCGAAAAAAATGTATTGAACAATCCACAATTGAAAACTTTCACAAAAGGAAAACCTTGATAGAAAACTAGAATTTTATTAATGAAGGAAACCCTTGATAATTACCATGTGTTCGTATTAAGAAGTAACCCTAGGAGGGAGAAGAGAAAAGAAAGAAGAAAAGTGAATTAGGGCACTTCATACCCTACTTACCTGAGCGCAAAAACTCCAAGCATTAGCAATTTCAAGCAATAGCGGCCCTATTTGCAATAGGACAAGCATTGTACCTGTTTGCACCCTTACAAGTGCACAAGATCATGCAAAAGAGCAATATACTAATATGGACAGAATCATGACAAGGCCTAAAATTATCCATTTATCATGCAAACAACAAGAATAATGAATAACTAAGGACCCTTACTCAATCCTACATGCAATGACCTAACTAATATGCATAAAAAACCTACCAAAGACACTCTAACAATCACAAGAGACTCCAATAATATCAATAAAAATGATAACTAAGCACATTCTAATAAAAAAGATGATATTTTATGTACAATATGAAGATAGGCCTTCCTACGGCGAGCTTTCTTAAACGAAACTATCCTAAGACAATTTCACGTAAAAAAGTCACTATGGGGAGGTGCAATCACCATATCCTACGTAAAATATATATATTAGAACACAATAGAAGTGATTTCATGCTTAAACACATCACATAAAGCTCTCATGCAAAACCCTACTTAACAAAAAGGATAATTATCCTTAGAAAAGGATAATATCCCCAAAAATCCTATAAAATCTACTATATGAATGCAAACACAGCATGATTCAACTATATGCAGCATATATAGAATGACTATGATGAGAAACAACTCACAGAGTTAAGCTAAGCATGCTGTATAAAACCTGTGTGATTTTAGGGTTATCGAAACCCTAATCTCACAACTATGCCTAAAAACCTATAAAATGACTCTAACACATGCTTAAATCATCATGAATATCATTCATATCATGTATATTAACTAACAGAACCATCAACTCATGATAATAATCACAGCAACATAGACATATGAACTATGCATGATTTAAGAGGCTAAAAAGAGTAATGCTTTCAAAACCCTAGCAAACTAAGGATTATCAAGCATATAAAGTCATAAACCATCTCAAAATCATTCAAACACATCATAAAAACATTGACCTATCCTAACATGTGGAGTTACATCATGCACTAGAACTATCATAGAAGAAGAAGGAGAAGGAGAAGGAGAAGGAGAAGGAGAAAACTCATGTTCAGCATTAAAGAGACATGCTTACCTCTTGTAGAACCTTCCTTGTCTTCAAAATCCTTGTTCTCTTGCTTGCTTGGGGTTGAAGAGCCTCCTCTTGATGTCCTTCTAGCTCTCCAAACTCGTAGCTCTCTCTCTCTCTAAGTGTAAAGTGCAATTAACCTTCACCTATGTGCTGAATATCATGTCCTTTATATAGAGAACTGACCCCCTAAACCAATGGCTAAGATTAATTCATTAAACAATGATCCTAGGGCTATTAAAGACTCTCTTGGTGCTCAAACAACTCAAACTTACACACTCCTAAGAGAAAACAAGTTGTAATGGCAGAGGAAACCGTCAAAAGAGGGAGAGAAGAGTTAGAAGTTGAGTTGAGGACGGAGTCCTCGGGTGACCAACTAGGCCTGGACGGTTAGCCGTCTGGGCTTGGACGGCTGACCGTCCAGCCCTGGACGGTTACCCGAGGGCTCTCCTAATTTCGCTATGGTTTTGACTCCTTATTGCTGTAGAAGTCCTAGAATGTTCAAATTAAGTCCGATTTTGACGAAATAAAAGCCAAAATGACCGTGTCTCGAAGGGGAACACATTTATAAGTATTTTAGGACAAAAATCCTTAACCATGGGTGCATGGTTAGGTTTTACAAAGGTGGTTAACTATGGTGCCTCACCGTCGCTAAGCTGGGTTTGTACACAAGGTCGAACCAAATGCTTTCCCAATTGAAATTCGATCTTTCTAAACATACCTAGGATGTAAATAAAGCCCAATTGAAGTTAAATGAGAGAAAATTGGTTGGGTCTTATGAGTCAATTTGAGCAAACCAAGAAAGGGTCTTTTAGCCAACCCGAACCATTATGAGCCGAATTGATCTTAAACCATTAATTCATGAAATTGAACCTATATATAGACTCTAGGTAACCATATGAACTCAAAGGAATGACTCGGGATTCATTCCAAGGTCAAATGGAAAATATACGGCTTAAAAGACGATTATGCCCTTCAAGTCGCAAAAGTTCTTATTGACTATCGAAACGAACTCCAAATCACTTCAAAATTCATACACATGATATTCAATGCCATAAAAACTCAGTGCAAAAGACTAGACTTGAAAAGGACTCAAAATCCTACATGAAATGATGTGTCCTAACTAAGGTGACAAAAATGGGGTGTGACACTACCCAACCTCCTCAGAGGATAGGCTCAAGTAAAAAATTCCATGCTTTCCTAGCCATGGGGTTGACAAGACAAAGGGCCCAAAGCAGACGCCAGAACAGAAGAAGAAAGCCAAAGTTGATCAAAATCCCTTATAGCAATGAAAGGGGGCGCGACTCGGGATCGAAGAAACTGCTTTGGAGCCTGTGGATCAAATTGGAGAAGAATTAGTAAAGAAGATAATTAATCCCGAGAATCCAGAGAAGTTCTTTTGGATCGGGAAGTCATTGAACGAGGCGAATGCCATAGAACTGTTTAAGTTTCTAAAAGATAATGTTGATGTGTTTGCTTACTCACCTCACAAGATGCTTGGGATCGACCCCAAGATTATCACGCAGGAACTGTAGGTTAACCCGAACTGTAAGCCTGTAATCCAGAAACAACGGAGGCTATTTGATGATCGAGCTTAAACAATTTTTGCTGAAGTGGATAAGTTATTAAAAATGGGATTTATTAGGGAGGTGAAGTACCTAAGTTGGCTAGCCAATCCCGTATGTGTAAAGAAGAAAATAAGAGATTGGCACGTATGCATTGACTTCACAGATCTTAATAAGGCATGCCCAAAGGACAGTTTTCCATTGCCAAAAATTGACTAACTAATAGACTCTATCTCGGGGTACGAGCGACTGAATATCTTCGATGCCTTCTTGGGTTGTCATCAAATACCCATGGTAGAGCATGATCAAGAAAAGACAGGGTTTATCACCTCGAAGAGGATTTACTACTATAAAGTAATACCATTTGGATTGAAAAATGCTGGGGTAACCTATCAACGCCTTGTAAACAGGATGTTTAAGGGATTGATTGGCAAAAACCTAGAAGCGTATGTTGATGATACCATTGTGAAGAGCAACTCAGAAAAAAAACCACTTGGCAGACCTGACTGAAGCCTTTGCCCAACTTAGGGAGTATGAGACGAAGCTAAATGCTAAGGAAATCTCATTTGGGATAGGCTCGGGAAAATTTCTGGGTCATCTAGTTTCGAGGAGAGGGATAAAAGCAAACCCAAGTAAGATTAAGGCAATCAGAACTCTCAAAACGCCAACAAAGGTCAGGTATGTCCAGCAATTAAATGGAATGGTGGCAACACTTAGTAGATTTATCTCGAGATTATCAGACAAATGCCACCCTTTCTTTTAGATCCTAAAGAAGGGAAAGAACTCGGGATGGAATACAGAATGTCAAGAAGTTTACCAAAAACTGGTTGCTTAATTAGAAACGCTCCCCACCCTAACCCGCCCTCACCTCGGGGAAACACTTTACCTATACTTTGCGGTTTCAGTACATTCCCTTAGTGGAGTACTCATCGCTTAGCGCGGTACCGAATAGAAACCAGTCTCTTATATTAGTAAAACACTATTGGATGCTGAGACCCACTACTTTCCCCTTGAACAGTTGATTTTAGCTCTCGTCACGGCTTCCCGAAAACTACAGCACTACTTCCAGTCTCATCCTATCACCGTGCTCACCAATTATCCAATAAAAGATGTCTTGAGGCGAGCTGACTTCTCAGGACGAGTCTCGAAGTGGGGGGTAGAACTTAATGCCTATGACATACACTTTCAGCCCCGAACATACAGAAAGATGCTATCAGATATGTAAAGAAGTGTCCGAAGTGCCAGATGTTCGCTGACAAGATACACCAGCTAGCTCAAGAGTTGTATCCCATATCCAATCCTTGGCTTTTTGTGCAGTGGGGCTAAGACGTTGTCGGTTCGCTACCTGTGGCCTTGGGGAATAGAAAATACATGTTTATTGCAACTGACTATTTCACCAAGTGGGTGGAATCTATCACGCTCGCATCTATCAAGGATTCTAATATCATTAAATTCTTCTGGGAAAATATCATCACCCACTTCGAGGTCCCCAGGGCATTCGTGTTAGACAACGGAACTCAGTTCGATAGCAGGAGAACTAGGGAGTTCAGCACAAAATAGGGAATCCAATAGTGGTATTTGAGCCCGAGCTACCCACAATACAACGGCCAAGCTGAGGCAACAAATAAGATCATAGTGGTAGGGATAAAAAAAATGCTGGATAATGTTAAGGGGTCATGGCCTGATGAGTTGCACTCTGTCTTGTGGGTATACTGAACTACACCAAGGAGGTCCACAGGAGAGACACCATTCTCAATGACCTATGGGATAGAAGTAGTAATTCCAACTGAACTAGGTTTACCAGGTCTCATAACAGAGCAGTACGATGCAGCAATAAACGACTAAGTGTTGGCTTGAGACTTGGATCTAGCGGAGGAAAGAAGGGAAAGAGATCGAATCAAGATGGCATCTTACCAACAGGAGTTGAAAAAATACTACTACAGAAGAGTCAAGTCCAGATAATTTAAAGTTGGGGAATTGGTACTTAGGCAAGTCAACTCTAGAACTAGGAATCCTACAGAAGGGAAGCTCGGGCAACCTGGGAAGGACCCTACGAAGTCATCAGTGTGGGAGGCATGGGTTCGTACAAACTAAAGAGCTTAGAGTCAGGACAGGAACTCCCTAGATCAGTTAACATTGCTAATTTGAGATTGTTCTACTGTTAAGAGAGTTGTAATTACATGCAAAGATCAATCAATACAAACACAGATGTTATCCATAAAGATTGTCCTATATTTATTATTGTGAACTAAAGTCACTTGCCCAAGAATCGGTCCAAGTCAATTATTGCCTAAGAATAGACACAAATCTCTCCTAAGAATAGGCCCGATCACAATAAACCTAAGAATAGGTTAAAAGGAACCTGCCCAAATCTGGGTCCAGGTCAGCTATTGCCTAAGAATGGGCTCAGTTCTAAGAGTTGCCTAAGAATAGGTCCAAGAAAAATCAGCCTAAGAATGGGCTCAGTTCTAAGACTTGCTCAAGAATGGGTCAAAACAAAATCTGCCTAAGAATGGGCTCAATTCTAAAGCTTGCCCAAGAATGGGTCTAAGTCGAGATCCAGCCTAAAGTTGAGCTTGGGTACAGCCAACCTATAAGCTAACCAAGAACCATGTGGCAACTTATGAGCTCGCTTAAAGATTAATAAGGGGCTCGAGCTCACAATTGTAAAATTAAGAGAGACATAAATTCAAATAAAAATTCAAAGCATGCACAAAAGTAATTCCAAGTTTGTCCTATATCGAAGACGTATATAAGTGACTCACTGCCATAAGATATGCACAAGCACATATAACCAAAGAAGAAAAATGTATATATTGTTCAAAAAGAAAAAGTCTGTACAAGTCAGGGCTTGTGGCCATTACAAAGATAGAGAAAATAAAAAACATGAAAAACTACAGTCATTTTTCTCCCTAGTTCCTTGTAGCTTGGTCGACAACTTCAGTCACTTGGCTCCCAGAGGCAGAGCTAGGAGAGTCCTTAGAAACCTGAGGTGGATTTGGGACTACTTCAGTCATGTTCTCTATAGATGCAGCAGTATGAGTCCCATTAGCGGTGGTAGGAATCTCATTAGAAGTGTTAGTACCTTTCCCAGCCTCTGTATCAGCCTCGGACTGAGATGTAACCTCGAGTTCATTCACCTCAGACTCATTCTCAGGTTCAGCATCAGCGTTAGCTTCCCTGACATCGCCACCTTTGGGGTCATCCTCTTGGGGTAGTTCCCTCCTTTCGAAGGGAATGTTAGCGATGCTAGGAAATTAGGCAACGGCCAGCTCGACCAAGGTGTCCCATATAAGCTTGTAACTCACCTCGAGCTCATTAGTCATCTGCTCGACAAGGGTATCCTTGACTTTCTTCTTCTCCTTCTTCACCTTAGCCTCCAAAGCCTGAACCTTCCTTACCACCTCACACTTCCCCTGAGCTAATTCGTCAGTAACTTCCTCTATCTTCTTCAGCTCGACCTCTAGATCCGCATAGTCCTTCTTCGTGAGCTCGAGCTTGCTGATAGCACTCTCAGCATTAGACTAGAATGTCTTGCATTCAATCTTCAATTTTTTAACTTGAGACATTGCTACAGTGTAGTTGGCCTCAGATTCTTGCAGCTTTCGCTCGAACTCACTTTGGACTTTGGTGACCTCAATTTCTAACTTGTTATCCTCTTTAGCGAGGAGGTCACTAGCTAGCAAGATCTATTGGCAGCCTTGCCAAAATTGTGACCAAGTTAAAAACCAAAACTAAAGACCAGAAGGGAAAGGTTAAAGGTATTAAAGTTTACTCTGTAAAATATGGTGAAACCATAGCAAATTAGCTCAGGAGCGGATTTTTTGCTAAAGTAGGCCATGTCAGCTGGTAGCCTCATGGGGTTGCCCAACTGCTTGAAATTGTAATCCACAGAGTAAGCACTTGTGACAGTTTCATCTGTGGACATAGGGAACTAAGAATGTTTGAGAAAGGGGTCAGTTGGAATTCATGTCAAAATTTCATAGGCAAAGGATGAGCGTAGAATTGAAAATGAACTCTCATCTTGGCGAATCTAGCCATGATCTCACTTCGGGAAGCGGCACTCTCCTCCGTAGCGGCAACAGCGAATGTACCTCTTTGCCTATACCTTAGTACGGGGGGTACTGCTGGG
This sequence comes from Liquidambar formosana, assembly GCA_039720395.1. NCBI lineage: Eukaryota > Viridiplantae > Streptophyta > Magnoliopsida > Saxifragales > Altingiaceae > Liquidambar > Liquidambar formosana. The sequence goes on along the minus strand of CM077822.1, from coordinate 47,232,770 downwards.
AGCCACTAGTGGGCCTTTTATTCTTTAGAGGTTCCACCTAGGAGGCTTTCCCTTTCCCAGTGACCTCGGGCACCTCGGGCTGAGGAACGACCTGCCTCTTCATGGCAAAAGACATGAATTTGCCACTATTGGGGTCAGTGGACTTTTTGTTGGCATCCTGCCTAGCATTCTTGGAAGAGGCAGTCTAGCTGGTCTTCTATTGGGTCTGCTATTGCAGCGGTTGCTTCTACTAAACGGTTTTTTATAGAGCAACCTTTTGCTCAGCAGCTTCTTTCTCGGCAACTTTTTCTTGGCCACTAGGGCCCTCAAGTTCATCCTAGAATCTTTTCTAGGCCTTTGACTTCTAAAGTCAGTTCTTTGTCTTTTTGAAGGGGGATTTGAACTTCGTCGCTCCATTGCCTACGACATGGTCTCCTCAGAACTGGAACTCTCTATTATAAGAAGAGTAGAATCTCCAGTCTGATCTAGGATTCCTTCCTCGATAGCACCTTCCCCTTCAACTAGAAGCTGAACCCCTTTTTCTTCTTCTTCTAAAGGGAGGGTTAAGTCTTCCTCGGGTTCTTCCTAATGGGGGAGACTTGCCTTACCATAGGTCTGGTAGCTCAGGTGGTAATGGTGTAAGGTATGAGCAGCTCTATAGTACTAGTCCCCTTGGTAGTTCAGCAGCTTCTTGATATCCTTTTTCTTTAAATCCCCACTGGGCTAATTAACGTGTAGATCTGCTAAAGAGAAACATAGCATAAGCATCAACATAAGTTTATTAGTTACCTCAGGACCCATATATATGAATAAAAAAATGATGAGCTTCGTTTAAGGCTTATAGGAAGAACCATGATTGTGGGGAATGATGGTGTTGTCCCCAGGTAAAGTCCCATCAATGGGCCCATACACAAAGATGACATGATCATGAGCCCCGGGGTTAGAATATGGGATATGGGTTACGAATGGCTTTCTCTTGGGCTTAACGGAGAGGTAATGGTCCAACTTGTTTTTTTAGCAGGAAATTTTGTAGTGGTGGGATATTTCCTTTACTCCAACAACGGTTCCTAAGATTTGGTTAAGGCCATGGACACCTGAGACAATCCTAATTGAGTTCAACCCTAGTTGGGTTGGAACCAAGTTACAGTAGAGAAGAAATTGAACGAAGAGGTCAGAAAAGGGGACACAGACTCCACCCTCTAAAAACACAGCAACGGGTATAGGAAGGCCATGTTCAGAATTGGATCAATATATGTCATCATCAGGATCAGCACATCAAAAGCTAAACTTTCTATCCTTGAAACCGTATAAGGCTTTAAATTCTGCTAGTCTTGCAGGATTGTCTTTAATTTGGTAAAAAGATGACATCTACCAAAGTTGAAATGGGGAGGGTTAAATTCTAAGATCAATTACTTCTTGTCACATACCCTGACTTGAGTCTCCAAAACAAAGTCCTAACATGTATATTTGCCTCAGCAAACTTGAAATTGTTACAAGGGTCAGCTTGGGAGTCACTCAGTTTGGTTTTTGGAAAAGTCAAAATGAGGACACTAAGATTCTCCATCCTACTTTTACCCCGAAGTAGGATTTTTAAACCCCAAAAGGCAGAAAAATTGGAATCTTGGCGATTTGCCCCAAAAATTGAGGGAAAACCCTAGAATCATGAAACAAACCCTAAGAATAACACCAACAGTCCCAGGCAAACGAAAATAGCATCGAACAGATTGAAAAGTAAAGAAAAGTAGAAAGTCATACCATTTCAGGATTTCAAGAAGCCGACCGGAATAGCAAGTTCGCCAGAGGTATAATTGCGCAACATTGAGAACCTCCAAAGAACTGCTTCTGGAATGGTGGACAAGGTAGGAACAACCTTCAAATGAAGAACAATGGTGGTGGAACAAACCCTAGAATGGTGAAAAGGTTCGAGACAAATTTTTTCTAGCGAATGAACGGTGTTTGTCACACCCCCTTTTTGCCACCTTAGCTAGGGTTTGTCATTTCATGTGTCTTTTTGTTTCCTTTTTGAGTCTAGTCTTTTGCATTGAGTTTCTAGGGTCCTAAGGATGGTGTGTATGAATTTTGGTTCGATTTGGAGTTGATCTTGAGGGTTAATAAGAACTTTTGTGACTTGAGGGGCATAACCGTCTTTTAGGCCACAAACTTTCCATTTGACCTTGAAATGATCTCCAAGTTGCCAATTGGAGTTCATATGAATGCATTTGAGGTATTTATAGGTTCAATTCGATGAATTGATGGTTCGGGATTAGAATGGTTCAACAAGGCTCAGGTTGGCTAAGAGACCTACTTCGGGTTAGCCCGAATTGGTTCATGATTTTTACTCTATGACTACTCATTTAACTTTGATTAGTCTTAATTTCATCCCCAAATGTGTTTAGGGAGGTTGAATTTCGAATTGGAAAGCATTCGGTGCGACCCTATGTGCATACCTAAGCTAAGCGATGCTGAGGCATAGCGGTTAACCACCTTTGTAGGACCCAACCATGCAGCCATGGCTAGGGTTTCTTGCCCTCAAGTGACTCAAATTACATTCCCCTTCGAAACACGGTCGTTTTGGCTTTCGTTTCGTCAAAATCGGAGTTAATTTGAACCCTGAAACACATTTGGAAACCGAAAGGGTCAAAATTGGGCTGAGGATGACATGGCCTCGGGTGACCACCCAGGCCTGGGCGGCTAGCCACCTGGGCCTAGGCTACTAGCCGCCCAGCCCCAGGTGGTCACCCGAGCCACTTTCCTTTTTTTGAGTCTTGACGCGGCTCCCTTCCTATTTTCTCGGATTTGCTTGCCTCCAGCCGCCATTTAACCCTAATTTCAGCCCTATTTGACCTACTTGAGCCCTAAGGGAACCTCTAAGAGCCCTTGGATCAATATCTAGGGTTTTAATCTCAACCATTGAGGGTTTTCCCTCAAACCCTATAAATACCTCCTTATACTTCAGCAATAGGGGAGGCAAAATTTCTGAAGTGAGAGGCATGTGTGAGACTTGGAGGCTATGACAGCCATCCTTAGGGTAGTTTAACCTAAGCTTTGAGTGAGAGAGTGAGAGAGAAAACTTGAAGGAGGGCTGGAGTTTGGCTTTAAGGCTTGAAAGAAGGAATTCCCAACAGTGCATAAGAGAAGAAGGACTCTCTACAGCAGCCACCATAGGTATACCTCTCTCCCTTTCTCTTTTCTTTCAAATTAGGGTTTTTCTGCATAGGATAGCATTATTTTATGTTCAAACTTATGTTTTTATCATGTGTTGATGCTTCTAATGCTTAGAATGCATGATTAGGATATTGTTTATGGCTGGTTTTGCATGATATAATGTCATTCCATGTGATTTTATATGTGGTTGTGATTTTAGGGTTTCTAGTGTCTTTTTAGGGGTTTCTCATTGAATAGCTATTATTGCATGTTCAAGCTAGCATTTTTATCATGTGTGGATACTTTCATGAGTTAATATGCATGATTATAATCATGTTCATGGTCATTTTTACATGCTAGAGGGCTGTTTAATGTGATTTCATGCATAGTTGCAATTCTAGGGTTTCCTTAGTGCTGAAATTGAGTTTATGCTTAGAATAGCTTTATTTCATGTGAAAGTCTATGTCTTTATCATGTGTGGATCATTCTATTGATTAATATGCATGGTTAGAATGCTGTTCATATTCGGTTTTGCATGATTTAGGGTTATTCCATGTGATTTTATGCACCATTGTGATTCAAGGGTTTTTATCATCCTTGTGTTGGTTTAGTTGCATATAGCAAGATAGCTTAGGGATTTTCTCTGTTTTTTTCTTCATAGTTGCTATATATGGGTTGCATATTAGATAACTATGGTATCTTTAGCATTCATGTAGTGGATTTTAGGGTTTTTATGCATGTCATGGTTCTAGGATTAAACTAGGGTTTATAATTATTCACTGTTTATGTTGTTTGCATATTTAGTGAATGAATATGGACCTTATTTCTATTCTGTCCAGATTTGTTTATTGTCTTAAATATGATATTTGGAGCATTCATATGGTTGATTTTTAGGGTTATTTGCATGTCATTGCATATAGGGCTGAATTAAGGTTTAGTTAGCTTATGATTCATGTTGTTTGCATGACTTGTGGTTGATTTTAGGCCTTATTTCAATTCTGTCCAGATTTGTCCATTGTTCTTATTGCCATATTTTGAGCATGTGTTAGCCTATGTTTAAGCATGATAATTGCTTGATTGGGACCTAGCTTGGTTGGTTGGCATTTTTGGTATGTTTTGCATGCAAATTGCAGGTGCTTGACAGGTACAACAGGTGCAGCTACCCCACCAATGTGGGGTGGTTATTTCGGCTATTGCGAGATGAAATCTTGCAAATAAGATAATTAAACTATGCAATAGGGTGGTTATTTTGACAGGTTGCTTTTGCTTAAAGGTAAGTAGGGTATGAGGGTGCCCCAATTCACCCTTCTTTCCTTTCTTTGAAACTTTCCCTTTCTCCCCCCTAGGGTTGTTTCCTAATAGGGGAACATGGCAATCCTTATAATTTCCTTTCGTAACAAATGCCTTTTAAATCAAAGTTTCTATCTTTATGAAATTCCATATTTACTAAAGATTTTTTGAGAATCATTCATTTTTGGAAACTTACCATATTTCTTATGAAAGGAAACTTAGGGTTTACCATAGGCCTCTATTAGGTTATAACCCTATTCCCTTTCGAACTACGTGGACTTTGATCCATGTATTTCCATACATGGTACGTAGGCGCTCTTCATGAGGTTCAAGTTCGCCCTAGGATACTAAGTATCCTTGGTTTTCTCCCCCCTCTTTCTTTTTCTGTTTTTCTTTGATTTACTTGATTATATGGATGAATGAATGAATGATATGCATGCTGTCTTTTGATGATAATTGTTGATTTGTGTGTGATTGAGACTTTGATTTAGCCCAATTAAATTAAGAGACCGTTTAGGGCGATATGGGTGCCTATAGGCTTTGCCTAGAACCTTCCCATATCGTAACTTAGCCTCCGAATCCCCGATTTCTCTGGTTTCCAAAAGACTTCTTTTGCCTTTCCATTTTTAAACATGGAGTCAATCTTTTGTTTTCCTAAACAAAACTGTTTTTTTAGGGTTTTCCTTGTTTCCTTTAAAAAATAAGGTGGCGACTCCTTTTCCCACAGACTGGTGACTTTTAAATCCTTGTGGGCCAACTTACCTACTTTTTTAGGGTCCACAGCTTGGCGACTCCACTGGGGATTTGTGGGCTAGACTCTATACAATTTGATTGGGCTAAGTTAATTTCTTTTGTTTAATCAAAATCAATCACATTGCATTCTCTTGATTGTGTGCTTTCATTTATTGCATTGTGTGCGCAAACTCTTGCATGCTAGGATCGATGTCCTTTGCCACTGATGGGCCTAGCCTCAACCTTGGTTTTCCTGATTCCATATGTTGGGGCGAAAGCTCTCAACCTCTCTTGCCAAGTACCCTCGGGCTTGCCCTTGGGTATATTAAATGAGTTAATCATGTACTGCTAGACCCACGCGGCGTTCCTGATGCCACATGTGGTTAGGTATAAAGATTGCTCAAGCAAGTGAAGGGCCCCAGCCTACCCTTATCATTAGTCCATATAGACAGACTTGTAGGGCACTATGGTTTCACCTTTATGCACCCACATTGTTTGTAATGATATCATGACCGTGTTTGTGATGTGCTTAATGAACATTTAATAAGAGAACCTTTGCACCCTATATCCTTAATATGTACCTTTCGCCCATGATCCTTGCAAAGGTGATTGAATTGGAAGGGACTAATTGAGTATATATGGTGTGAAGTCATTGAGACAAATATGGAAGCCTAGGACATACCCTTAGGATGAGAGACTTATTGTTCCCTTTCATAGAGGAGTGAGAGGACGTACTGGCTTGGATCCGCTACGAGCAAGGGCGCTTAGTGAAGATTGATTCTACCAACCAGTCAGATATGGCCGACGAAGCAACTAGTGAAGGGGGTTTTGATGTTGAGACTTGTTTAAAGGCTATCATGACCAAGCTTGATTACACCACTGATGTATCCGAAAGAGCATTGAAAATGGCCCAAGATATCCAACATAAGATGTCGGAACCCGAACAGAATAATGGCCGTACCCCGGGGGATAACACCGAAAATGGGACCCAGTCTGGAGAAGGCACTAAGACCAATGAGGGAGGAAGTACTAAGCCCAAGGAAAATGAATCACCCGAAATTTTTAACCTAGAAAGGGGAAGTAAGGGGAAGACCTCTGATACAGACTCTGTGTTGGCTAGTAAGGTAGAAGCCTTGGAGAGAACTATAAAGGGAATCCGTAGGACAGATGACATGGTGGATGTACGTACCCTATCTTTGTTTCCTCAAGCTCGTATTCCACTACAATTCAAGATGCACGAATTAGAAAAGTTTGATGGAACGGGTTGCCGTAAGACCCATTTGAAGATGTATGTACGAGCTATGCACCCTCGAGGAGCGACAGATGAACTCTTGGCCCAAATGTTCCATGAAACCCTAGCCACTTCTGCCTTAAAGTGGTTCCTAGCCTTGAATGAGAATAGAACCTGGACTTGGGAGGACATATGTAATGAGTTCTCGGAGCACTACAAGTACAACACTGAGGTGGATGTCACACGAAGGGACCTAGAGACCACGAAACAAGGGGCTAATGAGACTTTTTCTGCTTTCATTACAAGGTGGAGGCAAAAGGCCTCGAAAATGGCAGATAGACCGAATGAGGAAGATCAGATTCAGTTGGTGGTTAAGAACCTATTGCCGGTGTATTACAAGCACCTCTTTGCTCACTACTTCCCTAATTTCAAAGCTCTTATTGGAGTAGGTACACAAATTAAGGATGCTATTGCTGATGGGTCAATCAAGAGAGAAGAAGCTCAAAGGAGCCGCAGGCCGAACTTTGCTGGGAAAAACAATGCCGAGGTCAATGCCATAACCAACCCACTCAACCCATCTCCCTAAATGACACCAATCCACCTCACCAATTCACTGAGCTGCATATGCCACTTGAGAAAGTGCTTGAAAAGCTAAAGAGCCGAGGCCTGTTGAAACCTCTCGACCCAAGACCACCACCAAACCCATTGCCCAAGAACTACAATGAGAATGAATACTGCAAATTCCACCAAGCCAAAGGCCACTCAACCAACCGTTGCTATCGCCTTAGGCATGAGATCCAGGACTTACTTGACAAACAAATCATCTCACCGCCAACTCCACCAAATCGCCCAAATGTCACCCAAAATCCACTTCCCTCTCATAATTCATCCAACTCCATAAATGCCATTGAAGCCGACCCGTCTCGACCTTGCCTACCCATAAGACAATACACCCCATTACCTATGTCCTTGACCCAAACCTTTTACCAATGCTGTAACCAAGGCCTTATCATACCTCACCCTCCAAAGCCAAGACCTCAAACACCCCATCAATATTGCCAATACCATGGTATACCCGGCCATGACATTGAGGACTGTGCTATGTTGAGAAAGGTCGTCCAAGACCTCATTGATCAAAAGACCCTACAATTGCTAAAGAAGTCTATCCAACAGCAGTTGAAAGAAAGATATGAAGCAAGAGACCCTCGAGTGGGGTTGTTGGGAGAACCTTCGGGGAAATTTGATTACTATGTGCTTTATCCGGATCCATTGCCAAGTGAGCCCATAATTCCTACGGGCTGGGATGATATACCTGAAGAAGTACAGTTGGAGGACATTGACATGATTGAATGGGATGACCTAATGGGTGACACAAATGAGATTGATGACATATGGGCTAGTGATGAAGAAGTAGACCGCATGACAAGAGGGGGCCGCCATTTCAAGCCTCCACACTTGGAGTCTGATAATCCACTGGGTGAGTTAGATAAGCGCCTTGATGTGCAAGAAGAAGAAAATGAAGTACTCAGACAATTGAAGAAGACCAATGCCAATATCACCATATAGGGCTTGCTTATGGCCTCTCACAAACACAGACAGACAGTGCTGAAGTTGTTAAACCAGATACAGGTTCCGGTTGATTTGTCTCCCGAGGGACTGGTGAATCTAGTAAACCCTGCTCCGAAGAATTCCACTATAGTATTCACAGAGGCTGACTTACCTAAGAGTAGGCCAAGCCACTCTCAAGCCTTGCATATAACTATTGATACCATGGGGAAGAGGGTTCCCACGGTCTTGATTGATAATGGTTCCGCGCTGAATGTATGTCCCTTGAGAACTGCAACTGTTTTGGGCTTGGGGCCCACTTATTTCACTCCATCTGGGCAGACAGTGAGGGCGTATGATAACACTCGTAGAGAAGTAATTGGGGTGATCACTTTACCTCTAATCATGGGACCCACGGAGTTCATAGTGGAGTTTCAAGTCTTGGATGTACCGTCATGCTTCAATCTATTATTAGGAAGGCCTTGGATTCATCCTGTTGGGGCTGTACCATCATCATTGCACCAAAAGGTAAAGTTCCCTCATGAGGGAGCCATTGTCACGCTTCAAGGAGACTATGATTTGAAAATGGCAAGAGTAACCGTATGTGAGATAAAACCAGAATCAGTTGAGATACCTTTGTCTGGGTTCGAGTATGTGCAATGTATAGAAAAGGAGTTAGAAAAGGAAGAATTGATACCCCTTGACTATTGTCCCCATGGTAATTTACATGTTGGTGAGATAATGCGGAAAATGAATTTCTTCCCGGGTATGGGCCTAGGCCGTCGCCAACAAGGAATTCCCCATTCTGTTCAAAGCCAAGTTGTTTCCTACATTTTTGGGTTAGGATATAAGCCCACCAAGAATGACTGTGCAGAAATGACAAGGAGGAATAAGGAGAAGGGAGAAGCTAGAGCAGAAAGAAGGGTGCCGGACTTTAAAATTTCACCATACAGGACGACTCTGAATGGCTATTTTATAAAGCAGGGGGATGACTTCCTATACTGTGGATTCCTCGAGCCTATGTTCAATCCAACAACCAAGATCAGAATTCCGGGGTTCGAGATTTTCTTCACTGAGTGGTATCCAATCACCGCTGAAATGGTGGATGATGAAGCCATCAATGACAGTTATTGGGAGAAGAAAGAAGAAGGTTGGGTGGAGCATATGGACTCTGAAACCATGGTCACTTTGTTTCAAGACATGGTCCTTACTATGGGGTTTGAAAGTGTACAAGAGTTCGAAAAAGAAGAGCCATCACACTATTGCACTTTTTACCCAAGTTCTAATCCAGCTTTGGTAGATAGAGATTTTTGTGATAAGTACTTTACAAAGGGGCCGAATCCTCAGAGCTTGACGAATTGGTACAATTCTATGGGAAAGAAGAAAGAAGACTGGGTAGAGCATGTGGATACCGAGGCTATGGCCACCATGTTCCAAGATGTGGTTTTTACTTTGGGGGAGTCAGCAACAGAAGATTGCCAAGATTCGTCAATTCACCATGCAACCATGCCACTTCGTAATTGGTACCTAGAAGATGGAGCCATTGCAGAGATCCTTGAAGAGGCAGATCATGATCTGCCTGATAGTAGCTTGTAGGTTCCTTAGTTAGAGTCTTTCCTGCTTTCAATAAAGTGTGTCCACCTATCCCACTGTCTGGAATTAGGAGTCATCTCATAGTTATGGCACTAAGTTTTGTTTCCTTTTTTGTGTCTTTTTGCTAGTTCCTTTAATGAAGCGTGTTTCTTTTATACATTGTTTGCTTGCAGTGTTTCTTTTCTCTCTTCTATGGATATTTATGGCATGGATATAGATCCTAGGAATGATGTCCCCCCGGAGCTCGTCGAGTGAAGGAAAAGGGGTGTCACCGAACCTAACATGTATGAATTGGAATCAATCAATTTAGGGACAAATGAATTGCCAAAGATAATTAAAATTGGGATAACCCTCTCACCATTCGAAAAAGAAAAGCTTATAGCCCTCTTAAAGGCCAACATAACAGCTTTTGCATGGTCTTATGAAGACATGCCCGGCATAGATCCTAACATTGTGCAGCATTTTATCTCCACCAATCCCCTTAAAAAGCCGGTAAAGCAAAAATTGAGAAGGTTAAAACCTGAATGGGCATTAAAGGTAAAGGAAGAAGTAACCAAGCAACTGGACGCAGGATTCCTACAAGTTGAGGAGTATCCAGAATGGTTATCTAATATAGTGCCCGTGCCTAAAAAGGATGGAAAAGTAAGGATGTGTGTGGATTTTTGAGATCTTAATGCAGCAAGTCCTAAAGATGATTTTCCTCTACCCCACATCGATGTGCTGGTAGATAGTACTGTAAGATATGCGCTTCTCTTTTTCATGGATGGGTTTTCTGGATACAATCAGATAAAGATGGCGCCGCAGGATATGGAGAAAACAGCTTTTATCACACAGTAGGGAACATATTGCTACAAAGTGATGCCGTTCGGTTTAAGAAATGCCGGGGCTACCTATCAGAGAGCTGCTACAACATTGCTACATGACATGATCCATAAGGAGGTGGAAGTGTATGTGAACGACATGATCGTGAAATCCGTGGACCGAGAAGGACACTTCATGGCACTAGAAAGGTTCCTAGAGCGGGTAAAGAAGTATAACCTGCGATTGAATCCTCAGAAGTGCGCCTTTGGTGTCACTGCGGGCAAGTTATTAGGGTTCATGATTACTTAGAGAGGGATTGAGGTTGATCCGGGAAAAATCAAGGCCATTGTAGAAATGGAGCCGCCTAGCACAGAAAAGCAGATTCGAGGATTTTTAGGGAAAATTCAGTATATAAGCAGGTTCATCGCTAATTTAACTATGGTGTGTGAGCTGATTTTCAAGTTGCTTAAGAAAGGTGTGCCGAAGGTATGGAACGGAGAATGTCAAGAAGCTTTTGAGACTATTAAAAGGTATTTGAGTAATCCACCAATTCTAGTTCCTCCGCGGCAAGGTGAGCCGTTATTGTTATACTTGACGGTCATTGAAACCGCGACGGGAGCTATGCTAGCTTAGTACCTTGAGGGGTCGAAAAAGGAGAATGCCATTTATTACCTAAGCAAGAAGATGACAGACTATGAGGTGAAGTACAACGCCATAGAGAAAGCTTGTGTGGCTTTGGTGTGGGCAACTCAGAAACTCCGTCACTACATGATGTCTTATGAGGTTTTCTTGATAAGTCATATGGATCCACTAAAGTATTTGATAGAAAGGCCGGTTTTATCCTACAGAACTGCTCGTTGGTCGATTCTCCTTAATGAATTTGACATAAAGTAACACAGAAGTCAATGAAAGGAAGTATCATTGCAGATTATTTGGCTAGCTGCCCTGTGGCGTTATCAGAACAATTCAATGATCAATTCCCTGATGAGGATGTCCTGGAAATCGGAAAGAAGATCTGGAAGGTATACTTCGATGGAGCTGCGAATAAAAGAGGGTGTGGGATAGGAGTTCTACTGGTCTCACCTGAAGAAGCATTCACACCCTTGGCGGTTAAGTTAGGGTTTGAAGCAACTAACAACATCGCCGAGTATGAAGCCTACATCCTTGCGTTGGAAGCCGCACTAGAATTGGGGATCAAAGAGTTGGAGGTTTTCAGAGATTCAGTACTGATTATTTGCCAGATAAAGGGAGAGTGGAAGACTCATGATGAGAAGCTGCTACCGTATCATGCCTACTTAGAAGCCTTGACTAAAGAATTTGTGGAAATAGAGTTCAATTATTTGTTAAGAAATAAGGATCAGTTCGCCGATGCTTTGGCAACTCTAGCTTCTATGGTGGAAATCCTGGATGGTGGGAATGTAAAACCATTGGTGATAGAATGTAGAGAAAGACCTGTGTACTGCTGCTCTATTCGAGAAGGAGAGGTGAAAGATGGCCATCCTTGGTACCATGACATCCTGAAGTTCATCGAGGAAAGGGAGTATCCGGAAGGAGCATCCCGCATTGATAGGAGAACACTAAGGAGGCTAGCAAGTCACTATGTTTTGTGTGGAGGAAAGCTATACCGGAGGTCATACGATGCGGTCCATCTGTTGTGTGTCACCGAGGAAGAAGCCGAATGTCTTGTTAGTGAAATCCATGAAGGAGTTGGAGCACCGCACATAAATGGTTATATACTAGCTAAGAAAATCATGAGGTTGGGTTACTATTGGTCTACAATGGAGAGAGATTGCTATGCACATGTTAAGAAGTGTCACAAGTGTCAGGTCTTTGCTAATGGACAACACTTGCCTTCCATGCCTTTGACAAGCATGTCGTCGCCATGGCCTTTTGCAATATGGGGAATAGATATAATTGGGCAGATTAAGCCGAAAGCCTCCAATGGGCATGAATACATCTTGGTAGCTATTGATTACTTCACTAAGTGGGTAGAGGCAGCATCTTTCAAAGACCCTGAATGCCAAGAAGGTAGCGCAGTTCATACAGCTCAACATCATCTACAGGTATGGGGTACCCCATGAGATTATTTCAGACAATGGTCAGCACTTTCAGAAAGAAACCAAGGAGCTTTTGCAGAAATACAACATAGTGCACCATCTATCCTCCCCTTATCACCCACAGACTAATGGAGCAGTGGAGGCCGCCAACAAGAATGTTAAGAAGATACTATAAAAAACAGCTGACACTTACACTGATTGGAATGAGAAGTTACCCTTAGCCTTGTGGGGCTATAGAACATCCGTAAGATCGTCAACAGGGGCTATCCCCTATTCTTTGGTGTATGGGATGGAGGCTGTTTTGCCTATTGAGTTGGAGGTACCGTCATTACGGGTTGCCATGGAAAGTTAGATAGCAGAAGCAGATTGGGTTAAGAACCGTTATGATGAACTGGCTTTGCTAGATGAAAGGCGATTGAGGGCCTTGTATCATGTGTAGGGATATCAGCGAAGGGTTGCGAGAGCATTCAACAAGCATGTCAAAGACCGAGGTTTGAAGAAAGGAGATTTGGTGTTGAAAGAAATCCGAGCTCCAATTTTTGATCCACGAGGGAAGTTCAAGCCAAGTTGGGGTGGCCCGTATGTCATTAAAGAGATATTGCCAGCAGGGGCTGTTTGCCTAATGGATTTGGATGGGATTGAGTTCGCTCGTCCTACCAACTTGGATCAATTAAAGAAGTATCATGTGTAAGGCCTGCTAGGTTGAAAACCCATCAGGGCGGCCTAGGCAAAAGTTAAGGCATTTGAACTAAGAGGACCTGATTCCCCATTCCTAAAAAAAGAAAAAAAAAAAGAAAAAAAAAATAAAAAGGAAAAAAGGAGGAAAAAGAAGAAAACAGAGAAACAAAAAAAAAAAAAAAAAAAAAAAGAAAAAAAAGAAAAAAGGGATGGGGGTATGTAGGCAACCCATAAAGTTACCTTGGGTGCGGTCCAAACAACACCACAACAACAAATCTCAAAATTGAATTATTTTTTGCAATTCATTTAGAACTAATTGATTGACAAAGCAATTTATTGATGCTAAATAAAGAACTATTGACATGCCATAAATATCCTATTTCTAAAGTCTTTAAGTCCTTTTGATTTTCTTCAGAATCTCTTGGTTTGCTTTCTTCTCCTTTCTTTCAAGTCTTCGCTTCTTTCGTAAGTCATGGGCATGTGCTGCTTCCACTGCTTCCAGAATGTCGTCCCTGCAAAATCCAAGTCTTGTGTCCTTGATAAGGTCATAAATCCTTTCCCTGCGTATGGTTTCTCTTTCACCCAAGCTAGTCTTCAACCATGTCTTGTATTCAAGGCTCATGACATAAGGCCCATCAGTGTTTTCAACTCGAGTCAGTTTCAGCTGGTCAGTCCATCTAGTCTTGGCCCACTTAACCATCGTGGGGTCCACAGGTTCAACAGAATGATCGAATACCACAAAAGTAGGTATGGTTTGCATGGCACCCATCTGACGAAGGATCCTTGAAGTCCAATAGAATGAAGTTGATCTCAACCCTATGGGTTTGACCATAGCACACCCAGAAGTTCGAAGAAGAATTTGTTCCTTGCATCCCCATATGAGGACAAACCACTTGATGTTTCGCCATGAGAGAGTTTGGAAGTATCCTAACCATTCCCTCAAAGAAAATTGACCAGGGAGTTCAACTCGATGGCAACAATAATGTTGAGGTTTGTAAGGATTAATGGCAGTAGAGGATAAGAAGTTAAGCCTTTCAAGAAGCCACATCTGCAGTAGAATGGGGCTCCTTCCTAATGGGGCTTGGGGATTATCATGAACTTTGTCTAAGCTATTGAGGGTTTCAGTTAGCACCATGGGAATCAGGTTGTTATGTTCAAGAATGAAAGGAATCAGTTCACATATTTGAATAGGGACGTAGAGAGTCCCCGTGGAGATAAGGAAGCGGCCAACTAAACAAAAAGCAAGAGCATGTTGAGTAGTAAGGTTGAAATTCATGGTACCTTTGCCATCACGAGCCAAAAAGGAAGTTGCTATTTCCATGAGATTCACCATGTGATCCTTCACAAATATGGAGACCTCTTGTTGAGAAATCCCAAGGAAGTTGGAGAAGGAAATCAGGTAACTTGAGCGTGGAGTAGGGAGGATGAAAGGTCCTACAGGTGAAACTCCATACAAAGCACAAAATTCCTCCATTGTTGGGCATAGCTCTGCGTAGTTGAAACGGAATACCTGAAGTTGGGGATCCCAAAAGTACGAAGCAGTAGTAAGAAGAGTGGTTTCAAGCTTCACATGCATTAAAGAGAATAATGGATCCAAGCAGTAGCGCTTGAACTCCTTCCTTGCCTCCGCACTCATAACTTTTAGAAAATCACTTAAGAATTTGTCTAGGGCTTCCATAACTTGCTCTCAATGAATGTAAGTAGGGTTTGAGACCCCTTGGATGTGCTTTTATAGGAAAAAATTCGAAAATCTGTGTTTTGGAAGGAGGGATTCCGTCAAAATAGGAAGTTTCCTAAAAACAGGTGAAACACTGCTTCGGGCTCAGGTGACCACCCAGGCCTGGGCGGCTAGCCGCCTGGGCCCAGGCGGCTAGCCGCCCAGCCCCAAGTGGTCACCCGAGGCCGCCGTCTTGTCTTGTCCAGTTTTGCCCTACTATGCCTTTGTTTGGCCCTTTTTTGATATTTTGACTCTTTTGTGCTTGATTTAAGCCCATTTTTCACATAATACAAGATCATATCATTGCAATAAAGTTCAACATAGATTCATTAAGTATCCATAATAAGGGTTCAAGGTTGGGAATTGAAATTCCTAATTAGTACATGACAAGAAGATAATAAGTTCCAACATTCCTAACAAGAGGTGGGTGAAACTCAATGATTTCCTGTGGGCCTTCTCTTTCGACTGGGCCCAATTCCATCATGACCTGAACGAGGTGCTCTAGGAGGGGACATATCCTGTGGTGGACGAGATGATGATGCCTGTTGCAAAGAAAGATAATGAGTTAGTAGGGTAATGGTGCCAATTCTAGTTGAAAGTTGATAAAGATGATCACTTACTTGGGGATTCAAGCGTGCTTCCAGAACTGAGTTCTCTAAACTCATTCGCACAAGATCCCTCCTCAATCCTTCATTGAGTTCAATACATTCCTAGGCGTACTCCCGTGGAACCTAGGAGAGTATAGACATGGTTAATAATAATGAAAGAATCCAATTTCAAGAAGGTAGGAGTTTAGAACTCACGTTCTCATAATATGGATCGATCTTGGGATATTCATCGAATGGTGGATGGGTAATGTTAGTCTTCACAAACTTTGTCCCACTGCACAAGTTCACATACCAATTTAGTTGTGGGAGGGGTGGAGGTTGATTTCCTTCAAGGTCATCATCCTCGTCATTGTAAGTCATCCCTATAGCAAATCCAACTGTGGAGCTGTGTCCCCTTGCCCGTCGACCCTGAAATCCAAATGCTTGTCAAGTGAAGTCTTTCTTATGATCTTAAAAAGAATTTAAGAGTTTGGGGAGCTCACCCCTTGAGGTGGGAGGCCAGTGACCCTAGGATTCATCAGATATTGTCGACAGAAGGCAGTGTATTCTATGCGAGGGGAGGTGAATCCCTCAGCATCCCAACCCCTTAGAACCTCTTCTAGTTCATCCCCCACTAGGTGGTTAGTATGCCTCATGTTCTTTGGTGGCATGGAAGGTGTCACAGCTGCATTCATGTTTCTGTGGACTTGTCTCAGGACTCGCTCCCCAAGATACAAGCATCTACCTGTGGAGCCTTCAAAAAGGACCCTTTTGCTTGTCAACTCCAAACAAGAGGAGTACTTCTCGGGTAGCCTATGCTCCCACAGCCTCCATGGATCCCATTCCACCTGTTAAGTTTGAAATAAGAAATGAGAAAAAAGATAAAAAGTTAAAAAGAGAAAGAAAGAAAGATTCTACCATATCAGTAGTCAAGCTAGCAAGATATGCCCTTGCATGGGCATAATTATGTAGATTGGAGGCTCTTGTAGCCAAACAAGATGGAGCGTAATTCTGAAGGATGGGCCATGACATGGCATCACTAGCAAGAGTTGGGCGGCACATGTTTAGGTACTCGTAGTACCATATCTGCGGAAAATCAAAGAAAATAGAGGAAATCATGTATGTGTTAAGTTTCGGAAAATAATAGAGAATTGAATGTTCTTTGTTACCTCCCAAATGAAAGGAAGTCCCCCAAAGTTCTTTGCAGCTCCTCGGGACATGTCAGTCATGGAGCGATACATGGTTGCAAAAGCAGCCCCACCCCAATTGTATCTCCCAATTTTGTTCACATCTTCCATCCTAGCTAACAACTCTAGTCGAGCCATGTCATTGGTGCCCTCAAAGAAGGTACATGAAATCATGTAGAGCAAGAAAGCTCTGACAATGTATTGGGGATCCGTCCCCTCACTCTCTTCCACAATGGCAAAGGTGTTGTAGAGCCAAGTACGGCGCATACCTTTTGGGCTTAACTCCGTTTCCACCCCGAGTAGAGCTACTATATAGTTCTGATCCATGTTGGCATGTTCATAGTATTCCAAGCGCTTGCCTTTTAAGCTCAACCCAGTTATCATGGTGAAATCCTTAGGAGTCATGGTCATCTCCCCGAAGCTAAAATGGAAAGTGTTGGTGGTGTCCCACCATAGCTCTGTCAAGGCAAATAATGCTTGCCTATCCCATTGCTCGTTCCATAGAGCATCTAGGAAGGGCCCAAAACCCGCCTTCTTTATTATCTTGTGAGCACGTGGTTGGGCATGTTCCATATGTCTCCACTATGAGATGAGCCCCTTCATTGATGTCCTTGTACGAAGACTTTGGAAATCGGGCTATTTCAAAGGATTGTGTATTGAGTTAGCATTGAAAACATAGAGATATTGGGCATAAATTGGTAATTGAATTCAAAAAGTCTTTCTAAAAGTCTTAAAATATAGGTTTTGATTCATGAAATGAATTAGAAATGAATGCCCATAACTTTGTGTATTCAAATTCATTGATTTTGTAAGGATTGAACATTGTTTTGCCTTTCGGGCATTTTATCGAACACTTGCTGTGTAACTTGTTTTCAAGCATTGAAATGAAAGATTTTGTATACTAAATCCTTGCCAAGACCATTTGACTTTACACTACAATGCAAACCTATTGATTTTACAAGAATTGAACATGTTCTTGTCTCTTTGGCATTTTATCAAACACTTGGTGGGCATCTTTTCTCAAGCATTGGGAAACAAGCTTTTTACACATTCAATCCTTGCCAAATCAATGAACTTGGCTTAACAATGATAGAAATAATCAAAAGAAGATCATGGGAATGCATTTTATCCAATAGAAATCAAGATTTCAAGATAAACATGTTAAGTTGGGAAGAACTAACCTCATGTTGGGAATGGAGGTATGAGAGATGCTTCTTAGGTTCAAGCAACACCTTGTCTTGGGATTCATCATAGATTAGTGCCTTGTATGTATTCTTGATCACATAGTATGGATACTTGATGTTGGAATCATTGCTAGAAGCCATTGATGATGGTTGAGCTTGTATGTGAGAAAAATGGGTTTGATAAGAAAGATGATGAATTTGATCTTGCAAATGGATGATTGATGCTTGTTTTTGTTGTTGAATGACTTGTTCTTGATGCTATTTCATGCACACAACTTGAATTGAAAGTGAAACTTTGAATGAGGATGTGTGTGTGAGTGTTTGGAGAAGATGGAATGAGTTTCTAGAGAGAGAAACTCTCAATTTTCGAAATTGGGTGTGTGTGTGCATCAAATGAGGGTCAAGGGTTTAAAAACCCTCAAAACTGGAGACACCAGCCTCGGGTAACCGCCCAGCCTGGGGCAGCAAGCCGCTTGGGCTTGGGCGGCAACTCACCTGCAACCAGGTGGTCACCCCCCCTTGCTCGCTCCGCTTCGCTCGTTTGGCTTTTGCTCGCCTTTTCGTGCTTTTGAACCTTCTTTGAGTTGAAATCTCAAGCTTTTTTTGAGTTGAAAAGTGAGTGAATATCTTGACATTGTTTAGCATGAAATGGTTTTGAAATAGATTGCATTGGTGGCCCTTGTGTGTGCATGGCATGCTAGTAGGGTTGAACAACCCTCTCTATGCATATGATTTTTGATCATTTGGGATGAATTCCCTCCTATGTCACTATGATTCGTTGTCATTTGGGATAAAGATACCTTCCCTATATGCATGTGAATGATTACTTTCATAAGATGAATGTGTCTCCTATGTGAGTTGATGTTTGAGTTGAGGCATGAATAGCCGCCATAAGAGATGACTTGGTGAACTTGTTGTGTGTTGGTAAGAAGAAGCTTACCTTTGTCTTGATGACTTAGTGAGAGAAAGATGCAATCTTTCTAATGTTATGTGCTTACCTTGATAGCTTGAAAGATGCAATCTTTCCCATGATATGTGTTTACCTTGATGGTTTGAATATGAGAAGGACTCGATCTTTCTCATACTATGTGTTCACCTTGAGAATTTTGATATAAGAAGGATGCAATCTTTCTCATGTCACATGTTTGCCTTGATAGTTCGAAAGATGTAATCTTTACTGTGGTATGTGTTTACCTTGATGATTTGAGCGAGAGAAGGATGCGATCTTTCTCGTGTTATGTGATTACCTTGATATTTGAATGATAACCTTGATGGTTTGAACATGAGAGGGACGCGATCTTTCTCGTGTTACATGATAACCTTGATGATTTGAATATGAGAAGGATGTATCTTTCTCATGTTTTGAGATAGCCTTGATGGCACGGTGTTACCTCGTATTATTCACCAGAGCCATTGGCATAGTATGGGAAGACCTTTCATCGAACGCAGATTCGGTGTAAGCTATGGATACCTCGTATTATTCACCAGAGCCATTGGCGTAGTATGGGAAGACCTTTCATCGAACGCAGATTTGGTGTAAGCTATGGATACCTCGTATTATTCGCCAGAGCCATTGGCGTAGTATGGGAAGACCTTTCATCGAACGCAGATTCGGTGTAAGCTATGGATACCTCGTATTATTCACTAGAGCCATTGGCGTAGTATGGGAAGACCTTTCATCGAACGCAGATTCGGTGTAAGCTATGGATACCTCGTATTATTCACCAGAGCCATTGGTGTAGTATGGGAAGACTTTTCATCGAACGCAGATTCGATGTAAGCTATGGATATCTCGTACTATTCACCAGAGCCATTGGTGTAGTATGAGAAGACCTTTCATCGAACGTAGTTCGATGTAAGCTGTGGATACTTTATCTTGTCCCCCCAGTGAAACTGGTATACAGTATGAGAAGAGTTCTGTAGAACTTATGAGGAGTACCTTTGTGTTTGTGTATGATGAATTCGAAGAATTCAATGATATGATCACTCTCTTTTCCCCAGTGGGTCTTGATGAAATCAATTCCCCGGGCAAAAATGGGTTGTTCTTTTGGTCATTGGTTCGCAAATGAAACTTGCTCACCAATGAGGAGCTTCTGTCACACCCCATTTTTGCCACCTTAGCTAGGGTTTGTCATTTCATGTGTCTTTTTGTTTCCTTTTTGAGTATAGTCTTTTGCATTGAGTTTCTAGGGTCCTAAGGATGGTGTGTATGAATTTTGGTTCGATTTGGAGTTGATGTTGAGGGTTAAGAAGAACTTTTGTGACTTGATGGGCATAATCGTCTTTTAGGCCACAAACTTTCCATTTGACCTTGAAATGATCTCCAAGTTGCCAATTGGAGTTCATATGAATGCATTTGAGGTATTTATGGGTTCAATTTGATGAATTGATGGTTTGGGATTAGAATGGCTCAACAAGGCTCAGGTTGGCTAAAAGACCTACTTCGGGTTAGCCCGAATTGGTTCATGATTTTTACTCTATGACTACTCATTTAACTTTGATTAGTCTTAATTTCATCCCCAAATGTGTTTAGGGAGGTTGAATTTCGAATTGGAAAGCAATCGGTGCGACCCTATGTGCATACCTAAGCTAAGCGATGGTGAGACATAGCGGTTAACCACCTTTGTAGGACCCAACCATGCAGCCATGGCTAGGGTTTCTTGCCCTCAAGTGACTTAAATTACATTCCCCTTTGAAACACGTTCGTTTTTGCTTTCGTTTCATCAAAATCGGAGTTAATTTGAACCCTGAAACACATTTGGAAGCCGAAAGGGTCAAAATTGGGCTGAGGATGACATGGCCTCGGGTGACCACCCAGGCCTGGGCAGCTAGCCGCCTGGGCTAGGCTGCTAGCCGCCCAACCCCAGGTGGTCACTCGAGCCACTTTCCTTTTTTTGAGTCTTGACGCGGCTCCCTTCCTATTTTCTCGGATTTGCTCCCCTCCAGTCGCCATTTAACCCTAATTTCAGCCCTATTTGACCTACTTGAGCCCCAAGGGAACCTCTAAGAGCCCTTGGATCAATATCTAGGGTTTTAATCTCAACCATTGAGGGTTTTCCCTCAAACCCTATAAATACCCCCTTATACTTCAGCAATAGGGGAGGCAAAATTTCTGAAGTGAGAAGCATGTGTGAGACTTAGAGGCTATGACAGCCATCCTTAGGGTAGTTTAACCTAAGCTTTGAGTGAGAGAGTGAGACAGAAAACTTGAAGGAGAGCTGGAGTTTGGCTTGAAGGCTTGAAGGAAGGAATTCCCAGCAGTGCATAAGAGAAGAAGGACTCTCTACAGCAGCCACCATAGGTATACCTCTCCCCCTTTCTCTTTTCTTTCAAATTAGGGTTTTTCTGCATAGGATAGCATTATTTCATGTTCAAGCTTATGTTTTTATCATGTGTTGATGCTTCTAATGCTTAGAATGCATGATTAGGATATTTTTTATGGTTGGTTTTGCATGATATAATGTCATTCCATGTGATTTTATATGTGGTTGTGATTTTAGGGTTTCTAGTGTCTTTTTAGGGGTTTCTCATTGAATAGCTATTATTGCATGTTCAAGCTAGCATTTTTATCATGTGTGGATACTTTCATGAGTTAATATGCATGATTATAATCATGTTCATGGTCATTTTTACATGCTAGAGGGCTGCTTAATGTGATTTCATGCATAGCTGCTATTCTAAGGTTTCCTTAGTGCTGAAATTGAGTTTATGCTTAGAAGAGCTTTATTTCATGTGAAATTCTATGTCTTTATCATGTGTGGATCATTCTATTAATTAATATGCATGGTTAGAATGCTGTTCATATTCGGTTTTGCATGATTTAGGGTTATTCCATGTGATTTTATGCACCATTGTGATTCTAGGGTTTTTATCATCCTTGTGTTGGTTTAATTGCATATAGCATGATAGCTTAGGGATTTTCTCTGTTTTTTTCTTCATAGTTGCTATATGTGGGTTGCATATTAGATAACTATCGTATCTTTAGCATTCATGTAGTGGATTTTAGGGTTTTTATGCATGTCATGGTTCTAGGATTAAACTAGGGTTTGTAATTATTCACTGTTTATGTTGTTTGCATATTTAGTGAATGAATATGGACCTTATTTCTATTCTGTCCAGATTTGTTTATTGTCTTAAATATGATATTTGGAGCATTCATATGGTTGATTTTTAGGGTTATTTGCATGTCATTGCATATAGGGCTGAATTAAGGTTTAGTTAGCTTATGATTCATGTTGTTTGCATGACTTGTGGTTGATTTTAGGCCTTATTTCAATTCTGTCTAGATTTTTCCATTGTTCTTATTGCCATATTTTGAGCATGTGTTAGCCTATGTTTAAGCATGATAATTGCTTGATTGGGACCTAGCTTGGTTGGTTAGCATTTTTGGTATGTTTTGCATGCAAATTGCAGGTGCTTGACAGGTACAACAGGTGCAGCTACCCCACCAATGTGGGGTGGTTATTTCGGCTATTGCGAGATGAAATCTTGCAAATAAGATAATTACCCTATGCAATAGGGTGGTTATTTTGACAGGTAGCTTTTGCTTAAAGGTAAGTAGGGTATGAGGGTGCCCCAATTCACCCTTCTTTCCTTTCTTTGAAACTTTCCCTTTCTCCCCCCTAGGGTTGTTTCCTAATAGGGGAACATGGCAATCCTTATAATTTCCTTTCGTAACAAATGCCTTTTAAATCAAAGTTTCTATCTTTATGAAATTCCATATTTACTAAAGATTTTTTGAGAATCATTCATTTTTGGAAACTTACCATATTTCTTATGAAAGGAAACTTAGGGTTTACCATAGGCCTCTATTAGGTTATAACCCTATTCCCTTTCGAACTACGTGGACTTTGATCCATGTATTTCCATACATGGTACGTAGGCGCTCTTCGTGAGGTTCAAGTCCGCCCTAGGATACTAAGTATCCTAGGTTTTCTCCTCATTCTTTCTTTTTCTGTTTTTCTTTGATTTACTTGATTATATGGATGAATGAATGAATGATATGCATGCTGTCTTTTGATGATAATTGTTGATTTGTGTGTGATTGAGACTTTGATTTAGCCCAATTAAATTAAGAGACCGTTAGGGCGATATGGGTGCCTATAGGCTTTGCCTAGAACCTTCCCATATCGTAACTTAGCCTCTGAATCCCCGATTTCTCTAGTTTCCAAAAGACTTCTTTTGCCTTTCCATTTTTAAACATGGAGTCAATCTTTTGTTTTCCTAAAACAAAACTGTTTTTTTAGGGTTTTCCTTGTTTCCTTTAAAAAATAAGGTGGCGACTCCTTTTCCCACAGATTGGTGACTTTTAAATCCTTGTGGGCCAACTTACCTACTTTTTTAGGGTCCACAGTGTTAACGGTGGATTCTGGCAAAAAGGTGGTGTTCACAGTGTGTTCTAGTGAAGGCAGAGAGAACAGAGAGAGAAGGCAAAAAGAATAGAGAGAGAAAGCAAAAGATAAAGTGAATAGTGATTTGATTTCCCCAAAGACATAATATTTTTTGAGCATTTAATGCTACTTACGGCGAACAAAACATCCTTACTTACTAATGACTTTAGAGCCTCGAAACACGAAAGTGTGTAACTGACAACTTCTAGCTAAGCCCTAAGAAACTCAAACGCCATAGGGGCATTGTGGGAGCCATTCAGCAATCATGAATTATAACAAATCCCGCTTCAAGAAAGTCATAATTAGGGCAAGTTGTGTGGGAATATTCCTAAACCGAAGGGATTGGTTCAGGCCAAGGAACTCGAATTGGGACTATTGATATTTAGCTATGACAACTCAGTCAACCCAAAGCAAAGCACGTCATCACCCAGCTCGGGGAAGTATATTTAGCTCGGGGCCCTATCATATGACTTACATTACAGTCCAAGACTCTGAATACAACTGCTATTCCTGATACATTGGTTACAAGAAACTATGGTTAACTGCCTAACTAAGATTGGTAAACCATGGTCAGACGGTTATTAGCAAACCATGGTTAGATCTGACTTAACCAAGGCAGTTACCTGACCTCACATGGTCAGTCCGTACAGGTGGGTATAAATAAAATGAGATGCAGCCAAATAAGGTAAGCTACACTACCCTAATCCTCCAGGAATCATCTTCTTCTTTGCCTTTACCTCCACAAACAGCCTCTGACTTGAGCTTTGGAGAGGTCTTGGCCAAAACACACTTTGGCCTACCCTCTGATGTTTCTTCTTAGCTTGTGAATGCAGGTTCGCTTGTGAGATTTAGCTCTTTATCATCAGTAGTCTTTGGGGCCTAGATTTAGCCCCTGCACAAAAACATTGAGAAGGTTTCTAGGGCAGGTGACATGGTCTCAAGGATAATATTATTATTATTATTTAAAGTAAAGGTAAATTAGTCAATTAAAAGTCTTTTATGAATAAGAGATTTTTATAAGTAGAATAGATATAAATATAGATAGATATAGATATAGATATAGATGTGTACCTGAAATGACACATCCTTTCCATTTGGTGGTTTCACATCTTTCTATCCTTATTTAATAAAAACCAGTTATATGATAGAATACCTAAACCATGTGACTTGGGAATATGCCCCTAACCCCAGAGGATTAGCATGGAGAGGAGTTGCCACCCGAATAGGCCTGGGAACCAACTTTGACCCCTTGCAAGGGTCTAACTCATCATAATAAGAGAAGCTTCGGAACTAGGGTATGCCGTCGGGAACGTGTTAGGCATCCAACATTGCCAGGTCATTAGACCGGCCCCCAATTTGTAAACATTGACTATATTTAATATTTTTATTTAATTGAGATTACTCTAGATCATGCAACAATTTAAGGTGCACACAAATAATAAGTCTAAGATAATAAAGTGCACTAAATAAGCAATTAAATATGAAGTAAGACACTACCAGAAAACTTATCATGCGTACGTATATAGCACCCACATAATCATGCATAAGATAAATCCTATTATGCCATCCTAAGCTATGAACTCTAGTAAACGATATCATATTAACTCTGATACATAGATTATAAATAGGTAAGTTGATGCATGATTTTACTACGACTAATGTTGGTTATAGGGTTTACGTTGCCTTAGGTCCATTCCCAATCCAGAAAAGTCTCCTAAGACTCTATCACTCTGTAACACTCGTAATTTTAAAATAAAGTATTAACGTTCTAATACTTTGTTAACATGCATATTAAGGTATTTGTCGATTCTTGCATCCACGTGTTTAGTATGTGATAGCTTTTCATGCATTTTAGACATGCATAGGTTTTGCTATCATGTTAGCTAGATTGCATGACATATCTGTTTTAATGCATATGGATTTCATTGTATGCATTTCTTTTCGTTATTGGGCATTTTCAGGCTTATGATCAATTGGACTTATGAGGGCGGGCGATCGATTGATGGTATCCTAGATTAGGTTGTGGTATTCTTCCTGGGCCGATCAATCGAGCCATAACCCTTCATTGATTAGGGTTGGCAGTGATTTTTTTTAACATACGAAATGATGTATGTGCCCTTGCTGGGTTTTAAAACCCTTGTTTGGCCTAACCCCTTAGGCCCATTATATTTGCTGCATTTTTTTGGCATGTTAGAGTGAGAGAGAAGGAGAATGAGGAGAGGAGAAAGAGATGGCGACGACTTAGAGAGAGAAGCTCACTCTCTCTCCATTTTTCTTGCATTCTCATTCTTTGAGGGCTTGAATCATCTTACTTCTAGCTGTGATTGGCTCATATTCATCTTTCCTTTGCATTTTTGGAATGTATTTCTCTCATTTGGAATCTAAGTTTGCATTTCCTTAAGTATTATCGTCTTATTCTTATATTCTTGGGTTTATTTATGCATATTTGAGAGTTTTGATGATATTTTGGAGTTGGGACCTCCATTATCTTCATCAATCAAGTCATTTGGGAACTAAGGCTTGGATTGGGAGCTTGTATGTGCATTCTAGGGATGGAACTACACACCCACGACTCCAAGGTCAAGTTTTCTACATGATTGGTAAAGGTAGGTGCAATTTTCATATGTTCAAACTATGGACATGATAATAGGCTACATATTATCATAAAAATTGTGATTTATTGAATTTGATTATATGTATATATGATTAATGGAATAAATCTTGATATGGGGTTATAAGTATTTGATAACCTAACTTGGGGGATTATTTCTATTGTGATGTTTGGTTTATTTTATATATTTTTAAAGAGTATAAATGTATGGATTTTTATGGTTATTTTCATAGGTGTAAGCGATATTTTCAATTTATGATTTTAAGGTTGTAATCATAAATGGATATCCTTGTTGTTTGATTTATCATAATTTGGTATAATTATGAGATATTTGAATTATGATTTATATGGCATATTTCAGAGATGATTTTGGATAAATTATTTTATGGTATATTGTATTTTATGTTGGGCATAATCATGTATGAAATGGAATTAATTAAATAATTGGTAAAAGTTATTGAAAGGGGTCATTGGATATGGATTACTTGCAGTTAAGGGACTAATCTATGTTTTCCATTTCTTTGAACCTAGGATGCTTGTGGTCCTAGAAATGGATGTTTTATTGTGCTCCCGAATTGAGACGACTTATGGTCCTAGGTAGGGATGACAATTGTGTTGTTTTCTTGGAAATTAGGTTTAAATCCTCCATATGCATGCAGACTCCTATGGGAGTGGTTGGTAATTAATGGAATTGATTAAGTGGATGTGAGTCGCATGCATTGGGCATTATGCATTATTTGTGTTAAGTTATGGATTATAACTTATTTTAGATTTGTAATATATGCAGTTAGTATATTTTTCTTTACATGATGTAATTGATTTTATTTATATTATTGTGTAAACACCCCATTTTCATCCATTTCCATTTGACCTTTCCGCCTTACGAGCATTATCACATATAGGTTTTTATATCATTTTGGCACTAAACCATTTGGGAGGATAGCACATGTTAGGTTAGCTCTTTGGGAGGATAGCTAGTCTGAGCTATTTGTGTAGAAACACTATAACCAACATGTGGGTGCTTGTTGTATAAATAAACAAGTACACTAAATGTGACCAAAGTCATGAGATCAATTGAATGGAATTTTACCTGCTTGTTAATCAGTTTCTCATAGTTGCAGTGGTACAAGTAATCTTTAGACCTCAGACACCATACTTGTCTTATGTATGGAGCTTTAGAAGTTTGATAACACTAAATGTTTATCCCTATGGGGGTTTGCAATGGTGTTCATTGGCTCTACTATTACATGTGTGAAGGCATGTAAGAGATCAATAAGGGATCCATCACTTCTAGTCGAAAGGAGAGAATATTCTCATAAGAACACTCATAAATATAACTCATGTGATCTGTGGTCACAGTATGATGAAGATTATGGAAAATGGTTTTTATGGTGCATCTTATGAGTTGATATTTTGGGTATGTTCATAAATGTATTGAACTAGGGACTTGACAGACTTCCATGTCTTATTAGTTCAAAAAGAGACATTGGGTATAATGGAGGGAGGGATGTAATTGTAACCTTTAAATTGTAACTAAAGGGTTCTCTGTATGATTTCTATTCACCTCATTTAGGACCACACCATGAGCCATTGCTAGATGTTACTCATGGTTAGTAGAAGACCTAATTGATATAAATTGGTTATAATCAATTAGGGGATTGGAAGGAGTTCCAATTAGACCCTTAATGGAAAGTGTTCCATTGGGTGCTCCTTGTGACATTGAGTGCCATTTCCTATTCCTAGATGTTGTGAACCCAATGGATCACACACTAATGTCACACCCCATTTTTGCACCACCTTACTAGGGTTTGTTATTTCATGGAGGTTTTTGTTTTGTTTTTTAGTCTAGTAATTTGCATTAGTTTTTTAGAGTCCTAAGGATAATGGGTATAAATTTTGGTTCCATTTGGAATTGATCTTGAGGGTTAATAAGAGCTTTTGTGACTTGAGGGGCATAATTGTCTTTTAATCCACAAACTTTTCATTTAATGTTGAAATGATCTCTAAATTGTCAATTGGAGTTCATATTGATGCATTTGAGGTATTTATAGGTTCAATTTGATGAATCGATGGCTTAGGCTTAAAATGACTCATAATGGTTCAAGTTGGTTAAAAGACCCATTTCGTGTTGGCTTGATTCGACTCATAATTACTAATCAAATCTCTTCAATATCGACTTTAATTAGTCTCTATTTTATCCCTAAAAGTGTTTTAGAATGTTCAATTTTGGTTTAGAAAGCATTTGGTTTGATGCTATATGTATACCTATGCTTTGCAATGCTTTGCAATGGTAGTGCATAGTTGTTAATCATCTTTGTAAAACCTAACCATGCACCTATGGTTAATGGTTTTTGCCCTAAAATATTTAAAAATATATTCTTCATCAAAACACGATTGGTTTGGCTTTTATTTCATCAAAATTGGAGTTAATTTGACCCCTAAAACACTCCTAGAAGGAAAAGAGTTCCATAAAAGGAGTAAAATTGAAGTGGGCTCGGGTGACCACCCAAGCCTGGGCCCAGGTGGCTAGCTGCCCAGCCCTAGGTGGTCACCCGAGCCACTTTCCTATTTTTGCTGAAACGGGACTCTATTGCCTATTTTGACGGATTTGGACTCTTTTAGACGAGTTTCCTTCTAATTTTTGGTAACTTTTGAGTTCCTTAAGCACCAAGGGAGTCTATAATAACCCTTGGATTAATTTTTAGGGTTTTAATCCTAACCATTGATTTATCCTAATTAAACTCTATAAATACCCCACTATATTTCAGCATTAGGGGAGCCACTTTCATGCATTAAACCTTAGTTCTAAGAGAGAATAAGAAAGAGAGTTCTAAATGAGAGCTGGAGTTCTTGCTGCAGACTTTGAGAAGTTTGTTTCAAGTGATTCACAAGACAAGAAGAGAGTCTCCACAATAACAAAGGAAGATTTTTTAAGGTATACTATCTCTATAAGGTTGAAATTAGGGTTTTCTCTTAGGTTAGCTTTATTGTATGCACCTGTTATGTCTTTTTTTTTAAATTATTATTATTATCATGGATTTATGTTTCTATTAGTTAATATATGTGGTAATAATGATATTCATGATGAGTTTTGCATGTTTTAGAGTTAATTCATATGATTTAATGCATGTTTGTGATTCTAGTGTCTCCATTTATCCTTATTTTGGGTGAGTTTCATATAGCATGCTAGGTTAGGGTTTTTGCCTGGTTTATCTTCATTGTTGTTATATATGTGATACATATAGAATAACTATGATGAGTTTTGCATGCTGTGAACCCCGGAAATTGGGCCCACGAGGATTGACGAAAAGATTAGTTTGTTTGAAAAAAAGAAAAAGGAAAGGAGTCGCCACCTCATTTTTTAAAGGAAACAAGGAAAACCCTAAAAACAGTTTGTTTTAAAGAAAACAATTTGAATGACTCCATAAAAAAGGAAAGGCAAAAACCAATCTTTTGGAAACCAAAGAAATCGGGGATTCGAAGGCTAAGTTATGACATGGGAAGGTTCTAGGCAAAGCCTATAGGCACCCATGTCACCCTTTCGGTCTCTCAGTTCATTTGGGCTAAATTAAGATCTTTTCCATACAAAAATCAACAAGTATATCATCACAAGAATTGCATGCATATCATATATTCCATTCATCCATCCATGCATAATAAGCACATAAAAACAGAAAATAAAGAAAAAGAAAACAACACAAAAAGAAACCTAGGATGCTTGGATCCTAGAACGGACTTGAGCCTCACGAAGAGCGCCTACGTACCATGCAACGAAATACATGGACCAAAGTCCACGTAGTTCGAATAGAACTAGGGTTAAGTCCTAATACAAACCTATGGTTAAAACCCTAGGTTTCCTTATTTGATCAAAAGAGTTGAATATGATAGATAAACCAAGTTTGAAATTAAGAAAATTCCACAAAATGGAAACTTTAACAAAAACAAAAATTTTATTTGTTAAGGAAACCTTTGATTATACCATAAACTCATATTAGGAAATAACCCTAAAGAGGGAGAAGAGAAAGAATTAGGGAGAGAGGTGAATTGGGGCACCTTCACACCCACTTACTTGAGCGCAATAGCTCCAAGCATTAGCCATTTCTAGCATTGGCAACCCTATTTGCCATAGGACAAATACCACACCTACTTGCACCCTTACACGTGCTCAAAACCATGCAAAAAACACTAACATACAAATCTGGACAGAATAGTATTATGGCCTAAAATCATCCGTTAAGCATGCTAACAGCAAAAACAGCAAACTTTCATAAGCCCTAACACAATCCTAGAACCATATCATGCATAAAAACCCTAGAATGATCTAACATGCATTCAAAAATATCATATTTACTCCATATGTAAAACATACACAGCAAACATGAAGAAAAACCAATGAAAAGACCTACTTTAACATGCTGTATAAAAACTAACATAAAACAAGGACTTTAAAACCTTAAACTCACAAATATGCTTAAAAACATACAAAACCAACTCTAAACATGCTAAAATAAAAATAAACAGAACCTAAATCATGCATATTAATTAACTAAAGCAATAAAACATGACAAGAAACCTAACTCTAACATGCAATATCACTATCCTAGAACAAGGACAACAGAAACACAAGAATCATAACTATGCATTGGAACCTATGAACTAACTCTAGAGTATGCAAAACTCATTATGAACATCATCAATATCACATGTATTAACTAATAGAAACTTCAATTCATGGTAGAAATTACAAGCATTACATGCAATAGAGCTATCCTACATGATACCTTTGCTTAAGCTTGAATAGAAAAGAGGAATACCTTAGAGGAAAGCCTTCCTTGCTGCTGTATGAACTCCCTCTTGCTCTTGTGGATGTCTTCAAGAAATATTCTCCAAGGCTACAGCAAGAACTCCAGCTCTCCTTCAAGTCTCTCTCTCTTATTCTCTCTCAAACACTCAAGTATTAATGCATAAAGTGGCTCCTCTTGTGCTGAAGCATAAGGGGGTATTTATAGACTTCAATTAGGATTAACCAATGGCTGGGATTAAAACCCTAATAATTAATCCAAGGGCTATTAGAGACCCCCTTGGGACTTAAGTAACTCAGAAGTTACCAAAAATTAGAAGGAAACCCGTCCAAAAGAGCCCAAATACGTCAAAATAGGGAGGAATCCGCTTCAGTAAGGAAACATAGAGCAATTAGGAAAGTGCTCTCGGGTGACCACCATGGCCTGGGCGGCTAGCCACCTGGGCCCAGGCGGCTAGCCGCCCGGGGCTGGGTGGTCACCCGAGCCCACTTCGGATTTTTCTCCTATTTTGACTCTCAATGCTTCTAGAAGTGTTTCAGGGGGCAAATTAACTCCGATTTTGATGAAACAAAAGCCAAAACGACCGTGTTTCGATGAGGAATATGTTTTTGAACATTTTAGGGTGAAAACCACTAACCATGGGGGCATGGTTAGGTTTGAACAAGACAGTTAACCGCTATGCTCTACCTTTGCTAAGCATAGGCATGCACATAAGGTCAAACTAAACACTTTCCATATCAAAATTGAACTTCATAAAACATTTTTGGGGGTAAAATGATGACTAATTAAAGTCAATTTGAAAAGATTTGGTTGGTAATTGTGAGTCAATTAAAGCTAACCCAAAGAAGGGTTAATTAACCAACTTGAACTGCATCGAGCCATTTTAATCCCGAGCCATTGTTTCATCAAATTGAACCTAGAAATACCTCTTATGCATCCATATGAACTCCAATTAACAATTTGGAGATCATTTCAAGGTCAAATGAAAAGTTTGGGACTTAAAAGACGATTATGCCCCTCAAGTCACAAAAGCTCTTATTATCCCTCAAGATCAACTCCGAATTGAACCAAAATTCATACCCATTGTCCTTGTGACTCTAGAAACCTAATGCAAGTGACTAGACTCAAAAACCAAACAAAAACATGCATGAAATGATGAGCCCTAGTAAGGTGGTGCAAAAATGGGGTGTGACAGAAGCCCCTCATTGGTGAACAAGTTACACTTGTGAACCAATGATAAAGAACAACCCATTTTTGCCAAAAAGCCTAGAGAAATCACACACTGTAACCAAACAATGATGGAAGGTTGAAATGAGGAAGTGTACTCAAGTCATGAGTATACTTAAACCACTGGGGATTGAGAATTGATAAGAGAAGCATATTCAAGCCACTACGAATGAACATACTTTTGAAATGGAGAAATATATTCAAGTCACGAATATATTTAACCAAGTGATTGAAAAAGAAATCTAAAAAGCATATTCGAAGAATACACTTTTGAAATGGAGAAATATATTCAGGTCACGAATATATTTAACCAAGTGATTGAAAGAGACTGAGAAGTACGTTCAAGTGATGAACATACCTTTGAAATGGAGAAATATATTCTGGTCACGAATATATTTAACCAAGTGATGAAAAGATGCTGAGAAATATACTCAAGTGATGAGTATACTTTTGAAATGGAGAAATATATTCAAATGATGAATATATTTAACCAAGTGATTGAAAGAGACTAAGAAGTATACTCAAGTGATGAGTATACCATTGAAATGAAGAAACATATCTAAGTGATGGATATACTTAACCAAGTAAGTGACAAGTATGTTCAAGTGATGAACACACCATTAAAATGGAGAAATATATCCAAGTGATGAATATATTTAACCAAGTAAGTGACAAGTATGTTCAAGTGATGAACATACCATTGAAATGGAGAAATATATCCAAGCGATGGATATATTTAACCAAGTAATTGAAAAAAACTGAGAAGTATACTCAAGTGATGAGTATACCATTGAAATGGAGAAATATATTCTAGTGATGAATATATTTAACCAAGTGATTAAAAGAGACTGAGAAGTATACTCAAGTGATGAGTATACCATTGAAATGGAGAAATATATTCAGGTCACGAATATATTTAACCAAGTAAGTGACAAGTATGTTCAAGTGATGAACATACCATTGAAATGGAGAAATATATCCAAGCGATGGATATATTTAACCAAGTAAGTGACAAATGATCTGAGAGGTATACTCAAGTGATGAGCATACCTTTGAAATGGAGAAATATATTCTGGTCACGAATATATTTAACCAAGTAAGTGACAAGTATGTTCAAGTGATGAACATACCATTGAAATGGAGAAATATATCCAAGCGATGGATATATTTAACCAAGTAATTGAAAAAGACTGAGAAGTATACTCAAGTGATGAGAATACCATTGAAATGGAGAAATATATCCAAGCGATGGATATATTTAACCAAGTAATTGAAAAGACTGAGAAGTATACTCAAGTGATGAGTATACCATTGAAATGGAGAAATATATCCAAGTGATGGATATACTTAACCAAGTAAGTGATAAGTATGTTCAAGTAATGAACATACCATTGAAATGGAGAAATATATCCAAGCGATGGATATATTTAACCAAGTAATTGAAAAAGACTGAGAAGTATACTCAAGTGATTAGTATACCATTGAAATGGAGAAATATATCCAAGCGATGGATATATTTAACCAAGTAATTGAAAAGATTGAGAAGTATACTCAAGTGATGAGTACACCATTGAAATGGAGAAATATATCCAAGTGATGAATATATTTAACCAAGTAAGTGACAAGTAATCTGAGAAGTATGTTCAAGTGATGAACACACCATTGAAATGGAGAAGTATATCCAAGCGATGGATATACTTAACCAAGTGATTGAAAAAGACTGAGAAGTATACTCAAGTGATGAGTATACCATTGAAATGGAGAAATATATCCAAGTGATGAATATATTTAACCAAGTAAGTGACAAGTATGTTCAAGTGATGAACACACCATTGAAATGGAGAAATATATCCAAGCGATGGATAGATTTAACCAAGTAAGTGAGAAATGATCTGAGAGGTATACTCAAGTGATGAGCATACCTTTGAAATGGAGAAATATATTCTGGTCACGAATATATTTAACCAAGTAAGTGACAAGTATGTTCAAGTGATGAACATACCATTGAAATGGAGAAATATATCCAAGCGATGGATATATTTAACCAAGTAATTGAAAAAGACTGAGAAGTATACTCAAGTGATGAGTATACCATTGAAATGGAGAAATATATCCAAGTGATGGGTATACTTAACTAAGTGACAAGTATGTTCAAGTGATGAACACACTATTGAAATGGAGAAATATATTCAAGTGATGAATATATTTAACTAAGTAAGTGACA
Organism: Liquidambar formosana; assembly: GCA_039720395.1. NCBI lineage: Eukaryota > Viridiplantae > Streptophyta > Magnoliopsida > Saxifragales > Altingiaceae > Liquidambar > Liquidambar formosana. The sequence continues at coordinate 47,198,791 of CM077822.1, read as the reverse complement.
AGTATGTTCAAGTGATGAACATACCATTGAAATGGAGAAATATATCCAAGCGATGGATATATTTAACCAAGTAATTGAAGAAGACTGAGAAGTATACTCAAGTGATGAGTATACCATTGAAATGGAGAAATATATCCAAGTGATGGATATACTTAACCAAGTAAGTGACAAGTATGTTCAAGTGATGAACACACCATTGAAATGGAGAAATATATCCAAGCGATGGATATATTTAACCAAGTAAGTGACAAGTATGTTCAAGTGATGAACACACCATTGAAATGGAGAAATATATCCAAGCGATGGATATATTTAACCAAGTAATTGAAAAAGACTGAGAAGTATACTCAAGTGATGAGTATACCATTGAAATGGAGAAATGTATCCAAGCGATGGATATATTTAACCAAGTAAGTGACAAGTATGTTCAAGTGATGAACATACCATTGAAATGGAGAAATATATCCAAGCGATGGATATATTTAACCAAGTAATTGGAAAAGACTGAGAAGTATACTCAAGTGATGAGAATACCATTGAAATGGAGAAATATATCCAAGCGATGGATATATTTAACCAAGTAATTGAAAAGACTGAGAAGTATACTCAAGTGATGAGTATACCATTGAAATGGAGAAATATATCCAAGTGATGGATATACTTAACCAAGTAAGTGATAAGTATGTTCAAGTAATGAACATACCATTGAAATGGAGAAATATATCCAAGCGATGGATATATTTAACCAAGTAATTGAAAAAGACTGAGAAGTATACTCAAGTGATTAGTATACCATTGAAATGGAGAAATATATCCAAGCGATGGATATATTTAACCAAGTAATTGAAAAGATTGAGAAGTATACTCAAGTGATGAGTACACCATTGAAATGGAGAAATATATCCAAGTGATGAATATATTTAACCAAGTAAGTGACAAGTAATCTGAGAAGTATGTTCAAGTGATGAACACACCATTGAAATGGAGAAGTATATCCAAGCGATGGATATACTTAACCAAGTGATTGAAAAAGACTGAGAAGTATACTCAAGTGATGAGTATAGCATTGAAATGGAGAAATATATCCAAGTGATGAATATATTTAACCAAGTAAGTGACAAGTATGTTCAAGTGATGAACACACCATTAAAATGGAGAAATATATCCAAGCGATGGATAGATTTAACCAAGTAAGTGAGAAATGATCTGAGAGGTATACTCAAGTGATGAGCATACCTTTGAAATGGAGAAATATATTCTGGTCACGAATATATTTAACCAAGTAAGTGACAAGTATGTTCAAGTGATGAACATACCATTGAAATGGAGAAATATATCCAAGCGATGGATATATTTAACCAAGTAATTGAAAAAGACTGAGAAGTATACTCAAGTGATGAGTATACCATTGAAATGGAGAAATATATCCAAGTGATGGGTATACTTAACTAAGTAAGTGACAAGTATGTTCAAGTGATGAACACACTATTGAAATGGAGAAATATATTCAAGTGATGAATATATTTAACTAAGTAAGTGATAAGTATGTTCAAGTGATGAACATACCATTGAAATGGAGAAATATATCCAAGCGATGGATATATTTAACCAAGTAATTGAAAAAGACTGAGAAGTATACTCAAGTGATGAGTATACCATTGAAATGGAGAAATATATCCAAGTGATGGATATACTTAACCAAGTAAGTGACAAGTATGTTCAAGTGATGAACACACCATTGAAATGGAGAAATATATCCAAGCGATGGATATATTTAACCAAGTAAGTGACAAGTATGTTCAAGTGATGAACACACCCTTGAAATGGAGAAATATATCCAAGCGATGGATATATTTAACCAAGTAATTGAAAAAGACTGAGAAGTATACTCAAGTGATGAGTATACCATTGAAATGGAGAAATATATTCAGGTCACGAATATATTTAACCAAGTAAGTGACAAGTATGTTCAAGTGATGAACATACCATTGAAATGGAGAAATATATCCAAGCGATGGATATATTTAACCAAGTAAGTGACAAATGATCTGAGAGGTATACTCAAGTGATGAGCATACCTTTTGAAATGGAGAAATATATTCTGGTCACGAATATATTTAACCAAGTAAGTGACAAGTATGTTCAAGTGATGAACATACCATTGAAATGGAGAAATATATCCAAGCGATGGATATATTTAACCAAGTAATTGAAAAAGACTGAGAAGTATACTCAAGTGATGAGAATACCATTGAAATGGAGAAATATATCCAAGCGATGGATATATTTAACCAAGTAATTGAAAAGACTGAGAAGTATACTCAAGTGATGAGTATACCATTGAAATGGAGAAATATATCCAAGTGATGGATATACTTAACCAAGTAAGTGATAAGTATGTTCAAGTAATGAACATACCATTGAAATGGAGAAATATATCCAAGCGATGGATATATTTAACCAAGTAATTGAAAAAGACTGAGAAGTATACTCAAGTGATTAGTATACCATTGAAATGGAGAAATATATCCAAGCGATGGATATATTTAACCAAGTAATTGAAAAGATTGAGAAGTATACTCAAGTGATGAGTACACCATTGAAATGGAGAAATATATCCAAGTGATGAATATATTTAACCAAGTAAGTGACAAGTAATCTGAGAAGTATGTTCAAGTGATGAACACACCATTGAAATGGAGAAGTATATCCAAGCGATGGATATACTTAACCAAGTGATTGAAAAAGACTGAGAAGTATACTCAAGTGATGAGTATACCATTGAAATGGAGAAATATATCCAAGTGATGAATATATTTAACCAAGTAAGTGACAAGTATGTTCAAGTGATGAACACACCATTGAAATGGAGAAATATATCCAAGCGATGGATAGATTTAACCAAGTAAGTGAGAAATGATCTGAGAGGTATACTCAAGTGATGAGCATACCTTTGAAATGGAGAAATATATTCTGGTCACGAATATATTTAACCAAGTAAGTGACAAGTATGTTCAAGTGATGAACATACCATTGAAATGGAGAAATATATCCAAGCGATGGATATATTTAACCAAGTAATTGAAAAAGACTGAGAAGTATACTCAAGTGATGAGTATACCATTGAAATGGAGAAATATATCCAAGTGATGGGTATACTTAACTAAGTAAGTGACAAGTATGTTCAAGTGATGAACACACTATTGAAATGGAGAAATATATTCAAGTGATGAATATATTTAACTAAGTAAGTGACAAGTATGTTCAAGTGATGAACATACCATTGAAATGGAGAAATATATCCAAGCGATGGATATATTTAACCAAGTAATTGAAAAAGACTGAGAAGTATACTCAAGTGATGAGTATACCATTGAAATGGAGAAATATATCCAAGTGATGGATATACTTAACCAAGTAAGTGACAAGTATGTTCAAGTGATGAACACACCATTGAAATGGAGAAATATATCCAAGCGATGGATATATTTAACCAAGTAAGTGACAAGTATGTTCAAGTGATGAACACACCATTGAAATGGAGAAATATATCCAAGCGATGGATATATTTAACCAAGTAATTGAAAAAGACTGAGAAGTATACTCAAGTGATGAGTATACCATTGAAATGGAGAAATGTATCCAAGTGATGGATATATTTAACCAAGTAAGTGACAAGTATGTTCAAGTGATGAACATACCATTGAAATGGAGAAATATATCCAAGCGATGGATATATTTAACCAAGTAAGTGACAAGTATGTTCAAGTGATGAACATACCATTGAAATGGAGAAATATATTCAAGCGATGAATAAATTTAACCAAGTAAGATAGATAATGAGGATTTGGAACTGAGAAGCATATTCAAAGGGCGAATACACTTTTGAAATGGAAGAACATCTTCAAGTGATGAATATATTCAACCAAGTGGGATGAAAAATCAAGATTTGAAATGAGGATATATGATCAATTTATCAAGATAGAACAAGCATGGTGCAAGAGAAAAGTGACTTAACACATTGTCACTTGAGTTGGCATGGCACAGGGGAAATATATTCAACCCTTTTGAACACAAAATCAATTCAAAGAATTGATTTCAAGGTGAAATTTGATTGAATTTAAGCTCAAAAAGTGTTGAATATCTCATTTGGAAGAGGGTTTGATCACGCGCTAAGGCGAGACAAAGCGAGGGAGAAAGCCAAAACAAAGTGGCTTGGGTGACCACCAGGCCTTGGGAGGCTAGCCGCCCAGGCCCTGGTGGCTAGCCGCCCAAGGCTTGGGTGGTCACCCGAGCCTAATGCTGAAAATTCTGGGTTTTTAAAACACAAGGGGCACTATTCATACCCCCCATTCAACCCAACCCGAAAATTGAGAGCTTCTCTTTCTAGGAAGCTTACCCCATTTTGCAAAATCACTCCAACACCCAAAGGCATTCAAATCCACACTTTAAGAGGGATTCATACACATGAAATAGCATCATTAGCACCCAATTTCACATCAAAAACAAGAAATTTGCAGCACTTTGCAAATCAAAACCCATTAAACCCATTTTTGCTCAAAACAAGCTAGTTCATCCACCATGGATCCAAATGAAGACTCCACTTCAAAGTATCCATTTCTTGACTCAAAGAGTAGATACAAGGCACCAATATATGATGTTCCTCAAGAGAAATTGCTTCTAGAACCAAGGAATCATCTCTCTTTTCTCCATTCCAAGCAAGAGGTAAGCTTACCCATTTTAAACTTTTCTTTGAAATTTTCATTTTTGTTGATTGAAATGCATTCCCATGAACTCTCTATGAGTATTCCTAGCAATGTTTGCAATGCCCATTGATTTTGGCAAGGATTGGATGTGAAAAGAATTCAATTTGAAAACTTGGTGAATAGTGCCCACCTAGTGTTTGATAAAATGCTTGAATGATGAAAATTCATCCAATCTTTGTAAAATTGATGTGTATTGCAAGGCAAAATCATAGGCATTCATTTCTAATTGATTTTAGAAACAAAACCAAGCATTTTCATGAACAAAGTTTGCTATATTTTTGAAAAACCCATGTTTTCATGAACAAGGTTTGCTTATTTTTTCCTTAAAAACCCACTTTGGAAAACAAAGTTTGCTTGCTATTTTCTTTGAAAAATCCATGTTTCCATGGTCTTGGAATGCATGGTTTACCAATGATCATGAGTTTGAGGAATAAAACCAATGTTTTCATAAACTTTCAAAGCAAGGTTTACTTATTCATGAGCTAAAAGACTTAGTTTTTGAAAAACCAATTATCAATGCTTGCATATGATTTTTACACTAACTAGGTGAATTATTCTTCTTGATTAGCCCAACTTCCAAGACCTACGCACAAGGTCTTCAATAAAGAATCTTATTGGGTGGTGGAAGCAAATGGAACACACCCAACCTTCTGCAAGAGACTTCATTAAGAAAGCAGGTTTTAGTTGGTTTCTTGACTCCCTATGGAATGAACAATGGGATAGGCAAGCCCTCCTTGCCTTAGCTGAGCTATGGTGGGATACCACCAACACCTTCCACTTTAGTTTTGGGGAGATGACCATGACTCCCAAGGATTTCTCAATCATTACCGGTTTAAGCCTCAAAGGAAAGAGGTTGGAATTCTATGGGGATGCCAACACGGATAGTGCTTATCTCCTCACTATATTGAGGAAACACAGCAAGACACCTTTACATGGGACCGCAGTAACCTTAATTCGGGTGCATAGCCCAGGACTATAGGATAAGAAGACACGGCAAGACGTCCCTTTCCTTCAAGACCGCAGTAATCCTATCTCCAGTAGCCCTCACACCACATCCATTTACATGTTAATCTCCCAAGAACTATTCTATTATAATGGTAGATAAACGGGTTTGCAACACTTATATGAAAAGTGACCCCTAAATAGTTAATAGTAAGAATTTAACAAATAGGTTTTCAAAATCAACCCATTGTTCCCCAAATCATGTGAGGGTATATAAAATAACACAAATATAGCTAAATAGGGTACAAAATAAAACCCTAACTTCCCAAATATATGAATTTTTAAGAAAATTCAAACCCCAATCCCATGTAAACATGTATCATATTATGTAAACATGCAAAAACCCATGATAATGTACCAAATCATGAATACAATGGTTTACAACCATGAAAAATGCACCTACCTCTCAAATGGTAGCTAGAAACCTGAATCTAAGGGTGTATACGCGTAGATCAGGGTGGAAATCACAAGATCCATGCATTGTGGGGTCGGACTCGAGCTCCTGTGGTCACGCTCCTCACTGTCGAGCTTCTTTTTCTCTCTCTCCTCTCTTTTGTTTTCTGCCGAATAGTGGGTAAGAAACCCATTAGGAATGGGTTAAATAAGGGAAAGTGGGGGTAAAATCGTTAAACAAGCCTTTTTAAAAACTGTCTACCGACACTTTCAGACGTTTGAAAATGAGTTTCAGACATCTGAAAGTGAGCTTCAGACGTAACTTCAAAATCATCCTTCCCTGGAATTTTCAGACGTCTAAATTGCAACTTTTAGACATCTGAAATATCACTTTCAGACGTCTGAAAGTGAGTTTAGACCGCTGAAACATTCAGACAGCTGAAACTGGCCATTAGTCAGGCACTTCCCCCATCAGTACAGACCTCAGCCTTCTTTTCATTAAAAACATTTAAGTAATTTACTTTAAGTTATTTAATGAAAATAAACAAATAACCCCCTATTTGAATCCAAATAAAATATCAGAAAAATCAAATTCCAAGTATATCAAAATCTCATTTCCAAGTTTTAGTACAAAATCCGTCTCCCACAGATTTTCCTAAAACAAACATGTGAGGAACCCAATCCAAACATGCTAATAAAATCCCATAAAATCATAAAAGTCTTATAATATTATAAACTTCCATTACCGCAAAAAATTATCTTTAAAAACAAAGATTTACGAAAATTCACTTTTTCGCAACACTAAGCCAAATTTTAGCAATTTAAACCCTTAATACCTTACTTTTAAATTACAGGTGTTACATATAGTATTTCTCTACATCAATTCCTTATAATTTGATGAAAATTGTTAATGATATTATTAGTATTCCTATCCCAATTATTGATTCTGAGGACAAATTTTGTTCGGGATATTCTAATGATGAAAGATTTATTATTAAATTAGTTACTTAGCTTCACAATAATAAAAATCATTTGGATCATCCTAAAGCTAGATTGCTTAGTAAGATGAGGCACCTCAAGATATTACCTCGGATGCAAATTTTCATGTGGTTTCTCATAAGAGAATGTCTTCCCACCAAATGTTTACTTTCTAAGCGTGAAATTGAGATTAATTTGGATTGTCCATTCTGTGGTAATCAAGAAGAAGATGTTAACCATTTGTTTCTTTCTTGCCCTTTTGTAGTTTATATTTGGAATCATATTTCTCACTATTATTGATTAATTCTTGGAGAAAAATTCTATTATGTTTTGGGTTCTTTGGAATCATAGAAACCAAGGGTTATTCCAAGGTCACAATCCAAATTCGGCTAAAGTCATGGAATTTGCAGCGGAAATATATGGAAATTAATAATGAAAAGATGGATAATCTATTGACTCATCTTAGCTCTAACCATAAATCATAATAGCCATAATAGTTTCTTTCCATTTTGCAGGTCTATTGCTTGGAAGAATTTGCCTACCAATTGAACAAAACTTAGTTTTGATGGCTCGAGGAAACATAGTTAAAGTCAACAACATGAGGTTTTATACTTCAGGATGATAGAGGTAGGGTGTCCATTACTGCTTCGATTTGGTAGTGCATCGGTCCTTATTGCAAAATGCACTACTTCACTTAATGGTCTTGCTATAGCACTTTAAAAAAGACTTAGGAAAATTCAAATTGAAGGTAATTTGCAATTGGTAATTAATGCAATTTGTGGCATATATCACTTCCATTAGAGCATAACTAATCTCGTTCAAGATAGCAGGTGTCCCTTAATTCGATTCAATTAATTATTAGATATTTAAATAGGCAAGCAAATAAAATAGCTAATTGTAGCCAATTTGGATATAATTGTACTAGTGATGTCAATATGTGAGAACATAAATTTTTTAAAAAGTTATGGGATATACTCCTAAAAGACCATCGATATCTCATTAATTATAGATGTAAACAATTTTCTCTTTAAAGAATTTTCTTTGTTTCCAACAAAAAATAAAAAATTGACGTTCAGGCGCACCTTGCGCTAAGAAAACCTGATTTTGTAGTTTCCCAATACCATCACACAACTCAAGCCATTAGGAATTGGGCACCTCTACGGTAGCTATCCCCTTCTCTCTCTCTCTCTCTCTCTCTCTCTCAAATGTTTCAGACTCTGAAAAGTTTTCTTGTGGTCACTGTTCTGCTTTAGTGAATCAGGAACTGGGCACCTATAACTTTCATAAGGAACTAAGGTTTTAATCAGGAGCTCGGTTTTGCTTTGGAGAATCAGCGGCTAAGGTTTGTCTCTCACCTCTAATGTTTTTGGTAGTGTAAATTGCTTGGGAGTGTCAATATTGAAGGTTTTGATCGGTTGTTTTTGATTTTTAGTTTCCTTCTTTTTATTTTCTGCAATTTTGAAGGTCAGACCAGTCAATTTTGAAGCGTTCTGCATTTTTTGTGTACTAATGTCCTTTTTTTTTTTTGGTATTGTGATAGGATTTTTGTTCTGGCTACATATTTCTTCTATTTTGTGAGATTCTGGGCTTTAGTTTTATTTCCTGATTCTGTTTCCCTCTTCTTCTTCTTATTTTTATCAGATGAGCAGAAAATTGCAGCAATTTGTTAACCATAAGTAAGAAGGTAAGGTGGCTATGCTGTTTTTTCTTTTTCATTTCCATTGACGAGACTGTTCTGTTTCTTTGCTTTGTGTTCAAGTAATATGATATGATTCTTTATATTATGGTTGCAAATTTGGTAGAGGACAGTAGGAACATATTTAATGAACTCATGCTCAGCATGTGTTGATTACCTTACATGATTAGGCTATGTGATCAGATCCTTAGAGATACAGTTAAGGGGTTTTCCAAGGGAACTAAAGAAAATTGTTCAAGATGATGTTTTAGGTAGATCCAGCTAGAGGTTTTGCCAGATTTAATTCTTTCCCACTCTATAATTTTAAAAGGGCAAAAAAGAAAAAAAAACTCTTAGTGTCATGGAGGATGAGGCTCACCACACTGCCAACTAAATGGTAAATATGTATTATAGTTATCTTGGCCTAATGATAACTCATTGCTACCAAGGAATGGACAAAATGGATTCAGATATACTTGCCACTCAAAGAACTAAAATGGTATGATGTAACAGTGTGAACTTGAGCCATATAGGCCATATCCAAATAAACATGAAAGGACTTGAATCAGACTGGTTCCTAGCTAGTAAGCAAGATTCCAGAACTAAAATTTAAGGCACGGTCTTAGACATTTTTCTGGGTGCAATGATATGGTTCGGATTGTAATAAAAAACAACCCAAGAGGTCAATTTTTCTGTTTCCTATGAGTAGATTTAAGGGTGGGAAATTGGGTTCTGTTGTTAACTTTGTGGCAAAATGATAGGCTGCTAAACAAAATAGAGCAGGCTATGGGTGGCAATCGATCTTTGATAAATAAAATAACATAACACTATAGGTGACCCTCCCAAACAGTCCCAGTTTTAGTGCAACATGCTATTTATGATTAATCTGTGCAACATGAGTGAAGTGGTAAGAGCACCTCTAAAGTTGGCAGAATGATAGTTGTCCCTTTGAGGTGAAATTGAAGAGAAATGATGGCCATATAAGTCATACATGAAGAGCGCATGGACTGATAACTAATTTAAATTTTGAGGAAGCTTCTTCAACAAATAAGCAAATGGATGTGGTAATGTTATGATGTTTGATCTATTATGCATTTTCCTAACATATTTCAATTTTGCACATACTATAGAGTATTACAGTATCATTCCAAAGCATTCGAATCTGTGAAAGTCACTGAAAGGTTTTATTGAACCGTATGCTTTCTTCTTGTTTTTTTTTTTGTTTTCAAAGCTTAGTATTGTTTCTGGGTTGAATCTCAGTTTTAGAGCTCTATTGTTTAATGCCTTTTTACCTTAGTCCATAATAGTGGTTTATAACTAGTGGCGAATCTCCTTCAATCTAGATGTCCTTGAATCCATTTCTCACTTGCTATTTGCGGATGATGTATTGTTTTTTTGTGGTGTTTGTGAAGAGCAACTAAGGAATCTTAGGATGGTTCTCCTTTTTTTTGAAGCGGTTTCGGGCTTAAAAGTAAACCTTGGGAAGAGTGAGATCATTCCTATAGGTCACATCAACAACATTAATGAGCTTGCTGGCAACATTTATTGCAAAGTTGGGAGTTTGCCTATCACGTACCTTGGACTCCCTCTTGGAGCTAATTTTAGGGAAGTTAAAGTGTGGGATTCAGTGTTTGAGAAAATTGAGAGAAGACTTAGTGGGTGGAAAAAAGGGAATCTCTCAAAAGCAGGTAAACTAACTTTGATTCGTAGTTCTCTTGCTAGCATTCCGATTTATTTCATGTCCATCTTCAAAATACCCAAATCGGTTGCTTTAAGAATTGAAAAGCTTCAAAGAGATTTCCTTTGGAATGGCATGAATGGGGAATTTAAATTCCATCTTGTTGATTGGCAAACGGTTTGCTTACCTAAAGCTAATGGTGGTTTAGGTCTTAAATCCATCATCAATATGAATAAAGCTCTTCTTGGTAAGTGGATTTGGAGATTTGGGAGAGGTGATCTAGGCTTGTGGAGGGATGTTATAGTGTGGAAATATGGAGTGAAAGAAGGGGGTTGGTGGACAAAGAATAGTAGAAGTTCTCATGGCTCGGTACTGTGGAAAGCAATTATGTTGGAGTTTGATAATTTTTTTAAAGAAACATGGTTTAAAGTGGGAAGAGGGAATAGGGTAAAATTTTGGAAGGATAGGTGGTGTGGCAATAGATTACTCATGGAGGAATTCCCTTGTTTGTTTGAGATAGCGATTAATAAAGAAGCTTGGATCATGGATTACTTTGTTGATGAAGGGGGTGGAGCTCATTGGAACATCACTTTTTGTCGTGGCTTTAATGATTGGGAGATGTTGATGGTGTTGAGCTTTTTCTGAGAGTTATATGAATGTAAGATTTCTTTGCTAGAGAATGATACCTTGATGTGGCGCAATGATCCTAAAGGTTTATTCTCGGTGAAATCTTTCTATTCTTCTTTGGGCTCCAATATGGATATTTTCCATCCGGCCAAGAACATTTGGATCCCCTCAGTTCCTTCAAAAGTGGCTTTCTTTACCTGGGTTACGGCTCACAACTAGTGTCTTACTATTGACAACTTGGTTAGAATGAGGTGGGAATTACCTAATAGATGTATTATGTGTAGAGAGGCGGCGGAATCCGTGGACCATATTTTCATTCATTGTGGGGCGGTGAGAAGTTTATAGGTGTTTATTTTCAACCTTTTTGGTCTCAAATGGGTTTTGCCATCTTCTACACATGATTTGATTTTGAGTTGGTGGATTAAAGGGAGACCGAAAGATACTAAGGTTGTTTGGAGGATGGTTCCTCATGTCATTTTTTGGTGCATTTGGAAAGAATGTAATTTGAGAACTTTTGAAGGAGCGGAGTCTTCTATAGTAGAGCTTAAATCTCTTATGGTTAAGTCACTATATTGGTGGTTTTGTAGTTACACGGGAGTTTCTAATCTCTCTTTTCTTCTTTTTGTTGACTTCCTTAGTTTGTAGTTGGTTTTTGGGAGTCTAAATCTTTTTGGAAGCTCCTTTTTTTCCATGGAGTTTCGGTTCTTCCTTTTGTATATGTCTTATGTACGAGGGATTTAACCCTTTTTAATACATATCTTTACCTTATCAAAAAAAAAAAAACCAGGTATCATGGTTTGCCCTTGACGTTTTGTTTGGCTGCAAGTGAGGCCTCTGACCTCCCAGGTGGCTCCTAAGTATTAAATTTGCTGCGTGCTTGCACCATTACTATTGTTCTTAACCAATTAGTTAAATTTTGATTGAAGCCATGGGCATTTTTAAAGGCTCCTGGAAATGAATGAAGTTTCTCTACTCTTTCATTTACTAACTTCTTATCACATGTATACCCCATAATCAATGCCATCTGCGACAACTAATCTATAAACAATTGCGTGGCTTGTTTTAGGATCCCAAATGGGTATTTCATTGATCTCATTAAGGTTTTCTCACTATGATTCTTCCATTCCACAGAATGTTTATATTTTTATTATCTGGCTTTCTTTGATTGTTCTGTTTGAGAAACTCATTGGTTTTGCTGCTCTGTTTATCTTGAAAGTTTTGCTGTAGTTTTAAAGGTTTTTTAGCCTTGTCTTGTCTTCTTTCGGTTCTATTAGGTTGTTGGCAGTTTTTTTTTTTTTTTTTTTTTTTTTTTTTTTTTTTTTTTGTCTTTTCCTTTGGCTACTTTCTATTTGGGGTTTTGGTTTTTGCTAGGGCTGAGGCTGGTGTGCTCTTCGAGTTCTTTTGGAAAAAATGGGTTGAAAAACCTAGTGATCCTAGAGTACAGTGGTCCCTACATTTAGATTAGCTTGGGAATGTCATGAAGTTCCCAATTCTTTAATAGCTTGGAATTGTTAAATGACCTGAACCTCTGTTTGATTATCAAAACAAGCAAGGAAAAAGAAAGGGAAGAGCTTAAGCCCTTGCATGGATCTTGGAAAGTGCAAGGGAAAGGAAAGGAAAAGAAAATGATAAAAATGCCTAAGAGAGGAATCCATTTTTAAGTAATTTTAAGCATTTTCCTTCTCTTTGTCCTCCCACTTCCCAAGATCCATACAGAGCCTATATAGAATTCTATCGAGTATGGAATACATCCAAATTCCAAAATGCTAGTCATGGGCGTTATTTGTTTCAATAGAGAGCGAAATACAAATTTATCATTTTGATGTTAGTATGCTGTATTTTTTAAGTCTTTACGTAAAAGGTAGAGGAAGCAACTTTACTCCATATGTAAGAATTTTTTAGTCTTTTATGACTGAGATGAGATAAATGAATAGTTTCCATGCAAAAGAGTGATACGCTGACTGGGCCATTTTGTTTCAGATTCATTCTAATAGGACTTGGTTAAATTTAAAATTCAGGCAGAAACAAGTCTATGCATAATCATGCAGTCCAAACTCTTTAGAGGCCACACAAAGTGGCAAAACAAGTGTTTGGCAGAATAGCTTGGAGATTTGGTATATGAAACAAATAAGTGTTCTGTTGAAGTGGCGTGCTTAGGCAATACATGATTTCTTTCCCTTTTTGTTTTTGTTTTGAATTCTAAAGTTGCTTTTCTCATAGCATTCTGTGTTTGTTAGTTCTTTACCCTATGAAGGTGCCATGAAAGTGTCGCGTCACACACCTCTGACATGGCACGTCTCTCTCCTTTTTATTCTTCCTTTTCTTATTTGTTCTATCTTCTTTGTGAACAACTCAACTAGACTTTCCAAAAATGATACAAAGGGATTCATTTTGGATGATGTATGTGATACGACATGATATAATATAATTATATGTAGCCATGTAGGGTAAAATATAGAATACCCCTCTATATTATACCCCTAATTGCAGGATACCCCATCTATTTCAAAATCAAACAAAAAACCTCCTATATTATCTAGGGTTGACTGATTACCTTCCTCCGTCCATCTGCTGTTAAGGAAATTAAAAAAATAGCATCATGTAATAGGCACGTGACAATGTTTATTCACCTTTAAAGCAAAAATGCCCCTATTACAGAAAACAATTTGATCAAGTCACACACTCTCTCTCTTCTTCTTCTTCTTCTTCTTCTCCCTCGTAGTGTATTGGATCTCTCTCACACCTCAAATTGTTTCACCTTCGCTGCCCCCACCATCCAATGATCCACTACTACTACTACTTTCGAATCTACCAGAAAGTTTATCTCATGTTTGGAATTATTCAGAGTCCATTAGGTAATGCCGAGGATAGTGTTACAGGTGGTTGAGTCATGGTGCTGCAGTATCTCCCGCAAAGAGGTTCAGAAAGTGTGGAAGTTGGTGTGGGATGCCATTTTTTGGTCCCTTTGGACAGAGAGGAACAAGAGAACTTTTGAGAATATAGAGAAGAATATTCATTCTATAAAGACACATGTATTTGAATGCCTTTTTGCTTGGGGCGATCTTTAGAATTTTTGTAATAGGAACCCCCTTCAGGAATTTTTTGGACTCCTTACACCATTAGTCCACTAGTTAGTTATTTCTAGCTCCCTTTGTCCTCTAATGGAGTTGGCATTTGCTTTGATGGCTACCATACCTCCAATTTCACATGGCCATATTAACATCACCAAAACTGTTCTAAAGTTCTCAAATTGATCAGCTGGATAATATTAACCATTTCAGTTCAACAACTGGAATGGGTTCCCCAACTGCTTTAGCTCTCCAAATATCAATACCATTTTTCTAACCAATAAATCTCACATGGTGGGTCTCAACCCTTATTTATAGCTGGCATGTTTTAGTAAGGAACCAAACGGTCCTCTACATTTGGATCTGTATCTAAGTCATGCACTTTTAAGAGGATATAACATAATTTATAATCATCTAGTTACCTTAATTTTCTGCCATATGGGGTTCAGGTCATCTTCTTGGAGCCATTTTAATTGGAGGATCTTCACTATCATAGAAAGGGTCTTCCAATTTCATCTCATGATGTTGCTTTGTGGGAAATCGGCTAGATATACCAATTTTATTCATTTCAAGCTATTTACCTTTAATACTGTGTAGTCTCATCCAATGAGTTGAAAACATTTATTTAGAGATTTTGTTTTCCATTGTCACAAATTAATGGATTTTGCTCCTCTCCATATATATACATATATGTGCTAGCATCATTACCATATTGTGGGTGCCACTTGGCAGAACTACTGTATGACTTTTAGATTAGTAGAGTTTTGACTATAACCATTGTAATCAATGAGGTTTGCTCCTCTCCATATATACCTGCTAGTTTCCTTACTATACTATGGACCAAGTGGACAACATACCGGATTAGATGAATTTTTATTATGCATACACAATTTTCCTGTTGTTTGGAGAATTTCACAAGGATTAAGCGTGTAATTAAAATCGTTGTAGTTTAAGGGAGAAAAATGAAAACAACTGTGTATTATCAAGTTACAAAACTCTGTGGTTTTGGTGTCTATGAAAATAGTGGATTTGTGATGCATTTTAATGTAGTGGAATGAGAACAAAGTGTTCTCGTTGCAAAGCAGTGCGTTTTAGATAACTAGCTAGCTAGAAAAAAAACACATTTACAGTGTCTTTTAATGTAATAGATTAAATATCATCTGTCTAAGGTGCTTTTTAATTTAATGACGTAAAACTGATGTTCTTAAAGCCAAAAAAAAAAAAAAAAAAAGGAAAAAAAAAACCCACCCACACACACACACACACACACACACACACGCACACAAAGTAAAAGTGATATTTTTTCTGATAGAGAAGGTTGATAATTAATATAGTGATATAGGGCGACCCATCCCAACACCACACTCGCAATTGAATCAACTTGACTGGCTGGAGGGGTGACTTTGACTGGGGTTAAGATAAGGCCTAACATAAGGAATACCTTGAATATTTGGGCCTTTATTAAGCAGATGGGCCTATATTCCATGCCGAAGACTAGTTCAAGTCAGATGAGCGAGGCTAAAAATACCAGCTCTAAAATTGACTGTGCTGGGCCTATGAGATATGACCTATTTTGGTCTTTTTCCTTGTTCCTCAGATCTTTGGTGTAGATCCGAGACCATTTTCACTCCAATTTATATCTGTGCTCTTGGCTTGATGGAGTTGAGATGCATCCAGTGTGGATTTCGGGTAAAAAAGCTGTTGGTACAGTATTCACCTGGAAACATTCGACTCATGAAATGTGTAAGCTTTCATCGTTGGTTTTGTTTTGTTTTTGTTTTTAAATATTAAATTCTAAGAATAAATTATTTATTAAAGTCTTCTTTCTTTAGGAAAACTGCAAAGCAGTTGCAGACGAGTACGTCGAATGTGAGATCATGGTATGACCCTACAAATATATATATATTTAAATGTTTTTCTAGATAGGAATATGTTCTCTTTTGAAATTTGTACCCTTCTACTTTCTGATGAATTGAATGACTTCACATGTTGTGTCTCAACGTTGTTTATCATTTTGGTGTTAGATTCTTCTAATTGATTTGATTCTGCACAAGCCAAAGGCTTATAGGCATCTACTCTATAATATGCCAAATCGAGATTCAGTCAGCTTCAAGGTACAAAAAACAAACTTTTATTTTTCATTTGTACCCATTCTGCTTCAGCATGGATTTTTGTCTATAAAATGAAATTTACATAATTTTTTTTTTTTTTTTTTTTTCTGATAAAGTAAGTTTGTATTAGAAAAGGGCAAAACCCATGTACAAATGGGATACAATCAGTAGCCAAAAAAGAAGGAGAATCCTAGTGAAGAGTAAGAGAGTCTAGAAAAGAAATAGAAGAGGGGCTGCTGTCATGAAAATAACTACAAGCCCACCAAAAAAGTGTCTTAACAAGGAGCGACTTAATAGCAATAGGAGAGGCTTCCAACTCTTCAAACGTTCTAGAGTTTCTTTCTTTCCAAAGACACCAAATGAGAGTATAAGGCACCGTCTTCCATATCATCTCAGATTTCTTGTTCACTTTCTCAATCTGCCAACTCACAAGAAGATCATTAGTAGAGTGAGGAAGAACCCATTGAATTCCAAATAAGGAGAAGATGAGGGACCAAAGACACCAGGCCACCTTACAATGTATAAAAAGATGGTCAACCAACTCATCCTCTTCCTTTCAAAGAATACATCTATTCGCCAAGATCCACCCTCTAAAAATGATGCAGCGGAAAATACGCGGTCAAGACTAGTTCACCAAATATTATTACTCTCAAAATCAACTCCCTTTTCATAAGGCTACAATCCTTTATATAGAGAATTAAAACTATAAAATAGGAAATCCTAATTCTACTAGAACAAGTCAAAACTAACTAGGAAACTAATAAAGTTAAAGCAATAACTAAATGACAAGGAACTAATTAAAACTCTTAAAAATAACTAAAATAAACTAAAATCCCGAATTGGCAGCAGTAGTGAAAGGCCTGTGGTGCATATGCATATTCCAATAATGTGTACGCCTAAAAGGATCATGCATATGCCGATGCAATCTACATCATTCTCCCTGTTTGGAGAGAATTCACCCTTGAATTCGTAGCCTCATCCTCTGAGCTATTATTTGACGTTGAAGACATAGACTATCAAAAATTGTCCGGCATATAGGCTCAATTGGGTCCTGGTGGGGTGAAATTGGGATGACACCAGCTCAGTTGATGAGTCCAACAAGGGATTTGAAATCCACGACCAAGTTCTGATCAGCATAGTAAATAAGTGAACCAGGGGTCTTAGTCCCTATTGAAACTGCCTCCATATTTGCAGATACAGATATTGCGTATCCAGTGCTCCATTTGGAGGGATCCCCTAACCAGATGTAAGGGTTTGGTTGCATAAAAGTGATTGATCCATGTCCTGCATCATTCTCCCTATTCTCCCCTATTTGGAGAGAGTTTGGCCTAGAACTCTACATGCCGTCTTCACAAAAGTATTGATGTCGACCATTCCATGTAATTGAATACTTTGAGTACTTTCTTTGTTTCAATTGCTTGCAAAATTTATTTTCTAGAAATTTTACGGCCCAAAAAAAAATTTTCCATACCCTTCATCTAATTCAAAATTTTCAGTAGTAGAGGACTAACAACCCAACAAAGATTTTCAACTCCAATAAAATCATAATGTTTAAATTCCTCTACCCTAAAAATTTCAACCAAAAGAACATTAATTGAGTCAAAATTATTTTCTGAATAATTTTGTTTGAATGAATTGTAGAGAATGGTCTCACTTTGATCTTCCAAATTTTCAATAATATTTGTCTCAATAACATCATCACCATACTTATCAAAAGTAGGCGGAGAATTAAAATCCACTAATTTTTCAACTTCAACTTTATAAAAAAAAAAAAAAGAAAATATGTAAATTTAAAAACTTTACCATCCTCAACACTCTCCTTGTCCACAGAGCACGAAGACAAAGGTTGACGACTATGTTGTTGATGAAGAATAGCTTCCTCGAATTGGGGTCATAGCTTGTCTACTTCTTGTTGTAATCGGGCCATGTCCTTGCGATGATACATCTCACCCAGATTGGCTTCACGGCCTCCGGCATGTCCTCCTTGTTGCGGCATGACGTTAGGAACGAACTGGGCTTTGATACCAACTGATGTAGCGGAAAATACATGGTCGAGACTAGCTTACCAAATAACACACAGGCTTCCACCAATCTGTTGATTGTTGCAAGAACAATGCCAAAAGAATAGGCAACCACAATCAATGGTCACACTAGAACATGAAAGTAGGAAGAATAGAAACTCTCTTTCTCAATATTATTAATCTCAAAATCAACTCCCTTACCATAAGCCTACAATCCTTTATATAGAGAATTAAAACTATAAAATAGGAAATTCTAATTCTACTAGAACAAGTCAAAACTAACTAGGAAACTAATAAAGTTTAAGCAATAACTAAATGACAAGGAAATAATTAAAACTCTTAAAAATAACTAAAATAAACTAAAATCCTGAATTGGCAGCAGCAGTGAAACGCCTATGGTGCATACGTATATCCCAATTATGTGTACACCTAAAAGGATTATGCTTACGCCGATGCAATCTGCATAAAAAAAAAAAAAAAAGGATTAGCCAATGTCAAGCATCGATTCCTAACCACCAACCAAGAAAAGAAAGCAACCGTGGTTGGGATTGATGCAATCCAAAACTTCTTCACCGGAAGAAAGTGAGCACCAGTAGAGTTGAGGCTCATGAGAAATGATTTCACTGAGAATAGCCTTTGGAGTCCTTACGTGACACGAAGGAATCATTCTCTCCCAAAGAAATCTTACAATCATAGAGCTTTTTGAAAAAATTCAACACATCCTCCAATCCCAATCGTTGAAATTCCTAGAAAAAACCACATTCCAATTAGTCTGTCTACTGCCCCTGATAATCCATAACCATGGCTTCTTTGTTATAAGCAATGCCATACAAAAGGGGGAAAGAGGACATAAGAGGTATGTCATCACACTATAAGTCTTTCCAAGACCTCACTCCCCCCCACCCCAATCTTAAACCCAGTGCCCTTAGCAAAAGAGCCAAGCATAATAGTTTTCCAAAGACACATACTGTGAGGGCCCCTAATTTCCTTAGTCCACCAACCTCCTTCACGAACTCCATATTTCCACCACACCACATCTTTCCAAAGGCCATCATCTTCCTTACCAAACCTCCATATCCATTTACCAAGAAGGGCTTGGTTCATGAGATTAAAGGTCTAATACCCAATCCTACTTCTAATTTAGGAAGACAAACCGAATCCCAATTCACTAGATGATATTTCACCTCCCTTCCCGAACCATTCCATAGGAAGTCATGTTGAAGCTTTTCAATCTTGGAAGCCACTGACTTAGGGATTTTGAATGTGGACATATAGTAAGTAGGAATACTAGAAAGGGTACTTTTAATCAAGGTCAACTTACCCCCTTTTGAGAGATAACTCCTTCATCCAACCACTAAGCCTTCTTTCAACTTTCTCAATAACCGGGTCCCATATTTTCTTGTCTTTGAAGTGCGAGCCCAAGGGAAGACCAAGGTAAGTGATTGGTAAACATCCCACTTTACAACCAAGAATTGAAGCAAGGTTGTTGATATCATCCACCATCCCCACCAGAGATAATTCGCTCTTGCCAAGATGAACTTTTAAACCTGAAATGGCTTCAAAACAAAGAAGAACAACTCGAAGATGTCTAAGTTGATCTTCCCCAACTCCACAAAAAATGAGAGCATCGTCCACAAAAGGCAAGTGAGAAACAATTCCATCACCAACATTTCCTTCATTCACCAAGAAACATATTTCCATCAATGGCTCTAAAAATGAGCTTGCTCAAAGCCTCCATTACTAGGATAAAAAGAAGGGGGGAAAGGGGGTCACCTTGACGAAGGCCCCTAGAACTATGAAACAAGCCATAGCGAGAACCATTGACCAAGATTGAGGAAGTGGGAGTTGCAATACACCACGAAATCCAATTAAGCCATTTAGTTCTGAAGCCCATTCGATGAAGCAAGTAGATAAGGAAGTTCCAATCGACATGATAAAAAAGGTTCTCAATATCAATCTTAGTAGTCAAGCTCGACAAGCCACTACGATGCTAGAGTCCACACTCTCATTGGCAATAAGAACGGCATCAACTATTTGTCTCTCTTCAATAAAAGCAAATTGGGAAGAGCTAATAAGAGAGTCCACCACCGTCCCAAGTCTACTGGCAAGCATTGTGGCAATGATTTTGTAAACACTACCAAGGAGAGAGATAGGCCTAAAGTTACGAACATCCACCACCTCTCCTTTCTTAGGAATAAGCACAATGAATGTTGCATTGAAACTTTTTCCAAATTTGGTCCTTGAAAAAAGTTCTTCAAAAACTTTCATGAGATCTGCTTTAATGACACTCCAACATTTTTGGAAAAAGGCGAGAGTCATACCATCTGGCTCGGGGGCTTTATCCTCACTCAAGGAATTCAAAGCTTCCAAAACTTCATCCTCAACAAACTCTCTTTCCATCCAAGAAGCCTCTTCCAAATTAATAGATTTGAACTCTTAGTCATCAAGAAGTGGCCTTCTATCCTCCTCTTTATAGAAAATATCTTCATACTAGTCCACAATTTCTTTAGCAAAAATTGATTCTTCATCCTCTAGAGAACCATCGACCATAAGTTTGCCTATAAAGTTAGATCTCTTATGAGAGTTGGCCATATGGTGGAAAAAATTTGTGTTCTTATCCCCATCCTCTAACCGAAGGGCTCTCGATTTTTGTCTCCAACTAATTTCTTCCAATCGAGCAAGTCTAGCAAATTCTGCTTTGGCTTCTACCCTTTTGTTAAATTGAAGATTTCGGTCGTACTTAGTTATGGATTGTTGAAGCTTAGCATTCTTGTTATAGACTGACAATGTTCCATGTGCATTATTGCTTCTGGGAATTCCTTCGAGTTCATGGTTAACCTATTCCTGCAGTGTGGGAGTTGCAGATCAGATTTTGTACTTGTTCCTGCTCATTGTTCTCATCCATCTTATAGTTAGACTTTAAATTATACTTGTATTGAATTCCATAGTTTCTTGACTTTAACACTGATGACTGTGTCTGACAATTTTGCAGGGCTTGTTGTGGAAGTCAACTTTTGGTTTTCTTCTTTTGGATGCTTGTATCCATTTCCATCAAGATTCCATTATTCTTTCGTAACTTAAGAATAATTTAAGAATCCTTTATGCTCATTTATAATGTAGAGAGAGCCTTAGCAATCTAAGACATGATATTGGTTCTAAAAAGGAGTGGTGAAGAGTGGAGTCTGTATACGAACTTTTCTTCATTACTTTGGAGGTGTGGAAAGGTTGGTATATTTATATGGACTTTGAAATATATTGTCATGGCTTTGTTTGGTTTTGTGATGTGTCTAATAAAATGGGTCTGCCAATGTCAATTTTAGATATTGATGGATGTCTTCATTGGAAACTTCATGTTTCTTTGTACTATTCTTCTTGCAAAAAGGATTTTGCTGGATACATCGGGCAGAGTCTCCAGGTTAACATTTCTATTGTTCTAAGATGATTTTTCCTGAGATACTTTTTAGGTTAGCAATATCAAGAATGTGGTTTATTGGTTATGAAACTTTTATTTTACTTGCATTGAGACTTCCATGGAGAATTTACTAGTTGGGAAAGCATGTGAGAAAGAAATTTTGGCAAATTTTTTTTAAAAATTAAATGAATAGTATGTTCTGGAAACACTAGCTTATCATAAAACAAGAAATTCTTAGTTCCATTCATATGTTATATACTTATATTCCATTATGTCAGCACCTGAAGTTTTTCCTCTTTTTTTCTTTTTAACCCCTCAATATCGAACAAGTTTTCTATTGGTCTGCTTTTGGATTTATCCATTAATAGTTAGGTTAACTTGATGCTGGGTTTTTAATAGAAACAACATAATGGTCACCTTGGTTGAATTACTTCTGTGGTTTTTATCCTTTTTATTTTTCAATCAAGATTTTGTAACGACGACTAATTTTTGGTCTTCAATATATGGTGTGTGACAATGAATTTATATGTGAAGACAGTGTTGGGTTTAAAATGTAGCGGAAGCACTAGAATCACACACAAATATTGATGCAACACTCACTTAGTACCTTATGTGTGTATAAAAATAGAAGTATTAAAATTAGAGGAGGAAGTATCAAAATAATAGGCTACAGTAGGAATAAGCTTGCATTACACTGAGTAAAAGGGGTTTCTTCTATGTTACATGGACACTTCAAAATGTGTGAATCATAGGCTACAGTAGGAATAAGCTTGCATTACACTGAGTAAAAGGGGTTTCTTCTATGTTACGTGGACACTTCAAAATGTGTGAAGTACCCATGTTGGACACATGTGACATTGGTGTGGGTACTCCTACCGGCCACTTCAAAATGGTGAGATCTTTGGAAAGTAGACTAATCCGATACCTGGACACATACCCACACCCAACACCCATACCCGAGTCCATGTAACATAGGGTTTCTTAAATGGAGCTATTACTAACTATGCACCGGAACACTTGCAGAGCCCTTTCTTGGACTTGCAAACTCTGTTCTCTACTCTACCTCCTGCTACTGTACACATCTGGAGCAGCAACCCCCATAAGGAGCACCGCCTTACTAAAAGAATGTTGATTGAGTTTGTGTGAGAAGAAGTGTTGGTCTATGATATAACAAGGAATATAGTTTAAAACACACATGATTAAGAGTGTCTAGTACGCCAACCTAGTTGGGATGCTAGGCTTCTCTATGATGCGTAAGCTTCTTATTTTATTTTATTTTTAAAAAGGTGATATGGTTTAAGATGGAACATAATGGCAAAATAAGATACTTGTTATTACCCCACAAAAAGGGGGATTCTTGTTGCCAACCATAAGTAGTTAGGATAAGGCTATACGAACAGTTGAATTGAGTTTGTTATCTGTAATTTTTGTTTTTTTTTTTTTTTTTCAATCAGCAACAAAAATAAATTTTATTTGTAAGTTTTTATTAATGTGATTTTGTTCTTATCAAGGAAAAAAGAACATTATCAATTTGGCTTATTCTTTTTTAAATTGAATAGGTACAAGGACCTTGTGCTCGCAATCCTTTTTTCAAGTTACTTCAAGATTTTTCTAATTCCCATGATGGTATGGTTTGCTAATATTGCTTTCCCATTGATATGAAAAACACTGCATGTTTGCTTTCTTTTCTTTATTCATTTTGTTGATCTAGTCTACGTTATCTATAAACTTAATATATTCCTCTAACTTTGCATATGCAATTTACAGGTCTGGGAATTTCCATTCTCTGTGATTTTCATCATTGATGTATTTGTCTTATCGTCCAACACGGTGGCTTTAAAAGGTTAGAGATGTATCTTATCTTCAGAGTTCTTAAAAGATGATAAAACAATCTTTATAATATGTTACAATCTTGTTCAAGACTGTTATTAATGATTGTCGTTCCTCTTTCTTGTGATACTTACAAGTTCTGTTTGTGTGTGTGTGTGTTTTTTTTTTTTTTGGATGTATGTATTGTTTTCAGCAACTAGAAGAGTTCATTTTATCTTTGGGAAATCTTATCTCCTTGGTTTTAGTCTTGTGTCAGCAACATTTATTATTTCTAAAAACTCATGACCATTTATGGTCCTCATCACTATCTTAAGTTACAGTTTACTCCTTAAAATTTTGTATCATCATATTAATTTGGGTAATATACAGAAAACTATCCTAAAGTTTGGGTCATTTTCACTTTGGTACCCTAAACTTCAAAACGAGTCATAATGGACCCTGAAATATAAATATTTGACAATTTAGTACCTTATGCTAAGTAGACGTTAATGAATCTCCCGGTCAACCTGTCAGGTAGTGTGGAGCCTGATTATACTGTACATCTTGCTAAATTTTTAGTAAGGGATTTTGGTATTTTCACACTTGAAATTTGTAGCCCTAGTTCTATACATGTGTTATAGTGTGGGGTGGTATCTCCTTTTGCAAAGAACATAGTAAAAGTTGCAATGACTATGTGTACATTGGTAGAGTTTTGCTGAACCACTTAAATCTGTATTTCTTGTGTGTTTTTGATTTTTTTCGTTTCTACGTTTTATTATCGTATCTTGTGGATCCTGGGTTAGGAAAAATTCCTAACACAACCTTCATGTGATGGCATATTATTTTTAAAATGCCTATTTTGCCTTTTTTCACACAATGACTTTCCAATTTTACCCCTCATTCCTTTGCTATTAAAACTTACCCAGAGTCTTCTCTTTGGTGACATGATAACCCATTGCTGTGAGGACCCACATTGGAAAGACACACAGGAAACCAAATTGTAAAACTTGAAACAAGTGAAGCCATCATTACCACATTCAGCACCACATTCAGCTAGCACAACTCACCAAACCTCAACAATAAACATTAAGCACTAACTTTGTTGCTAAATTTATGTCAAAAGAGTTGGTCTGTTGTTTAGCAAAAATTTGCTTAGAAGATCTCGAAAATAATAAAATTAAAATTAAAAGGAAAAATCGTAATAGAAGTCAAAATTGAGTAACCTTTAATTATATTTGCCTGAGAGGTGCGGCTGACTGAGTTGAATGAGAAGGGGTACTTTGTATGCTGACCTTAAGCCCCAAGGGTATATATGTAATTTCATAATTTTTATCTTTATATATTAACTTTTAAAATCAGTTTGATTATTTTATAATCTGTTAGTCAAAAGCTACAAGGGGCAATTTCGTCTTTTCAGCACTTCCGTTAACGGTGTTCACAGATGGTAAACCGTGCATACTTTAGGGTCCATTTTGACTTGTTTTGAAGTCTAGGGTACGAAAGTGAAACTGAACCCAGATTTTGAGATGGTTTTTTGCATTTTACCCTATTAATTCAAATTTTATATTATATGTAATTTTAGTTGCAACCTGCACTAAATTGCATACTTAACAGAACATATTTAGTTCGTGATGCATAGTTGCAGACCAAACCTGCCAAATTATATTTTTGTTTTCAATAGCTTCTGATGTGGGGCATTGCTTCTAGGGAATGTCTTATTAATCCTTTGCCTATTTTCAATGCACTTTGAGCTTTGATATAGTGCATCACATAGAAGTCATGTAGTTTCTGTTTAAGCAATCTAGATTCTGGAGGTTTTACAAGGTGAGGGGAGAGGGAAAGAGACATTGGATGGAGTTGGCTAGAAATGATTTGAAAGCTAACAAGTTGTGCTGCCGGCTCCCAACAGGTTGGAAATTATTATTGAAAGGTAGAAGTTTTTGGGTTGTGAATATCCCAGGGGAATGCTGTTGGACATGGAGGAAAATCCTCAAGCTTAGATCTGTCATTCGGCCCTTTATCAAACATTCAGTTGGTAAAGAAACGAATACCTTCCTTTGGTATGACAAGTGGCATTGTGGGGTATCACTTCTAATACCTCATGTGTTCTTTGTAACAGCCAGAATGAATCGAAAACACACCTGTTTTTCGAATGCCACTTCTAGGTGGCAATTTGGGAAGAGATTCTCAACATGGTTCGAAGTCTCAGTGGTATCATTTGAGATCTTGCCGGGTCAACTCGGAATCGTCCATGCCCGAGACGAGATTTCCCGCCAGTACAAATAAATTGGGTGAATTCCTTCTCTCGATCGAGAAGCTTGATATCTCGGACGAGACGGGACGTGTTGCGCGAGATCTCGATGTTTCGTTGCGTCTCGGACGATATTTCGTCAATCTTGAACTAGACTTGTAGCCATTTCAACCAATTTGTACTTACCTGGACAACATCGTCTTCTTCTCTCTCATTCCAAACAATTGTTGCCATTATTGTATGGTTCAAAGAAACCAGATCTGACTCCCTTGAGTGTCGAATGGCTCGACTGGGTCGCTCAATTGGGTCGACTGGGATGCTGGAACTCATGGCCGTTGTCGATGTGCATCGTTGCCATCTTCTTCTCTCATCCCTTTGTATCTTACTTTCGTGTTGGTTGGCTTATATATATATATAGCACACTTGTGTTGCACGTGAATATTTTTAAATAATATTAGTTATATAAAATAATAAATACATAAAGATTTTATATTTTTTCATAAAAGATAAAGTTTAAGATTCAAAATTACATTTTTTATTTATTATTTTATAATTAAAATTGTCAATGAAAGATTAAAAACTCTTTAGATATACATTCATAATTTTTTTTTTTCCATAAAACGGAATATTTAAAGAGTTTATATTCATATATATTATCATGAAACTTAATAGTTGCTCTAGGAAAAAGAATTTGAGTAAGAATCTTACTTTAATTTGTTAAGAGTTTGAGTTAAAATCTAACTTTTATTTGTTACCAAATGATAAGAATGCTTACTATGTGTTTCAATTAAAGGAAGGGTAGATATGTATTTTTTATTTTTTATTTTTAAATAAGGGTATATTGGTCGGTCAAAAATTTTTCTGAGATTCAGCCTTTTATAGGTAGTATAGATATATTGTAGGAAGAGAGGGCTAATGGCTAAGATATCTTCTTTTTTCTTTTTTGCTAGGTGTCTCGATCCTCTTGCCTTCTCTCTAATCTGATCTGATAAGTGATAAGGGTAAGCTAGTTTGACTCTTTGACTAAGTGTAAATGATGACATATACACACGTAAATTACAACTTAGTCCTTTTATTATATTATTTCTAAAAAATAAATCTTTTTAATATAATTTTTTTTATTTATGAAAACTAACACAACAGTTTTTATTTTTTATTTTTAAAATTATTAACTTTAACAAATACATACTTTTAAAAAGTGATAATTTGTATTATATAATTTATTTATATAAATTGTATTAAATCTTCAATTGCTTCTGTTCAATATAATACTCCCTCCGTTCCTACTTAAGTGACCTACTTTTCTCTTTGGTATGTTCCAAAATAATTGTCACATTAAAAAAGTCAATGATTTTTCTTATTTGATTTCCTAAGACACCCTTGAAAGAGTATTATATTTTTTTACAATGTTTTGTACATTTGAGGGTAAAATTGGAAAGTTGAAACATATGTGTTAATGTGAAAGCATTTAATAGGGTGTCCTAAAAAAAACCGTGTTTTTTAAAAGGGGACAGTCAATTAGAAACAGAAGGAGTAATAAATAATAGCTGGTATTTTTATTTATTTTTTAAAAAATGTGTGTTTTTGTCTTTACCAATGCGCTAGCGCCTATTTTGATATTCTTAACCATATTATATGCTCTAAATTATTTGTTTCACTTATTTAATGGTTCTACTATGATTATACTATTTTTTTTCTGATTTTTCTATGAATTTTTTAGAATTTTTTAAACATTCTTTCATGTAAAAAGTTGCGTCTCACCCGAAACGCGACGAGATGGACGAGACCGAGATGACTGAGACCAAAATGCGATGATGACCGAGACCGAGACTTTGAACCATGATCCTCAAGCGCTGCTGTGTTTATCGCCACCCAAGGGTTAATTGGGCTGTACATAACCTCAAAGGTTTTCTGCTCCTCTATTAAGAAGATGGCTTGGGCAGCGATGATTTATCATCTTTGTTGTGAACGGTATCGTTGTATTCATGATAATTCATTTAGATCCAAGGAAACTGTTGTGAATCGCGTTGTTGGGGATATCTGGTTTAACGCAATAAGCTTCATAGGAGTGGTGGGTAATCCTTGAAACAATCTCTTTTGTTCCAATTGGCCAATTGGGGCATTAACCCCTGCATTTTAAAGTAGTTTTTGGGGTTGCTTGCCTTGGTCTGTGAGGTGGCTTTCCGCTCCCTTCTCTTCTCTTTCATGTACACAGGCTAATAAGCTATTCCCTTGAGACTAACTTATTTGATTGTGTAGTTTGTTGAGATGGTTCTGCTCTCTGTTGCCTGTGGGCTTTGGCTGTACTTGTATTTTTCTTCTTTATGTACCTACTTCCCCCCCCCCCCCCCCCCCCAAAAAAAAAAAAAAGAAAAAGAAAAAAAAGAAAAAAATGAAGCTAAATGGAAGTAACAGAAGCTTATAAATCTGTATGTGTTCCACTCTGTCAAGTTGATAAATTTGTTAATATAGAACTAGTATTTGAGAGATTTTTTGACATATCTGTTGTTTAATTATGAAGTTGTCTACAAAATATGAATAGGATAGAAAACGAAAAGAAAAAAAGAAAACATTATATTTAGTGTTATTGACATTTTGCCAATTTGTATTCCCGTTGCATTCATTAGCTCGTCTAATTTAAGCATCAAAATTATTTTCTAGAAAAGTTTCAGTCTTAATTTGTTACTAGTAGATGCATATAGCATATTAGAATGACGATTATATCATACATCTAATTCTATGAGGTAAATAGAGATTCCACTATGATTTGTGTAGGATCTATGTGTGTATGCATTAGCTGAATTTTGTTATGCCTAGCTCTGAACTTCATATTATCATTTGACGAGCCCTTTTTTTTTATTTTTTTTGGGTGATCCAGTGACTACTGAGACAGCTATGAATAGATGCATAGGTGTTTGCTTCAGTGCTTATGTCGTTAAGTTCTTTGCTGATCAAGTGTTTGATGTTCATCTGCCAAGATTTTAGAGATGCTTATATGTTTTTGGTTGTTAAATGCCTTTTTACTGTGCTCATATAATGTGTATATATTTTCCTGCTAATATGGTGGCATTGGGCTTGACTGGTGTGTTTGTGCTGTTGGAACACTACGATGTTCATTGTTTAAATGCTGTATTTAAAGAAGATCCATAACAATTTATTTAGTCCATTTAGTAATACATAGCATTTAAACTTGCTGGTTAGAATTGTAATTGTCAGCCCAAAGGTTTTCCAACTAGGGGCAGCATTTGTGAGAATTTGATGATAGCCAAGTATTGATGAAGGAAAACCGTGTACTCCAATTTAATTTAGGGGGATTGGTGTAAAGTCTTAATTATAAGACTCATTTAGGCATAAGTCTAATAAAAAAGTATATTTTGCTTTAAGTCCATTTAAATTGGGTATGACGAAAATGCCCAAATTGTACAATCAGATAAAGGTGTAACCCAACTCATTAATGTCCTATAAATGGTGGAGAAAATCCTATCATAGATATGCTCCATGCTTCCATATTCTTCTCCCAAACCGTCTCCTCCATCATCATGATCCTTCTCCTCTATCATTGTGTATTCTATAACATCCTCATCAACATCCTTCCCACAAAATCGTGAATATGTTCGAGAGAACGACAATTGGTCAAGAATAAAATGAGAACAAATGGGAGCATGTAACATTTTTGTTTTTGGATCTAATTGTTTGGTCGAAATTGTTACATGGCTTTTAAATCAAGATAGTTACATGGTTCAAGTAATTTTGAACATTTTTCCAGCTTTTAGTGTAGGAAAAGAAATGTTACATGTTTCATGATTTTTTTTCGGGTAAAATGCAGAAAACCCCCCTCTATTTATACCCGTTTTGCAAGATACCCCCCTCTAAAAAAAAACTCATCAAAAAACCCCTTATATTCTCTAGGGTTGACAATTTACCCCCTACCATCCATCTGCCATTAAGGAAACTAACAAAATACCATCACGTGACACGCACGTGATGGTATTTGTTGATTTTAAGACGAAAATGCCTTTTGCTCTAATGAAACGACATCACGTGACCATCACGTGATTCTCTTCCTTCTTCACCGTCGAACCACACTGGCTGTGGCTGCCACACCGGCGTACCAGATCGACCACAACAATCCAGGAAACAAA
Organism: Liquidambar formosana; assembly: GCA_039720395.1. NCBI lineage: Eukaryota > Viridiplantae > Streptophyta > Magnoliopsida > Saxifragales > Altingiaceae > Liquidambar > Liquidambar formosana. The sequence continues at coordinate 47,168,858 of CM077822.1, read as the reverse complement.
ACAAAAAAAGGGAAACAAAGAAAGAAAAAGAAAGAGGAAAAAAAGAAGGAAGAGGAAAAGAGAGTGAAAGAGAGGAGAGAGAAAAAAGATCTTCTCCTCCCGACGACATCATCGCCCATGGAGCCCGCTGGTGAACAATGACAGCGAGATAGTAATGGCGTGACAGCGGAGGAGGTGATGGTGATGGCGCGATAACAGAGGAGGTGATGGTGACGGCGAGACAGTGGAGATCTTTTCCACCACAGTGGTTATTTTGTAGATCTGAATCGACGGTGGCTATTTTGCAGCCAATCCTTCATCTCGCCATCCATGGTGGTGCCTGTGAAGTGAAGATGATGGTGCCGGTGAAGACCACCGACAGTGGGTATTTTTCAATAATGGGTATCTTCAAACCCTCCCCACTGACAATTAGTTTTAAACCTCCACACCACCATCGTCACCGTTACCCACGCGTGGCTTTAAACCTTCCCCGCTGACAATTAGTTTTCATCTTCAAACCCTAACCCTCCGCACCACCATCGTTGCCGTTGCCCACGCGTGGGTTTCGTCCACACCACCATCGTCGCCGTTGCCACTGCCTCCTTCACAGGATGTTGCCGATGTACCTCTAGTTGGCCACTGTTGCCTCTGCACTCCAGTGGGCTACTGTTGTCGATGAAGATGGCCGGAAAGTTGGCCGGAGGAATGGAGAGCATTTTTTAATTTTATTTTTGTTTCTTATACGACACCGTTTTATATGTAAAACAAAATTAATTTTTATAACCTTTTAAAAATCATTTATAAATATCAAATATTAATTTTTTAATTTTTTCCATACAGGGGTATATTGGACTTTTAACATCGCCGTTAACGGCGTACCCCCCTGGCACAATATGGGGGGTTTTTTGTTGAGTTTTTTTTTAGAAGGGGGTATCCTGCAAAATGGGTATAAATAGAGGGGGGTTTTTTGCATTTTACCCTTTTTTTTCTAGGAAAACAATGTCTCATAAGGATCATTTTAACTTTTTTGTAATTGGATTTGATTGTTCGGTTGAAATTGTTACAAGAATTTAAAATTGAGATAGTTACATGTTTTCATGTAACTTTTCTCTTCTTTTCATGTGTACGGAAATTCCAAAGGCTCGAATATGGTTGATTGCCACAAAAATCATTGGACATAAACACGGTAATATTTCCCTAAACCCTAAAATGAATTTTTGGCATATTTCCCCTTCAATTTATTCAAGTTAAGGAACAAGGATTACTTTGGCATGAAGAGATCAATCGTAATGAAGTCCAAAGCATTCACCAAGACAAGAAATTGGGAGAATGCATATTCAAAGCCTCAACATACATAATGGTAAGGAACCAATGAGCATAAAGGCATAAACAACCAACAATTAGTACTCAAGATCATGCAAGCACTTACATTGAAGATCGGGTAAAATCCATTGTAGTACCCTGAAATTTTTTGAAAATTTCAATGCGATACCTAGATTTTTTTTTTCCCCCAATTTAAAACCTAAATTTCACTGCTGTGAATCAATGTGGTCTTTGCCTAAAATATCATCCAAATAATTGACGAAATAATCACATGAATGGAGAATTGGCATTCTATGTGGAACTTCCGTGTCAAGGATAGTTACAAAATAATAGTTGAATAAATACTTTTACTATCATATACTTAGATTTAGTTTTAATTTAGTACCTAAACTAAAAAAAATAAAAATCTAATTTGAAATCCAAGCTACGCAGAAGTGTACTGATTTGGTCTTTTAGAAAAATCGATTTTTTAAGTACTTTTAACACGTATGCTTTACATAAAATGTCAGGTATCTAATCACATGACAACATGTGATTATTCCGTCAACTATTTGGATGGTGCTTGAGGTAAGGACCTCACTGATTCATGGAAGTGAAGTTTAGGTATTAAATTGGGAAAAAAAAGTCTGGGTACCACATTGGGATTTTAAAAGAGGTTCAGGATACTAAAATAATCTTTACAAAGAGAATAGAAGGCCACTTCTTGATGACTTGGAGTTCAAATTTAAGGTAAATATCATTTTAGTACCATGAACTTTTCCAAAACTCCCAATGTGGTACCTAAACTATTTTTTCTCCCACTTTAATATCTAGACTTCATTGCCATGCCCAAATGTGGTTTGAATCCCAACGTCGTCCAAATACTTAATAGACACATCACATGTTGTCGGCATCCCATGTGGATTCTATATGTCAAGGGCAGTTAATATATAATAATTGAATAAACACTTTTAGTATTTTATACTTTTCATTTAGTTCCACTTTAGTACCTTAACTAAAAAAATTTCTAATTTGACACTCAAATTACACTAAATTGTACTAATTTCGTCCAAGCATAATTTGGAAATGGGCCAGGCTATTGCCATCACATAAAGTACTCTAAGTCCCCATTTAATTTACATTTTTTTATTGGTTTTATAAAAAATATGAAAGGTTTTTACAAAAACTAGACACATAGTCTAAAAAACATCATTCTCTCTAGTTTTTTATAAATTTTTTTTTTCCAAAATCTATCATTTAAGTGGACTTTTTGACAATTTTTCATGGAAAATGAAATAGAGATTGTAAATGGCCAAAAAATCCGCCTACATGATAGATTTTGGAAAAACTTTCTTCTACAAAGTTGTTAGGAATGATGTTTTCTAGTGAACATCACTGCTAGTTTTTGTAGAAAACCTTTTATATTTTTCATAAATTCTTAAAAAGTATAAACTAAAGGGGGCTTAGAGTCCTTTTTGTGGTGACAATAGCCTTCCTATTTGGAAATTAGCAAAATTCCCTATGGCATATTTCTCATTACCAGCATCTTCTAGGACATATTTATTTATTTATTTATTTATTTTTTCAGATTTTTCCAGATATCCTTAGCAATCTTATAAGAATAATAAATATTATAAATCTCATTAAATAGTGTGCTAAGTATAGTGTGCCTACATATCTTATTACCATTTTTCCATTTTTTTAGTTCTTCATCATAATTTTCAATACCTTCTTTTAGTTGAGGATCAATCACGTGTGGGTCAAATTCACCATGTCCAGAGTAGAATAAACACACTCTTGTCAGTGCTTAAAGAAAGTACTATTAAAGTGCTCGATTTTGGAAATATCATGCTGAATTTTAGCAGTCATACTAGAAGCATCCACGATATCTATTTTTAAGATTGTTGAAAATAAAATATGGAAGCTACAAGTAAAATAGAAAACTTATTATACTGTGGCGTGTGAAAACACTGTCCTAAAATGTAGATCGCACCTCATGGAACAAATCGCTCGGTGCAATATGGGACAAGGTGTTTTGGACCAATAACAAGGAACACAAGAAAATACATAAGTATTTTGAAATAACTAGTATATACAACATCATGCAAGGCTCCCAGCCATGAAATCTCATTTGAGACGGTTCATATCTAATCATTTTCGTATATATATAGATTATGAGACGGTTCGCATCTAATGATTTTTGTATGTATATAGATTAGGATTGGGAACACAAGTTTTGACACAAATTTAGGGGGAATAACCTTTTGAGTCGATCCTTAATGCAAAAAAAAAATGTCCCAGAGACGCGCCTACACATGCTTTTCTGCTTTTCAGAAAAGCAGGAAATCATTGGGGACGGTATTTTAATACTGTGGTTGAGTCAAAAAAATGGGGGACGGCCCCCAAAACAGTGCCTAAATGGCTAAATTCCATCCGTGGTCTGCCTGTTTTTTATTTTCCTTTTTATTCATTTATTTATTTACTGTTTTGTTTTGGGGGTAGTGTGTCATGGTGATGGGTTTGCCGAGATGGTGGGCATAGGCTTCGGATGGTGAGTATGTGGCTCTACAGAAAATAGATTGACATTTTGGGGACTAATAAAGATACACGCAAACTGTCTTGGTGCTTCTCGTGTGCAACAGCTAATCGAAGAGCCCAAAATGTGCAAACGAATTCCACTACAATGATGAGATTCATATACACATTACTGTCTTGGTGCCTTAAGGTTCATGAAGAAAGATAAGCTCTGTATGACATTTCTCAGTGTCAATAATAGACACACATATATATTTTATTGTACTATAAGCTAAGGTTTGTCGAGTTTTTTTCCTCCTTTTCAAACAATTTGTTTGTCCAGTTTCTCTTCAGTTTCATGGTTTGAAAATATCATCCAAAGGATAGGAGAGGACCACACCCTTTGTTCCCAATTCCCACAACTAACATTTAAGCTCATACAAACTAGGACAACTCTGCTTTCTCCCTTCATAGCTACTTTACCTATACAGTTCTTGAATGAATTAGTTTTTATTTTATTCCTTTTTTCACATCATTTCCTTTATCTGAAAGCATCTTTTTCTTCTTTATATGCATTCAAAACTGAACCCTACGAAATCTGTTTGATTGTTCTCTGAAGTTGATCGAATTGGGGGTCAGACTTGAATCCAAATGGCTGAGCTTTCACAACCATGGCAACAAAAAATCCAACTAAGCAAGTACTGTGATGAAGATTATTATTACTTTTTCAAATTGTTCTTCTGGGTTCTAAGGCACAGCTACGAATTCTATGCTGCCAAATGTTTGTTCACTCTATTTACATATTACTGTAAATTTCTTTCCTGAGTTTTTAGTTAAAAGGAGCCTTATAATTCTAGCTTCTTCATCATCATAACAACCAGAAATGACGACAGGCTAGATCCCTTAGTAGTCACATACTTCACCTACTTTAGACCTTTGGCAAATTCAAATGAAGAACGAAACTCATTTAGGTAATGGAGAAAAATTCTACACAGCTACATACAACAAATTATTTCCCTACACCAAACAAAGTCCATTTTCCTTGCAAATAAACAACTGACCACATGAACAAGTTCTGGACATATCAAGAAAGGAAGACACTGGGAAAGATATTGGATCAAGTGCTCTTATCTTTTGCACTAGGTGATGATTTGAACCAAGGTATCCACACTGATGTTGTCTTCTGGTACAGCCTGTATGCTTCAGTTCTGTAATCTTGTTTCATCATCCGGTTCTCCACAAGCTTAGTCACATATGCCAAACACATACTATTAATGAGCGGACCAACAAAGGTCCATCCATGTCCAATGTTCCATGCAAAGACAACTAATCCCCACCACCATAATTGCTCACCAAAGTAGTTTGGATGTCGGGAGTACCGCCACAAGCCCTTGTCAAGATTTGGCACCATTGGCATTCCAAGCTCTTTTAGTTTGGTATTTCTAGTCACAAAATTGTGGAGCTGTGTGTCAGCATAATAAGCAATGATAATACCACATACACAGACAACCACCGCAACAAAATCCCAGATGTTCCACGGCTTTTTGACGGACTGGACAACATACAACGGGAGGCATATACCGGTCAAAAAGACCTGCAAAGTTTTAACAACAAAAATGCATCCATGTAGATGTCACAAAAGGTCATTGAGGAAATTCATCGAGCAGCTAACCTGTATTCAAATTCACACATTGCAACCTCTAAATTGGCAAGAATATAACTGATGAGGGAAAAACAACAGAGTTACCTGCTGAGAGACGTAGATGGAAAAGAAGGAAACCCACCACCAGTGTTTCCCATACTGATGGCGCATATCAGTGAATCTCCAGTCCTCCCTGGCACCCCACTGCCACCTTTCCCGCCTGAAGTAGTTGTGGCTGAGCCTGATACTCCACGCCCAAGTCATCAAAATTACAACCCTCGACCTCCACCAATTATACTGGGCCAAAGGGTGAGTTGCATAGTAATGAACAAGCAATACTGGTATGACTGTCCAATACAAATCAATCATCTGCAACCAACGCGATAAAATGAGGAAACATGAAAAATAGAAAGAAAAAAAAAATTGCAAGGGGAATGCTTGTATAGAAATAAGAAAGGGTGAAAGCGTGAGGGTAAACCAAACAAATTAAACCACCTACCCAGTGGCTTGACTGGACAATGCCAATGACCCAGAAGAGGAGATTGACGTTGAGGAAGAAGAGGGAATTGGCTAATAAAACAGGGTGGTGGGAGCACCATTTCCACAGAGGAGATAAAGAATCACCATCACCAGTGGCAGTATAGTGATGAAGGAAGGAGAGATAGAATAGTATGGAGGGAAGAGGAACCAGCAACGCTATCGCAGCGTTCTTCGCATTACGACCGGCACCCATGTTGGTCAGTTGGTGTTGTCCTGTGCTGGCCCTGAGAGTCGCTACTGCAGAATACGAAGGACACCTGCAAGGGCACGAAGCCGATTAGGCCCCTTTTATAGCTTTTGTTTCTTCAACGTTCCCCGGTTACTTGCCCGTGAATTAGACTACACAAAATGAGGGCTAGTGGGGTATGAAGTGCAGTGCTTTCTAACCAGAGTTTTGGGGATGACTTAATTTCTCATACTACATACATATCTATATAAAATTAATTACTATGTCGGTGGTGCGTGTAATGATGTTTGCAGCCTATAGTGGTGCGCCTAATGATACGCTGAAATCCCACTCGCATGCCATCCATCATGTATAAACTCCCCCACCCATGGTCCCCCACCCCACCATTATTCCTCCCTCTCCCCCACTCATAAACACCTCCGCAATCTACGCGGAGAGACTAAATTACCATACTGTACGGATGCCACGCAAGGTATGCATGAGGAGCATGATCACCATCAACTCCACTTGATGAATACTAGCCGTCAGAGAGTAAGGTAGGAATTTAATTAAGGAACAACGAACCAACCTAATTCAAAGAATGGGAGAACATATAATTTTAATTTTTTTAAGAGTAATTTAATCTCCCTAATGTTTTAACTCTTTCTCATATAATCTCTTAAAAAAAAATTCATTACAATGTAACTCCCAATTTTTTTTAATATTTTGCAATCAACCTCCTTCGTTAGCTGCCGTTTAGAAGAAAAGAGGGAAAACTGTTACGTGCCATCATGTGACAGTGTTATACTTGGCTAATGCCACAATTACCCTTACCTTCCACGCGTGGGTTGCGTTTTGAGTCCAATTTGTTCAAGATCTGCAACGTTGACAGCAATCTAGGTCTGATTTGTTCTAGATTTGCATATTCCGATCATCTTCTCCAGCGAACTGACTGCCCGCGGTTAGAAGCTCGAACCAAAAAGGGTTTTGGTTGGTAGAGATGAAGGTGATAGAGAGAGAATCTAACTTGGTCATTTTTTACCAACACCTCAAACTCCGACCACATCTTTTCAATCGGAGCATGTATGGCCGATGAACTCGACTTCGCCGGCAAATTGCATCTATTCCATCGCTTCCGCAACTGATGGGATCCACAAATCTCCTCAATCCCTCACCGTCGTGCATCGATTCACAACAACCCAATTTTAGATCGCATCCAAAGTTGACGACGGTGGTGGTACGCTATCTGGTCTTGGGCTCACATTAGTTGCCAGCAGTGAGGTTACGATTTAGGACCTAGATCGAAGAACGCAGCCATGGTTGCTGCTTCTTCTCTGTGAACCCAATTTACGATTTAGGACTTCAAAAATTGATCCCCAAGTAATTAAAGCGAACAGGAAAAAAGAAAAAGAAATTTCCTGCTTGCCACGGGTAAAACATGATACGGGGCGTTTTACGTCATCTTGCGATCAAAGTCTCTCAATTTTCTCTTTTGTTTCCTTTTTCGTGTCAAGATTCTGGTCTAGAATCCTTTCTTTGTAAATCCGTGACCTTCCATATATAGAATTACAAATCCCACGCAACCTCGACCTCCAAACTCCACTTATTTAAACCTATTCCCTTCATGCTCTCTGGTCTCCATTACCACTCCTCACAACTTTCTTCCTATTCTTCAATATGTCAAGCCCCACGGTTCACAGCACCGATGTGTTTCACGTTCATAATTTCGATGTCTTGCAGCAGAATGAGAAACAGACCACCAGTTACCTCCACCTTGCTTGCAAACCATTCGCATCCCATTAACCAATGATCAGATTGTTGAATTCAAAGCGTGGCAGCATAATGGTATTGTTCAACGACACAATCAACCAGAGTCGCAGTACCCCAATGTGTGTTCAAAATACGCATTCAAAACATTGTTCGACAAATCTATCAATCACGAGAAGATGGTTCAATACAGCACATTGAGGATTATGCAGTAGGAAATCATGACTTTGATCAAACATTCTGGGAGTCTGATGCCGACTTTGTGTCAACCATAGGTCACAAATTTCGCTCCACAGGGCCTCTATTTCAATATCTCCTTTCAACAGTTGCGCCGGATCTGTCCTCCTTTGCTCGGTCTGTGACCGCTTTAAATTGCAAGGATTGCGGCGTTACTAGTCGACCCTTTGTCATATCTGTCAAGTGGGTGAGACTGGAATTTCATCATACAACTAGGTTCTTGCCGGCAACCAAATCTTCCATTGAGTCGTTGGAGAGGGTGAAAGTCGATGGTTCAGGTTCAATGGAACAGTGCATGATTTGTTTGGAAGAGCTTCCTGTCGGGTCGAAGTCACTCGGATGCCATGTTCGCACGTCTATCATGGAGACTGCATTGTTCCGTGGTTGGAGACGAGTCACTTGTGTCCATTGTGCCGCTTCGCAATGCCATACTGATTCTAATTATATTTGTAAGTAGTTTGAAATTCTCCGATTGTCTAACTTCTATTAATTTATCAAACTTGACTCCAAAAGCTTAAGCTTTTAGAAATTAAAGGGTGCTAATTATGCATATGAAAAGATTTAACACGCTCTCCACGAGAAAGCATAGTGGTATGTTTTCAATCAACATGCAATATATCAACTGTAGAGCCATACCACAAAAAACCAAAAAGCAAAATAAATAAATAATATGGGAAAGCAAAATAAATTTCAACCTACTCATTCTTATTCACATAAATTTCAATTCGAGTGTGTTAAGCAATTCTGATTACAAATAATTCTACTGGTTACTTTGGCATTCGGGGTGGGGATTCTTTGAATTAGGGTTTGAACAATAGTCATAATATGTAACTTTCTTTCTCACATCTTCATATGCTTTCTCTTCATTTGGGTCTAGTGCCCAGAACTTCTCCCCATTCCACGGGAAGTCGGAAGAATGACATTGCTGAGTGTTACAGTTATGGAATTCACAACCATCGATGCCGAATCCTTGATAGTGGGCTTTGAAAGGTGCGAGAGTCCAGTCGATTCCTTTCCATTAGATGCTCAACTCTCCCCATTCCATATGCTTCCCTCCATATGCATCTGGCTGCGATGGGTAACTACTCACTCCAATTAATGTGTTGCTCCGATCTTGAACACTCTGATGGGTATGTTATCCACAAAAAACCTGATTACACAATATTTGAACCATGCATCATATTATTAGATAATATTAGAAAAGAAGCATATACGTATGCCGTACATATGTGGATATGCATATACATAGACGATTTTTCTATGCATTTTTCACACTACTTTTAAGCTATCAAATTAATTCTACAAGATCCAATGATCTTCAAAAATAAAAATAAAATAAAAAACCCGCTACAAAAATATAAGGCTTTGCCACAGCTTTCTCGACAATGGAACATAATAGAATATAACATGTTAATAATCAACAAAACATAATGCATGTAACCTAACAAATAAATCTTTAACCCAACAAATAATCTTCAAATAATATTTTGCTTAGAACTTAAAATTTCTTTTCCACAGCTTTCTCGGCAACAAAACAAGAGTTTCTTTTAATGTTGGTTCAGTCAGCTGCAAAAATCATAACCCAATCAAACTCTAGACATTGAAATTCCAATCGACGACTTCCCTTCCATCAAAACTCAGATCTGTAACCAATCTCAAAAACTAAACACTTTGATAAAGCAAATAGAGTTGGAGAGATACACAAAGTGGAGATTTTGAACATGGAGATCAGATTTTGTGATCCGGTGACTGTGAATTGGAGAATCAGCAAAGAAGAATCCATAAGGGAACAAGAATTCTCCATCACATACCATATGCTCACACGCATCCTTTCGTTTCTGCCAATAGCAATTGTTTCAGTTTGAGCATGGACACAAGATCTTTCCCGCATGAGCTAAATTACTAAATTTAAAGTCAAGGAATTCATCAACTCCCCTGAGTATACCTTGCTCACCCTATATCCGAATATTAAAACATGGGGTATATGTCATAACAATGCATCTTAAACACCAACCCGAACATTTGGAAAGGAGAATTATGTATGACACATCTTTCTAATAATTTTCATTTTTGAAATGCATGGTAATCGCAACTTAATAGAAGAAACAGAAAACAGTCCTACAACCTACACTAGGACGCCCCCCTTATCAACCCTTGCAATGACTTAATGAATCATGCATACCTGGGAACAAATGTCAATTTAGTCTTATCCATATACTGCCAAAACATTTCGTTTGTTTGAATTACTTGGAAGAAAAAAAAAAGGAAAAAAAAAAAGGACCTTTAAGCTATATCACAATCGAATAATGAGCCATATCATTTGTTAATACTTAATACTATATATTCTCTACTGCTTACCTGCATCCCTCTCACAATTTCAGCTTGTGGCAGTTAAACCAAGAATCGCCTATCTCAGCAATCCTCACTTGACAAAATATTCCGTGTACATCAGAATATAACATTAACCCAAGTTAGTCCCAATAAAACAAGCTCTATAAAATAAGATTTCGTATAAAAGAAGTTGACCTACAAATTAGAAGAAGCTCAAAGAAGGCCAGCACACCTCAACCAAAAACATTGAGGTTTCACCTAAATAAGTCCCAATAAGTATCTGTTGGGGAAATTTGTGGATTTTGAGAAATTTGACACACAATATTTATTAAAATTGAACATGAATACAATTTAAAACATAAATTAAAAATCACAAATACAATGGAATTGAACACGGATGAATCTCATGATGATCACGTACAATTTGAATTAACAAAAATCAAACATAAGAAATATTTAATCAAAATAAAATGAAGTGAGTAAGAAGAGCTAGCTGTGGGAAGGCACATGAGATCATGCTATTCTAAAGGAACTATCGTCTCCCTACATACAGGTGTTAACGGACGATAGACCTCCAAGATACAACCCCAAAGCTTGTAGCTCTCTCTTCTATAGGTACGTCCACAAGAAGAGTATGGTGAACACGTCCACGATCAGTTGCCCATAAAACTAATATATAAAATAACTAAAAGAAGATCTTAGAGAAATATAGTAGAAAAGAAAATAGAGAAAATAATATAAATCTGTCTTTTGTTCATGTAGAGAAGCCCACTATTTATAATAGTAAAATGCTGAAATTGGTTTTGGCTAATAAAAGCCCAAAATAAATATCATAATAATTCTTATAACAACCCAATTAAAATCATTAAATAAAAACCCAATGGCTAGTAACGAATACTCATAAATTATAGAAATTAAGACCCAACGGTCAGTAAAATAAAACTCATAAAATCAGCCCATAAAGCCAAGTATACGCCATGTCATATCTCTCACATGCCATGTCACGATATGGCCGGCCAGTCTGGGTCGAGGCGAGCTACATACATGCGCACACGTGTGTGGTCCAAAATTTTAAAGCTTTAAATAAAATCAAATATTTTCTAACAATTCCCTATAAGATTCAAAACTTCAATAAATAAATAGATAAAATAAATATATACATAAAATAAAATATATATAGGGCAACTATATACTATGTAATGGGTGTAGGTGTCTTCTAGACTTGAACCTCACTTAGTCTTAACCGTTTCCATTTGAGGAGTCATAGAGGCAAAACCTTGAACTAGACCCCTTGAGCCAAACTTCAACAAGTCACACACATAGTATTGATATGAGACATGATTTTAGGCGTGTTAGCACAATTTATGGCCATGCGCTATATCTTGATTTTCTTGAGAGACCCATAGCTACGGCCTCACGGCGGCTCTCACATAGGTAAGTCCTTCAAGGGTACTGTGACTGTACCTGTAGGAGTGTTCTTGCCTTGAACTTATACAGAGTGAAACTCTTTCTTATTGTCACATCAATAGCACTCCCATCATAGGGATGGGGAGGAGACTCTCTCTTTGTAAAAAGTGCTTTTATGAGTCACGTGTTGCGGATTGTTCCTACCCATTGAACCTTCTTCATGAGATCTCCAATCACAAAAGTTGGGTTACCTCCATTGGTGACTCCCATGGATAAAGTAATTGCATTTTTGTACAAGCCTTTAGTTGGTTGACCAGCTACATTTCACACATTATATTCTGCATCTCATCAAAATATTGGCATCATCATTTTCTTTCCTTCATCACATGATGTTTCACATAGACATTAGTCAAACTTTAAATGATATAAATATGCCAACATAGTGAACCCCTACAGTTATGGATATTCTCTTACTGAGTTTACAAATAAACATAAATTGTAAATGAATAAGATTCGCGTAAATGACATGATTTCATTTAATTATATATCATGATACCGTGTGAAATTCTCTGACTCATATTCTGAAGGACGATAAATATCATACTATTTTCCATGAGAACCATCTATAACTACAATCTATATAATCATGAGATAATACAATCACTCAATTAGTAATATCATATTCTAAATAAAACAACTATATAATTCCCATGTCCAAAAACACTCTTCATATGATTTTCAATAATTAAAGTGATAAACCACCTCCAAATTATAATCTTATAAAATCACAATCTTAGACATTTTTAATCACTACTACAAAATATAACCCTCACATAAAATATAATATATTACAATAACCACTACACGATAGTAAACCCCCACATTCAAAAGATTTCATAATATGCCACATACTTTAACAAAACTTCACATGACAAATTTAATTTTAATTAAACCGAATTATATATATATATCTATATATATATATATATATAGATAATCCATATAACATATGGTAACAGTCAAAGAGCACTTAATTAGAAATTTATAGACCACAATTTTTAATAAAGAAATATCAATTAAGCGGGTAAATCTCAGATATGCGGATTAAAGACAATTTAATATCTCATATATCTCACAAAATTTAATTTTGAGTTCATAGAAAATAAATCATACTCGATAATTATTTTTAACATAAGAGTTAAATCAATTGGTTTTTTTTTTTCCCCTTTTAAACTACAAATTTATGAAACACATAACCAAAATATAATATCTGATAGTCTGCATCTTAATTAATAACTCATAAATTTTCTAGGTTTTGCTTCCACCAAAATATCATACTAAAGTTTCACAATGATCAACATAGATTGCTAATATAAACTAAATATATAAGGATGAAAATGAAATAAATGGTTGATAAAAGAGTCGCGACAATTCAATTTCACAATATCAAGATCTCAGGAAAATATATATATATATCAAATACTATAATAGATATAATATGATCAACTACTACATGATTATTCTAAATATAACATATCCGAATTTGAAAGAATAATAATAAGAAAAATATTGATTGTCAATACAGAATTTATTTCTATTCGTCAATATTGGTCTCTACAAATAAACCTTGAATTTTATTTTATTTTATTTATAAAACATTTAGTAAATAAAATTGATACCTCGCTAGCTAGATATGGAAAGGAAAATGAAGTTGAATATATCTATTTAGCAATGAAATTGGACATACAATCCAAAAGAAATATACAAAAAAAAAGGAACTTACAAATCACATTTTGGCCAATTACCCAGTTAACTTGAACAAAATGGAGATAGGAATTCAAGCTATTAAGGGCAAGTATATCACACTTTGAAATTATATTGATCCTGTTGTTCTCAAATAAATTTTCACATTAAAGTAGTGAACTAGATAAGTTTATTTCAAACATTTTTCAATGATTTACTTCAAAATTTTAAATTCTGATTAAACTAGTTTTCTTTATTATTATTTTTAAAAAATAAAAATAAACAAATAACAAGCTGTTTTGTTTTTGATAAATAAAACTGTTTATTTATTTATTTAACAATTATATTTATAATTGTCTCGATTAAATTTACAGGTTGACAAGAACAAAAAAGGTAGAACAATTTAAAAATGATGTATAATTCAAAGAGTAAATAGCATAACACAAATTAATTATGTTACATGTAGCTATAACTATCTATATATATATATATATATAGAGAGAGAGAGAGAGAGAGAGAGAGAGAGAGAGAGAGGTTTTAGCAATATACACGAGCCACATGATAGACCTTGATATGACATAATGCACTAGTGATATGAAGACGGAACGTTGCTTATCCCTTGATATAATTGTCATGGAAGACTAGCCCTTAGAGCCATTATAAATAACGCTTGTATAATAAATTCACCTTCTATTACCTTTTGGGGTGAAATAAACATTTATGCCTTGCTGGTATATATATTACATGCTCCAAATTAATGTTAAAGATATAGGTAACCAATCACCTCAAAAAATGAGGATCGTAACTAAAACCATTATTCACCTATTCATATTTCCACACAACAGTTAGAAACAATGAAATAAAATAATAACAACCAATATTAATTGGTAGGAGCACTAAAAGCTCAAACGGTTGGAAGCCCAGAATAAGAAAACAACTAGCATGAACATCAAATGAAATATATCAGGTACATAGTTCATCTATAATAAATAAAATAATGAAAATTATTGTGTAATGAAGTGCAACAAATAAAATAATTGTCCACGCTTAAAATGGGAAACAATTAGTTTATGTGGAATCCTAAACATGGCTATATGCAAGACACACGCCCATGAGAATGGGGTTCCTTCTACCACAGGATTAGGGACATAAGCCTTCCCTCTACCATAGGATTGGGCACATAAGCCTACCAACCACCTTTTCATGGCAACTAACAGAAATAAGTCAATAACCCCGTATCTCCTTGTGGCCCATATCAAATGTGTATGCCCCGCTTGGTTACAAGCCCATGTTATCGGACTTGGCTATTCTACATAGACCCTGTGGAAATATGCAATCCAAAATTTGTTGGCTATATCATCTTTACTTAGTTCAGTAGTTCCACTGTTGAACAAACTGTTTTATTTTTTTTATTTTTTTGTTATTTTTTGTTTCTTATCATTTTTTTTTAATTACACAACCATTTTATAGTAATATAATATCTCTCTGCAATGTATTAATGTTGTCATAAAACCTGATAACATGCACTTGGGTAGAAAAGCATTAAAATAAAGGAAAACGTGAAGACGAAATCAAGAAACTAATATACTAGGAACATTGAACAAAATAAAATTTGATCCTTAGAAAGAATATGGAGAGGATGCAAAGATGCTAGTCAAAATTAATTTAGGTTCAGTTTTAACTTATAAAAGGTCCAAGACAACAGACTCAAACCCAGTCACCATTTTCTTTTAATATACATCTCATCTAATTATCGCAATCACATTCTCAATAAGATATTATGATAGATCATACATATATTTATAAATCTATATAAATGTACATATCATAATTCACAAGCAAATATATTTAACAAAATCTACTACAATTAGAAAGCCATAGTTCCTTTAGATTGTTGGGGAAATTTGTGGATTTTGAGAAATTTGACACACAATATTTATTAAAATTGAACATGAATACAATTTACAACATAAATTAAAACTCACAAATACAATGAAATTGAACATGAATGAATCTCATGATAATCACAATTGGAATTAACAAAAATCAAAATAAAATAAAGAGAGTAAGAAGAGCTAGTCAGTGGGAAGGCACGTGAGATCACGTTGTCCTAAAGGAACTATTGCCTCCCTATGTATAGGTGCTGACAAATGCTGACGAATGATAGAACCTTCAAGATACAACCCCAAAGCTCGTAGCTCTCTCTTTCATAGGTACACCCACAAGAAGAATATAGTGGATCAGTTTCCCATAAAACCAATATATAAAATAACTAAAAGAAGATCTTAGAGACATATAGTAGAAAAGAAAATAGAGAAGATAATGTAAATCTGTCTTTTGTTCATGTAGAAAAGCCCACTATTTATAATAGTAAAATGTTGGAATTGGTTTGGGCTAATAAAGGCCCAAAATAAATATCATAATAATTCTTATAACAGCTCAATTAAAATAATGAAATAAAGTCCAATGGCTAGTAACGGACACTCATAAATTATAGAAATTAAGACGCAATGGTCAATGAAATAAAACTCCTAAAATCAGCCCATAAAGCCACGTGTACGCTACGTCATACCTCTCATGCGCCACGTCATGACACGGCTGGCCGGTCCGGGTCGAGGTGGGCTACATTCGTGCGCACACATGTGTGGTCCGAAATTTTGAAGTTTAAAAGAAAATCACATTTTCTAAAAGTATCCACCTGGTGACCAGTCACACAAAAGTACTTATGTATAGTCAGTCTAAATATACTTTCTTCTGCATTCTATAAAAGCTACATAAACAGAATGGAGACTGCCCTGAAATTTCCAATAAACAATAACACCTACAAGAAGTACACAGATTCTCAATACTATTTTTTTTATTAGCACTTTACATGGGTACAAGAACATTGCATACTCTATGGTAGGCTATAACTAATATTCAAATTAACCTTCGTTAGTTAAGAGACATGGTTC
The DNA here is from genome assembly GCA_039720395.1 of Liquidambar formosana. Taxonomy (NCBI): domain Eukaryota; kingdom Viridiplantae; phylum Streptophyta; class Magnoliopsida; order Saxifragales; family Altingiaceae; genus Liquidambar; species Liquidambar formosana. The sequence goes on along the minus strand of CM077822.1, from coordinate 47,152,276 downwards.
AAAAAAGGGCAACTTTGAGTTTTCATTTCTCAGTCTATAGGGAACATGGATAACAACATCCTTCTGATTCCCAGAAACACCAATTTGACTTCAGAAATTGGGAGAAGGAAACATACAATTCATTAATCGGCTAAAGAAACAAATGATTTTGTCTAAGCAAGCAATTAACAGATTACTCTTACAGTGCTGAATTTATGTATTTTGATAGAAGGTAAAATTGTATTAAAAAGACCAAAAAAGCCATATACAAGTATACCAATAGTATACCACAGCAGCAATCCATTAAGTCACTTTTCAGCTCTTGGTTGGTATTTTCCAAATCAAAAAATGCCTGTAGCAGAATTTTAATGGTTTTAAAGATTGTAGGATATTAGTAATCATAAGTATAAAGAATATCACTAGAGTTCATAAAGATAACCTATAACTTAAACAAAGTAGCTTCCTTTCCCCTTCTAACCTTAAACTTAATCAAAGTATTCAAAAAAGAGAAAAATCTAACAAGGCAAGACAATAGCATCTACACATATTTATCTGTTCTTACAGTGAAAGGTAGAGTAAAGAACATTCCAAAATAATGATCTTAGAATAAGAGTGTCGTTTCATCATTGGATGTAAAAAATAAAAAAAATTCTTCCACATATATTCATATATCCTGTATAAAAAGAAAGAACAATAACCGATTTGTCTAATAGAGGAAATTGGTACTCTGATTGATTCATCCATCAAAAAAAGGGGAAATTGGTACAAATCTCATAATTCATTATCGCTGGTGCATCAACATCTCATTCATCAAGCTGCAAAAGAAAAAGTGGTTAAACTACTACCTACGTATTCAGAAAGATATCCAGGACAAGTTATTCACAAAGATGATGACCACAAAATCTGATAGAATAGCATTTTGATATGAAAAATCAACCAAAAGATCTTAACAAAACAGTTGCTTAAAACTGACTATGAAACAGGCACAATGGAGCACAGGGGCCACATCTCTGAACTTTAAATGCAACAGAACAAACATTTAAATCTCATAAGCTACAGTCATCAGTAGGTCCAATGCTAGTAAATGAGAGGGGGATCTCGCGTTAAGCTTCATTTCACAGTAAGTAGCCACAGAGAGATCTGAAACTCATCATCTTTGACTATTGTCATTTGAGCTCCATACACCAATGACATTTTCTCCCCAAATTTTAGAGAAAGAAAGAGAGATATATATGTAAAGAGATGATGAAATACTCTGAATTAATGCTGCAAAAAAGCTTCAGAAAATCTAGAACTTGAATGCTACAAAGTTTTCCTTCATAATTCGAGCAACAAAAATGCAGGAAAAGTTCTAGAAAGGGCTAAATTTTTCAATGTGAGAGAAAATTTCCTATGCTGTGTTTGGTTGGGTGGAAAAGGCGAGGGAAGGAAAGGGGAGGAGGGAAAAGGGGAGGGAAGGATTCAAAATCCCTTGTTTGGTTGGGAGGAAAGCAAGAGGGAAAGTTAAACTTGAAGGATCCCTTTTCTGTCCCTGCCCACCAAATTCAATTCACCCAAAAACGGGTGGAAAAGTGGATGGAAATGTAGACCACAAATTGAAGTTACCAAAATACCCTTGAATAGATTTTATAATAGAAAACATATTGTGCAGCTCACTTCTCTTCTCACTCTTCGTACAAGAAGCTTTGGTTCTCCGGCAAACAACACGGTCTGCTCCAACTGGTTGGCGTTCACTCTCCACCAAATTTGCTCTCAGGAATACACACACCCTCACTCTACCTTTTAAAAGACAGGTCTAAAAATTAAAAAAAAAAAATTTTTTTGACCCACGATATCATTTACAAACCCTAACTACACATTCCAAATTGTAGGTATAATCTTTTCACAAAAATTGAATCTTTTACTCACCAATTATCTTTACTTCTAGTTTTGTACCCGGCAGTTTTGACCCTATAAGTTCATTCATTGTGAACATATGGGTGCCCAAATCACTGCCATGAAAAACTCCCCAAGGACTGAGGGAGAAAATGCTATTGTAGAGATAGAAGGATAGGGGAAAAAAAATGCAAAGAGAGAGAGTAGAAAAGGGAAAGTTCTCTCTTTTTTTTTTCTCTTTTTATTTTTTTATTTTTTTATTTTTTAACAAACAGTTGAGTTAAGAGATGGGTAATGTGAAAATCTTTGGGTTAGTGCTCTGTTTGCCCTGTTTTGCTGCAGTGCTTGGAAGGAGTGGACGGAGTGTTCAATGAAGTTAGACCTAGTTCTTTTATGGCCTTGAGAATCACCGAGTGAGCAAGAGCTTCAGGGCTTTATGGCCTTGAGAATCATTTCCTTTTCACCATGATCTTGAATGAGCAGTAGACCCATGATTTTTGAAGCATTTTCAAGGTCCAGATTTTGGATCCTTAAGAAGACAATCCTTGTTGCCTCATAAGCATCCATGAGGGTTGGTATAAGATTTCCACACCAACCCTTTCAAAATCTTTCTTCTATTCTTCTATAAACACATCTTCCTCCTCTACTACTAGATTCTATAAGTATACTAACTTTTTTCAACCACAAACCCTACCTACTACCTTCTCATCAGAAATAGTAGTTCAGTGTCTCTCTCTATATTTTTCCTAGATTTCTTCTTCCTGCAGAGAGAGCGAAAAGGAAAGAAAAGAAAAAGTAAAAAAGAAAAAGAAAAGGAAAGTGTTAAAAGAGTATTCCCATGGGGGTGATTAAAAGGAGAGGATGGTGAGTGTTCCCTTTGCCAAAGGGAAAGTACTTTTACATATAATTTTCTTTATACATATGGTGTATATGGTAGTTGAATTTCTCTATAAAGAAAGATAAGAGAAGAAGTTGCAGAGACCAGAAGGAGAAGAGATCACTATTTCTCTCTCTAATCCTTTTTTATTTTCCAAAACTAAAATGGAAGGCTAGTTCCGTGCGTGAAAGTATTTAGTGAGCGGGGCCGAAAGCCCCAAGTTACAATGAAAAAAGACCATTCCCATGTCTTTTTGTGTATACAACTTGTCTACTATTTTCCAACTATCATAGACATGTATATGCAATCTTCCCTTTTTTTTTTTTTTTTTTTTGCTAATTTAAAAAAAGGAAAAAAAAAAACCAACTGGCCAAAAAAAAAAAAAGAAAAAAAACTTTATGAGGGTAATATGGTAAAATACCTCTTTTAACTTTTATCCCTTCCTCTTCATCTTCCTTCTTACCAAACAAAGTGGGAGGAAAGAAAGCCCCTTTCCATCTTCCTTACCAAACAATAGGAAGGAAAGAAGATTTCCTTTCCCTAGGGATAGGTTTTCCATTCCTTTCCCATTTCCTTCCTTCCCCCTTTCCATCCCTTCAACCAAACACAGTGCTAGGGTTTTTATGATTGGGAAAGGGAGAGGGAGAGGGAGAGAGCGGGATTTTCACACCACAATAATAAATATCGCGGGATAGTGCCAGAAAAAACAGTCGGGAAACCACCATGTGTCAGCTGATATACTACCGCAGTAAAAATTAGCCGGCAAAGCACCACTTTTTTGTAGTAACTGGCTAACACAATTTCTTTAGCTTTTTTGGGAGACTGTTGGCTCAATACATTGACTTTGGCAGATTCTTAAGATTTTATATAATAATTGTGTTTCCTTCTCTAGACGGCTAGATCCCTATATTAAATAAATGTGAATAAATTGTGAGATTGAGGTTACCTGATATAACTTGAATAAATAAATATACATCTCTATATCTATATATATCTATCTATATATATATATATAAGGAGAAAAACTTGTATGTAATTGTGACACGGCTGATGTGATGTCACGGGCCAATAAGAGCTAAGCAAAGTGGGATTATCAGAGTACTTTTTGGCCCACAATCCTGAAGCAAAAACTAGAAAAATGTTGGAGGAAGAGAGAGATAATTAGTGGTTGGGTTGCAATGGGTTTTTTTATCCACAAGGGATTTCAAGTGTGGTTAACTTCTTTTTCCTTAGAAATTTCAAATAATTCTACCAATTTACTAGATTTCTTGTAACAATTTCTTGTTTCAAAAATTTGACATCCCTACTTTTAGTTACACTAATAGTTCCATTACTATGATGAATAGTAAATTTGTATCATTTAGAATTTTTAGAATATCCAGTAAATGTTCCTTTAATAGTTTTACCGTCCAATTTAGCCCTTAAATGTGATGGAATTAATATATGTGTAGAAGATCCCCAAACTTTTAAATCTTGTAAATTAGCTTTTCTACTCATCCATATTTCATGTAGAGTTCTATTAAGAATTTTAGTGGGAACTAAATTAAGCAAAAAAGTTGCAGTAGCAATAGCTTCTCCCCAAAATTCAGATCCAAGTGATGAATGGCTTAACATTGATCTTACCATGTCTAACAAAGTTCTATTGCATCGTTCTGCAACGTCATTTTGTTGGAGTGTATAACTTATAGTAAGTTGATGTAAAATTCCATTGTCTTTTAAAAACTACCAAAAAAATCTAATATATATTCTCTTCCATGATCAGACCGTAATATCTTAATATTTCTTCCTAATTGATTTTCAACTTCTTTTTTATATTCTTGAAATTTTTCAAAGACTTCGGATTTTTTGTTTATTAAATATATGTGTCCATATCGAGAAAAATCATCTATGAATGTAACAAATTATTGCATACCTCTATGAGTTTTAATATTTAATGGTCCACATACATCCGAGTGTATAATTGCTAATAATTCATTAGACCTTTTTCCTTGAGGAAAAGGAAGTCTAGTCATTTTACCTGATATACAAGGTTCACAAATAGTAAAATCAATGTTCATTTTTGGAATAAATCCCATGTTAATCATTCTTTTCATTTTATTTTTATTGATATGTCCTAATCTCAAATGCCATATATAAAGATCATCAACAAAAAAAAAAAAAAAAAAAAAAAAAAAAAAACAAGCATCATAATAATCAAAAGAATCAATAAACACATCAGAATAATCAAAAGAACCAACTAGTGCATTTTTATTATTAGAAGAATCAACATTAAGGCGATACAAGCTATCAATCTTAGTTCCCCACAAGTCAAAGACAAAGAAATATATAATTATTTTGTAACAAATATAAGGCATTATAAAGGAAACTTGGTAAAGTATCAGTTTTCCTAGAAGAACCAAACTTTTGAAGTTTTAGTTCATGCTCTAAACTAAATTGTTGGTTAGTTCTGCTTCTTGGTTTATGGATTCTGGTGTAATCTAAAAGGAAGTAGAAAGTTAAGTAGATAATAAGTTACCTTTAAAAAAATTTTAATAGAGCAAGAGTTGTTGGATTAATTTTATAACTTATTTCTTAACTTGGTCATTTAAAATATTCTAGAAATTTGATTTCTGAATTTGAATGACTATCAAAATTAGAGCCTAACAATAAGAATGGAATGTATTCTATGAATACAAGAGATATAGAGACTCTCATTTAAATGTAGCAATTATGACTTGGTTATGAGATGACCAAGCCCATTTTTTACTTGGTGAAGTGAAAGAGTTACATTTATACTTTGACTAATACATTGAGATGCATATAGTCATGTAGAGCAAGTATTCAATTACAGTAAACCCCTCTTAGAATACTACTGCTCAATGATGAATCTAAGAGAAAGAATCAAACTTTATTATGATATGGTTTGATTCATGATGAGATTTACTAATTTAATTGTATCCATATAGGATATGCCTTAAAATTGCTACATATTGATAATTTAGGGTTTATTCCAATTTTGTCCCAAATATATTATATTAGATATGATAAGGGAAGAAGCCCAACTTAAAGAAGTTAAAGCTTGGGATTGTACTACTTATGTCTAGAGACATTATGTAGACAATCTAGAAATAAGGTCAAGTAAGTGTTAAATTGTGGTATATCCCAAGAATGGTTGGGATAGTATTTCTTTTACACTAAGAAACAAAAGCTGTTCATTAGTATGTTTGCTGGATTTTCTTGAGAAAGAGTTCATTCAAGAAATATGCAAAAGTAGATTGATAGAATTCATAGAATTTTATGTAAAACCACAAACCAACAAAGATCCAACCCTTGTCTCTGGTGAAACAAAACCCTTAAGTACACCACAATCTTTTCATAGATCAAATTGGATATTTCTTTAACATAAGAGAGATATTGTATCTCTATTAGAATGTGAAAGAATTGTTCTTTAGTGATAAAGATTACTAAAATAATCCTATTGATTATGATTAAGCGATGTTTGATATCAACTCGAGAAATAATTAAGAGTCATTAAATCTGATATGGTTAGGTAGAGACCTAAAAAGTTAGGCTATTTGTGAATGTTTCAACATAGGCAAAAATTTGTCTATAAAGAAACTTGTTTGATAATAGTTATGCTGAAATCCATTTGGATCTTGTAATCTATAAACACACATTTTGAATATAAGATATGTCAAAAGGATATAAAGATTTTGTATCCAATGGTGAAAAACCATAGAGGTGTGTAAGTTATAGAAGTCCATTAATGGACTACAAGATTCTTGTAATTGGAACATCCATAAAGTTGAAGTAATCAAATTGTTTGATTTCTTTCATTGTATAGATGGACCATGAGTGTATAAAAGGTTAGTGGGAGTGTGATCATTTTTCTTTATCCTATCAATAAGATGACATCGTAATTATTATGAATGATATATGAATGTTATCTAATGTAAAGTTTTATTTTTTGAGAAAAACTTTTTTATAAAAGACTTGGCAGTAGCATCTAACAAGATCTATGAGATAGATCATGTAGACTGCTAAGTATCTCCAAATCATTAAACATAGTTGAAATGTTGAAGGAGTTCAACATATAGAATTCCAAGAGAGGTTTGATTTACTCCAAATATGGAATTTAAGGACACCTGTCCTACAATAGTAGAAACAAAGGTTCTTAAAGTGTTAAGAAGCCTTATTCTGCACTATATATTGAACCTGATATCTATCATGTTGTAAATGTTACAAATAGCTATCAGTCAATCCAAATTTGGAATATTGGATTAGATATGGAAATTATTGCTCATATTTGATGGGTATATGCATTTAGATTTAATCTATATGGGGTACACTTTAATGTTCATCCTAGCTAGTGAAATACTTAATGGAAGAACTATATGCAAGATATAGTGGATTTCAGTATTGAGGGTGAGTTAATTATTGCAACTATAGTTGTCTAGGAGACTGTTTGGATCTATAAGTTCATTTTGAACTTGAGTCTCATCAAAGATCTGAATATATTAAGCGACTAGTTCCAAGTGATTAGAGAAATCATTGGAAGAGGTAATATATATACATTACAGAAGATATTAACTACATGAGTTATTCTAAACCTACTAATCAAAGCTTTGAAACATAATGGGTTATGTGTTAGACCAATATCTTGAGAAGATGAGTATGTGATACTTGGTCGATTGGCTTTAGTGCAAGTGGGAGACTGTTAGTTGTATGCCGTACTGTTAGGATTATGCCCTAGAGCCAATCATAGAGATGATTGTTTAGGGATTAGGAACAATCATTTGATTTCATTTATGTATGTCACATTTATTATTGATTTAATAAAAGGGCTTATTCTATTATGTTTATATGCATCATTTATATTTACATAATATGTCCATGGAGTTAGAGTTGAGAATATGGAATTACAAAGAGTTGTAATTTTGAGACTATAGATATATCTCTGTACTAAACTCCTAAAGCATTCCTAGTTGAAGGTTCACTATGATGGACAGTAATGAACCATAGGACTAGCACTTGTTAGGTTGACTCTATAGGAGGATAGCTAGTCTCAAGCTATTTGTGTGGAGACACTACAACCAACAAGTGGGTGCCTATTATGAGAATAGGTACACTGAATGTGACCAAAGATATGAGATAAACTGAATGGAGTTTTATCTTGCCTGTCAATCAGTTTCTCATTGTTATAGTGGTACAAGTAATCCTTAGACCTGAGACACCATAGTTGTCTTATGCATGTAGCTTTAGAAGTTTGATAACACTAAGTGCAAAACCTATTCACGGGTTTGCAAAGGTGTTCATTAGCCCTACTGCTATGTGTATGAAGGCATGTGAGTGATCAACAAGGGATCCATCACTCTCAGGAAAAAGAGAGAGAATGTCTCATATAGCATTCATAATATAACTCATTAAATCTATGGCCATGGTAGGATGAATATGAAAAGAGTTTCATGAGTTCATCAATGAGTTGATATCTATGAATGAGTATAAAGTAATTGAACTAGGGACTTGACAGACTTCCATGTCCTATTAGTTCAATTAGAGACATTGTGTTGAAGGAAGGATGCAATTGTAACCTATAAACTATAACAGAAGGGTTCTTTGTAAATGACTATTCACCTCATTAAGGACCACACCATGAGCCATATGCTAAGTGTTACTCATGGTTAGTAGAAGCCCTAATTGATATAAGTGAGTTATAATCAATTAGGGAATTGGAAGGAGTTCCAATTAAACCCTAAATGGAAAGAGTTCCATTGTGCACATCTTGTGCTATTCCTACTATTTGATGATGTGAACCCAATGGGTCACACACTGATCATGCAAGATGAGCTTTTAAGTCTATGAGAGAAAGGGTATGAGTGCATAAAGAATAGTTCTTTGAGGCCATGTTTGTATTTGATATAAACAATAGGGGTTATTGTGCAATTTAGGGAAATTGCACAATAACCCTAAAAGGGTTTCCCCCCTAGGGTCGGCCCCTTTAGTGTGGACTATTTAAGTCACACTATGATGTGTGACATCATAATTTTGGAGGCTCCCCAAGGGCTGGCCAGATTTTCCAGCCTCCCTCTCTCTCTCTCCTCTCTTCTCCTACACTAGCAACAACAAGGAAAAAGAGGAAAGGACTTGAAGCTCTAGCTAGGTGTGGATACCGTTGGAGGCAGCACACTTGGGCTGCTCATTCACCGCTGTCCGGAGTCGAAGCTTGGAGCAAAACGGAGAAGACAAAAATTCTGTAAGTGTTCTAACCCTCTTTGTAGTTAGGGTTTGATTTTGTGTTATGCATAGTTAGATTCATGGGTTGTGGAATCGCAGGAAAAATTTTTATATTCCGCACTTCATTTTTTCCCTCCTATTCGATTCCCAGCAGTGGTATCAGAGCCATGATTATGCATAATACAAAATACATATGGGCTGGTAATTATGGTGTAGTTGAATGATTCAAAAATCTGGAAAATTTTTTCTGCATAATTGGTTTTCCTCCATGGCTGAACCTAGGGTTTGGAACCCTAGGTCAATTCTCTTCTACTCCTCTTCTAATTGATGGTTAAGTGTATCCATGGATGCAATAGGTTGCATAGGGTTTGAGTTTGAAGAAGAAGAATAAGGAAACTAGGGTTTTATAAAACTGTTATGAACAGTTTTCATGGTAGCCATGAAAAACCGTCATCTTGTTTTGCATGCCGAATTCAGAGTTCTTCTCCAAAATTTTCGAGCCATATATGGTTAGAAAGCTCTTTGAATAAGCTTTCCAACCCAACAAACGGTGCGTCAATCCGAGTTCTATAGTAAAAGTTATGAATTTTTTACTACAGGCTGTCTGGAAAGACAGTTTTGCTCGGGAATGATGCAATAGCCACAACTTTGAGTTATTGATGGAGATCAAAGGCATGGAAATGGTTGCCACCACTTGGGTTATGTTCTAGACATGGTAGGGAAAGGTTCCCAAGCATTTAGATGCATCATAATTGGATTAAGATGCTAGAACAGAAGGAAGAAGGAGAAGAACACCATGGAGGCTGAATCTGGGTTTTAGAACCCTAAGGTTCTTGCAATTAATTCTAATTAAAGCTGCTGTATTTATGATGGAAGATCATTATAGGATCATTATCTATCATGTGTATATGATTTTCTTTAAGTTTCAAAAAGGTTTTGATGGAAAAAGATTCAAAAAGTTTGAAAATTTTTCATGAACAGCATAGCAGATTTTCTCTGCAGAAAAGTCATCAATGGAGTTTTGATTAGAACTTTGAGTTAGGGAACTCCAAATTGCATGAAACCAATTGCATTAGTTTCCTAAGACATGTAGGATACTGGGAAAATTTTCGTTTGGTAGCCTAATTCATTCATCTTGCTGGGTTTTAAATCAATTTCTGACCATGGACAGTGTGCTGTCAAATTCTGGGCAGCCTACTGTTGTTTTGATTGTTTAGAACAATTGGTGATGATTTGATCATCCAAACCTCTTCTATTAGCTTAGTATTTCATGTAGGGACATGATACAAAATCTGGTTTCAATGGAGGAGTCGAATTGATAAAGATTTAGAAGCTATTGTGACCTTCAAGGTCTGCAACAATGGCTCCAGCAATGGGTTTTGGAAACCCTGATTGTTCTTGATGATGGCAGCCACTTCCACCACTTCTCACATGTCCAGAGGCTTGTCCCACACCCCTAGGATGTTCTCCCATGACTGGCTATGGCCTCCCATAGTCGTTGGTGGCCATGGCAGCCTAGCCAAGCTCAGGCAGACCCCTGGTAGTGACGGCTGCATAGAGTTAAGGATGAAACCCTAATTTTGAGTTAATGATGAAACCCTAATTTCATTATGGCATTAATTAAAACCCTAATTGGAATATTAATTACCTTAATTAAGATTTAATGATTGGTCATTAAATGACCAATCATGGTTATTAATTGTTAGGGCATAATTAATACCATTAATGATGTCTAGGGTTACGGTTTTTGATAACCCTAATTAGTGTAATTAATTAAGGGTAATAAATACCCTATTTGGCATTAATTAAACCCTAATCCCTTTTATTAAATACTGTATGAACCTAGGGTTTTAATGATTGGTCATTAAATGACCAATCATAAGGCATTTAATGATTAGGGCTTGCATTTAGGGTTTAGGGTTATGCATTTAGGGTTTAGGGTTTTAGGAAACCCTAATGCACTAATTCATCATTTAATTGATTTTATTTAATTCCCATGTTAATTATTTAATTAATATTGATTAATTTTATAATGTTTTAAATGGTTTAAAATACAATTGGGGATTAAATTAAAATCTGGAAATTCTTAATTAAATAAAATTGTTTTGTTTAAATAAGGAAACCCTAATATTGGATATTAGAGTTATTTTAGGAAACTTTATATGTTTCTATTAATTTGATTAGTTGAAACTAAATGTCTTAAATGTTAAGACTTTATTTAATTCTGGATATTTTTGTTTAAACCTAATAAGATTAGGATGCATTAATGAGATTAATGTAAATCATTCAAGAGAATTACCATAATGCCCATATGTCTTAATGCTTACAGTTTTTCTTTACATTATGCAATGAGGTTGTATGTATGTGTTTGGATGATGATTATGGACTATACCCCTTAAACCAATTGTGATTGGCCGTCTTATGAATGGGTTGTAATAATTTTTCAAGAGTTGTAATTTTATTAAGGTGATGTAATTTATTTGGGGCTTGCATGCCACTTTCCCTCTCCCTCTCTCTCTATCATTCTCTTATGTACCCACATTGCCCTTATGTATCCCTTTCTTTAAATTATGTAAATGTTATGTAATCGAGAGCGCACTAAGGAGCATGGTGGACCCAAAGGAGCATGATAGAGCCCAACAAGCCATTGGTGGAGACCATCAAGCCAAGGGAGCAGATTGAAGGACTTGAAAGCTTAGAGAAGTGTTTCAAGACAGCATGCATGTTTCGAATGTGTTATTTTACGATCACCTACACCCACCTTAGACCTTGGATTCAATCTATTGGCTTGGATTGAATCCTCTCAAAGTCCATAATCATCATAGTGGGAGCTTTAATTTATGAGATAATTGTATTAGCTCCAATACCATAGTTTGGTATATGTTACCTATTCACTTAGGGGCTAATATCAAAATATGGTACTTTATATATGTTGATATATAATAACATGCGATGTATGATTTATAATAGCATGAGATGTATGATTATAAATAGCATAATTTATATATTTAAATTTTGATACATAGGATGCATGTTAATTTGATGAGACCCTTTAAAACCCCTCTTATTTAATATTAAGTTGAAAATGGAGAAGTCATTGGGGAATGAATTCTTCATTGCCTTCCATCATTATAGGATCATCTAACGTCCCTTAATGTGGGTACCTGGCTGCAGACATGTAGGAGCTACCCATGTTAAAGACATTACTTGAAACTATCACATACGAGATATCATGGGGTGCCTAAACTGGTATATACCAAGAAACTAACATGTGAGGTATATATTTGGCGAAACATACCTGTGTGAATGATGGGTTTAACTTAACTAGGGAAGTATTCCAAGAAACTAACATGTGAGGTGTATGTTCCCTAGAGGCAAAATGATTGGAACTTGCTTATGAAGCAATAGACAAAGAGTTGTCTTCTTATTGTGGGTTAGAAGTCAAGAAACTAACATGTGAGGCTTCTAGGTCACAGTGGGACCCCAATCCCCATTAGGAATGAGATTCCCGAATTCCATTAGAGGGTGTATGGAATTTGATAAAATAGTGGGAGGTACCATATGATTAAAGACCCAATCATTATGGATAAAAATGAAATCTAATTCTTTGTTTATGTAGATTACCTAATTACTCACCTCAAAACCCCTATTTCCTAATATAGGATATTGATAGTTTGACTAAACCCGATTTCTTTAATTGACTTAGGAAATTGAGAATTGTTATCAATTTCAAAAGATTGTTTATATGCTATTAGGCCTTTTATTAAAGGCCCTCCATAAAACATCCTAAGAAGAAAAAGACACTATGCGCAATTGGCATCTTGTTGCCATGCTATATGATAGTATTGATGACCAATGAGCTTCAGAAGCAAAATTAGTCAATGCAAGTGCCTTTGATGTCCTACATCACATACAAAGGTTGTATTATGAGTGAAATAATACTATAAAGTATAGTACTTGTAAAGGACTTCTTCTGGACTAGGATGTAATAAAAGTTGTTTATTAATAATCATTCTTTTGAAAAATGATTAATCACATAGAATAGCTTGAGAAGCTAGATGTGATTTAAAATGGAAGCATAGAGGAAAGCAAGTCTTGAAAAATCAAAGACAAAGAAATATAATTATTTTGTAATAAATATAAGGTATTGTAAAGGGAACTTGATAAAGTATCAGTCTTCCTAGAAGAACCAAACTTTTGAAGTTTTGGTTCATGCTCTAAACTAAATTGTTGGTTAGTTCTGCTTCTTGGTTTTTGGATTCTAGTATAATCTAAATCGAAGCAGAAAGTTAAGTAGATAATAAGTTACCTTTAAAAATTTTAATAGAGCAAGAGTTGCTAGATTAATTTTGGGAACTTATTTCTTAACTAAGTCATTTAAGACATTCTAGAAATTTGATTTCCGAATTTAAATGACTAATTAGAGCGAATGCAACGTATTCCGAGAATACAAGAGATGTAGGGACTCTCATTTAAATGTAACGATTATGACTTGGTTATGAGATGACCAAACCCATCTTTTACTTGGTGAAGTGAATGAGTTACATTTATAATTTGACTATACATTGTGATGTATACAATCATGTAGAGCATGCATTCAATTATAGTAGACTCATCTTAGAATACCATAGCTCAATGGTGAATCTAAGAGAACAAATTGAACCCTATTAAGATATGGTTTGATCCATGATGAGTTTTACTAATGTATCCATCTAGGATATACCTTAAAATTGCTACATATTGATAATTTAGGGTTCACTCCAGTTTTGTCCCAATTATATCAGATATGATATGGGAAGAAACCCAACTTAAAGAAGTTAAGGCTTGGGCTTGTGCTACGTTTGTCTGGAAACATAATGTAGACAATCTGGAAATAAGGTCAAGTAAGTGTTGAATTGTGGTATATCCTAAAAGTGGTTGGGATAGTATTTCTCTTACTCTAATGAACAAAAGTTGTCCATTAGGATGATTGCTGGATTTTCTTGAGAAAGAGTTCATTCAAGAAAGATGCAAAAGTAGATAGAATTTACAGAATTGTTTGTAAAGCCACAAACCAACAAAGATCCAACCCTTGCCCCAATTGAGGCAAAACCTTTAATTACACTACATTCTTTTCATAGATCAAATTGGATATTTCTTTAACATAAGAGAGATATTGTATCTCCATTAGAATGTGAAAGAATTGTTCTTTGGTGATAAAGATCACCAAGATAATCCTATTGATTATGATTAGGTGATGTTTGACATCAACTTGAGAAATGACTAAGAGTCATTAAATCCAATATGGACAGGTAGAGACCTAAAATGCTTGGCTATTTAAGAATGTTTTCAACATAGGCAAAAAGTTGTCTATAAAGAAACTTGTTTGATAATAGTTATGCTGAAATCCATTTGGATCTTGTTATCTATAAACACACATTTTGAATATGAGATATGTCAAAAAGGATATAAAGATGTTATATCAAATGGTGAAAAACCATAAAAGTGTGTAAGTTATAGAAGTCTATTAATAGACTACAAGGTTCTCATAATTAGAACATCTATGAAGTTGAAGTAATCAAATTGTTTGATTTCTCTCATTGTATAGATGGACCATGAGTGTATAAAAGGTTACTGGGAGTGCGATCGTTTTTCTTTATCCTAAGTATAGATGACATCCTAATCATTATGAATGATATATAAATGACATCCTAATCATTTTGGTTTTTGGAGAAAAAATAATTCAAGAAAGATTTGGCAGAAGCATCCAACAAGATCTATAGAGATAGATCATATAGATTGCTAAGTATCTCCAAATCATCAAACATAGTTGAAATGTTGAAGGAGTTCAACATGGAGAATTCTAAGGGAGGTCTGATTTACTTCAGATAAGAATTCATTATTCAAGGGCATGTGCCCTAGGATAACACAAGTAAGGTTCTTAAAGTGTTAAGAAGCCTTATTCTACACTATGTATTGAACCTGATATCTATTATGTTGTAATTGTTACAAATAGTTATTAGTCAATTCAAATTTGGAATATTGGATTGTATATGGAAATTGTAAACTCATAGTAGATGGGTATATGGATTTAGATATAATCCATATGGGGTATATTTTATATTCACTTTAGTTGGTGAAATACTTAATGGAAGAACTGTATGAAAGATACAATGGATTCCATTATTAAGGGTGAATTAATTGTCGCATTGTCTAGGAGACTGTTTGGATCTATAAGTTCATTTAGAACTTAGAGTTGTTCCTTCCATTGAGTTGCCCACACCTTGTTTTGTGACAACAATGGGTCTATATCTCAAGTATAGGAATCACGGTCTCATCAAAAGTCCAAACACATAGAGCGGCAATTCCAAGTGATTAGAGGAATCATTGGAAGAGGTAATAGATACATTATAGAAGATATTATCTACATAAGTTTTTGTAAACCCACTAACTAAAGCTTTAAAACATAATTGGTTATGTCTAAGACCAACATCTTGAGAAGATAAGTATGCGATACATGGTCGATTGGCTTCAGTGCAAGTGGGAGATTGTTAGGATTATGCCCTAGAGCCAATCATAGAGATGATTGTTTAGGGATTAGGAACAATCATTTGATTTCATTTATGTATGTCACATTTATTATTGATTTAATAAAAGGGCTTATTCTATTATGTTTATATGCATCATTTATATTTACATAATATGTCCATGGAGTTAGAGTTGAGAATATGGAATTACAAAGAGTTGTAATTTTGAGACTATAGATATATCTCTGTACTAAACTCCTAAAGCATTCCTAGTTGAAGGTTCACTATGATGGACAGTAATGAACCATAGGACTAGCACTTGTTAGGTTGATTCTATAGGAGGATAGCTAGTCTCAAGCTATTTGTGTGGAGACACTACAACCAACAAGTGGGTGCCTATTATGAGAATAGGTACACTGAATGTGACCAAAGATATGAGATAAACTGAATGGAGTTTTATCCTGCCTGTCAATCAGTTTCTCATTGTTATAGTGGTACAAGTAATCCTTAGACTTGAGACACCATAGTTGTCTTATGCATGTAGCTTTAGAAGTTTGATAACACTAAGTGCAAATCCTATTCACGGGTTTGCAAAGGTGTTCATTGGCCCTACTGCTATGTGTATGAAGGCATGTGAGTGATCAACAAGGGATCCATCACTCTCAGGAAAAAGAGAGAGAATGTCTCATATAGCATTCATAATATAACTCATTAAATCCATGGCCATGGTAGGATGAATATGAAAAGAGTTTCATGAGTTCATCAATGAGTTGATATCTATGAATGAGTATAAAGTAATTGAACTAGGAACTTGACAGACTTCCATGTCCTATTAGTTCAATTAGAGACATTGTGTTGAAGGAAGGATGCAATTGTAACCTATAAACTATAACAGAAGGGTTCTTTGTAAATGACTATTCACCTCATTAAGAACCACACCATGAGCCATATGTTAGGTGTTACTCATGGTTAGTAGAAGCCCTAATTGATATAAGTGAGTTATAATCAATTAGGGAATTGGAAGGAGTTCCAATTAAACCCTAAATGGAAAGAGTTCCATTGTGCACATCTTGTGCTATTCCTACTACTTGATGATGTGAACCCAATGGGTCACACACTGATCATGCAAGATGAGCTTTTAAGTCTATGAGAGAAAGGGTATGAGTGCATAAAGAATAGTTCTTTGAGGCCTGTCACACCCCATTTTTGCACCACCTTACTAGGGCTCACCATTTCATGTAGGCTTTTGTTTTGTTTTTGAGTCTGGTTACTTGCATTAGTTTTCTAGAGTCACAAGGACATTGGACATGAATTTTGGTTCAATTCGGAGTTGATCTTGAGGGATAATAAGGATTTTTGTGACTTGAGGGGTATAATCGTCTTTTAGGTCACAAACTTTTCCTTTGACCTTGAAATGATCTCCAAGTTGTCAATTGGAGTTCATATTGATGCATATGAGGTATTTCTAGGTTCAATTTGATGAATCAATGGCTTAGGGTTAAAATGGCTCAATATAGTTCAAGTTGGTTAATTGACCCCTTTCGTGTTAGCTCAAATTAACTCACAATTACCAACCAAATCTTTTGAAATTGACTTTAACTAGTCTTTATTTTATCCCTAAAAGTGTTTTGGAAAGTTTAATTTTGGTTTGGAAAACATTTGGTTCAATCCTATGTGCATACCTATGTTTTGCAAAAGTAGAGCATAGCGGTTAACCACCTTTGTCAAACCTAACCATGCCCCCATGGTTAGTGATTTTCATCCTAAAATGTTCAAAAATGTATTCCTCATCAAAACACGGTCGTTTTGGCTTTTGTTTCATCAAAATCGGAGTTGATTTGACCCCTAAAACACTCCTAGAAGCAAAAGAGGTCAAAAAAGGGCGAAAAACTGAAGCGGGCTCGGGTGACCACCCAAGCCCGGGAGGCTAGCCGCCCAGCCCCTGGTGGCTAGCCACCCAAGGCCTGGTGGTCACCCGAGGCCACTTACCTATTTTTGCTGAAATGGGATTCCTTCCTTATTTTGACGGCTTGGGACTCTTTTAGACGACTTTCCTTCTAATTTTTGGTAACTTTTGAGTTTCTTAAGCACCAAGGGAGTCTCTAATAACCCTTGGATTAATTTTTAGGGTTTTAATCCTAGCCATTAATTTATCCTAATTAACTCTATAAATACCCCCTTATGCTTCAGCACTAGAGGAGGCAATTGGAGGCCACTTTATGCATTAAACCTGAGTGTTTAAGAGAGAATAAGAGAGAGAGAGCTAAAGGAGAGTTGGAGTTCCTGCTGAAGCCTTGAAGAAGCTTGGTTCAAGTCATCCACAAGTCAATAAGAGAGTCTCTACAGCAGCGAGGAAGCTCTTCCTAAGGTAAAACTCCCTTCTATTCAAGTTCAAATTAGGGTTTCTTGTAGAATAGGACTATTGCATGCTAAAGTTGAGTTTTTTATCATGTGTTATAGCTTTAGTTAGTTAATATACATGGTTTAAATACTGTTCATCATGAGTTATGCATGCTTTAGAGCTATTCTATAGGTTTTTAAGCATGATTGTGAGTTTAGGGTTCCTATTATCCTTGTTTTAGGTTAGTTTCATATAGCATGTTAACATAGGCTTCTTTGTTGATTTTTCTTCATGGTTATTATGTATGTCTTGCATATAGAATAATTATGATATTTTTGCATTCATGTTAGTGGATTTTAGGGTTTTTATGCATGTCTTAGTGTTAGGATTGCATTAAGGTTTAGTTTTATTCACTGTTTATGTTATTTGCATGATTAATGGATGAATTTAGGCTTTAATACTATTCTGTCCAGATTTCTTTGTTCTTCTTTTTGTCTTGTTTTGAGCACGTGTAAGGGTGCAAACAGGTGCGATAATTGCCTCATTGCAAATAGGGCTATTATTGCTTAAGCTTGCTATTTGCTTGGAGTAATTGCCTAAGGTAAGTAGGGTGTGGAAGTGCCCCAATTCACTTCTTTCTTCCTTAACTTTTCCCTTCTCCCTTTTTAGGGTTACTTCTTAATATGAATCCATGGTGAATTACTAGAGGTTATCCTTGTTAAAATAAAGTTGCCTTTTTCTCAAAGTTTCCATCTTGTGGAAGTTATTTCTGTTTCAAACTTGGTTTAAATACTAGATTTTCTATATTTCAAATAAAGAAACCTAAGGTTTTTACCATAGGTTTATATTAGGATTTAACCCTAATTCTCTTCGAACTACGTGGACTTTGATCCATGTATTTCGCTACATGGTACGTAGGCGCTTTGAGGTTCAAGTCTGCCCTAGGATCTAAGTATCCTAGTTTTGTTTTGTTTTCTTTGTTTTTGTTTGTTTATTATGGATGGAATATATGATATGCATGCAATTCTTGTGATGATATACTTGCTGATTTTTGTATGGTGAGACTTTAATTTAGCCCAAATAAACTAAGAGACCAAAAGGGTGACATGGGTGCCTATAGGCTTTGCCTAGAACCTTCCCATGTCATAACTTAGCCTCCGAATCCCTCGTTTCTTTGGTTTCCAAAAGACTTGTTTTTGCCTTTCCTTTTTAAATATGGAGTCATTCAAATTGTTTTCTTAAAATAAACTGTTTTTAGGGTTTTCCTTGTTTCCTTTAAAAAATAAGGTGGCGACTCCTGTTTCCCTTTTTCTTTTTCAACCTATTTTCTTTTCAATCCTTGTGGGCCACTTTTTGGGGTTCACAAGGCCATGTTTGTATTTGATATAAACAATAGGGGTTATTGTGCAATTTAGGGAAATTGCACAAAACCCTAAAAGGGTTTCCCCCCTAGGGCCGGCCCCTTTAGTGTGGACTATTTAAGTCACACTATGATGTGTGACATCATAATTTTGGAGGCTCCCCAAGGGCTGGCCAGATTTTCCAGCCTACCTCTCTCTCTCTCCTCTCTTCTCCTACACTAGCAACAACAAGGAAAAAGAGGAAAGGACTTGAAGCTCTAGCTAGGTGTGGATACCGTTGGAGGCAGCACACTTGGGCTGCTCATTCACCGCTGTCCGGAGTCGAAGCTTGGAGCAAAACGGAGAAGACAAAAATTCTGTAAGTGTTCTAACCCTCTTTGTAGTTAGGGTTTGATTTTGTGTTATGCATAGTTAGATTCATGGGCTGTGGAATCGCAGGAAAAATTTTTATATTCCGCACTTCATTTTTTCCCTCTTGTTCGATTCCCAACACGTACAGCCAATCATAGAGATGATGCTTTAAGGATAAAGAACAATTATAGGATTTCATTTATTGTTAATCACATTTTTTATTATTATTATTTAATAAAAGGGCTTATTCTATCATATTTATTTCATTCTTATATTTACATGATATGTCCATGGAGTTAGAGGTGAGAATATGGAATTACAAAGAGTTATAATTTGGAGACTATAAATATATCTCTGTACTAAACTCCTAAAACATTCCTAGTTGAAGATTCACTATGATGGACAGTAATGAACTATAGGACTAGCACTTGTTAGGTTGACTCTTTAGGAGGATAGCTAGTCTCAAGCTATTTGATAACACTAAGTGTAGATCCTTATAGGGGTTTACAAAGGTACATTAGCTCTATTGCTATATGCATGAAGGCATGTGAGTGATCAACAAGGAATCCATCACTGTCAGAAAAAAAGAAAGAGAATGTCTTATATAGTATTCATTAATATAACTCATAAAGTCCATGGCCATGGTAGGATGAATATGGAAAGGAGTTTCCAATGAGTTCATCATTGAGTTGATATTCATGATTGAGTATAAAGTAATTAAACTAGGGACTTAACAGACTTCCATGTCCCATTGGTTCAATTGGAGGCATTTTATAGATGGAAGGATGTAATTGTAACCTGTAAACTATAACAGAAGGGTTCTATGTAAGATACCTATTCACTTCATTAAGGACCACACCATGAGCCATTGCTAGATGTTACTCATGGTTAGTAGAAGTCCTAATTGATATAAGTGAGTTATAATCAATTAGGGAATTGGTAGGAATTCCAATTAGACCTTTGATGGAAAGAGTTCCATTGTGCACACTTTGTGCTATTCCTACTACTTAATGATGTGAACCCAATAGGTCACACACTGATCATGCAAAGAGAACTTTAAAGTCTATGAGAGAAAGGGTATAAGTGAACAAAGAATAGGTCTTAAGGGCCATACTTGTATTGGATATAAGTAGGAGGGGTTAAATTGCAATTATGGGATAATTGCAAGTTAGAACCCTAAAAGGATTTCTCCCCTAGGGCTAGCCCTATTAAGTGGCTATATATATATATATGCCATGTTATGATGTGTGACATCATAACATTGCTTACACACAAGCCCTAGCCAAATTCCTTGGAAGCTCTATCTCTCTCTCTTCTCTTTTCCTCTTTTAGCAATAACAAGGGAAAAGGAAGAAAGGACTTGAAGCTTTTGCTAGGTGTGGATACCATTGGAGGCAGAACACTTGGGCTACTCAATTCACTATTTTCCAGAATCAAAGCTTAGAGTAAAGGAAGAAGACAATCAAACTGTAAGTATTCTAACCCTCTTCTATTTAGGGTTTTGGTTTTGTATTATAGCATAATTAGATTCATGGGCTATGGAATCGTTTAGGAAAAATTTTTATATTCCGCACTTTGTTTTTTCCTTCTACTTCGATTCCCAACATAGTGTTGTTGGAATTTTTCTTCCTAGTATTGGCACACTCAGGAGCAATGTGGCCAAAACCATGACACTCATAGCACTGAGCCCCTTGGGGCTTCCTATTGCTAGATCTCTCCTCTTAACCACTAGATTGGGAATAGGACCTATCACTATCCCTTCTATTTCTACTAGAGCTATTAAGACCTTAATCCATTACTCCTGTTGGAACTAGAACCTCTACTCCTATTAAAACTAGAACCACCAATTCTGCTAGAACTAGAACGATTGTTATTCCTAGGGTTTGAGGAATTATTTCCAGGAAGTTTAAACAACTTTCTAAAATTCTTAAAAAAGTAGGCAATGTCCTCATCATAGACTTCAGAAGTAGAATTGACCCAGAGTCAAGTTTACTAGGCTCCTTAGTTATGGTTTTCAAAGCTATTCCTTTATTTTTAGGCTCTTTCTTACAAAATTTCATCTCATAGTTTTGAATTTCACCAACTAAGTTTTCCTTTTTCATGGTGTCAAGATCTTTATTATCTTTACTGAAAGTGATCTTAAGGAGGAACCTGGTAGGCAACGACCTAAGGATTTTCCTATTAAGAGTAGTATCAGACAACACATCACCTAAGGAAAATCTATAGTTAATAATGTCACTCAGCCTAACATTAAACTCATCAAACACTTCATCTTCTTCCATTGTTTCTTTTTCATACATGGAAGTGAGCATTTGAATTTTGGTGTTTTTAATAAATATGGTACCTTCATGAGTTTTCTCAAGGATATTCCAAGCCTCTTTTGCATATTCACAATTAGCTACCCTTCGAAATTCACCTTGGGTGGAGTGTATCTATGAATCACCACTAGTCATACTCTCTCATCAATTGATTTGAGATAGGCTCGCATGAGGGCTTCCTAGTACCCATAATCCTTACCATTAAAGAATGGTATAGAAGGTTTTACAAGATCCATATTACCGCAGTAAAAAATAAATAAATAAATAAATAAAGATCAACACTCAGGTTGTTAAACCTTAAGAGTGAACCTTTCACTAATACCAATTGAAATTCTAGTTATACAAACCCTATAATACCTAGAAGGGGGGTTGAATAGGTATTCCTAGTAATCTTACCAAATATTAATTTTATTACAATGAATCTCTTTTAGCATAATCAAAATAATCACATAGCAAGTATAAAAATAAGTAAAAAATTGCACAAGAGATTTTTACGTGGAAAACCCTAGATGGGAAAACCACGGGACCTAGTCCAATTGAAGTAAATCCACTATGAATTCAATGAGTACAAGACATACTTACAGACCACAAGGACTCATGCAGTTGTCTTCACTCCCATGATCACACACGATCGATCTCCGTCTTCACGCCTTTGGTCGCAACCAACCTCTTCACAGTGATTCCTTTAATCATGCACTTGCAAGCTTGATTGCCATCGCAACAGACTCACAATCATCCAAAGTTGTGAAAGGTATGTGGTTTGAAAGTCTCAAGAACATGTATGTGAAAATTTAGGTCAAAGTGCTCTAAAGAGGTTTTGAGAAGATGATGAATGTAAAACCTAATTGGGAGAGGCTTACTTAGACCTTTCAATGAAAACAAACCCTATTTATAAAGTCTAAGAAACCCTAAGTGACTGGGACACATTTTAAGATCAAATAAGAAGGTTTTAAATAATTTTAAAACTAATTTTCATGAGCCACGATCAATCGAGATCCATACCCGATCGATCTTGAAAATATATGCAAATTTGCATTTCTAGAGACCCTATGATCAGATCGATTGGCACTCATCCTCGATCGATTGTGAAAAACAATAGCGAAAACCTCCTTTTTAAAATACCTCCAATCGATCGGCCATTAACCCGGATCGATCAGGTAACCCTGTTTTTCATTAAAAACGATCAAAAACATTTTCAAAATCACTCACACTTTGTTGAAAACATTGACAATGATTTAAGGTGAATTGAAATGAATTAAATAAATTAAAACTAGGAATTTATAGTAACTTGTATACACCCCATTTTTACTGAGTATATTCATCAAAGGGATGTCACCTAGAGACCAAAACCATTTGCAACCCCATTCCAAAAACTCGCTCAGAGAACGAGTCTTACACAGGAGCTGAGACCTCAGTGGTCTTGAAGGTGTTGGGAATCATACAAAAAGGAAAAATAGAAGTGCGGAATATAAAAATTTTTCCTACGATTCCCAATCCCATGAATCTAACTATGCATAACACAAAATCAAACCCTAACTATGAAGAGGGTTAGAATACTTACAGTTTTAATGGTCTTCTCCTTTTTGCTCTAAGCTTTGATTCCGGACAGTGGTGAATGAGCAGCCCAAGTGTGCTGCCTCCAACGGTATCCACACCTAGCTAGAGCTTCAAGTCCTAATTTTCTTTTCTTTATTGTTGCTAGAATAGGAGAAGAGAAGAGAGAGAGAGTGTGTGCTGGAAATTTCGGCCAGCCCTTGGTGTCTTCAAAAAGTGATGATGTCAGACATCATAGTGTGACTTAAATAGTCCACACTAAAGAGGCCGGCCCTAGGGGGGAAACCCTTTTAGGGTTTTGTTCAATTTCCCTAAATTGCACAATAACCCCTATTGTTTATATCAAATACAAACATGTCCTCAAAGAACTATTCTTTATGCACTTATACCCTTTCTCTCATAAACTTAAAAGCTCATCTTGCATGATCAGTGTGTGACCCATTGGGTTCACATCATCAAGTAGTAGGAATAGCACAAGATGTGCACAATGGAACTCTTTCCATTTAGGGTCTAATTGGAACTCTTTCCAATTCCCTAATTGATTATAACTCACTTATATCAATTAGGGCTTCTACTAACCATGAATAACACCTAGCATATGGTTCATGGTGTTGTCTTTAATGAGGTGAATAAGTATCTATCAAAGAACCCTTTTGTTATAGTTTATAGGTTACAATTACATCCTTCCATTTAGATAATGTCTCCAATTGAACCAATAGGACATGGAAGTTTGTCAAGTCCCTAGTTCAATTACTTTATACTCATTCATAAATATCAACTCAATGATGAATTTATGAAAACTCCTTTCCATATTCACACCGCCATGGCCATGGACTAAATGAGATGAATTTATGAAAACTCCTTTCCATATTCACATCGCCATGGCCATGGACTAAATGAGTTATATTATGAATGCTATATGAGATATTCTCTCTCTTTTTCCTGAGAGTAATGGATTCCTTGTTGATCACTCACATGTCTTCATACACATAGCAATAGGGCCAATGAACATCCTTACAGACCCTTAAATAGGGTCTGCACTTAGTGTTATCAAACTTCTAGAGCTACATGCATAAGGCAACTATGATGTCTCAGGTCTAAGGATTACTTGTACCACTATAACATTGAAAAACTGATTGACAGGTAGGTTAAAACTCCATTCAGTTTATCTCAAATCTTTGGTCACATTTAGTGTACCTATTCTATTAATAGGCACCCACTTGTTGGTTGTAGTGTCTCCACACAAATAGCTTAAGACCAGCTATCTTCTTATAGAGTCAATCTAACAAGTGCTAGTCCTATAGTTCATTACTGTCCATCATAGCGAACCTTCAACTAGGAATGATTTAGGAGTTTAGTACAGAGATATATTTACAATCTCATAATTACAACTCTTTGTAATTCAATATTCTCAACTCTAACTCTGTTGACATATTATGTAAATATAAATGATGCATACAAACATAATAGAATAAGCCCTTTTATTAAATCAATAATAAATGTGACATTTATAAATGAAATCAAATGATTGTTCCTAATCCCTAAACAATCATCTCCATGATTGGCTCTAGGGCATAATCCTAATAGAAGGGTTCAGAATCATCTTTTTAATGACTGGTAGAATGCCCAATTTAGAGTTAAGGAACTTCATGTGGAGGCATTTGAAGTTTTAAGCCATTTCTGGCAGGCGTTAGAAAATGCACGAAAAAGAGCTGCAACACAAATTTCCAAAAAACTAGGAATAGATGTTTTGGTACATTCTAAGACCTTTTTGTGAAACAACAAAACTGCTAAAAATGTCTTGGTCCTAGATAATCTCACACAGCTTTTTCACAGCACTGGAACAAACTCAAAAAAATAAGTTGCCCCAAGAATTTCTGGAAGTCTAGGAACGGATTTTCTAGCACATTCTAAGACCTTTTTGTGAAATAGCACAATCGCCAGAAATGCCCTATTCCTAGAGCATTTCATTTTGCTTCTTTGAAAAACAGGGTTTTTTGCGTTTAATCGCATGCTAAGGAAATCAAAGTTGCAGAACAAAGTCAAAATCATGAAGGGGATGTCGAAATCTTCCCAGCACCTCTGAAAGCACCTCAATTAGAGTTCCCAAGCTCAATTTGCCCCCATGGGCATTGTGCACTCCAAAAAGTCAACTTTGGTCAAAAAGTTAATGTGGTAAAAAAGTCAACTTTGTAGTTATTGAGAAGGAAACAGCAAAACAAATCCGTTGCTAGTAGTCTCGCGACAATCTGAGCTTCGGAACATTGAAAAAGATGTTGCAAGCCAAAGAGTCAACTATGTTGAAAAAGTCAACTTTGCAGTCAATCAAAATGAAATAGTGAGACAGGACCGTTGCCACAAGTCTCATCCCAATCTGAGGTCCAGAACACTAAAAAAGTCCATGCGGGCCCCACGCACACAAAAAATCAACTCTGGTCAACCTTGATCAGAAAAATTTAATTTTGCAGGCATACTGAAGAAAATACTTAAAGGAATCCATTGCAGCTGATTGTATCTCAATCAGAGCTCAGAAACTCAAAGGGATTGCAAGGGGGTCCTACACAATTTGAGCAGCATTGAAAGTCAACTTTGGTCAACTTTGATTAGAAAAAGTCAACTCTCATGTCAACCTGAAAAGCGTGATGAGAAAAATCCATAGCCATTGATCTCACATCATTTGGAGTTCAAGAAGTTAAAATATTTCCAATTGAAGTTTCAGAAGGAACCCAGGTGGGCCTTGCATGCCTCGCAATCTGCGACAAAGAAAACCTGCAATCACAAGCCTAGACCATAGTCAAGTTGAAGAGCTTGGAATTATCTATCCAACGACAGGTGGATCATCTAATTCTGAGCACGTGGCAAGAAGTTATGAGCATTTAAATATTTCCCGCGCGACTGTGAATAGTGAATAACGTGCGCGAAATATTTATCTGTGACTTGGAGACAAAAAAATAAGGCAAATCAGCACTTAAGCTTTTGTGTCCCCTCTACACGAACAAGATAGGATATTTATAAGTTAGTTTATTTCCATTTTGCATTCTAAGCTATTTAACTTTAGGTTAATAGCACTTCTGTTCCAAAAATGTGTGGCTAGGATGAGGCCTTGCTCACCAAGCCAAGTGTAGGGCTAGGAATGACTCCTACTCCATTAAGGAATTGAGGTGTAGGGCTGGGATTTAATCTCAGAGAATGGATGGATGGGATTAGCTCACCTATTTACAACTAAACCATCCACTTTCCCTATAAATAGCCCCTATTCCATCAAAAAAAAAAAAAAAAAAAAAAAGCTTTGGAGAGCCAAGAAACCCCTACCAAATTGAGTGCAGCACTTTTAGAGAGAGAAGCTCCCAAGAGTGACCAGCCATAAGGGTAGAAGCTCCTCCACTTCACCACCACTCCACCACCTCACTACCACTCCACCACCACTTCACCACCACCTCACCACCACAAAGCCACCATCAAACCCACTCAAAAATCCTTCCAAAGGTGCTGTCTGAGAACACCCAACCACACAAAAACTCCATTTAGGCATCGGTAGCTAGGAAGAACACACCCATAAACTGCTGTATTTTTGCTACGGAATGACTGTTAACCTTGTGTCTGTTGACTGTCAACGTATTCTCGGGTGACTGGTAACTTCACTGTGTTACCACTGTTTTGTTCCCAAACCACTCCAAAACTTTTTCAAGCTAATTCCACCACTCCAAATCAACTCCCAAATACCAAACCACCTCACAAACACATCCTCCATGGCTGGTTCAAGTGAGTGAGAGTGAGTTGTGTGTGTACAAAGTGTATGTAATTCAAAGAAAGCAAGGAATACAAAGCAAAAGCAAAAGCAAAAGAAAGTTTCAAAGGAAAGGTACAAAGATGTGATTTTTTGTCAATTTCGTATGTTTTGAATTGTGCTACTAATTTTGTTTGTTTATTGAAGCTTGGAAGGACTTATATATATAATAGAAAGAGTCATGCTATATATATAGAAACTTTGTGCACAGAAAACATTTAGGGGTTTCTGTTTGAGTTTGAATAAATGGAATTGGGCAAATCAATTGGGTGGGTGGTCCTGGCTATAGTGATGAGATTCCTGAATGAGGGCAAACCAAGCTATATACGTGTGCACTTTTGACATTATGATTGGTTTGTTTGATCCATGTGTTTAGACTCAAACAAAAAAAATCCCTATGATTTCAATTGCACTAGAAAGTCTAAAGATGATATAAATTGCAAATCAACTTTCCTAACCTTTGTTTTGTAGGGTATTACTCCTATGTATATAAAAGGGCAAAGACATGGAGCTTAACTCACAAGTAGCCGTGCGCGCTTCCAAATAGGCCCAATTGCTATGCGCTCGCAAATAGCGCCAAAAAGCTTGCTTTTTTTAAAAACACACACATAGCACAGATGCACAATTTTTTTTCTAGAATATTTTGGTACGCTGTTAGGCTACTAAAATTTTTATCAAACACACGAATCACAGATGCACAGATTTTTTCTAGAAATATTTTGATACGCCGTTAGGCTGCCCAATTTTTCCTACACATATCATAGATGCATGGAATTTTTCTAGAATATTTTGATACGCCGTTATGTTAGGCTGCTCAATTTTTTCTACACATGTACAAACTTTTCTATACTATTTTGATACGCCATTAGGCTGCCAGATTTTTGCCACAAAGCATGTCACACACGCACTAGATTTTTCTGGAATATTTTTAGACGCCGGAAGGCTGCCCAATTTTTTTCCATGAAAATATATGTTGCATACATGCCTGGAATTTTTCAAATAACCTTTGAGACGCCAGAAGGTTGCCGAAATTTCTGTAGAATTTTTACCAAATGAATAGTCCAAATTGGTCACTTTTATTCATCCTCATCTCATTTCAATGTGAAATTCATAAAAAATGGTTCCATTTACCAACATAAAAAAGTGCATTATTTATTTTTCATACGCCGAAAGGCTATCCAATTTTCTACAAATCAATCAAATTCAATTCCAATCATTTCAAATCAATTCAAATCATTTCAATTCAAATCAATTCATTCCAATTCAATCCAATTCAAGTGAATTTTCATCCAAATTCTTCAAAGCATTCAAAATCAATTTTCCATACTTCAAAATATTTCCAAATCAATACAATTCTTCAAGGCATCCTCTAAGTCTCATCAATTTCATTTCATTTCATTTCACATACACCATGATTGATGTGCATCTTTTGAAATAAAAAGTATGCTATCTTTAGTTACATCTTTTGAAAATCAAAGCACATGCCATATTTCATGACATGCACTTGCACTTGACATTGGGTTATCACATCCTTTTTAAAGCATCTTTCAATGCAAAAGTAAATACCATCTTTCAAAGCATCTTTCAAAGCAAAAGTAAATGCCATCTTTTCGATGCATCTTTCAAAAGTAAAAGCAAATGCCATATTTCAATAAATTCTTTCAAATCAAATTAGGGCTGCATGTTTGTATAACCCAATGTCAATATCATATGCATGCTTCATTTTGGGAATTTGTTTAAAGTTTTGTACTATTGAGAATGCAATTTAAAACGTGACAACCGTGGTTTCAATCCACGGGTGTCTGGGGGTGCTAATACCTTCCCCCTCTTCCACCGAGCCTCCGTATCCATAATCTTTAGGTAACACAGACCTTAGGAGTCATTGAAATCCAAGTCGGACTTAATTGCTGATTTTTGGATACCCAAAAGATGATCAGTTACGTCTTTAAATCAAAAACTGATGGTGACTCTGAGTTATGCTTTTCTGTGAATGTTTTCCTTTTTAGGAAAACATTCACTTTAAAGCAAAGCAATCTGGAAGCGTAGACCATACCAATTCCAAATCACCAACTGTAGATAAATAGGCCCTTCAATCAATTAGCACTCCACACACCTAGTGAGGGAGTAAAAAAGAAAAAGCAAAAAGAGCAAACCAAAAAGGGACACCCATACGTCAGTGATCGTTGTCCCGCCCGAGGTCGTGACTCCCTGAGCCTCTCTCTAGGAGGGGGTAGCGACATAACATACTTTACCTAAGAATGAGTGTGAGCCACATGATGAAATCTTCACTTCAAAGCATCTTTTGTAGCTAATCAAAACTTCAATCAACCATACTTTGACACAAAATATGCCAACACAAAATATAGTCTTTACAACTCTAATACAAGAATCGCAGAAAAACTAAGTGAAGGTTTTAAGGCATTGCCACCCTCATGATGCACGATATTCTAACTTTGCCCAAAGTTTTTTTTATTTTATTTTTATATAGTGATATTATTTTAAAATTTTAAATTTATTTTTATTAAAATAAGTGGGGGATTGTTGGATTATTTTAATAAAAATAATATTTTTAATAACATATTTTGATTATTTATGTGACCGTTGGAATTGAATGTCTTTGTGACTTATGGTATTACTCCTTTTAATTGTAGAAGTTACAAGAGTTCATGAGATGGTCCTAAAAAGGCAGCTGCTTGGTTCAAAAGAGGGCTAGTGTGGTTTCCAACTATCGTCACTTTGCTTGGTGTGGCAGCATATAAAGATAGATGTCAATGACTTTGTTGATGTGCTGTTGTAGTTTGTACTCGGATTTCTTGTAAGTATAGTTGACGACGATTAGACGATTTAATTAGTGGTTTATTTCAATTAGTGTCCATGTTGATTGGATTCAAATAGATCGGTCCTATTGCGTAGCCTATTGGAAACTCAGACAACTATTTTATAGCCATTATATTGGAGTAAATGTTTTCAACAGGTAAACTTACCATCAGATGCAGTAGATCTCCCAAATCTCCATCATCACATATTGCTAAACTATGTGATCTCGTTCTTAAATCCACTTCCTGTTACTTTTGGCCGTTAAATGAGACTCATAAGATTTCGTTTATGGTCACCTTTTCTCAAGGGGGAAGAATGTCACTCTATGCCATGGTGCCTGCTAGATTTGATGTAAACCCGTCGTGTTACACGAATTTATTATTTATGTGATTTGAGCTCTTTCCTAGGGGAACTGTAGATAGGTCCGACTATAGGCAAATAATTACAGTCAGTAGTCATTTATTAAAAAGTTAGTAATCATTTGTATTAAACTGTAATTATTTGCTCGTAGCTGGACCTATCTGTAATTCTCCCATTTCCCTAATAATCGTCATCATCCTGAGAACATTGTTATTTGATACAGGCATCACGAGTTGCATTCCATTTTTCCAATTCATTTAGCCAAAACTCAAATTAATGGTCGTGATATCTATCTATACTATTATAGTAAGCTAACTATTCATGTTGTTGGGTGGATGCGGAAAAACCTATTAGTCCTCTATTTTATTATTGCAAATGTCATTAGCCTAAACAGTAACCAAATTTTCAAAACCACTTGCTACAACCCACTTTATCTCCTCATGAGTCTCAACTTCTCATAGCTTCCACCAAGTCTCTCCCTGGTTTTTTTTTTTTTGGTGAACACCAAGTCTCTCCGTCACCCATACTATTGCCTCTCTCCCCCCACCCCCAACAAAAAAAAAAAAACCACGTCTATTTCTTTCTCTCTTTGAATTATTTTTTTGTTTTTTCCTCCTAAGATCCTGTAACATGTGAATCAAACCCAGTGATTGACGGTTTCCATTGTTTTGTAAGCTTCTTCTTTTCATCTCCTTTTTCCTTTTTGTTTTTATATTTTTTTCTTGAATAAAATATATTTCTCATGAGCAAACTGGATTAAAAAAAAAGGGGTAAATTACAAGAAAGCTCTTAATGTTTAACCATTTTTCATATAACCCTGTAAAGAAAAAATTGATGTAATATTTCCCCTCAGTTAAATTGGGTGAAAAATCGAGTAAAAATTGGGTTTAAATACATTACAGAAATGAATGAATATTGACCACATGTCCATCAGAGGGATATAGTGGTTTTTAATTTTCACTTAATTTTCACTTAATTTGTCATCTGAGACTTAACCAATGAGGAACATTTTATCAATTTTTTCTTTAGAGGGATTACATGAAAAAGAGCAAAACATTAAAAACATTAAGAAGATTTCTTGTATTAAATAATAATAATAATAAATAAATAAAAACATATATAAGTTTTCGTTGCACCGTCATTGAAAACATGGTTCCAAAACAGGTTTTTCATTGAAAATACGAGGGACGCGCGTTATGTGCTTCTCTCGTAGGTTCCAAAAAGGTTGCTCTCTGACAAGTGATGCTAATTTACCAATCAATGATATATAGGGTGTCTAGCAATCGTAGGAAAAAATCACTGTAGCCAAAACCAATTATTACGCAGAATTAATATTTGTCATTGGCAGTCATTTATTATTATTATTATTGTTATTATTTGTACAGATTCTTAATTCTTATCTTCTTCTTTTTTCTTTTTCTTTTTTTATAAATTTTTTAAAATACTCAAATCTCACTTATGTAATATTGGAAAAAATGTGTGCGGAATACAAAATCATTGAAATAATCATAGTTCGTGTTGTTTAACTTCAAGCTCTTTCGCTGTTAATACATCCGAAATAATCAGACCATCCCCATTGTTTTTGGTAAAGCTTCTTCTATTTTCTTCTTTTTATTTTTATGTTTTTTGGTTGGGGGAAATTTAGATTGGTCAAGTTACAGGACACTAACTACAGTTTAATACAAATTATTACTAACTTCTAAATAAAGGACTACTAACTTAACTAAGAACAACTACTAACTTTAATTATTTACGTATAGCTCGACCAATTTGTGATTCCCCCTCCTCCCTTAAAAAAATTCTTTTAGTTTATTTTTAATATCAAAACCACATTTAAGTAACCCTAGAAAAAATGTGTACAACAAATAAAGCATTCAAATACTCCAAGTTTCTGTTGTTCGCCCTCTAATTCATTTTTAGTTCACATTACTTTAGTATGATCTTTTTCTTCTTCAAGATTTTGAGTTTAGCTTCTTACTTTTGTGTTAATGTTTATATATTTCATGCAATAATAATATGTCTAAGTGCATAAAAAGTAGGGGGGAATTACAGATTGGTCATGCTATGGATAAATAGTACTCATTCAAAGTTAAGTTAGTAGTCATTTACTAAGAAATTAGTAGTCATTTGTATTAAACTATAATTATTTGCTCGCAATCGGTCCAATCTGTCATTCCCACTAAAAAATAAGCCTAAAATTTCATAAAAGTAAAAAATTTCAAAGACTTGTTTTTTACTTTTCTCCTAAAGTACTTAACAAATTTGTGTAAAATTTCAGAGGGAGATTCCTCACACAAAGGAACAAATTTTAAGGGACCAATTAATGGTGTTTTGAGAGAAAACCCATGCATGGCACGACACCTATATGGCAAATCCAAAAGCACATGGCATTGATACCCAATATAAACAATCTACATATAACACATATGGGTGTAAAATGGGTTGGGCTGGACTAGGTTGCCCTCCACGCGAGCTGGATTGGGCTTAGTCGGGCTTTAGTATTATTCGGGTTGGGCCAAAGAGAAAACTTAAGCGGCTTGAGCTTAAGACTTTCTTTGGGCTTATGTTGGTCCTCAGGTTGGACCTAATTTGGAGATATTTCTTCTTTATAGTTTCTTTATTAAATAACATTTAATAAAGAAATTATAAAGACATTTGCAAACATTATATCAATGTTTATATGTTTTAATAACTTTTATAATTTTATAATAAGGCAATTGCAAATGAATCATTGGCTAAAGTATATTCATTTTATTAATTGAGAAAAAAATGGACGGCATAAATATAATTGTTGGGGGTTGTTTCTTTTTTGTTTATAGCATTTGTAAATTTTATTTCATTATTTTTGTAATCTCATGTGAATCTAGCGATAAATATAACTTATACAGTCATTTGATAATAATATATTATTTACTATAAAATGGGCTAACTTTGGGTGGAACCTTGGACTGGGCTTCGGGGTAAGATGGGCTACAAATCTTAAGCCTAAACCCGCCCATCTTTAAGATTGGGCTAGGGTTGGGCTAGGCCTAAAGGGGGCTTCGGACTAGGCTTAGCCCAAAATTTTTAGGCTGGGCTAGGACTGACCGTGAGCCAATTTTACACCCTTAGGCACACATGTGCCTACATCTACTGACTTCTTTCTGTCATAGATGTACTGTGCGGTTCCTATATGGGCTTGAAGCCTTGATTCCCTTGAACTCTTTAATTATCTGCAATGTGAACTGATCCAGGCTATATGAATTATGGTCCATTGTAGGGAGCCTTGTAGATATTCTGTCTATTGGTTGATCCATGTCCAAATTGCTTACAGGCTCATGAACTGTGATCTTGTGGATCTATGCACTCCTAAGAGCAACATGGGCCAGAGCCTAGGTTTTCTTACCAAACAAATGGTTTCTTTTGTCTTGTTTGTTATTTAGTGCCATTTTTTAGGAAGTTATTTATAATGTGCACTTGAGGTTTTTATTCCTTATTATTAATTTATTGATAAATTAAACTTTCATTGGGCAATGTACAAGAAAAAGCACCAAATCAAACCCAAGTACAATAATCCAAAATATTTAGTAAGGGCATTCTAGTAAAAATCTATACTTATATTTTGGGGTTTGTTTTTTAGTTGATGGTTAGGTTTCTATACCAAAACAATGATTTTTTGGAAAGGCTTAAAATTGATTTTCAACACAAGGAAAATGCTCTATTTGTTAAAGCATGGACAGTAGAACTGCTCGATTTCTGCGTGCGGAATCTCAGAGAATGGCCTCGTTGAATCCAATGGATCCCGCTATCCGTACAATGCTAGAAGAAGAAGAAATGCTCTTATATCGGGCATCCGGAGGATATTAAGAAGATGAAGCACCGCTCGTAATGGAACACACTGAGAAAGTTAAAGAGGTCAACATCAGTCAAGGACCTTTTGTTCCTTAGGATGAAGTCAACTGGCATGAAAGACTCTGCAAGATTTATAGGAACTGTCTTCAAGAGTTGACAAGAATGTACTTTCAAGAATTGACAAGAATGTGAACGAGAAGGAGAGAGAAGAAAGTGGATTCCAATTCTTGAAATTCATATGGAAGAGTATATAAACACACACACAGACTCATTAATAGATAGTCACTTCTATTTTCCTCTCTCATAAAGGTTTTTCTCTTTGTTCTTTCTGATCACATTGCTGTGACTTGCTTCTGATTCTCAAACACGTCATTGCTAGGTAATTTGTTCCATGGTCAATCTGTCCATTTTTCTTCTAGCTTTAGTGTTTTCTTTTATGCTTTGATTGATTTTCATGCTTATCTCTATTGTTAAAGGATAGACGTTAGAACCGCTCGATTTCTGCATGCGGAATCTCGGAGAATGGCCGCGTTGAATCCAACGGATCCTGTTAGCCATACAATGCTGGAAGAAGAAGAAATGCTCTTATATAAGGCATCCGGAAGATATCAGGATGAAGTTAATTGGCACAAAAGACTCTTGAAAGATTTACAAGAAACTCATTTATTTTCAAGAATTGACAAGAATTACCACCAAGTTAGGAAACAAGTAAGCAACACTTGGATAATTTTGGAAAGTATACTTCAATTTCACAAAGAAAGCTTTACAACACTTTGTAACTTACAACTCTTGGATGTTTTGGCCAAATGAGGCCCCCTATTTATAGGCAACTAAGGATCCTTTTAGATTACAATCAGTGGCTAGGATCGTGCCAAGTGGCAACGATCTAACAGTTGTGGAGAGTTCTAGATTTTTCTCTAGAAACTTCCCACCTTGTTAAAAGAACATTCTAGATATATTTATATACAAGAATTTACAAGAATATTCTAGACTTCTCTAGGGCTAATTTCCTTTTGTTTAGAGTTGTGTAGAGAAGTCCAGAACATTCTAGAGACTTTGTCCAAATAGGCAAGGTCTACTATTTTGCGCGTGTGCCATGTCATTCTCCCCCACCTAATCTGGTGACGTCCTAGTCATGCCTTCTTCTCTGAAGCGCTAAATGTGATCCTTGAACTGCCACAAGGATGGGGATTTAGGGTTCAAGGCTCGGAGCTCAGGGCTCGAGGTTTCGGGTTTCGGGACTCGGAGTTTGGGGTTTGGGGGTATGGGGCTAGGGTGCTCAGGGTTCAAGGTTCGGGGCTTAGGGTACTGTGAGAGCACCTGGTTTTCACCACGCGCTCGCCCTTTCCTCTTTTACCTGGTGTTTTACCTGCTCTTTACTTCTGATGGTGGTGCTAACCCAAGGGATTAGCATAGGAATGAGAGTCGCCACCTGGAAGGGTCTAGGACCAATTTTGTTCACCAGAGAAAGGTTCGGAGCTAAGGTACATGTTGGGAAGGTGTTAGGCATCCAACAATGCCCGGTAATAAACCGGCCCTCATTGTGTATTCATTGACCATGTTTAGTATTTTAATTTAATCCAAATTACTTTACATCATGCAAAACACATACGGATGCCATAACATAAAACAATAGAAGAATATATATATATGTGTGAACCCCGGAAATTGGGCCCACGAGGGATTGACGAAAAAGATTGAAAAAAGATTAGGTTAGGTTAAGTTTGAAAAAAAAAGAAAAAGGAATCGCCACTTTATTTTTTAAAGGAAACAAGGAAAACCCTAAAAGTAGTTTATTTTAGGAAAACAATTTGAATGACTCCATAAAAAAGGAAAGGCAAAAACCAATCTTTTGGAAACCAAAGAAATCGGGGATTCGGAGGCTAAGTTATGACATGGGAAGGTTCTAGGCAAAGCCTATAGGCACCCATGTCACCCTTTCGGTCTCTCAATTCATTTGGGCTAAGTCAAGATCTTTCCATACAAAAATCAGCAAGTATATTATCATAAGACAACATGCATTTCATATATTTCATTCATCCATCCATGCATAATAAACACATAAAAACAGAAAATAAAGAAAAAGAAAACAAAACAAAAAGAAGCCTAGGATGCTTGGATCCTAGAACGGACTTGAGCCTCACGAAGAGCGCCTACGTACCATGCAACGAAATACATGGATCAAAGTCCACGTAGTTCGAATAGGAATAGCGTTAAGACTTAATATAAACCTATGGTAAAAACCCTAGGTTTCCTTATTTGAAAAAGAGTTGAATATGATAGATAAACCAAGTTTGAAATTAGGAAAATTCCACAAAATTGAAACCTTGATAAAAAAACCAGAATTTTGTTGGTTGAGGAAACCCTTGATTTAAACCATAGACTTGTATTAAAAATTAACCCTAGGAGGGACAAGGGAAAGAGTTAAGGGAGAGAGGTGAATTGGGGCACCTTCATACCCGCTTACCTGAGCGCAATAACTCCAAGCATTAGCCATTTTAAGCATTGGCAGCCCTATTTGCCATAGGACAAATACCACACCTATTTGCACCCTTACACGTGCTCAAAACCATGCAAAAATACTAACATGCAAATCTGGACAGAATAGTACTAAAGCCTAAAATCGTTCACTAAACATGCTAACAGCAAAAACAGCAAACTTTCATAAGCCCTAACATATTCCTAGAACCATATTATGCATAAAACCCTAGAAATAAACTAATCATGCATGCAAAAATATCAAATTTACTCCATGTGTAAAACATACACAGCAAACATGAAGAAAAACCAATGGAAAGACCTACTTTAACATGCTGTATAAAAACTAACACAAAACAAGGACTCTAAAACCCTAAACTCACAAATATGCTTAACAACATACAAAACCAACTTCACACATACTAAAATAAACCTAAACAGAACCTAAATCATGCATATTAACTAACTAAAACAATAAAACATGATAAGAACCCTAAGACTAACATGCAATAACACTAATCCTAGCACAAGGACAACAGGAGCACAAGAATCACACCTATGCTAAAAAACCTAAAGGACAGCCCTAAAGCATGCTAAAATTATGATAAACAGTAGATATTCCATGTATATTAACTAGCTAGAGTGTTAATACATGATAAAAAAGCTACCTTTAACATGCAATAGGCCTATCCTATATGAAAACCCATATTCAGCATAAGAAGGAGTAAGGCATACCTTAGGAAGCGGCTTCCTTGCTGCTGTAGAGACTCTCTCTTCCTCTTATGGATGACTTGAACCAATGTTCTCCAAGGCTACAGCAAGAACTCCAGCTCTCCTTCAAGTCTCTCTCTCTTATTCCCTTTCTAACACTTAGGTTTTTAGGCATAAAGTGGCTCCCCTTGTGCTAAAGCATAGGGGGTATTTATAGAGTTTACTAAAGATTAACCAATGGCTGGGATTAAAACCCTAAAAATTAATCCAAGGGCTATTAGAGACCCCCTTGGGGCTTAAGTAACTCAGAAGTTACCAAAAATTCGAAGGAAACCCGTCCAAAAGAGCCCAAATACGTCAAAATAGGGAGGAATCTGCTTCAACAAGGAAACATAGAGCAATTAGGAAAGTGCTCTCGGGTGACCACCAGGGCCTGGGCGGCTAGCCACCTGGGCCCAGGCGGCTAGCCACCCGAGGCTGGGTGGTCACCCGAGCCCACTTCGGATTTTTCTCCTATTTTGCCTCCCTTCCCTTCTAGAAGTGTTTCAAAGGGCAAATTAACTCCGATTTTGATGAAACAAAAGCCAAAACGACCGTGTTTCGATGAGGAATATGTTTTTAAACATTTTAGGGTGAAAACCACTAACCATGGGGGCATGGTTAGGTTTGAACAAGGCGGTTAACCACTATGCTCTACCTTTGCTAAGCATAGGCATGCACATAGGGTCAAACCAAACACTTTCCATATCAAAATTGAACTTCATAAAACACTTTTGGGGGTAAAATGATGACTAATGAAAGTCAATTTGAAAAGATTTGGTTGGTAGTTGTGAGTCAATTAGAGCTAACCCAAAGAAGGGTCAATTAACCAACTTGAACTGTATTGAGCCATTTTAATCCCGAGCCATTGATTAATCAAATTGAACCTAGAAATACCTCTTATGCATCCATATGAACTCCAATTGACAATTTGGAGATCATTTCAAGGTCAAATGAAAAGTTTGGGACTTAAAAGACGATTATGCCCCTCAAGTCACAAAAGCTCTTATTATCCCTCAAGATCAACTCCGAATTGAACCAAAATCCATATCCATTGTCCTTGTGACTCTAGAAACCTAATGCAAGTGACTAGACTCAAAAACAAAACAAAAACATGCATGAAATGATGAGCCCTCGTAAGGTGGTGCAAAAATGGGGTGTGACAGAAGCCCCTCATTGGCGAACAAGTTACACTTGTGAACCAATGATAAAAAACAACCCAATTTTTGCCAAGAAAGCCTGGAGAAATCACACACTGATAACCAAACAATGATGGGAGGTTGAAAACCTGAGACTGAAATAAGGAAGTGTACTCAAGTCATGAGTATACTTAAACCACTGGGGGTTGAGAATTGATAAGAGAAGCATATTCAAACCACTACGAATGAACATACTTTTGAAATGGAGAAATATATTCTAGTCACGAATATATTTAACCAAGTGATTGAGAATGAAATCTGAGAAGTACACTCAAGTGATAAGTATACTTTTGAAATGGAGAAATATATTCAGGTCACGAATATATTCAACCAAGTAATGAAAAGAGATTGAGAAGTATACTCAAGTGATGAGTACACTTTTGAAATGGAGAAATATATTCAGGTCACGAATATATTTAACCAAGTGATTGATAAACATCTGAGAAGTATGTTCAAGTGATGAATACACCATTGAAATGGAGAAGTATATTCAAGCGATGAATATATTTAACTAAGTGATTGAAAGAGACTGAGAAGTATACTCAAGTGATGAGTACACCATTGAAATGGAGAAATATATTCAAGTGATGAATATATTTAACCAAGTAAGTGACAAGTATGTTCAAGTGATGAACATACCATTGAAATGGAGAAATATATCCAAGCGATGGATATATTTAACCAAGTAAGTGACAAGTATGTTCAAGTGATGAACACACCATTGAAATGGAGAAATATATTCAAGTGATGAATATATTTAACTAAGTAAGTGACAAGTATGTTCAAGTGATGACCATACCATTGAAATGGAGAAATATATTCAAGCGATGAATATACTTAACCAAGTGATTGAAAAAGACTAAGAAGTATACTCAAGTGATGAGTATACCATTGAAGTGGAGAAATAGATCCAAGCAATGGATATATTTAACCAAGTGAGTGACAAGTATGTTCAAGTAATGAACATACCATTGAAATGGAGAAATATATTCAAGCGATGAATATACTTAACCAAGTGATTGAAAAAGACTGAG
The DNA here is from genome assembly GCA_039720395.1 of Liquidambar formosana. NCBI lineage: Eukaryota > Viridiplantae > Streptophyta > Magnoliopsida > Saxifragales > Altingiaceae > Liquidambar > Liquidambar formosana. The sequence goes on along the minus strand of CM077822.1, from coordinate 47,112,645 downwards.
AAGTATACTCAAGTGATGAGTATACCATTGAAATGGAGAAATATATCCAAGTGATGAATATATTTAACCAAGTAAGTGACAAGTATGTTCAAGTGATGAACATACCATTGAAATGGAGAAATATATCCAAGCGATAGATACATTTAACCAAGTGATTGAAAAAAACTGAGAAGTATACTCAAGTGATGAGTATACCATTGAAATGGAGAAATATATTCAAGTGATGAATATATTTAACCAAGTAAGTGACAAGTATGTTCAAGTGATGAACATACCATTGAAATGGAGAAATATATTCAAGCGATGAATATACTTAACCAAGTGATTGACAAATGATCTGAGAGGTGTACTCAAATGATGAGTACACCATTGAAATGGAGAAATATATCCAAGCGATGGATATACTTAACCAAGTAAGTGACAAGTATGTTTGTCACACCCCATTTTTGTCACCTTAGCTAGGGTTTGTCATTGCATGTGTCTTTTTGTTTCCTTTTTGAGTCTAGTCTTTTGCATTGAGTTTCTAGGGTCCTAAGGATGGTGTCTATGAATTTTGGTTCGATTTGGAGTTGGTCTCGAGGGTTAATTAGAACTTTTGTGACTTGAGGGGCATAATTGTCTTTTTGATCACAAACTTTCCATTTGACCTTGAAATGATCTCCAAGTTGCCAATTGGAGTTCATATGGTTGTATTTGAGGTATTTGTGGGATCAATTCGATGAATTGGGGGTTCGGGATTAGAATGGCTCAGCAAGGCTCAAGTTGGTTAAGAGACCTACTTCGGGTTAGCCCGAATCGGTTCATGATTTTCACTCTATGACTACTCATTTGACCTTGATTGGTCTTAATTTCATCCCCAAATGTGTTTAGGGAGGTTGAATTTCGAATTGGAAAGCATTCGGTGCGACCCTATGTGCATACCTAAGCTAAGCGATGGTGAGGCATAGCGGTTAACCACCTTTGTAGGACCCAACCATGCAGCCATGGCTAGGGTTTCTTGCCCTCAAGTGACTCAAATTACATTCCCCTTCGAAACACGGTCGTTTTGGCTTTCGTTTCGTCAAAATCGGAGTTGATTTGGGCCCTGAAACACATTTGGAAGCTGAAAGGGTCAAAAATGGGCTGAAGCTGACATGGCCTCGGGTGACCACCTAGGCCTGGGCGGCTAGCCGCCTGGGCCCAGGCTGCTAGCCGCCCAGCCCCAGGTGGTCACCCGAGCCACTTTCCTTTTTTGAGCCTTGACGCGGCTCTTTCCCTATTTCCTCGGATTTGCTCGCCTTTAGCCACCATTTAACCCTAATTTCAGCCCTTTTTGACCTACTTGAGCCCCAAGGTAACCTCTAAGAGCCCTTGGATCAATCCCTAGGGTTTTAATCCCAACCATTGAGGGTTTTCCCTCAATCCCTATAAATACCCCCTTATACTTCAGCAATAGGGGGACTGGGGAGGCCACTTGGAGGGAATTTCTGAAATTGGAGGCTATGGCAGCCATCCTTAGGGTAGTTTAACCTAAACTTTGAGTGAGAGAGTGTGAGAGAAGGCTTGAAGGAAGGCTAGAGCATTGCTTGGAGGCTTGGAGGAAGGAATTTCTAGCAGCACATAAGAGGAGGAGGACTCTCTACAGCAGCCACCATAGGTATGCCCCTTCCCCTTTCTCTCTTTCATTCAAACTAGGGTTTTTTACATAGCTTTGCATTATTTCATGTTTAAAGCTTATTATTTTATCATGTGTTGATGCTTCTAATGCTTAGAATGCATGATTAGGATATTGTCTATGGCTGGTTTTGCATGATATAATGTCATTCTATGTGGTTTTATGAGTCTTTGTGTTGTTAGGGTTTTTTAGAGTCTTTTCTAGGGTTTTACATGGAATAGTCATTATTTCATGTTAAAGTTTGTGTTTTTATTGTGTTTTGCTGCTTCTATTAGCTAGTATGCATGATTAGGATCATATTTGTGGGCTGTTTAGTATGCTAGGATGTTATTCCATGTGATTTACTGCATGTTTGGGACTTTAGGGTTTCTTAGGTGCTTAAAATGGTTTTCTGCATGAAATAGCTCTTTGGTATATTAGAGCTTATATTTTTATTGTGTTTTGTTGCTTCCATTGGAATGTATGCATGATTAGGATAATATTTGTGGGCTGTTAGGATGTTGTCCCATGTGACTTACTGCATGTTTGGGATTCTAGGGTTCCCTTAGTGCTGAAATTGAGTTTATGTTTAGAATAGCTATATTTCATGTGCAAGCTTGTATTTTTCTCATGTGTGGATGCTTCTATTGATTAATATGCATGATTAGCATGATGTCTATGATGGGCTTTGCATGATTTAGAGTTATTCTATGTGTTTTTTAGCACAATTGCGATTCTAGGGTTTCATTCATCCTTGTATTAGGAAAGTTGCATATAGCATGATAGCTTAGGGTTTTTTTTTTGTGTTTTCTTCATAGTTGACATATATGTGCTGCATATTTGATAGCTATGACATTTTTCTGCATTCATAGTAGTTGATTTTAGTGTTTTTTGCATGTCATTGCATGTAGGGTTGAATTAGGGTTTTAGTTAGCTTATGATTCATGTTGTTGCATGACTTGTGGTTGATTTTAAACCTTATTTCAATTCTGTCCAGATCTGTTAGTTGTCCTTGATGTGATATTTTGAGCATGTGTTAGCCTATGTTTGGGCATGATAATAGCTTGATTTGGCATCTAGCTTGTTTGGTTGGCATTTTTGGTATGTTTTGCATGGAAATTGCAGGTGCTTTGACAGGTACAACAGGTGCAACTACCCCACCAATGTGGGGTGGTTATCTTGGCTATTGTGAGATGAAATCTTACAAATAAGGTAATTACCCTATGCAATAGGGAGGTTACTTTGACAGGTTGCTTTTGCTTAAGGTAAGTAGGGTGTGAGGGTGCCCCAATTCACCCTTCTTTCCTTCCTTTGAAACTTTCCCTTTCTCCCCCCCTAGGTTTGTTTCCTAATAGGGGAATATGGTGATTCCTATAGTATCCTTTCAATAAAAAATACCTTTTAAATCAAAGTTTCCATCTTTTATCAAAATTCCATATTTTACCAAAAATCTTTTGAGAATCATTTATTTTGGAAACTTACCATGTTTTACTTGAAAGGAAACTTAGGGTTTACCATAGGCCTTGATTAGGTTATAACCCTATTCCCTTTCGAACTACGTGGACTTTGATCCATGTATTTCCATACATGGTACGTAGGCGCTCCTTGTGAGGTTCAAGTCCGCCCTAGGATACTAAGTATCCTAGGTTTTCTCCCCCCTCTTTCTTTTTCTGTTTTTTCTTTGATTTACTAGATTGTATGGATGAATGAATGAATGAATGATATGCTTGCTGTCTTGTGATGATAATTGTTGATTTGTGTGTGATTAAGACTTTGATTTAGCCCAATTAAATTAAGAGACCGTTTAGGGCGATATGGGTGCCTATAGGCTTTGCCTAGAACCTTCCCATATCGTAACTTAGCCTCCGAATCCCCGAATTCTCTGGTTTCCAAAAGACTTTTTTGCCTTACCATTTTTAAACATGGAGTCAATCTTTTGTTTTCCTAAAACAAAACTGTTTTTAGGGTTTTCCTTGTTTCCTTTAAAAAATAAGGTGGCGACTCCTTTCTTTTTCCAAACCCATTCGTGGGCCCTCTTTTCCTGGGTCCACAGATTGGCGACTTTTAAACCCTCCTGTGGGCCTTAACAATTTCTGGGGTTCACAGAACTGGCGACTCCGCTGGGGAATTGTGGGCTAGACTCTATACAATTTGATTGGGCTAAGTTAATTTCTTTTGTTAATTAAAATCAATCATATTGCATTCGCTTGATTGTGTGCTTTCATTTATTGCATTGTGTGCGCAAACTCTTGCATGTTAGGATCGATGTCCCTTGCCACTGACGGGCCTAGCCTCAACCTTGGTTTTCCTGATTCCATGAGTTGGGGCGAAAGCTCTCAACCTCTCTTGCCAAGTACCCTTGGGCTTGCCCTTGGGTATATTAAATGAGTTAATCACGTACTGCTGGACCCACGCGGCGTTCCTGATGCCACATGTGGTTAGGTATAAAGATTGCTCAAGCAAGTGAAGGACCCCAGCCTACCCTTATCATTAGTCCATATAGACAGACTTGTAGGACACTATGGTTTCACCCTTATGCACCCACATTGTTTGTAATGATATCATGACCGTGTTTGTGATGTGCTTAATGGAAAAATTAATAGAGAACCTTTGCACCCTATATCCTTAATACGTACCTTTCGCCCATGACCCTTGCAAAGGTGATTGGATTAATAGGGACTAATTGAGTATATATGGCGTGAAGTCATTGGGACAAATATGGAAGCCTAGGACATACCCTTAGGATGAGAGACTGATTGTTCCCTTTCATAGAGGAGTGAGAAGACGTACTGGCTTGGATCCGCGACCAGCAAGGGCGCTTAGTAAAGATTGATTCTACCAACCAGTCAGACATGGCCGATGAAGCAACTAGTGAAGGGGGTTTTGATGTTGAGACTTGTTTGAAGGCTATCATGACCAAACTTGATTACACCACTGATGTATCCGAGAGAGCATTGAAAATGGCCCAAGATATCCAACATAAGATGTCCGAACCCGAACAGAATAATGGCCGTACCCCGGGGGATAACACCGAAAATGGGACCCAGTCTGGAGAAGGCACTAAGACCAATGATGGGGGAAGCACTCAACCCAAGGGGAATGAATCACCTGAAGTTTTTAACCTAGAAGGGGGAAGTAAGGGAAAGACCTCTGATACAGACTCTGTGTTGGCTAGCAAGGTAGAAGCCTTGGAGAGAACTATAAAGGGAATCCGTAGGACAGATGACATGGTGGATGTACGTACCCTATCTTTGTTCCCTCAAGCTCGTATTCCACTACAATTCAAGATGCCCGAATTAGAAAAGTTTGATGGAACGGGCTGCCCTAAGACCCATTTGAAGATGTATGTACGAGCTATGCACCCTCGAGGAGCGACAGATGAACTCTTGGCCCAAATGTTCCATGAAACCCTAGCCACTTCTGCTTTAAAATGGTTCCTAGCCTTGGATGAAAATAGAACCCGAACTTGGGAAGACATATGTAATGAGTTTTCAGAGCACTACAAGTACAACACTGAGGTGGATGTCACAAGAAGGGACCTAGAGACCACAAAACAAGGGGCTAATGAGACCTTTTCCGCTTTTATTACAAGGTGGAGGCAAAAGGCCTCGAGAATGGCAGATAGACCGAATGAGGAAGATCAGATTCAGTTGGTGGTTAAGAACCTATTGCCGGTGTATCACAAGCACCTCTTTGCTCACTACTTCCCTAATTTCAAGGCTCTTATCGGAGCAGGTACACAAGTTGAGGACGCCATTGCCGATGGGTCAATCAAGACGGAAGAAGTCCAAAAGAGCCGCAGGCCGAACTTTGCTGGGAAAAACAATGCCGAGGTCAATGCCATAGCCCAACCCATTCAACCTATCTCCCTAAATGACACCAACCCACCTCGCCAATTCACCGAGCTGCATATGCCACTTGAGAAAGTACTTGAAAAGCTAAAAAGCCGAGGCCTGTTGAAACCTCTCGACCCAAGACCACCACCAAATCCATTGCCCAAGAGCTTCAATGAGAATGAATACTGCAAATTCCACCAAGCCAAAGGCCACTCAACCAACCGTTGCTATCGCCTTAGGCATGAGATCCAAGACTTACTTGACAAGCAAATCATCTCACCACCAACTCGCCCAAATGTCACCCAAAATCCACTTCCCTCTCATAACTCATCCAACTCCATAAATGCCATTGAAGCCGACCCATCTCGACCTTGCCTACCCATAAGACAATATACCCCGTTACCCATGTCCTTGACCCAAGCCTTTCACCAATGCTGTAACAAAGGCCTCATCATACCTCACCCTCCAAAGCCAAGACCCCAAACACCCCATCAATATTGCCAATACCATGGTATACCCGGCCATGACACTGAGGACTGTGCTATGTTGAGAAAGGTCGTCCAAGACCTCATTGATCAAAAGACCCTACAATTGCCAAAGAAGTCTATCCAACAGCAGTTGAAAGAAAGGCATGAAGCCAGAGACCCTCGAGTGGGGTTGTTGGGAGAACCTTCGGGGAAGTTTGATTACTATGTGCTTTATCCTGATCCATTACCAAGTGAGCCCATAATTCCCACTGGCTGGGATGATATACCTGAAGAGGTGCAGATGGAAGATATTGACATGATTGAATGGGATGACCTAATGGGTGACACAAATGAGATTGATGACATATGGGCTAGTGATGAAGAAGTAGACCACATGACAAGAGGGGGCCGCCATTTCAAGCCTCCGCACTTGGAATCTGATAATCCACTGGGTGAGTTAGATAAGCGCTTTGATGTGCAAGAAGAAGAGGATGAAGTACTCCGACAATTGAAGAAGACCAATGCCAATATCACCATCTGGGGCTTGCTTATGGCCTCTCACAAACACAGACAGACAGTGCTGAAGTTGTTAAACCAGATACAGGTTCCGGTTGATTTGTCCCCTGAGGGATTGGTGAATCTAGTAAACCCTGCTCCGAAGAATTCCACTATAGTGTTCACAGAGACTGACTTACCTAAGAGTGGGCCAAGCCACTCCCAAGCCTTGCATATAACTGTTGATACCATGGGGAAGAGAGTTCCTACGGTCTTGATTGATAATGGTTCCGCATTGAATGTATGTCCCTTGAGAACTGCAACTATTTTGGGCTTGGGGCCCACCGATTTCACTCCATCTGGGCAGACAGTGAGAGCGTATGATAATACCCGTAGAGAAGTAATTGGAGTGATCACTTTACCTTTAATCATGGGACCCACAGAGTTCAGAGTGGAGTTCCAAGTCTTGGATGTGCCGTCATGCTTTAATATGTTATTGGGAAGGCCTTGGATTCATCCTGCTGGGGCTGTACCATCATCATTGCATCAAAAGGTAAAGTTCCCTCATGAGGGAGCCATTGTTACACTTCAAGGGGACTATGATTTGAAAATGGCGGGTGTACCCATATGTGAAATAAAACCGGAATCAGTTGAGATACCCTTGTCTGGGTTTGAGTATGTGCAGTGTATAGAAAAGGAGTTGGAAAAGGAAGAATTGATACCCCTTGACTATTGTCCTCATGGTAATTTACATGTTGGTGAGATAATGCGGAAAATGAATTTCTTCCCAGGTATGGGGCTAGGGCGTCGCCAACAAGGACTCCCTCATTCTATTCAAAGCCGAGTTGTTTCCTACACTTTTGGGTTAGGATATGAGCCCACTAAGAATGACTATGCAGAAATGACAAGGAGGAATAAGGAGAAGGGAAAAGCTAGAGCAGAAGGAAGGGTGCCAGACTTTAAGATTTCACCATACAGGCCGACTCTGAATGGCTATTTCATCAAGGAGGGGGATGACTTCCTGTACTGTGGGTTCCCAGAGCCTATGTTTAATCCGACAACCAAGATCAGAATCCCGGGGTTTGAGATTTTCTTCACCGAGTGGTATCCAATCTCCGCTAAAATGGTGGATGATGAAGCCATCAATGACAGTTATTGGGAGAAGAAAGAAGAAGATTGGGTGGAGCACATCGATTCTGAAACCATGGTCACTCTGTTCCAAGACATGGTCCTTACTATGGGGTTTGAAGGCGAACAAGAGTTCGGAGAAGAAGAGCCGTCACACTATTGCACTTTTTACCCAAGTTCTGATCCAGCACTGGCAGACAAAGATTTTTGTGACAAGTACTTTACAGAGGGGCCGAATCCTCAAAGCTTGACAAGTTGGTACAATTCTATGGGAAAGAAGAAAGAAGACTGGGCAGAGCATGTGGATACCGATGCTATGGTCACCATGTTCCAAGATATGGTTCTTACTTTGGGGGAGTCAGCAGCAGAAGATTGCCAAGATTCGTCAATTCACCATGCAACCATGCCACTTCACAATTGGTACCTAGAAGATGGAGCCATTGCAGAGATCCTTGAAGAAGAAGATCATGACCTGCCTGATAGTAGCTTGTAGGTTCCTTAGTTAGAGTCTTTCCTGCTTTCAATAAAGTGTGTCCGCCTATCCCATTTTGTGGAGATAGGAGTCGTTTCATAGTTGTGGCACCAAAATTTTGGTTTCCTTTTCAAGTTTGTGTCTTTTTGTTTGTTCCTTTAATGAAGTGTGTTTCTTTTATATATTTTGCTTGCAGTGTTTCTTTTCTCTCTTCTATGGATATTTATGGCATGGATATAGATCCTAGGAATGACGTCCCCCCGGAGCTTGTCGAGCGAAGGAAAAGGGGTGTCACCGAACCTAACATGGATGAATTGGAATCAATCAATTTAGGGACAAATGAATTGCCAAAGATAATTAAAATTGGGATAACCCTTTCACCACTTGAAAAAGAAAAGCTGATAGCCCTCCTAAAGGCCAACATAACGGCCTTTGCATGGTCTTATGAAGACATGCCCGGCATAGATCCAGACATTGTGCAGCACTTCATCCCCACCAATCCCCTTAAAAAGCCAGTAAAGCAAAAATTGAGAAGATTGAAACCCGAGTGGGCATTGAAGGTAAAGGAGGAAGTAACCAAACAACTTGATGCGGGGTTCCTACAGGTTGTGGAGTATCCTGAGTGGTTATCCAATATAGTTCCCGTGCCTAAAAAGGATGGAAAAGTGAGGATGTGTGTGGATTTTCGAGATCTTAATGCAGCAAGCCCTAAGGATGATTTTCCTTTGCCCCACATTGATGTATTGGTAGATAGCACTGTAGGACATGCGCTCCTCTCTTTCATGGATGGGTTTTCCGGATACAATCAGATAAAGATGGCGCCGCAAGATATGGAGAAAACGGCCTTTATCACACAGTGGGGAACATATTGTTACAAAGTGATGCCGTTCGGTTTGAGAAATGCCGGGGCTACCTATCAGAGAGCTGCTACAACATTGCTGCACGACATGATCCATAAGGAGGTGGAAGTATATGTGGACGACATGATCGTGAAGTCCGTGGACCGAGAAGGACACTTCATGGCACTAGAAAGGTTCCTGGAGCGAGCAAAGAAGTACAACTTGCGGTTGAATCCTCAGAAATGCGCTTTTGGTGTCACTGCAGGCAAGCTATTAGGATTCATGATTACTCAGAGAGGAATTGAGGTTGATCCGGGAAAAATCAAGGCCATTGTGGAGATGGAGCCGCCTAGCACAGAAAAGCAGATTCGAGGGTTCTTGGGGAGAATTCAGTACATAAGCAGGTTCATTGCTAATTTGACTATGGTGTGTGAGCCGATTTTCAAGTTGCTTAAGAAGGGTGTGCCGAAGGTATGGAACGAAGAATGTCAAGAAGCCTTTGAGACTATTAAAAGGTATTTGAGTAATCCACCAATTCTAGTTCCCCCGCGACAAGGTGAACCGTTGTTGTTATACTTGACGGTCACTGAAACCGCGACGGGAGCTATGCTAGCTCAGTACCTTGAGGGGTCAAAAAGGGAGAATGCCATTTACTATCTAAGCAAGAAGATGACAGATTATGAGGTGAAGTACAATGCCATAGAAAAGGCTTGTGTGGCTTTGGTATGGGCAACTCAAAAACTCCGTCACTACATGATGTCGTATGAGGTTTTCTTGATAAGTCGAATGGATCCACTGAAGTATTTGATAGAAAGGCCGGTTTTATCCTATAGAACTGCTCGTTGGTCGATTCTTCTCAATGAATTCGACATAAAGTATGTAACCCAGAAGTCAGTAAAAGGAAGTGTCATTGCAGATTACTTGGCTAGCTGCCCTGTGGCGTCATCAGAACAATTTAATGACCAATTCCCCGATGAGGATGTCCTGGAGATTGGAAAGAAGGTCTGGAAGGTATACTTTGATGGAGCTGCAAATAAGAGAGGGTTTGGGATAGGAGTCCTATTGGTTTCACCTGAAGAAGCATTTATACCCTTGGCAGTTAAGCTAGGGTTTGAAGCAACCAACAATATCGCTGAGTATGAAGCCTGCATCCTTGCATTGGAAGCTGCACTGGAATTGGGGATCAAAGAGTTAGAAGTTTTCGGAGATTCAGCACTGATTATCTGCCAGATAAAGGGAGAGTGGAAGACTCGTGATGAGAAGCTGCTACCGTATCATGCCTACTTAGAAGCCTTGACTAAAGAATTTGTGGGAATAGAGTTCAATTATTTGTCAAGAAATAAGAATCAGTTCGCCGATGCTTTGGCAACTCTAGCTTCCATGGTGGAAATCCCGGATGGTGGGAATGTAAAACCGTTGGTGATAGAATGTAGAGAAAAACCTGTGTACTGCTGCTCTATTCGAGAAGGAGAAGTGAAAGATGGCCATCCTTGGTACTATGACATCATGAAATTCATTGAGGAAAGGGAGTATCCTGAAGGAGCATCCCGCATTGATAGGAGAACACTAAGGAGGCTAGCGAGTCACTATGTTTTGTGTGGAGGAAAGCTATACCGAAGGTCATACGACGGGGTCCATCTGTTGTGTGTCACTGAGGAGGAAGCCGAACGTCTTGTTAGTGAAATCCATGAAGGAGTTGGAGCACCGCACATGAATGGTTATATGCTAGCTAAGAAAATCATGAGGTTGGGCTACTATTGGTCTACAATGGAGAGAGATTGCCATGCACATGTTAAGAAGTGTCACAAATGTCAAGTCTTTGCTAATGGACAACACTTGCCTTCCATGCCTTTGACAAGCATGTCATCGCCTTGGCCGTTTGCAGTGTGGGGGATAGATATAATTGGGCAGATTAAGCCAAAAGCCTCCAATGGGCATGAGTACATCTTGGTAGCTATTGATTACTTCACTAAGTGGGTAGAGGCAGCATCTTTCAAGACCCTGAATGCCAAGAAGGTAGCACAGTTCATACAGCTCAACATCATCTACAGGTATGGGGTACCCCATGAGATCATTTCAGACAATGGTCAGCACTTTCAGAAAGAAACCAAGGAGCTTTTGCAGAAATACAACATAGTGCACCATTTATCCTCCCCTTATCGCCTGCAGACTAATGGAGCAGTGGAGGCCGCCAACAAGAATGTTAAGAAGATACTACAGAAAACAGCTGACACCTACACTGATTGGCATGAGAAGTTGCCATTAGCCTTGTGGGGCTATAGAACATCTGTGAGATCATCAACAGGGGCTACCCCTTATTCCTTGGTGTATGGGATGGAGGCTGTTTTGCCTATTGAGTTGGAGGTACCGTCATTACGGGTTGCTATGGAAAGTCAGATAGCAGAAGCAGATTGGGTTAAGAACCGTTATGATGAGCTGGCATTACTCGATGAAAGGCGATTGAGGGCCTTGTATCATGTGCAGGGATATCAGCGAAGGGTTGCAAGAGCATTCAACAAGCATGTCAAAGACCGAGGTTTGAAGACAGGGGATTTGGTGTTGAAAGAAATCAGAGCTCCTATTTTTGATCCACGAGGAAAGTTCAAGCCAAGTTGGGGTGGCCCGTATGTTATTAAAGAGATATTGCCAGCAGGGGCTGTTCGCCTCATGGATTTGGATGGAATTGAGTTCGCTCGTCCTACCAATTTGGATCAATTGAAGAAGTACTATGTGTAAGGCCTGCTAGGTTGAAAACCCATAAGGGCGGCCTAGGCAAAAGTTAAGGCATTTGAACTACGAGGGCCTGATTCCCCATTCCTAAAAAAAAAAAAAAAAAAAAAAAAAAAAAAAAAAAAAAAAAATGAAAAAAGAGAAAAAAAATGAAAAAAAAAAAAAAAAAAAAAAAAAAAAATTGAAAAAAGGATGGGGATACGTAGGCAGCCCATAAAGCTACCTTGGGTGCGGTCCAAACAACACCACAACAACAAATCTCAAAATTAAGTTATTATTGGCAATTCATTTAGAACTAATTGATTGACATAGCAATTTATTGATGTTAGATAAAGAACTATTGACATGCCATAGATAACCTATTTCTAAAAGTCTTCAAGTCTTTTTGTTCTTCTTCAGAGTCTCTTGGTTTGCTTTCTGCTCCTTTCTTTCAAGTCTTCGCTTCTTTCGTAAGTCATGAGCATGTGCTGCTTCCACTGCTTCCAGAATGTCTTCCCTGCAAAATCCAAGTCTTGTGTCCTTGATAAGGTCATAAATCCTCTCTCTGCGTATGGTTTCTCTTTCACCCAAGCTAGTCTTCAACCATGTCTTGTATTCAGGGCTCATGACATAAGGCCCATCAGTGTTTTCAACTCGAGTCAGTTTCAGTTGGTCAGTCCATCTAGTCTTGGCCCACTTAACCATTGTGGGGCCCACAGGTTCGACAGAATGATCAAATACCACAGAAGTAGGTATGGTTTGCATGGCACCCATTTGACGAAGGATTCTTGAAGTCCAATAGAATGAAGTTGACCTCAACCCTATGAGCTTGACCATAGCACACCCAGAAGTTCGAAGAAGAATTTGTTCCTTGCATCCCCATATGGAGACAAACCACTTGATGTTTCGCCATGAGAGAGTTTGGAAGTAGCCCAACCATTCCCTCAAAGAAAATTGACCAGGGAGTTCAACTCGACGGCAGCAGTAATGTTGAGGTTTGTATGGATTAATGGTGGCAGGAGATAAGAAGTTAAGCCTTTCAAGAAGCCACATCTGCAGTAGAATGGGGCTCCCTCCTAATGGGGCTTGTGGGTTATTATGAACTTTGTCTAAACTATTGAGGGTTTCAGCGAGCACCATGGGAATCAGGTTGTTATGTTCAAGAAGAAAAGGGATCAGTTCACAAATTTGAATAGGGACATAGAGAGTCCCCGTGGAGATAAGGAAGCGACCAATCAAACAGAAAGCAAGAGCATGTTGAGTAGGAAGGTTGAAATTCAAGGTACCTTTGCTGTCATGGGCCAAGAAGGAAGTTGCTATTTCCATAAGGTTCACCATGTGATCCTTCACAAATATGGAGGCCTCTTGTTGAGAAATCCCAAGGAAGTTGGAGAAGGAAATCAGGTAACTTGAGCGAGGAGTAGGGAGGATGAAAGGTCCCACAGGTGAAACTCCATACAAGGCGCAGAATTCCTCCATTGTTGGGCATAGTTCTTCATAGTTGAAGCGGAATACATGAAGTTGGGGATCCCAAAAATATGTAGTAGCAGTAAGAAGAGTGGTTTCAAGCTTCACATGCATCAAAGAAAACAATGGATCCAAGCAGTAGCGCTTGAACTCCTTCCTTGCCTCCGCACTCATAACCTTCAGAAAATCACTCAAGAGTTTGTCTAGGGCTTCCATAACTTGCTCTCAATGAATGTTAGTAGGGTTTGAGACCCCTTGGATGTGCTTTTATAGGAAAAAATTCGGAAATCCGTGTTTTGGAAAGTGGAATCCCGTCAAAATAGGAAGTTTCCTAAAATCAGGCGAAACACCGCTTCGGGCTCGGGTGACCACCCAGGCCTGGGCGGCTAGCCGCCTGGGCCCAGGCGGCTAGCCGCCCAGCCCCAGGTGGTCACCCGAGACCGCCGTCTTGTTTCGCCCATTTTTGCCTTGTTATGCCTTCGTTTGGCCCTTTTGTGATGTTTTGACTTTTTTGTGCTTGATTTAAGCCCATTTTTCACTCAATACAAGATCATATCATTGCAATAAAGTTCGAACATAGGTTCATCAAGTATCCATAATAAAGGTTCAAGGTTGGGAATTGAAATTCCTAATTAATACATAACAAGATAGATAGAAAGATTCCAAACATTCCTAACAAGAGGTGAGTGAAACTCAATGATTTCCCGTGGGCCTTCTCTTTCGACTTGGCCCAGCTCCATCATGCCCTGCACGAGGTGCTCTAGGAGGGGGCATATCCTGTGGTGGATTAGATGATGATGCCTGTTGCAAAGAAAGATAATGAGTTAGGAGGGTAATGGTGCCAATCCTAGTTGAAAGCTAATAAGATGATCACTCACTTGGGGATTTAAGCGTGCTTTTAGAACTGAGTTCTCTAAACTCATTCGCACAAGATCCCTCCTCAATCCTTCATTGAGTTCAATGCATTCCTGGGCATACTCCCGTGGAACCTAGGAAAGTATAAACATGGTTAACAATAATGAAAGAATCCAATTTCAAGAAGATAAGAGTTTAGAACTCACATTCTCATAATATGGATCGATCTTGGGATATTCATCGAATGGTGGATGGGTAATGTCAGTCTTCACAAATTTTGTTCCACTGCACAAGTTCACATACCAATTTAGTTGTGGGAGAGGTGGAGGTTGATTTCCTTCAAGGTCCTCATCCTCGTCGTTGTAAGTCATCCCAGTGGCAGATCCAACTGTGGAGCTGTGTCCCCTTGCCCGTCGGCCCTGAAATTCAAATGCTTGTCAAATGGAGTCTTTCTTATAATCTTAAAAAAGAATTTAAGAGTGTGGGGAGCTCACCCCTTGAGGTGGGAGACCAGTGACCCTAGGATTCATCAGATATTGTCGACAGAAGGCAGTGTATTCTATGCGAGGGGAGGTGAATCCCTCAGCATCCCAACCCCTCAGAGCTTCTTCTAGTTCATCACCCACTAGGTGGCTAGTGTGCCTCATGTTCTCTGGTGGCATGGAAGGTGTCACAGCTGCATTCATGTTTCCATGGACTTGTCTCAGGACTCGTTCCCCAAGATACCAGCTTCTACCTGCGGGGCCTTCAAAAAGGACCCTTTTGCTTGTCAACTCCAAACAAGAGGAGTACTTCTCAGGTAGCCTATGCTGCCACAGCCTCCATGGATCCCATTCCACCTGTTGAGTTTGAAATGGGAAATGAGAAAAAAGATAAAAAAGATAAAGAGAAAGAAAGATTCTACCATATCAACAGTCAAGCTGGCAAGATATGCCCTTGCATGGGCATAATCGTGTCGATTGGAGGCTCTTGTAGCCAAGCAAGATGGAGTGTAATTCTGGAGTATGGGCCATGACATGGCATCACTAGCAAGAGTCGGGCGACACATGTTCAGGTACTCGTAGTACCATATCTGTGGAAAACCAAAGGAATAGAAGAAATCATGCATGTGTTAAGTTTCGGGAAATAATAGAGAATTGAATGTTCTTTGTTACCTCCCAAACGAAAGGAAGTCCCCCAAAGTTCTTTGCAACTCCTCGGGACATGTCAGTCATGGAGCGATACATGTTTGCGAAAGCAGCTCCACCCCAATTGTATCTCCCAATTTTGTTCACATCTTCCATGCTAGCTAGCAACTCAAGTCGAGCCATGTCATTGGTGCCCGCAAAAAAGGTACATGAAATCATGTAGAGCAAGAAAGCTCTCACAATGTATTGGGGATCCGTCCCCTCACTCTCTTCTTCAGTAGCGAAGGTGTTGTAGAGCCAAGTACGGCGCACACCTTTTGGGCTTAACTCCGCTTCCACCCCGAGTAGAGCTACTATGTAGTTCTGATCCATGTTGGCATGTTCATAGTATTCCAAGCGCTTGCCTTTCAAGCTCAACCCAGTTATCATGGTAAAGTCCTTAGGAGTCATGGTCATCTCCCCGAAGCTAAAATGGAAAGTGTTGGTGGTGTCCCACCATAGCTCTGTCAAGGCAAATAATGCCTGCCTATCCCATTGCTCGTTCCATAGAGCATCTAGGAAGGGCTCAAAACCCGCCTTCTTTATTATCTTGCGAGCACGTGGTTGGGCATGATTCATATGCCTCCACCAAGAGATGAGCCCCTTTATTGATGTCCTTGTACGGAGACTTTGGAAGTTGGGCTATGTCAAAGGATTGTGCATTGAGTTAGCATTGAAAACATAGAGATATTGGGCATACATTGGTAATTGATTTCAAATGGTTTTCCAAAAGTTTTAAAATATGGGTTTTGATTCATGAAATGAATTAGAAATGAATGCCCATGACTTTGTGTATTCAAATTCATTGATTTTGTAAGGATTGAACATGTTTTTGTCTTTCGGGCATTTTATCGAACACTTGGTGTGTAACTTGTTTTCAAGCATTGAAATGAAAGATTTTTGTATATCAAATCCTTGCCAAAACCATATGACTTGGTTCTACAATGCAAACCAATTGATTTTTCAAGAATTGAACATGTTTTTGTCTCTTTGGCATTTTATCAAACACTTGGTGGGCATCTTTTCTCAAGCATTGGGAAACAAGCCTCTTACACACTCAATCCTTGCCAAATCAATGAACTTGGCTTAACAATGATAGAAACAATCAAAAGAAGATCATGGGAATGCATTTTATCCAATAGAAATCAAGATTTCAAGATAAACATGTTAAGTTGGGAAAAACTAACCTCATGTTGGGAATGGAGGTAGGAGAGATGCTTCTTAGGTTCAAGCAACACCTTGTCTTGGGATGCATCATAGATTGGTGCCTTGTATGTGTTCTTGATCACATAGTATGGATACTTGATGTTGGAATCATTGCTAGAAGCCATTGTTGGTGGTTGAGCTTGTATGTGAGAAAAATGGGTTTGATAAGGAAGATGATGAATTTGATCTTGCAACTTGATGATTGATGCTTGTTTTTGTTGTTGAATGACTTGTTCTTGATGCTATTTCATGCACACAACTTGAATTGCAAGTGAAACTTTGAATGAGAATATGTATGTGAGAATTTGGAGAAGGATGGAGTGAGTTCTAGAGAGAGAAGCTCTCTATTTTCGAGCTTGGAGGCTTGAATGCACAAATGGGGAGTCAAGGGTTTAAAAACCCTCAAACTGGGCAGCACCAGCCTCGGGTAACCGCCCAGCATGGGGCGGCAAGCCGCCTGGGCTTGGGCGGCAAGCCACCAGCAGCCAGGTGGTCACCCCCCCTTGCTCGCTCCGTTGCGCTCGTTTGGCCTTTGCTCGCCTATTCGCGCTTTTGAACCCTCTTTGAGATGAAATCTCAAGCATGTTTTGAGTTGAAAAATGAGTGAATATCTTGACATTGTTTGACATGAAATGATTTGAAAGATTGCATTGGTGGCCCTTGTGCGGGCATGGCATGCTAGTAGGGTTGAACAACCCTCTCTATGCATATGATTTTTGATCATTAGGGATGAATTCCCTCCTATGTCACTATGATTCTTTGTCATTTGGGATAAAGATACCTTCCCTATATGCGTATAAATGATTGCTTTCATGAGATAATTGTGTCTCCTATATGAGTTGGTGTTTGAGTTGAGGCGTGAATAGCCTCCATGTGAGATGATTCGGTGAACTTGTTGTGTGTTGGTAAGTAGAAGCTTACCTTTGCCTTGATGATTTAGTGAGAGAAAGATGAAATCTTTCTCATGTTACATGCTTACCTTGATGACCTGAAAAATGCAATCTTTCCTATGATTTGTGTTTACCTTGATGGTTTGAATACGAGAAGGATGTATCTTTCTCATGTTTTGAGATAGCCTTGATGGCTTCTTGTGGTATGTGTTTACCTTGATTGATTTGAGCAAGAGGAGGACGTGATCTTTCTCGTGTTATGTGATTACCTTGATATTTGAATGATTACCTTGATGGTTTGGATATGAGAAGGATGTATCTTTCTCATGTTTTGAGATAGCCTTGATGGCTTCCCATGGTATGTGTTTACCCTGATTGAAGGTTGTGACCTTCCTCGTGCTATTGAGTGATAACCTTGACGGTTTGAATATGAGAAGGATGTATCTTTCTCATATTTTGAGATGGCCTTGATGGCATAATGCTACCCCGTATTATTCACCAGTTGTCACTGGTGCAGTATGTTATGTGATTACCTTGACATTTGAATGGCAACCTTGATGGTTTGAATATGAGAAGGATGTATCTTTCTCACGTTTTGAGATAGCCTTGATGGCATGGTGTTACCTTGTACTATTCACCAGTTGTCACTGGTACAGTATGGGAAGACCTTTCATCGAACGAAGTTCGATGTAAGCTATGGATACCTTGTACTATTCACCAGTTGTCACTGGTACAGTATGGGAAGACCTTTCATCGAACGAAGTTCGATGTAAGCTATGGATACCTCGTACTATTCACCAGTTGTCACTGGTATAGTATGGAAAGACCTTTCGTCGAACGAAGTTCGATGAAAGCTATGGATACCTCATCTTGTCCCCCAGTGAAACTGGTATACAGTATGAGAAGAGTTCTGTAGAACTTATGAAGAGTACCTTTGTGCTTGTGTATGATGAATTCGAAGAATTCAATGATATGGTCACCCTCTTTTCCCCAATGGGTCTTGATGAAATCAATTCCCCGGGCAAAAATGGGTTGTTCTTTTGGTCATTGGCTTGCAAGTGAAACTTGCTCACCAATGAGGGGCTTCTGTCACACCCCATTTTTGTCACCTTAGCTAGGGTTTGTCATTGCATGTGTCTTTTTGTTTCCTTTTTGAGTCTAGTCTTTTGCATTGAGTTTCTAGGGTCCTAAGGATGGTGTCTATGAATTTTGGTTCGATTTGGAGTTGGTCTCGAGGGTTAATTAGAACTTTTGTGACTTGAGGGGCATAATTGTCTTTTTGATCACAAACTTTCCATTTGACCTTGAAATGATCTCCAAGTTGCCAATTGGAGTTCATATGGTTGTATTTGAGGTATTTGTGGGATCAATTCGATGAATTGGGGGTTCGGGATTAGAATGGCTCAGCAAGGCTCAAGTTGGTTAAGAGACCTACTTCGGGTTAGCCCGAATCGGTTCATGATTTTCACTCTATGACTACTCATTTGACCTTGATTGGTCTTAATTTCATCCCCAAATGTGTTTAGGGAGGTTGAATTTCGAATTGGAAAGCATTCGGTGCGACCCTATGTGCATACCTAAGCTAAGCGATGGTGAGGCATAGCGGTTAACCACCTTTGTAGGACCCAACCATGCAGCCATGGCTAGGGTTTCTTGCCCTCAAGTGACTCAAATTACATTCCCCTTCGAAACACGGTCGTTTTGGCTTTCGTTTCGTCAAAATCGGAGTTGATTTGGGCCCTGAAACACATTTGGAAGCTGAAAGGGTCAAAAATGGGCTGAAGCTGACATGGCCTCGGGTGACCACCCAGGCCTGGGCGGCTAGCCGCCTGGGCCCAGGCTGCTAGCCGCCCAGCCCCAGGTGGTCACCCGAGCCACTTTCCTTTTTTGAGCCTTGACGCGGCTCTTTCCCTATTTCCTCGGATTTGCTCGCCTTTAGCCGCCATTTAACCCTAATTTCAGCCCTTTTTGACCTACTTGAGCCCCAAGGTAACCTCTAAGAGCCCTTGGATCAATCCCTAGGGTTTTAATCCCAACCATTGAGGGTTTTCCCTCAATCCCTATAAATACCCCCTTATACTTCAGCAATAGGGGGACTGGGGAGGCCACTTGGAGGGAATTTCTGAAATTGGAGGCTATGGCAGCCATCCTTAGGGTAGTTTAACCTAAACTTTGAGTGAGAGAGTGTGAGAGAAGGCTTGAAGGAAGGCTAGAGCATTGCTTGGAGGCTTGGAGGAAGGAATTTCCAGCAGCACATAAGAGGAGGAGGACTCTCTACAGCAGCCACCATAGGTATGCCCCTTCCCCTTTCTCTCTTTCATTCAAACTAGGGTTTTTTACATAGCTTTGCATTATTTCATGTTTAAAGCTTATTATTTTATCATGTGTTGATGCTTCTAATGCTTAGAATGCATGATTAGGATATTGTCTATGGCTGGTTTTGCATGATATAATGTCATTCTATGTGGTTTTATGAGTCTTTGTGTTGTTAGGGTTTTTTAGAGTCTTTTCTAGGGTTTTACATGGAATAGTCATTATTTCATGTTAAAGTTTGTGTTTTTATTGTGTTTTGCTGCTTCTATTAGCTAGTATGCATGATTAGGATCATATTTGTGGGCTGTTTAGTATGCTAGGATGTTATTCCATGTGATTTACTGCATGTTTGGGACTTTAGGGTTTCTTAGGTGCTTAAAATGGTTTTCTGCATGAAATAGCTCTTTGGTATATTAGAGCTTATATTTTTATTGTGTTTTGTTGCTTCCATTGGAATGTATGCATGATTAGGATAATATTTGTGGGCTGTTAGGATGTTGTCCCATGTGACTTACTGCATGTTTGGGATTCTAGGGTTCCCTTAGTGCTGAAATTGAGTTTATGTTTAGAATAGCTATATTTCATGTGCAAGCTTGTATTTTTCTCATGTGTGGATGCTTCTATTGATTAATATGCATGATTAGCATGATGTCTATGATGGGCTTTGCATGATTTAGAGTTATTCTATGTGTTTTTTAGCACAATTGCGATTCTAGGGTTTCATTCATCCTTGTATTAGGAAAGTTGCATATAGCATGATAGCTTAGGGTTTTTTTTTTGTGTTTTCTTCATAGTTGACATATATGTGCTGCATATTTGATAGCTATGACATTTTTCTGCATTCATAGTAGTTGATTTTAGTGTTTTTTTGCATGTCATTGCATGTAGGGTTGAATTAGGGTTTTAGTTAGCTTATGATTCATGTTGTTGCATGACTTGTGGTTGATTTTAAACCTTATTTCAATTCTGTCCAGATCTGTTAGTTGTCCTTGATGTGATATTTTGAGCATGTGTTAGCCTATGTTTGGGCATGATAATAGCTTGATTTGGCATCTAGCTTGTTTGGTTGGCATTTTTGGTATGTTTTGCATGGAAATTGCAGGTGCTTTGACAGGTACAACAGGTGCAACTACCCCACCAATGTGGGGTGGTTATCTTGGCTATTGTGAGATGAAATCTTACAAATAAGGTAATTACCCTATGCAATAGGGAGGTTACTTTGACAGGTTGCTTTTGCTTAAGGTAAGTAGGGTGTGAGGGTGCCCCAATTCACCCTTCTTTCCTTCCTTTGAAACTTTCCCTTTCTCCCCCCCTAGGTTTGTTTCCTAATAGGGGAATATGGTGATTCCTATAGTATCCTTTCAATAAAAAATACCTTTTAAATCAAAGTTTCCATCTTTTATCAAAATTCCATATTTTACCAAAAATCTTTTGAGAATCATTTATTTTGGAAACTTACCATGTTTTACTTGAAAGGAAACTTAGGGTTTACCATAGGCCTTGATTAGGTTATAACCCTATTCCCTTTCGAACTACGTGGACTTTGATCCATGTATTTCCATACATGGTACGTAGGCGCTCCTTGTGAGGTTCAAGTCCGCCCTAGGATACTAAGTATCCTAGGTTTTCTCCTCCCTCTTTCTTTTTCTGTTTTTTCTTTGATTTACTAGATTGTATGGATGAATGAATGAATGATATGCATGCTGTCTTGTGATGATAATTGTTGATTTGTGTGTGATTAAGACTTTGATTTAGCCCAATTAAATTAAGAGACCGTTTAGGGCGATATGGGTGCCTATAGGCTTTGCCTAGAACCTTCCCATATCGTAACTTAGCCTCCGAATCCCCGAATTCTCTGGTTTCCAAAAGACTTTTTTGCCTTACCATTTTTAAACATGGAGTCAATCTTTTGTTTTCCTAAAACAAAACTGTTTTTAGGGTTTTCCTTGTTTCCTTTAAAAAATAAGGTGGCGACTCCTTTCTTTTTCCAAACCCATTCGTGGGCCCTCTTTTCCTGGGTCCACAGATTGGCGACTTTTAAACCCTCCTGTGGGCCTTAACAATTTCTGGGGTTCACAATGTTCAAGTGATGAACATACCATTGAAATGGAGAAATATATTCAAGCGATGAATATACTTAACCAAGTGATTAACAAAGACTGAGAAGTATACTCAAGTGATGAGTATACCATTGAAATGGAGAAATATATCCAAGCGATGGATATATTTAACCAAGTAAGTGACAAGTATGTTCAAGTGATGAACACACCATTGAAATGGAGAAATATATTCAAGTGATGAATGTATTTAACCAAGTAAGTGACAGGTATGTTCAGGTGATGAACACACCATTGAAATGGAGAAATATATTCAAGCGATGAATATATTTAACCAAGTGAGTGACAAGTATGTTCAAGTGATGAACATACCATTGAAATGGAGAAATATATTCAAGCGATGAATATATTTAACCAAGTAAGATAGATAATGAGGATTTGGAACTGAGAAGCATATTCAAAGGGTGAATACACTTTTGAAATGGAAGAACATATTCAAGTGATGAATATATTCAACCAAGTGGGATAGAGAATCAAGATTTGAAATGAGGATATATGATCAATTTATCAAGATAGAACAAGCATGGTGCAAGAGGAAAGTGACTTAACACATTGTCACTTGAGTTGGCATGGCACAGGGGAAATATATTCAACCCTTTCGAACATAAAATCAATTCAAAGAATTGATTTCAAGGTGAAATTTGATTGATTTTAAGCTTAAAAATTGTTGAATATCTCATTTGGAAGAAGGTTTGATCACGCGTTAAGGTGAGACAAAGCGAGAGAGAAAGCCAAAACAAAGTGGCTTGGGTGACCACCAGGCCTCGGGAGGCTAACCGCCCAGGCCCTGGTGGCTAGCCGCCCAAGGCTTGGGTGGTCACCCGAGCCATTTGCTGAAAAATTCTGGGTTCTTAAATGCATAAGAGCACTATTCATACCCCTTGTTCAAAGAACCTGAAAATTGGAGTTTTTCTCTCTAGAAAGCTTACCCCATTTTGCAAAATCACTCCAACACCCAAAGGCATTCAAATCCACACTTCAAGAGGGATTCATACACATGAAATAGCATCATTAGCACTCAATTTCACATCAAAAACAAGAAATTTGCAGCACTTTGCAAATCAAAAACCCATTAAACCCATTTTTGCTCAAAACAAGCTAGTTCATCCACTATGGATCCAAATGAAGACTCCACTTCAAAGTATCCATTCCTTGACTCAAAGAGTAGATACAAGGCACCAATATATGATGTTCCTCAAGAGAAATTGCTTCTAGAACCAAGGAATCATCTCTCTTTTCTCCATTCCAAGCAAGAGGTAAGCTTACCCATTTTAAACTTTTCTTTGAAATTTTCATTTTTGTTGATTGAAATGCATTCCCATGAACTCTCTATGAGTATTCCTAGCAATGTTTGCAATGCCCATTGATTTTGGCAAGGATTGGATGTGAAAAGAATTCAATTTGAAAACTTGGTGAATAGTGCCCACCAAGTGTTTGATAAAATGCTTGAATGATGAAAATTCGTCCAATCTTTGTAAAATTGATGTGTATTGCAAGGCAAAATCATAGGCATTCATTTCTAATTGATTTTAGAAACAAAACCAAGCATTTTCATGAACTTTGAAAAACAAAGTTTGCTATATTTTTGAAAAACCCACGTTTTCATGAACAAGGTTTGCTTATTTTTTCCTCAAAAAACCATTTTGGAAAACAAAGTTTGCTTGCTATTTTCTTTGAAAAATCCATGTTTCCATGGTCTTGGAATGCATGGTTTACCAATGATCATGAGTTTGAAGAATAAAACCATTGTTTTCATAAACTTTCAAAGCAAGGTTTACTTGTTCATGAACTAAAAGACTTAGTTTTTGGAAAGCCAATTATCAATGCTTGCATATGATTTTTACACTAACTAGGTGAATCATTCTTCTTGATTAGCCCAATTTCCAAGACCTACGCACAAGGTCTTCGATAAAGAATCTTATTGGGTGGTGGAAGCATATGGAACACACCCAACCTTCCGCAAGAGACTTCATTAAGAAAGCGGGTTTTAGTTGGTTCTTGACTCCCTATGGAACGAACAATGGGATAGGCAAGCCCTCCTCGCCTTAGCTGAATTATGGTGGGATACCACCAACACCTTCCACTTCAGTTTTGGGGAGATGACCATGACTCCCAAGGATTTTTTTAATTATCACCGGTTTAAGCCTCAAGGGAAAGAGGTTGGAATTTTATGGGGATGCCAACACGGATAGTGCTTATCTCCTCACTATGTTGGGGATGTGTGAACCCACGAAAAAGCGCGGCCCACAAGGGTTTGGCAAAAAATACAGGAGGTGAAAGACAACAAATGAAAAGGGAGTCGCCACCTCATTTTTTAGGGAAAAGAGGAAAACTACAAAAATGTTTTATTTTCAAAACCACATGACTCCATTAAGGGAAAAGCAAAGTCTTTGAAACCAGAAAATTGGATTCGGGGGCTAAGTTACGACGTGGGAAGGTTCTGGGCAAAAGCCCATAGGCACCCACATCGCCCGAGTTGGTCTCTTAATTTAATTGGGCTAACTTAAGATCTTTTTCACTCAAATATCATCATATATCATCACAAGGCAGCATGCATAACATGTATTTCATCCATGCATAATCAAACAAAGAAAATAAAATAAAACAGAAAAAATAAGAAAAACCTAGGATACTTGGATCCTAGAACGGACTTGAGCCTCAAAACGAGCGCCTACGTACCATGCAACGAAATACATGGATCAAAGTCCACGTAGTTCGAATAGAATAGGGTTAAATCCTAATATAAACCTATGGTAAAAACCCTAGGTTTCCTTATTTGAAAGAGAATTGAATAAATTAAGTTTGAATTTGGAAAGAATTCCACAAAATAGAAACTTCAGTAAAAACCAGAATTTTATTATTGAAGGAAACCTTTGATTAAGACCATAAATTCATATTAAGAATTAACCCTAGGAGGGAGAAGAGAAAGAGTTAAGAAGGGAGGTGAATTGGGGCACCTTCACACCCACTTACCTAAGCGCAATAGCTCCATGCGATAGCAAAATTCAGTGATAACAACCTTATTTGCAATAAGGCAATTATTGCCCCTGTTTGCACCCTTACACGTGCCCAAAACCATGCAGTAGGAACAAAACACTAATCTGGACAGAATACTAAAAGTCCCAAAATTATCCTAATAATCATGCAAAAGCAATAATTAAAAGGAAACAAAAAACCTTAGTATGCTCCTACATGGAATTTGCCTTCTAACATGCATGCAAGACTAAGAAATATGCAAAAGACTCTATAATAATCATGAGAATGTCAAATAATATCATTAAGCATGCAAACAAAGCTAACTCAAACCAAAAGTATGATATTTTATGTAAAACATGAAAATATGCCTTCTTACGACGAGCTTTCTTAAGCAAAATTATCCTAAGATAATTTTACGTGGAAATCACCTCGTATGAAGGTTCTATCAACATATCTTACATAAAATATATACTTAAGAACATAGTAGAAGAGATTTCATGCTTAAACACATTCCCAAATACCCTTATGCAGAACCCTACCACCTAAAAAGGATAATTATCCTTAGAAAATGATAACTTCTCCAAAACCCTAGAAAATAAACTATATGAATGCAAAACCTAACATGGCTCAACTCCAAATCACATATATAAACCAACCATGATGAAGAAAAACTCAAATAATCATAACAAATAGGCTATATGAAACATGCATGACTTAAAAGGATAAAAAGGATAATGCTTTCAAAACCCTAGGTGACTAAGGACTATCAAGCATATTAACCCATGAATAACCTTAAAATCATACATATAACATCACAAAAGCATTGGATTCAATCAATATGCAAAGCTACTACATGTACTAGAACTATCATGAAGAAAGAAGGAGAAGGAGAAGGAGAAGACCTATATTCAGCATTCAAAAAGAGTGCTTACCTCTTGTAGAACCTCCCTTGCCTTCAAAGTCCTTGTTCTCTTGCTTGTTTAGGGTTGAAAAGCCTTCTCTTGATGTCCTTCTAGCTCTCCAAACTCGTAGCTCCCTCTCTCTCTAAGTGTAAAGTGCACTTGTGGCCTCCTTATGTGCTGAACTTCATGTCCTTTATATAGAGAACTGACCCCCTAAACCAATGGCTAAGATTAATTCATTAAATAATGATCCTAGGGCTCTTAGAGACTCTCTTGGTGCTCAAACAACTCAAACTTACACACTCCTAAGAGAAAACAAGTTGTAATGGCGGAGGAAACCGTCAAAAGAGGGAGAGAAGAGTCAGAATCCCACTTAAACACAAATTCCCTCGGGTGACCGTCTGGGCTTGGACGGCTGACCATCTGGGCTTGGACGGCTGACCATCTGGCCCCGGACGGTCACCCGAGGGCTCCCATCAGCATACCCCGGTTAGACTCCTTCGCCTTCTGGAAGTCTTTCGGGGGTCAAATTAAGTCCGATTTTGACGAAATAAAAGCCAAAACGACCGTGTTTCGAAGGGGAACACATTTTTAAGCATTTTAGGACAAAAATCCTTAACCATGGGTGCATGGTTAGGTTTTACAAAGGTGGTTAACCATGGTGCCTCACCGTCGCTAAGCTGGGTTTGTACACAAGGTCGAACCGAATGCTTTCCCAATCGAAATTCGATCTTTTTAAACACACCTAGGATGTAAATAAAGCCCAATTGAAGTTAAATGAGAGAAAATTGGTTGGGTCTTATGAGTCGATTTGAGCAAACCAAGAAAGGGTCTTTTAGCCAACCTGAACCACTATGAGCCGAATTGATCTTAAACCATTAATTCATGAAATTGAACCTATATATAGACTCTATGTACTCATATGAACTCTAATTGACAACTTGGAGATCATTTCAAAGTCAAATGGGAAAGATACAACTTAAAAGACAATAATGCCCTTAAAGTCACAAAATCTCTAATTGACCATTGAAACCTCCTCCAAATCAAACCAAAATTCATATGCATGATCTTCAACGCCATAAAATCCTAATGCAAATGCCTAGACTCAAACATAAAATAAAAACCTATATGAAATGATGACCTTAAACTAGGGTGACAAAAATGGGGTGTGACAGGATGGATATTGAGGCGGGCTCACGCGGTGTTAGGAGGACATGGCTATTTGAGAATTTTGCCAACCAAGTAGAAGGTGTGGGAGTGGCTCCCGAGTGCATAGCTAGGGCCTTCATGATCTATATGCTCTCTTGCACTCTCTTTGTTGGTGCCAATGACATGGCACAACTAGGCTATCTTGCTTCCATGGTGGATGTGAACAAGATGGGGAGGTATAACTGGGGAGGGGCAGCACTAGCCACTATATACAGATCCATGTCCGACATGTCTCGAGGTGTTTCCAAGAATTTTGGTGGGCTCCCATTTGTTTGGGAGGTAAGTAAAGATGTTTAATTTTTAAATTCCTCTTAATCTTGACTTAATTTTAATGCTTTTCTTGAATTTTGACAGATATGGTATTATGAATACCTGGGACTGTGCCGCCTCATCCTGGACAATGAGATACAAGAATGGCCTATACTTGGGAACTATGCTCCCAACAAGATAGCCGTGCGTGCCCCTAATAGGCATGACTACGCCCATGCAAGGGCGTACTTGGCGAGTCTGAATGCTGACATGGTAATCCACCTTCCTCATTCTTTTCTTTCATTCATTTTTTTATTATCTTGCTCATCATTTTCTCAAATTCAATAGGTAGAGTGGAGCCCATGGGGATTGTGGGAAGGTAGGCTGCCCTGGAGGTGTGTGTCCTGCTTGGAGTTGACTGGGAAGAGGGTACTCTTTGAGGGTCCCTCAGGGCGATACTGGTATTTAGGGGAGCGTGTCCTTAGGCAGGTGAAAGGACGAGTGGATGCCGCTCTTACCCCTGTCTTGCCTCCTATGAACATGAGACATACTGACTCTCTGGATGGGGATGAGCTGATGGAAGCTCTGACTGGATGGGATGCCGAGGAGTTCACCTCGCCCAATATTGACTACATGACTTTTTGCAATCAATTTCTGATGCGCCCTAGAGTCATTGGCTTCCCACCTCAAGGGGTGAGTTTCTATCCCATTTTTTCAATTATTGATTTATACAAGCACTCCTCTTAAACAAATTATCTATTGCAGGGCCGGCGAGCTCGTGGACATAGTTCCACAATAGCGTCCTCCACAGGCATGACTCATGGGGATGAGGATTATGAGATGGGGGGCATGGCACAGCCACCTCTCCCAGTTCTCGACTGGCAAGTGAACCTATGCAATGGGTTGGAGTTCATGAAGACTAATATTACTCATCCTGCTTTTGATGAGGTCCCCAGGATTGACCCGAGCTATGAACATGTAAGCTCTAAGCCTTTTGCTTTACCTAAAACTTCTTTCATCATTTATTAACCATGTTCATCTTTTAGGTTCCCCGAGAGTACGCACAGGAGTGCCTTGAACTCAGCGAGGGATTAAGGCGGGACCTTGTTAGGATGAGTTTGGCGAACTTTGTGCTAGAGGGGCGACTAAATCCCACTGTAAGACATCCCTTTTGTTCATTCCAATCATAGGAGCTAAAAGCATAACCCTTCTTTATTAATTGATTTCTTTGCAACAGGTTTCCACACTGCGTCCACCACAACCAATGCCACCCCAAAGGAATCCTCATGCTGGTCGTGGTAGAGGCGAGTCAAGTAGAAAGAGAAGAACCACGGGAAATCATTAGCTTAGCTTAACCTCTTGCTTTGTGAATGAATGAAACATCCTTCTTTATGCTTTGTAACCTTTCTTTTGAACATTTGCTTTGGTACTTTGTATGACACTTTTGGAATTCCATGGTGGTGATTTACTCATGTTTTTATGCAAAAATGAGCTCAAAATAAGCTTCCCAAGGTCACATAACCATATAGGGGTCAAAGGGGGTTAAAAATAGGCAAAACTGGGCAAAATAGGAAAACGGCCTCGGGTGACCACCCGGGGCTGGGCGGCTAGCCGCCCAAGCCCAGGTGGCTAGCCGCCCAGGCCTGGGTGGTCACTCGAGCCCGAAGCGGAAATCCCACTTTGAATAGGAAACTTCCTATTTTGACGGGTTTTTTCCTATTTGAACTTGGATTTGTGACCTTTTCCCTATAAAAACACATCCAAGAGGTTCCTAAACCTACTTGTATTCATTCATTAGAAATTATGGAGGCTCTAGACAAATTTTTAGGAGGGTTTTTGAAAGTTATGAGTGCTGAAGCAAAATCTGAGTTCAAGTGCTTTGGCTTGGATCCATTGCTCTCCTTGGGGCATGTGAAGCTTGAAACGAACCTCTTGACTGCTGCTACATATTTTTGGGATCCCCAAATTCATGTATTCCGCTTCAACTATGAAGAACTGTGCCCAACCATGGAGGAATTCTGCGCGTTGTATGGAGTTTCACCGGTAGGTCCTTTCATATTCCCTACTCCTCGCCCAAGCTTTCTTATTTCTTTTTCCAACCTCCTTGGGATTCACCCACAATATGCCTCTATGTTTGTAAAGGACCATATGGTAGACTTAATGAAATTGGCGACCTCTTTTTTAGCCTATGATAGCAAAGGTATTCTGAAATTTACCTTTCCTATTAAGCATGCACTTGCCTTTTGCCTCATTGGTCGTTTCCTTATTTCAACTGGTACTCCACATGTTCCCATACAAATCTGTGAGTTGATTCTTCTTCTTGCCAAGGGCCATAACTTGATTCCCATGGTACTAGCTGAAACCCTAAATTGCTTGGATAAAACTCATGAGGACCTAAAAGTTCCTTTAGAAGGTAACCCCATTTTGTTGCAAATGTGGTTGCTTGAAAGACTGAATTTCTTGTCACCCACTGTCGTTACACCATACAAGCCCCAGCATTACTGCCTTCACCGCATTGAACTGCCTGGAAAATTTTCATTGAGGGATTGGCTAGGTTACTTCCAAACCCTTTCATGGAGGAATGTTAAGTGGTTTGTCTTCATATGGGGTTGTAGTGAACAGGTGCTTCTGTGAACTTCTGGATGTGCCATGGTAAGACTCATAGGGCTGAGGTCCACTTCTTTCTATTGGCCTTCAAGGGTTCTTCGTTAGATGGATGCCATGTAAACCATACCCACTTCTTTGAAAGGTGACTATCCTGTGGTGCCTGCGGGTCTTTCTATAGTGACTTGGGCGAAGGATCGATGGCCTAGCAAGTTGATACTAACTCAAGTGACGAATACTGATGGTCCATATATGATGAGCCCCGAGTACAAGGAATGGTTGAAAAGCAATTTGGGTGAGAAAGAGACTACTCGAAGAGAAAAGATTTTTGGACTTATCAAGAATAACGAGCTTGGACCTTGCAGAGAAGATATTATGGAAGCAGTGATAACAGCTTATAAACATGACTTGAGGAAGAAAAGAAGACACGAAAGAGAGAAGCAGAAAGTTGAAAAGCGAGCTACAAAGAAGCCCAAGAAGAATTGAAGACTCAATAGAATAGGATATTTATGGCACTTTTATAGTTCTTTTACTTAATACCAATAAATTGCTATGTCGATCAATTTTAGTTTTGAATAAATTGCCAATAATAAATCAAATTTGGGATTTTGTTGTTTGATTTAGACCGCACCCAAGGTAACTTTATGGGTTGCCTATGTATCTCCATTATTTTTCTTCTTTGCTTTTTTTTTTTTTTTTTTTTTTTTGTTTTGTTTTTTTGTTTTTTTTGTTTTTTTTTTTTTTTTTTTTTTTTTTTGAATGGAGAATCAGGTCTTACGTAGTTCTCATGCCTTAACTTTTGCCTAGGCCGCCCTTACGGGTTTTCAACCTAGCAGGCTTCAAACATGATATTTCTTTAATTGATCCAAATTAGTTGGACGAGCGAACTCAATTCCATCTAAATCCATGAGGCGAACAGCCCCTGCTGGCAATATTTCTTTGATAATGTATGGTCCATCCCAACTTGGCTTGAATTTCCCTCGTGGATCGAACACTGGAGCTCTGATTTCTTTCAGCACTACATCCCCTTTCTTTAGACCTCGATCTTTGACATGCTTGTTGAACGCTCTGGCGACTCTGTTAGGATTATGCCCTAGAGCCAATCATAGAGATGATTGTTTAGGGATTAGGAACAATCATTTGATTTCATTTATGTATGTCACATTTATTATTGATTTAATAAAAGGGCTTATTCTATTATGTTTATATGCATCATTTATATTTACATAATATGTCCATGGAGTTAGAGTTGAGAATATGGAATTACAAAGAGTTGTAATTTTGAGACTATAGATATATCTCTGTACTAAACTCCTAAAGCATTCCTAGTTGAAGGTTCACTATGATGGACAGTAATGAACCATAGGACTAGCACTTATTAGGCTGACTCTATAGGAGGATAGCTAGTCTCAAGCTATTTGTGTGGAGACACTACAACCAACAAGTGGGTGCCTATTGCGAGAATAGGTACACTGAATGTGACCAAAGATATGAGATAAACTGAATGGAGTTTTATCATGCCTGTCAATCAGTTTCTCATTGTTATAGTAGTACAAGTAATCCTTAGACCTGAGACACCATAGTTGCCTTATGCATGTAGCTTTAGAAGTTTGATAACACTAAGTGCAGATCCTATTCAGGGGTCTGCAAAGGTGTTCATTGGCCCTACTGCTATGTGTATGAAGGCATGTGAGTGATCAACAAGGGATCCATCACTCTTAGGAAAAAGAAAGAGAATGTCTCATATAGCATTCATAATATAACTCATTAAATCCATGGCCATGGTAGGATGAATATGAAAAGAGTTTCATGAGTTCATTAATGAGTTGATATCTATAAATGAGTATAAAGTAATTGAACTAGGGACTTGACAGACTTCCATGTCCTATTAGTTCAATTGGAGACATTGTGTTGAAGGAAGGATGCAATTGTAACCTATAAACTATAACAGAAGGGTTCTTTGTAAATGACTATTCACCTCATTAAGGACCACACCATGAGCCATATGCTAGGTGTTACTCATGGTTAGTAGAAGCCCTAATTGATATAAGTGAGTTATAATCAATTAGGGAATTGGAAGGAGTTCCAATTAGACCCTAAATGGAAAGAGTTCCATTGTGCACACCTCGTGCTATTCCTACTACTTGATGATGTGAACCCAATGGGTCACACACTGATCATGCAAGATGAGCTTTAAAGTCTATGAGAGAAAGGGTATGAGTGCATAAAGAATAGTTCTTTAAGGCCTATTTATATTTGATATAATTTATAGGGGTTATTGTGCAATTTAGAGAAATTGCATAAAACCCTAATAGGGTTTCCTCCTAGGGCCGGCCCCCTTAGTGTGGACTATATAAGTCACACTATGATGTGTGACATCATCATAAGTTGAACTCTCCAAGGGCTGGCCAGAATTTCCAGCCTCCCTCTCTCTCTCTCCTCTCTTCTCCTACACTAGCAACAACAAGGAAAAGGAGGAAAGGACTTGAAGCTCTAGCTAGGTGTGGATACCGTTGGAGGCAGCACACTTGGGCTGCTCATTCACCGCTGTCCGGAATCAAAGCTTGGAGCAAAAAGGAGAAGACAAAAATTCTGTAAGTGTTATAACCCTCTTTGTAGTTAGGGTTTGATTTTGTGTTATGCATAGTTAGATTCATGGGCTGTGGAATCGTAGGAAAAATTTTTATATTCCGCACTTCAATTTTTCCCTCTTGATCGATTCCTAACAGTGGTATCAGAGCCATGATTATGCATAATACAAAATACATATGGGTTGGTAATTATGGTGTAGTTGAATGATTCAAAAATCTGGAAAATTTTTCTGCATAATTGGTTTTCCTCCATGGCTGAACCTAGGGTTCGGAACCCTAGGTCAATTCTCTTCTACTCCTCTTCTAATTGATGGTTAAGTGTAGCCATGGATGCAATTGGTTGCATAGGGTTTGAGTTTGAAGAAGAAGAATAAGGAAACTAGGGTTTTATAAAACTGTTATGAACAGTTTTCATGGTAGCCATGAAAAACCGTCATCTTGTTTTGCATGCCGAATTCAGAGTTCTTCTCCAAAATTTTCGAGCCATATATGATTAGAAAGCTCTTCGAATAAGCTTTCTAACCCAACAAACGGTGTGTCAATCCGAGTTCTGTAGTGAAAGTTATGAATTTTTTACTACAGACTGTCTGGAAAGACAGTTTTGCTCGGGAATGATGCAATAGCCACAACTTTGAGTTATTGATGGAGATCAAAGGCATGGCAATGGTTGCCACCACTTGGGTTATGTTCTAGACATGGTAGGGAAAGGTTCCCAAGCATTTAGATGCATCATAATTGGATTAAGATGCTAGAACAGAAGGAAGAAGGAGAAGAACACCATGGAGGCTGAATCTGGGTTTTAGAACCCTAAGGTTCTTGCAATTAATTCTAACTAAAGCTGCTGTATTTATGATGGCAAATCATTATAGGATCATTATATATCATGTTTATATGATTTTCTTTAAGTTTCAAAAAGGTTTTGATGGAAAAAGATTCAAAAAGTTTGAAAATTTTTCATGAACAGCATAGCAGAATTTTTCTGCAGAAAAGTCATCAACGGAGTTTTGATTAGAAATTGAGTTAGGGAACTCCAAATTGCATGAAACCAATTGTATTAGTTTCCTAAGACATGTAGGATACTGGGAAAATTCATTTGGTAGCCTAATTCATTCATCTTGCTGGGTTTTAAATCAATTTCTGACCATGGACAGTGTGCTGTCAAATTCTGGGCAGCCTACTGTTGTTTTAAATGTTTAGAACAATTGGTGATGATTTGATCATCCAAACCTCTTCTATTAGCTTAGTATTTCATGTAGGGACATGATACAAAATCTGGTTTCAATGGAGGAGTCGAATTGATAAGGATTTAGAAGCTATTGTGACCTTCAAGGTCTGCAACAATGGCTCCGGCAATGGGTTTTGGAAACCCTGATTGTTCTTGATGATGGCAGCCACTTCCACCACTTCTCACGTGTCCAGAGGCTTGTCCCACACCCCTAGGATGTTCTCTCATGACTGGCCATGGCCTGCCACAGCCATTGGTGGCCATGGCAGCCTAGCCAAGCTCAGGCAGCCCCCTGGTAGTGACGGCTGCATAGAGTTAAGGATGAAACCCTAATTTTGAGTTAATGATGAAACCCTAATTTCATTATGGCATTAATTAAAACCCTAATTAGAATATTAATTACCTTAATTAAGAGTTAATGATTGGTCATTAAATGACCAATCATGGTTATTAATTGTTAGGGCATAATTAATACCATTAATGATGTCTAGGGTTAGGGTTTTGATAACCCTAATTAGTGTAATTAATTTAGGATAATAAATACCCTATTTGGCATTAATTAAACCCTAATCCCTTTTATTAAATACCGTATGAACCTAGGGTTTTAATGATTGGACATTAAATGACCAATCATAAGGCATTTAATGATTAGGGCTTGCATTTAGGGTTTAGGGTTATGCATTTAGGGTTTAGGGTTTTAGGAAACCCTAATACACTAATTCATCATTTAATTGATTTTATTTAATTCCCATGTTAATTATTTAATTAATATTGATTAATTTTATAATGTTTTAAATGGTTTAAAACACAATTAGGGATTAAATTAAAAATCTGGAAATTCTTAATTAAATGAAATTGTTTTGTTTAATTAAGGAAACCCTAATATTGGATATTAGAGTTATTTTAGGAAACTTTACATGTTTTCTATTAATTTGATTAATTGAAACTAAATGTCTTAAATGTTAAGACTTTATTTAATTCTGGATATTTTGTTAAAACCTAATAAGATTAGGATGCATTAATGAGATTAATGTAAATCATTCAAGAGAATTACCATAATGCCCATATGTTTTAATGCTTACAGTTTTTCTTTACATTATGCAATGAGATTGTATGTATGTGTTTGGATGATGATTATGGACTATACCCCTTAAACCAATTGTGATTGGCCGTCTTATGAATGGGTTGTAATAATTTTTCAAGAGTTGTAATTTTATTATGGTGATGTAATTTATTATTTGGGGCTTGCATGCCACCTTCCCTTTCTCTCTATCATTCTCTTATGTACCCCACATTCCCCTTATGTATCCCTTTCTATATATTATATAAATGTTATGTAATC
Source organism: Liquidambar formosana (assembly GCA_039720395.1). Taxonomy (NCBI): domain Eukaryota; kingdom Viridiplantae; phylum Streptophyta; class Magnoliopsida; order Saxifragales; family Altingiaceae; genus Liquidambar; species Liquidambar formosana. The sequence continues at coordinate 47,077,954 of CM077822.1, read as the reverse complement.
GAGAACGCACTAAGGAGCATGGTGGACCCAAAGGAGTATGATGGAGCCCAACAAGCCAATGGTGGAGACCATCAAGCCAAGGGAGCAGATTGAAGGACTTGAAAGCTTAGAGAAGTTTTTCAAGAAAGTATGCATGTTACGAATGGTTTATTTTACGATCGCCTACACCCACCATAGACCTAGGATTCAATCTATTGGCTTGGATTGAATCTTCTCAAAGTCCATAATCATCATAGTGGGAGCTTTAATTTATGAGACAATTGTTTTAGCTCCAATACCATAGTTTGGTATATGTTACCTATTCACTTAGGGACTAATATCAAAATATGGTACTTTATATATGTTGATATATAATAGCATGCGATGTATGATTTATAATAGCATGAGATGTATGATTATAAATAGCATAATTTATATGTTTAAATTTTGATACATAGGATGCATGTTAATTTGATGAGACCCTTTAAAACCCCTCTTGTTTAATATTAAGTTGAAAATGGAGAAGTCATTGGGGAATGAATTCTTCATTGCCTTCTATCATTACAGGATCATCTAACGTCCCTTAATGTGGGTACCTGGCTGCAGACATGTAGGAGCTACCCATGTTAAAGACATTACTTGAAACTATCACGTATGAGATATCATGGGGTGCCTAAACTGGTATATACCAAGAAACTAACATGTGAGGTATATCTTTGGCGAAACATACCTGTGTGAATGATGGGTTTAACTTAACTAGGGAAGTATTCCAAGAAACTAACATGTGAGGTGTATGTTCCCTAGAGGCCAAACGATTGGAACTTGCTTATGAAGCAATAGACAAAGAGTTGTCTTCTTATTGTGGGTTAGAAGCCAAGAAACTAACATGTGAGGCTTCTAGGTCACAGTGGGACCCCAATCCCCATTAGGAATGAGATTCCTGAATTCCATTAGAGGGTGTATGGAATTTGATAAAATAGTGGGAGGTACCATATGATCAAAGACCCAATCATTATGGATAAAAATGAAATCTAATTTTCTGTTTATGTAGATTACCTAATTACTCACCTCAAAACCCCTATTTCCTAATATATAGGATATTGATAGTTTGACTAAACCCGATTTCTTTTATTGATTAGGAAATTGAGAATTGTTCTTAATTTCAAAAGATTGTTCATATGCTATTAGGCCTTTTCTTAAAGGCCCTCCATAAAACATCCTAAGAAGAAAAAGACACTATGCACAATTGGCATCTTGTTGCCATGCTATATGATAGTATTGATGACTAATGAGCTTCAGAAGCAAAATTAGTCAATGCAAATGCCTTTGATGTCCTACATCACATACAAAGGTTGTATGGTGAGTAAAATAATACTATAAAGTATAGTACTTATAAAGGACTTCTTCTAGACTAGGATGTAATAAAAGTTGTTTATTAATAATCATTCTTTTGAAAAAGAATTAATCACATAGAATAGCTTGAGAAGCTAAATGTGACTTAAAATGGAAGCATAGAAGAAATCAAGTCTTGAAAAGTCAAAGACAAAGAAATATAATTATTTTGTAGTAAACATAAGGTATTGTAAAGGGAACTTGATAAAGTATCAATCTTCCTAGAAGAACCAAACTTTTGAAGTTTTGGTTCATGCTCTAAACTAAATTGTTGGTTAGTTCTGCTTCTTGGTTTTTGGATTCTAGTGTAATCTAAATCGAAGCAGAAAGTTAAGTAGATAATAAGTTACCTTTAAAAATTTTAATAGAGCAAGAGTTGCTAGATTAATTTTGGGAACTTATTTCTTAACTAAGTCATTTAAGACATTCTAGAAATTTGATTTCCGAATTTAAATGACTAATTAGAGCGAATGCAACGTATTCCGAGAATACAAGAGATGTAGAGACTCTCATTTAAATGTAACGATTATGACTTGGTTATGAGATGACCAAACCCATCTTTTACTTGGTGAAGTAAATGAGTTACATTTATAATTTGACTATACATTGTGATGTATACAGTCATGTAGAGCATGCATTCAATTATAGTAGACTCATCTTAGAATACCATAGCTCAATGGTGAATCTAAGAGAACAAATTGAACCCTATTAAGATATGGTTTGATCCATGATGAGTTTTACTAATGTATCCATCTAGGATATACCTTAAAATTGCTACATATTGATAATTTAGGGTTCACTCCAGTTTTGTCCCAATTATATTAGATATGATATGGGAAGAAACCCAACTTAAAGAAGTTAAGGCTTGGGCTTGTGCTACGTTTGTCTGGAAACATAATGTAGACAATCTGGAAATAAGGTCAAGTAAGTGTTGAATTGTGGTATATCCTAAAAGTGGTTGGGATAGTATTTCTATTACTCTAATGAACAAAAGTTTTCCATTAGGATGATTGCTGGATTTTCTTGAGAAAGAGTTCATTCAAGAAAGATGCAAAAGTAGATAGAATTTACAGAATTGTTTGTAAAGCCACAAACCAACAAAGATCCAACCCTTGCCCCTATTGAGGCAAAACCTTTAATTACACCACATTCTTTTCATAGATCAAATTGGATATTTCTTTAACATAAGAGAGATATTGTATCTCCATTAGAATGTGAAAGAATTGTTCTTTGGTGAAAAGATCACCAAGATAATCCTATTGATTATGATTAGGCGATATTTGACATCAACTTGAGAAATAACTAAGAGTCATTAAATCCAATATGGACAGGTAGAGACCTAAAAGGCTTGGCTATTTAAGAATGTTTTCAACATAGGCAAAAAGTTGTCTATAAAGAAACTTGTTTGATAATAGTTATGCTGAAATCCATTTGGATCTTGTTATCTATAAACACACATTTTGAATATGAGATATGTCAAAAAGGATATAAAGATGTTATATCAAATGGTGAAAAACCATAAAAGTGTGTAAGTTATAGAAGTTTATTAATAGACTACAAGGTTCTCATAATTAGAACATCTATGAAGTTGAAGTAATCAAATTGTTTGATTTCTCTCATTGTATAGATGGACCATGAGTGTATAAAAGGTTAGTGGGAGTGCGATCGTTTTTCTTTATCCTAAGTATAGATGACATCCTAATCATTATGAATGATATATGAATGACATCCTAATCGTTTTGGTTTTTGGAGAAAAACTAATTCATGAAAGATTTGGCAGAAGCATCCAACAAGATCTATAGAGATAGATCATATAGATTGCTAAGTATCTCCAAATCATTAAACATAGTTGAAATGTTGAAGGAGTTCAACATGGAGAATTCTAAGGGAGGTCTGATTTACTTCAAATAAGAATTCATTATTCAAGGGCATGTGCCCTAGGATAACACAAGTAAGGTTCTTAAAGTGTTAAGAAGTCTTATTTTACACTATGTATTGAACCTGATATCTATTATGTTGTAATTGTTACAAATAGTTATCAGTCAATTCAAATTTGGAATATTGGATTGTATATGGAAATTGTAAACTCATAGTAGATGGGTATATGGATTTGGATATAATCCATATGGGGTATATTTTATTCACTTTAGTTGGTGAAATACTTAATGGAAGAACTGTATGAAAGATACAGTGGATTCCATTATTAAGGGTGAATTAACTGTCGCATTGTCTAGGAGACTGTTTGGATCTATAAGTTCATTTAGAACTTGGAGTTGTTCCTTCCATTGAGTTGCCCACACCTTGTTTTGTGACAACAATGGGTCTATATCTCAAGTATAGGAATCACGGTCTCATCAAAAGTCCAAACACATAGAGCGGCAATTCCAAGTGATTAGAGGAATCATTGGAAGAGGTAATAGATACATTATAGAAAATATTATCTACATAAGTTTTTGTAGACCTACTGACTAAAACTTTAAAACATAATTGGTTATGTCTAAGACCAACATCTTAAGAAGATAAGTATGCGATACATGGTCGATTGGCTTCAGTGCAAGTGGGAGATTGTTAGGATTATGCCCTAGAGCCAATCATAGAGATGATTGTTTAGGGATTAGGAACAATCATTTGATTTCATTTATGTATGTCACTGTCACACCCCATTTTTTTGCACCACCTTACTAGGGCTCATCATTTCATGCATGTTTTTGTTTTGTTTTTGAGTCTAGTCACTTGCATTAGGTTTCTAGAGTCACAAGGACAATGGGTATGAATTTTGGTTCAATTTGGAGTTGATCTTGAGGTATAATAAGAGCTTTTGTGACTTGAGGGGCATAATCGTCTTTTAAGTCCCAAACTTTTCATTTGACCTTGAAATAATCTCCAAATTGTCAATTGAAGTTCATATGGATGCATAAGAGGTATTTCTAGTGTCAATTTGATGAATCAATGGCTCGGGATTAAAATGGCTCAATGTAGTTCAAAATTGGTTAATTGACCTTTCTTTGGGTTAGCTCTAATTGACTCACAATTACCAACCAAATCTTTTCTAATTGACTTTCATTAGTCATCATTTTACTCCCAAAAGTGTTTTATGAAGTTCAATTTTGATATGGAAAGTGTTTGGTTTGATCCTATTTGCATGCCTATGCTTAGTAAAGGTAGAACATAGTGGTTAACCGCCTTGTTCAAACCTAACCATGCCCCCATGGTTAGTGGTTTTCAGCCTAAAATGTTCAAAAACATATTCCTCATCGAAACATGGTCGTTTTGGCTTTTGTTTCATCAAAATCGGAGTTAATTTGCCCCCTGAAACACTTCTAGAAGGGAAGGGAGACAAAACAGGCAAAAAATTAGAAGTGGGCTCGGGTGACCACCCAAGCCTGGGCGGCTAGCCGCCTGGGCCCAGGTGGCTAGCCACCCAGCCTTGGGTGGTCACCCGAGACCACTTTCCTATTTTCACTCTAACTCCTTGCTGAAGCGGACTCTTGCCTATTTTGACGTATTTGGGCTCTTTTGGACGAGTTTCCTTCTAATTTTTGGTAACTTCTGAGTTACTTAAGCCCCAAGGGGGTCTCTAATAACCCTTGGATTAATTTTTAGGGTTTTAATCCCAGCCATTGGTTAATCCTAATGAAACTCTATAAATACCCCCCTATGCTTCAGCACAAGGGGAGCCACTTTATGCCTAAAAACCTTAGTGTTAGAGAGAGAATAAGAGAGAGGGACTTGAAGGAGAGCTGGAGTTCTTGCTGTAGCCTTGGAGAACATTGATTCAAGTCATCCATAAGAGCAAGAGGGAGTTCATGCAGCAGCAAGGAAGGCCCTTCCTAAGGTATTCTCCTTCTCTATTCAAGCTTAAACTAGGTTTTCATATGGGTTAGGCTTATTGCATGTTAAAGGTAACTTTTTTATCATGTATTAACACTCTAGCTAGTTAATATACATGGAATATCTATTGTTAATCTACTGTTTAGCATGCTTTAGGGCTGTCCTTTAGGTTTCAATGCGTAGTTATGATTCTTGTGCTCCTGTTTGTCCTTGTGCTAGGATTAGTGTCATTGCATGTTAGAGTTAGGATTTTCATCATGTTATGTTGCTTTAGTTAGTTAATATGCATGATTTAATTTCTGTTTAGTTTGGTTTTAGCATGACTAAAGTATGTTTTGTATGTTTTTAAGCATATATGTGAGTTTAGGGTTTTAGAGTCATTGTTTTATGTTAGTTTTCATATAGCATGATAAAGTAGACTTTTTTATTGGTTTTTCTTCGTGTTTGCTGTATATGTCTTGCATATAGAGTAAATATGATGTTTTTGCATGCATGTTAGTATATTCTAGGGTTTTTATGCATAATATGGTTTTAGTAATATGTTAGGACTTATTATTGTTTGCTGTTTTTGCTGTTAGCATGCTTAGTAGATGATTTTAGGCCATAATACTATTCTGTCCAAATTTGCATATCATTGTTTTTGTATGGTTTTGAGCACGTGTAAGGGTGCAAATAGGTGTGGTATTTATCCTATGGTAAATAGGGCTGCTCATGTCTGAAATGGCTAATGCTTGGAGCTATTGCGCTCAGGTAAGTGGGTACGAAGGTGCCCCAATTCACCTCTCTTCCTTATCCTTTCTCTTCTCCCTATCTAGGGTTAATTTTTAATATGATCCTATGGTTTAATTAGAGGTTTCCTTCACCAACAAAATTCTAGTTTTTATTAAAGTTTCCATTTTGTGGAGTTCTTTCTAAAATCAAACTTTCTATCAATTCTCTTTTTGATCAAATAAGGAAACCTAGGGTTTTAACCATAGGTTTGTATTAGGTCTTAACCCTAGTTCTAATCGAACTACGTGGACTTTGATCCATGTATTTCGTTGCATGGTACGTAGGCGCTCTTCGTGAGGCTCAAGTCCGTTCTAGGATCCAAGCATCCTAGGTTTATTTTTGTTTTGTTTTGTTTTTCTTTATTTTCTGTTTTGTTTGCTTATTATGCATGGATGGATGAATGAAATATATGATATGCATGCTATCTTGTGATGATATACTTGCTGATTTTTGTATGGAAAAGATCTTGATTTAGCCCAAATGAACTGAGAGACCGAAAGGGTGACATGGGTGCCTATAGGCTTTGCCTAGAACCTTCCCATGTCATAGCTTAGCCTCCGAATCCCCGATTTCTTTGGTTTCCAAAAGATTGGTTTTTGCCTTTCCTTTTTTATGGAGTCAGTCAAATTGTTTTCCTAAAACAAACTGTTTTTAGGGTTTTCCTTGTTTCCTTTAAAAAATAAGGTGGCGACTCCTTTCCTTTTATGTTTTCAAACCTATTTTCTTTCCAACCCTCGTGGGCCCGATTTCCGGGGTTCACAGTTTGGCGATTCCACTGGGGAATTTGTGGGCTAGACTCTATGAAGTTTAATTGGGCTAGGTTAATTTCTTATGTTTAATTAAAATCAATCACATTGCATCCGCTTGATTGTGTGCTTTCATTTATTGCATTGTGTGCGCAAATTCTTGCATGCTAGGATCGATGTCCCTCGATGTATCCTTGCCAACGATCGGCCTAGTCTCAACCTTGGTTTTCCTGATTCCATGTGTTGGGGCGAAAGCTATCAACCTCTCTTGCCTAGTACCCTTGGGCTTGCCCTTGGGTATATTAAATGAGTTAATCACGTACTGCTGGACCCACGCGGCATTCCTGATGCCACATGTGGTTAGGTATAAGGATTGCTCAAGCAAGTGAAGGACCCCAGCCTACCCTTATCATTAGTCCATATAGACAGACTTGTAGGACACTACGGTCTCACCTTTATGCACCCACAATTGTTTGTAATGATGCTATGCCGTGTTTGTGGTGTGAGGCTTTATATCTTATGCCCTTAACATAGACCTTTAAACCCTAACCTTCGTTAAGGCTATGGGTTAGGAGGAATAAATTAAGGAAGTAGGATATAAAGCTATGTTTGTGATGTGCTAGTCCTAGGGGATTAATTAAACCTAATCGAAGGACTCTATACCCTATTCTTTTAAAACATACCCTTAATCCATGACCCTTGTAAAGGTAATTGGATAAAAGGGAACGAATTAATTGAACATGGTGTAGAGACCGAGTTCATTAAGGAAAATATGGAGGTTTAGGACGAGTCCTTAGGCTAAAGGTTAAAACTTTTCTATCCATAGACGTGCTGGCTTGGATCCGCAATCCGCAAGGGCGTCTAGTGAGTGTTGAATCTACCCATCAGACAGACATGGCCGACGAAAGAACTAGTGAGGGGCACTTTGACCTTGAGGCTTGCCTGAAAGCCATCATGACCAAGCTTGACCATACCGCCGAGACATCCGATACCGCATTGAAAATGGCTCAAGAGAACCAACAGAAGATGGCGGATCTTGAACAAAATGGCTCTAAGGCCCATTCCTCGGGTATACCTCATGGGGCTGGCACCGAAGAGGGACCTCAATCCAATGAGAACACCAAGACAAGGGGGGAAAGTAGCTTGAAACCTGAGGTCATCAACCTAGAAGGGGAAACCAAAGGGAAAGGTTCTAGTAGTGATTCCGTGTTAGCTAGCAAGGTAGAAGCATTGGAGAGAACTATAAAAGGGATTCGTAGGGCTGATGACATGGTCGATGTGCGGACTTTATCTCTGTTCCCAACGGCTCGTATTCCATTGCAATTCAAAATGCCAGAGTTAGAAAAGTTCGATGGGACGGGTTGCCCTAAAACTCACTTGAAGATGTATGTGCGGGCTATGCACCCTCGAGGGGCCACTGACGAGCTTTTAGCTCAGATGTTCCATGAAACCTTGGACACTTCTGCTTTGAAATGGTTCTTGTCCTTGGATGAGAATAGAGCCCGGATTTGGGAAGATATATGCAATGAGTTTTCGGAGCACTACAAGTACAACACATAGGTGGATGTCACTCGAAGGGACCTGGAAACTACCAAGCAAGGGGCTCATGAAACTTTCTCCGCTTACATTACAAAGTGGAGACAAAAGGCGTCGAGAATGACGGATAGGCCAAATGAGGAGGACCAAATTCAGCTGGTGGTTAAGAACTTGCTGCCCGTGTATCACAAGCACTTATTTGCCCACTATTTCCCCAATTTCAAAGCTCTCATAGGGGCTGGCACGCAGGTTGAAGATGCTATCAACGATGGGACAATCAAAACTGAGGAAGTGAGGAGTCACAAGACAAACTTTACTGGGAAGAACAATGCTGAGGTCAACACCATAACTCAACCAATCCAACCCTTTTCTCTCAATGATGTCAACCCACCTCGCCAATTCACTGACCTATTCATGCCACTCGAAAGAGTCCTTGAAAAGCTCATAAGTCGTGACCTATTGAAGCCACTCGACCCAAGACCCCCACCAAATCCCTTACCCAGGAACTACAACGAGAATGAGTACTGCAAGTACCATCAATCTAAAGGCCATGCCACCAATCGTTGTGTTCGCCTTCGCCACCAAGTCCAAGACCTCATCGATAAACAAGTCATCTCACCACCAACCCGTCCAAATGTCACCCGTAATCCTCTCCCATCTCATAACAACACACCCCCACCTAACACCATAAATGCCATTGGGATTGAATCCTCACGCCCTCGTCGTCCCATAAGACAATACACTCCACTCCCCATGACCTTAACCCGTCTCTTCACCATTTGTCGCAATAACCACCTTATCATGCCACTTCCACCAAAGCCAAGGCCCTCAACCCCTCACCAGTATTGCCAATACCATCGTGCACCTGGCCATGACACCGAGGCTTGTTCTATACTAAAGAAGATCATTCAAGACCTCATTGACCAAAAGGTTTTGTTGTTGCCGAAGAAATCTATCCAACAAGAGCTGAAGGAAAGATATGAAGCAGGGGATCCTCAGGTTGGCCTATTAGGAGAATTGTCAGGGAAATTTGACTACTTTATGCTGTACTCAAGTCCAAGTCCAATATCAGAAGAGCCGATAGTCCCTACAGGTTGGGATGACTTGCCGACAGAAATGGAGAGCATTGACATGATAGAATGGGATGACTTAATGAATGACTCCGAGGAAGTCCATGACATATGGGCTAGTGATGATGAGCTGGATCATATAACCAGAGGGGGTCGTCATTTCAAGCCTCCCCACCTAGAATCTGAGAATCCGTTGGAAGATTTGGAAGGGCAGAGGCGTCCTAGCTTGCAAGAAGAAGAGGATGAAGTGTTGAGGCAGCTAAAGAAGACCAATGCCAACATCACTATTTGGGGCTTACTCATGGCCTCACATAAGCATAGACAGACCGTGTTGAAACTGCTGAATCAGATACAAGTGCCTGTTGACACATTCCCTGAGGGATTGGTACATTTGGTGAATCCAACTCCCAAGAACTCAACCATCGTGTTCACCGATGTGGACCTACCCAAAAGCGGGCCAAGCCATTCTCAAGCTCTCTATGTGACCGTTGACACTATGGGGAAGAGGGTACCTACCGTCCTTATCGACAATGGGTCTGCACTGAATGTATGTCCTCTCCGAACTGCCACTGTCTTGGGTTTGGGACCCACCGATTTCACGCCATCTGGGCAGACTGTAAGAGCTTATGACAACACCCGCCGTGAAGTAATAGGGGTAGTTACTTTGCCTCTTATCATGGGGCCCACTGAATTTAGGGTGGAATTCCAAGTGTTGGATGTGCCATCATGTTTCAACTTGCTGTTGGGCCGACCTTGGATCCATCCCGCTGGGGCTGTGCCATCTTCGCTCCATCAAAAGGTGAAGTTTCCTTATGAAGGAGCCATAGTAACACTTCAAGGGGACTATGAATTGAAACTCGCGGGCGTGCCTATATGTGAGATACAACCTGAATCAGCAGCAGTACCACTATCTGGGTTTGACTATGTCCAATGCATTGAGAAAGAGCTCGAGAAGGGTGAATTAATACCCTTGGACTTTTGCCCCCATGGCAACTTGCACGTTGGTGAGATCATGAGAAGAATGAGCTTCTTTCCAGGCATGGGGCTAGGGCGTCGCCAACAAGGGATCCCTACTTCCGTTCAAAGCCGTGTCACCTCATACACCTTTGGGCTAGGGTATGAGCCCTCTAAAAATGATCATGCGGAAATGCTGAAGAGAAACAAGGAGAAAGTAAGAGCCAAAGCCGAAGGAAGGGTGCCAGACCTGAAGATCTCGCCATATCGACCTACTTTGAATGGTTACTTCGTCAAAGAAGGGGATGATTTTCTATATTGCGGGTTTCCAGAACCCACCTTTGACCAAGCTGCCAAGATCCGAGTTCCAGGTTTTGAAATTTTCTTTATCGAATGCTATCCAATCACAGCTGAAATGGTGGATGATGAAGCCATCAATGATGAGTTCTGGGGAAAGAAAGAAGAAGACTGGGCAGAGAACCTTGATGCAGGGGCTATGGCTGAAATGTTCCGAGATATGATCCTCGCCGTGGAAGACTCGACCATTGAAGAACTCCAAGGTTCGTCCATTAGCCATGCTACTATGCCACTCCTGAATTGGCACCTTGAATATGGTGTCATTGCGGAGCTCCATGAAGAAGAAGACCTTGGCCTACCTGATAGCAGCTTGTAGGTGTCTTAGTTTAGTAATATTTCCCTAATTCAATAAGATGTATCTACTCAACTCTCTTTGTGGAGTCATGGTATTGATACAGATTTGTTTGTTTTCTTTCTTCTTTTGTGTGTCATTCCTACTATTCCTAGTCAATGAAGTGTGTTTTCTTTCTCTATATATGTAGTATCTCTTTTCTCTCCTCTATGGATATTTATGGCATGGATATAGATCCTAGGAACGATGTCCCCCCGGAGCTCGTTGAGCAAAGGAAAAGGGGCGTCACCGAACCTAATATGGATGAATTGGAATCAATCAACTTAGGGACGAATGAATTGCCAAGAATAGTTAAAATTGGGAAAACCCTCTCCCCCGTTGAAAAAGAAAAGATGATCTCCCTCTTGAAAGCCAACATTATGGCTTTCGTATGGTCTTATGAAGACATGCCTGGCATCGACCCCAATATTGTGCAACATTATATCCCCACTAATTCCCTAAAGAAGTCGGTAAAGCAGAAACTCAGAAGATTAAAACCAGAATGGGCTCTAAAAGTAAAAGAAGATGTAACTAAACAACTAGACGCGGGTTTCCTCCAAGTTGTGGAGTACCCTGAGTGGTTGTCAAATATAGTGCCTGTGCCTAAAAAAGATGGGAAAGTGAGGATGAGTGTCGATTTCCGAGATCTCAACGCTGCAAGCCCTAAGGATGATTTTCCTTTACCCCATATCGACGTGTTGGTGGACAGCACAGTGGGACATGCGCTCCTCTCCTTCATGGACGGATTCTCTGGGTATAACCAAATAAAGATGGCGCCTCAAGACATGGAGAAAACAGCCTTTATCACGCAATGGGGAACGTACTGTTACAAGGTAATGCCTTTTGGCTTAAGAAACGCTGGGGCTACTTACCAAAGAGCAGCTACGACCTTATTGCATGATATGATCCATAAGGAAGTCGAGGTTTATGTCGATGATATGATTGTGAAGTCCGTGGATAGGGAAGGGCATTTCAAGGCGCTAGAGAAGTTCCTAGAGCGAGCAAAGAAGTACAATCTCCGCTTAAACCCACAGAAGTGCGCTTTTGGTGTCACTGCAGGCAAGCTATTAGGGTTCATGATCACTCAGAGGGGCATAGAAGTGGACCCAGGGAAGATAAAAGCTATTGTGGAGATGGAGCCGCCTAGCACTGAGAAGCAGATCCGGGGTTTTCTGGGAAGGGTTCAGTACATAAGCCGATTCATTGCCAACTTGACCATGGTTTGCGAACCAATCTTCAAATTGCTTAAGAAAGGTGTGCCAAAAGTATGGAATGAAGAATGCCAAGAGGCCTTTGGGACTATTAAGAGATACTTGAGCAATCCTCCAATCTTAGTTCCCCCACGGCAAGGTGCACCGCTCTTGTTATACTTAACGGTCACCGAAACCGCGACGGGAGCTATGTTAGCTCAATATCTCGAAGGGTCTACAAAGGAGAATGCCATCTACTACCTAAGCAAGAAAATGACGGACTATGAAGTGAAGTACAATGCCATTGAAAAGGCTTGTGTGGCACTAGTATGGGCGACGCAAAAGCTCTGGCACTACATGATGTCCTTCGAAGTGTTCTTGATAAGTCGCATGGACCCATTGAAGTACCTGGTAGAAAGGCCAGTATTGTCATTCAGAACTGCTCGATGGTCAATTCTCCTCAATGAATTCGACATCAAGTACGTGAATCAGAAGTCTATCAAGGGAAGCGTCATTGCAGATTACCTAGCCAGCTGTCCGGTGTCATCATCCGCTCCGTTTAACGATCAATTCCCAGATGAGGACGTGCTAGAGATTGGTAGAAAAACTTGGAGAGTATACTTCGATGGGGCAGCCAATAGGAAAGGTTATGGGATAGGAGTCCTGCTGGTCTCACCTGAAGAGGCATTTACACCGTTGGCGGTTAAGTTGGGGTTTGAAGCTACCAACAACATTGCTGAGTATGAGGCCTGTATCCTAGCATTGGAAGCCGCACTTGAATTGGGGATCAAAGAATTGGAAGTGTTCGGGGACTCAGCGTTAATCATTTGTCAGATAAAAGGGGAATGGAAAATTCGAGATGAGAAGTTGCTGCCCTACCATGCCTATCTGGAAGCTCTAACCAAGGAGTTCTCAGAGATAGAGTTTAACTACCTTTCAAGAAACAAGAACCAGTTCGCCGATGCCTTGGCAACCCTAGCATCCATGGTGGAGATACCTGAAGGGGGAAATGTGAAACCGTTGGTGATAGAATGTCGAGACAAGCCTGTGTACTGTTGTGCAATCCGAGGAGGGGAAGTGATCGATGGCCACCCGTGGTTCCATGACATAAAGAAGTTCGTTGAAGAAAGAGAATACCCAGAGGGAGCATCTCGTATTGACAGAAAAACTCTAAGACGGCTAGCAAGTCACTATGTACTTTGTGGAGGAAAGCTATATCGAAGATCATACGATGGGATCCACCTGTTGTGTGTCACCAAGGAGGAAGCCGAGCATCTGATTAAAGAAATCCATGAAGGGACAGGGGCTCCGCACATGAATGGCTATATGTTGGCTAAGAAAATCATGAGGCTAGGCTATTATTGGTCTACCATGGAAAGAGATTGCCACGCACATGTCAAGAAGTGCCATAAATGCCAACTATTCGCCAGTGGACAACATTTGCCTTCTATGCCTTTAACAAATATGTCAACTCCATGGCCGTTCGCAGTGTGGGGAATAGATATCATCGGACAGATTAAGCCGGAGGCATCCAATGGTCATGAATACATCTTGGTAGCCATCGATTACTTTACCAAGTGGGTGGAAGCAGCTTCCTTCAAAGTTTTGAATGCTAAAAAGGTGGCGCAGTTCATACAGCTCAACATTATCTATCGATATGGGGTACCGCATGAAGTTATCTCAGACAATGGCCAGCATTTTCAGAAAGAAACCCATGAGCTCTTGCAAAAGTACGGCATAGTTCACCATTTGTCGTCACCATATCGTCCTCAGACTAATGGAGCAGTGGAAGCAGCTAACAAGAATATCAAGAAGATACTGCAGAAGACTACGGACTCGCACACAGACTGGCATGAGAAGTTACCATTGGCTCTATGGGGTTACAGAACATCAATAAGGTCGTCAACAGGGGCTGCCCCTTACTCTCTAGTTTATGGAATGGAGGCTGTCTTGCCAGTTGAATTGGAAGTTCCTTCACTAAGGGTTGCCGTGGAGAGCCAGATAACAGAAGTGGACTGGGTTAAGAGCCGTTATGATGAGTTAGCTTTGCTGGATGAAAGGCGTTTAAGGGCGCTGTATCATGTTCAGGGGTATCAGCGGAGAGTCGCCAGAGCATTCAACAAGCATGTCAAAGACCGAGGTCTAAAGAAAGGGGATGTAGTGCTGAAAGAAATCAGAGCTCCAGTATTCGACCCGCGAGGGAAATTCAAGCCAAGTTGGGGTGGACTGTACATTATCAAAGAAATATTGCCAGCAGGGGCTGTTCGCCTCATGGATTTAGATGGAATTGAGTTCGCTCGTCCAACTAATTTGGATCAATTGAAAAAATACCATGTTTGAAGCCTGCTAGGTTGAAAACCCGTGAGGGCGGCCTAGGCAAAAGTTAAGGCATGAGAACTACGTAAGACCTGATTCTCCATTCAAAAACAAAAACAAAAACAAAAAAAAACAAAAAAACAAAAAAAAGCAAAAAAGAAAAAATCATGGAGATACGTAGGCAACCCTTAAAGTTACCTTGGGTGCGGTCTAAATCAAACAACAAAATCCCAAATTTGATTTATTATTGGCAATTTATTTAAAACTAAAATTGATTGACATAGCAATTTATTGGTATTAAGTAAAAGAACTATAAAAGCGCCATAAATATCCTATTCTATTGAGTCTTCAATTCTTCTTGGGCTTCTTTGCAGTTCGCTTTTCAGCTTTCTGCTTCTCTCTTTCGTGTCTTCTTTTCTTCCTCAAGTCATGTTCATAAGCTGTTGTCACTACTTCCATAATATCTTCTCTACAAGGCCCAAGTTCGTTATTCTTGATAAGTCCAAAAATCCTTTCTCTTCGAGTGGTCTCTCTCTCACCTAAATTGCTTTTCAACCATTCCTTATACTCGGGGCTCATCATATATGGACCATCAGTATTCGTAACTTGAGTCAGTGTCAGCTTTCTAGGCCATCGATCTTTTGCCCAAGTCACTACAGAAAGACCCGCAGGCACCACAGGATAGTCGCCTTTTAAGGAAGTGGGTATGGTTTGCATGGCACCCATCTGACGAAGAACCCTTGAAGGCCAATAAAAGGAAGTAGACCTTAGTCCTATGAGTCTCACCATGGCACATCCAGAAGTTCGCAGAAGCACCTGTTCGCTGCAGCCCCATATGAAGACGAACCACTTGACACTCCTCCAAGAAAGGGTTTGGAAGTAACCTAGCCAATCCCTCAATGAAAACTCTTTAGGTAGTTCAATGCGGCGAAGGCAGTAATGCTGGGGCTTGTATGATGTAATGGCAATGGGTGATAAGAAATTCAGTCTTTCAAGCAACCACATTTGCAGCAGAATGGGGCTACCTCCTAAAGGAACCTTTGGGTCCTCATGGACTTTATCCAAGCTATTCAGGGTTTCAGCTAATACCATGGGAATCAAGTTATGGCCCTTGGCAAGGAGAGCAATCAAGTCACAAATTTGTATGGGAACATGTGGAGTACCAGTTGAAATAAGGAAACGACCAATGAGGCAAAAGGCAAATGCATGCTTAATGGGAAAGGTAAAGTTCAGAATACCTTTACCATCATAAACCAAAAAAGAGGTTGCCAATTTCATCAAGTCTACCATATGGTCCTTGACAAACGTAGAGGCATATTGTGGGTGAATCCCAAAGAGGTTGGAAAAAGAAGTAAGGAAGCTTGGGCGAGGAGTAGGGAGAATAAAAGGACCTACCGGTGAAACCCCATACAACGCGCAGAATTCCTCCATGGTTGGGCACAGTTCTTCATAGTTGAAGCGGAACACATGAATTTGGGGATCCCAAAAATATGTAGCAGCAGTCAAGAGGTTCGTTTCAAGCTTCACATGCCTCAAGGAAAGCAATGGATCCAAGCCAAAGCACTTGAACTCAGATTTTGCTTCAGCACTCATAACTCTCAAAAACCCTCCTAAAAATTTGTCTAGAGCCTCCATAATTTCTAATGAATGAATACAAGTAGGTTTAGGAACCTCTTGGATGTGTTTTTATAGGGAAAAGGTCACAAATCCAAGTTCAAATAGGAAAAAACCCGTCAAAATAGGAAGTTTCCTATTCAAAGTGGGATTTCCGCTTCGGGCTCGGGTGACCACCCAGGCCTGGGCGGCTAGCCACCTGGGCTTGGGCGGCTAGCCGCCCAGCCCCGGGTGGTCACCCGAGGCCGTTTTCCTATTTTGCCTAGTTTTGCCTATTTTTGACCTAATTGGACCCCTATATGGTTATGTGACCTTGGGAAGCTTATTTTGAGCTTATTTTTGCACAAAAACATGAGTAAATCACCACCATGGAACTCCAAAAGTCTCATACAAAGTACCAAAGCAAATGTTCAAAGAAAGGTTACAAAGCATAAAGAAAGATGTTTCATTCGATTACAAAGCAAGAGGGTAAGCTAATCTAATGGTCTCCCGTGGTTCTTCTCTTTCTACTTGATTCGCCTCTACCACGACCAGCATGAGGATTCCCTTGGGGTGGCATCGGCTGTGGTGGACGCAGTGTGGAGACCTGTTGCAAAGAAATCAATTAATAAAGAAGGGTTATATCATTAGCTCCTATGATTGGAATGAACAAAGGGAATGGCTTACAGTGGGATTCAGTCGTCCCTCTAGCACAGAGTTCGCCAAACTCATCCTAACAAGGTCTCGCCTTAAACCCTCGCTGAGCTCAAGGCACTCCTGTGCATACTCTCGGGGAACCTAAAAGATGAACATGGTTAATAAATGATGAAAAGGGTTCTAAGAAAAGCAAAGGTTTAGAGCTTACATGCTCGTAGCTCGAGTCAATCTTGGGGACCTCATCAAAAGCAGGGCGGGTAATGTCCGTCCTCATGAACTCCAACCCATTACATAGATTCACTTGCCAGTCGAGTACTGGGAGAGGTGGCTGTGCCATTCCCCCCATCTCATAATCCTCATCCCCATGAGTCATGCCTGTGGAGGACGCTATTGTGGAATTATGTCCACGAGCTCGCCGGCCCTGCAATAGATAATTTGTATAAGAGGAGTGCTTAATTGAAAAGAATGGAGTAGAAACTCACCCCTTGAGGTGGGAAGCCAATGACTCTAGGGCGCATCAGGAATTGGTTGCAGAAAGTCATGTAGTCGGTGTTAGGCGAGGTGAACTCCTCAGCATCCCATCCAATCAGAGCTTCCACTAGCTCATCCCCATCCAGAGAGTCAGTGTGCCTCATGTTCATGGGAGGCAAGACAGGGGTAAGGGCAGCATCCACTCGTCCTTTCACCTGCCTAAGGACGCGCTCCCCTAAATACCAGTATCGCCCTGAGGGACCCTCAAAGAGTACCCTCTTCCCAGTCAATTCCAAACAGGACACACACCTCCTAGGCAACCTAGCCTCCCACAGTCCCCATGGACTCCACTCCACCTGTTGAATTTGAAAAAAAAAAAAAAAAGGAAAAAAATGGTGAGCAAGATAATAAAAAATGAATGAAAGAAAAGAATGAGGAAGGTGAATTACCATGTCAGCATTTAGGCTCGCCAAGTACGCCCTTGCATGGGCGTAGTCATGCCTGTTGGGGGCACGCATAGCTATCTTGGTGGGAGCATAGTTCCCAAGTATTGGCCATTCTTGTATCTCATTATCCAGGGCAGGGCGGCACAGTCCCAGGTATTTATAATACCATATCTGTCAAGATTCAAGAAAAGCATTAAAATTAAGTCAAGTTTGAGAGGAATTTAAAAATTAAACATTTTTACTTACCTCCCAAACAAATGGGAGCCCACCAAAATGCTTGGAAACACCACGAGACATGTCAGACATGGATCTATACATAGTAGCTAGTGCTGCCCCTCCCCAGTTATACCTCCCCATTTTGTTCACATCTACCATGGAAGCGAGGTACCCCAGTTGTGCCATGTCATTGGCACCAACAAAGAGAGTGCAGGAGAGCATATAGATCATGAAAGCCCTAGTAATGCACTCAGGAGCCACCCCCACACCTTCTACTTGATTGGCAAAATTCTCAAAAAGCCATGTCCTCCTAACACCGCGGGAACTCGCCTCAATATCAATCCCCAACATAGTGAAGAGATAAGCACTATTTGTGTTGGCATCCCCATAGAATTCCAACCTCTTTCCTTTAAGGCTTAAACCGGTGATAATTGAGAAATCCTTGGGAGTCATGGTCATCTCCCCAAAACTGAAGTGGAAGGTGTTGGTAGTATCCCACCATAGCTCAGCTAAGGCAAGAAGGGCTTGCCTATCCCACTGTTCATTCCATAATGAGTCAAGAAACCAACCAAAACCCGCTTTCTTAATGGATTCCCTTGCGGAAGGTTGGGTGTGCTCCATACGCCTCCACCACCCAATAAGATTCTTTATCGAAGACCTTGTGCGTAGGTCTTGGAAATTGGGCTAATTAAGAAGAATGATTCACCTAGTTAGTGTAAAAATCATATGCAAGCATTGATAATTGGCTTTCCAAAAAACTAAGTCTTTTAGTTCATGAACAAGTAAACCTTGCTTTGAAAGTTTATGAAAACAATGGTTTTATTCTTCAAACTCATGATCATTGGTAAACCATGCATTCCAAGACCATGGAAACATGGATTTTTTAAAGAAAATAACAAGCAAACTTTGTTTTCCAAAGTGGTTTTTTGAGGAAAAAATAAGCAAACCTTGTTCATGAAAACATGGGTTTTTCACAAATATAGCAAACTTTGTTTTTCAAAGTTCATGAAAATGCTTGGTTTTGTTTCTAAAATCAATTAGAAATGAATGCCTATGATTTTGCCTTGCAATGCACATCAATTTTACAAAGATTGGATGAATTTTCATCATTCAAGCATTTTATCAAACACTTGGTGAGCACTATTCACCAAGTTTTCAAATTGAATTCTTTTCACATCGAATCCTTGCCAAAATCAATGGGCATTGCAAACATTGCTAGGAATACTCATGGAGAGTTCATGGGAATGCATTTCAATCAACAAAAATGAAAATTTCAAAGAAAAGTTTAAAATGGGTAAGCTTACCTCTTGCTTGGAATGGAGAAAAAAGAGATGATTCCTTGGTTCTAGAAGCAATTTCTCTTGAGGAACATCATATATTGGTGCCTTGTATCTACTCTTTGAGTCAAGGAATGGATACTTTGAAGTGGAGTCTTCATTTGAATCCATGGTGGATGAACTAGCTTGTTTTGAGCAAAAATGGGTTTAATGGGTTTTTGATTTGCAAAGTGCTGCAAATTTCTGGTTTTTGATGTGAAATTGGGTGTTAATGATGCTATTTCATGTGTATGAATCCTTCTTGAAGTATGGATTTGATTGCTCTTGGGTATTGGAGTGATTTTGCAAAATGGGGTAAGCTTTCTAGAGAGAGAAACTCCAATTTTCGGGTTCTTTGAACAAGGGGTATGAATAGTGCACTTGGGTATTTAAAAACCCAGAATTTTTCAGCATTAGGCTCGGGTGACCACCCAAGCCTTGGGCAGCTAGCCACCAGGGCCTGGGCGGCTAGCCTCCCGAGGCCTGGTGGTCACCCAAGCCACTTTGTTTTGGCTTTCTCCCTCGCTTTGTCTCGCCTTGGCGCGTGATTAAACCTTCTTCCAAATGAGATATTCAACACTTTTTGAGCTTAAAATCAATCAAATTTCATCTTGAAATCAATTCTTTGAATTGATTTTATGTTCAAAAGGGTTGAATATATTTCCCCTGTGTCATGCCAATTCAAGTGACAATGTGCCAAGTCACTTTCCTCTTGCACCATGCTTGTCCTATCTTGATAAATTGATCATATATCCTCATTTCAAATCTTGATTTTTCATCCCACTTGGTTGAATATATTCATCGCTTGGATATATTCTTCCATTTCAAAAGTGTATTCACCCTTTGAATATGCTTCTCAGTTTCAAATTCTCATTCTCTATCATACTTGGTTGAATATATTCATCACTTGAATATATTCTTCCATTTCAAAAGTGTATTCACCCTTTGAATATGCTTCTCAGTTTCAAATTCTCATTCTCTATCATACTTGGTTGAATATATTCATCGCTTGGATATATTCTTCCATTTCAAAAGTGTATTCACCCTTTGAATATGCTTCTCAGTTCCCAATCCTCATTACCTATCTTACTTGGTTAAATATATCCATCACTTGGATATATTTCTCCATTTCAATGGTGTGTTCATCACTTGAACACACTTGTCACTTACTTGGTTAAATTTATCCATCACTTGGATATATTTCTCCATTTCAATGGTGTGTTCATCACTTGAACACACTTGTCACTTACTTGGTTAAGTATATCCATCGCTTGGATATATTTCTCCATTTCAATGGTATGTTTATCACTTAAACATACTTGTCACTTACTTGGTTAAATATATTCGTGACTAGAATATATTTCTCCATTTCAATGGTGTACCCATCACTTGAGTACACTTCTCAGATCATTCTTATCCTACTTGGTTAAATATATCCATCACTTGGATATATTTCTCCATTTCAATGGTGTGTTCATCACTTGAACACATTTGTCACTTACTTGGTTAAGTATATCCATCGCTTGGATATATTTCTCCATTTCAATGGTATGTTTATCACTTAAACATACTTGTCACTTACTTGGTTAAATATATTCGTGACTAGAATATATTTCTCCATTTCAATGGTGTACTCATCACTTGAGTACACTTCTCAGATTATTCTTATCCTACTTGGTTAAATATATCCATCGCTTGGATATATTTCTCCATTTCAATGGTATACTCATCACTTGAGTATACTTCTCAGATTTCATTCTCAGATTACTTGGTTAAATATATTCGTGACCTGAATATATTTCTCCATTTCAATGGTATACTCATCACTTGAGTATACTTCTCAGATTATTTCGTCACTTACTTGGTTAAATATATTCGTGACCTGAATATATTTCTCCATTTCAAAGGTATGTTCATCACTTGAACGTACTTCTCAGTCTTTTTCAATCACTAAGTATACTCAGCACTTGAGTATATTTCTCAGCATCCTTTTCATCACTTGGTTAAATATATTCGTGACCTGAATATATTTCTCCATTTCAAAAGTATACTCATCACTTGAGTATACTTCTCAGATTTCATTCTCAATCACTTGGTTAAATATATTCGTGACTAGAATATATTTCTCCATTTCAAAAGTATGTTCATTCGTAGTGGCTTGAATATGCTTCTCTTATCAATTCTCAACTCTCAGTGGTTTAAGTATACTCATGACTTGAGTACACTTCCTTATTTCAGTCTCAGGTTTTCAACCTCCGATCCTTGTTGGTACAGTGTGTGATTTCTCCAGGCTTTTTGTCAAAAATGGGTTGGTCTTTATCATTGGTTCACAAGTGTAACTTGTTCGCCAATGAGGGGCTTCTGTCACACCCCATTTTTTTGCACCACCTTACTAGGGCTCATCATTTCATGCATGTTTTTGTTTTATTTTTGAGTCTAGTCACTTGCATTAGATTTCTAGAGTCACAAGGACAATGGGTATGAATTTTGGTTCAATTTGGAGTTGATCTTGAGGGATAATAAAAGCTTTTGTGACTTGAGGGGCATAATCGTCTTTTAAGTCCCAAACTTTTCATTTGACCTTGAAATAATCTCCTAATTGTCAATTGAAGTTCATATGGATGCATAAGAGGTATTTCTAGTGTCAATTTGATGAATCAATGGCTCGGGATTAAAATGGCTCAATGTAGTTCAAAATTGGTTAATTGACCTTTCTTTAGGTTAGCTCTAATTGACTCACAATTACCAAGCAAATCTTTTCAAATTGACTTTTATTAGTCATCATTTTACTCCCAAAAGTGTTTTATGAAGTTCAATTTTGATATGGAAAGTGTTTGGTTTGATCCTATGTGCATGCCTATGCTTAGCAAAGGTAGAACATAGTGGTTAACCGCCTTGTTCAAACCTAACCATGCCCCCATGGTTAGTGGTTTTCAGCCTAAAATGTTCAAAAACATATTCCTCATCGAAACACGGTCGTTTTGGCTTTTGTTTCATCAAAATCGGAGTTAATTTGCCCCCTGAAACACTTCTAGAAGGGAAGGGAGACAAAACAGGCAAAAAATTAGAAGTGGGCTCGGGTGACCACCCAAGCCTGGGCGGCTAGCCGCCTGGGCCCAGGTGGCTAGCCGCCCAGCCTTGGGTGGTCACCCGAGACCACTTTCCTATTTTCACTCTAACTCCTTGCTGAAGCGGACTCTTGCCTATTTTGACGTATTTGGGCTCTTTTGGACGAGTTTCCTTCTAATTTTTGGTAACTTCTGAGTTACTTAAGCCCCAAGGGGGTCTCTAATAACCCTTGGATTAATTTTTAGGGTTTTAATCCCAGCCATTGGTTAATCCTAATGAAACTCTATAAATACCCCCCTATGCTTCAGCACAAGGGGAGCCACTTTATGCCTAAAAACCTTAGTGTTAGAGAGAGAATAAGAGAGAGGGACTTGAAGGAGAGCTGGAGTTCTTGCTGTAGCCTTGGAGAACATTGATTCAAGTCATCCATAAGAGCAAGAGGGAGTTCATACAGCAGCAAGGAAGGCCCTTCCTAAGGTATTCTCCTTCTCTATTCAAGCTTAAACTAGGTTTTCATATGGGTTAGGCTTATTGCATGTTAAAGGTAACTTTTTTATCATGTATTAACACTCTAGCTAGTTAATATACATGGAATATCTATTGTTAATCTACTGTTTAGCATGCTTTAGGGCTGTCCTTTAGGTTTCAATGCATAGTTATGATTCTTGTGCTCCTGTTTGTCCTTGTGCTAGGATTAGTGTCATTGCATGTTAGAGTTAGGATTTTCATCATGTTATGTTGCTTTAGTTAGTTAATATGTGTCACACCCCATTTTTGTCACCTTAGCTAGGGTTTGTCATTGCATGTGTCTTTTTGTTTCCTTTTTGAGTCTAGTCTTTTGCATTGAGTTTCTAGGGTCCTAAGGATGATGTGTATGAATTTTGGTTCGATTTGGAGTTGATCTTGAGGGTTAATAAGAACTTTTGTGACTTGAGGGGCATAATCGTCTTTTTGATCACAAACTTTCCATTTGACCTTGAAATGATCTCCAAGTTGCCAATTGGAGTTCATATGGTTGTATTTGAGGTATTTGTGGGTTCAATTCGATGAATTGAATGTTCGGGATTAGAATGGCTCAACAAGGCTCAAGTTGGCTAAGAGACCTATTTCAGGTTAGCTCGAATTGGTTCATGATTTTCACTCTATGACTACTCATTTGACCTTGATTGGTCTTAATTTCATCCCCAAATGTGTTTAGGGAGGTTGAATTTCGAATTGGAAAGCATTCGGTGCGACCCTATGTGCATACCTAAGCTAAGCAATGGTGAGGCATAGCGGTTAACCACCTTTGTAGGACCCAACCATGCAGCCATGGCTAGGGTTTCTTGCCCTCAAGTGACTCAAATTACATTCCCCTTCGAAACACGGTCGTTTTGGCTTTCGTTTCGTCAAAATCGGAGTTGATTTGGGCCCTGAAACACATTTGGAAGCTGAAAGGGTCAAATTTGGGCTGAAGCTGACATGGCCTCGGGTGACCACCCAGGCCTGGGCGGCTAGCCGCCTGGGCCCAGGCTGCTAGCCGCCCAGCCCCAGGTGGTCACCCGAGCCACTTTCCTTTTTTGAGCCTTGACGCGGCTCCCACCCTATTTTCTCGGATTTGCTCGCCCTTGGCCGCCATTTAACCCTAATTTCAGCCCTTTTTGACCTACTTGAGCCCCAAGGTAACCTCTAAGAGCCCTTGGATCAATCCCTAGGGTTTTAATCCCAACCATTGAGGGTTCCCCCTCAATCCCTATAAATACCCCCCTATACTTCAGCAATAGGGAGGCACTTGGAGGCACTTTAGAGGGACTTGGGAGGCCACTTGGAGGGAATTTCTGAAATTGGAGGCTATGGCAGCCATCCTTAGGGTAGTTTAACCTAAACTTTGAGTGAGAGAGTGTGAGAGAAGGCTTGAAGGAAGGCTAGAGCATTGCTTGGAGGCTTGGAGGAAGGAATTTCCAGCAGCACATAAGAGGAGGAGGACTCTCTACAGCAGCCACCATAGGTATGCCCCTTCCCCTTTCTCTCTTTCATTCAAACTAGGGTTTTTTACATAGCTTTGCATTATTTCATGTTTAAAGCTTATTATTTTATCATGTGTTGATGCTTCTAATGCTTAGAATGCATGATTAGGATATTGTCTATGGCTGGTTTTGCATGATATAATGTCATTCTATGTGGTTTTATGAGTCTTTGTGTTGTTAGGGTTTTTTAGAGTCTTTTCTAGGGTTTTACATGGAATAGTCATTATTTCATGTTAAAGTTTGTGTTTTTATTGTGTTTTGCTGCTTCTATTAGCTAGTATGCATGATTAGGATCATATTTGTGGGCTGTTTAGTATGCTAGGATGTTATTCCATGTGATTTACTGCATGTTTGGGACTTTAGGGTTTCTTAGGTGCTTAAAATGGTTTTCTGCATGAAATAGCTCTTTGGTATATTAGAGCTTATATTTTTATTGTGTTTTGTTGCTTCCATTGGAATGTATGCATGATTAGGATAATATTTGTGGGCTGTTAGGATGTTGTCCCATGTGACTTACTGCATGTTTGGGATTCTAGGGTTCCCTTAGTGCTGAAATTGAGTTTATGTTTAGAATAGCTATATTTCATGTGCAAGCTTGTATTTTTCTCATGTGTGGATGCTTCTATTGATTAATATGCATGATTAGCATGATGTCTATGATGGGCTTTGCATGATTTAGAGTTATTCTATGTGTTTTTTAGCACAATTGCGATTCTAGGGTTTCATTCATCCTTGTATTAGGAAAGTTGCATATAGCATGATAGCTTAGGGTTTTTTTTTGTGTTTTCTTCATAGTTGACATATATGTGCTGCATATTTGATAGCTATGACATTTTTCTGCATTCATAGTAGTTGATTTTAGTGTTTTTTTGCATGTCATTGCATGTAGGGTTGAATTAGGGTTTTAGTTAGCTTATGATTCATGTTGTTGCATGACTTGTGGTTGATTTTAAACCTTATTTCAATTCTGTCCAGATCTGTTAGTTGTCCTTGATGTGATATTTTGAGCATGTGTTAGCCTATGTTTGGGCATGATAATAGCTTGATTTGGCATCTAGCTTGTTTGGTTGGCATTTTTGGTATGTTTTGCATGGAAATTGCAGGTGCTTTGACAGGTACAACAGGTGCAACTACCCCACCAATGTGGGGTGGTTATCTTGGCTATTGTGAGATGAAATCTTACAAATAAGGTAATTACCCTATGCAATAGGGAGGTTACTTTGACAGGTTGCTTTTGCTTAAGGTAAGTAGGGTGTGAGGGTGCCCCAATTCACCCTTCTTTCCTTCCTTTGAAACTTTCCCTTTCTCCCCCCTAGGGTTGTTTCCTAATAGGGGAATATGGTGATTCCTATAGTATCCTTTCAATAAAAAATACCTTTTAAATCAAAGTTTCCATCTTTTATCAAAATTCCATATTTTACCAAAAATCTTTTGAGAATCATTTATTTTGGAAACTTACCATGTTTTACTTGAAAGGAAACTTAGGGTTTACCATAGGCCTTGATTAGGTTATAACCCTATTCCCTTTCGAACTACGTGGACTTTGATCCATGTATTTCCATACATGGTACGTAGGCGCTCCTTGTGAGGTTCAAGTCCGCCCTAGGATACTAAGTATCCTAGGTTTTCTCCCCCCTCTTTCTTTTTCTGTTTTTTCTTTGATTTACTAGATTGTATGGATGAATGAATGAATGATATGCATGCTGTCTTGTGATGATAATTGTTGATTTGTGTGTGATTAAGACTTTGATTTAGCCCAATTAAATTAAGAGACCGTTTAGGGCGATATGGGTGCCTATAGGCTTTGCCTAGAACCTTCCCATATCGTAACTTAGCCTCCGAATCCCCGAATTCTCTGGTTTCCAAAAGACTTTTTTGCCTTACCATTTTTAAACATGGAGTCAATCTTTTGTTTTCCTAAAACAAAACTGTTTTTAGGGTTTTCCTTGTTTCCTTTAAAAAATAAGGTGGCGACTCCTTTCTTTTTCCAAACCCATTCGTGGGCCCTCTTTTCCTGGGTCCACAGATTGGCGACTTTTAAACCCTCCTGTGGGCCTTAACAATTTCTGGGGTTCACAATATGCATGATTTAATTTCTGTTTAGTTTGGTTTTAGCATGACTAAAGTATGTTTTGTATGTCTTTAAGCATATTTGTGAGTTTAGGGTTTTAGAGTCATTGTTTTATGTTAGTTTTCATATAGCATGATAAAGTAGACTTTTTTATTGGTTTTTCTTCGTGTTTGCTGTATATGTCTTGCATATAGAGTAAATATGATGTTTTTGCATGCATGTTAGTATATTCTAGGGTTTTTATGCATAATATGGTTTTAGGAATATGTTAGGACTTATTATTGTTTGCTGTTTTTGCTGTTAGCATGCTTAGTAGATGATTTTAGGCCATAATACTATTCTGTCCAGATTTGCATATCATTGTTTTTGCATGGTTTTGAGCACGTGTAAGGGTGCAAATAGGTGTGGTATTTATCCTATGGTAAATAGGGCTGCTCATGTCTGAAATGGCTAATGCTTGGAGCTATTGCGCTCAGGTAAGTGGGTACGAAGGTGCCCCAATTCACCTCTCTTCCTTATCCTTTCTCTTCTCCCTATCTAGGGTTAATTTTTAATATGATCCTATGGTTTAATTAGAGGTTTCCTTCACCAACAAAATTCTGGTTTTTATTAAAGTTTCCATTTTGTGGAGTTCTTTCTAAAATCAAACTTTCTATCAATTCTCTTTTTGATCAAATAAGGAAACCTAGGGTTTTAACCATAGGTTTGTATTAGGTCTTAACCCTAGTTCTAATCGAACTACGTGGACTTTGATCCATGTATTTCGTTGCATGGTACGTAGGCGCTCTTCGTGAGGCTCAAGTCCGTTCTAGGATCCAAGCATCCTAGGTTTATTTTTGTTTTGTTTTCTTTTTCTTTATTTTCTGTTTTGTTTGCTTATTATGCATGGATGGATGAATGAAATATATGATATGCATGCTATCTTGTGATGATATACTTGCTGATTTTTGTATGGAAAAGATCTTGATTTAGCCCAAATGAACTGAGAGACCGAAAGGGTGACATGGGTGCCTATAGGCTTTGCCTAGAACCTTCCCATGTCATAACTTAGCCTCCGAATCCCCGATTTCTTTGGTTTCCAAAAGATTGGTTTTTGCCTTTCCTTTTTTATGGAGTCATTCAAATTGTTTTCCTAAAACAAACTGTTTTTAGGGTTTTCCTTGTTTCCTTTAAAAAATAAGGTGGCGACTCCTTTCCTTTTCTGTTTTCAAACCTATTTTCTTTCCAACCCTCGTGGGCCCGATTTCCGGGGTTCACAGTCACATTTATTATTGATTTAATAAAAAGGCTTATTCTATTATGTTTGTATGCATCATTTATATTTACATAATATGTCCATGGAGTTAGAGTTGAGAATATGGAATTACAAAGAGTTGTAATTTTGAGACTATAGATATATCTCTGTACTAAACTCCTAAAGCATTCCTAGTTGAAGGTTCACTATGATGGACAGTAATGAACCATAGGACTAGCACTTGTTAAGCTGACTCTATAGGAGGATAGCTAGTCTCAAGCTATTTGTGTGGAGACGCTACAACCAACAAGTGGGTGCCTATTGCGAGAATAGGTACACTGAATGTGACCAAAGATATGAGATAAACTGAATGGAGTTTTATCCTGCCTGTCAATCAGTTTCTCATTGTTATAGTAGTACAAGTAATCCTTAGACCTGAGACACCATAGTTGCCTTATGCATGTAGCTTTAGAAGTTTGATAACACTAAGTGCAGATCCTATTCAGGGGTCTGCAAAGGTGTTCATTGGCCCTACTGCTATGTGTATGAAGGCATGTGAGTGATCAACAAGGGATCCATCACTCTTAGGAAAAAGAAAGAGAATGTCTCATATAGCATTCATAATATAACTCATTAAATCCATGGCCATGGTAGGATGAATATGAAAAGAGTTTCATGAGTTCATCAATGAGTTGATATCTATAAATGAGTATAAAGTAATTGAACTAGGGACTTGACAGACTTCCATGTCCTATTAGTTCAATTGGAGACATTGTGTTGAAGGAAGGATGCAATTGTAACCTATAAACTATAACAGAAGGGTTCTTTGTAAATGACTATTCACCTCATTAAGGACCACACCATGAGCCATATGCTAGGTGTTACTCATGGTTAGTAGAAGCCCTAATTGATATAAGTGAGTTATAATCAATTAGGGAATTGGAAGGAGTTCCAATTAGACCCTAAATGGAAAGAGTTCCATTGTGCACACCTCGTGCTATTCCTACTACTTGATGATGTGAACCCAATGGGTCACACACTGATCATGCAAGATGAGCTTTAAAGTCTATGAGAGAAAGGGTATGAGTGCATAAAGAATAGTTCTTTAAGGCCTATTTATATTTGATGTAATTTATAGGGGTTATTGTGCAATTTAGAGAAATTGCATAAAACCCTAATAGGGTTTCCTCCTAGGGTCGGCCCCCTTAGTGTGGACTATATAAGTCACACTATGATGTGTGACATCATCATAAGCTGAACTCTCCAAGGGCTGGCCAGAATTTCCAGCCTCCCTCTCTCTCTCTCCTCTCTTCTCCTACACTAGCAACAACAAGGAAAAGGAGGAAAGGACTTGAAGCTCTAGCTGGGTGTGGATACCGTTGGAGGCAGCACACTTGGGCTGCTCATTCACCGCTGTCTGGAATCAAAGCTTGGAGCAAAAAGGAGAAGACAAAAATTCTGTAAGTGTTATAACCCTCTTTGTAGTTAGGGTTTGATTTTCTGTTATGCATAGTTAGATTCATGGGCTGTGGAATCGTAGGGAAAATTTTTATATTCCGCAATTCAATTTTTCCCTCTTGATCGATTCCCAATAGACTCTTCGCTGATACCCTTGCACATGATACAACGCCCTTAACCGCCTTTCATCGAGTAAAGCTAACTCGTCATAACGGCTCTTAACCCAGTCCACTTTTATTATCTGGCTCTCCATGGCAACCCTTAGTGAAGGAACCTCCGATTCAACTGGCAACATGGCCTCCATTCCATAAACTAGAGAGTAAGGGGTAGCCCTTGTTGATGACTTTATTGATGTTCTGTAACCCCATAGAGCCAATGGTAACTTCTCATGCTAATCTGTGTGTGAGTCTGCGGTCTTTTGTAGTATCTTCTTGATATTCTTGTTAGCCGCTTCCACTGCTCCATTGGTCTGAGGACGGTATGGTGACGACGGATGGTGAACTATGCCGTACTTTTGCAAGAACTCATGGGTTTCTTTCTGAAAGTGCTGGCCATTGTCTGAGATAACTTCATGCGGTACCCCATATCGATAGATAATGCTGTGCTGTATGAACTGCACTACCTTCTTGGAATTCAAGGTCTTGAAGGACGCCGTTTCCACCCACTTAGTGAAATAATCGATGGCAACCAGGATGTATTCATGCCCATTTGACGCCTTTGGCTTGATTTGTCCGATGATATCTATCCCCCATACTGCAAATGGCCATGGTGATGACATACTTGTTAAAGGCATAGAAGGCAAATGTTGTCCACTAGCGAACAGTTGGCATTTGTGGCACTTCTTGACATGTGCGTGGCAATCTCTTTCCATGGTAGACCAATAATAGCCTAGCCTCATGATTTTCTTAGCCAACATATAGCCATTCATATGCGGAGCCCCTGTCCCTTCATGGATTTCTTTAATCAGATGCTCGGCTTCCTCCTCGGTGACACATAGCAGGTGGATCCCGTCATATGATCTCCGATATAGCTTTCCTCCACAAAGTACATAATGACTTGCTAGCCGCCTTAGGGTTTTTCTGTCAATACGAGATGCTCCTTCTGGGTACTCCCTTTCTTCAATGAACTTCTTTATGTCATGGAACCACGGGTGGCCATCATTTACTTCTTCTTCCTGGATTGCACAACAGTACACAGGCTTATCTCGGCATTCTATCACCAACGGCTTCACATTTCCTCCTTCAGGTATTTCCACCATGGACGCTAGGGTCGCCAAGGCATCGGCGAACTGGTTCTTGTTTTTTGACAGGTAGTTGAACTCTATTTCTGAGAACTCCTTAGTTAGAGCTTCCAGGTAGGCATGGTAGGGCAGCAGCTTCTCGTCTCGAGTTTTCCATTCCCCTTTTATCTGACAAATGATTAGCGCCGAGTCCCCGAACACTTCCAATTCTTTGATCCCCAATTCAAGTGCGGCTTCCAATGCTAGGATACAGGCCTCATACTCAACAATGTTGTTGGTAGCTTTAAACCCCAACTTGACCGCTAATGGTGTAAATGCCTCTTCAGGTGAAACTAGCAGGACTCCTATCCCATAACCTTTCTTATTGGCTGCCCCATCAAAGTGTACTCTCCAAGTCTTTCTACCAATCTCTAGCACATCCTCATCTGGGAATTGATCATTGAACGGAGCGGATGATGTCACAGGACAGCTAGCTAGGTAGTCTGCGATGACGCTTCCCTTGATAGACTTCTGATTTACGTACTTGATGTCAAATTCATTGAGGAGAATTGACCATCGAGCAGTTCTAAATGACAATACCGGCCTCTCTACCAGGTACTTCAACGGGTCCATGCGACTTATCAAGAACACTTCGAAGGACATCATGTAGTGCCGGAGTTTCTGCGTTGCCCATACTAGTGCCACACAAGCCTTTTCAATGGCATTGTACTTCACTTCATAGTCTGTCATTTTCTTGCTTAGGTAGTAGATCGCATTCTCCTTTGTAGACCCTTCGAGATATTGAGCTAACATAGCTCCCGTCGCGGTTTCGGTGACCGTTAAGTACAACAAGAGCGGTACACCTTGCTGTGGGGGAACTAAGATTGGAGGATTGCTCAAGTATCTCTTAATGGTCTCAAAGGCCTCTTGGCATTCTTCGTTCCATACTTTTAGCACACCTTTCTTACGCAATTTGAAGATTGGTTCGCAAACCATGGTCAAGTTGGCAATGAATCGGCTTATGTATTGAACTCTTCCCAGAAAATCCCGGATCTGCTTCTCAGTGCTAGGCGGCTCCATCTCCACAATAGCTTTTATCTTCCCTGGGTCCACTTCGATGCCCCTCTGAGTGATCATGAACCCTAATAGCTTGCCTGCAGTGACACCAAAAGTGCACTTCTGTGGGTTTAAATGGAGATTGTACTTCTTAGCTCGCTCTAGGAATTTCTCTAGTGCCTTAAAATGCCCTTCCTATCCACAGACTTCACGATCCTATCATCGACATAAACCTCGACTTCCTTATGGATCATATCATGCAATAAGGTCGTAGCTGCTCTTTGGTAAGTAGCCCCAGCGTTTCTTAAGCCAAAAGGCATTACCTTATAACAGTACGTTCCCTATTGCGTGATAAAGGCTGTTTTCTCCATGTCTTGTGGCGCCATCTTTATTTGGTTATACCCGGAGAATCCATCCATGAAGGAGAGGAGTGCATGTCCCACTGTGCTATCTACCAACACGTCGATGTGGGGTAAAGGAAAGTCATCCTTGGGGCTCGTGGTGTTGAGATCTCGGAAATCGACACACATCCTCACTTTCCCATCTTTTTTAGGCACAGGCACTATATTCGACAACCACTCGGGATACTCCACAACTTGGAGGAACCCCGGGTCTAGTTGTTTAGTTACCTCTTCTTTTACTTTTAGAGCCCATTCTGGTTTTAATCTTCTGAGTTTCTGCTTTATCGGCTTCTTTAGGGAATTAGTGGGGATATAGTGTTGCACAATATCGGGGTTGATGCCAGGCATGTCTTCATAAGACCATGCAAAAGCCATAATGTTGGCTTTCAAGAGGGAGATCATCTTTTCTTTTTCAACGGGGGAGAGGGTTTTCCCAATTTTAATTATTCTTGGCAATTCATTCGTCCCTAAGTTAATTGATTCCAATTCATCCATATTAGGTTCGGTGACGCCCCTTTTCCTTTGCTCAACGAGCTCCGGGGGGACATCGTTCCTAGGATCTATATCCATGCCATAAATATCCATAGAGGAGAGAAAAGAGACACTGCATATATAGA
This sequence comes from Liquidambar formosana, assembly GCA_039720395.1. Taxonomy (NCBI): domain Eukaryota; kingdom Viridiplantae; phylum Streptophyta; class Magnoliopsida; order Saxifragales; family Altingiaceae; genus Liquidambar; species Liquidambar formosana. Next base: position 47,045,651 of record CM077822.1, on the reverse strand, counting down.
GAAAGAAAGCACACTTTATTGACTAGGAATAGTAGGAATGACACACAAAAGAAGAAAGAAAACAAACAAATCTGTATCAATACTATGACTCCACAAAGAGAGTTGAGTAGATACATCTTATTGAATTAGGGAAATATTACTAAACTAAGACACCTACAAGCTGCTATCAGGTAGGCCAAGGTCTTCTTCTTCATGGAACTCCGCAATGACACCACATTCAAGGTACCAATTCAGGAGTGGCATGGTAGCATGGCTAATGGACGAACCCTGGAGTTCTTCAATGGTCGAGTCTTCCACGGTGAGGATCATATCTTGGAACATTTCAGCCATAGCCCCTGCATCAAGGTTCTCTGCCCAGTCTTCTTCTTTCTTTTCCCAAAACTCATCATTGATGGCTTCATCATCCACCATTTCAGCTGTGATTGGATACCATTCGGTGAAGAAAATTTCAAAACCCAAAACTCGGATCTTGGTAGCTTAGTCAAAGGTGGGTTCTGGAAACCCACAATATAGAAAATTATCCCCCTCTTTGACGAAGTAACCATTCAAAGTAGGTCGGTATGGTGAGATCCTCAGGTCTAGCACCCTTCCCTCGGCTTTGACTCTTACTTTCTCTTTATTCCTCTTCAGCATTTCCGCATGATCATTTCTGGAGGGCCCATATCCTAGCCCGAAGGTGTATGAGGTGATACGGCTTTGAATAGACGTAGGGATCCCTTGTTGGCGACGCCCTAGCCCCATGCCTGGAAAGAAACTCATTCTTCTCATGATCTCACCAACATGCAAGTTGCCATGGGGGCAAAAGTCCAAGGGTATTAATTCACCCTTCTCGAGCTCTCTCTCAATGTATTGGACATAGTCAAACCCAGATAGTGGTACTGCTACTGATTCTGGTTGTATCTCACATATAGGCACGCCTGTGAGTTTCAGCTCATAGTCCCCTTGAAGTGTTACTATAGCTCCTTCATAAGGAAACTTCACCTTTTGATGGAGTGAAGATGGCACAGCCCCAGCAGGATGGATCCAAGGTCGACCCAACGGCAAGTTGAAACATGACGGCACATCTAACACTTGGAATTCCACCCTAAATTCAGTGGGTCCCATGATAAGAGGTAAAGTAACTACCCCTATTACTTCGCAACGGGTGTTGTCATAGGCTCTTACGGTCTGCCCAGATGGCGTGAAATCGGTGGGTCCCAAACCCAAGACAGTGGCAGTTCTGAGAGGGCATACATTCAGTGCAGACCCATTGTCGATAAGGACGGTAGATACCCTCTTCCCCATAGTGTTAACGGTCACATAAAGAGCTTGAGAATGGCTTGGCCCGCTTTTGGGTAGGTCCACATCGGTGAACAGTTTGGTTGAGTTCTTAGGAGTTGGATTCACCAAATGTACCAATCCCTCGGGGGATGTGTCAACAGGCACTTGTATCTGATTCAACAGTTTCAACACGGTCTGTCTATGCTTGTGCGAGGCCATGAGCAAGCCCCAAATAGTGGTGTTGGCATTGGTCTTCTTCAGTTGCCTAAGCACCTCATCCTCTTCTTCTTACAAGCTAGGACGCCTCTGCCCTTCCAAATCTTCCAATGGATTCTCAGACTCTAGGTGGGGAGGCTTGAAATGATGACCCCCTCTGGTTATATGATCCAGCTCATCATCACTAGCCCATATATCATGGACTTCCTCGGAGTCATTCATTAGGTCATCCCATTCTATCATGTCAATGCTCTCCATTTCTGTCGGCAAGTTATCCCAACCTGTAGGGACTATCGGCTCATCCGATATCGGACTTGGGCTTGAGTACAGCACATAGTAATCAAATTTCCCCGACGATTCACCTAATAGACCAACCTGAGGATCCCCTGCTTCATATCTTTCTTTGAGCTCTTGTTGGATAGATTTCTTTGGCAACAACAAAACCTTTTGGTCAATGAGGTCTTGAATGATCTTCTTTAGTATAGAACAAGCCTCGGTGTCATGGCCGGGTGCACAATGGTATTAGCAATATTGGTGAGGGGTTGATGGCCTTGGCTTTGGTGGAAGTGGCATGATAAGGCTGTTATTGCGGCAAATGGTGAAAAGACGAGTTAAGGTTATGGGGAGTGGAGTGTATTGTCTTATGGGACGGTGAGGGCGAGAGGATTCAACCCCAATGGCATTTATGGTGTTAGGTGGGGGTGTGTTGTTATGAGATGGGAGAGGATTTCGGGTGACATTTGGACGGGTTGGTGGTGAGATGACTTGTTTGTCAATGAGGTCTTGGACTTGATGGCGAAGGCGAACACAACGATTGGTGGCATGGCCTTTGGATTGGTGGTACTTGCAGTACTCATTCTCGTTGTAGTTCTTGGGTAAGGGATTTGGTGGGGGTCTTGGGTCGAGTGGCTTCAATAGGTCACGGCTTATGAGCTTTTCAAGGACTCTTTCGAGTGGCATGAATAGGTCGTTGAAATGGCGAGGTGGGTTGACATCATTGAGAGAGAAGGGTTGAATGGGTTGAGTTATGGTGTTGACCTCGGCATTGTTCTTCCTAGTAAAGTTTTGATTGTCCCATCATTGATAGCATCTTCAACCTGCGTGCTAGCCCCAATAAGAGCTTTGAAATTTGGGAAATAGTTGGCAAATAAGTGCTTGTGAGACACGGGCAGCAAGTTCTTAACCACCAGCTGAATTTCGTCCTCCTCATTTGGCCTATCCGTCATTCTCGACGCCTTTTGTCTCCACCTTGTAATGTAAGCAGAGAAGGTTTCATGAGCTCCTTGCTTGGTAGTTTCCAGGTCCCTTCGAGTAACATCCACCTCTATGTTGTACTTGTAGTGCTCCGAGAACTCATTGCATATGTCTTCCCAAGTCCGGGTTCTATTCTCATCCAAGGACAAGAACCATTTCAAAGCAGAAGTGGCCAAGGTTTCATGGAACATTTGAGTTAAAAGCTCGTCGGTGGCCCCTCGAAGGTGCATAGCCCGCACATACATCTTCAAGTGAGTTTTAGGGCAACCTGTCCCCTCGAACTTTTCTAACTCCGGCATTTTGAATTGCAATGGAATACGAGCCATCGGAAACAGAGATAAAGTCCGCACATCGACCATGTCATCAGCTATATAAATCCCTTTTATAGTTCTCTCCAAAGCTTCTACCTTGCTAGCTAACACGGAATCACTGCTAGAACCTTTCCCTTTGGTTTCCCCTTCTAGGTTAGTGACCACAGGTTTCGAGCTACTTTTCCCCCTTGTCTTGGTGTTCTCATTGAATTGAGGTCCCTCTTCGGCACCAGCCCCATGAGGTATACCCGAGGAATGGGCCTTAGAGCCATTTTGTTCAAGATCCACCATCTTCTGTTGGTTCTCTTGAGCCATTTTCAATGCGGTATCGGATGTCTCGGCGGTATGATCAAGCTTGGTCATGATGGCTTTCAGGCAAGCCTCAAGGTCAAAGTGCCCCTCACTAGTTCTTTCGTCGGCCATGTCCGTATGATGGGTAGACTCAACACTCACTAGACACCCTTGCGGATTGCGGATCCAAGCCAGCACATCTATGGATAGAAAAGTTTTTAACCTTTAGCCTAAGGACTTGTCCTAAACCTCCATATTTTCCTTAATGAACTCGGTCTCCACACCATGTTCAATTAATTCATTCCTTTTATCCAATTACCTTTACAAGGGTTATGGATTAAGGGTATGTTTAAAAGAATAAGGTATAGAGTCCTTCAATTAGGTTTAATTATTCCCCTAGGACTAGCACATCACAAACATAGCTTTACATCCTACTTCCTTAATTTATTCCTTCTAACCCATGGCCTTAACAAAAGTTAGGGTTTAAAGGTATATGTTAAGGGCATAAGATATAAAGCCTCACACCACAAACACGACATAGCATCATTACAAACAATTGTGGGTGCATAATGGTGAGACCATAGTGTCCTACAAGGCCCACTACATGAACTAAAAGAGGGTAGGCTGGGGTCCTTCACTTGCTTGAGCAATCCTTATACCTAACCACATGTGGCATCAGGAACGCCGCATGGGTCCAGCAGTACGTGATTAACTCATTTAATATACCCAAGGGCAAGCCCAAGGGTACTAGGCAAGAGAGGTTGATAGCTTTCGCCCCAACACTTGGAATCAGGAAAACCAAGGTTGAAACTAGGCCGATCGTTGGCAAGGATACATCGAGGGACATCGATCCTAGCATGCAAGAGTTTGCGCACACAATGCAATAAATGAAAGCACACAATCAAGCGGATGCAATGTGATTGATTTTAATTAAACATAAGAAATTAACCTAGCCCAATTAAACTTTATAGAGTCTAGCCCACAAATCCCCAGTGGAGTCGCCAAACTATGAACCCCGGAAATTGGGCCCACGAGGGATTGACGAAAAAGATTGAAAAAAGATTAGGTTAGGTTAAGTTTGAAAAAAAAAAGAAAAAGGAGTCGCCACCTTATTTTTTAAAGGAAATAAGGAAAACCCTAAAAGTAGTTTATTTTAGGAAAACAATTTAAATGACTCCATAAAAAAGGAAAGGCAAAAACCAATCTTTTGGAAACCAAAGAAATCAGGGATTCGGAGGCTAAGTTATGACATGGGAAGGTTCTAGGCAAAGCCTATAAGCACCCATGTCACCTTTTCGGTCTCTCAGTTCATTTGGGCTAAGTCAAGATCTTTCCATACAAAAATCAGCAAGTATATCATCACAAGACAGCATGCATTTCATATATTTCATTCATCCATCCATGCATAATAAACACATAAAAACAGAAAATAAAGAAAAAGGAAACAAAACAAAAAGAAGCCTAGGATGCTTGGATCCTAGAACGGACTTGAGCCTCACGAAGAGCGCCTACGTACCATGCAACGAAATACATGGATCAAAGTCCACGTAGTTCGAATAGGAATAGGGTTAAGACTTAATATAAACCTATGGTAAAAACCCTAGGTTTCCTTATTTGAAAAAGAGTTGAATATGATAGATAAACCAAGTTTGAAATTAGGAAAATTCCACAAAATGGAAACCTTGATAAAAAAACCAGAATTTTGTTGGTTGAGGAAACCCTTGATTTAAACCATAGACTTGTATTAAAAATTAACCCTAGGAGGGAGAAGGGAAAGAGTTAAGGGAGAGAGGTGAATTGGGGCACCTTCATACCCGATTACCTGAGCGCAATAACTCCAAGCATTAGCCATTTCAAGCATTGGCAGCCCTATTTGCCGTAGGACAAATACCACACCTATTTGCACCCTTACACGTGCTCAAAACCATGCAAAAATACTAACATGCAAATCTGGACAGAATAGTACTAAGGCCTAAAATCGTCCACTAAACATGCTAACAGCAAGAACAGCAAACTTTCATAAGCCCTAACATATTCCTAGAACCATATTATGCATAAAACCCTAGAAATAAACTAACCATGCATGCAAAAATATCATATTTACTCCATATGTAAAACATACACAGTAAACATGAAGAAAAACCAATGGAAAGACCTACTTTAACATGCTGTATAAAAACTAACACAAAACAAGGACTCTAAAACCGTAAACTCACAAATATGCTTAACAACATACAGAACCAACTTCACACATACTAAAATAAACCTAAACAGAACCTAAATCATGCATATTAACTAACTAAAACAATAAAACATGATAAGAACCCTAAGACTAACATACAATAACACTAATCCTAGCACAAGGACAACAGGAGCACAAGAATCACACCTATGCTAAAAAACCTAAAGGACAGCCCTAAAGCATGCTACAATTATGATAAACAGTAGATATTCCATGTATATTAATTAGCTAGAGTGTTAATACATGATAAAAAAGCTACCTTTAACATGCAATAGGCCTATCCTATATGAAAACCCATATTCAGCATAAGAAGGAGTAAGGCATACCTTAGGAAGCGGCTTCCTTGCTGCTATAGAGACTCTCTCTTCCTCTTATGGATGACTTGAACCAATGTTCTCCAAGGTTACAGCAAGAACTCCAGCTCTCCTTCAAGTCTCTCTCTCTTATTCCCTCTCTAACACTTAGGTTTTTAGGCATAAAGTGGCTCCCCTTGTGCTGAAGCATAGGGGGGTATTTATAGAGTTTACTAAGGATTAACCAATGGCTGGGATTAAAACCCTAAAAATTAATCCAAGAGCTATTAGAGACCCCCTTGGGGCTTAAGTAACTTAGAAGTTACCAAAAATTAGAAGGAAACCCGTCCAAAAGAGCCAAAATACGTCAAAATAGGGAGGAATCCGCTGTAACAAGGAAACACAGAGCAATTAGGAAAGTGCTCTCGGGTGACCACCAGGGCCTGGGCAGCTAGCCACCTGGGCCCAGGCGGCTAGCCGCCCGGGGCTGGGTGGTCACCCGAGCCCACTTCGGATTTTTCTCCTATTTTGCCTCCCTTCCCTTCTAGAAGTGTTTCAGGGGGCAAATTAACTCCGATTTTGATGAAACAAAAGCCAAAACGACAGTGTTTCGATGAGGAATATGTTTTTGAACATTTTAGGGTGAAAACCACTAACCATGGGGGCATGGTTAGGTTTGAACAAGGCGGTTAACCACTATGCTCTACCTTTGCTAAGCATAGGCATGCACATAGGGTCAAACCAAACACTTTCCATATCAAAATTGAACTTCATAAAACATTTTGTTGGGTAAAATGATGACTAATGAAAGTCAATTTGAAAAGATTTGGTTGGTAGTTGTGAGTCAATTAGAGCTAACCCAAAGAAGGGTCAATAAACCAACTTGAACTGTATTAAGCCATTTTA